>CP136058.1:448461948-449724314 GCA_032464435.1 Aegilops umbellulata | reverse complement strand
GCCTCTCGCCCGCCTGCTGCCGCACACACGCACCCAAGCCCCGCCTCGCCCCTATCGCTGCCAAGCGAGGCCACCGTCGCCTCGACCCCTCCCCCCTGCTCGCCCGTGCGCATCCGCGCTTGCCGTTGCCGCGGCCACGCCGCGCCCGCGCCATCCGCGCCCCGGCTCCCCAGCGCGCCCGTAACCGTCGCCCGCGATCCCACTCGTCGCCGGCCCCGCACTCCGTTTTCCCCCACGCCGGTAGGCCACAGCGGCCGCCCTGGCCACTGACCTCGCCCCGCTCTCCCTCAGGCGGGCTCAACCGAGTGCGGTTGCGCCCAGCGCCCGCACCCGCATCGCCTGTTCGGGCAGCCCCCGCTGCACCCGAACCCAATATGGCCTACGGGCCTATGACATAGGGGCCCAGTCCCAGAAACGTTTTTTTATTAAAAAAAGAAAATAAAATGAATTAATAAATAATAATCAAAATTAGTTAAAATGATAATTAATTAATTAATTAAAGAATTAATTAAATTAATTAAATTAATTAATCTTGACTAGATTAACCTAATTACTAGTTAACTTAATTAACCCCTGATTAGCCTAATCAATCAATGACATGCGGGACCCACACATAGTTGACCGAGTCAACTGCTCAGTTGACTGCTGACGTCAGCATGATGTCATGCTGACGTCATCTTTTACTATTCTGGATAATGTTGAATTAAATAATTAATTCCAAAAATTAATAAAACTTTAGAAAATCATTTTAAAATAAACCGTAGCTCGGATCGAAAAACTTTGTACATGAAAGTTGCTCAGAACGACGAGACGAACCCGGATACGCGGCCCGTTTGTTTGCCACGCACCCCTAACATATCAAACTCGCAAACTTTCCCCCTCCGGCTCCTTTGCCCGAAAACGCGAAACACCGGGGATACTTTCCCGGATGTTTTCCCCCTTCACTGGTATCACCTCATACCGCGTTAGTGCACCCCTAACACCGATACTTGTCATGTCATGCATCGCTATGCATCTGTTTGCTTAAATATTTATTGTTTCTCCCCCCTCTTCTCTCGCTAGACACCGAGACCGACGCCACTGCTACCCAGTACGACTACGGAGTTGACGACCCCTCTCTCTTGCCAGGGCAACCAGACAAGCCCCCCCCCCCTTGATCACCAGATATCGCCTACTCTACTCTATACTGCTTGCATTAGAGTAGGGTAGCATGTTACTGCTTTCCGTTATTCCTATCCTGATGCATAGCCTGTCCTTGTTACTACTGTTGTTACATTTACCTGCAATCCTACCTGCTTAGTATAGGATGCTAGTTTTCCATCGGTGGCCCTACATTCTTGTCCGTCTGCTGTGCTATACTATCGGGCCGTGATCACTCAGGAGGTGATCACGGGTATATACTATACTTATACATGATACATGTGGTGACCAAAGACGGGTCGGCTCGTAGGAGTACCCGCGAGTGGATCTTTGAGGCGGAGCGACAGGGCAGGTTGAGACCACCTAGGAGAGAGGTGGGCCTGGCCCTGTTCGGCGTTCGCGGATACTTAACACGGTTAACGAGATCTTGGTATTTGATCTGAGTCTGGCTACTGGCCTATACGCACTAACCAGCTATGTGGGAAAGATATGGGCACTCGGCGTCGTGGTATCAGCCGAAGCCTTCATGACGTCAGCGACTGAGTGGCGCGCGCCGGATTGGACTGGAACGCCTACTAGGCTAGGTTTGCTTCCGTCCGCGTTCGCAACGTGCAGGTGTGCTCAGGGCGATGGGCCCAGACCCCGGCGCGCTTAGGTTTAGACCGGCGTGCTGACCTCTCTGTTGTGCCTAGGTGGGGCTGCGACGTGTTGATCTTCCGAGGCCGGGCATGACCCAGGAAAGTGTGCCCGGCCAAATGGGATCAAGCGTGTTGGGTTATGTGGTGCACCCCTACCGGGAAGTTTATCTATTCGAATAGCCGTGTCCCTCGGTAAAAGGACGACCCGGAGTTGTACCTTGACCTTATGAAAACTAGAACCGGATACTTAATAAAACACACCCTTCCAAGTGCCAGATACAACCCGGTGATCGCTCTCTAATAGGGCATCGAGGAGGGGATCGCCGGGTAGGATTATGCTATGCGATGCTACTTGGAGGACTTCAGTCTACTCTCTTCTATATGCTGCAAGACAGAGGCTGCCAGAAGCGTAGTCTTCGACAGGATTAGTTATCCCCCTCTTATTCTGGCATTCTGCAGTTCAGTCCACTGATATGGCCCTTTGCACATATATCCATGCATATGTAGTGTAGCTCCCTGCTTGCGAGTACGTTGGATGAGTACTCACGGTTGCCTTGTTCCCCCTTTTCCCCCTTTCTCTACCCGATTGCTGCGACCAGTCGATGGAGCCCAGGATCCAGACGCCACCGTCGACGATGACTCCTACTACACTGGAGGTGCCTACTACTGCGTGCAGCCCGCTGACGACGACCAGGAGTAGTTAGGAGGATCCCAGGCAGGAGGCCTGCGCCTCGTTCAATCTGTATCCCCGTTTGTGCTAGCCTTCTTAAGGCAAACTTGTTTAACTTATGTCTGTACTCAGATATTGTTGCTTCCGCTGACTCGTCTATGATCGAGCACTTGTATTCGAGCCCTCGAGGCCCCTGGCTTGTATTATGATGCTTGTATGACTTATTTTATTTGTAGAGTTGTGTTGTGATATCTTCCCGTGAGTCCCTGATCTTGATCGTACACATTTGCGTGCATGATTAGTGTACGATTGAATCGGGGGCGTCACAAGAACTCATATACTTATTGCAAAATTTTATTAGCCCTCGAAGAAAAGTACTACTACGCATGCCCCTAGGGGGATAGATTGGTAGGAAAAGACCATCGCTCGTCCCCGACCGCCACTCATAAGGAAGACAATCAACAATAAATCATGCTCCAACTTCATAGCATAACGAGAGACTACACGTGCATGCTTTGGGAATCACGAACCTTAACACCAATATTCCTACTAAACACAACCATTTACTAGTACCTCCCACGTATTATCATCTCTATATCATAAAACTATTTCAAGGAATCAAACATATCATATTCAGTGATCCATAAGTTCTATGTAGGATTTTATGACTAACCATGCAATTGACCAATTCCTTTTGACTCGCTAATAGAGCTAAGTGAAGCATGAGAGTTTAATCCGGTGTATGCAAGGGTGCATATGAACAAATTGTCTTTCAAGTTCAATTATGAGCAAAGTTATAGCATCCACAAGACTATTAGTCTTATTAAGAATAGATCCTCCTAATGTAGGTAGCGTGCTAGCACAAGTAAAGAAATCCTGAATAACACCTTTTCCAATAATATTACCACTACCTATGCAGAATTTTTTTGTATGCATCATAGTAGGTTCCTCATGAGGATCGTTATTAGCAAAGTCATCAAAATTTCCCTCAAGATTACTACTATCTTTTTTGATGAAAACCCCCTCAGATTCAGACATGGTGGCAAAAACCAATCTAGCAAACGAGCAAACAAAAAGAAAACGAAAAGACAAACGGAAAAAGGCGAATAAAAAGGCAAATCTTTTGTATTTTTATAAAAATCATTTTAGAAGTGGGGAGAGGAAAACGAGAGGAAAATTGCAAATAATGAAATGCAAGAGATGAGAGTTTATGATGGGTACTTGGTAGAATTGATGTAGACCTCCCCTGCAACGGCGCCAGAAATTCTTCCTGCTACTTCTTGAGCTTGCATTGGTTTTTCCCTTGAAGAGGAAAGGGTGATGCAGCAAAGTAGAGATAAGTATTTCCCTCAGTTAGAGAACCAAGGTATCAATCCAATATGAGGTACAAGCAAGTGCCCAATCGATGTGCTTGCACAAACAATCAAACATTGCACCCAACGCGATAAAGGGGTTGTCAATCCCTTCACGGTCAATTGCAAAGGTGAGATCTGATAGAGATAGATAGAACTAAAAGTTAACTAAATATTTTTGGGTTTTTTGGTTTATAGATCTGAAAATAAAAGATTGCAAAATAGTAGATCGGAAACAAGTATGATGGAAAATAGACCCGGGGGCCATAGGTTTCACTAGAGGCTTCTCTCATGAAGGAAAATAATATGGTGGGTGAACAAATTACTGTCGAGCAATTGATAGAAAAGCGCAAAGTTATGACAATATCCAAGGCAATGATTATGAAATATAGGCATCACGTCCATGTCAAGTAGACAGACTCCTGCCTGCATCTATTACTATTACTCCACACATCGACCACTATCCAGCATGCATCTAGAGTATTAAGTTCATAAAGAACGAAGTAACGCCTTAAGTAAGATGACATGGTGTAGAGGAATTAACTCAGGCAATATGATGAAACCCCATCTTTTTATCCTCGATGGCAACAATTCAATACGTGTCTCGCTACCCCTACTTTGTCACTGGGTGAAATCACGCAAGATTGAACCCAAGCTAAGCACCTCTCCCATTGCAAGAAAAATCAATCTAGTTGGCCAAACCAAACCGATAATTCGAAGAGAAATACAAAGATATCAAATCATGCATATAAGAATTCAGAGAAGATTCAAATAATATTCATAGATAAGCTGATCATAAATCCATATTTCATCGGATCTCAACAAACACACCGCAAAAGAAGATTACATTGGATAGATCTCCAAGAACATCGAGGAGAACATGGTAGAGAATCAAAGAGAGAGAGAAGAAGCCATCTAGCTACTAGCTATGCACCCGTAGGTCTAAGGTAAACTACTCACGCTTCATCGAAAGGGCAATAGGGTTGATGTAGAAGCCCTCCATGATCGAATCCCCCTCCGGCAGAGTACCGGAAGAGGCCTCCAGATGGGATCTAACGAGGCCAGAGACCTGCGGAGGTGGAAAGGTATTTTCGTGGCTCTCTCTGACGGTTCTGGAATATATGTGAATATACAACACGATGAAGTAGGTCAGGGGATCCTCAAGGGGGCCACAAGGCAAGGGGGCGCCCCCCTAGGGCGCGCCCTCCACCCTTGTCGCCGCCTCGTGGCTCTTCTAGTTTGGACTCCAAGTCCTCTGGGTGTGTTCGGGTCCAAGAAAAATCATCGTGAAGTTTTATTCCATTTGGACTCCGTTTGATATTTCTTTTCTGCAAAACTCAAAAACAAGGGAAAAACAGAAACTGGCATTGGGCTCTAGTTAATAGGTTAGCCCCAAAAATAATATAAAATAGCATAATAATGCATATAAAACATCCAAAACAGATAATATAATAGCATGGAACAATCAAAAATTATAGATACGTTGGAGACGTATCAGTGGCCCCCTCCGGTACTTATTTGCTCCATTATTTTTCATATATTCCAAAACAATTCTCCGTAAATTTTTAGCTCATTTGGAGATGTGCAGAGTAGGTAACTCTGGCGTAGCTTTTTCAGGTCCATAATTCCAGCTGCCGGCATGCTCACTCTGTGTGTAAACCTTGCATATTATGAGAGAAAAGGCATTAGAATTACTCCAAAAAGCATTATTATGCATTAAAACATTATAAGTAACAGTAGGAAATCATGTTGCAAAATGGACGTATTAGTGAGGCCAGTGTAGATCCCAAGTGATAGTCAGGTGTCAGCCGTGGACGAAGCATTACACTGGTTATGTTGTATGTTCGCGAGTATGCTAGCCGACCGATTCTACCATTGTTGCCGAGGATGATAGAGCAAGAGGATGGTGCGACATTGCCGGAGCACTCCAAATGTGGATTTTGGCAGTGCTAGTGACCTTCCTCCTTCGTCAATCTTCATCGCATCTATGACTACAACCTTCGACGTTGACCTTCCTCCCTCGTTAAACTTCATCGGATGTGTGACAATGACCTTCGTCGTTCGCAGGCTTTGGTGGCCACCAGCTCTTGTGGCGGCTTGGTTGTCTGCTTGTGCAAGCATTGTTTTCACCCGCGTGACATCTCACATCAAGACTATGCTACATATGTAGTTGGTCAGAGCGCAGAAAGTGGTGACAAAAACACATGATGACTTTGATTTCATGGTGCTTTTTCGAGTACCTGGTCTTAAGTTTTAGGGTAAAAACCATAGGTATGATCCTAACTTGTTATACTTGGCAGTATCAGTGTTTTTCCGTCGTTACCTTGTTGAGGGCACTACGCGGATCTGAGCTTCAGGGTGAAAACTCAGGAACTGGCCTTCGGTGGTTGGATTCGGCAATGGTTGAGCTTGAGCGTCGTTCCCTTATTGAGATATTGATAGAGTAGCTTTCTCGTTGTTCTTGTGATGTCAAGAGATGGTTGGTGCGGATAGTCATTGTTGTTGTTTATCGATCACTATTTTGATCATTTTGGAGTTCTATTTTTCACCTACACATATATAGCTTCAACCTTATATGATTGCTCCTATGTGATTTTTTGTGTATGTGTGCCTTAGTTTTGCTTATGTGCATGGTGGTCATAAAGAGACCATGGCATGTGCTCATTATGTTTTGTATCATTGATGTTTCATTTTAAGCCACTAACATGCATCATTTTCCAAAAAAAAAGCCAACAACAACAATGAAGTCTTTAGTCCCAAACAAGTTGGGGTAGGCTAAAGCTGAAACCCATAAGATATCGCAACTGGTTCTGGTACATGGATAGCTAGCTTCCACGCACCCTCGTACATGACTAGTTCTTTGGTGATACTCCAGTCCTATAGATCTCTGTTTACGGAGTCCTCACATGTCAAGTTCGATCTACCTCAATCACTCTTGACATTATCACCACACTTTAGCCATCCGCTATGCAATGAAGCTTCTGTAGGTCTGTGTAGAATATGCCCAATCCATCTCAGACGATGTTGGACAACCTTCTTTTCAATCGGTGCTACCCCAACTCTATCTTGTATATCATCATTCCGGGCCCGGTCCTTCCTTTTGTAACCTCACATCCATCTCACTCCTCTACACCTAACTGTTGAACATGTCGGCTTTTAGCCGGCCAATACTCAGCGCCATACAACATTTCGGGTTGAATCGATGTCCTATAGAACGTGCCTTTTAGCTTTTGTGGCACTCTCGTATCACGGAGAACGTCAGAAGCTTTGCGCCACTTCCTCCATCAGACTTTGATTCGATGGTTCACATCTTCATTGATACCCTTTTGAAGCACCACCTGCTCATCAAGGCTAACATCCTCCTCCTCGTGCCTAGTGGTACCGAAGCCTCACCTCATGTACTTGGTTTTAGTTCCACTAAGACTAAAACCTTTAGATTCCAATGTTTGTCTCCATAGCTCTAACTTTCTATTAACTCCGTTCGACTATCATCGACTAGCACCACATCATCCGCAAAGAGCATACACCATGAGATATCTCCTTGCATATCCCTTGTGACCTCATCCATCGCCAAAGCAAAACAAATCAGGGCTCAACTGACTGATTTCCAATGATCAAACACCCCCAATGATCAAAATCCTAGTGCTCAACTGACTGATTTTCACTATGTCATCTGTTGTCCCGCGCACGTGTCCATGTGGGAGCTCAGCCTAGGATTGCAACATGGTCCAATGTTGCAATCGCAACACGGGTCATATTGTAATCACAGGATGAGCCCCAAACAATCGGTTGATCACGGGGCTTCATTAGTTGTCTCTTCTATGTGACGCATATCCCATGCAGGCCTACCCACCATGCGGTGGTCTTATCTCTTTCAAACGAAGCTTGTCCACAGGTTGTATCTCTAAAGCTTGTTCTTTCCCATGTTTTCTCCAGTTTTCTCACATATCGCCCGCCGCCGAATGTTTTGGCGCCGCCCCTATCACCGATGATGCCTGCTTCACCCGTCTCCACTGCAAGAGCTCTGCTACGAGTACCGTGCTGCAAGGGCTCCGCTGCCACCACACCCCACTAGTGCAAAGTCAAAGGCCGGCCACCACTCAGACAGCCCCTGCAAAGAGCGACGGCTTTGCAAGTGACGAACACCGATGCAGGGGAAATCCATTGGCATGGCAACCGGAGGTGTGTGCCAGTGTTGCAGTGGAGTTCGCCAGGGCTTTGTCGGTATGTGCTCGGCCGGGGTTGTAACGTCGCCATTGTTGAAGGTCGCCGGATTGCAACATCGCCAACATTTCTGAAACATCACCGGTGTGTCGGGAGCGGGTGTTGCAAGCTCGCTCAGTTTTCAATGCCCCCCGTGTTTCCAAAACATGGTCAGTGTTGCGGCGACGTTGTTTTGTAGAAGCGGGGGAGGGAAGGGGGAGGATCGCAACATCCTCAATGTTTCTGAAACATCTGCAGTGTTGTGATGCTTTGGATGCGAGGGGGTGCTGCGCCGCTGGATTGTGATGCCTGTGAGGACGGCGGATAACTGAAAGTTATCACCCGACAAACGCGTAGCACACCGTCAGCCGCCCAACTCGTGTGACACGGCGAAACCATGACCCCCTCTTAACTCATGTGTACGGTACGTGCTTCTGCACGATGGGAAAGCAACCCGACTACGTTTTCATCTCCCGCCAGCAGGATGATCTTTCAAAAAGACAAAAAATCTCCCGCCAGGAGCAGCGCGCCTCGTGGCCCCGTTCAACGCCGGCCACGCACGCACGCACGCATGCCCGATCGACCCAAGAGCCGTCGTGACAGTGGCGCACGCGCGAGGCGTTGCCGGAAAGCCGGTGGGCGGCTTACCCGGAAGCAGCGGCGGCGCCTCCCATCTCGGCGCCGAGGAGCCACGTGGGCTGAGCGGCGGCAGGGCATATATAGGAGCGGCTCGGGGAGGTCCTCCTCAGGCCGCGGCGTGTTCCTTCGCTAGCTATCGCCATCTTCCTCCCGGTTCCCACTCCTCCAGCTCAAGTCAAGTGCAGCGGCACTGCGTACGGCCGGTTCAGATCTGCTGCTTCGTCGGGTGAGTCACCGGCCGAGCCCCCATGGAAGCACACCGGGTGGGAGCTTCTCTCCACCTCCTCCGTTTTACTTGGAGCGTCTCTTGCTGTCTTTGCTAAAGAAAATTTGAGACGGATTCGAGGTGGGATCGCACTTGCAGCGCCCAGCCTCGAATTCTGGCGCACCGGGGTTGGGGAGGGTAGCTCTGCTAATTCAAGAAAGAGCATTGGACAAATTCAGTATCACACACTTTTTGTTAGGGTGAGAATAAAATTCTGGGATGGAAACAGATACTATAACCATGGAAAAAGTCATGCTCACACAAGACCTGGCAACATTAATATTGGTGAAGGATTAATAAAAACTTGCAAACGTTTTTTTTGTTGTTATGCCCACTTATTCTTTTCTTTTTTTGATGAATTGTGCTTCCATTATTCTCAATTATGGAATTGTAACTCTATGTTTCCTTCTCGGTAGAAATAGAAACAGAAAATGGTGAAGATGGTGGGTCCGCCGAAGGGCAAGCGAAACCAATGGGAAGCATTACTACACGATGTGCCTGACGATGTTTGAGATCGACGCCAAGTACGTGCCGATCAAGCCCATCGGAAGAGGAGCTTACGGCGTGGTTTGCTCCTCGATGAACAAGGATACGAACGAGAAGGTCGCGATAAAAAAGATAAACAATGTCTTTGACAACCGCGAGGACGCTGCGTGAGCTGAAGCACCTCCGGCACTTGAGTCATGAGAATGTCATTGCTTTGAAGGATGTGATGATGCCAATACAGAGGAGGAGCTTCAAGGATGTCTACTTGGTGTCCGAACTCATGGACACGGATCTGCAGCAGATCATCAACTCGTCTCAAACGCTTTCCAATGACCACTGCCAATATTTCCTTTTTCAGGTATGCGACAGTCACCTCTTCTTTCCCATTGTTTCTTTCTTTTTGCTTGACACTTGTCCAGTAATATTTCATCTGTTACCCATTATGTAATAAGTTACTTCATTCACACCTCATGCTCTATCCGGAAACAGGATTGCTAAATCTCAGTCCATGCTAGATTCATGAGATCTTACGAGAAGATCCGTGCAAAAAAAATCTTTTAATTTTTTCTTTCTTATTTTTTACATTTTGTGTCACTTGACTGAGATTTGGTTAAGTCTCAGTCGACTGAAATCTATCCACACCCATCCGGAACTAATGCCTCTAGGCTTTGCTTCCCTAGACATAGTGCATCCCATTAGTAGTTTGGATGTAATATGCCCATGGCTATTCTTCCTCCTGACACAAATCAAAAGGTCTGGTAATTTTGCAGCCTTCATCTAAGCTAATAAGATATGCCTAACTATTTAACTGAACATATATTCAATTCCAGATGCCTATGTGCTGCCATTGGTGAGATCTTGTTTAATCGAGTAATGATGTTTGATTGTTCCAGGAAAGGTACTTGTATGGTAATATAATGTTTTTACCAATTTGCATTTAGTCCATGGTACATGTTAAGTTGTCAAGTTCCAACTTGTTAAGTTGCCAGAGAATGATCAGCTAATTTCTGGAAGAAGCACTGGTCAATTTCAATATCTGTAATGGTACTATGGTAGCTTCTATAGCTGCTCCCGGATAGTACTTGTGCGCTTAGGAATGATATGTCTTAAAAACAAAACAACTTATACAAATCTTATTTGCACATGGGTATTTTCATGAACATATATGGTGTAAGCCTATGTGTAAATAATTTAAGAAAATTTACGTGTATATATATACACCTTAACTTGAGCATTTTAACGGATACTTACCTGCTCGATTTGTCTTACAGATTACTTTACTTTGTAATTACTGTGATACCTTTAGGTTTTCTGCCGACCATTTGGTGATTTCTCTAATATTTGTCAATCAATCAATAGTCTAAGAGGCTGCCTTGAGGAGGCAGGCATGCACGACAGGGTGGATGGATGTAGGTGCAGCCCCCATGGCAGGGTGGATGTAGGTTGCCTTGAGGAGGCAGGCATGCACGACAGTGGGGGGGATGGGACGCGCGGCGGAGGACGGGCGTGGGTGGGAGGTGAGCTGCGTTGCAGATGACGTGATTCCCTGGGGGTGGATGAGCAACGGAGGTGCGCACCGGCAAGGTCGGGCGAGGTCTGGGTGGACGGCGGGGAGGTTGCGGCGGAGCGCCGCTGTTGCTGCTGTTCCTATTGCCATTCCAACGGACAGAGTAATATGCGTCGGAAGGACAGAGCGTTTTGGTGCCCGAGCCCAGCTGAACCTGATATCTTCACCTTCCATTCTACGCTCGGGATCCGTGAAAAAGAGGTCTGCCGTGTCAGGCGCGGGTAGTAGAAAATAGGCAGCGGGGCGAAATACGGTAGGAAACAGTGCGCTAGCAGTCGGCCAGGGGAGTGCGTTTTTTACGGAGCAGGCGCGGGCGTGAACTGGTCCGTGGACCAGGACGTTAGTGTTTTTGGCGTTCCATGGATCAGATAAGGGGAACAGGCCGGTGCCGAGAAACTGAGCCGTCCGTCTCACACGTTTGCGACACACGTGCGTCTCGGTCGTTCTGGAAAACCCTTGCCGCCCAACCACCCCCCGCCGCCACCATCCGCCGGCCGCCACACCACGCTGCGACGACCGGCAAGAGTATTTCTTGCGGCGGCGATAGCTGGTCGACGGCAACCGCTACGTGAGCGACATGGAAGATGCTGGATTGGACTTCTTCCTCGATGCCATTGACAGGTAAGGGATTTTGGATCCGAGCAAATCTACGAGGGGACTAGCTTGTATGCCAACTGACTGTCAATGGCCGCCACCATTGGCATCTTTTTTTATAGGTTCCCCCTGCAGCAATTCGGGGACAGCCACGAACACCCAGATTCGGTTCCTCTGATTTTGTTGGCGAGCGGCGGAGTAGGAGCGACGGCCCCTGCTGATTCCAATGCTTGCTCCGGTTGTGGTCAGCAGATCAGCGGCGACGGCAGCGAAGCTGCGCGTGCTGGGGTCCGGCGACGACAGGAGTCATCCCCGACGAGGTCCACAGTCCATCGACAGAGTCAATCCCCAGGCCCCTCTGGTTGGACAAAAAGGTAGGAAGACAAGATTTCATGGTTTTGGTAGGATTTTCCATTGTGTGCATCCCTGGTTGGACATGGTGGATTAGTCGGAAGTTTCAGACAGTATATAGGCTATTGCAGTAGATGTGATGTAGGCAACGAACACTTTGAAACATGAAATTTCATGGATTCAGCACGTTTTTTGCATCCCCCGAGAAAATGTTATTGCATTACTGAATGAATAATGACAACCTGCGTGTTGCCAGGGTAATCACAAACAAAACCCAGAGAGAAAGCAAGACAACGAACTGAATATTTTGTCTAATTTCTGAACTGTAGATTAAGGCTGGGTAGTGCGCCGCCCGACCGGATGCCATGTCCATCCAGAATGATTTCTATGGATTGGAATAGTCGATTTGCAAATTAGCAGAGGAATCAACAAAAAGTGTGATAAGGCCTGAACTAAGTTTCACTTTTTATTCCTTTGGTGAGTCTATGCATTTGTTCAATATGGGTCAAACTCAAACATGTGAGATTATTAGGTTGTAAAGCAGTGTAATAATGTAGACCTCCGACATTTGTTGTGTTTGGCTGAAAAAAATGATTATCATCACCGAATTAGAGTAAAGTTTGGCAAACCCTGGTATTTGCAGGCTGAGGCTTGGTAGCACCCTCCCTGATAGAACCACATGCGCTTCCCGGATGAGTGTGCTGGTGCGATTCGGAAATTTGTGGAGAAACCAACAAAAGTGTGATCAAGCCTGAGCTGGGATCAAACTTTGACTCCCTCGGCGAGGCGTACAATTTCTACAATTGTACTTGTGGGAAGTGGGATTCGGGATAAGATATTATAAAAGCAGATTGAACGCGGAGAGGGAGAAATCAATGCAGGAAATTGTGTGTGAATACTCAGTGAGTGATGCGATCCCAAACTGCACATAATTTCTAACTTCTTCAGTGTGTTCTGGTGAATTGGGTGCAGTTGTAGTTTAATATTGGATTATCTTTGCAGGGAAAGCCTGAAGTCGGGAACAACCGGTCTTCTAGATGTGTGTGTCCGATGCTGATCAGGCTCCTGAGTGTCAGACATCAGTTGTTTTTTAACAGAGCATCGTGACAAACATAACCACTCAATGTCTCTGATGATGGGAGAGAAAGTGCATTAGCCATCAGAAAGTTGTGAACCACATGCTCACAGTAGACGAGATTGAAAATGCCTGGACTATATTGATGGAAAAGTATAATCTGAAACAGCACCCATACATGATAGAGATATATGAGATCAGGACCAAGTGGGTGAAACCCTATTTCAAGGGGGTTTTCTGTGCAAAAATGACAAGCACACAACACAACAAGAGTGCTAATAATATGCTGAAAACATATATGCCTCGTGCCATTGCAGTGCACATGTTTGTGAGCCAGTACATATGGCTCCAGTTTGACTGTGAACGCGATGAGAGCTACAAGGAGAAAAGAACAAGGATTTTAAGTCAGTGTCTTCCCTTCTCTGTCATTTGATCAGGTATTTCAGAGTGCTCTAACAATCGTCCCCTTGTGCAGAGTGGAGCAAGGATTGTAAGTCAGTGTCTTCCCTTCTGTCATTTGATCAGGTGTTTCAGAGTGCCCTAACAATTGTCCCCTTGTGCAGAGTGTAGCCATGCGGCGTATAAACCCTGTGATCGAGAGGCATGCAATCAAGGTTTATACTCGAGACATGTTCTAGCAGTTTGGTCAGTTCCTTATTGAGGGAACTGCATATAATGTGACTGAGATTGACAAGGGTAAGAAGTATGTGACGACATATAACCATGCGACCAACCGGGAGAAGTGGAGTAGCATAGTCTACGAGGTGAGAATAAAAGATGACGGCACTGAATACGAGTGCGAGTGCGGAGAATTTGAACACATGGGAATATTTTTGCGGCCATGTGCTTAGGTTAATGGTCATGTCACATATTTTGCTGCTGCCCATACTAACATGTGAAAATGACGCAACACTTGAATGAGAAAGCTTACACGGGCTCTCTGTTTTTTATTACGCAGGTGATGGACGTATTGAATTTGGCTGAAATACCGGAGAAGCACATTGTTAAGTGTTGGAAAAAAGACGCGGGGGATATACTACCCAGACATCTGGTCCATTACCAGAAGAATGAAGCAGTGAACCATTCATTCACTTGTAGGCAATCCACAGTGACCTACAAGCGATTGATATTGTTAGAATGAGTGATGAGAGTGCGGAAGATTTTGATCGCATGTTGAGGAAATGAAAGCAGTAATGCTGAGTTGTGCTCCTTTGGCTGAGAAGAGGGATGAGCCCGATTTTGAAGACCAGCGGGCAACATAATCTGCTTGAAGGAATGCCGGTAATGGCTAGGTTGCCGCAATAGGAGATGGTCCTCCTACTGAAAAGCATAGTTCGGGATTCTCCGGTGGTGTAAATGCACGGGAGGGACTAGCGCCAGCGGCAAAGGCAGAGGGGAGCTAGTAGGCTGACAAACAGCTGTTACAAGGCTCCTTGCGAGGGTTTGAGCGAGCGGACGGGATTCTGCAGGATCTGGCGAAGGCAAGGGAACAAGAGAACAACTTGCCCTGAACGCGGGGATGCCCCGAAGCAGCCTCGCAAACTCGGGAAGTGCAAGAATTGTGGAGTTGAGGAGCACATGCGTAACAGTTGCACAAGGCCTCTGCGCGACAATTGGTGGAAAGAATAAGATGAGGTTGATATTTGTATGATTCCATTAGCATTTGAGGATTTTCTGGCAGTGCTTGTGTATGCATGTCTTAGAAAGCATATGTAAGAGTGCAAGTAAATAATGATACACTGTTGCATTTAGTGGGTGAGTGTTTCAATTTGAAAATTGAACTTGGGTTGCAATGAATGCAGTTTCAATATTTTTTTTGAACTTGCAGTTTCAAAATTTGAATGAATGGAAGCCAACGTGTATAGAGCTATAGGAGGAGGGAGGGTGGGTCTGCTTTGGTACGTGACCGTTAGGGCCTAATAAGGCTTGCACGGCTCAGTCCGGCTCAAATCTTTTTCTGGACCGTGCCAAAACTACTGAGCCGCTGAACCCATTTGCTGTCCTGCCATTCATAAAGACTGCATGGCCCACTCTATTTTCCTTTTGGAATACAAGCTACATACACACCAGAATACTACTAAAGGCCCAAATCCCCATGCACATGAAGGGTGATGATATCAGGTGCATCTGAGCCTGGGCTCAGAATTGAGTTTTCGGCGTCGGAAGAGACAGACACAGCACGGAGTGTTTCCTATGTAAAGTTCCAGCCACCGTCGGATCTCAATCCCATGCCTCCCGTTTATCTTCAACCTCCAGCCACCTGCCCTTCTTCCCAGCCCCGCAACCAGCATCACCGGCATCACCCTTGGCCGACCACCGCCGCCGCCATCCCCTAACCTGCCACGCCCCATCCTGCGACTTTTTTGTGAAATAGGAAATCACAAGCGCCTGTGTTACAGCAAATGCGCTAGATCAAGCCCCATCAACCCTGCTGACTAAACGTAGCAACATGCCCCTGGCTGGAAAATACCTTTTCCGAAAATCCTTTGAGCAGAATTACGGCTGAGCAAGATGGCAGCGCCGATTAAATGTAACTACAGCCAACGAGTAACAAGTTCTACCACTGTCAGAAAAGATAAGACAATTTGTTTGTTTTTTCTGTTGAATAAGGAAGCATCCCTCCACGATCCATCTATCCAAAGGCAAGAGAGAATATGCATGCAGAGTTGCACACAGGCAGACTGACTGGCTACTCCTAAACTGTTTGTCAAGGAGCATTACAGACAGACTCCCCATATGATGTACCAAGAAGCTGGGTAAAAGGTTTAACGACTGTACCATCCTTTTCCTGACTATATAATTACAAAGACATTTTCTCCTCCTTCAGCAGCCTCCACCTCTCCGCATATCGACATGACATGGTACTCTCTGATTCACTATATAGCCTGCGTCAACCCAGTCAATCAGTTGAATTGCATCCCAAGCTCGAAACGGCTACAATTTTGTCTCAATACAACAAGTCAACTCATTCAATCATTATAGGCAGAACAGTGATTATCGCTCAAAACATAAGTGGAAATAAATGGTTTTGCCAAGTTAACATGGCATGTTTGAAAGAAACAGCATGCTGATGAAATGAGCCACGGGTATCAGGGATTGTCAAATGCATAAATGCAACAGGGATCCTCGAGGTTTCCCACTTTTCAGCAATGAGTTTTAATAGAAACTACAACGTTAACATACTATCTTTCCAACCAAGAACCAGGAGTGCTTGGTTGGCTGGAAGCACGAGTCAAGCACTCGTCCACCTGCATTCGAGACCCCACTTAAGGCAGGTGCTCACTTCTTTTAAAAATAAATAAATAAATGCCCTGGTGATAATGTCCATGGGTCAAGTTTTTTGTGTTCAAGAAAAAATATTTCCTAAAATGGCCACATATCTTCACACATAGTAGCAAGTTTAATGGAAACTAAAATGTTAACCTATTGTTTTTCCTAATGAAAACCGAGCACAGCAGTTACTCGGTGAGGTAGCAGCATGTGTGTGTGTCACATGCTCACCCACACGCGTTCGAGGACCCCCCATCCGCAGGTGTTCGCTTCTTTTATTAAATTAAATAAAAAAACATTTTCTTTCCTAAAATGGCCACACAGAACATTTATTCCTTCCCAATAGTTGCCAATAAGTAAATAAATAAACTAAAGCATTGCTCAACCAACGACAATATAAGTGTTTCACTGCAGAAGACAGTACCTACCTTGAGAAATTAGGGCAATGTCGCTTCACTATGTTTATAAATAAGGCTCTCCATTCATGTACAAGAAAGCTAGAGTCAGGAGGTACCTGAAAAACAAAATTATATTACATTGCATACAACAGTGAGATGATTGCTCGATACACAGAAACAAAAACCAAAATATATTTGTAGCCAGGAAGTCCTTACCCAGAAAATTTTCACCTAACAATTTGGGAAGCGGAAGGGAGACTAGGCCTTTTCTCTACTAGCTCATAATGGAGAACAAAGTTATCCTGCAGCAACACACATGCTCAGCTATCATATGCAAAAGTACTCAAGAGAGGCTGGATATTCAGCCAATGTAAGTACCTTACGGACTGTTTCCCAATTGCCTTGATGAAAGAAGACAAAAGACCCCTGTTCATATGTAGGAGTTTTGACAATAGGCTCCATGTTGGGAATTCTTGTGAACCATTGCCGCGCTTCTTTATGGTAAAACCATCCACGATTATGTCTGACAAAAACAATACACATGCATTACATATCTAAGAATTAGTATATACCAAAAAATAAACTGGCTGAAGCTCTGCTCAGTTGTGATGTGCTGCACTAGGTCGTGGGCAAGGGTTAAGACAAGATATTACTGCTAAAAATGGATAGGTTACAAGGAAGTTTGAAGGATGCGCAGCAATGCTAAAAATAACTTGTGCAACTTAGCAATAAAAAGTCATCAAAAATAAATAATAGAAAATATTGATAATTTGATATAGAAAACAAAGAAAATGGAAATGGAAACATTCACGCAGCTTCAGGTAGCAAAACAGTATTCATCCAGGAAGATGTATAAACCCAAAAGATTACTAAATTTTTGTGATAGATCCATGACAGTCAATGGGCCTGATCCAGTATCTGACAGGTTATAAGTTAATATTTGTTAGTGTTGTACATTTGATCAGGACATAGCAGTATGTTCCCTTATCAAATGTTACCGCAATAAGATCACATTTTTTGGTAAAAGATTCAGAACATGAACAAGGCGCATACATGACGATCCAATTATTACATCTAACAACAAGAAATTTAAATCAGATAACCAGTGAAACAATGTACTCACAGTTCATTGGCAGCACATATTTGAGCTTCATCCTTCGGCATGCTGAAAACCAAAGACAAAAGATCATAACCTTAAATTTTACCAAAACTAATGGCCGAACCTAATACATTCAAGTAGCGAAAGTACCTGTAGAATATGTAAAACAGTATGAGTGTCTGAAATTTCTGAAAATGCATAGGCTGCAAAGACAGAACTTGTTACAATATATTTATCATAAAATGAACTGGCTGCATCAAAGAAAGATTCTCGGCCTTTCTTGAAAATGGGTTTAGAACATCTCATTAGACAGAAATAGCCAGTTATTGGCAGCTACCTGTAGTGCTGGGGGTTGCTCAGCCACATAACAAGCTGGAGTAGGATATTCTGGATCTCCTTTTGCTGGCTCATTTGAAAATGGAGAGCCAAATGTCTTGTACAGATTGTCTGGTGAGTTCAAATTCAAACCCAACGTTGTCAAATCTATTCCCAAAGCAAGAGATGACAAATCAGGATCATTCATCCTTATAACTCCCAGCAATCCTAACAAGCCGTATGGATCAGGTGGTGTTCGGCCTCCCAGAATGGGCTTTAGACCATGATCCCCATATGGCTGTGTGGCTGAAGACATCTGCTGCAACCCGAAAGGACTCTGAGCCTTCGGCTGCTGGTATTGCTGGAGCAGTTGCTCGTAAGTTTGACTCGAAGAGTTTAGTTGTCTTAGTCCAGTATTTTGGGGTCCGGCGCTCTGAATCTGACAAAACATAATGAAGATTATTCTATGTATTAATGGGTAAATATGATCAGTAAACCTGAATATGGCGTGCCAAAACAGAAACCTATCAGAACCATGACAATGCAACACATGTTATGTTTGATGATTATTTCGAAGGATTTCTGATATAACTTACTGAATTAGCACCCTGCAGATGTTGCTGACGATTTGGTTGGTAGCTATTTCCTAAATTAAACCCAACGGACCTTGCCATCTGTGTAAGTGTTCATAACGTGTCAAAAGAAATGCTCGGAGAAACAAAGATTCAAAATTCAGAGACATGAACCCACGGGATATTGTTGTCCTTGCATTACAGGTACATTCTCGTGAAGTTGTTCCGTGTGATTTAACTCCATAGCATAATCTGAACTGCTACCTGATAACTCAAAATGTCAATATTCAGTATAACTTGGCAAAAGGGGGGAAAAAGGAATGTATTAAGGTAGTGTAATGATCAGCCAAAAGATCTACTTCAGGAAAGAATTTTAAAGCCTCAACAAACACTACCAAGGTCTTATTTTGTTCCGTGCACGTTTATTTTGTTCCATGCACGTTTATTTTGTTCCTTGCACGTTTATGGAGCATTAATGCATGAGCATGTCGCACGTGGAAAGAATACGTCCCAAAATCTAAAGATTAAAACCATGCAAAACATGTGGCGCCATTAAAGGGGATTGGCGCCAGAGTTGACCAACAAATGACAAATTACATTTTGGGGAAGATGGTTACTAAACTGTAATAATAGTACTAAGATATTAAAAAGAAAATTCATTATAGTTACATTTGGGCCTAAAGGCAAAAGTGCAACTATTTGTATTCATCCGTATGGGTGTCTTTATGCTGCGAAGCGCGCACAAGAAAACAAACAGTCTGAGATGCTTTATAAACTTGAGGACTGAAAGTATGCGCGTGGATGGCCAAATTTGTAACTTCAGCAGTAATCTCTGTTAAATGCTGGAGCTAATTTTCAGGACGTTCTTTTGATCCATACTGGTCCACACGGTTGGTCATGAGGCTCATAGTTAACTTACTGACATGGTAAGTTTAAATGAATTATAACCATAGTAAGCACCAGAACTAAATTGGCTTAACCACCTCCCAATGGCTTAGCTGCTATGTCTCAAATCATACCTAATGGGAGTATGTATTCTTTATGACATATGTAGGACAATGTTAATACGAATATATAGCTCATGTTTTATATGAAGAGTAGGACCTATGGAAAAAACGAAGGGTTAAGATGCCCTTCCATCTATACCATAAGTCATGATATGAGAAGCTTACAATAAATTCTCTAAAGTTTTCATTAGGGAAGACAAATTGATTATCTTCCCTAAAGTAACTAACTTAAGAGCTCTATATCCATCTCATTTTTTAACATTGTCCTGCATATGTCAAATAATACATACTCCCATTTCTCACCAAAAAATAGGTTTACTTGTTACTTATAGGCATCCGAATTGCGGCGCATGTAAGCATGTTGCAGTGAGACCCTTTTATCTAAATGTCGTTTGGCTCATCCTTTCTAGGTTGCCACCATATATATTCTAATGACAATCATGGTAATTCCAGTTCGAGCATTACATAATAATAGAAGGTGCATATATGCATCCTCGATTTGTCATACGTATATCTTATAAAGCAATACCAAATTAGTATTTGTAAGATATTTTTCTACATTCCCATGAGGCCACATCAGCTGCATGGTCTTGCCCCGCTGGCCCTCTCATGAAATTTCTGCATCCTTGTCTTCTCACCTCTATGATTGTATTCCCAAAAATGGTGTGCTATAATTTCGCTACAACGAGCGCGGCACCATTTGCTGACTCGAGGAGAAGATCAAGGCATTCATACTACACGACTAAAAAAGAATGGGCTTTATAACAGATAGAAAATTTTGGCAGGGCAATTTTGTTGGTAACTAAGCTGTTCAAATACTGCCATTCAATAAGTACAGAGTAGCGGGGCTGTATAATAACAGGCATGCAGCCGATATTAGAACTTCCAGATCACAAAGTAACACAATTAAATAATCATGCACCACTGAACCGAAAGTATAATGAGAACAATCTCAACAGACAGGTTCTAGAATTAATTCAACTGTAACAACCTTTAAATCCTGGCAAAGCCGGGAAATCTTCGTTCTGAATACTGAACTCCTGGTTTTGTTGAACAATGGAGTTAACACCAACTCCTTGCTTCCGTAGCGATCCTGCAATTTAGAGAGATTGGCAGCGAATCCTCCAAAAATAGGGAGAAATATTTACGGTTTTCCAGAGATTTTACCATATTGTCCTTGCGGACCACCAGCTGAATTAGGTCGACCAGTCAATTGGGGGAAATCATTGATGTCGAATGGAGTGCTGTCACTGCCGTCATGTAGCATCCCCATAGAACCTAGAGAATTATTTCCTGGTTGCATTTGGTTCTGGGATAATGAACCTCCAGACGTTGGGTATGAACTACCAATCATATTGATCAGTTGTGATGATCCTGGTGTTAGAGATAAATAAAAACAAACAACAAGCTAAGTGAGAACATGGAGTTCAACAAAAGAAAATAACACACTGTATGCTTCTTTATCATTCACCCTCACGAGACTATCACGATTGATAAAATATAAACAAGCTTTTATCATAGCCCAGCTAATTTCATAAATTTAAATTGGTATCACAAAATATAACAACATTAAGAAATAGGTACAGTAACCATCCCTAAGAAAAGCAAGAACAGATATATTCCAACAACCAACATACACGCCTGCAAAAGAAAGAATATCTATGACAGGAATTCCAACAACGTTGGACTAATGGACTTAACTATTTAAGGTCTTAAATTCTAACAGTTGGCTCCTAATGTACAGAGGTAACAAAATGCATGTTGCTCCAGATAGTGTCACACTTCCAAAAATGAATTCTGCAATACTCTATAGCATCACATGGTTAATAATTTATGAAGCATGAACACCAATGCTACCTACTGTGCTTTCCAAAAAAAGGTCCAACGAAACCTATATCGTATTGGATGTCGACCACTTATTTCATATGCCCAACCCTTTTTTGGTACGATAAAGTCAAGGGGTGAGGACACAGCTCAAAGCAAAGGATATGATAAGTAAACTCTGAATAGAGCATTAACATAGCAATGGTTAAACATGCTTAAAATATATTTTTCGAGCTAAAACATAAAGCTTAACATAAATCTATGAAGAAAAAAATCAACCGATGGTTAAATAAACTACCTTGCGGATTAAGGCCATTCATTATCCTGTTGGACCCTTGCACATTTAGTCTTCCACTTCCAGCATTGCTACTAAAATCGATGCGTGATGAGATACTCGGCACCGACAATCCACCAGAGCTTATACTTCTTCCAATGTTACTTCCGCCCACGATGTTTCCTGCGGAGCTTGTAATACGTGGACCCAAGTTTCCTAAAGCTGGAGACACTGACATGCCAGGAACAGAATTTCGATTACCACTGGTGCCCAAATTTGAGTATAAACCTTGAATGGTACCACCCATATTCATGCCACTACTAAATGCTTGACCTCCACCAACATTCATTCCTCTACCACTGACACCTGAATGTGCATGAGGAATCTGCAAAAGAAACCGTAATACCAAAACAGTAAAAACCATCATCCTCCACGTGAAACCACAGCAAGAATATGTTATAGTTTAAGCCAATAGAATTGTTCCTTAGATTGCAAGCGCATTAACATGCATGTTCATGCTGTTTAAAGTATAAAAACAATAATATATTGCAAACCTCCATAAAGGTGGGCATTCGAACCTGAGACATGGCAACTGGAAGGTTGTTTGAAGCAAATCTCCCAGAAATGCTCCCTCCAGGTTGTTGAACCCCGGAGGATGGAAGGCCACTCATCACAGCATTCCTTTGTGCAAGTGATCCAGGCATACTTGGAAGACTGAAATTTCCATGAATGTTGCGCAGACCTGAAAAATGCAGAAAATGATGAGATAAAAAGATGTACTCAATGGGTGTTGCACTATGCCAATGAGCTAGCCTAGCTAGTGTACCATATGCTCACCAGAGTGATGGAGACCTTGAACTGATCCAGATTGACCAGAAAAAGATGTTGCAAATGGTCGTCCGGTTGAGTCTGGAAGATTTGATGCGGAACTGTTAAGATTTGACTGCCAAGGAAGAAAACATCAAGTTATCAAGACAAATAATAACAAAACATGGTAAACAGATGGAATTGAAAAGTATATATAGTTAATGCATGCTAGTACAGTTACAAGGATAAGCAAGTACATTCAGCAAGCCAGACATTGATGACAACAGAAGAGCGAGTCAGCACTCAGGATCAAATGAAGATTGTCCACCAAAAATGTCTGAACCGGTGATTCCTTCCAATCTGAAACAGGAATGGACACACCCATTAGTAGCTTGTAAATTAAAGGACAAATTGCACATAATATTTTAACTTGGTAACCAACTTG
This sequence comes from Aegilops umbellulata, assembly GCA_032464435.1. Classification (NCBI taxonomy): domain Eukaryota; kingdom Viridiplantae; phylum Streptophyta; class Magnoliopsida; order Poales; family Poaceae; genus Aegilops; species Aegilops umbellulata. The sequence goes on along the minus strand of CP136058.1, from coordinate 449,701,323 downwards.
ATATCTGAGCCATCCTTCCAACATAGGCGAACGAGTAAGTCAGAACAGCATAAAAATGTGCAGATTTCAGCAGTGAGGAAATGCAGCCATCCTAGGGGCCAGACATGGCATGTACAATCTCTAAACTTGTGCCGATAATGCTCGAGTGTGAAACTAAAATCAGACGGAATTTCCAACCAACTGACTGTCGAGCAGCAAACCGGAGCAAACACTTCAAAAAATACCAAGTAATTAACTATTCAAAATTACTTTGGCATCAAACGATTGTGTAAGAAAAAAACAGGATGATGCAGAGAAACAAAAACCCCATGGTTAGTAGAGCCACAAACCACATGACTGAGCGCTTGACGAGTGTATCGCAGAAGCTGATCACTGCAAACACAACGCCGATGAACTACGCTCCACAGCGTACGGCCTGTCTTTCACGGCTCTTTTAACCATGCGGCATATTCTCTTGCGCGCTGTTTCGGGGTTTCATATTTCAGAAGAGAAAAAGAAAATCTGCGGATGGCAGAGCAGTTTTGGATGCTGAATTCAGCCGTGGTGGTTCAACTGTTGGCTCCATCGAGTTTGCTGCTGGACGGCCTGCTTGCTAGAAACAAAACCTTAGCAGCAAACTCGTAGGCACTCCCATGTCCACATTCATCATCACCTGTTCTGCCGCTGGATATATGCATCCAGGCGACAGTACCAGAGCATGGATGCAGCAAAATGAAAAAGGAAAAATAGAAACAAGCCAATTTTGCCCTAGCCATGTACAGGATCGCTCCTGGAGCAGCCCACGGAGGAACGGAATCCGGCAAATATGACGGACCACGGACACATATGCAGGCATGGTCTGCGCGTTTCCAGTCTATTCCGCGGGGCGAGTAGTTCTTACCTACTACAAAATTCCGAGCGGTCGCTAGTCCATTTCACCACTCGGGCAGTGCCAGATCGAAGGATTGTAGGCGAGGAGGGATGGGCGAAGAGGAGAGGAGCGCGCGGCGGGGGCGACGGGGCAGCACTGGGGAGCGGCGAGGGTGGCGGGGCAGGGGGTGGAGGGAGGGAGTGGCGGGCGGTGGGGCGGGAGGAGGCCGGAGGCGCGGCAGACGGCGGCGCTCGAGTCGCTCGCTGTCGAGGGTGGGGGTGTGGAGGGAAGAGAGGCAGATCTAGGAAATGGGTGAATAGTTTTAGCAACAAATGGGTTTTTTTTTTTTTGAGACAAAGCAACAATGGGTGAATAGTTGAAACTGGCAAACCGATAACGGTCGCGCGTACTGGGCCTCGATATCGCATGAGCCTAGCGTGAACCAGCCCGTCTTGCCCATCATCATTCTGGGCGGATATTTCCGTAGGAGGCCCTTTTTTAGCTTCATTAGAAAATATTCAGGATTTCAAACAAAAAGAGAAATTCAAAAATATTCGTGAATTTTAAAGATGTTCATGAATTCAAAAAATGCTTTTGAATTCAAAAAATTATTATGAGTTCCAAAAGAATGTTCTTAGGTTTGAAAAATGACAGTGAAATCAAAAAATATTCGTGAGTTTTGAAAAATGTTCACGATTTCAAAAAATTTCATGATTTCGTAAAATCTTCATGCGTTGTAAAAATGTTCGTGAATTTGAAAAAAAAATCATGATTTCAAAACATGTTCACGAATTTGAAAAAAAATCACAGTTTCATAAAATTTCGCAAATTTCTAAAAACAATCATGATTTCAAAAAATATTCACAAATTTCAAAAACTGTTCGCGAAATACAAAAAAAGTTCCTGACTTGTAAAAATGTTCATGATTTTAAAAATTGTTCATGACTTCAAAACTGTTCGAAGATTTGTAAAAATGTTCACACATTCAAAAATCTTTGCAAATTTTAAAATGTTCATGATTTCAAACAAATGATCATGAATTTGAAAAATGATCGCAAAATGAAAATAAAATAAAAAAGAAACATGGAATGGAAAAAACAAATATCAAATAAAATAAAAACTAAGATGAAAATGAAAAAAGAAAAGAAAAAACAAAAATAAAAAAGACGCCTGGGAGGTGGTGCCCGTTTGATCGACGGTCACCTCCTCCCATCTCTCAGCAGTTGATCTTTATTATTATTGTTGTTCTAAAAAATGGTGTCGGTTTTTTTTTAGATGGAGAATGCAGTCGGTCAATCAGTTGGAGAGACCAGCCTTGCTGTCGCTGGTCGTACTCCTACGAACCGGACACCCTCGGCGATCTTGAAAGCTAAGGACCATGTTTCGTGGCATGGGAGCTTAGGGCAAGTCCAACGTGGATCATAAAAAAGGAACATCATCGCCAGTTTGTTTGTGGATATATCCAAAAACTTGTTCACTGATCGAGATGAGGCCGAACGTCATCTAATCATATACATCATCACCAGTTGAATAGTTTGAAACACAAACATATACGAAAAATTACAGATGTCGATATATTTATAATCAAAAGAACAAATTAACAAGGTCAAACTATTTTTAACCTAACTAAACTAAACGAGGCACCAGACGATGACCTCATAGGCATGGCCTCCTTGACCACAGGAATCTGAGTCATCGTTCGCTCAATCTCCCAACCACACTCTTTGTCGTCGTCGTAGTCGTCGAAGTCGTCTTCCTTACAATGGCAGAAGGCCCGCCAGCATCACGACATTGTTATCCAATCGTCGCAGCATGCTCGCGGCGCAATCGCCCGGCTGCCTTCGCCTTGTGTCGCCTGCCCTGTGCGTTGGAGTTGCCCTTAGGTGCGGAAACTAGTCATGAGTGGTGACACTCAACTCACATGGTTTGCCAGCTCAACTTGGAGAATAGAAAGACCAACAATAGTTGATTTCCGACTACAAACATCTACACAAAGAGAGCTAATTGCAGAAAATCACAACACTGAGGGCTAGATTTGTAGAAACCACAAGTCTAAGAATTTGTAAAGAAATGACACTGGGCTACCAGCAATGACCCTCTGTGCTATAATATAAGATGTATTATTTCTACTTATATTATAGGACGAAGTGACTAGAACAATGACACTAAAAATTTGTAAAACAACTTGCAAACACATTTTATATTGTGGGACGAAGTGAGTAGAAATAACACTAATTACTCATCTAGACGTTTTGATGGCGAACCAACATGTGGTTGGATGGTTGGATGTTTAGAGGGACTATGGTATCCTCAGTCCATCAAGGTTCTACTTCTGGTGCTTGCATTTATTCATGGATTTATTTCAGAATTTTCGGCGATGCACATGCAGTGGAAGGAGACGTTCCGTCGATGACGAGGTGTCTACGGTGACTTCGAAAATTTCAAGATGATATGTCGGCTCAGTCTATCGGAGGTGCCCATAGAAGTAGGGTGTGCAGGCGTCAGTGGCGGCTCCAGGAAATGAAGGCTGGGTATTCACCAATTTTTTTTGCTCTAAACATAGTATATGAACCAAACAACAGACCACAAGCAATATATGAACAAAACAACACTAGAATAATGGCAGTAGCAATATTTCAATGTATCAGACCATAACAACATGAATACATAAGTACCTTTTGATTGATAAAGTGATGATATCCTTCTTACAATATAACTTTGCGGTTGCCTTTCTGGAAAAGATTGATGACATCTTCATCCTTCACTTGATTGAAAAATTCTCTCTCAACAAATGTAACCAAACAATTGTTCAAATATTCATCACCCATTTTGTTCCTTAGCTTATTCTTCACATAGCTCATTGAAGAGAATACCCTTTCAACACTAGCAGTAGCTACTGGGAGAATCAATACCAACTTAAGAAGCTTGTAAACAATATGATATAGTTCATGCTTGTTTGTCTCAACAAGCATAACTGAAAGCTGACGCAGATTTTTCAGGTTTTGAAACCTTTCATCTCTACGCACATTAGTAGCATACATGTTTAGTTGCCATGGAAGTCTTGCCAGTTCATCACTTGTAAAATCCGAAGCATAAAACTTTGTAACAAGCCTAACCAACTTCTCTTGGTCATAAGCCGCAAATAGATGAAGTGGACAAAATGCTGCCATGAAAGAAAGTAGCTCCGTGTTTACCTCATCAAACCTGCTATTTAGCTCATTGATTTGCCTATCAATGACACCCACAAACATATCAACCTTGAAGCGGTGGTAATTGGTCACACCATTACATAAACCCCTTCTAGGACGGCCAACGGGAAAGTAAGGACCCTCCATATCAACAACTTTGATCTTATGCTTTGTACAAAAAGATGTGACCTTTGTGAGAAAATCATCCCATCCAACATCAGTCTCAAAGCCTTCAAGTAATACTTTGTGTCACTAACAAGCTCAATAGCATGAACAATATCTTCGTCTTGCTTTTGCAAAGCTCTACACAACTCATCTGTGTACCCAAATATTTCTTGCATCAAGTGTGCCATGAAAACAAACTCAAATGATCGAAATATTGTCTCTATGGATAGAGCTGCTTGTGCCTCCGCACCATGGTACTTGTCTCCAATCTTGCGAAGGACTCGTCGTAGTGCACCATACATAGAGATGACATGGCTCACAGTTTTGAAGTGAGAGCCCCAACGTGTATCACATGGCCTTCCCAAACCCATTTCCTGATTCAGCCTAGTCCCTGTTTCTACTCCTTCCAATTCCAGTGCATCAATGAGTTCTTCAGCCTAAGCTATCCGAAGCATTCTCATCTTTTTACAAGACATACCAAGAGCATTTAACAAGTGTGCAAGCTGCTGAAAGAACCAATTACAATCACCACTCTCCTTAGCAACAGCAACAAGAGTTAACTGTAATTGATGGGCAAAACAATGAACATAGTAGGCAGAAGGGGACTCATCCATAATCAGTTTTTTCAGGCCATTAACATTACCTCTCATATTACTAGCTCCATCATATCCTTGCCCACGAACCATTGCAAAGGTCAAATTGTAGTCCATGAGCATTTTCTGAATTGCGGCTTTTAGTGTCAAAGAGGTGGTATCTTCAACATGAGCAAGACCAAGAAATCTTACAACCGCCCTTCCTTTCTTATCAACATAACGCAAGCAAACAACCAACTGTTCATTCTGATACACATCACTAGACTCATCTCCAAGTATTGCAAAATGACCACCATCAAGTTCTTCAATGACTAGTTTAGTAGTCTCTTGTGCACAACATTTTATCACCTCTTGTTGTATATCATGGTGAGTCATCTTGCAGTTCTGTGGAGCATTCTTGAGAACAACCGTGTCAACCTCTTCAAAATTTCCTGCTAGCCAATTTAGAAGCTCAAGGAAATTTCCTTTATTTAGCGAGTCTTCACTTTCATCATGCCCCCTAAATGCCAAGCCTTGGCTCAATAGAAATCTCACACACTTGAGTGTCCATGTCAAACGCTGTTTATACAAAGCCTTGTATTGTGAGGTGTTTGAAGCAATAGACTCCCTAATTGATGTTGTAGGTGTAGTGAACATATCATATTTCTCTTGAGCTTCAGCGTGAGCACTACTAACAGCTCCAATATGCCTCTTCAATCTTGCTTTCATGTTCCAATTATTAAATCCACCATTCACAAATGCATCTCCTCTGGGACTTTTTGTTTTATCCTTGAACAAGTAGCAAACAAAGCAAAAAGCGGCCTCTTTTTCCACGCTGTACTCAAGCCACTTATGATCTTTAAACCAAGTAGGGGAAAAGCGACGAGAATGTCCACTAAAATCTCTGATTTCAAACTTATGATCATTTGGTTGACAAGCTCCCAAGTCAATGTATCACCTTCTAACTCTATCCTGGTCATTGACATGATATGAAGATATAGGAAGTCGCTTGCCGGGATCACGTTCCAGAGCAGCCAAATCTGCTTCAAATTGGGGCATTGATTCATCATCTTCATCAACCGCTTCATCATCTACAATTGGGGTTGGGGAGCCTCTCTCGCTCTCCGGTTGCGGAGCTTCATCATGTGTGTGCACTAATGCTAGTTGCAGATTGCTCTCAACCTCAACGGAAAGAGAAGTTGGTGTGGATGTAGAAGTTATTTTCCTTGCCTTCAAAGATTTGTCCCACAATTCAAACAAGCTACCATTCTTCTTCTTCATCTACATCACATTATCACAAACAAGAGAAGTAGTTCAGTGTCCATGTAGCAATCATTTGTGGTCCATCCAGCAATCATTTGATAGTTCAGTTTCAATTTACAAGCAATTAGTGAAAAACTTCAGATTTGTTTGAGAACAGAGGGAAAGAATACCTAGTAGATGTAGTACTGGATGGATCTGCAGAGAGCAGACTGGATGGAGGCCGTGGAGGGCGTCGTCGCGCCGTGGACGCTGGATGCGGTCTACCTATGCAGTGGATGTGCCTGTCCCGCTGTCCGCCGGCTGGCGCTTGCTGCCTGGCACCTGGCAGAGCCGCGGAGGAGAGGTCCAGAGGCCGAGGGGTAAAGGCAGGGGAGCTGGGGAGGGAGAGGGAGCCTTGGAGGGGTTGAGGGAGAGGGCCGGCCGGACCTGGGCGCTGGAGAAGTGCCGCCGCCGCCGCCTTCAGGCTTCAGTGCTCGAAGAGGGGAAAGGGGATCGATTTGGGATTGGGGAGGGAGACGAACAGTGGCTGGAGACGAGTCGCGCGCCTAACCAGACGCCCGCTCGGCCGTGTCTCGCTTCGTGCGTGGCTGCCGCTGTTGCAGTTTGGGCTGCAATTGAGTCATGGGCCAAGTCGTCACAGTATAATACATGTAGTATATTTTTTTTACACGAGAATCTTGGGTATTCCAGGGAAGTCCCATGAATACCCCCAGCGCCGCCACTGGCAGGCGTGCGTTCATAGGGGTGAGTGTATGCGCGTGTACATGAACGATTGCGTCTGTACTTTGTTAAAAAAAGTTCCTATGAATTGACCTATAAAATACACGCGAAATTCCTACAAACCGGCTTTATTCCGGCGAGCAATATAGCACACATGCCCATCCCAGTTTTCCCCTTCCGAACCCCCAACATCCTCCCCAACCCCCAAATCACCGAGCCGATGCCGAGCTCCGGCAGAACCGAGTCGCCGCGATCGGGCTCGATCAGTGATCCACAGGAGTACACGGATCTACCTCCGCCAGGCGTCATCGCCGCGGTCGCGGTGATGGTCGCCGTCGCCGCCGCAGATCTATTCGCAAGGTCACGGTCGCCGCCGATCCCACTGGCGCGCAGGTGGTTTCACATGGTAATTGACATTGATAATAGCTTAAACAAATCCCCCATACTACCAAGTACAGTACCAACTAACCATTAGCATCCATCTCCCTCGTTTCATGCGAGCATTTTAAAATGAACAGGAATCGATCGTGTCGTGTTCATTACTATATTGTTGACGATGATCCATGTTAATTATCTGAGGCACCTAGCCCGTTATGGCAAGTCATATTTATTCATGCATGTGTACAATCTACGATATAACGACTTTCCAAGTTTTGTTTGCATGCATCAATCATTAATGGTCAATGATTTGCTATTGGTTTCCTAGAAGTTTTCCTTTCCAAACTAAAACCGCATGGTATTTTCTATAACAGTGCACTCTATTATACGTTCATTAAAAATATTTTGCTTATACCTCCCATTGACTTCTAAAAAAAGATGGCGCGTATATATATACCCATGATATTTCTGGTTATTCATGCATCCTTTATGTTTCTGACATTTTAACTATAGCTGCAATCCAAGGTACGCAAGAATGTGTATATACCTAATGAAACAAAAGGGTATGTATATACCCTCTAATTTTTGTCGGTATTAGGTATGGCAAAATAATACGAAACATCGTCCCAAAGGTTTGTATGTATAATTGGGACATTTTTATGTATTTTCTTAATGTTTTACTTTTCAAGGTATCGAGTATTTTTAAAAAATGCCATGTCACACTTTTTGACGACTAATTTTACGAATGTACGCGTGCAGGTTGATACCCATACCCGATTTTTTCATATTTCGACCACAGATGCATATAAAGATACCCAAGGGTATGTATATACCTAATAAAACAAAAAGGGTATGTATATACTCTGATTGTTTTAAGGTATCAAATATAATTAAATAATATGAAACATCGCCCCAAAGGTTTTGTATGTACAATTAGGACATTCTTATGTATTTCCGTAATGTTTTACTTGTCAAGGTATCAAGTCTTTTAAAATTTAAGGCCGGGTCACACTTTTTTACCACTAATTTACCTATAAAAATTAAGGTGATCGAATAGTATAAGATGTGATCTTAATTATTATTTTCTTTGTGACGTGCATACCTCATATGAATATATTATTCCGTCAGATTGTGAAACAATCCTGACATCGCTAAACCCGTGCTCACATTTTCCATTAATTTATTAACCAGTGGCTACCATAGAAGGCAACGGGTATGAAAAATGAATTAATTGTTACTCTCTCACGCAAGACACAATGAATGCCATGCATCAGTTGCTATATTTGACCTTTTTCATAGCGTCAGTCATGTAGCAATGTTTGGAAGGTAAACAAATGACATGCATCAAATTTTTTTTGGAATCTCATCAATGCATGTACGTGGGTATACAATGTATGGTTGTTTCCATATCAAGATCTGATCCAACGGTATATATAGGATGGCTGTTTGAGACACCTAGGTGCCCACGCACCTTGACAAGATCATGCTTTTCTCAACTCTGAATATCTCGCTACTTAATTGTTTTTTTTGCTCAATCTGGATCAGGCGCCCACGTCGCTGAAGAAGTTCAACGACCCAAGTGGCATCCACAACTTAGAGCACGCTCACTTTCCCCTTCTCCTCGAAGAGAGAAAGCGAGGCGACTAGTTGCGCTCCAGGCGCCCAGTTTACCTGCGCCGTCTCCGGCGGCTCCTCTCCTCTAGCGGCCTCACGGTCGTTGGTTGGGGGGAGTCGCCGGACCCCCGCGTGCGGTCTGTATAGCTGTAGGCTTAGGTGGGCTTGCCTAGCTAGGATTCTGCCGGCCGTGGTCTCGGCTCCGACGAGTTTGATGGCGGCGGCAAATAAATTTCTCCAGATCCCGTTCTGTCGTTTGGTTCCGCGTCGTCGACGGCCTTGGATCTGGGAGGTGGGCTGCCCGAGTGGTGTCGGCGTGGTGGCGGCGGCGACCCCTTGGTGGCTTTTGTTCTTCAGCTCCGCCACCGCGATGGTGTGCTCTCCGGCGCCTCCGTGGAGCTGGAAGATTGTACAGGAGTATATTCGCCGGCGTTGGTCGTCCTGGTGGCGGCTAAAACGGCGGGAGGGAGGTGTGGTGGATCAGTGCAGGGTTGGCAGTTTGAGGCAGCAGGTCCGGCGACTCTCCTTCGACCTAGTCGGACGGAGGAACCGGAGCTGGGACCGAGGTGCACGGGGATGGTCCCCGGTCGACGCCCCACAACGACAACGCCTCGCCTTTCGCAGCGGGGTTCTTCTTCGACTCACAAAGCCAAGTTTGGCGATGGTGCGTCCTCGGTCCAGGCATTGGCGGCCTCCAGCGTCTTCCTCCAGCGTTCGTTTCAGCGGCGGCGGCGGCGGCCGCGGCCGGCAGCGGGAGATGGCTTCGTTTGCAAAGGGGACCCTCAGGGACCTATTTGTTAATTTTCTTTCTGTTGGGGCTTCTTTGCATTTGTACTGGGACACCTGTACTCCCTCGTGTTCTCTAGTAGGTTCTGCGTGCGTGCGACGTGTACGGGTTTGTAACTGAATCGGAAGTATGGAACACGCAGTAATCTTCTAAAAAAAAAAAACTTAGATAAAAAAAATCCCTGCGAGCAACTCGTGCGACGGTGCAGCTCTTTTTAAATTGGGTGCAGAAGTCTTCTTCCTCCCTTTGCATCTCCCTCTCGGCACTTTTAAATGGTGCGCGGAGCAGCGACGATTGGCATTGCAGCTCCACGCGGTGATCATGGGGCCGCCGCTCATCGTTCTCCTCCTCCTCTGCCTTGCCACCTTGCCGAGAGACGCCGCTGCGCTAACCCGCCGCGACTTCCCCGACGGGTTCATCTTCGGCGCGGGCACCTCGGCCTTCCAGGTACTTCTACTTCCACCTTTCACTCTTTCTCTATGTTGCAAGTCGAGCAAAGTTTCACGGTTCAAAACATAAATAACACTGCGGACAAGGAAGTAAGTAATATTTTTGACGCTTTAGGTGGAAGGGGCTGCTGCAGAAGATGGGAGGAAGCCCAGCATCTGGGACACCTTCACCCATCAAGGTCAATTTTCAGATTATGATTTGTGCTATTACTCATCATACCAGCATCGCTCATTCATTTGCAATTCACTCAACACCTGCAAAACATATCTTGCGATGGGGCCTCCAGGATCTAATTTCTGGAATTATTATGCTGATGAGCATGGCAGGTTACTCCTATGATAAATCTACCGCAGATATCTCAGCAGATCAGTATCACCATTATAAGGTTTTGTCAAGATCTAGCACCGCTTACTTGAAAATAAAACACAAATGGGACACAGGTGATGCTGACTAATCAGACAATTTAAATTTCTTTTTTGACATTAGGATGATGTAAAACTTATGTATGAGATGGGTTTAGACGCGTACAGGTTCTCCATCGCATGGCCCCGGCTTATACCAGGTAACCTTGTAGTAGTTGAGTAGTACATCTCTGAATTTTTCTTATACTGAATGCCACCTGTGTAGATGGAAAAGGGGATAACCATATGGTAGTTGAGTAGTGCACCTCTGTATTTCGTTGATACTGACTGAAGCCACCTTTATATGTAGATGGAAGAGGAGAGATCAATCCGAAGGGCTTGGAGTACTACAACAACTTAATAGATGAACTGATACGGCACGGTAAAGATTGATTTCTGTATCTGAAACTGATGTAAACATGTTGCAGTAGTGGCAACCTTTCTTTTCCTTGTTCCTAAATATTGATTTCCTGGCATGTGTTGCAGGCATACAACCTCATGTCACGATCTACCATTTTGATCTCCCTCAATCCCTTCAGGATGAATACAACGGACTGCTCAGCCCCAGATTCATGTGAGTGCAACAACCGTTGGGCCACCATCTCTGTCACCCGCAAATCAAGGCGGCTGAATCAAGACGAAGATCCAGAGTTTTCAGATGCTCTGCATAAAACTGAATGTGTTATGTTGCAGAGACGATTACACCGCGTATGCTGAAGCCTGCTTCAAGAGCTTTGGGGACAGGGTGAAGCACTGGGTCACCGTCAACGAGCCCAACATAGAGACGATCGGAGGATTCGACAGTGGCGTGTTGCCACCGCAGCGCTGCTCCCATCCCTTCGGGAACTGCACCAGGGGGGATTCTACAACAGAGCCGTACATAGCCGCGCACCACCTCCTGCTTGCACATGCCTCAGCAGTGTCCCTGTATAGAGCCAAGTACCAGGTAACTCTCATATCAGTGTTCTTGAGTAATACTCCCTCCGTTCGGAATTATTTGTCTCGGAAATGGATGTATCTAGAATTAAAATACGTCTAGATACATCCATTTCTGCGACAAGTAATTCCAAACGGAGGGAGTAGATGCAGTAGTTAACTGATTCTAGTAATTAACATGACCATGCGATGCAATCCCCAATGTGTAGGCAACTCAAAGAGGACAGATAGGACTTACTCTCTTGGGTTGGTGGCATGAGCCAGCTACCGATTCATCGGAGGATGCAGCTGCTGCAACGAGGATGAATGACTTCCACATTGGATGGTTAGTACTTAGGTTATGTTGAAATGCATCATAATTGAATTTTAGATGCTGATTTTGTGGGTACAAGCAGCAAGAACTCATGCCATCTCTGGACAGGTTTATGCATCCTTTGGTGTATGGGGACTACCCTGCTGTGATGAGGAGCAGGGCAGGCGCACGGTTGCCGAATTTTACAGCGGAGCAGTCGAAGAAATTGCCCGGATCATTTGACTTCGTCGGCTTCAATCACTACCTTGTTGTTCGGGCACGAGCCCACGAGAGCGCGTTCAATCTGAAGCACAGGGACTACTATGCTGATGCATACGCCATCGCAAGTAAGTACCAAGTATTAGATGTTCGCAATCTATCTTTGTTTGAGAAATGTGTCATCACTGATGCAAGTCAACCTCACCTCACTAACATGCACCATTTTCTTGCCTGGGTTCAGATCCATTCGATGATATCCAAGAGGTACTTATACATAAATCACAAGCCTTCTGGTTTCATTTGAAATGACTGAAGTTCTCTTCCTTTCCTTCTGAACCATAAGGTGTGTATAACATGCAGGGCCGCCTTGAGTATGCTCCTTGGGCTCTAGGGAGGCTACTGGACCACCTGAAACTCAAGTACGGGAACCCACCGGTCATGATCCATGAAAACGGTAAGCTGAAAAGAGAAAAAACCCTGCTCGCGGCATATGCTATCCTTCTTTCAGAAGATAAGCTGACAACATGAATACCTGCTAGGGTAGTTTGTACTGAATGCAAAACAATATGACCTCTGTAAAATCAAAATCAGCTGACACCATGCTATCCTTCTTTTGTTCAATGCTTCAGGATACTCAGACGCCTCCGAACTCCCACGGAAGGTGGAGTACGACGACGACAACAGATCAGAGTTCCTGCAAGATTATCTGGAAGTTCTCTATCAGTCGATAAGGCGAGCTCATCTTCCTTCATATATTACCGCATTTATTAGTTATATCCTGAACGAAGTGTCAAACTCCAACCAAAGACATATCCGGCAGTAGCACAAATTCAATCGAGGCTCTTGGGTTCAAGAAGTATGCATGGAATTCGATTATGATCTGGGGTAGCCTCTGATACGAGTGGGGCTGTGTACTGGCTGCAGGAACGGGTCGGACGCGCGGGGATACTTCGTGTGGTCTTTCCTCGACGTCTTCGAGTTCCTCTTCGGGTACTGCTCGCGCTTCGGTCTGTGCGGCGTCGACATGAACAGCGAGGGGAGGGCAAGGTATGTGCGGAACTCTGCCCGCTGGTACTCCGGCTTCCTCAAAGGCGGCGAGCTGCGGCCGGCGTCATCGCCGGGGAAAGCCTACGTCGCCGCATGACATGTGGGCTGCTTGGACACCGCCAGAGGAGGATTCGGTGTTATTCCAATTTTAGCATGGCCTGCACAGGTTTTCGTTGTTGTTCAGGCTATGGCGCCAGTGCCACTTTGTTGTTTATATTCTCTGCTCTATCTGTATATTTCTACGTGAACGACCATCTAGTTATCAACATGTATTCAAACGCGCAGCCTTATAAGCTGCAAAGGGGCGACTACTCGACGTTATGAATGAACAGAGATTTGATCTAAAAACAAAAAAAAAAAACGAGCAGAGATTTGCAGTTGTCAACATGCGTCGTCATTAATGCAATTCAGCCTCGCTAACATGCAATGTTTTGCTTCTTCTCGCACAAAGAAAAAGACAATGTTTTGCTGCCTGGATTCATCTTATCCATTCAAAGGTATGCATGCGAGAGGTAACAGTTTCAGCAGAGTGGTACAGTTTCCTTCTTCTCTGAATCATAAGGGGTGTAAAATAATTAAAGAAAAAAGGGAAGGTGTGTAAATTTCATGGTGTAACATCTGCAGCAGTGCCACCTTGAGTTTGCACCCTGGCATTTTTATTTTTTTGAGAATCATCTGCTCCCTGGCATAATCATGTTGGGCTTGGGCCGTCAGGTCGTGCAGGAACAGGGCTCGCGAAAGCGCCGCATGCACCAACCGCGTGGTCTGCGTGAAAGCGAGGAGAGAAAGGAGTGGCCGAGTAGTAGACAGTATCTACTCTAGCTCACTCGGCAGCTCGCCCAACAAGGCTGCCTCAAACACACAGCGGTGCAGAGGCGCCAAAGCCATGGCGGTGCTCACGCTGATGATCTTCCCCTTCTACTTTGCCGTCGTCCTCTTCGCCGCCGCAGCCTTAGCTCCGAGACACGCCTCGGCGCTCACCCGCCATGACTTCCCTGAGGGGTTCGTCTTCGGCGCAGGCACCTCGGCCTACCAGGTGCTGTCTGCCTCTTTATTCTCTTTTTCTTGACGGAGCGCGGTAGGGGAGATCCACGTACAGCTGGTTACTGGGGAAGGAGAGAAACGAAAATCTCAGATATCAGCAACATGCTGTAGCAGCAAAGCCAACTACAATGCAGAGGCCGGGGGACAACCTCCTTTACAAAAAAAAAATAACAAGGTACTCCCTCAGTTCCATTAATATAAGAGCGTTTTTACACTAGTCTTATATTATGGGACGGAGGGAGTACCTACTAATAAAGATAAAGTAGTTCTAGCAAAAAAAAGATAAAGTAGCCAGTTCGCTTGTTCAGCTCAACTGATCATATTAAGCAATTTTTGCGCATCCAGAGTCGGCTCTCTTCAGCAATTTCTTGAAGGTGGAATAGCTGACAGTAGACCAGTCCTGCACCTGCTTGTCTGTATGTTGGTGAATGTTGCTCATGAGTCGTCGCACTCGCACCAGCTCAGTAGGGAGGTCTTGTCCGCCGCCGGTAAGAGCGCGCAGCATCCAACGCAACGGCCTGCACAACTCGAGTCCATGCCACTCGCGAGAAGCAGCAGGTTGCAAGTAGATGTACTGCTGTCTCCAGGGTTGAGAGGTGCACAAAGGGGCAGGCAGCATTATGAGGCCATGCCCTCTTGGCCTGTGACAAATAAATGACAAATAGTGTGTCCATTAAATGGAAAACACAAATAATGCAGCCAAGGAATTAATCCTTTAGAACATTTTCTTTTGAGAAAATATCGTTTTGAACTTTGATGCCTTAGGTGGAAGGGGCTGTTGAGGAAGATGGAAGGAAGCCAAGCATCTGGGACACCTTCACCCATCAAGGTCAACTCAGATTACCAGATGTATTACATACTCATCATCACCGATGGATGTGTGCATCACATATTCACACGATGCAGAGGCCGGTGTATTTCTCCTTTTCTGAAAATAAAATTTTTACTCACCATCACCGGCGTCAATCATTCATTAACAATTCAACAGCTGCGAAACATATCTTATATGGCCTCTAGGATCTAATTTCTGGAACTATTGTATCGATGAGCATGGCAGGTTACTCTTACAACAAATCCACCGCAGATGTTTCAGCAGATCAGTATCATCATTACAAGGTTAGTGCCCACCTCTAGTGCCAACTACCAATTAGTACTTCAGAATAGAAACACAGATGGGACACAGGCAGATGCTAACCAATCAAACTGTTACAATTCATTCTTGACATTAGGATGATGTAAAACTTATGCATGAGATGGGTTTAGACGCGTACAGGTTCTCCATTGCATGGCCCCGGCTTATACCAGGTAACCATATAGTAGTTCTGTAGTCAGTGTCTGTAGCACATCGTCTCTGACTTTTTTTATACTGAATGTCACCTGTGTATAGACGGAAGAGGAGAGATTCATCCGAAGGGCCTGGAGTACTACAATAACTTAATAGATGAACTGATACGACACGGTAAAGATTGGTTTCTCTACCTGAACATGGCATAAACATGTTGTAGTAGTGGCATAAGAAATCACAAATGCATGCATGGACATGTCCTCTACTCTCATCTCTACCAGCCAACATGTTGTTGGTTCATGTGTTGCAGGCATACAACCTCATGTCACAATCTACCATTTAGACCTCCCTCAATCCCTTCAAGACGAATACAATGGACTGCTCAGCCCCAGATTCATGTGAATGCAGCCTTTGGGCCACTATCTCTGACACCTGCAAACAAGATTAATGTGAGTTTTCAGACGCTCTGCATAAAACTGAATGTGCTTTGTTGCAGAGACGACTACACAGCGTATGCTGAAGCCTGCTTCAAGAGCTTCGGGGACAGGGTGAAGATTGGGTCACCGTCAACGAGCCCAACATAGAGACGATCGGAGGATTCGACAGTGGCGTGTTGCCACCGCAGCGCTGCTCCCATCCCTTCGGGAACTGCACCAGGGGGGATTCTACAACAGAGCCGTACATAGCCGCGCACCACCTCCTGCTTGCACATGCCTCAGCAGTGTCCCTTGGCCATTCTTGACTCTCACAGCACCTCAGCTATTCATAGGAAAAGAAAAGGCAAAACCCCCATGGTTATTACGGAAGTGAGAAGGAGTGCAAGGCTGAAACACATCCAGAAGGGCTATAAGGGTAAAACCTGCTTTGACAAAAATTGTCTTGTTTGCTCTGCCATAGCACCGCCAATCAACAAGAAAGTGGTTCGGAACCTGTATGACAAATTTAGTGTGCCTGATGTGCAGCCACTAAGCCCAAGGGAGAACAAGAAAAACACCAAGAAGAATGATGCAGAAAGCAAGAACAAGAAGCCCAAGAAGAAGTAATAATATTTTGGATAGGGTCCCATGGGAGCAGAACTTTAGCTCCCTGATGCTTTCCCTTTTACACTATTATGTCGTCCAGTTTGTTTTAAATTTCTTAGTGAGCCATGGTGCTTGGAACTCTTGTTTAAATAATACTATTGTTGCTACTCATCCTTATGGGCCTCTTCTTGGATCATGGCGCAGTCTATGGTGTGAAACGTTTGTTCCTGGGCATATAAGTTGGCCTGGTCCTATCCAGGCCCGATATCTTTTGGCAGTCTCTCGCCAGTTCACCCGGACCAATATAGATTCTCAATTCCTATGGTGCCAAAGCTTAAACTGGTACCATCTAGGTTACCGGGCTTACTTGCGGGAAAAAATTGAGGAGTGTCTGGAATCTTGGATTGCCAGTGCCGGTAACAAAATATTTTGCACTCAGAATGTCAAGACAACACTGGAAAGTTTTAAACTGGAATATCCGGGGACTTAACTCTCCTGATAAGTGGCTGCATATCAGGAACAAAATAGAGGAAAGTGGATGCTCTATCATATGTTTTCAGGAAACTAAGAAAGAGGCAATTGACATTGATTTTATTAAAAAGTTCTGCCCTGCTAGATTTGATGCTTTTGCATACACACCTTCTGTCGGCAGATCTGGTGGTATTCTGACCATCTGGTGCTCATCTATCTTTAAAGGTGAACTGTTACTACAAAATAATTTTGTTGTCTCTGTGGTTTTGCAATCACAAATATTTATGCTCCTTGTCAACCTAATAAGAAATTGGAGTTTTTAACTTGGCTAGAGAGCACTCGAATACCAGACAATGCAGACTGGTTATTGGTTGGGGATTTTAACCTCATTAGAAGCTTCCAGGA
Organism: Aegilops umbellulata; assembly: GCA_032464435.1. Lineage (NCBI taxonomy): Eukaryota > Viridiplantae > Streptophyta > Magnoliopsida > Poales > Poaceae > Aegilops > Aegilops umbellulata. The sequence continues at coordinate 449,684,214 of CP136058.1, read as the reverse complement.
TCGGAGTAAACCGGGAGGAAATATTCAGGAAATGCTCCAGTTTAATGCAGTTATCAGTCAACTAGGTCTTATTGATATCCCTTTGAAAGGCAGGGCCTACACCTGGAGTAACATGCAAGATGACCCATTATTGGAAAGAATAGACTGGTTTTTCACCTCCCCTGCTTGGACACTATCATATCCTAACACCTTGGCTACTCCACTTGCTATGACCACATCTGATCATGTGCCATGTGTCATACAGATTGAAAATTCTATGCCTAAAAGTAAGATTTTCAGATTTGAGAATTGGTGGATGGAGCATGACAGTTTTTTACCTTTGGTAGAATCAGTTTGGAAAAACAATATTCACTATGCCGATGCAGCAAAAAGAATCAATGCAAAAATGAAAATCTTAAGGAAGGAGCTGAAAAAGTGGGCAAATACTCTGTCAAATATTAAGGAAGAGATCATCGATTCCAATGCTCTCATTGCACTTTTGGATGGTATTGAAAATTTCAGGAGCCTCACTACCATGGAGGTTGACTTAAGGGAAAATTTCAAACGGCATTTAGACACTCTGTTGAAACAACAAAAAGCATACTGGCAGCAAAGGGGCAGAGTTAAATGGGTCACTCTTGGTAGTGAAAATTCGCAATTTTTTCACGCCATGGCTACAATACAACACAGGAACAATTCCATTACTAGCCTGATTACACATGATGGTGTGGAAGTTTTTGACCATGATGGCAAATCAAAGCTCCTGCATGAAGCTTTCAAGGAAAGGCTTGGTCACTCTGAAAATTTTGACATCCCCGATCATCTACTTCACTTACTTCCCACTCATCATGATCTCTCATTTCTTGAGGTCCCATTTACCAAAGACGAAATTGATGCTGTTATCAAAGACCTACCAACAAATAAGGCACCTGGGCCTGATGGGTTTAATACCGATTTCATCCGAAAATGTTGGCCTATTATACAGCAAGACTTCTATGATCTATGTGCACAATTTCAGCAAGGGAACCTCTGTTTGCAGAGTATCAATAGCTCCTTCATCACTCTTATCCCTAAAAAGGCAGGTGCAAATACTGTGAATGACTACAGGCCTATTTCCCTTTTAAGCTGCACTATCAAGCTTATTACCAAACTCCTGGCTAACAGACTTCAATCAGTTATACTAGAGCTAGTCCATGTCAATCAATATGGGTTTTTAAAATCCAGAACCATACAAGACTGCATAGGATGGGCCTATGAGTATTTGTTCCAATGCCACAAAAGTAAGCAATCAACGGTGGTATTTAAATTAGACTTTGAAAAAGCTTTTGATAAGATGGAACATGGCATGATCTTAGCAATACTGAAGCAGAAGGGTTTTGGAACAAAATGGTGTTCCTGGATTAAACAGATTTTGGAGACAGCCACCTCATCTGTTCTTTTGAACGGGATCCCTGGGTCACAGTTTAAATGCAGAAGAGGTGTCAGACAGGGGGATCCACTATCACCTCTTTTGTTTGTCCTAGCAGCTGATTTTTTGCAATCTATTCTGAACGATGCACAAAACAGAGGGGTCATTACACCTCCATTCAGCTCCACCTCTTGTCCTGACTTTCCCATACTTCAATATGCAGATGACACTTTGATTTTTATGCCTGCTTGTCCCGATCAACTTCAACAACTGCAAAGCCTAGTTCACCAATTTTCAAAGGCCTCGGGCCTCAAGGTTAATTATCAAAAATCCAGTTTGCTCCCCATCAATGTTTCTGAAGAAGTAGTACAGCATCTGTCTACTCTCCTAGGTTGTGCTATTGGAACCTTCCCCTTTATTTACTTAGGCACACCACTGGGCTTCACTAAGCCAAAAATGGAGTTCTTCATGTACATCATCGAGAGAATTCAAAAAAGACTGGCCATTTGCTCTCAATACTTAAGCTATGATGGCAGACTACTCATGGTTAATGCAGTTCTCTCATCCTTGCCCACCTTCCTCATGAGCTGTCTCCTTCTTTATAAAGGTATCATTGATCAAATAGACAAATATAGACGACATCTGTTCTGGAGAGGCAAAGATTTGGAAAAAAAGAACCCACCACTTGCGGCTTGGGAGATGATCTGTAGACCAAAGGATAAAGGAGGACTTGGAATTCTTAATTTGCACACTCAGAACACTTGCTTGCTAATGAAGATGATACACAAGTTCCTTAATCACTATGATATTCCCTGGGTTCATCTTATTTGGGAAGTGTACTATCAACAAGGAATACTATCATCTGACATACCCCAATGTTCTTTCTGGTGGAGGGATTGTCTAAAATTATTGGCCACATACAAAGCACATGCTACCTGCATACCACAAGATGGCAAAACCATTGACTTTTGGCAAGAAGCCTGGGAGGAGATACCGAAATCTCAATTATGGCCACATTTATACTCTTTCTCCAAACAGCAACAGATCTCTGTTCATGAGATATTTCATACCGAGGATATGGCAGATCACTTTCACCTGCCACTCTCTGAAGAGGCTTATGCAGAATTTCTACAGTTAGAACAATACCTACAAGGCATGAATCTTAGTGCAGATCACGACATTTGGCAATTCACACCTGGACAGGTAACATACAAGGTATCCACAGCCTATGCCACTTTGACCATTGCCCCAGAAATCATACCAGCAATCAAATGGCTATGGAAAACCTGTTGCCAACTTAAGCACAAGATTTTCTTTTGGTTATTGCTCAATGACAGGATTAACACCAGGGCCCTTTTGCATAGAAAATGTTTCTTTTTGCAGGATTACACTTGTGTCATGTGCAACCTGCAAGCCCTGGAGACAAGGGATCACCTTTTCTTTCATTGTCAATTTGCACAATTATGCTGGAGCTACATCTGCACCAACTGGCAGCCAGCACATACAGGCATTCAAGAGGAAATTAGCAACCTAAAGCAACTGCTGAGTGTACCATATGCGATGGAGATCATCATCCTAACCTGCTGGGCAATCTGGACAACTAGGAATGATCACATATTCCAACACATTCAGCCAAGCATATACAGATGCAGAAAGAAGCTAAAAGAAGAACTCAAATGGATCATCTACAGAGTCAAGAGGAAGGAATACAGTGGATTTGAGGCTTGGATCAAATCCTTTAGATAACTTGCTATGCTGCTGTTGTATTTGTTGTTTACTGTCTCTTCTTTCTTTCCTTAGTTTTGTTTGTATCTTCGATGTATAGTTTTTTTTCCAGACCTTATTCTTTGTACTATATTTTTAAAAAATCAATAAAAATACGCAGTAGAGTCCTGCTGTTTCCCTCAAAAAAAAGTACCAGGTAAGTCCATATCAGTGATATCTCCATATTTATCAGTACCTTCCTCACCTGACCATACAATGAAATGCTCACTTTGTAGGCAACTCAAAGGGGACAGATAGGAATTACTCTCTTGGGCTGGTGGCATGAGCCTGCTATCAACTCATCGCAGGATGCAGCTGCTGCAACTAGGATGAATGACTTCCACATTGGATGGTGAGTACTTGGCTTGTATTTGGATTGAATTTAGCTGATAGTTCTGTGGATGCAAGCAGCTGCCAACAGCTCATGCCCTCACTGGACAGGTTTATGCATCCTTTGGTGTATGGGGACTACCCTACTCTGATGAGGAGCAGGGCAGGAGCACGGTTGCCGGATTTAACAGTGGAGCAGTCAAAGAAATTGCGCGGAGCATTTGACTTCATCGGCCTCAATCACTACCTTGTTGTTCGCGCGCGAGCCGACGATAGCGCTTTCAATCTGGAGCAGAGGGACTATTATGCTGACGCAGCTGCCATTGCAAGTAAGTAAACTGATTGTAGTCGTTCCGGTCTAGACTTTGTTCAACCTCGCTACTACATTTCAGCCTCGCTAACATGCATATTTTCTTGCCTGGATTCAGATCCATTCTTTTTGACGGGAATAGCAGGAGCTCTGCTTTTGCATTATAGTGGAAGAGAGGAAAAATCAAATAGTACAACATCCTTCTGGGACATGTCCCCGGATAGGATAGGGACTGCTGAAGAACACTCAACGTTTTTCACAGGGCAGGTTTTATGCAATAACCTGACCCTGACCAGTTGCCTCAACGTATAATTTTACATCATCGCTGATTAAATCAGCCAACATGGACACAGTCAATTCCTTCTGCTGAAAGGTCCTCCTGTTGCGTTCCTTCCACAGGTGCCAGGCGATGTAGGCCGCCAACGTGATATCCTCCTGTACCTTGTTCTTCGGACCGCGTCCGGAGCATAGCCTTCTCCACCAATCTGTAATCGAGCTAGCCGAAGACGCAATACGCCACATCCTACTGTTAGATCCCTGGAATTGGAACCAGATTTCCTTTGCAAAAGAACACCCCAGCGTCAAATGCATTGCAGATTCAGCCCCTTGATCGCACAACTTGCATCGATCATTATGTGGCCAATTCCGCGCTAATAGTCTATCTGCCGTCCAATTTCTGTTCTGCAGGAGTAACCAAAGGTTGAATTTGACCTTCCCCTCCATCTTGCATCTCCATATTCTCTCAAGATCCAGCTGCTCGATCCTGGCCGCAAACTGGATGGCATAGGCAGAGCATGCAGAGTAGGAGCCGTTTGCCGTGAGTGACCATCTGATCACATCCTTTGCCTCCAAAAGGCTCACCTGCTGAACCTCCTCCCAAATTCTGACAAATTGTGCTAGCTGCTCCTCGTTGTTCATTCTTTGTAGACCTTGCATCCACCGGCCGTTTGTCAAAGCCTCTTTGACAGTAATTCTTTTAAAACGCGCCAGCTTGAAGATCTCCAGTGCAATCACATAAGGGGCCTCCCCATGCATCCATCTATCCATCCAGAACAGCGCGAGCTGACCATCACCCAACTGAATAGAGGAGCAGCTCGAGAACAGCTGTCTATCAATGGCGTCGCACGGAGTAGGAGATCCTTTCCACGGTCGATCGGTGTCATCCCATCTGAACCATTCCCATCTCAAGCGCAAGGCCCGGCTGAAGCACTCGATGTTCTTGATACCTAACCCACCAACAATCTTGGGGGAGCAGGCCCGCTTCCAGTTTACAAGACACTTGCCTCCAGCCGCTCTTTCTTCAATTTCCCATAGGAAATTTCTCCTGAGTTTGTCCACCTTTCTAATGAACCATTTATCCGGTTGGAAGGCTGTTAAGAAGTAAATGGCCGTGCTGGTGACCACCGAGTTGATGTAAACCAGTCTCCCCATCCTGTTTAGTAATCTACCCTTCCTAGGCGATAGCTTTCCCGCCATCTTGTCCAGAACCGGCTGCACCTCGGCCCTCCTGGGCTTCCTGACACCTAGAGGCAATCCCAAATATTTACATGGGAGAGCTCCTTGAATCCCACCAAAAACAGCCAGCATGGGCTCCAGCTCAATTCCATCACAGGCAATGGGATACGCCACCGTTTTGCTGATATTAGTAGACAGACCAAAAGCATTACCAAAGATCTTGAGAATGGCCTGAACCGCAAGAAAATCGTCCATGGTGGGGTTGATGAATAGAGCCGCGTCGTCAGCGTAGAAGCTGGATCGGAAGCGGGCAATCCGAGATCTCAGTGGGGATAGAATGTTTCGCTTTGCAGCCATCGATAGGAGCCGCTGCAATGGTTCCATGGCAATGATGAAAAGCAGCGGGGACAAAGTGTCTCCCTGCCGAAGCCCTCGCAAGTGAACAAAAGGTGAGCCAGGTATTCCGTTTAAAAGCACCCTTGATGATGTGGAGGACAAAATCAGTGAAATCATATCGCGCCATCTCTGACTAAACCCCATCGCCTCCAGGACCTCCATTAGGTATGCCCAGCTTACCGAATCAAAAGCCTTGGCGATGTCAAGCTTCAGGAATACCAAGGACGACTTTGTGGAATGAGCAGCCTTGATCACGTTCTTGACGTACAGGAAGTTGTCTTGAATAGCCCTTCCTCTTATGAAGGCACTCTGATTATTTGTGACAAGCCCCTTGATCTCAGGAACCAGCCGGGAAGCCAACATTTTGCTGACAATTTTTGGAACACTGTGCATTAGACTCACCGGCCTAAAGTCACTTGCCTCCTGAGCATCGTCCTTCTTGGGCAGCAACACTATATTTGCGGTATTTAGCAGCTTCCAGTTGTGTCCACGGAGCGAGTGAACACAATTCACCGCGGCAAGGAGGTCCTCTTTAATCAGTTGCCAACAATGCTTGAAAAACATCCCCGTGAATCCATCCGGCCCAGGTGCTTTCTCACCGTGCATCTCAGTTACAGCCGCGTGTAGCTCATGCTCGGTGAAGGGGTTGTCTAAGTGCTGCAGATCTCGCCTTGGCAGTCCCATGGCTTCCCAATTCATCTTTGTGGTCCTCGAGAATGGTGTGCCCATAATGCTTTTGAATCTATCGAATAGGATCTGAGCCTTCCCCTCATGATCAGTCACTCTTCCACTCCTTCCGTTCAAACTTGGTATGTGATTCTTGCGGGATATGCAAGAGGTATGTATATATAAATCGGTGAACTTTTCTTTCTTTCTTTTCCTGAATCATAAGGTGTGTAAATTTTATTGATATAACATGCAGGGACGTCTTGAGTATGCTCCTTGGGCTCTAGGGAAGCTACTGGACCACCTGAAACTGAAGTACAGAAATCCTCCAGTCATAATCCATGAAAACGGTAAGCTGAAAAAACCCTACTCACTGATGCTGACTCTACATATTAACCTCTGGAAAACAAAATCAACGACACGGAAAATATTTTGTTTAATTATTCAGGATACGCAGACGCCGCCAAAACCTTAGAGGACGACAACAGATCAGAGTTCCTGCAAAATTACCTGGAAGTTTTCTATCTGTCCATAAGGTTTGGTTCATCTTCGTACATATATTGTCGTGTTTATTTATCCTGATCCACGAAAAGAACGTGCTAGTACAAATTAAATCGAAACACTTGGGTTCAAGAAATGGACAAGCAATTCAATTATGATCAAGTGATTCCTAGCTAACCTGGACGCTAGTAGCTTCTGATAGGGAGATGGCTGTGCACTGGTTGCAGGAACGGATCGGACGCGCGGGGATACTTCGTGTGGTCTTTTCTCGACGTGTTTGAGTTGCTATTTTTTTTAGAAAATGAGGATGACCCCCGATCTCTGCATCTGAGCGATGCATACGGCTACTTTATTAATTATTCTCACAAAACCTTACAAAGTAATATAATAGTAAGACTAAAGCCGTCGTATAAGCACCTCTATCTAGCTGATGAAGGGGCGCAGATAAACTGAGCCTAATACCAAACAGACATCGCAGCCAAACCTAACATCTAACACCTGAGAACCCATCCAGGACGCCTGCCGGTCATGGGCCTCACCGGTCCGGCGTGCACTCAGATGCCGCCGCCGCCAACTGCCATCGCTCCATCTTCAGAACTGTACTGATGCATCAACCTTGCTTGGTCTAGCTATCATCGACGCCACCACGACGCCAAACGACACCTCCTCCCTGCGTGCAAACAGCTGAGCACGTCGCGGTCGCCACTGATACACCTCAGCGCCATGTTGCCAGGTATCACCAGCCGACACAGCTTGAAGTCCTTGAAAGATCTGTCGTGCGTAGCACCTGCCGACCAGGCATGACAAAGCGTAGCACCTGTCGGTCAGGCATGACTTGACATCACCACCGAAGCTCCGTGCAAGACGAAGCCGCTCCACCTCCTGTCTCTGACATCCAGCGCTACTCCGCAAACGATGCTCCCAAGAGAGAAACGACACCGCAGTGCCACCATCATCCGATCTGGAACACCAGATCCTAGGGTTTCCCCCGGAGCAGCACGAGTGGGTCGACAATAGTTACACGACGATGCCTTCATCAAGGTAACGGCGAGAATGCCGCCATCGCCTGCCGTCGGCTCGGTTTTCACCGGCAACCATGTCTCCCCTACTCGCAGCCGGGACAAGATGATGGATCTCGAGATCCGATCACCAAGCCTCTGGCCGGCCATCTCGGGAAGAAGATGACACCACGTCCAGCAGTGTCACCACGCCGGGCACGCGTCGCCGCCGGCACCCCCATGGTGCCTAGAGGCCGACAAGCCCCGACGAATCCCATGCCTCGCCAGCCGCCATGGCCCAGATCCCGGCACCACCAGATCCAGATCGGATCGGGGTCCAGGGCCCCAAGCCGCAACCGCCGTGGAGGCAGCACCACTGGACGGTGCCTAGCCCTCCAGCCCAACGTCGAGTCATCGCCGGAGCTCCGCCGCACCACGCCGTCAAGCCGCCGCCGGGATAACTCGCGCCGCCGCCAGAGAAGCCACAGCCGCCGCGCGTTGGAGAGGCCTCAAGCCGCAGCTGCACCACCGCCAGGCAGGGGCGCCGCGACCCAGCACGCCCTCCACCGCGTCGCTGGGCCCCGCCCAGCCCAGCGCCGTCTCGCGCCGCGCCGTCCCGCGCCGGATGCCGATCGTGAGGAGGGGCAAGATCCCCGCCGCCACCAACGCCGGCCGGTCTTTGCCCGACGGCGCTGTGCGGGGGGGGGGGGGGGGGGAGATCGACGAGGGAGGACGAGGGGCGGCGGCTAGGGTTCCCCCGAGGACGCTCGCGGGAGCGGCTCGGGGATCGGGGGCGGCGGCTAGGGTTCCCCGTATCAGGATCTTGAGTTGCTATTTGGCTACCGTTCACGCTTCGGTCTGTGCGGCGTTGACATGAACATCGACGGGAGGACAAGCGCCCGCTGGTACCCCGGCATCCTCAATGGGGGCCAGCTGCGGCCGGTGTCGCCTCCTGGGAAAGCCTATAGAGCTTCATGACCTGGCTTTTTCGATACTCCCAGCGGAGGATCCGGTGTAATTTCATTTTAGCATAGCATGCTAACATTATTCCTAGTTCAAGTTATTGTTTCATTTATATTCTCTGTCTGTGTAGTGTATTTCTTTACCGGATTAAACTGCGGACCTAAATCATACGTTCAGCAACTTGGAAAAAACATACGGCGGGAATAAAATTATCACCTTGCACAACAGTTACCTGATCTAATTTCCCTTAAACTTTTGCTGCTTGGAGATACCGTTTGCCTTTGTGTGCCTTTGATGATAACCCCCCAGTTCGTGTGCCTTTAATCATAAGTACCCCTTTGTGTCACTGACATGGGGTCATATGTCAGTGACACGAAGAGAGCTTGTGATAAAGGCACACGAACTGGGGGTTATCATCAATTTTTCCGTGTGATTTCGATGTGCACGCCTGCCGTGGAACATTCCGCCGCCGCGCATCCGCACGCCCTCACCGGCACCAGATCCCCGCGCCGCCGCTTAAGGAGACCAAGAGCTTCTGCTCGAGCTCCTTGGCGACGGCTGCTGTTGATGGCGCTGGAGTGAGCGCGAGCGGGCGCAGGCGCCGGCGCCTTGGATGAAACGCGAATCGAGTGGAACGGAACCGCAGCCGGCGAGGAGCCAGAGGGTGCGCGCCCTCCTCCGCATCATACCATCGGCGCCCCGCACCGGCCGTACGCCTGGTGCTAGTTGCCGCCGCTGCGGTGGCGCAATAACCGGTCAGGGGGTGGTGGTGGTGAACCGGATGGGATGGGACAGACAGCTCCTACAGGCGTCCCATGTTGCAGGTTGTCGCGGCGAGGTCACGCCGGCCGGCGGCGGCTGACACGCAGAGCATCTAGCCGTCTTCTTGCCCCTTCCCTTATTGGATAAGAAAATGGAAGTATTTCTTTCGGAAATGATAAAATATAATATAACGATCTAAACGCTCTTATATTTTTTTTTACAGAAGGAGTATATACCAATTTTTTTAGTAAACGAGTCTTGTTTTTTTAACCTTCCGATCTACCTCTGTGAGCACTTCCGGAGCCCTCGACGGAAACGTCTCCTCCCACTCCTACCCTAGGAGGACCTTCTAGGGACTAAGCCGTCACATCATCTTAGATTGACAAAGTCGCCACACACGCATTCATAGTCGACATGAACGTCTTTTTCCGTTAAGCGCACATCGCTGAAAGGCTTAAAATAAATACAGAAAAATGCGACTACTCGTGCCAAGTCTACGACTTGAACCCAGTGGGTTGGTTCCACCACAAAAAACCTAATAGCAACTCCAACGCGCCGATCTAATTCGTTCGCGCGTGTCTGTTTGGGTTGAAACGGATACAAAAGTCGTCCCAACTCAGTGGCACAGACGGACGCGTGTCCGCTTTTTTTGCCCCACATGACCCATTTCCCGCCTAAATTTGGGCCTCGTTTGCGTCGCGCGAACACGAAACGCCAGTCGGTGGCACATTGTCGTTTCATCTTCCTCTCATCGACAGCTAGCACACCCGGACGCCCCACCCCCCCGCCGCCGCCGCCCAATTTCGGTGCCCCAGGCCAGCCGTCCGCACCCACGCCCCCTCGCCGTCGCCACCACCGCCGCAGCACCCCCGACGTCGTCGCCACCACCACCCACCCCGCCGCCTGCAGTACCCAAGCGTGGGGGGCCTCGCTCGCCGGATGCCGATGGGCCTGCTACCTTGTCCAGGGAAGGCGCAAGGCTCTTCACCGGCCAACTTCTTCCACGACGCCACAAGTTGTTCGACGATTTGCTCGCAAGGTACCAATGGACTCTGCCAACAAGTTCTCTTTCCATAATTTCATATGTGACTCGGATGATTCTTGAGTGGATGCCTCCACAAAATGTAAGCCAAGTACGAAGCTTTCTTGGCTTTGTTGGTTTCTACCATCGGTTTGTGAAGGACTTCAACACCATTGCTGCCCCCAATGAATGAGCTAACCAAGATAGATGTTCCCTTCAAGTGGGGAAACGCACAAGAGAATGCCTTCCAAGAGCTGAAAGAAAAATTGACATTTGCACCATTGCTTTGCACTATCCAACTTTGGTAAGACTTTTGAAATTGAATGTAATACAAGTGGTGTTGGTATTGGAGGCGTACTAATGCAAGAAGGTAGACCTATTGCATATTTTAGTGAGAAGCTAAGTGGTCCAACTCTAAATTACTTAATTTATGAAAAAGAATTATATGCACTTGTGAGATCTTTGAAAACATGGCAACATTATTTATGGCCTAAAGAATTTGTGATACATTCCGACCATGAATCTTTAAAGCACCTTAGGGGTCAACAAAAACTGAACCGTAGACATGCAAAATGAAGTGAATTCATAGAATCTTTTCCCTATATTGTTAAGTACAAGAAAGGAAAAGATAATGTTGTTGCCGATGCTTTGTCTAGATGCCATATTTTATTCTCATAACTTGATACTAAAATTCTTGGTTGCAGAGCATCAAAGAATTGTATGCCAATGAACCATATTTTGTTGATCCATACTCAAAGTATAGTGAGGGAAAAGGTTGGGAAAAGTTTCACTCGCATGACGGATTCTTGTTTGGAGCTAACAAATTGTGCATCCTAGATTGCTCTGTTCATTTGTGTGACGCCCTGAGACCGACGCTTCAGAACACTTTCATATTTTCATGATCACCGTGTGTTTCTTTTGTGCTTGCTCTTTTATTTTTGCATTGCATCATGCCATCATGTCATTAATCTTTGCATCTCAACTCAACTAATAAATTGCATGGATCTTTGGTCCATTTAAATCGAGGGAATTCACTTGTGATTTCTCTTTATAACATATTAAAGCCTCTCAATATTATTAGGGAGCTATAATAAATTTATTCCATTTTTTTGGAATTAACCATAACACACATGCAAAATATCCCATGCCTTTGTTATCTCAATTCTTGGTCTCCCACTTTGCCCATAAATTCTTTCATCTCTTTCCGGAGCTCTACCAAAAATCTCAACATTTTGGCCACTCCTAAACCTTGTCCTAGTTCAAACCATTTGAATTAAATTCAAATGAGTTTGAATTTAATTACTGCAATCTTGTCACTACTATTTTTCATGGACCGTGCACATTTTTGTGAGTCCGGGAAAATTATCCGCGTGTCCAACTTCTTCCCCAACAACTCCTCCCTTCTTCTTTTCTTCTTTGTTATTTTCTGTTTTAGAAAATAAGAGAGAGGGAAAAGAGAGCCCAGCAACCCAGCAAGCCATCTAGGCCCACCTAACCCTCCTTAACCCTACCCCGGTTGAACCCCCCTCTCGATCCCCATCTCCTTCCCTCCAGCGCCGCCAGCGCCCGACCCCCTCTCCCTCTCCTCGTGCCCGATCCCCATCTCCCTCCGCGCGCCAGCGCCCGACCTCCGTCCCGCGCCCGCAGCCAAGCTCTGGATCGAGAGGAGCTTGATCCCAAGCGCCTTCTGCCTGTCCATGCCGCCGACCTGTTGCCCTACTCGACCCCGACCTCAACCATCCCGCTTCGAGCTCCGCCGCCTGGGTATTGAAGGAAATATGCCCTAGAGGCAATAACAAAGTTATTATTTATTTCCTTATATCATGATAAATGTTTATTATTCATGCTAGAATTGTATTAACCGAAAACATAATACTTGTGTGAATACATAGACAAATAGAGTGTCACTAGTATGCCTCTACTTGACTAGCTCGTTGATCAAAGATGGTTATGTTTCCTAACCATAGACATGTGTTGTCATTTGATTAACGGGATCACATCGTTAGGAGAATGATGTGATTGACATGACCCATTCCATTAGCTTAGCACCCGATCGTTTAGTATGTTGCTATTGCTTTCTTCATGACTTACACATGTTCCTATGACTATAAGATTATGCAACTCCCGTTTACCGGAGGAACAGTTTGTGTGCTACCAAACATCACAACGTAACTGGGTGATTATAAAGGAGCTCTATAGGTGTCTCCGAAGGCACATGTTGGGTTGGCGTATTTCGAGATTAGGATTTATCACTCCGATTGTCGGAGAGGTATCTTTGGGCCCTCTCGGTAATGCACATCACATAAGCCTTGCAAGCATTGCAACTAATGAGTTAGTTGCGAGATGATGTATTACGAAACGAGTAAAGAGACTTGCCGGTAACGAGATTGAACTAGGTATTGAGATACCGACGATCGAATCTCGGGCAAGTAACATACCGATGACAAAGGGAACAACGTATGTTGTTATGCGGTCTGACCGATAAAGATCTTCGTAGAATATGTGGGAGCCAATATGAGCATCCAGGTTCCGCTATTGGTTATTGACCGGAGACGTGTCTCGGTCATGTCTACATTGTTCTCGAACCCGCAGGGTCCGCACGCTTAACGTTACGATGACAGTTTCATTATGAGTTTATATGTTTTGATGTACCAAAGGTTGTTCGGAGTCCCGGATGTGATCACGGACATGACGAGGAGTCTCGAAATGGTCGAGACATAAAGATTGATATATTGGAAGCCTATATTTGGATATCGGAATCGTTCCGGGTGAAATCGGGATTTTACTAGAGTACCGGGGGTTACCGGAACCTCCCCGGGGGTTAATGGGCCTAAATGGGCCCTAAGGGAGAAGAGGAGGGCCGCCCAAGGCAGACCGCACGCCCCCTCCCCCCTAGTCCGAATAGGACAAGGAAGGGGGGGGCGCCCCCCTTTCCTCTTTTCCCCTTCCCCTTTCCTTCTCCAACAAGACAAGAGGGGGGAGTCCTACTCCCGGTGGGAGTAGGACTCCTCCAGGCGCACCCCTAGGGGCCGGCCACACCTCCCCCTCCCTCCTTTATATACGGGGGCAAGGGGGCACCCCAAGACACACAAGTTGATCTTCGTGATCATTCCTTAGCCGTGTGCGGTGCCCCCTTCCACCATATTCCACCTCGGTCATATCGTAGCGGTGCTTAGGCGAAGCCCTGCGACAGTAGAGCATCAAGATCGTCACCACGCCGTCGTGCTGACGGAACTCATCACCGACACTTTGCTGGATCGGAGTCCGGGGATCGTCATCGAGCTGAACGTGTGCTAGAACTCGGAGGTGCCGTAGTTTCGGTGCTTGATCGGTCGGGACATGAAGACGTACGACTACATCAACCGCGTTGTTATAACGCTTCCGCTATCGGTCTACGAGGGTACGTAGACAACACTCTCCCCTCTCGTTGCTATGCATCACCATGATCTTGCGTGTGCGTAGGATTTTTTTTTGAAATTACTACGTTCCCCAAATAGTGGCATCCGAGCCAGGTTTTATGCGTAGATGTCATATGCACGAGTAAAACACAAGTGAGTTGTGGGCGATATAAGTCATACTGGTTACCAGCATGTCATACTTTGGTTCGGCGGTATTGTTGGATGAAGCGGCCCGGACCGACATTACGCGTACGCTTACACGAGACTGGTTCTACCGACGTGCTTTGCACACAGGTGGCTGGCGGGTGTCAGTTTCTCCAATTTTAGTTGAACCGAGTGTGGCTACGCCCGGTCCTTGCGAAGGTTAAAACAGCACCAACTTGACAAACTATCCTAATGGTTTTTATGCGTAGGTAAGAACGGTTCTTGCTAAACTCGTAGCAGCCATGTAAAACTTGCAACAACAAAGTAGAGGACGTCTAACTTGTTTTTGCAGGGCATATTGTGATGTGATATGGTCAAGACATGATGCTAAATTTTATTGTATGAGATGATCATGTTTTGTAACCAAGTTATCGGCAACTGGCAGGAGCCATATGGTTGTCGCTTTATTGTATGCAATGCAATCGCCCTGTAATGCTTTACTTTATCACTAAGCGGTAGCGATAGTCGTAGAAGCATAAGATTGGCGAGACGACAACGATGCTACGATGGAGATCAAGGTGTCGCGCCGGTGATGATGGTGATCATGAAGTTGTTTCGGAGATGGAGATCACAAGCACAAGATGATGATGGCCATATCATATCACTTATATTGATTGCATGTGATGTTTATCTTTTATGCATCTTATCTTGCTTTGATTGACGGTAGCATTATAAGATGATCCCTCACTAAATTATCAAAGTATAAGTGTTCTCCCTGAGTATGCACCATTGCGAAAGTTCTTCGTGCTGAGACACCACGTGATGATTGGGTGTGATAGGCTCTACTTTCAAATACAACAGGTGCAAAACAGTTGCACACGCAGAATACTCAGGTTAAACTTGACAAGCCTAGCATATAACAGATATGGCCTCGGAACACGGAGACCGAAAGGGACTTGAGGATTATCCTCATTGCTGCACAGAAGAATTACATCCTGGAAGCACCGCTGGGTGCCAGGCCTGCTGCTGATGCAACTGACGACGTTAAGAACGTCTGGCAGAGCAAAGCTGATGACTACTCGATAGTTCAATGTGCCATGCTTTACGGCTTAGAACCGGGACTTCAACGATGTTTTTAACATCATGGAGCATATGAGATGTTCCAGGAGTTGAAGTTAATATTTCAAGCAAATGCCCGAATTGAGAGATATGAAGTCTCCAATAAGTTCTATAGCTGCAAGATGGAGGAGAACAGTTCTGTCAATGAGCATATACTCAAAATGTCTAGGTATAATAATCACTTGATTCAACTGGGAGTTAATCTTCCGGATGATTGCGTCATTGACAGAATTCTCCAATCACTGCCACCAAGCTACAAGAGCTTCGTGATGAACTATAAAATGCAAGGGATAGATAAGACGATTCCCGAGCTCTTCGCAATGCTAAAAGTTGCGGAGGTAGAAATCAAGAAGGAGCATCAAGTGTTGATGGTCAACAAGACCACTAGTTTCAAGAAAAAGGGCAAAGGGAAGAAGAAGGGGAATTTCAAGAAGAACAACAAGCAAGTTGCTGCTCAGGAGAAGAAACCCAAGTCTGGATCTAAGCCTGAAACTGAGTGCTTCTACTGCAAGTAGACTGGTCACTGGAAGCGGAACTGCCCCAAGTATTTGGCGGATAAGAAGGATGGCAAGGTGAAAAAAGGTATATGTGATATACATGTTATTGATGTGTATCTTACTAATGCTCGCAGTAGCACCTGGGTATTTGATACTGGTTCTGTTGCTAATATTTGCAACTTGAAACAGGGACTACGGATTAAGCGAAGATTGGCAAAGGACGAGGTGACGATGCGCGTAGGAAATGGTTCCAAAGTCGATGTGATCGCGGTCGGCACGCTACCTCTACATCTACCTTCGGGATTAGTTTTAGACCTAAATAATTGTTATTTGGTGCCAGCGTTGAGCATGAACATTATATCTGGATCTTGTTTGATGCGAGACGATTATTCATTTAAATCAGAGAATAATGGTTGTTCTATTTATATGAATAATATCTTTTATGGTCATGCACCCTTGAAGAATGGTCTGTTTTTGTTGACGATAGTAGTGATACACATATTCATAATGTTGAAGCCAAAAGATGCAGAGTTGATAATGATAGTGCAACTTATTTGTGGCACTGCCGTTTAGCTCATATCGGTGTAAAGCGCATGAAGAAACTCCATACTGATGGACTTTCGGAACCACTTGATTATGAATCACTTGGTACTTGCAAACCATGCCTCATGGGCAAGATGAACAAAACGCCGTTCTCCGGTAGTATGGAGAGAGCAACAGATTTGTTGGAAATCATACATATAGATGTATGTGGTCCGATGAATGTTGAGGCTCGTGGCGAATATCGTTATTTTCTCACCTTCACAGATGACTTAAGCAGATATGGGTATATCTACTTAATGAAATATAAGTCTGAAACATTTGAAAAGTTCAAAGAATTTCAGAGTGAAGTTGAAAATCATCGTAACAAGAAAATAAATTTTCTATGATCTGATCGTGGAGGAGAATATTTGAGTTACGAGTTTGGTGTATATTTGAAACAATGCGGAATAGTTTCGTAACTCACGCCACCCGGAACACCACAACGTAATGGTGTGTCCAAACGTCGTAATCGTACTTTACTAGATATGGTGCGATCAATGATGTCTCTTACTGATTTACCGCTATCATTTAGGGGTTATGCTTTAGAGACGGCCGCATTCACGTTAAATAGGGCACCATCAAAATCCGTTGAGACGACGCCTTATGAACTCTGGTTTGGCAAGAAACCAAAGTTGTCTTTTCTGAAAGTTTGGGGATGCGATGCTTATGTGAAAAAGCTTCAACCTGATAAGCTCGAACCCAAATCGGAGAAATGTGTCTTCATAGGATATCCAAAGGAGACTATTGGATACACCTTCTATCACAGATCCGAAGGCAAGACTTTTGTTTCTAAATTCGAAAACTTTCTAGAGAAGGAGTTTCTCTCGAAAGAAGTGAGTGGGAGGAAAGTAGAACTTGATGAGGTAATTGTACCTGCTCCCTTGTTGGAAAGTAGTTCATCACAGAAACCGGTTTCTGTGACACCTACACCAATTAGTGAGGAAGTTAATGATGATGATCATGAAACTTCAGATCAAGTTATTACTGAACCTCATATATCAACCAGAGTAAGATCCGCACCAGAGTGGTACGGTAATCCTGTTCTGGAAGTCATGCTACTAGATCATGGTGAACCTACGAACTATGAAGAAGCGATGGTGAGCCCAGATTCCGCAAAATGGCTTCAGGCCATGAAATCTGAGATGGGATCCATGTATGAGAACAAAGTGTGGACTTTGGTTGACTTGCCCGATGATCGGCAAGCAATTGAGAACAAATGGATCTTTAAGAAGAAGACTGACGCTGACGGTAATGTTACTGTCTACAAAGCTCGACTTGTCGCAAAAGGTTTTCGACAAGTTCAAGGGATTGACTACGATGAGACCTTCTCACCCGTAGCGATGCTTAAGTCTTTCCGAATCATGTTAGCAATTGCCGCATTTTATGATTATGAAATTGGGCAGATGGATGTCAAAACTGCATTTCTGAATGGATTTCTGGAAGAAGAGTTGTATATGATGCAACCGGAAGGTTTTGTTGATCCAAAGGGAGCTAACAAAGTGTGCAAGCTCCAGCGATCCATTTATGGACTGGTGCAAGCCTCTCGGAGTTGGAATAAACACTTTAATAGTGTGGTCAAAGCATTTGGTTTTATACAGACTTTTGGAGAAGCCTGTATTTACAAGAAAGTGAGTGGGAGCTCTATAGCATTTCTTATATTATATGTGGATGACATATTACTAATTGGAAATGATATAGAATTTCTGGATAGCATAAAGGGATACTTGAATAAGAGTTTTTCAATGAAAGACCTCGGTGAAGCTGCTTACATATTGGGCATTAAGATCTATAGAGATAGATCAAGACGCTTAATTGGACTTTCACAAAGCACATACCTTGACAAAGTTTTGAAGAAGTTCAAAATGGATCAGGCAAAGAAAGGATTCTTGCCTGTATTACAAGGTGTGAAGTTGAGTAAGACTCAATGCCCGACCACTGCAGAAGATTGAGAGAAAATGAAAGATGTTCCCTATGCTTCAGCCATAGGCTCTATCATGTATGCAATGCTGTGTACCAGACCTGATGTGTGTCTTGCTATAAGTTTAGTAGGGAGGTACCAAAGTAATCCAGGAGTGGATCACTGGACAGCAGTCTAGAACATCCTGAAGTACCTGAAAAGGACTAAGGATATGTTTCTCGTATATGGCGGTGACAAAGAGCTCATCGTAAATGGTTACGTTGAAGCAAGCTTTGACACTGATCGGGATGATTCTAAATTGTAAACCGGATACGTGTTTACATTAAATGGTGGAGATGTCAGTTGGTGCAGTTATAAACAAAGCGTCGTGGCGGGATCTACATGTGAAGCGGAGTACATAGCTGCTTCGGAAGCAGCAAATGAAGGAGTCTGGATGAAGGAGTTCATATCCGATCTAGGTGTCATACCTAGTGCATCGGGTCCAATGAAAATCTTTTGTGACAATACTGGTGCAATTGCCTTGGCGAAGGAATCCAGATTTCACAAGAGAACCAAGCACATCAAGAGACGCTTCAATTCCATCCGGGATCTAGTCCAGGTGGGAGACATAGAGATTTGCAAGATGCATACGGATCTGAATGTTGCAGACCCACTGACTAAGCCTCTTCCACGAGCAAAACATGATCAGCACCAAGGCTCCATGGGTGTTAGAATCATTACTGTGTAATCTAGATTATTGACTCTAGTGCAAGTGGGAGACTGAAGGAAATATGCCCCAGAGGCAATAATAAAGTTATTATTTATTTCCTTATATCATGATAACTTTTTATTATTCATGCTAGAATTGTATTAACCGGAAACATAATACTTGTGTGAATACATAGACAAACAGAGTGTCACTAGTATGCCTCTACTTGACTAGCTCGTTGATCAAAGATGGTTATGTTTCCTAACCATAGACATGTGTTGTCATTTGATTAACGAGATCACATCATTAGAAGAATGATGTGATTGACATGACCCATTCCATTAGCTTAGCACCCGATCATTTAGTATGTTGCTATTGCTTTCTTCATGACTTATACATGTTCCTATGACTATGAGATTATGCAACTCCCGTTTGCCGGAGGAACACTTTGTGTGCTACCAAACTCACAACGTAACTGGGTGATTATAAAGGAGCTCTATAGGTGTCTCCGAAGGCACATGTTGGGTTGGCGTATTTCGAGATTAGGATTTGTCACTCCGATTGTCGGAGAGGTATCTCTGGGCCCTCTCGGTAATGCACATCACATAAGCCTTGCAAGCATTGCAACTAATGAGTTAGTTGCGAGATGATGTATTACAGAACGAGTAAAGAGACTTGCCGGTAACGAGATTGAACTAGGTATTGAGATACCGACGATTGAATCTCGGGCAAGTAACATACCGATGACAAAGGGAACAACATATGTTGTTATGCGGTCTGACTGATAAAGATCTTCGTAGAATATGTGGGAGACAATATGAGCATCCAGGTTCCGCTATTGGTTATTGACCGGAGACGCGTCTCGGTCATGTCTACATTGTTCTCGAACCCGTAGGGTCCGCACGCTTAACGTTATGATGACAGTTTCGTTATGAGTTTATATGTTTTGATGTACCAAAGGTTGTTCGGAGTCCCGGATGTGATCACGGACATGACGAGGAGTCTCAAAATGGTCGAGACATAAATATTGATATATGTGAAGCCTATATTTGGATATCGGAATCGTTCCGGGTGAAATCGGGATTTTACTAGAGTACCGGGGGTTACCGGAACCTCCCCGGGGGTTAATGGGCCTACATGGGCCCTAAGGGAGAAGAGGAGGGCTGGCCAGGGCAGGCCGCGCGCCCCCTCCCCCTAGTCCGAATAGGACAAGGAAGGGGGGCCCCTTTCCTCTTTTCCCCTTCCCCTTTCCTTCTCCAACAAGGCAAGAGGGGGGAGTCCTACTCCCGGTGGGAGTAGGACTCCTCCAGGCGCACCCCTAGGGGCCGGCCGCACCTTCCCCTCCCTCCTTTATATACGGGGGCAAGGGGGCACCCCAAGACACACAAGTTAATCTTCGTGATCGTTCCTTAGCCGTGTGCGGTGCCCCATTCCACCATATTCCACCTCGGTCATATTGTAGCGGTGCTTAGGCGAAGCCCTGCGACGGTAGAGCATCAAGATCGTCACCACGCCGTCGTGCTGACGGAACTCATCCCCGACACTTTGCTGGATCGGAGTCCGTGGATCGTCATCGAGCTGAACGTGTGCTAGAACTCGGAGGTGCCGTAGTTTCGGTGCTTGATCGTTCGGGCCGTGAAGACGTACGACTACATCAACTGCATTGTTATAACGCTTCCGCTATCGGTCTACGAGGGTACGTAGACAACACTCTCCCCTCTCGTTGCTATGCATCACCATGATCTTGCGTGTGCGTAGGAAATTGTTTGAAATTACTACGTTCCCCAACAGGTATGCCCCTGCCTCGTCCTCCGGCTGGGGTGCTCCAAGATCGCACCCGCCGCTACAGATCGCAGCGCCTCCACCTCCGGCCATCACCAACGTCCGACGACGTCCTCGCCTTGTACCCCGCCACCGCCGGAGCTGCTCCGTCCGCCCCACGCCGGAGCCATCGTTCCTGCGCCGCCGCCATTGCCTCCTGCTGCGCGCCCCAACCTCAAGATCGTCCGCGCGCCTCTATCCATTTCCGGCCATCTTCAGCCGCAGCTCGCGCTCGAGCTCGCTTCCATGACTCTCGGCCACCTTCTTCTGTTGTGACCTCCTGCTCGCCAAGTCCCTGTTCGTCCTCTGCTCGCAGCTCCATCCATGGCGCCCTCTGTTCGCTGACCACCAAGACCCGAGGTCCTTTTGTGTTTCTTCGTTTGGATGCGCCGAGATCCTCTCCGACAAGTGTACGACTACATGGTGACACGTCAAGTACCTCTACCGCCGTCTCCGGAATCGCCAAGGACGCCAAGTACCACGATGTTTTTGGGAGACCCGTGAACATCAAGTTCCCCTCCCACGAACGGTCATAGTGTTGTGGATCAGGCAAGTACCCTCTCCGGAACGCCTAGTTCGTCTACGAACCGTGTACGTCTACCGTCGCCGTGGATCCGACAAGATTCGTGTTCAACTACTTCCACTACGACCGTTGCGAGAACGTCTACTTCCACTACGAACTTGATCCATTCCAAAAATGCACGCTTCAAAGGTATAACCCCGAGACGACGTCCATGGACGAATGCATGTTGTATGAGATGCTCGTGTTTGCACCGTGTCCGAATTGTCACTTGTTTCCATGCCACTAACTTGTGGGAACCCAGTAGTCGGGAGCACCCCACCATCTCTAGCATGGTCCGCGCATCCACACACTTCCTTTTGCACCGGTATCTCCATGAGCTACCGGAACTGATATGTTACCGTGGCATCATTTTCGGAATCGTCGTTGTGACACCCTTTCTTTCCGCCATGGCGACAAATGCCTCGTATCATGCTCATGTCAACATTTCCATAAAATTGCTTAAAACTTGCATATGTCATCCGCATCATGGTAATAACATTTAAAACGTTTAAAATTGTTGTTTGCTTTAAATTGCTAAAAGACATATGAGGATTTTCTGAAATTGTTATTTGTTATTTCCGGCCTCATTTAAACTTGCCTAAATAGATAGTTTTATTATGCTTCACCTCTTGCCATGCTTAACCATAGTTGATTTTGTTGGGTACATAAACAGGAGAGAACTAAATAATTGATGTGGTGTTTTGTCAATATGCAACTCGTTGCATATTGAGCTCTACTTAATTTGTAGTATTGTTTGTTGCATTTTGCCATGCCATGCCTCATTTAAACCGGACATGCATCATACTTGATTGTGCATCATGCCATGTTTATGTGATGGTTGTTTACCATGTTGTTTGCTTCTTTCCGGTTTGCTTCTCTCATTAGCTTCGGTTTCATTCCGGAGTTGTGAGGATTTGTTCGACTATGTTCGTTTGTCTTCTTCATGGACTCGTTCTTCTTCCTTGTAGGATCTCAGGCAAGATGACCATCCCCTCGAAATCACTTCTATCTTTGCTTGCTAGTTGATCGCTCTATTGCTATGCCGCGATACCTACCACTTGCTATATCATGCCTCCCATATTGCCATGTCAAGCCTCTAACCCACCTTCCTAGCAAACCGTTGTTTGGCTAAGTTACCGCTTTTGCTCAGCCCCTCTTATAGCGTTGTTAGTTGCAGGTGAAGCTGAAGTTTGTTCCATGTTGGAACATGGATATGTTGGGATATCACAATATCTCTTATTTAATTAATGCATCTATATACTTGGTAAAGGGTGGAAGGCTCGGCCTTATGCTTGGTGTTTTGTTCCACTCTTGTCGCCCTAGTTTCCGTCATACCGGTACTATGTTCCTTGATTTTGCGTTCCTTACACGGTTGGGTGTTATGGGAACCCCTTGACAGTTCGCTTTGAATAAAACTCCTCCAGAAAGGCCCAACCTTGGTTTTAACATTTGCCACCTCAGCCTTTTTTCCCTTGGGAGTCGCGCTCCTGAGGGTCATTTTATTTTAACCCCCTCGGGCCAGTGCTCCTCTGAGTGTTGGTCCGAACCGAGCAGCCTGCGGGGCCACCACGGGGAAACTCGAGGCCTGGTTTTACTCGTAGCTTGACTTATTCGGTGTGCCCTAAGAACGAGATATGTGTAGCTCCTATCGGGATTTGTCGGCACATTCGGGCGGCTTTGCTGGTCTTGTTTTACCATTGTCGAAATGTCTTTTAACCGGGATTCCGAGTCTGATCGGGTCTTCCAGGGAGAAGGAATATCCTTCATTGACCGTGAGAGCTTGTGATGGGCTAAGTTGGGACACCCCTGCAGGGTATTATCTTTCGAAAGCCGTGCCCGCGGTTATGTGGCAGATGGGAATTTGTTAATGTCAGGTTGTAGAGAACTTGACACTTGACTTAATTAAAATGCATCAACTGCGTGTGTAGCCGTGATGGTCTCTTTTCGGCGGAGTCCGGGAAGTGAACACGGTTTTGGTGTTATGCATGAACGTAAGTAGTTTCAGGATCACTTCTTGATCACTTCTAGCTTCACGACCATTGTGTTGCTTCTCTTCTCGCTCTTATTTGCGTATGTTAGCCACCATACATGCTAGTGCTTGCTGCAGCTCCACCTCACTACCTTCCCCTACCGATAAGCTTAAATAGTCTTGATCTCGCGGGTGTGAGATTGCTGAGTCCTCGTGACTCACAGATACTTCCAAACAGTTGCAGGTGCCGATGATCCGAGTGTAGATGACACAACCGAGCTCAAGTGGGAGCTCAATGAAGATCGTGTTCGTTGTGTTGTTTCTTTTCCTGTTGATCAGTAGCGGTGCACAGTTGGGACGATCGGGGATCTAGCAGTTGGGTTATCTTCTTTTTCATTTGGTTGTCCGTAGTCGGACTATGTGTGTACTCTGAATGATGTATGTTTAATTAATGTATTGTGTGAAGTGGTGTTTGTAAGCCAACTCTTTATCCCATTCTTGTTCATTACATAGGATTGTGTGAAGATGACCCTTCTTGCGACAAAACCACCATGCGGTTATGCCTCCAAGTCGTGCCTCGACACGTGGGAGATATAGCCGCATCGTGGTGTTACAATTTGTTGCTTTTGCAGGAGGCTAATGCTGGTGGTCTCATGGGACATTTTGGAGCCAAGATAACTGAGAGTGCTCTAATTGACCACTTCTTTTGGCCAATGATAAGGCATGATGCTGAGCGCTACGTGCTACGTTGTGAGATCTGCCGCAAAGTTAAGTCACCTTTAAACCCTAATGGACTTTATACGTCTTTATCAATTCCTAGTACACCTTGGGAAGATATATGGATTTTGTTCTTGGATTACCACGCACTAAGAGGGTGAGTGATTCAGTTTCTATGGTGGTTGATAGGTTTAGTAAGATGGCTCAGTTTATCCCGTGTCAGAAGAGTGATGATGCTTCACACATTGTTGATTTGTTTTTCAAGAAAGTCGTGCGGCTACATGGAGTACCACACACTATTGTTTTAGATCGTGACACCAAGTTTCTGAGCTATTATTTAAAAACGTTGTGGCAAAATCTAGGAGCAAAGCTTCTTTTTTCTACAACATGCCACCCACAAATGGATGGACAAACTGAAGTTGTCAACCGCACACTATCCAGGATGCTGAGAGCAGTTTTAAAGAAAAAATTGAAGATGTGGGAAGAGTGTCTCCCCCACGTGGGGTTTGCATACAACAGGGCGGTACATTCGACCACTAAATTTTGTTCTTTCGAAATTGTTTATAGTTTCAAACCTGCTGCTCCCATAGATCTTTTTCCTTTCCCATTGCAGGGGCGAAGAAAATTCACGAGAAGACGACTGACCAATATGCAAAACGAGCAAACAAGGGAAGAAGGAAGGTGTTGTCTGAAGAAGGTGATCTTGTGTGGGTACACCAGCAGAAGGATCGTTTTCGGATCAACGCAAATGCAAATTGCAGCCACGTGGAGATG
Organism: Aegilops umbellulata; assembly: GCA_032464435.1. NCBI lineage: Eukaryota > Viridiplantae > Streptophyta > Magnoliopsida > Poales > Poaceae > Aegilops > Aegilops umbellulata. The sequence continues at coordinate 449,659,472 of CP136058.1, read as the reverse complement.
GTCCATTCAAAGTGCTTGCAAAGACAATGCCTACATGATTGACCTTCCGATGGATTATGGTGTTAGTCCAACTTTCAATATGTCCAAACTCTCTCCATACTTTAGACTATCAGATTCGAGGACGACTCTTTCAAGAGGGGAGGATGATGAGGAAACCACAACTATCGACAAGTCTCCAACAATTATGGGTCCAATCACAAGAAGTCGCACTCTTAAGTTTACCTTGTAACCTTGATGACACAACTATGCTTTCATCCCTATTATTGTTGGTTGAACTTAGGTATCACATGGAAGAAATCCAACAACCTATGAGCTCTTGAAGCAACCAGTTTGGAGAAAACAAGTTTCAAGTGAAGCTGATGCCATTAGTTTTTACCTTTAATGTTTCGTTGTGCCACACCCATACGGTGGAGAGACGGGGCCATAGGGGTACATCACCAGAAGCTACAACAAATTTACTTTCCAGTGCAAGAAATCTCACATCATTTGGAGTCGTGAGTCAAAAGCTCTAGTTGTTCTCGTGGAAGGTGTCCAGACTGTCAAGGCTTCGAGAATTTTTTAGGAGCTCTCCAAAAACTCCCGTAGTTGACTGCTTATCCCCCCAAGGGAGCCATGCAAACATACTTACTTTTAAAACCATTTTCACACCTAGCTAAGGAGGGTTGTCCCTGCTATAAAATCCCATCTACCCCATCCTTTTGAAAATCTTTTGTCAAACCATTCAGCTACAAGCTTATGCAGCAAGACTTTTGAAACCATTTTCACACCTAGCTAAGGTGGTTGTCCCTGCTATAAAATCCCATCTACCCCATCCTCTTGAAAACCTTTTGTCAAACCATTCAGCTACAAGCTTATGTAGCAAGACTGCTAGAGAGATCCTTGCTACCTTTGCTCTTGTAAGTTCACCCGGATTCGCGAGAAGGAGCTCTGGTTCCCCCTAATTCGTGCTCTACGATTTTTCTTCATTTCTTTTTATTTTTTATTTTCATTTTCCGTTTTTTTTCTTAAATTTGTGAATTTTTTAAATTGACGAAGTTCATTCCAAGTTTGAATATTGTTTTCAAATCCCATACATTTTTAGTTTATTTAATGCTCGAATTATTTTGAACTATATAAAAACCGCTAGCCATCTTAGTAGGAAATAGCAAAAAAATAATAATCTTGTGAACCAGATTTTCAAAAGAAAAAACTTTCCAAATTTTGAAAAAAGGTTCACGGATTTAGAAAAAGTTCAACGATTTTGAAAGCATGTTCATGGATTTTGCTTCAAATGAGAAGTCCACGGATTTGAAAAAAAAATCACGGATTTTGAGAAAAAATTGAAAAAAATTCACGGATTTGAAAAAGTCTATGAGTAATGTAAAAAGGTTTGTGGATTTTTGATAAAAATGTAAAATCATCTTGTGCACACTTTTTTTAGTAGTGTAACAGGAAAAATTGAGCAGACAGAAAACAAGACAAATGGGCTAGCCCGTCCACCTGTTCTTTTAGCAGTGTTACATAAAAAAAGTTGAGCAGACAAAAAAGATGGCCCATCGCGGAGGACGGGTACGCGCCGGTGTAAAAAATGATGGCCCACCAGCAAGACGAATACCTGTTGACATTTGCCATGTTAGCATTTTATGCCTCAGACGATGTCAGGGTTCAATTTAAATCTGGATTGCATAGTTTTTTTTAATGCAATCGACAGGGATTAGAATTTAAGGGTTCATTTCGGCTGACATCTATGAATTTATGGTTTAAAATGGACTTTTTCCCGAATGGAAGGAGGGAGGACGGATGAAGTGAGTACGAGGGGTCTGTTTGAGTAGTGTCGCACACTGTGTGAACAAATGAGGGCCGGGTAAAGATGCTCCTAGTCCCACGACAGCGCCGCGCACCAACCGCGCCACGGACACACGGAGAGAGAAAGGAGTGGCCAGGACACAGAATCACTCTCGCCCACTCCACAGGAGCAGCGCAAAGGCGCGGTGCCGCCGGTGCTCATGCCGACGGTCTTTCCCTTCCCCGTCGCCGTCGCCGTCGTCCTCTTCGCCGCCGCCGCCGCCGCCTTGGCGCCCAGGCACGCCTCCGCGCTCACCCGCCATGACTTCCCCGAGGGGTTCGTCTTCGGCGCAGGCACCTCGGCCTACCAGGTACTGTCTGTCGGTGCACTGTATATTCATCCATATCACACACTTGGTTCTGCACCGTCTGAGGAGCCGAAACTCTTGACGACGTCAGGTGGAAGGCGCGGCCGCAGAGGATGGGAGGAAGCCCAGCATCTGGGACACCTTCACCCATCAAGGTCCGTGCAGTGCAGAGACCATGGACTCACGCTTCGACAATCAGTAGAAAGCCCCTTAATTTACTGTCTAAATCTTGGGCATAAATCCAATATTCTGAGTTATGCATGACAGGTCACTCGTCTGACGGGTCCACGGCAGATGTTTCAGCAGACCAGTACCATCATTACAAGGTAAGAACTAACCAATTGTGCGTGGATCAAACATAGTTGCTATCTCTGAAATTCTGAAAGAGTTCAGATAGAGTGCATGTTAAGAAAGTTCGTCAGGTTCTTTGGTTTCAAATATGAGCAAATCCTTTGATCTCAGGAAGATGTAAAGCTTATGCACAAGATGGGTCTGGACGCGTACAGATTCTCCATCTCTTGGCCCCGGCTTATTCCTGGTAGGTACCAGTGTACAAGTGTAGGACTAATTTTGAGCATAATACCTTACCTTTCTGAAAAGCTGTGATGCTCGGTACCAAATTGTGTAGATGGAAGAGGAAAGATAAACCCAAGGGGCTTGGAATACTACAACAATTTGATAGATGAGCTGATACTACATGGTATACAAATTGTTACTTTCCTATCCCTTTTTTGTTGATGTCAGATTGAATTGTACAAATAATTCGGTTCCCTAAAATATTGGCTAATCCAGCTACTTGTTCTGCAATTTTTTTTACAGGAATTCAACCTCATGTCACCATCTACCATTTTGATCTTCCTCAGGCCCTGCAGGACGAATACGGTGGACTACTTAGCCCCAGATTCATGTAACTGCCCGAAATGCTAACTTGGTTACTTTTTTTTTAATGAGCAATGTGTTACATGTGAAATGCTAATTCGACATCTGAATCAATAATGAGCCTGAAAGAAAAATCAGATAACTCACCGAAGGAATCAATTCTTTAGCTGTTCTAACCTTCTAACATGCGTTTCAGAGATGATTACACCGCTTACGCAAACGTGTGCTTCAAGAGCTTCGGCGACAGAGTGAAGCACTGGGTAACCGTCAACGAGCCAAACATAGAGCCAATCGGCGGCTACGACAACGGCTCCCAACCTCCGCGCCGCTGCTCGTATCCGTTCGGCGCAGACTGCGCCGAAGGGAACTCTTCGACCGAGCCGTACATAGCGGCTCACCATCTCCTGCTCGCACACGCTTCGGCAGTGTCCCTGTACAGAGAGAAGTACAAGGTCTCTTTTGGTTGTCACACACACTCTCTTGTTGTCTCTGATGCATACCACACATGGCGGTTATGGTTGATTGACTCTCATCATGTATGTATTGTAGGCTGCTCAGGGAGGCCAGATAGGACTCACTCTGCTGGGCTGGTGGCATGAGCCTGCTACTGACACACCACAGGATTCAGCTGCTGCCGTGAGGATGAATGACTTCCACATAGGATGGTTAGTGTTACTATTACATTCCTATGTCCTATAAAAAATCTATGATAGAAAGTTCAGAGAGTTCATTCAGAGAAATCTCAAGGAAAAACACCACATCATTCAAAGTACAGGTTCATGCATCCGTTGGTGTACGGAGACTACCCTCCGGTGATGAGGAGCAGGGTAGGCCGTCGATTGCCGGCTCTACCGGCGCCGGAGTCGGCCAAGGTGCGCGGATCGTTCGACTTCATCGGCTTCAACCACTATCTCATCATGCGTGCGCGATCGATCGACACCAGTGCCGGCCAGGAACCCAGGGACTACTACGTCGATGCAGCCGTCCAAAGTAATGAGCCCTGAACAACACACTAGAGTAGATTTGATTATTAGCATTCAGAATAGTAAGATTCTGCAGGCTGCAATGCAGTTTGGTCTGACTTGCCTCCCATGTTGATGTTGTTCTCCTGACAATGCAGATCCAGCAGCAGACATAACCACGGTATAGCGATAATGCATATGGTGCAGGAGATCGTTTCTGCCTGCGCATGTGGTATCATCTCATCCTCATCCTGCGCCCATGATGATCTCCTTGATGCAACATGTGCAGGGCGAGATTGAGACCGCCCCGTGGTCCCTGAGGAAGCTGCTGGAGCACCTGAAACTCAACTACGGGAACCCCACTGTGTGGATCCATGAAAATGGTAACATCTGAATTCTCACAGACGCCATGAGGCAACAAAATGAACTGTTCTTTCTTGGTTCAGGATACGCAGACGCCCCCGGCACCTCGAGCAAGGCCGACGGCGACGACGAGGACAGAGCGGAGTTCCTGCAAGATTACCTGGAGACCCTGTACCTGTCCATACGGTGCACATGCAGCTTCTCTTCTCCGTCGTCTTCTTTCTCTCGCCTTCCTCTGCTTTTTGTTTCTCTTCTGAAAACTATGTTGCAGGAACGGGTCGAACGCGCGGGGATACTTCGTGTGGTCCTTCCTGGACGTCTTCGAGTTCCTCTTCGGCTACCGGCTGCGCTTCGGCCTCTGCGGCGTCGACATGGGCGATGCGGCGAGGACGAGGTACCTGAGGAGCTCCGCCCGCTGGTACTCCGGCTTCCTCGCCGGCGGCGAGCTCCGGCCGGCTGCTCGGCCACAGAAGTCCTACGTCCAATGAAAAAACAAGAGACGCTCACATGTGTCTCTCCAGTCTCCACGTCTTTGTTTTCCTCGAGCTGCTCTGCCTACACGACGAAAATACATGTACCGGGTTCTCGTGCAACGATACAAGGAGACCGAATAAGAATACGTTTTGTAGTCTTGTTGAAAAATTATTATAAGGGGCCGACTATCTTCCGCACGACTATTTTTTTAGTTTCAGTTGGCCGTGCCACGTGTCGTCCTTCTCCTTCCTCGTCGTCATTGTCTTTCTCCCGCCCTGTCGAGCAGTCTCCCGGCACTGGCCTAACTGTTGTCTCCCATCACCTACGGCCAGCATCATCGTCATGGCGTCTCGCCTTGTCTGAGCCGGCGTCCTCCTCTGAGAAGCTGCCGCCCCCACACAACACTACACCCGTATCCGCCAACCTCCGACAATTAATGGCAAATGTGGAAAGTTAAGGCTGGTCATAGTGGGGAGTAACTTAGACTAGTGTCATATGCATGACACTAGTCTAAGTTACTACTTTCATAGTGCAAAGTAACATAGTACTAGTGTCATATGTAGTCCCATTTAATAGCTTGTAGACTCATGTTGTCTTGAAAAGCGCTATGTTACAGTAACATATTATGTTACTACTTCTCATTTATTACTTGCCACATAAGCAAAAAATTCTCGAAATGTGCTATGTTACTACCTAAGTTACTCCCACTATGACTAGCCTAATATGCACGGTCTTTTGAAGATTCTAGTGAAGGTTATGATGGCCGATCCCAGCCTCTTTGCAAGGGTCTGGCTCACACAGTCGCTCATGGTTCGATGCTAGCGCCAAAGGCGTTGCTTGTGGCAAAAGATGGGACCAAGGTGTCGAGGACAAGGTGGCCACTGAGTTTAGCGTGGCTACTTCTAAACATCGTCAAAAGGCGGGGTGTGGCAAAGGGATGTGCCTTGGCGACTGAACGTGTGGACTCTTTGCATGACTGCATCGAGCTGCTCACAGGTCTCATGGACTTCGATCACCCAAGGTTTGAATCACTTGGTAGAAGATCAAGAAGGTCAACCAGCTGGTTACGCTGTCTTGGGGGACAACCCTACAAGATGTGAGTCACGAGCACATGTTTTCTTCTCCGGTGCTTGTTATTTTGGGAAAAACCGTCGGAGGTTTCATGGGGGTGATTTGTTGTGGCGTCATCACTGATTGATTGAGTCCTTATGGGGTTTGATTTTGGATGCATCGATTTTCGCTTGGTTTTGCCCGAGCCCGACGGTTGGGCACAAGGTGTCTGCACTGTATCCGTGTCGCATGAGATGTCATGCGTGTGTGACAGAAATGACGTACCGGATGTCACACGCGAGTAAAGCTATATCCACAGGTGACTCACGAGTAATCTACATCCACCAGTTAAATTGGGACACAATAGCTAGATGCAAGTCGACTGAAAATTGAATTTGGGACTGTCAAATTTCGTAGGAAGGAGGCAGCCGCCGGAGGGAAGGAACAAGTAGCCGCCACTTGCTGGAGAAGCTACCCCATGATCTATCTTAGGATGGCAGGCTGACCCCACGAACTATCTTAGGGGTGTTGGGCATGGGGGTGCAAGTGGTGAGGATAGGGGTGCGATTCGTCTAGAAAATTGTTCATGGCCAGGGTCAAGGGGATGGCTGAGTGTGACTGCAGCACAGTGTTGGGCGACAATTGGGAGGAGGGCTCAAAGGTATCGTGCTACTGTCACCATATACCGTATACACTCACTAAAAACGCTCATATGGCCAGATATACTACGGTGTAGACAGAACTAGCAGCGGCTCTCGCGGGGCGCTAGGGTTTCCCCCGCTCCCCTTCCGCCGCCGCCGTCCCTCCCGCCGCCGCCGGCCGTCGGTCCCGCCCCCGCCTCCGCCCCACCGTCCGCCCTTCCCCTCCCCCGTCTAGGCCGCCTCGCGCCGCCTCCCCGGGAGGTGGCCGAGGCGGAGCTCGCGCCCCTCGCCCGCAGGTCCCCTCCTTCCCCATCTCCCCCGCCGCCGTCGGCGGGCGCCCCCGGCGCTGGCCCGGGTGGTGCCGGCGGCGGCGGGCCTTCCAGTCCCCGCGCGCGCGTGCTCCCTTCCCGGGGCGGGAGGCGGCGGCGGTGCAGCCTGGCTTGGCTGCGGTCCGGCGGCCCTGCGATGGCGGCCGGCGGCAGGCGTGGTGACGGCGCCGCTCCTTGGCGGCGGGGCGGCGTGGTGGTGCTGGGTGGCCGTCGACGCGCCCCCGGCCCAGATCTGGGCCCGACGGGCCCCATCTGGGCCCTAACGGGCCGTCCCCCGGCATGGTCTCGTTGTCTGCGGCGCGGTGAGGAGGTGGAGTGGCTCGGACTTGGGGCGTCGGCGCTGACGGCGTGCCGGCAACAGTGCGAAGGCAGGAGCTTTACGGGCCCACGAGGGCTCGGCCGGGCCTGTGGGCCTACGGGCCTGGTGTGCTTCTGCTATTGCGTCCGGACGGCTACTGTCGCTGACGGTGGAGGTGGGGCCCTCCCGCGTGCCGATGGTGCAGATGCCCTAGTCCCGGCTCTGATTCTTCACCGTGCTGTCCTTACTTCGTGGTGCCGTGGTGAGACGGCGTGGAGGCCTCATGACCGCGTTGGCGCAGGGTGGTGGTTGGTTTGGTGGCGGGATCCGGAGCGCCCGAGGTGTGGGTTGGGATCGGGGGAAACCCCTGTCGGCGTGGCGGACTCCGGCGCGGTGGCGCCTGTGGGTGCCACTTGACCTTCCGGGAGGGCGTCGGGGGCTACCCTTCCTCTCGCCTCATCGTGTACCGGGGGAAACCCTTGGCAGCAGCGTCGTCATCGTCGCGATCCTTCTTGGAGGTGTTGATTGGTGCCGGCGCTTCGGAGTCTTGGAGCCTAGTGGATGAGCCCGGTGGGCCCAGCGGTCGCGAGGCTTCTTCGTTTTTGTTGATCCGCCGTTGTCGGCATTTGTTTCTTTTGCTCTTTCTCTGTTGTTTCTTTTGGGCGTGATTGTGCTGCTTCCGCCCCAGCACCTATCCTTGTGTGATTCGGTTGGTTGCTTTGTATACAAAGCGGGGGGAAACCCTTTTTCGGCAAAACGCTCATATAAACGCGCATACATTCATCCCTATAAACGCAGTCACCGTAGGCGCCTCGTCGTCGACGAGAACATCTCCTCTCACTGAAAGTGCATCACCGAAAATCCTCAGGACTTGAACTCTGGTGGGCCGAGGATACCACTGTCCCTCGTACCGTCCAAGCACATGTTGATTCGCTTTTCTCATGAATTTTGGAAATACTAGCATATACCGTATATTCCAAGAAATTCTCGCAGGAAGCCGTAGTCCGTGGATTGTTTTCAAAATTATCACTCTGTGTATAAGTGCGTACGTGAAGAAACATGGAGTAGACTAGTAGTACAGCACGAGTTTGAGTTGGTCGTAATGCTTGAAGTGGAAGCACACCTGCTGTCGGCCAATGGTCGCCACACGGCCGGGCTCTCCTAGGGAAAAAGTTAAAGATGGAGATAGGCGGCCCCCCACGAGCAAACATGAGAAGATCCCCGTGGAGAAGAGAGCGGACAGGGCAGGTGGCAGCCACCAGTACCGGACGTCGACGTGGGCGGAAGCGTTGGGCGGTGGTGGTCGGTCGACGACGCGCGTGGTGGACGTCCGTCTCTACGGGAATTAAGCTTTGCTCTGCTATCATCATCCTTCACCCCGGCTGTACCTAGGCAACCGGCCGGTCCTTGGAGGCCAGAAATCCGGATTCCTTTTTCCCGGCGGCGCGCGACAGCTCGGATTCCGGCTGACCATCACCATGCAGCGAGCCATACGCCGCACGAGCACACCGCTCGAATGCAGCCATGCACGCCAAAGCTACGTACGGTCGCATTCGCACCGCGCGCACGAGAACGCCGTCGATCGCCGCCCGCCTGCCTGGGCGCGGTGCGTCAGCAACGACGTGGCCGGCCGCTGGGTTTGGACGGTAGCGCGCTCGGGCGAGCACAGCAGCGCATCACCGAGATGGACACAGGAGCGCATCACCGAGATGGGAAGAAAACGGCATATAAAAGCCCGCGCGCCCGGCCGGGGTGGCCATCATCACCACCGGGAGAGAGAGAGAGAGAGAGAGAGAGAGAGAGAGAGAGAGAGAGAGAGAGAGAGAGAGAGAGAGAGAGAGAGAGAGAGAGAGAGAGAGAGGGAGATACCTCGGACGGAGCTAGCATCAGCAGGCGGGCCGATCGATGATGGCGGCGACGGCGCTCTCCTCCCTGGTCCTCGTCCTGCTGCTCGCCGTGGCGTCTCAGGAGGCCGCGGCGACCATCACCAGGGCGGACTTCCCCCCGGGGTTCATCTTCGGCACCGGCTCCTCCTCTTACCAGGTGCGCCACTCGGACTCGATCGGCCAGCTACCCTCAGTCAAAGCGGTCGATCGAATAGGAACGCAGCTGACAGCCAGACCAGCACCAGCACTAGCATAGAAGACCAGCAATAGCTCCGTGATGAAAACAGATGCAGCATGTAAACCTACTGCAAGTCTACAAGCAAGCGCGATACTAACCAGTCAACCAAAGTCTTTCTCGAACAGGAAACAAATCTACACGTTGGTTGGTTCTACTCCAAAGAACAATTAATACCACTAGCCGTTAAGCAGCACGTACTATCTTGGTGCAGGGCAAGTAGAGTGCTACGCCAACGTGTGTGTTCATCACTATCCTGGCTAAGCTAGCACCAGTGCACCACCACCACCGCATGTCCTGTGCTCAGCTCCGGTCCGGCCGTCGCCGATCAATCTGCACCATACGTACCACCCAGCCATGTTCATACACGCGGAAATGTTTCCTCTCCTCTTCCACAGCACGGAAGAAAGCTGCTGTCCTGGCTTTCCCTTTTCGCTCGTCTGCTCTCCTTAAACACCTGCTTAAATTCAGGGTCCATCCCTGACTGTGACATGCTTTTATTCCTACAGCAGTATAAACCCATACAGGTAAGGTAACCACTTGCAAGCAGGGCGCGTCCATTGATTTGCATGGTCACCGATGCTAGCTCCTCTTGTTTCTGATTCGTTTCGTTCCATACTGCAGTATTACCTACTTCCCGCCGTAAAGAAATATAAGAGCGTTTAGATCATCAGTAGCAAGTAAACAGTCTGATGTCTTCAGAAAACAACCTACGGGATCGGGGTGTCGCCTTCTCGCAACTTCCTCTCGTCGATTTCACGTCACCGTACGTCACTGGGGGCGTTAATTGCTCCTCCTCTGGCTGCTTTTCTTCTGCTTTGGCTGGAGCGAAAAAAAAAGTACTGTATCTTCGATCGGCCAAAGCTGCAGATAGGTAGTGATGTTCCCTCAGAATTGGAACCACTAATAGCCTGAAACTCCTTTCGCAAAAAATATAAAACAAAATAAATAACTTGAAACTCTTTAAGATGTATGCTCACTCTTAGACCTGACAGTTCAGACAATGGTCAAAAACTAAGAAAAAGGATCGAGAATGGTCAAAGTTAACTCTTAAAATTCTGTTGTTTAAATCTTCAGAATTCAGATCACAGCTGATTATTATTTGTTGTATTGTATGGAATACTTTGCTGACCTGAATATTCGGCTGCTTTTTCCAGGTTGAAGGTGCGGTCGCAGAGGACGGAAGAAAACCCAGCATCTGGGACACGTTCACACACTCAGGTTAGTTCTACTTTCCCCGCGATCGATCTGTGCGTCTGAATCTGCCATGCGAATTATAACATGGAGTTTGGAGTTATAACATGGAGTTTGGAACATCCACAGGGCAGTTTGTAGACGGTGCCACTGCTGATGTGACTGCAGATCAGTATCACAAGTACAAGGTCAGTTTGTGAGACCAAGTGATGTTAAATGGATGACTTTTCAGACCAAGAAGTTGGTGCTAATCTTACAGCTGATTTTGTGTGTGACAACAGGAAGATGTAAAACTTTTGAGCGACATGGGCGTCGACGCCTACAGATTTTCAATTGCCTGGCCTCGCCTTATTCCCGGTAAGGCCATACCGACAGTCATAGTAAAACCATTTGTCCAATACACTTGCCGAATAATGTGTTCCTGAAAAGTTGGTTAGGCACTTCACTGACTTTTGTTTGCAATCCATGAAGATGGCCGTGGAGCAGTCAATCCAAAGGGACTGGAGTACTACAACAATCTTATCGACGAACTCCTGGCTCATGGTATTTAATCCTTGGCAAACTGAATCCTTCCTCGAAGAATAAAAATTCAAGGATCTTCAGATGTCCAGCTGCACAGAAGTGACTCATGGATATTAATTTCTCTGCTTCATGTAGGAATCCAGCCTCACGTCACGATATATCATTGCGACTTCCCTCAGGTTCTTCAAGACGAATACAACGGCATGCTTAGTCGCAAATTCATGTACTTTCTTCTTGCCCCACTAATCAAAACCGTCACTACAAGTGCAAATGCATTTTCGTAGAGGAGAAGAAATAATTTGCTTTTTTTGTGTTCCTGTCACATGATTGCAGTGATGACTACACGGCATATGCAGAAGTGTGCTTCAAGAACTTTGGCGACAGGGTGAAATACTGGAGCACTGTCAATGAGCCAAACGTCGAGCCCATCGGCGGATATGATACGGGTGTCCTCCCACCGCAGCGGTGCTCATTCCCCTTCGGCACCCTCAGATGCGATAATGGCAACTCTACCACAGAGCCATACATAGTAGCTCACCATCTTCTCCTCGCACATGCCTCAGCAGCGTCTCTATATAAAGAGAAGTACCAGGTTAGGAACCATCCTGTTCATTTGGGATTAATCATTCCCACGTGTGTAATATTCCTTTTTGTTATTTCAATGACCAGGCAAAGCAAGGAGGAAAAATTGGACTCACATTGCTCGGTTGGTGGTACGAGCCTGCGACGCAAACACCTGAGGATATAGCAGCAGCTGAAAGGATGATAGACTTCCACATTGGATGGTCTGTTCTTCTCTAGGAGTCAAGTTTCATAGAAGCGGCTATAATTTGTGTGTAACTACAGCTAAAGATCATCTAAACATGGCACAGGTATATGCATCCGTTGGTGCACGGAGATTACCCCCCGGTGATGAGGAAGAATGTTGGGTCCAGGCTACCATCTTTCACCGACGAAGAACTGAAGAGGGTGCTCGGATCTTTCGATTTTGTCGGATTTAACCACTACATTGTGTTATATGTGAAGGCTGATCTTAGCAAGCTGGATGATGAGCTGAGAGATTACATCGGTGATGCAGCAGTGAAATATGACAGTAAGAATTCTGATAACCTAAAGTCCTATCATGTGTTATATGTGCAATGAGAGGACTGGATTAACCTAATTCATTTGCACATGTATTCTTGCAGTGCCATTTTTTAACTCGAAGAACCAGGTATTCAACGATACAATTTATTTAATTTCTAATCAATTTAGTTGGGAAATGAACTTTGTTCCCAACATAACTAAATCATTTGTATGTCTGTGTGGGCGTGTGGCTAAAATTAAACTGTAACAGCTCCTGTTTGGGTTGAAAAGCGATATCCAGTCGTCGACACCGTGGGCTCTGAAGAAAATGCTGGGGCATCTCCAGCTCAAATACAAGAACCCTGTAGTCATGATCCATGAGAACGGTAAATTCACCAACAGAAGTTTCAGCTACCCTAAAACATCATGATCCCAAGGAATCATCAACCTGAAATATCATGTCCTCAATGTTCATATTACCAGGAGCTGCGGGGAAGAACGCCCCGGATGACGACGAGTTCAGGTCGCAGTACCTGCAGGACTACATCGAGGCGACCCTCGAATCCAGCAGGTACCAACACCATCCATTCATCTCAGCATATTACAGTGAAATATGTTGACACAGTTTATCTCACCGTTCTTTTTGTTGCTGGGTGATCAGGAACGGGTCCAATGTGCAGGGCTACTTCGTGTGGTCATTCCTGGACATGTTCGAGTATATATTCGGCTATCGCCTGGGTTTTGGCCTCTATGGTGTGGACTTCAACTCTGAGGAGAGGACGAGGTACCAGAGGCACTCCGCCAAGTGGTTCACCGGCTTCCTCCATGGCAGCGAGCTCAGGCCGGTGGCTCTGCCCGGCAAGGTCTATTCCCAGTGATCTTGTCACACTTCTTCACGCTTCCGTAGCCCACGAAGAGGAAAATGCACGAATAAGCCTGGATGGTTAGGTGTTGTTTTTGGATGGAAATTGAGCTTTGCTTGTGCAGTAGGGTGCATAGGCCTCTGCTTCTTTGGATTCGATTCTTCCTAATATATACTCTATCCCCGCGCGGCGGCATGCCGTGCCCTTCGGTGTGGTTGTATATGCATTGTGTTTAAGAGTGTGACTATTTTGAAATAAGAGATTGTTATATGAAATTATGGATGTGGGAAAATGACAATGCCGCAAAACAATGTGACAGACATAAAGTTGTATTCAACAAAAAATGTCAGACTGTTCCTCACCTAACACAAAAGCATGATGAAAAAGCATTAGCCCTTGCGAGCTGATATTTTTTTTTGAACATTGGGTTAAACTGAAAGACAAAGTAAATGAGAGGAGTATGAAATAATTCCAAAGTAATGGTATATGAATATTCAACACTTAAATCTGCGCCAATTCTCTCTAAATATCAAGTCTTCATGAACGCCATTTGGTGTTGTTTGACAAATTAACAGAACACAAAAAGCAATGGAAACATGCGCATTCTCACCTGGCGGTGATTGCTTTGTGCCTTCCTATGCGCAGTAGTATGATGAACGCATTAGACAGTAGAAGGGGTATTTACAACCGGTTTGGATGGCGGTCAACTACGTGTTTAGTCATCTTGTTTTATTTCGCCGGTTGTAGCAAATTTATTTTTTACTTAACTTTAGCTCTTTTGAAAGCAAATTTTGTATCACAGACCTTTTGTGCGGCATTTTTGCTTAATAATATAGCTGCATGCATCATTCGGATGCAGAAAGTGGCGTAGGTAGAAAATCTCAACGCCCCAGGCCAGCCTCCTTGGCACAGTACATACTGTAGCTACAGTACACACCTGTAGCTACAGTGCCCCAAAGGATTTCATCTCCACGCCCAGGGCCATGGCCAGGGCAGCCCTAGGCCTGGCTACGCCACTGGAGCAGAGGCTGGGGGTATTCCTCCTTTTCCAAAAGAAGAAGACTCCAGCACATTCAATTACATTACTTTGTGAAATAATAGTAGACCGCAAGACAAACTCGTAGAAGTGCATGTCATTTCAGGCACCATGATAACCTACATTCTCTGCCGGAAAGAACATATTGGCACAAGGTGCAAATTCACAAATATATACAGGAAGTACTATTTTCACCTTCCTCCATTCAATTATTGGAACTTTGGAAGGCTTACGGTAGCCAACAACTTAACATCCATACTATAGCAGATCTTCTTCACATAAAGTGATAAGAAACATGCCCCTGAACTACAATTATAGTTGATAAACTCACAAAGGGCGCAACCACAGTGCTAATAAGTGGAAAGAGTTGCACAAAACTGACTATTTGGTGCTAATGATTGAGAAAAGCTGCACAAAACTGGCTATTTGGTCTTGATGTATGCCTCTTTGCATAGAATAAGATGTTGGAGCAGTATAAGACTAGTCACAATGGAGAGTAACATACACTAATAACATACACATATTCATAGACTATGTTACTACCTTCAGGCTGGCCATAGTGGGGGTAACATAAGTACTCCCTCCGGTCCTTTTTACTCTGCATATTAGATTTGTCCGAAGTCAATCTCATCCAATTTTGACCAAGTTTATATAAAAAATTATAGACATTCACATAACAACACCAATATCATTAGATTCATCTTGGAATATATTTTCATATTATATTTATTAGATATTATAGATGCTCATAATTTCTAATATAAATTTGGTCAAACTTAGCAAAGTTTGACTTTCGGCAAATCCAATGTGCAGAGTCAAAAGGACCGGAGGGAGTAGTATCTGAAGGAAATATGCCCTAGAGGCAATAATGAAGTTATTGTTTATTTCCTCATAACATGATAAATATTTATTATTCATGCTAGAATTGTATTAACCGGAAACATGATACATGTGTGAATACATAGAAAAACAGAGTGTCATTAGTATGCCTCTACTTGACTAGCTCGTTGATCAAAGATGGTTATGTTTCCTAGCCATAGACAAAGAGTTGTCATTTGATTAACGGGATCACATCATTAGGAGAATGATGTGATTGACTTGACCCATTCCGTTAGCTTAGCACTTGATCGTTTAGTATGTTGCTATTGCTTTCTTCATGACTTATACATGTTTCTATGACTATGAGATTATGCAACTCCCGTTTACCGGAGGAACACTTTGTGTGCTACCAAACATCACAACGTAACTGTGTGATTATAAAGGTGCTCTACAGGTGTCTCCGAAGGTACTTGTTGGGTTGGCGTATTTCGAGATTAGGATTTGTCACTCCGATTGTCGGAGAGGTATCTCTGGGCCCACTCGGTAATGCACATCACTTAAGCCTTGCAAGCATTTCGACTAATGAGTTAGTTGCGGGATGATGTATTACGGAACGAGTAAAGAGACTTGCCGGTAACGAGATTGAACTAGGTATTGAGATACCGATGATCGAATCTCGAGCAAGTAATATACCAATGACAAAGGGAACAACGTATATTGTTATGCGGTTTGACCGATAAAGATCTTCGTAGAATATGTGGGAGCCAATATGAGCATCCAGGTTCCGCTATTGGTTATTGACCGGAGACGTTTCTCGATCATGTCTACATAGTTCTCGAACCCGTAGGGTCCGCACGCTTAAAGTTCGATGACGATTGTATTATGAGTTTATGTGATTTGATGTACCGAAGGTAGTTCGGAGTCCCGGATGAGATCGGGGACATGACGAGGAGTCTCAAAATGGTCGAGACATAAAGATCAATATATTGCACGACTATATTCGGACATCGGAAAGGTTCCGAGTGATTCGGGTATTTTCGGGGGTACCGGGGAGTTACGGGAATACAAGGAAGAAACAATGGGCCTCATGGGCAGAGTGGTGGAAGAGAGGAGGCAGGGCGCGCGACCCCCCTAGCCCAAACCGAATTGGACTAGGGGGCCGGCCCCCCTTTCCTCTTTTTCCTCCCTCACCTTCTTTCTCCTTCTCCTTCCCTTCCTTCCCCTCTCCTACTTGGACTAGGAAAGAGGGCGGAATCCTACTTGGAGTAGGATTGCCCCCCTTGGGCGCGCCTCCTCCCCTTGGCCGGCCCTCTCCTCCTCCCCCTTTATATACGGAGGAGGGGGGCACCCCATAGACACAACAATTGATCCCTTGGATCTCTTAGCCGTGTGCGGTGCCCCCCTCCATCATAGTCCACCTCGATAATACTGTAGTGGTGCTTAGGCGAAGCCCTGCGTCGGTAGAACATCATCATCGTTACCACGCCGTCGTGCTGACGAAACTCTCCCTCAACACTCAGCTGGATCGGAGTTCGAGGGACGTCATCGGGCTGAACGTGTGCTGAACTCGGAGATGCCGTGCGTTCGGTACTTGATCGGTCGGATCGTGAAGACGTACGACTACATCAACCGCGTTGTGCTAACACTTCCGCTTTCGGTCTACAAGGGTACATGGACAACACTCTCCCCTCTTGTTGCTATGCATCACCATGATCTTGCGTGTACGTAGGATTTTTTTTGAAATTACTACGTTCCCCAACAATGGCATCCGAGCCAGGTTTTATGCGTAGATGTCATATGCACGAGTAGAACACAAGTGAGTTGTGGGCGATATAAGTCATACTGCTTACCAGCATGTCATACTTTGGTTCGGTGGTATTGTCGGATGAAGCGGCCCGGACTGACTTTACGCGTACGCTTACGCGAGACTGGTTCTACCGACGTGCTTTGCACACAGGTGGTTGGCGGGTGTCAGTTTCTCCAACTTTAGTTGAACCGAGTGTGTCTACGCCCGGTCCTTGCAAAGGTTAAAACAACACCAACTTGACAAACTATCGTTGTGGTTTTGATGCGTAGGTAAGAACGGTTCTTGCTAAGCCCAGTAGCAGCCACGTAAAACTTGCAACAACAAAGTAGAGGACGTCTAACTTGTTTTTGCAGGGCATGTTGTGATGTGATATGGTCAACACATGATGCTAAATTTTATTGTATGATATGATCATGTTTTGTAACCGAGTTATCGGCAACTGACAGGAGCCATATGGTTGTTGCTTTATTGTATGCAATGCAATCGCCCTGTAATGCTTTACTTTATCACTAAGTGGTAGCGATAGTCATAGAAGCATAAGATTGGCGAGACGACAACGATGCTACGATGGAGATCAAGGTGTCGCGCCGGTGACGATGGTGATCACGACGGTGCTCCGGAGATGGAGATCACAAGCACAAGATGATGATGGCCATATCATATCACTTATATTGATTGCATGCGATGTTTATCTTTTATGCATCTTATCTTGCTTTGATTGACGGTAACATTATAAGATGATCTCTCACTAAATTTTAAGATAAAAGTGTTCTCCCTGAATATGCTCCGTTGCCAAAGTTCACCGTGCCCAGACACCACGTGATGATCGGGTGTGATGAGCTCTACGTCCATCTACAACGGGTGCAAGCCAGTATTTGCACACGCAGAATACTCAGGTTAACTTGACGAGCCTAGCATATGCAGATATGGCCTCGGAACACTGAGATCGAAAGGTCGAGCGTGAATCATATAGTAGATATGATCAACAGAGTGATGTTCACCATTGAAAACTACTCCATTTCACGTGATGATCGGTTATAGTTTAGTTGATTTGGATCACGTGATCACTTAGATGATTAGAGGGATGTCTATCTAAGTGGGAGTTCTTAAGTAATATGATTCATTGAACTTTAATTTATCATGAACTTAGTCCTGATAGTATTCTGCAAATAATGTTATAGATCAATAGCTCGCGTTGTTGGTTCCCTATGTTTTATATGCGTTCCTAGAGAAAACTAAATTGAAAGATGTTAGTAGCAATGCTGCGGATTGGATCCATGATCTGAGGTTTATCCTCATTGCTGCACAGAAGAATTATGTCCTTGATGCACCGCTAGGTGACAGACCTATTGCAGGAGCAGATGCAGACGTTATGAACGTTTGGCTAGCTCAATATGATGACTACTTGATAGTTTAGTGCGCCATGCTTAACGGCTTAGAATCGGGACTTCAAAGACGTTTTGAACGTCATGGACCATATGAGATGTTCCAGGAGTTGAAGTTAATAATTCAAGCAAATACCCGAGTTGAGAGATATGAAGTCTCCAACAAGTTCTATAGCTAAAAGATGGAGGAGAATAGCTCAAGCAGTGAGCATGTGCTCAGATTGTCTGGGTAGTACAATCGCTTGAATCAAGTGGGAGTTAATCTTCCAGATAAGATAGTGATTGACAGAATTCTCTAGTCACCATCACCAAGTTAGTAGAACTTCGTGATGAACTATAATATGCAAGGGATAGCGGAAACAATTCCCAAGCTCTCCGTTATGCTGAAATCAACGAAGGTAGAAATCAAGAAAAAAAATCAAGTGTTGATGGTTGACAAGACCACTAGTTTCAAGAAAAGGGCAAAGGGAAGAAGGGGAACTTCAAGAAGAACGACAAGCAAGTTGTTGCTCGAGTGAAGAATCCCAAGTCTGGTCCTAAGCCTGAGACTAAGTGTTTCTACTGCAAAGGGACTGGTCACTGGAAGCGGAACTGCCCCAAGTATTTGGCGGATAAGAAGGATGGCAAAGTGAACAAAAGGTATATTGGATATACATGTTATTGATGTGTACCTTACTAGTGTTTATAGCAACCCCTCGACATTTGATACTGGTTACGTTGCTAAGAGTAGTAACTCGAAACATGAGTTGCAGAATAAACAGAAACTAGTAAAGGGCTGTTGGGGAACGTGGTAATTTCAAAAAAAATTCCTACGCACACGCAAGATCATGGTGATGCATAGCAACGAGAGGGGAGAGTGTTGTCTACGTACCCTCGTAGACCGAAGCGGAAGCATTGACGCAACGTAGAGGAAGTAGTCGTACGTCTTCCCGGTCCAACCGATCCAAGTACCGTTACTCCGGCACCTCCGAGTTCTTGGCACACGTTCAGCTCGATGACGCTCCCCGGGCTCCGATCCAGCAAAGCTTCGGGGAGGAGTTCCGTCAGCACGACGGCGTGGTGATGATCTTGATGTTCAACCATCGCAGGGCTTCGCCTAAGCACCACTACAATATGACCGAGGTGTAATATCATGGAGGGGGGCACCGCACACGGCTAAGGAACGATCACGAAGATCAACTTGTGTGTTCTAGGGTGCCCCCTGCCCCCGTATATAAAGGAGGGAGGGGGATATGTGGCCGGCCCCGTTGGGGGTGCGCCTGGAGGAGTCCTACTCCCACCGGGAGTAGGACTCCCCCCTCTTGCCTTGTTGGAGAAGGAAAGGGGGAAGGGGAAGAGGAAAGGGGGGCGCCGCCCCCCCTTCCTTGTCCTATTAGGACTAGGGGGGAGGGGGCGCGCGGACTGCCCTGGCCGGCCCTCCTCTTCTCCCTTATGGCCCATGTAGGCCCAATAACCCCCGGGGGGGGGGGTTCCGGTAACCCCCCGGTATTCCTGTAAAATCCCGATTTCACCCGGAACGATTCCGATGTCCAAATATAGGCTTCCAATATATCGATCTTTATGTCTCGACCATTTCGAGACTCCTCGTCATGTCCATGATCACATCCGGGACTCCGAAAAAACCTTCGGTACATCAAAATACATAAACTCATAATAACTGTCATCGTAACGTTAAGCGTGCGGACCCTACGGTTCAAGAACAATGTAGACATGACCGAGACACGTCTCCGGTCAATAACGAATAGCGGGACCTGGATGCCCATATTGGTTCCTACATATTCTACGAAGATCTTTATCGGTCAGACCGCATAACAACATAAGTTGTTCCCTTTGTCATCGGTATGTTACTTGCCCGAGATTCGATCGTCGGTATCCAATACCTAGTTCAATCTCGTTACCGGCAAGTCTCTTTACTTGTTCCATAATACATCATCCCGCAACTAACTCATTAGTTGTAATGCTTGCAAGGCTTAAGTGATGTGCATTACCGAGAGGGCCCAGAGATACCTCTCCGACATTCGGAGTGACAAATCCTAATCTCGAAATACGCCAACCCAACAAGTACCTTTGGAGACACCTGTAGAGCACCTTTATAATCACCCAGTTACGCTGTGACATTTGGTAGCACACAAAGTGTTCCTCCGGTAAACGGGAGTTGCATAATCTCATAGTCATAGGAACATGTATAAGTCATGAAGAAAGCAATAGCAACATACTAAACGATCGTGTGCTAAGCTAACGGAATGGGTCATGTCAATCAGATCATTCAACTAATGATGTGGTCCTGTTAATCAAATAACAACTCTTTGTCCATGGTTAGGAAACATAACCATCTTTGATTAACAAGCTAGTCAAGTAGAGGCATACTAGTGACACTCTGTTTGTCTATGTATTCACACATGTATTATGTTTCCGGTTAATACAATTCTAGCATGAATAATAAACATTTATCATGATATAAGGAAATAAATAATAACTTTATTATTGCCTCTAGGGCATATTTCCTTCAGTCTCCCACTTGCACTAGAGTCAATAATCTAGATTACACAGTAATGATTCTAACACCCATGGAGTCTTGGTGCTGATCATGTCTTGCTCGTGGAAGAGGCTTAGTCAACGGGTCTGCAACATTTAGATCCGTATGTATCTTGCAAATCTCTATGTCTCCCACCTGGACTAGATCCCGGATGGAATTGAAGCGTCTCTTGATGTGCTTGGTTCTCTTGTGAAATCTGGATTCCTTCACTAAGGCAATCGCTCCAGTATTGTCACAAAAGATTTTCATTGGACCCGATGCACTAGGTATGACACCTAGATCGGATATGAACTCCTTCATCCAGACTCCTTCATTTGCTGCTTCCGAAGCAGCTATGTATTCCGCTTCACACGTTGATCCCGCCACGACGCTTTGTTTAGAACTGCACCAACTGACAGCTCCACCGTATAATGTAAACACGTATCCGGTTTGCGATTTAGAATCGTCCGGATCAGTGTTAAAGCTTGCATCAACGTAACCATTTACGATGAGCTCTTTGTCACCTCCATATACGAGAAACATATCCTTAGTCCTTTTCAGGTACTTCAGGATGTTCTTGACCGCTGTCCAGTGATCCACTCCTGGATTACTTTGGTACCTCCCTGCTAAACGTATAGCAAGGCACACATCAGGTCTGGTACACAGCATTGCATACATGATAGAGCCTATGGCTGAAGCATAGGGAACATCTTTCATTTTCTCTCTATCTTCTGCAGTGGTCGGGCATTGAGTCTTACTCAACTTCACACCTTGCAATACAGGCAAGAACCCTTTCTTTGCTTGATCCATTTTGAACTTCTTCAAAACTTTGTCAAGGTATGTGCTTTGTGAAAGTCCAATTAAGCGTCTTGATCTATCTCTATAGATCTTAATGCCCAATATGTAAGCAGCTTCACCGAGGTCTTTCATTGAAAAACTCTTATTCAAGTATCCCTTTATGCTATCCAGAAATTCTATATCATTTCCAATCAATAATATGTCGTCCACATATAATATTAGAAATGCTACAGAGCTCCCACTCACTTTCTTGTAAATACAGGCTTCTCCAAAAGTCTGTATAAACCTAAATGCTTTGATCACACTATCAAAGCATTTATTCCAACTCCGAGAGGCTTGCACCAGTCCATAAATGGATCGCTGGAGCTTGCACACTTTGTTAGCTCCCTTTGGATCGATAAAACCTTCTGGTTGCATCATATACAACTCTTCCTCCAGAAACCCATTCAGGAATGCAGTTTTTACATCCATTTGCCAAATTTCATAATCATAAAATGCGACAATTGCTAACATGATTCGGACAGACTCAAGCATCGCTACGGGTGTGAAGGTCTCATCGTAGTCAATCCCTTGAACTTGTCGAAACCCTTTTGCAACAAGTTGAGCTTTGTAGATAGTAATATTATCGTCAGCGTCACTCTTCTTCTTGAAGATCCATTTATTCTCAATTGCTTGCCGATCATCGGGCAAGTCAACCAAACTCCACACTTTGTTCTCATACATGGATCCCATCTCAGATTTCATGGCTTCAAGCCATTTTGCGGAATCTGGGCTCACCATCGCTTCTTCATAGTTCGTAGGTTCATCATGATCTAGTAGCATGACTTCTAGAACAGGATTGCCGTACCACTCTCGTGCGGATCTTATTCTGGTTGATCTACGAGGTTCTGTAGTAACTTGATCTGAAGTTCTATGATCATCATCATCAACTTCCTCACTAATTGGTTCAGACGTCACAGAAACCGGTTCCTGTGATGTGCTATTTTCCAATAAGGGAGCAGGTACAGTTACCTCATCAAGTTCTACTTTCCTCCCACTCACTTCTTTCGAGAGAAACTCCTTCTCTAGAAAGGATCCATTCTTAAGAACGAATGTCTTGCCTTCGGATCTATGATAGAAGGTGTACCCAACAGTCTCCTTTGGGTATCCTATGAAGACACATTTCTCCGATTTGGGTTCAAGCTTATCAGGTTGAAGCTTTTTCACATAAGCATCGCAACCCCAAACTTTAAGAAACGACAACTTTGGTTTCTTGCCAAACCACAGTTCATAAGGTGTCATCTCAACGGATTTTGATGGTGCCCTATTTAATGTGAATGTGGCCGTCTCTAAAGCATAACCCCAAAACGATAGCGGTAAATCTGTAAGAGACATCATAGATCGCACCATATCAAGTAAAGTACGATTACGACGTTCGGACACACCATTACGCTGTGGTGTTCCGGTGGCGTGAGTTGCGAAACTATTCCGCATTGTTTCAAATGTAGACCAAACTCGTAACTCAAATATTCTCCTCCACGATCAGATCGTAGAAACTTTATTTTCTTGTTACGATGATTTTCAACTTCACTCTGAAATTCTTTGAACTTTTAAAATGTTTCAGACTTATGCTTCATTAAGTAGATATACCCATATCTGCTTAAATCATCTGTGAAGGTGAGAAAATAACGATATCCGCCACGAGCCTTAACATTCATCGGACCACATACATCTGTATGTATGATTTCCAACAAATCTGTTGCTCTCTCCATAGTACCGGAGAACGGCGTTTTAGTCATCTTGCCCATGAGGCATAGTTCGCAAGTACCAAGTGATTCATAATCAAGTGGTTCCAAAACTCCATCAGTATGGAGTTTCTTCATGCGCTTTACACCAATATGACCTAAACGGCACTGCCACAAATAAGTTGCACTATCATTATCAACTCTGCATCTTTTGGCTTCAACATTATGAATATGTGTATCACTACTATCGAGATTCATCAAAAATAGACCACTTTTCAAGGGTGCATGACCATAAAAGATATTACTCATATAAATAGAACAACCATTATTCTCTAATTTAAATGAATAACCATCTCGCATCAAACAAGATCCAGATATAATGTTCATGCTCAACGCTGGCACCAAATAACAATTATTTAGGTCTAATACTAATCCCGAAGGTAGATGTAGAGGTAGCGTGCCGACCGCGATCACATCGACTTTGGAACCATTTCCCACGCGCATCGTCACCTCGTCCTTTGCTAGTGTTCGCTTAATTCGTAGTCCCTTTTCGAGTTGCAAATATTAGCAACAGAACCAGTATCAAATACCCAGGTGCTACTGCGAGCTCTAGTAAGGTACACATCAATAACATGTATATCACATATACCTTTGTTCACCTTGCCATCCTTCTTATCCGCCAAATACTTGGGGCAGTTCCGCTTCCAGCGACCAGTCTGCTTGCAGTAGAAGCACTCAGTTTCAGGCTTAGGTCCAGACTTGGATTTCTTCTCCTGAGCAGCAACTTTCTTGATGTTCTTCTTGAAGTTCCCCTTTCTCTTCCCTTTGCCCTTTTTCTTGAAACTAGTGGTCTTATTGACCATCAACACTTGATGCTCCTTCTTGATTTCTACCTCCGCAGCCTTTAGCATTACGAAGAGCTCGGGAATTGTCTTATCCATCCCTTGCATATTATAGTTCATCACGAAGCTCTTGTAGCTTGGTGGAAGTGATTGGAGAATTCTGTCAATGACGCTATCATCCGGAAGAGTAACTCCCAGTTGAATCAAGTGATTACAATACCCAGACATCTTGAGTATATGCTCACTGACAGAACTATTCTCCTCCATCTTGCAGCTATAGAACTTATTGGAGACTTCATATCTCTCAATCCGGGCATTCTTTGAAATATTAACTTCAACTCCTGGAACATCTCATATGCTCCATGACGTTCAAAACGTCGTTGAAGTCCCGGTTCTAAGCAGTAAAGCATGGCACATTGAACTATCGAGTAGTCATCAGCTTTTCTCTGCCAGACGTTCTTAACGTCGTTAGTTGCATAAGCAGTAGGCCTGGCACCCAGCGGTGCTTCCAGGACGTAACTTTTTTGTGCAACAATGAGGATAATCCTCAAGTTACGGACCCAGTCCGCGTAGTTGTTACCATCATCTTTCAACTTTGCTTTCTTAAGGAACGCATTAAAATTCAACGGAACAACAGCACGGGCCATCTATCTACAATCAACATAGACAAGCAAGATACTATCAGGTACTAAGTTTATGATAAATTTAAGTTCAATTAATCATATTACTTAAGAACTCCCACTTAGATAGACATCCCTCTAATCCTCTAAGTGATCACGTGATCCAAATCAACTAAACCATAACCGATCATCACGTGAAATAGATTAGTTTTCAATGGTGAACATCACTATGTTGATCATATCTACTATATGATTCACGCTCGACCTTTCGGTCTCCGTGTTCCGAGGCCATATCCGCATATGCTAGGCTCGTCAAGTTTAACCCGAGTATTCTGCGTGTGCAAAACTGGCTTGCACCCGTTGTAGATGGTCGTAGAGCTTATCACACCCGATCATCACGTGGTGTCTGGGCACGACGAACTTTGGCAACGGTGCATACTCAGGGAGAACACTTCTTGATAATTAGTGAGAGATCATCTTAAAATGCTACCGTCAATCAAAGCAAGATAAGATGTATAAAAGATAAACATCACATGCAATCAATATAAGTGATATGATATGGCCATCATCATCTTGTGCTTGTGATCTCCATCTCCGAAGCACCTTCATGATTGCCATCGTCACCGGCGCGACACCTTGATCTCCATTGTAGCATCGTTGTCGTCTCACCAATCTTATGCTTCTACGACTATCACTACCGCTTAGTGATAAAGTAAAGCATTACAGGGCGATTGCATTGCATACAATAAAGCGACAACCATATGGCTCCTGCCAGTTGCCGATAACTCGGTTACAAAACATGATCATCTCATACAATAAAATTTAGCATCATGTCTTGACCATATCACATCACAACATGCCCTGCAAAAACAAGTTAGACGTCCTCTACTTTGTTGTTGCAAGTTTTACGTGGCTGCTACGGGCTTAAGCAAGAACCAATCTCACCTACGCATCAAAACCACAACGATAGTTTGTCAAGTTGGTGTTGTTTTAACCTTCGCAAGGACCGGGCGTAGTCACACTCGGTTCAACTAAAGTTGGAGAAACTGACACCCGCTAGCCACCTGTGTGCAAAGCACGACGGTAGAACCAGTCTCGCGTAAGCGTACGCGTAATCTCGGTCTGGGCCGCTTCATCCAACAATACCGCCGAACCAAAGTATGACATGCTGCTAAGCAGTATGACTTATATCGCCCACAACTCACTTGTGTTCTACTCATGCATATAACATCAAACCATAAAACCTGACTCGGATGCCACTGTTGGGGAACGTAGTAATTTCAAAAAAATTCCTACGCACACGCAAGATCATGGTGATGCATAGCAACGAGAGGGGAGAGTGTTGTCCACGTACCCTCGTAGACCAAAGCGGAAGCGTTGACACAACGTAGAGGAAGTAGTCGTACGTCTTCCCGGTCCAACCGATCCAAGTACCGTTACTCCGGCACCTCCGAGTTCTTGGCACACGTTCAGCTCGATGACGCTCCCCGGGCTCCGATCCAGCAAAGCTTCGGGGAGGAGTTCTGTCAGCACAACGGTGTGGTGACGATCTTGATGTTCAACCGTCGCAGGGCTTCTCCTAAGCACCGCTACAATATGACCGAGGTGTAATATCGTGGAGGGGGGCACCGCACACGGCTAAGGAACGATCACGAAGATCAACTTGTGTGTTCTAGGGTGCCCCCCTGCCCCCGTATCTAAAGGAGGGAGGGGGAGGTGCGGCCGGCCCCCTTGGGGTGCGCCTGGAGGAGTCCTACTCCCACCGGGAGTAGGACTCCCCCCTCTTGCCTTGTTGGAGAAGGAAAGTGGGAAGGGGAAGAGGAAAGGGGGGCGCCCCCCTTGTCCTATTCGGACTAGGGGGGAGGGGGCGCGCGGCCTGCCCTGGCCGACCCTCCTCTTCTCCCTTATGGCCCATGTAGGCCCAATAACCCCCGGGGGGGTTCCGGTAACCCCCCGGTATTCCTGTAAAATCTTGATTTCACCCGGAACGATTCCGATGTCCAAATATAGGCTTCCAATATATCGATCTTTATGTCTCGACCATTCCGAGACTCCTCGTAATGTCCATGATCACATCCGGGACTCCGAACAACCTTCGGTACATCAAAATACATAAACTCATAATAACTGTCATCGTAACGTTAAGCGTGCGGACCCTATGGTTCGAGAACAATGTAGACATGACCGAGACACGTCTCCGGTCAATAACCAATAGCGAGACCTGGATGCCCATATTGGTTCCTACATATTCTACAAAGATCTTTATCGGTCAGACCGCATAACAACATACGTTGTTCCCTTTGTCATCGGTATGTTACTTGCCCGAGATTCGATCGTCGGTATCACATACCTAGTTCAATCTCGTTACCGGCAAGTCTATTTACTCGTTCCGTAATACATCATCCCGCAACTAACTCATTAGTTGCAATGCTTGCAAGGCTTAAGTGATGTGCATTACCGAGAGGGCCCAGAGATACCTCTCCGACATTCGGAGTGACAAATCCTAATCTCAAAATACGCCAACCCAGTAAGTACCTTTGGAGACACCTGTAGAGCACCTTTATAATCACCCAGTTACGTTGTGACGTTTGGTAGCACACAAAGTGTTCCTCCGATAAACGGGAGTTGCATAATCTCATAGTCATAGGAACATGTATAAGTCATGAAGAAAGCAATAGCAACATACTAAACGATCGTGTGCTAAGCTAACGGAATGGGTCATGTCAATCAGATCATTCAACTAATGATGTGATCCCGTTAATCAAATAACAACTCTTTGTCCATGGTTAGGAAACATAACCATCTTTGATTAACAAGCTAGTCAAGTAGAGGCATACTAGTGACACTCTGTTTGTCTATGTATTCACACATGTATTATGTTTCCGGTTAATACAATTCTAGCATGAATAATAAACATTTATCATGATATAAGGAAATAAATAATAACTTTATTATTGCCTCCAGGGCATATTTCCTTCAAGGGCGAGGTGACGATGTGTGTTGGAAGTAGTTCCAAGATTGATATGATCATCATCGCACACTCCCTATACTTTCGGGATTAGTGTTGAAACTAAATAAGTGTTATTTGGTGTTTGTGTTGAGCATGAATATCATTTGATCATGGTTGTTGCAATACGGTTATTCATTTAAATTAGAAAATAATTGTTGTTATGTTTACATGAATAAAACCTTATATGGTCATACACCCAATAAAATGGTTTGTTGGATCTCGATCGTAGTGATACACATATTCATAATATTGAAGCCAAAAGATGCAAAGTTAATAATGATAGTGCAACTTATTTGTGGCACTGCCGTTTAGGTCATATTGGCGTAAAGTGCATCAGGAAACTCCATGCTGATGGGATTTTGGAATCACTTGATGCTTGCGAACCATGCCTTATGGGCAAGATGACTAAGACTCCGTTCTCCGAAAGAATGGAGCGAGCAACTAACTTATTGGAAATAACACATACTGAAATATACGATCCGATGAGTGTTGAGGCTCGCGGCGGGTATCATTATTTTCTCACCTTCACAGATGATTTGAGTATATATGGGTATCTACTTGATGAAACATAAATCTGAAACATTTGAAAAGTTCAAATAATTTCAGAGTGAAGAGGAAAATCATTGTAACAAGAAAATAAAGTTTCTACGATCTGACCATGGAAGAGAATATTTGAGTTACGAGTTTGGTCTTCATTTGAAACAATGCAGAATAGTTTCGCAACTCACACCACCTGGAACACCACAGCATAATGGTGTGTCCGAACGTCATAATCGCACTTTACTAGATATGGCGCGATCTATGATGTCTCTTATTGATTTACCGCTATCGTTTTGTGGTTATGCATTAGAGACAGCTTCATTCACGTTAAAAGGGGCACCATATAAATCTATTGAGACGACACCATATGAACTGTGATTTAGCAAGAATCCTAAGCTGTCGTTTCTTAAAGTTTGGGGCTGCGATGCTTATGTGAAAAAGTAGGTCAACTGGATCAAGTTACTATCGAACCTCGTAGGTCAAGTTACTACCGAACCTCGTAGGTCAACTGGAGTACGTTCCGCACCAGAGTGGTACGGTAATCCTATTCTGGAGTTCATGTTACTTGACCATGATGAACCTACAAACTATGAGGAAGCGATGATGAGCCCAGATTCCGCGAAATGGCTTGAGGCCATGAAATCTGAGATAGGATCCATGTATGAAAACAAAGTATGGACTTTGGTGGAATTGCCCGATAATCGGCAAGACATAGAAAATAAATGGATCTTCAAGAGGAAGGCAAACGCTGATAGTAGTGTTACTATCTACAAAGCTAGACTTGTCAAAAAGGTTTTGACAAAGTTCAAGGTGTTGACTACGATGAGATTTTCTCACCATAGCGATGCTCAAGTCTGTCTGAATCATGTTAGCAAATTGCCACATTTTATAAAATCTGGCAAATTGATGTCAAAACTACATTCCTTAATGGATCTCTTAAAGAAGAGTTGTATATGACGCAACTAGTAGGTTTTGTCGATTCTAAAGGTGCTGACAAAGTGTGCAAAGCTCGAGCGATCCATTTTTTGGACTGGTGCAAGCATCTCGGAGTTGGAATATACGCTTTGATAAGTTGATCAAAGCATATAGTTTTATACAAACTTGCGGTGAAGCCTGTATTTACAAGAAAGTGAGTGGGAGCACTACAGCATTTCTGATAAGTATATGTGAATGACATATTGTTGATCGGAAATAATGTAGAATTTTCTGGAAAGCATAAAGGAGTATTTGAAAGGAGTTTTTTCAAATAAAGACCTCGGTGAGGCTGCTTACATATTGAGCATCAAGATCTATAGAGATAGATCAAGACGCTTGATAAGTTTTTTCAATGAGCACATACCTCGACAAGTTTCTTGAAGTAGTTCAAAATGGAACAGTCAAAGAAAGAGTTCTTGCCTGTGTTACAAGGTGTGAAATTGAGTAAGACTCAAAGTCCGACCACGGCAGAAGATAGAAAGAGAATGAAAAGTCATTCCCTATGCCTCAGCCATAGGTTCTGTAAAGTATGCTGAAAGTGCAACTATCCCTGGGTGGTTTTGGTAATTCCTAACAACATATAGCTCATTGAGCTAACATTATTCCAAGATTAATATTTCAGGAAAAACTCAATGGATGGCATGGCATGGATGAGGAAAGTGGATCCCTCAAAATTATAAGGACAAAGGATTGGCTCAAGCTTCAAGATCAATACTCTACATTTTCTATTTTAGTGGTCCAAGATCACATTGAGTCTATAGGAAAAGCCAATACTATCAAGGAGGGATGAGGTGTTTCTTAATGAGCTTCTTGCTTCATGTGCTTAGTGATATGCTCCAAAACCCTCAACTATCTTCCCACATCCACATATGACCTAAACCAAAAGTCAAACTCGGCCCCACCGATTCTTTCTATCCGGCGCCACCGAGTTTCAAATGTCATAGCCACTGCCACAAACCCTAGGCAAATCAGTTTCACCGATAGGGATCTCGGTCTCACCGAGATGGGATTGCAATTTCTCTGTTTCCCTTCATAACGTTTTGGTCTAACCGAAGTGAGCGATCGGTCCCACCGAGATTGCAATGTAAACTCTCTGTTTCCCTTTCGTAACATTTTGGTCTCACCGAAAAGAGCGAACCGGTACCACCGAGTTTACCTGACCAACTCTCTGGTTAGCTTATTACCAAAATCGGTCCCACCGAGTTTGTGTAATCGGTCACACCGAGATTACGTTATGCCCGAACCCTAACCATATCGGTCCTACCGAGTTGCATCTCAGTCCCACCGGAAATCCTAATGGTCACTAGGTTTGCTCAATCGGTCCGACCGAGTTTAACCATTCGGTCTCCCGAGTTTAGCAGATTGTGTGTAACGGTTAGATTTTGTGTGGAGGCTATATATACCCATCCACCCACTCTTCATTCGTAGAGAAAGCCATCAGAACACATCTACACTTCCAATACTCATGTTCTGAGAGAGAACCACCTACACTTGTGTTGAGGTCAAGATATTCCATTCCTACCATATGAATCTTGATCTCTAGCCTTCCCCAAGTTGCTTTCCACTCAAATCTTCTTTCCACCAAATCCAAATCCTATGAGAGAGAGTTGAGTGTTGGGGAGACTATCATTTGAAGCACAAGAGCAAGGAGTTCATCATCAACACACCATTTGTTACTTCTTGGAGAGTGGTGTCTCCTAGATTGGCTAGGTGTCTGTAACGCCCGGATAATTTGGCTACAGTAAAACTCTCCTAATGATGCCATTCGGTCTTCACGCCCGGATAATTCAAAACTGCGTCAAATTCAAACTTAAAATTAAAAGTCGACAATAAAAGTTTTCAAAATTGAAACAAAAATGTTCAGTGGACGCCAAATATTACAAAGGTAATTATGGTGCAGCAAACACCTTTTTAGTAAAAGACTAAATACTTTAAATGAAATAAAACAGAAAATAAAAAACAAAAACAAACAGAAAACAAAAAAAGAAAGAGAAAGACACCCCCGGGCCAATAGACCCAACGGGCCGCCGCATTCACCCACCCAGCCCAGTCGGCCAGCCACCCCTCTCCCCTTATCCACTCATCCCCGAAACCCTAACCACCCCGTCGCCCCACTCGCCCCCACTCCCCTCGTTTGGATTTGGATCGGGAGGAGATCCCGATCCCCTCGCCCTCTCCCCCGCGCGCACGTCGCCGCCTGGACCGCGCCTCCGCCTCGACCTCCCCGTCGCCGGACCCCCCTCGCCGGACTGCTCCACTCCGCCGTGTCGTCCCCATCGTCCTCCCCGACCTCCACCGAGCACACTGTCGCGTGCTCTACACTCCCCCTGTGAGTCGCGCCCCTCCTCTCCTTCCCCTGTCCCATGTCCGCCCCCGTGCTCACCACGTCGACGGCCGCTCCCCGGCGCCCCCTGAACGCGCCCATGGTCGCGCCCTTCTCTCTCTCCCTTGACCGCGGTCCAGCCGTGCCCTGGCTGTGCGCCGCCCCTGCCTCTGCCCCGCACGCGCTCGGCCGCGCTCCACTCCCGTCGCGCACGCGTGCCCCTCCTCCTTGCTCGCTCGCAAGCCCATACCCCACCGCGCGCGCCCGCAACCGCCCGTGCATGGTCGTTCCTGCCTAACCGCGCTCCGCGCCGTACTGGCCGCGTCCGTCGCTCCCCAGCCCGCGGCTGTTCGCACGTCGCCTTGCCGAACCCCCTCCCCCCACGGTGGCCTGGCCGCGCCCGCGCCATGGCGCTGCTGCCTCCACCCGTTTCCGGTGGCCGCTACCTCCCTGGCCGCCCCTGCCTTGCTTCCTCCCCGCGGGTGCGTCTCTCGCGCCCACCCACGGCCTTGCCGTGGCCGCGGCCGCCCCTACACCCGTGCCGTGGTCGCGCCGGCGCCGCCTTGACCTCTGGCCTCGCCCCTCCGCTCCCTGCGGGCGAGCCCTCGCACAGGCGCCCGCTAACCCACAACGGCCCCCTGTGCCTATGACAGGGGGGCCCCACGACCAGAATGGTTTTAATAAAAAAAAGGAAAGAGTTAAAAAATAAATAATGATTAAATAAATAATAAAAATTAAATTAATTAATTAAGGAATTAATTAAGTTAATTAATCATAATTGGATTAACCTAATTAACTAATTAGTTTAATTAAACAGTAGTTAGATTAGTTAAACACTAATTAGGCTAATCAGTCAATGACCAGTGGGACCCACACGTCAGCGACCCAGTCAACACCTCTGTTGACTGCTGATGTCTTGCTGACGTCATGATGACGTCAGCAAACACTGTTCTGGATAATGTTGAATTTAAAATATTTAAATTAATCCTAAAAATGATTTAAATCTTCTAAAATTAATATAAAATAAACCGTAGCTCAGATAAAAATACTTTGTACATGAAAGTTCCTCAAAACGACGTGACGAACCCGGATACACAGCCCGTTCGTCCGCCACACACCCCTAACATATCAAACTCGCAACTTTCCCCCTCTGGCCCCTCTGCCCGAAAACGCGAAACACCGGGGATACTTTCCGGGATGTTTCCCCCCCTTCACCGGTATCACCTCATACCGCGTTAGGGCACCCTAGCACTGTTACTTGTAATGTCATGCATTGCTATGCATCTGTTTGCTTAAATATTTATTGTTTTTCCCCCTCTTCTCTCGCTAGACACCGAGACCGACGCTGCTGCTACCCAGTACGATTACGGAGTTGACGAACCCTCTCTCTTGCCAGAGCAACCAGGCAAGCCCCCCCCTTGATCACCAGATATCGCCTACTCTCCTCTATACTGCTTGCATTAGAGTAGTGTAGCATGTTACTGCTTTCGTTATTCCTATCCTGATGCATAGCATGTCCTTGTTACTACTGTTGATACCTTTACCTGCAATCCTACCTGCTTAGTTTAGGATGCTAGTTTACCATCAGTGGCCCTACATTCTTGTCCGTCTGCTGTGCTATACTATCGGGCCGTGATCACTTGGGAGGTGATCACGGGTATATACTATACTTTAAACATGATACATGTGGTGACCAAAGTCGGGTTGGCTCGAGGAGTACCCGCGAGTGATTCACGGATTGGGGGCTGAAAGGACCTTTGTCCCGACGGCCCTCTTTGTGGATCTTTGTGGCGGAGCGTCAGGGCAGGTCGAGGCTACCTGGGTGAGAGGTGGGCCTGGCCCTATCGGCGTTCGCGGATACTTAACACGCTTAACGAGATCTGGGTATTTGATCTGAGTCTGGCCATTTGGTCTATACGCACTAACCAACTACGTGGGAAAGATATGGGCACTCGGCGTCCTGGTATCAGCCGAAGCCTTCGTGACGTCAGCGACTGAGTGGCGAGCGCCAGATTGGACTAGAACGCCACTAGGCTAGGTCTGCTTCCGGCCGCGTTCGCAACGTGCAGGTGTGCTCAAGGCGATGGGCCCAGACCCCTGCACGCTTAGGTTTAGACCGGCATGCTGACCTCTCTGTTGTGCCTAGGTGGGGCTGCGACGTGTTGATCTTCCGAGGCTGGGCATGACCCAGGAAAGTGTGTCCGGCCAAATGGGATCAAGCGTGTTGGGTTATGTGGTGCACCCCTGCAGGGAAGTCAATCTATTCAAATAGCCGTGTCCCTCGGTAAAAGGACGACCCAGAGTTGTACCTTGACCTTATGACAACTAGAACCGGATACTTAATAAAACACACCCTTCCAAGTGCCAGATACAACCCGGTGATCGCTCTCTAACAGGCAATCGAGGAGGGGATCGCCGGGTAGGATTATGCTATGCAAGTTGGGGAACGTTGCAGAAAATTAAAAATTTTCCTACAGTTTCACCAAGATCCATCTATGAGTTCATCTAAGCAACGAGTCATGGGAGAGAGATTGCATCTACATACCACTTTGTAGATCGCGAGCGGAAGCGTTCAATGAACGGGGATGAGGTAGTCGTACACGACGTGATCCAAATCACCGGAGATCCTAGCACCGAACGGACGGCACCTCCGCGTTCAACACACGCACGGGACGATCGACGTCTCCTCCTTCTTGATCCAGCAAGGGGAAGGAGAGGTTGAGGAAGAAGACTCCAATGGCAGCACGACGGCGTGGTGTTGTTGGTGTAGCAGTACTCCGACAGGGCTTCGCCAAGCACGTACGGAGGAGGAGAGGTGTTGGGGAGGGGAGGGGCTGCGCCTTGAGTTGTGTGTTGCAGCCCTCCCCTCACCCCTCTATTTATAGGGGAAGGGGCAAGGGGGGCCGGCCCCTCTAGATGGGATCTAGAGGGGGGGCGGCGGCCAGGGAGGGGGGACTTGCCCCCCAAGCAAGGGGGCGCCCCCTTTAGGGTCCCCCCCCCAACCCTAGGCGCATGGGCCCTTGGGGGGGAAGGCGCACCAGCCCACTTTGGGCTGGTTCCCTTCCTCATACAGCCCATAAGGCCCTCCGGGAGAGGTGGCCCCTCCCGGTGGACCCCCAGAACCCCTCCGGTGGCCCCGGTTCAATACCGATATGCCCCCGAACCTTTCCAGTGTCCGTATGACAACTTCCCATATATAAATCTTTACCTCCAGACCATTCCAAAACTCCTCGTGACGTCCGAGATCTCATCCGGGACTCCGAACAACATTCGGGTTACTGCATATACATATCTTCACAACCCTAGCGTCACCGAACCTTAAGTGTGTAGACCCTACGGGTTCGGGAGACATGCAGACATGACCGAGACGGCTCTCGGGCAATAACCAACAGCGGGATCTGGATACCCATGTTGGCTCCCACATGCTCCACGATGATCTCATCGGATGAACCACGATGTCGAGGATTCAATTAATCCCGTATACAATTCCCTTTGTCAATCGGTATTTTACTTGCCCGAGATTCGATCGTCGTTATCCCAATACCTCGTTCAATATCGTTACCGGCAAGTCACTTTACTCGTACCGTAATGCATGATCCCGTGATCAAACACTTTGATCACATTGAGCTCATTATGATGATGCATTACCGAGAGGGCCCGGTGATACCTCTCCGTCAAGCGGAGTGACAAATCCCAGTCTCGATCCGTGTCAACCCAACAGACACTTTCGGAGATACCCGTAGTATACCTTTATAGTCACCCAGTTACGTTGTGACGTTTGGCACACCCAAAGCACTCCTACGGTGTCCGGGAGTTACACGATCTCATGGTCTAAGGAAAGGATACTTGACATTGGAAAACTCTAGCAAACGAACTATGCGATCTTATGCTATGTTTAGGATTGGGTCTCGTCCATCACATCATTCTCCTAATGATGTGATCTCGTTATCGTTGACATCCAATGCCCATAGTCAGGAAACCATGACTATCTATCGATCAACGAGCTAGTCAACTAGAGGCTTACTAGGGACACGTTGTTGTCTGTTATTCACACATGTATTACGATTTCCGGATAACACAATTATACCACGAATAAAGACAATTATCATGAACAAGGAAATATAATAATAATGCTTTTATTATTGCCTCTAGGGCATATTTCCAACAGATGCTACTTGGAGGACTTCAGTCTACTCTCTTCTATATGCTGCAAGACGGAGGCTGCCAAAAGCGTAGTCTTCGACAGGATTAGCTATCCCCCTCTTATTCCAGCATTCTGCAGTTCAGTCCACTAATATGGCCCCTTACACATATATCCATGCATATGTAGTGTAGCTCCTTGCTTGCGAGTACTTTGGATGAGTACTCACGGTTGCCCTGTTTCCCCTTTTCCCCATCTCTCTAACCGATTGCTGCAATCAGACGATGGAGCCCAGGATCCAGACGCCACCATCGACGACGACTCCTTCTACACTGGAGGTGCCTACTACTATGTACATCCCGCTGACGACGACCAGGAGTAGTTAGGAGGATCCCAGGCAGGAGGCATGCGCCTCGTTCGATCTGTATCCCCGTTTGTGCTAGCCATCTTATGGCAACTTGTTTAACTTATGTTTGTACTCAGATATTGTTGCTTCCGCTAACTCGTCTATGATCGAGCACTTGTATTCGAGCCCTAGAGGCCCCTGACTTGTATTATGATGCTTGTATGACTTATTTTATTTGTAGAGTTGTGTTGTGATATCTTCCCGTGAGTCCCTGATCTTGATCGTACACATTTGCGTGCATGATTAGTGTACGATTCGATCGGGGGCGTCACAAGTTGGTATCAGAGCCGACTGCCTGTAGGAATCCCCCTTCCACACTCCTTGGCCGAAGTCGAGTCTAGACATTGCAAAAACTTTTACTCACTTGGCTGTGTGCCTTACGGGCCCACGTCGCCATCGGGCGGTACTAGGATCTTTTACTCCTCGACCTTTACTCTGAGACTCTGAACTCTCTTCTACTCGGGTTAAACGAATTTACTAACTCTGACACTAGGATCCCGTGACGACATTAACCCCAAAGTTGGATAAAAGCCATAGCTATTCGTTAGTATAGTGTTTTGAACAATTTCCACACTGTCATTTGACTCCTATGAAACATCTTTGTTTTCAGATGGAACCCACGAGGCAGGTCATGCGCCACACGGCGGCCATTGGTGCCTCGGGATCACCGGTCGTGCTAGCTGAGATGATGACCTATCTGGGTTATCGCTGGCACCCCGAGTACACCGTCTCCGAGGAGTACCAGGACTTTAACCAGGAGTAGTACCGTGCCACGGTCCACCTCTACTCTTGGGATTATGACTCCACTATTGTGCTGCACACCGCTTATGGTGTTGGAGTGACCATCGATATGGCAGTTCACGATGCTGCCTATGCTGCTCTGACACGCCTTCGTTGGGAGTACCGGGAGTTGGACACCTCCCCCTTCAGGCACATTGCTATCGCATCTAATATTGGTGCGGAGGGTTACTACACTGCTGCCTACTCCACTGTCACCCGCGAGCCCTTCTACCATCAGAACCTGGTTCTGCATGCTGATGGGCTGGATCGAGCTAACCGAGCTCTTCGCCACGAGTTGTACACCACTCGTCAGCACCTCTACCGTGCTCTGACGACGTTGCACCCCTTTGTCGGATCTGGGGAGCTGCCGCGTTCTGCTATCTACCTAGCCAGGACCGTGATGCCCCAGGGTGTCGGTTGGTTAGAGGTGGGAGGCTACTCTCCCGCACATGGTCCTCTTCTGCCGCCTGAGCGTCGGGTTCAGCACCAGAGCACCCGCGGACCCCAGGTTGCCGACGTGGTTTCAGGCTACACCTACCTCCGCAATGTCGCGTGGGACTGATGTAGACTTGCTTGTTAGTGTTAGATGCATTCGCCGCGAGCCTGCGTGCCGCCTATGATGTCTTAGTCTATGTACTGAACTCTGTGTACCGAACTCTATGCATGATCTCTTTTGCAAGATATGCCGACTATTATGTGGTATCTATCGTGCTGCTTTCATTATGCATGTTTCATCTTGAATGATTCTTGTCTTTGCAAATATTCTCAAATGCTGAACTACCCCTGTTATATATTAGCAGGATGGTTAGACCAGGTGGTCGTGGTCGTGGTGGCGACTTCCCACCACCACCTGAGTACATGGCTGGTATGATCCAACAACTTGAGATGAATCACCAGTTCATGGAGAACATGATGGCTCAGTTTCCTCGCCCCAATATGAACCAACAGCCAAACACAGTAACTCTGCAGGATTTCATTCGCCTCAACCCAAGTGTGTACCGCAGCTCAACTAAGCCTCTGGATGCTGATGACTGGCTCCGTGACATCACCTATGAGATGGAGTCTACTGATGTAGCCCCTGCCAGCTATGTCACCTTTGCTTCCTTCTTCCTGAAGGGACCCGCAGCTCAATGGTGGGACAGCCACAGGCGCACTCTGCCAGTTGGAACAATCATCACCTGGCCAGACTTCCAAGCTGCTTTCCGTGCCCGCTTCATTCCTCAAGGAGTCATGGACCGGAAGAAGCGTGAGTTCCGCAACCTCACCCAAGGCAACATGACAGTTGAAGCTTATCAGCGAGAATTTCTGGACTTGTCCCGCTATGCTGAAGAGGACATTGCAACTGATGCACGCAGACAGGAGAAGTTCCGTGACGGCCTTTAAGCTGACATCAAGCTTGCACTTCTAGTGCACGACTTTCCTGATTTCGCCACCTTGGTGAACAAGGCCATCAATGTCGAAACTGGTCTGCAGGAATACCAGAGCTCTCACAGGCGCAACCGTGACACGGGCTCATCTCCGGGTCCGTCCTCGCAGAAGCGCAAGATATGGATTCCCAACAGCATGTACCAGCCGAATGCACCTGCCCCAAGGCAGTCCTATGCTGCACCTCGTCTGCCTACTGCTCCTGCTAGGCAGCCAAGACTTCTAGCTCCACCACTCCAAGCTCCTGTTCCTACTCCCGAGAATGGTTTGTGCTTCAGGTGTGGACAACCAGGGCACCGTGCTAGGGAATGCAACCAGAACCAGAATCAACTGGCCCTTCCAACAGTTGGCCGTGGAAACAACCAGAACCGCAACAACAATGCCAAGTCCTATGGCCATGTTCATGCCAACCACGTTGATCTGAACGAAGCTCAAGACCAGCCTGCTACTGTGATGGGTGCACTCCTCGTAAATTCAGTACCTGCATCTGTTTTATTCGATACAGGAGCATCGCACTCATTCATATCAGCAGATTTTGCAGTCATGCATGGCATTAAATACGAAGAGATGAACACTCCGCTAGTGGTACACACCCCTGCGGGCCAATGTCAAACCTCTATGGTTAGTCACGACGTTCCTGTTGAAATCGAAGGATTGGAATTCCTTGTCTCTCCCATCGTGCTGAAGTCCTGTAGCATTGATCTCATTCTGGGAATGAATTGGTTAAAAGCGCATACGGCTTCTATCGTTTGCGCCACCAAGACCGTCCATATGCTACACCCTTCCGATGAAATAATAAGCTACAATGCTCGTCTGGTTCAAAATGCCGAGGCACGGCTTTATGCATTGAATGCATTGAACTCCGCACCACTCGAGGGCATTGAAAACATTCCCGTCGTGCGTGACTTCCTCGACGTCTTTCCTGAAGAACTTCCAGGGATTCCCCCTGCTAGGGCTGTCGAATTCGTCATCGACTTGAAACCGGGCACCACTCCTATTGCCAAGCGACCATACAAGATGCCGCCGCATGAACTCCTTGAGCTTAAGGAGGAAATCGACAAATCTCTTCAAAATGGTTTCATTCGCCCAAGTTGCTCTCCTTTGGGGAGCACCTTCTCTCTTTGTCAAGAAGAAGGACGGGACAAACAGACTGGTCCAAGACTACCGTCCTATTAACCAAGCTACCATTCAGAACAAATATCCTCTTCCTCGGATCAATGATCTGTATGATCAACTGGCTGGTTCGTCAGTGTTCTCTAAACTAGACTTGAGGTTGGGTTACCACCAGATCCGTGTTCGTGAAGAGGATATCCCAAAGACTGCTTTTGTGACTCGATACGGTTCATACGAGTACACTGTCATGTCATTCGGCTTAACCAATGCTCCAGCCACCTTCTCTCGCCTGATGAACTATATATTCATGGATTACCTCGACAAGTTCGTCGTGGTTTATCTGGATGATATTCTGGTATTTTCCAAGAATGAAGAAGAGCATGCTGAACATCTTTGTCTTGTGCTGGAAAAGCTACGAGAGCATCAACTTTATGCCAAGTTCTCCAAATGTGAATTCTAGCTTCCTGAAGTAACCTATCTTGGACATGTCATCTCTAAGGATGGTATTGCCGTTAACCCTGAACGAGTTCAGGCTATTCTCGATTGGACTCCTCCGAAGAATGTCAAGCAAGTCAGAAGTTTTCTCGGTCTTGCCAGCTATTGCCGTCGATTCATCGAGAACTTCTCCAAGATTGTCAGGCCTCTGACTAATCTGTTGCATAAGGGCGTCAAGTTCCAATGGACAGACAAGTGTCAGGAAAGCTTCCAGGCACTCAAGGACAAGTTGACTTCTGCCCCAATGCTAGCTCCACCTGATACAAAGAAGGACTTCGTCATTTACTGCGACGCTTCCCGTCAAGGATTAGGCTGTGTCCTAATGCAAGAGCGCAGAGTGATTGCCTATGCCTCTCGTCAATTGCGCCCTCATGAAGAGAACTACCCAGTTCACGACCTCGAGCTTGCTGCTGTCATCCATGCACTGAAGCAGTGGCGACATTACCTTCTCGGTAATCGTTGCGAGATCTTCACTGACCACCAAAGTCTGAAGTATCTGTTTACTCAGCCAGACCTGAACCTCCGTCAGCAGAGATGGATGGAGACTATAGCAGACTTTGACTTGGGTATTTCCTATACACCAGGCAAGGCTAATGTAATGGCAGATGCCTTTAGCCGCATGTCTTACTGCAACCACCTCCAGGTTCATAAAGTTCATCCCTCGCTTGTTGAAGAATTCAGGAAGCTGAACCTCCATATTGTTCCCCCGGGTGCACTCGCTCCCCCTCCTAAGGAGTTTCGCAAGATGAACCTCCATGTTGTTCCCAGAGGTTCTCTCAATACGCTAGTTGCTAGGCCAGATCTTGTGGACACCATCAAATGGATACAGAAATGTGACGATGAAGTGGAGAGGATTAAACGTTATCTTGCACAAGGAAAGCCCTCATTCTTCACTATTGCTGATGATGGCACCTTATTCTTCAAAGGTCGCTAGTAGTTCCGAGTAAGAGGGAAAACCTGGATATGTCTCAGAAGGTTATGAAAGAGGCTCATGATACACCCCTATGTATCCATCCTGGTAGTACAAAGATGTACCAGGACATTCGTCAAAGATTCTAGTGGTCTAATATGAAGCAAGACATTGCTCGTTATGTTGCCGAGTGTGACGTTTGTCGTCGTATCAAAGTAGAACATCTAAGGCCTGCTGGAACTCTGCAACCTATCTCTATTCCCGAATGGAAATGGGACCATGTTGAAATGGACTTCGTCACTGGTTTTCCTAAATTACAGAAAGGTAATGATGCTATTCTTGTCGTCATTGACCGGCTTTCTAATGTTGCACATTTTCTAGCAGTCAAAGAAACAATCACTAGTAGTCAGCTTGCTACTCTCTACATGTACAGAATTGTTTCACTTCACGGTATTCCCCTGGTTATCAGTTCGGACCGTGGCAGCTTATTCACTTCAAGATTCTGGGCAAGTTTCCAAGAAGCTATGGGGACTCACTTATCTTTCAGTACCGCGTTTCATCCGCAGTCACAAGGGCAAGTTGAACGTGTCAACCAGATTCTCGAAGACATGCTTCGAGCTTGTGTTATTTCCTTCGGCAAGAAATGGGAGGAATCTCTCCCGTATGCTGAGTTCTCTTATAATAATAGCTATCAAGCTAGTCTGAAGATGGCGCCCTTCAAAGTGTTATATGGACGAAGGTGCCGAACCCCTCTGAAGTGGTCAGAAACTGGGGAACGTCCACTCTTTGGTCCGGATATTATCCAACTTGCCAAAGAACAAGTCCGCATTATTCGCGAGAATCTCAGGACTGCTCAGTCACACCAAAAGAGCAATTATGACCGTCATCATAAAGACATGGTCTATCAACCTCGCGAAAAGGCCTATCTTCGAGTTACACCAATGAAGGGTGCACACCGCTTCGGGATCAAAGGAAAGCTAGCTCCCCGCTATATTGGTCCTTTCACTATTCTCGAGAGGCGTGGAAAAGTTGCATATCAACTGGAGCTTCCGTCAAACCTTTCTCGGGTTCACGATGTGTTCCACGTGTCACAGCTTCGTCGCTGCTTCAAGGACCCAATCCGAGCAGTGGATCATGAAGTGCTCGAACTGCAACAGGACCTCTCCTATAAAGAGCATCCGGTTCGCATTCTCGACCAAGCTGAACGCCGCACACGTCAGAAGGCGATCAAGTTCCTCAAGGTCCAGAGGTCGAATCACTCTGAAGACGAAGCCACCTGGGAACGTGAGGATCGTCTTCGTGATGAATAACCCGCACTGTTTTCTTCTACCTCCTAAATCTCGGGACGAGATTTCTTGTAGTGGAGGAGATTTGTAACGCCCAGATAATTTGGCTACAGTAAAACTCTCCTAATGATGCCATGTCATCTGCGATTACTGTTACTAATCTCGGGATAATTCGAAACCGCGTCAAATTCAAACTTAAAATTAAAAGTCGACAATAAAAGTTTTCAAAATTGAAACAAAAATGTTCGGTGGACGCCAAATATTACAAAGGTAATTATGGTGCAGCAAACACCTTTTTAGTAAAAGACTAAATACTTAAATGAAATAAAACAGAAAAGAAAAAAAGAAAAACAAACAGAAAACAAAAAAAGAAAGAGAAAGACACCCCCGGGCCAGCAGACCCAACGGGCCGACCCATTCACCCACCCGGCCCAGCCGGCCGGCCACCCCTCTCCCCTTATCCACTCATCCCCGAAACCCTAACCACCCCCTCGCCCCACTCGCCCCCACTCCCCTCGTTTGGATCTGGATCCGGAGGAGATCCCGATCCCCTCGCCCTCTCCCCCGCGCGCCGTCGCCGCCTGGACCGCGCCTCCGCCTCGACCTCCCCGTCGCCGGACCACCCCCTCGCCGGACTGCTCCACTCCGCCGTGTCGTCCCCGTCGTCCTCCCCGACCTCCACCAAGCACACTGCCGCGTGCCCTACACTCCCCCTGTGAGCCGCGCCCCTCCTCTCCTTCCCCTATCCCGTGTCCGCCCCCGTGCTCACCACGTCGACGGCCGCTCCCCGGCGC
This sequence comes from Aegilops umbellulata, assembly GCA_032464435.1. Lineage (NCBI taxonomy): Eukaryota > Viridiplantae > Streptophyta > Magnoliopsida > Poales > Poaceae > Aegilops > Aegilops umbellulata. Next base: position 449,616,835 of record CP136058.1, on the reverse strand, counting down.
CCCCGGAACGCGCCCATGGCCGCGCCCTTTCTTTCTCTCCCTTGACCGCGGTCCGGCCGTGCCCTGGCCGTGCGCCGCGCCCTGTCTCTGCCCCGCACGCGCTCGGCTGCGCTCCCCTCCCGTCGCGCACGCGTGCCCCTCCTCCTTGCTCGCTCGCAAGCCCATACCCCACCGTGCGCGCCCGCAACCGCCCATGCATGGTCGTTCCTGCCTGACCGCGCTCCGCGCCGCACTGGCCGCGTCCGTCGCTCCCCTGCCCGCGGCTGTTCGCACCTCGCCTTGCTGAACCCCCTCCCCCCCACGGTGGCCTGGCCGCGCCCGCGCCATGGCGCTGCTGCCTCCGCCCGTTTCCGGTGGCCGCTACCTCCCTGGCCGCCCCTGCCTTGCTTCCTCCCCGCGGATGCGGCTCTCGCGCCCACCCACGTCCTTGCCGTGGCCGCGGCCGCCCCTACACCCGCGTCGTGGCCGCGCCGGCGCTGCCCTGACCTCTGGCCTCGCCCCGCCGCTCCCTGCGGGTGAGTACTCGCACAGGCGCCCGCTAACCCGCAACGGCCCCCTGTGCCTATGACAGGGGGGCCCATGACCAGAATGGTTTTAATAAAAAAAGGAAAGAGTTAAAAAATAATTGAATAAATAATAATAATTAAATTAATTAATTAAGGAATTAATTAAGTTAATTAATCATAATTGGGTTAACCTAATTAACTAATTAGTTTAATTAAACATTAGTTAGATTAGTTAAACACTAATTAGGCTAATCAGTCAATGACCAGTGGGATCCACACGTCAGCGACCCAGTCAACACCTCTGTTGACTGCTGATGTCATGATGACGTCAGCAAACACTGTTCTGGATAATGTTGAATTTAAAATATTTAAATTAATCCTAAAAATGATTTAAATATTTTAAAATTAATATAAAATAAATCGTAGCTCAGATAAAAATATTTTGTACATGAAAGTTGCTCAGAACGACGTGAAGAACTAGGATATGCAGCCCGTTTGTCCGCCACACACCCCTAACATATCAAACTCGCAACTTTCCCCCTCCGGCCCCTCTGCCCGAAAATGCGAAACACCGGGGATACTTTCCCGGATGTTCCCCCCTTCACCGGTATCACCTCATACCGCGTCAGGGCACCCCTAGCACCGTTACTTGTAATGTCATGCATTGCTATGCATCTGTTTGCTTAAATATTTATTGTTTCTTCCCCCTCTTCTCTCGCTAGACACCGAGACCGACGCTGCTGCTACCCAGTACGATTACGGAGTTGACGAACCCTCTCTCTTGCCAGAGCAACCAGGCAAGCCCCCCCCCCTTGATCACCAGATATCGCCTACTCTCCTCTATACTGCTTGCATTAGAGTAGTGTAGCATGTTACTGCTTTCGTTATTCCTATCCTGATGCATAGCATGTCCTTGTTACTACTGTTGATACCTTTACCTGCAATCCTACCTGCTTAGTTTAGGATGCTAGTTTACCATCAGTGGCCCTACATTCTTGTCCGTCTGCTGTGCTATACTATCGGGCCGTGATCACTTGGGAGGTGATCACGGGTATATACTATACTTTAAACATGATACATGTGGTGACCAAAGTCGGGTTGGCTCGAGGAGTACCCGCGAGTGATTCACGGATTGGGGGCTGAAAGGACCTTTGTCCCGACGGCCCTCTGTGTGGATCTTTGTGGCGGAGCGTCAGGGCAGGTCGAGGCTACCTGGGTGAGAGGTGGGCCTGGCCCTATCGGCGTTCGCGGATACTTAACACGCTTAACGAGATCTGGGTATTTGATCTGAGTCTGGCCATTTGGTCTATACGCACTAACCAACTACGTGGGAAAGATATGGGCACTCGGCGTCCTGGTATCAGCCGAAGCCTTCGTGACGCCAGCGACTGAGTGGCGCGCGCCGGATTGGACTGGAACGCCACTAGGCTAGGTCTGCTTCCGGCCGCGTTCGCAACGTGCAGGTGTGCTCAGGGCGATGGGCCCAGACCCCTGCGCGCTTAGGTTTAGACCGGCGTGCTGACCTCTGTGTTGTGCCTAGGTGGGGCTGCGATGTGTTGATCTTCTGAGGCCGGGCATGACCCAGGAAAGTGTGTCCGGCCAAATGGGATCAAGCGTGTTGGGTTATGTGGTGCACCCCTGCAGGGAAGTCAATCTATTCGAATAGCCGTGTCCCTCGGTAAAAGGACGACCCGGAGTTGTACCTTGACCTTATGACAACTAGAACCGGATACTTAATAAAACACACCCATCCAAGTGCCGGATATAACCCGGTGATCGCTCTCTAACAGGGCATCGAGGAGGGGATCGCCGGGTAGGATTATGCTATGCGATGCTACTTGGAGGACTTCAGTCTACTCTCTTCTATATGCTGCAAGACGGAGGCTGCCAGAAGCGTAGTCTTCGACAGGATTAGCTATCCCCCTCTTATTCCGGCATTCTGCAGTTCAGTCCACTGATATGGCCCCTTACACATATATCCATGCATATGTAGTGTAGCTCCTTGCTTGCGAGTACTTTGGATGAGTACTCACGGTTGCCTTGTTTCCCCTTTTCCCCATCTCTCTACCCGATTGCTGCAATCAGACGATGGAGCCCAGGATCCAGACGCCACCATCGACGATGACTCCTTCTACACTGGAGGTGCCTACTACTATGTGCAGCCCGCTGACGATGACCAGGAGTAGTTAGGAGGATCCCAGGCAGGAGGCCTGCGCCTCGTTCGATCTGTATCCCCGTTTGTGCTAGCCATCTTATGGCAACTTGTTTAACTTATGTTTGTACTCAGATATTGTTGCTTCCGCTGACTCGTCTATGATCGAGCACTTGTATTCGAGCCCTCGAGGCCCCTGGCTTGTATTATGATGCTTGTATGACTTATTTTATTTGTATAGTTGTGTTGTGATATCTTCCCGTGAGTCCCTGATCTTGATCGTACACATTTGCGTGCATGATTAGTGTACGATTGCATCGGGGGCGTCACAGTGTCACTTGGGAGCCTCCGGCAAGATTGTGGAGTTGAACCAAGGGGTTTGTAAGGGCAAGGAGATCGCCTACTTCGTGAAGATCTACCGCTAGTGAGGCAAGTCCTTCGTGGGCGACGGCCGTGATGGAATAGACAAGGTTGCTTCTTCGTGGACCCTTCGTGGGTGGAGTCCCCCGTGGACTCGCGCAACCGTTACCCTCCATGATTTGAAGTCTCCATCAACGTGGATGTACGATAGCACCACCTATCGGAACCACGCCAAAAACATCCGTGTCTCCAATTGCGTTTGATTTCTCCAAACCCTTCCCTTTACATTCCTGCAAGTTGCATGCTTTACTTTCCGCTGCTCATATACTCTTTTGCATGCTTGCTTGAATTGTGTGGAGATTGCTTGACTTGTGCTAAGATAGCTAAAATATGCCAAGAACTAAAATTGGGAAAAGGCTAGATTTTTATTTGGTCAAGTAGTCTAATGACCCCCCCTCTAGACATACTTCCAATCCTACAAGTACTACCAGAGCTTTGGTCTCCATTTGCTTTGATTTCCATATCTTTTGGTGGTCATAGCCTTGGTTTCACAACCTAGGAGAGTATGGCGTCTAGCGAGGGAAACTACCACCGTAGAGGTCCTTACTTTGATGGTGCTAATTTTGCTAGTTGGAAGCATAAGATGAAAATGCATATTCTTGGACATAACCCCGCCGTTTGGGCTATCATATGTGCTGGCTTGCAAGGTGACTTCTTCGATGGGAAAGAACCAAACCGTGAAGCTACCGCGGAAGAGTTGAAGATGCTGCAATACAACGCTCAAGCTTGTGATATCCTCTTCAACGGATTGTGCCCCGAAGAATTCAACAAAATCAGCCGTCTCGAGAATGCAAAGGAAATTTGGGATACTTTGATTGATATGCACGAAGGTACCGACTCTGTCAAGGAATCCAAATTGGATGTGCTTCAAAGTCAACTTGACAAGTTCAAAATGAAGGATGGTGAAGGTGTCGCTGAAATGTACTCTAGGCTTGCTCTTATCACAAATGAGATTGCCGGCTTAGGGAGTGAAGAGATAACCGATAGATTCATTATCAAGAAGATCCTAAGAGCCTTGGATGGAAAATATGATACTGTGTGCACATTGATCCAAATGATGCCCAATTACAAAGATCTCAAGCCAACGGAAGTCATTGGAAGAATTGTTGCTCACGAGATGTCACTCAAGGATAAAGAGGAACTTCATCGAGTGAAGCTCCCACATCATCGAGTGAGAAACAAACCTTCAATGAAGAATTGAGCTTAATGGTGAAGAACTTCAACAAGTTCTACAAGAGTAGAAGCAAAGATAGAAGCTCCAAGTCAAGGTCCTACAATGACAAAAGATTTTCTAGTCGAGAGCGAAACTGCTACAATTGTGGAAGGCCCGGACACTATTGCAATGAGTGTACGGCTCCCTACAAGAGAAGAGAAGATTCTCCCAAGAGAAGAAATAGAAGAGAAGAATCACCATCTAGAGAAAGAAGGAGTAGAGATGATCGTTATGAACGAAGACACTCACGGAGAAGCAAGGATTCGGAAAGAAAGGACAAGTCATCAAGGAGCTACACAAAACGAAGACATCAAGCTCATGTTGGTGAATGGGTATCCGGCTCCGACTCCGACAACCACTCCGAGAGAAGCTATCACTCCGATTCCGAGTATACTCAAGATGAAGGTGTTGCCGGTCTAGCACTTGTGTCAACCAACTCCTACGACATATTTGACTCACCAAATGAAGGAGTTGGAACATGCTTCATGGCTAAAGGCCCAAAGGTATCACACCCCGAGTATGTTGATTTCAATAGTGATGAAGATGACTTGTTAGGTGATGATGATTTACTTGTTGACAACTCTAGTGATGAATACTATGATGAAACGTCAATTAATCATGCTAATCAAGATAAAATGAATGACAATGATAAGGAGAAGATTGAGTCTCTAACTAAAGAACTAAACACTCTTAAGTTAGCTCATGAAACTATCTTAGGAGATCATCGAGAACTTTTAAGGGCGCATGAGAAATTACGCTTTGAAAAGCTCAACCTTGAGCAAGAGCATGAGTTCTTAAAAGCAATCAATGATGATCTTCGTAAGAAAAGTTCTTCTTACATTGCCAAGCGTTTACTCTTATCCACTTACATGCCTCAAGTCAAGTCTAGTAACAAGAACAAGAAAGATTCTTCCTCTAGTAGTAACAATGATCATGTTAAATCCAATATTGTTGCTTCTAGTAGTTCTCTTGATTCCACTAATGATTCTCTTAGCCAAGTTACACTTGAGCAAGAAAATAGCTTATTGAAGGGAATTATAGAGAAAGGAGTTTACAAGAGCCTTGCCGGAAGTAAGCAACTCGAGGAAATTGTACGCAAGCAAGGAAGGCACCGGAAGAATCAAGGTGTTGGTTTTGAACGAAAGTTCAATGCCAATGGAATTGAGTAGGAAGAAGATCAATACCCCAAGACAAAGTTTGTTCATCAACAAGAGAAGTATGATCCCACTTCTTTCAAAGGGACACAAGCTCAAGATGATCTTCCACCACAAGACTACAAACGAAAAGGCAAGGACAAGCTTCAAGAGGAAATTGATGTATTTGAAGAAGGTCCTAAGACCTTAGTCAAGTGGATTCCCAAGACTACTTCAAGTTCCACTTCATCAAGTACAACTACAACACCAAGGATTCCCATCAAGATGGTGTGGATCCAAAATAAGAAGAACTAGAGAGTTCTTGAGGGTGACTCCGCCAACATACTTTACTCTCATCATCTTGGCAAGAACAAGTGCAATCAACTTCCACATCTTGCACTAGTTCAAGGAGTCAAAAACCCTCTTGTTGGTAAGACAAGGGACAAGGTAATCTAAAAGCTTTCATAGGCATCATCTTGTGTGTGCATCACTCTATGTCTATGGATATCCTTGTTTGTTCCTTGTGGGACTAACCCATGTAGGTATTGAAAGTGCAACTCACTCCAATGGATAGCTCCAAATGATCTACATCGACATTGAGCATCCACATCTTCAACATCTACATGAAGTCATCATCGACAAAACCCAAGGTTAGTTCATCCCTCTTAGGGGGGATATCACATCTAGGGGGAGCTTTACTCTAATTGAGCTAAAGCAACTCTAATGGTGTGAACACAACAATGCTTTATGTAAAAGTGGTAACCCCACTTGTGCTTAAACGATGAGTATGACCTATGATCAAATGTTCTCATTTGACTCCTAAGTCAATATACTCATATATAGATGACCTACTCATCGACAATTGCTTGATAGATACTAGAATTGGTTGTGCATGCTTTGCCACATATTTCAATTACATTTTATTGTGTGAGCATGTTGATTGCATATTTTACTCATTCGAGGACATCCACTTGTTGTTTTGATTGATTGGTTTTCTTTTCTCTTGCCAAGTGGATGGACAAGAATGCCTAAGAACCCTCTCTAGCTATCTATGCTTTTCTTGTCTCAAACTCTATTCATGCTACATCACAAAATTTGATCAAGTCAAATTCAAGCCACTCTGTGTGAGGAGCACTTGGAGTTCCCGATTTGTCATAGACTTAAACTTCCAAAACTTCTTTGTGCTTTTCGGTCTGACCGATTCCTCCATTTCGGTCATACCGAGATCACTAAGTCGATCTAGGTTTTCACCTCGGTGCAACCGACTTGAACTTTTAGGTCACACCGAGTTGCTATAGCTGTCAATAGTTATGCATCTCGGTGCCACCGAGTTGTTTCACTCGGTCACACCGACAGGGTCGGGCTATATATACTCACGGGCAAAATTTTGGAAATTTCTCCAAAACCTCTTCGCCTGCGCATAGCTTGCTCTGCCTACTGGGTCTCCGGATCGTCTTCCTCGTCACCAGCCGCCTCCTGTCGCTGGTCTCCGCCGCCGTCAACGGATTTCGTCTCCGCCGCCGTCAACGGATTTCGTCTCCGCCATTGCCGCTGTAGCGAGTTCACCGCCGAACTAGGGTATGGACTCGATCACAGTGCTATCCCCGTCTGATTCCTAGCACATTGTGTTCATTATGATTCTTGCTACAATTGAAACACTCCTATCCAGTCAAAACAATCCTTAGAATAGATGCGATTTGAAAATTTAGGTTTAGGTTTCCGCCGAAACCATCTTGGACCCACCGGGTTGCGGAACTCGGTTCCACCGATTCGGCCACGGCCATTGCACATGTGGTTCTCGGTCTGACCGAGAATTGCAAATTGGTGTGACCGAGTTCAGGACTTTGTGAAACCCTAGCAGTCTCGGTGCCACCGAACTGTGACTCGGTGTGACCGAGTTCACTAGTTTTGGTTCCAAAAGCTGCTTCGGTATCACCGAGTTTGCAAATCGGTTGATCCGAAATGCTTTCTGTGGAAAACTAAAACTAAGTTTTTGACTCATTCTTTTGCAAAAATCTCTGCATTTTGTGATGCTCGTCCACTCTATCTCATCTAAAATCTATTCACAGGGTCTGAAGTCAGAGTTTGCAACATATCTGATCAGAGTGACAGCCAGAACAAATCAGAGGAGCGGGTTCACATGAGTGAGGGCACTAGTCCCTCTAGTAGCTCTGATGAGGGTAGCATAAGCACCCCAAGCAACTTGCCCAAGGCTGCCACTAGAGCAAGCAAGAAGAGAACTTCTGAATCTGAGGATGAAGATTATGTGGCAGAAGAGGAAGCCACTTCTAAGAAGAAGGTGCTCAAGAAAGAATATGGCTCAGCTGCAGCCACAAAGCCTGGAATGCATAAAAAGGCACCTGCAAGGAGAGTTCCTACTTCCAAGCCTAGGAAGGTTGCCACTAGAGAAACCTTGAAATTTACCATGGAGCCTGAAGAAGAAGCAGGTGGCCAAGACAAGAAGAAAAAGAGAGTCAGAACCACTACTGCTAGAGTTCTTGGCAAACCCTCCATGAGGAGAGACTCTGAGGGAGAAGAAGAGGAAGAAGAGGTTGCTGCACCAGCACCCAAGGCACGGAAGCTTATGGGTGATGCTATAAGGTCAGGGGCTGCATCATCAAAGCCCAAAGAAGCACCCAAAGCTGCCTCCAAGCCCAAGAGTGCACCTAAGAGGAACACTAGGAACATATCTGCTGCTGAGAAGAACAAGGCCCCAGTGCCTGATGTTGCTGCTGAAGAAGAAGAAGAAGAAGGACAAGTTCTCAGGAAGCTCAAGCCCAAGATTCCAGACCACAACGATGCTCATCCTGTGGCTGAGGACATGAAAATCAGGAGAGATTCAGGGCTGAGGAAATGGAGAGAGGCAGATCCATATGCTTCAAGGAGAAGAACTGCTGTTGATTACAGATTCCACACCAAGGAACAACAAGACTTCTATGAGATAGTGCTGCTGGATAAGAAACCCATAGTGTGTGACATGAGATGGGTTGACTGGGAGTATATCAAGGAGAATGAAGAACACTATCCTGGAGTGCTTGACAGCTTCAAAGCTTGTGGAGTTGCAGACTTTGTTGGGCAGAAGCTCACAAAGTGGAATGAGGATCTCATAATGCAATTCTACTCCACAGCACATTTCTATCCAGATGGCAGGATAGTATGGATGACTGAAGGCACTAGATACCAATCTACAGTTGCAGAATGGGCTCAGTTGATCAATGCCCCCGAAGAGCAAGAAGATGACTTGGATGTCTATGCCAAGAAGAAGATGGATCACAATTCCATGTCAAACATGTACAAGGAGATCCCGGACAAAGCTCTTGAAACTTTCTAGTTTGGGTCAGTTCACTTCCTTCTGTCAGGGCTGCCTACAATCAACTGGATTCTAAGGCACACTCTCTTGCCCAAGTCAGGTGATCACAAAATGATCAGAGGCCATGCAATAAACTTGCTTCACATATTTGATGTGCCACAGAAGTTCATGATAATGAGCCTCATAGTTGAGACCATCAAGAGGACATCAGCTGATCAAAAGAGGAGTTGTGGATATGCCCCACAAATTCAGGAGTTGATTAACTCGAAGATGGGCACAGGCACATATTTGTTGGATAAGGAACACCTGCCCATCCATCCAGATTTTGAGTACAATCAAGTTGTGATGAATGAGAATGAACCATCATCTGCACAAGCTCAAGCAAAGAAGGAGAAGGCAAAGATGGAGAAAGCTACCAGGATGCCAACTCAAGAGGAGGCATCTGAGTACTTTTTGAAGAACAAGCAGGAGCAGCTCGGTTACCTGATAGCATCAACTCTGAGAATTGAGAAAGGACTGGCCACCCTGACTCGAAACCAAGAGAGACTGGAAAGAATCATGAAACAAAAGTTCTATGACCTAGATGTGAAAGTAACTGAGATTCAGTCTGTTGTGGAGCAACTACAGGATGATATGCAGGAGAGAAAGGGAAAGACCACAACTGATGCATTTGCCAGAGTGCCTAGAGCTCAGAGATCATCTGCAGTGCCAGTTCCTGACACCAGAGCTACTACTTCTGCACCAGCTACAGCCTCAGTTCCACCAGCTCCAGCTCAGAGATCATTTACTTGGACTAGGAAAGAGGGGGGAATCCTACTTGGAGTAGGATTGCCCCCCTTGGGCGCGCCTCCTCCCCTTGGCCGGCCCTCTCCTCCTCTGCCTTTATATACGGAGGAGGGGGCACCTCATAGACACAACAATTGATCCCTTGGATCTCTTAGCCGTGTGCGGTGTCCCACTTCATCATAGTCCACCTTGATAATACTGTAGTGGTGCTTAGGCGAAGCCCTGCGTCGGTAGAACATCATCATCGTCACCACGCCGTCGTGCTGACGAAACTCTCCCTCAACACTCAGCTGGATCGGAGTTCGAGGGACGTCATCGGGCTGAACGTGTGCTGAACTCGGAGATGCCGTGCGTTCGGTACTTGATCGGTCGGATCGTGAAGACGTACGACTACATCAACCGTGTTGTGCTAACGCTTCCGCTTTCGGTCTACAAGGGTACGTGGACAACACTCTCCCCTCTCGTTGTTATGCATCACCATGATCTTGCGTGTGCGTAGGAACTTTTTTGAAATTACTACGTTCCCCAACAGTATCATGCACTTGGGACTCGCAAACATACTTATGTGGCAGGCAATTAAAGGAGAGAGAGAGATGGTTATAGTGACATAGGTAGATACAGTAACATAATAAATGTGATGCTACTATGTGTCATGCATGGCAATAAATAAGACCATCTATGATACTAATCTATGATACTATGCACTATAGAGGTAGTAACATAGACTAGTAACATGTGCATGTTACTAGTCTAAGTTACTCCCCACTATGACCAGCCTAGTAGCATAAGTGTGGTAACATGCAAAGCTTCATTTATTAGGTTATAGACTCATATTGCATTGGGCATGTGATGTTACAGTAACTAGCTAAGTTACTCAAACTACCTCTCTCCTCATTAACTCATTGCCACATAAACAAATTTGCTGAGTTAGACTCGATGTTACTGCTAAAGTTACTCCCACTGTGGCTAGTCTAAAGAAAACAAAAATGCAAGAGAATCAACAAAAAGAGAGTGGCCCAAATTAAAGACAATCTAGAACTCTTGTTAAATCATAGTCATATGTGTCAATGACTACTGAAAAAGTAATAGATGGGCAAGAGATACATCACCCATGTAGTAACTATAAACACAAAGACGGTTTCCAAAGCACCTTTCTAGAGACATTAAGAATATAGGAAGCCCAGGTCTAGTGGTCAGCAAGGCAGACAAGATGGCAACTTCTTGGACGTAGATCCACTATTCCATAAACAATATGTTTGGCCCACATTTTTGCATTATTGCACTTACGTGTATGTGATGGGAAACACTTGCATATTAGTAGCAGTGAAGAATTCAGCCAAAAGTATAGCTATGTTCTACTCCCTCCGTTCCATAATATAAATTCTTTTTGCAAGCTAAAACATCTTATATTATGGAACGGAGGAAGTATTTTATGAGAAATGCTACACTTACGCCCAGATTACTACTGAACATAGTTATGGGCTGAGCTGTGAAACATTGATTGGAACTCAGGAGGGGATGGGACCCGCACTGAAAATCAGAGGTGGGAAGAGATTGATGGAGAAGAGTCCGTAGGTGATTTTCGTGTCATGTTGACCGTAAGTGTAGAATTATTGGTATTTTATATGCAATGCTCCTGTGTGGTTTTGTTACCGGGTTGAATACAGCCGAGCCGCACTTCCTGACTAGTTTTGAATAACACGACAAATTTAATAATTTTAACCTATGAATGAAATCATTTCACAAAATAAACTGTCCTTAAAAAAATTTCACTCAGTTGACTTTTTTGAGTGACGCCCGACTGAAGGTGCCACCATGACCTTTTTGACTGGCTAGGCGTGCAGCGCCTGTCAGTCAGGCGCTGCACTGTGTAGTGTGACGTCTTCTTGTCGGACGCCACTCAAAAAGGTCAGCTGAGTGAAATTTTTTTAGAACCAGTTCATTTGTGAAATGATTTCACCCACAGGTTAAAATTGTCAAATTTTACGAATAACACGATCGAGTACAGCTGCGCCTCACGGCGTCGCAGTCACAGAGTAACGAACGTCGACGTGGGCGGGAACGGTTGTGGTCTCGGCCGACGACGCGCGCGGTGGACGTCCGTCTCTACGGGAATTAAGCTTTGCTCTGCTATCATCCGGCCGGGAAGGAAACAGGCGGCGGTCCCTTCATGTACATGTGGTCATACCGGTGCGAGCTTGCGTGCTGTTCGTCCACGCTCTCGAAACAGGCTTGCGTGATGCATGTTGGTTCACTCTGGCTGTGGGAATTGGGATAACCACTTAAGTAGAGCATGTTACGAAGCTAGCTAGTCCGGCGAGGTCAGAAGGTCAGATTCCTTTTCCCCGCACGGCGACAGCTCAGATTCCGGGCGACCATGCCGCGGGCCGTATGCCGCTCGAGCACACCGCCCCCGGCACCCGGAGGAAGGCCGAGGAGGAGGACGACGAGGAGGACAGAGCGGAGTTCCTGCAAGATTTCCTGGAAACCCTGTACCTCTCCATACGGTGCACATGCAGCTTGTCTTCTCCGTCGTCTTCTTCCTCACCTTCCTCTGCTTTTTGTTTGTTCCTTCTGAAAACTGTGTTGCAGGAACGGGTCGAACGCGCGGGGATACTTCGTGTGGTCCTTCCTGGACGTGTTCGAGTTCCTCTTCGGCTACCGGCTGCACTTCGGCATGTGTGGCGTCGACATGGGCGACCTGGCGAGGACGAGGTACGAGAGGAGCTCGGCTGGCTGGTGATGAAGCTATGTATCTAGGATAGGGGCATGGACCTGTTCTAAGTACCCTATCTAAGGATATTCTTATAAGAAGTCACCTTTCAATTGACTTGAAGGTATCCCACTCGACGGATTCAATACACTCGACCATGACGCTATCACTCGACCACGAAGAAAGCACTCGACCGCAAGGAGTTCTACAGTCACTCCGCACACAAACGGTCGGTTATTAAATAGCTCTTATGGTCATTATAGCACTTTATTAGGGACGTTATCAGTAACGTCCAACCTTAATGTACTTTAAACCCTGCATTACTGAGGGCTGGAGGGGCCTGACGAACTCTATATAAGCCACCCCCCTCCTCAGTATCAAGGGTTCGTACACCCCTACACTACTATCAGACTTAGAACCACGACAGTTGGCGCCCACCTTGGGGCAGGAATCTTAGCGCTTGATCGTAGGAGTTGCGATTTTTCTGATTTCTTTGATCATGGTTTCGTGCGGAGTTCTGGTGGAGGGCCGCGAGATCCGTCTCGGCGCGCTCACGTTCATCGCCGACGACTCCGCTTGGCTTCAGGAGACTCCACTCGACATCGACGCGCTCCACGTCCGCGGGGCGACGCACTTCCGCGCATGCGTTCGTGGCGTCCTCCTGCGACAGCCGTCGACCCAGTATCGGTCGGCTCCCGTGTCATCTCCCCACCTTGTCTCTCGCCGACGCAAGCGCTCCGGTCGATCGAGACTTCAGAGGTGGGTGAGGCATGCGGTAGCTCGCCAGACGGCCACCCCTCAAGTCGCGGCAATCGAGCCCGACGAATCTCTCTACGGCCTGTTCGATCTGTCAACTGGCTCCGCAGAGACCGCATCCGAATGCGACAGCAGTGACCCTGCAGCGGAGGTTCTGGCAATTGATGGGACACGCAGCCCTCTCGGTTTTCCCCGTACCGGCGGGGGCGCGGGTGGGGGCGACTCGGCGCATCCCCATGAAGAGTATCTCCCCGAGCCTCTCACGTCGTTGCAGCGAGAGGAGCTTCGCCGCCGGAACATGGATGCACTCCACACTCCTATCGTTGGAGAAACCCCCGAGGCCCGAGCCTTGGAGGACGCGCGCTTGGCTAACTTGGCCGAGCGCACTCGACTGGAGAATCTCCAGCGAGCACTCGACGAGAGAGCGCGTCAGCGGGCTCCCGAGTCCAGTCGACGTCAGCTCTTCCCGCCTACGCAGGTATATCGAACTCCCGTTCAGAATTTGGCAGCCGCGGCCCGAATAGCAGAATCAATTCAGCCCTCCCAGTCAGAGGCTGGCAGGGGCTTGTTGCAGATCAGAGCGTTGCTCCGGGCAGCGGGAAACCAGAATTCCGTTGTTTCTCAGTCGCGGAATAGGATCCACAGTCGGTCTGTTGCAGCGGATACAGTGCAGTCAGCTCACAGCCTAAGATTGCCCCCGAGGCGTTAGGGACGTGGAGACCGACACGATCAGTACAGAAGAAATGAGCAGTATGATCACCGACTCGATCGCGATGATCGGCGTCGAGTGCCAACCCCTCCCCCGAGGAGTGGGTCGTACGCGCCTCGACAGCAGGATGACAGACGCCCTCACAGTGTTGGGCGGAGGATTCCAGTCGACCCTAGGGAACCAGGCTTTGATGCGAGATCCATCCTCATTCAAAGTTTGGTCGACAGGAATAGAGCTCATCGAGAAGGCCACGACAGAGATGCGCCTACCAGCAGCAGAGTACATGTCTCAGGGCCGGAGTGTTTCAGTCGAGCCATCAGAGCCGCAGTGATTCCTCCTAATTTCAAGTTGGCGACTGGAGTCAGCAAGTTCACCGGTGAGTCTAAGCCTGATACTTGGCTCGAAGATTACCGAGTGGCTGTCCAGATTGGCGGTGGCAACGATGAGGTGGTTATGAAGCATCTGCCTCTCCTGTTAGAGGGCTCAGCTAGAGCGTGGCTGAATCAGTTAGCACCCAGCAGCATCTACACTTGGGAGGACCTCTCCCGAGTGTTTGTCACAACCTTTGAAGGGACATGCAAGCGACCAGCAGGCCTCACAGAATTGCGGTCTTGTGTGCAAAAACCGAATGAAACTCTGAGGGATTACATCCAGAGGTGGATCACTTTGCATCACACAGTTGAGAATGTACCAGATCATCAAGCAGTTTGTGCCTTTAAAGAAGGCGTCAAGAACAGAGAGTTGAATCTGAAGTTCGGCCGGACCGGAGAAATGTCTCTGAATCGGATGATGGAAATCGCCACCAAATACGCTAATGGTGAAGATGAAGACCGACTCCGAAGCGGCAAGCAGAAGGTAGTCGCCCAGGAAACCGGAGGCAACTCCAGTCGGAAACAGAAGCGGAAGGTTGAGCCAGCCGCTCCTGGGGAGGCCCTGGCCGTAACCCAGGGAAAATTCAAGGGAAAACCCAAGGGGCCTTGTAACCCCAAGAAAGTGAAAGATCAAGATGGAAATGATGTTTTGGATCTACCGTGTCACATTCACACCAAGAAAGATGAGGAGGGTAAACTCATTTACCCAAAGCATACCACTCGATAGTGTCGGCTCCTGATCCAGCAGTTTCAGGGCAAACAGTCTAAAGACAAGAAAAAAGAGTCAGACAAAGTTGAGGACAAGGAAGATAGTGACGATGGATACCCCCAAGTCAATTCCACCTTGATGATTTTTGCTGATGTTGAAAGCAAAAGTCGACTGAAAGTCATTAACCGTGAGGTAAACATGGTTGCCCCGGCAACACCCAGTTACCTGAAGTGGTCTCAGACTGCCATCACATTCGACCAGTCCGATCACCCCACGCACATTGCCACCCCTGGGAGGCAAGCTTTGGTGGTCGACCCAGTTGTCGAAGGCACTCGACTGACCAAAGTCCTGATGGATGGTGGCAGCGGCCTGAACATTCTGTATGCAGAAACGTTGAAAGGGATGGGCATTCCGATGTCCAGGCTCAGTACCAGTAACATGAGCTTCCATGGAGTCATTCCCGGGAAGAAAGCCGAGTCACTCCGCCAGATTGCTCTTGATGTGGTTTTCGGTGATTCGAAGAATTACCGCAAGGAAAAGTTGACATTCGAGGTTGTGGACTTCCAAAGTGCTTATCATGCTATTTTGGGCAGACCAGCTTATGCACGCTTCATGGCTTGACCGTGTTACGTGTATCTCAAATTAAAGATGCCTGGCCCTAGAGATGTGATCACTGTTACGGGCAACCGGAAGAAAGCAGAAGAGTGTTTTCAGAAGGGTTCAAAGATTGCCGACGCCCAGATGGCAGTGGTCGAGTTGCAGGAGTACCAGAAGACTGCAGATCCGAGTGAATTGATACGAGCCAAGAAGCCTGCTTCAGAGTCAGCATTTCAGTCGTCCGGTGAGACAAAACCAGTTCACATTCACCCGAACGATCCCACTGCAGCTCCGACTCACATCTCAACGACGCTCGATCCCAAATAGGAAGAAGCGCTCATCCAGTTCCTCCGTGAGAACTGGGACATCTTTGCATGGAAGCCTTCTGACATGCCTGGAGTTCCCAGGGGACTGGCTGAGCACCGTTTGCGAGTCGACCCGAAATTTAAGCCTGTGAAAGAACATCTTCGACGGTCTGCCATCCAGAAGAGGAAAGCTATTGGCAAGGAGGTGGCTCGGCTCCTAGCAGCAGAATTCATCAGAGAGATCTACCACTCCGAGTGGCTCGCCAATGTTTTCATGGTCCCCAAGAAGGACAAGTCGCTTCGCGTGTGCATCGACTTTAAACATATCAATCGGGCCTGCCAAGATCATTTCCCTCTCCCCCGCATCGACCAGATAGTCGACTCGACCGCGGTGTGTGAGCGTTTGTCTTTTCTAGATGCCTATTCAGGGTACCATCAGATCCGTCTGTATGGACCCGACGAGATCAAAACAGCTTTCATCACTCCATTTGGATGCTTCTGTTATGTCACCATGCCCTTCGGTCTCAAGAATGCTGGAGCCACGTTCATGAGAATGATTCAGAAGTGTTTGCTCACTCAGATCAGTCGGAACGTGGAAGCATACATGGATGATATTGTGGTCAAGTCAAGGAAAGGTTCCGACCTACTGACTGACCTTGCTGAAACCTTTGCCAACCTCAGGAGGTATGATATCAAGCTCAACCCATCAAAGTGCACATTTGGAGTTCCAGGTGGAAAGTTACTCGGTTTTCTCGTTTCCGAACGAGGAATCGACGCCAATCCTGAAAAAGTTGGCACCATACTCCGGATGAAGCGTCCTGTGCGTGTGCACGATGTCCAGAAGCTTACAGGTTGCTTGGCCGCTCTAAGTCGATTCATTCCCCGTCTCGGTGAAAAGGCGTTGCCTCTTTACCGGCTGATGAAGAAGTCTGAAAAGTTCGAGTGGACTCCAGAAGCTGATGCAGCGTTTGCAGACCTCAAAGCTTTGCTCTCCACCCAGCCGGTGCTTGCTACCCCAATCAGTAAAGAGCCTCTTCTGCTTTACATTGCAGCCACGGGACAAGTTGTCAGTACAGTACTTACGGTCGAGCGGGAAGAAGAAGGAAAGGCCTTCAGAGTTCAGCGCCCAGTGTATTATGTGTCCGAAGTTTTGACTCCTTCGAAGCAAAGATATCCCCATTACCAGAAGCTTGTATATGGGATTTACATGACCACGAAGAAGGTTGCACACTACTTCTCTGATCATTCCATTCCAGTCGTCAGCGACGCCCCACTGTCAGAGATTCTGCACAACAGAGATGCAACTGGTCGAGTGGCAAAATGGGCGATTGAACTCCTTCCTTTAGATATCAAGTTTGAGGCAAAAAAGGCTATCAAGTCCCAAGCAATTGCAGATTTCATCGCCGAGTGGATTGAATAGCAACTTCCGACTCAAGTTCACTCGGAGCACTGGACCATGTTCTTCGATGGATCTAAGATGCTGAATGGTTCCGGTGCTGGGGTAGTATTGGTCTCCCCCCGAGGAGATAAGCTCAGATACGTTCTCCAGATTCACTTCGATTCCTCCAATAATGAAGCAGAATATGAAGCACTTTTGTATGGGTTGCGCATGGCCATTTCACTCGGCGTCCGTCGCCTCATGGTCTATGGCGACTCAGATTTGGTGGTTAATCAGGTGATGAAGGAGTGGGACGTCAGAAGCCCAGCTATGACTGGTTATTGCAATGCAGTAAGAAAGTTGGAAAAGAAGTTCGAGGGGTTAGAGCTTCATCACATCCCCCGACTGAAAAATCAAGCGGCTGATGACTTGGCAAAGATAGGCTCCAAGAGAGAAGCCATTCCCAGCAATGTGTTTTTGGAGCACATCCACTCGCCGTCAGTCCAGGAGGATCCTTTTACAGAGGAAGCCCCGCAGCCGAAAAGTGCCACAGATCCGATTGAAGCCGAAGTTCCTGCTGTGGTCGATTTAATCATGGAAGTTTTGGTAATCACTCCCGATTGGATGATACCGTACATCGCGTATATCTTGAGGAAAGAACACCCAGAGGATGAGGAAGAGGCTCGACAGATCATCCGTCGATCCAAAGCCTTCACAGTCATAAAAGGACAGCTGTATAGAGAAAGCGCGACTGGAATTGGTCAGAAGTGTATAACGCCAGAAGAAGGTCAGATAATCCTTGATGATATCCACTCGGGGACCTGTAGTCACCATGCGTCCTCTCGGACCATTGTGGCTAAAGCATACCGAGCGGGTTTTTACTGGCCCAGAGCAAATGAAATGGCTAAAGAGATAGTCGACAAGTGTGACGGCTGCCAGTTTTACTCCAACATGTCGCACAAGCCAGCATCAGCCCTGAAGACCATTCCACTCGTCTGACCCTTTGCTGTTTGGGGACTGGACATGGTTGGACCACTGAGAACAGGCAGGAGCAGATTCACACATGTGCTTGTGGCAGTCGACAAGTTTACCAAGTGGATTGAAGCTAAGCCCATCAAGAATCTGGATGCTAGCACTGCTATCAGTTTCATCAGGGAGTTAACATTCAGATATGGAGTCCCACATAGCATCATCACTGAAAATGGGTCAAACTTCGATTCAGACAGGTTCGGAGCTTTCTGCGCCTCTCAAGGCACATGAGTCGACTACGCGTCGGTCGCACATCCCCAGTCGAATGGACAAGCTGAAAGGGCAAACGGTCTGATTCTCAAAGGACTAAAGCCTCGACTGATGCGTGATCTTAAGCACGCAGCAGGCCCTTGGGTCGACGAGCTTCCGTCAGTTCTGTGAGGATTGAGGACCACCCCGAACCGGTCGACTGGAAGAACTCCGTTCTTTCTGGTTTACGGAGCCGAAGCAGTCCTACCGAGTGACCTACTTCACAATGCGCCCCGAGTCGAGCTTTATACCGAAGATGAAGCAGAGCAAGCCCGACAAGACGCAGTCGACCTCCTAGAGGAGGAGAGGGAAATGGCTATGATCAGATCGACCATTTATCAACAAGACTTGCGTCGATTCCATGCTAGAAATGTGAAGAGTCGAGCCTTCCAAGAAGGAGATTTGGTTCTCCGAGTGGACCAACAGAAACCACACAAACTCGCTCCTACTTGGGAAGGTCCCTTCATCGTAACCAGAGTCCTCCACAATGGAGCATATCACCTCTACAATGTTGATCGCCGGATCGACGAGCTACGAGCTTGGAATGCGGAGCTACTCCGCCCATTTTACACTTGAATTCTCACTCGGATGAGATGTAATAAGAAAAACCTCTGTAGTTTACTTTTAACAAAGACAAGAGTGTTCCATTTTCTCCTGTAATTGTTGTCACTTTTGTTTACGTATGAAATCCCCCAGTGGGTGACTTAGCCGCAAATCCGTTTCGCCTAAGTTTGCAAAAAAAATCCTACCGAGTGGTGAGCTAGACTCCCACTCGGGGGCTTAGCTGCAGCCAAGTGCTCGCCTAAGTGTTTAAAAATCCTACCGAGTGGAGAGCCAGACTCCCACTCAGGGGCTTAGCTGTAGTCCAAGTACTCGCCTAAGTATTTAAAAATCCTACCGAGTGGAGAGCCAGACTCCCACTCGGGGGCTTAGCTGCAGTCCAAGTACTCGCCTAAGTATTTAAAAATCCTACCGAGTGGAGAGCCAGACTCCCACTCGGGGGCTTAGCTGCAGTCCAAGTACTCGCCTAAGTATTTAAAAATCATACCGAGTGGAGAGCCAGACTACCACGCGGGGGCTTAGCTGCAGTCCAAGTACTCGCCTAAGTATTTAAAAATCCTACCGAGTGGTGAGCCAGACTCCCACTCGGAGGCTTAACTGCAGCCCAGTGCTCGCCTAAGTGTTCAAAAATCCTACCGAGTGGTGAGCCAGACTCCCACTCGGGGGCTTAGCTGCAGCCCAGTGCTCGCCTAAGTGTTTAAAAATCCTACCGAGTGGAGAGCAAACCTCCCACTCGGGGGCTTAGCTGCAGCCCAGTGCTCGCCTAAGTGTTTAAAAATCCTACCAAGTGGAGAGCAAACCTCCCACTCGGGGGCTTAGCTGCAGCCCAGTGCTCACCTAAGTGTTTAAAAATCCTACCGAGTGGAGAGCAAACCTCCCACTCGGGGGCTTAGCTGCAGCCCAGTGCTCGCCTATGTGTTTAAAAATCCTGCGGAGTGGAGAGCAAACCTCCCACTCGGAGGCTTAGCTGCAGCCCAGTGCTCGCCTAAGTGTTTAAAAATCCTACCGAGTGGAGAGCAAACCTCCCACTCGGAGGCTTAGCTGCAGCCCAGTGCTCGCCTAAGTGTTTAAAAATCCTACCGAGTGGAGAGCAGACCTCCCGCTCGGAGGCTTAGCCGCAGCCCAGTGCTCGCCTAAGTACGAAACACATCGACTGCTACCTTCTCCTTCGGAGCTAACCACAAATACGAGGTTATTATGAGTGAGGAACAAGTTCCACTCGACAGATAATTCATGAAGATATTCGACGATAAATCAAGTTCGGATAAGATCCAAAGGTCCCAGACCTCAGATCAAAGTACTCGAGCCCTCGGCTCGACGGAGTTTATCGGTTACAAAATCTACTCGGCATTACGAGGCAAATTCAAAGTGAAGCATTAAAGTTTTTCATTCCTCAGGCGGAGGGCTGGAAGGGGCGACGAACTCGTCCAAATCAATCCCGTCTGCGATACGGGTGGCAGCAGCGATGAAAGTCTCCATGAAGTCTTGAAAGCTGAGCTTCCTGGTATTGGCAACCTGAATGGCAGCCAACTTCTCCTCTCGCGCCTCTTTGCAGTGGACGCGAACCAGAGACAGAGCAACATCAGCACCACACCTTGCAGAGGACTTCTTCCATTCTGTCACTCGACCAGGGACGTCATTCAGTCGAGTCATCAGGGACTCGAGATCATTCGAAAGCGTCGCCCTGGGCCAGAGAGACGTGTCGATCCGCGACACTGCAACCTTTAGTCGGGCCAGGTAGTCAACCACACTGGCAATACGAGACTCCAGTCGGAGCATGTTCATAGCAGCCTCGTCCTTCACGAGAGAATTGGCGGGATCCAAGCCTGGCTCCACTCGACTGGTCTCCTCTTCAAAGTTCTGGCAGAATTCTGCAAATACAATTCAGGAATAAGACAGTGGCTCTACTCAAGTTTAGTTACTGCAAGCCAGTCAGGTGAAGATTGTTACCCTCAAGCATGATGAACAACTTCTTGGTGAGTCCCCCGAGATAAACCTCAAGATCGTTCTTCTTCCCCGCCAGCTCGCTTGCCTTGTCATTCAGAGCGATCTTGTCATTCTTCAGTCGGCTGACCTCCTTATTAGCTGCATCAAGAGCAGCCTTCAGTCTGGAGTTCTCCTTTTCAAGAGTATCGACTGGGGCCAACTTTTCTTCGGCAAGCTTCGTTTTGTTCAAGGCCTCCTTCTGCGCTTCAGCAAGATCTTGATCCTTCTTCTTCAGAGCTTCTTCCAGTTTATCTGCGGCATGTCGAGTAGGATCAACATCAGGAACGGACAAGAAAGAAAAGTCACTCATCAAGAATGAAGGACCTCACCATCCATACCTTTCGCTTCTTCTCGCGCCTTCTGCAGGTTCTCTTGAGCAAGTTTCAAGTCAAGGTTGAGCTGGATTTGTTGGTTCTCCAACTCAGTGAAGCGAGCCACAAGTTCATAGGATTTCTGCGAAGAACCAGTCGACAAACGTCAAAGATAGGTTACTTCCGAGTAACCAAGAGATAATGGTGGCGTTTCTAAGACTGCAGCCGAATCAAAACATTCGACAGCAGTCTCGGGGACTACACCCAGTGGGTGCACTCAGCGTGCCCCCACTGGTTCGACCAAAAAAAGTCGACTGCCCGCAGTCGACCGGATACAGTTCCATTTGACATGACCTGACCAGACCGAGTGAAGAAGTACAACTACAACAACGCAATATAAAGACTACAGTCGACTGCCAGCAGTCCACCGTAGTCTCGGGGACTACACCCAGTGGGTGCACTTAGCGTGCCCCCACTCGTCCAAAAGTTGACAGACACACCCAGTGGGTGTACAGATATAAAGATCTTCGGAAAAGAGATTCTTCGAATAGCATGTTATAACAGGCCAAGTGTTGAGTCGGCTGACCTGGACATTGCTCTGAAGAGCCGAACTCACGTCATACGCTGCTTGGCTGGCATCCCGAACCACTTTCACTTGCTCCATCATGATTCCCGCCTGGCGTATAGCCTCTTTTGCGGCACCCACTTGGTCCTCTGGGACAGGGTATGTAGCAAAAAGCGAAGGCGGATTTGCAGTCGACGTCGAAGGCCGCACGCTCGTCAGAGGTTCAGCGAAAGTCACGGAAGTTCGAGTGGCATCACCACCGTCCCGAGCTACAGCCTCAGACGCTGGAGCAGATTGGGAGGCCTTGCCAGTTGACGCCCTCCGGTTCGTCCTCACTCTCAGCGGCACGTCGTCTTCGTCATCCGGTAGGTTGATAACATGAGGAGGAGCTGCAAGAAAAGTCAATCGACCAGAGTTATAAGAAATATCCAGTCGACTCAAGGCAGAACATCAGTGATCGTACCTGGGTTGGAAGTAACAGCATCTTCCATCTCTTGATCTTCGTCCTTGGCGGAGATCTCAGAAGTAGCAGCACTGCAAATTTCGGAAGTCAGTCAGTTGGCTCAACAAATCGACCAAGGACCTGTTCACGGTCGACAAAGGAAAACAAGTCTTATTATTACCCAGAAATGGTGGGGACAGTCATCTTCATCTTGGGCAGAGCCTTGGACGGCTTGGACGGCGTCGCTCGTGGGTGCTTGGGAGCCTTTTCAGTCGGCGTAGGAGAAGAGGTCCGAGGGCGTTTCAATGACTGTCCAACAGGAGCAGTCGCCTTACCACGTTCCCACGCAGGGTCGTGTGTAAGCTTGGATCGCCTCTCCGAGCGGGGGGGGGGGGGGGGGGTTCAACTTCCTCCTCCTCCTCTTCGCTGGAGTCGACATCGCCGTCTCCCTCTCCTTCACCATCAGATTCCCTCTCGCCATGTTCGTCTCCACTTTTGCCTCCGCTCGCCTCCCCTTCCTCAGCCTGCTCCTGTGCTCCGTTAGGTGTCGAGTACATCTCGGTAGTTGCCTGGGGAACAACAGACAAGACAAAAGTCAATCGACCGATTCGAAAAAGACTGATAAAGAAAGCAAGATCTCATTCAGGAACACAAGGTCAGACCTGGTCCAGTTCGTATGTGTTGTCGAGTGGATGGACCCTCCTGGCTCCTCGGGGGTTGTCTTTGTTCCCTGTGATGCTCGACAACCACCCTTCCAACATCTCGTCAGTGACCTCCTCCGGGTGAATCCGAGTGGTGTCTTCAAGACCCACATACAGCCACATCGGGTGGTCACGAGCCTGAAGCGGTTGGATGCGCCTCCGAAGGAAGACCTCCAGCAAGTCCATGCCGGTCACACCCTCGCGGACAAGCTGAACCACTCGACCCACCAGCACTTTGACTTGCGCCTTTTCTTCCAGCGCCACTTTCAGAGAAGCAGGTTTTTGGGCGCGGTCCAGAGAGAAAGGGGGAATCCCAGTCGACTGTCCTGGGGTCGCCTGGTCTTTACAGTAAAACCAGGTCGACTGCCAACCACGGACCGACTCAGGGAAAGTGATAGATGGAAAAGAACTTTTTCCCCTCGTCTGAATCGCCAGGCCCCCGCACAGCTGGATCACCTGCGTCCTTTCATCACTCGACTTGGCCTTCTTGACCAATTGGGAGCGGCAAGTGAAGATGTGCTTAAAGAGCCCCCAATGGGGGCGACAACCCAAGAAACCCTCACACAAGGAAACAAAAGCAGCAAGATACACAATGGAGTTGGGAGTGAAGTGATGGAGCTGCGCTCCGAAGAAGTTCAGAAAGCTCCGGAAAAAAGGATGAGGAGGCAGGGAAAACCCGCGATCGATATGGGTGGCGAGGAGGACGCACTCACCGTCCAGAGGCTGAGGTTCGACTTCTCCCCCCGGGAGACGCGCGGCTTCGTGAGGAATGACTCCCCCCTCGACCATATTGTCAAGATCCTCCTGCCGAATCACCGACGGCATCCAGTCGCCCTGGATCCAACCCTTGGGCAGGGCAGTCCTCGAGGAAGACCCGCCCCGAGCGGACTTCTTCCCTTTCCCCTGCACCACCGCCTTCTTCGCGCGCTCCAGAATGGACGTCTTGTCCTTCACCATCGTCGCCGGCGAAGCTTGAACGGGCCTACGGTGCTAGGGTGAGAGCGGAGGTGGCGGAAGGCTTTGCGAAGGGAGAAGGAAAAGAGAGAGCACACTATTTGGGAGCCCGAGCCTGCGGCTTATAAGAGGCCACTTCCGAGTGGCTGACGGGTAGGCCCAGGCTATCCCATCAAATCCCGCAGCAGACGCGCGCGCAGTACATGGCGAAAAAAGTGGCGCGGAAATCGAGGAGCTTCCGCCTTATCACATCCGATTACTGCGGCCACCCCCGTCCCACGCGCTTCTCGAAGTTCAAATCCCGCAAAATCCGCGGGTTGCAGAACAATTCGTCAGACAGAAGATCCTTTTCGCGCCATCACTCGGAATATCACAAGCAAGGAAATTCACTCGACGAAAGGCCTAGAATGGATCAAGGCGACTGAAAGAGATTGACGACGTCATCCGTGACGGTTAATCCAAAACAAGGCACTCATGTAACACAGAGAATCAGTCGGAAGGGTCCCCAACTTCTTCCCACTCAAACCTTGATCCATTCGGTGGCTAATGATGAAGCTATGTATCTAGGGTAGGGGCATGGACCTGTTCTAAGTACCCGACCCAAGGACATCCCTACAAGAAGTCACCTTTCAATCGACTTGGAGGTATCCCACTCGACGGATTCAAGACACTCGACCACGAAGAAAGCACTCGACCGCAAGGAGTTCTACAGTCACTCCGCACACAAACGGTCGGTTATTAAGTAGCTCTTATGGTCATTATAGAACTTTATTAGGGGCGTTACCAGTAACGCCCAACCTTAATGTACTTTAAACCCTGCATTACTGAGGGCTGGAGGGGCCTGGCGAACTCTATATAATCCACCCCCCTCCTCAGTATCAAGGGTTCGTACCCCCCTACACTACTGTCAGACTTAGAACGACGACAGCTGGTACTCCGGCTTCCTCGCCGGCGGCGAGCTCCGGCTGGCTGGTCGGCCCCGAAAGTCCTACGACCAACGAAAAAACAAGAAACGCTCGCATGTGTCTATCTCTGTACGTGTGTTTGTGTTTCCTGGAGCTGCTCTGCACAACGAAAATACCTGTACCGGGTCCCCGTACTGATTTTTATCAGTTTCAGTCGGCCGTGAATTAATTGCATGTTGGTACCACAATTGGGGCTAGGGTAAGAAATGGATACCACTACCGTGCCACGTGTTGTTCTTATCCTTTCTCTTTGTCATTGTCTTCCTCTCGTCCTGTCGACGGACCCTCCAGCACTGGGTTAACCATTGTCTCCAATCACCTATGGCCAACATCGGTGTCACGGCGTCCTGCCTTGTCTGAGCCGCCTCCTCCTTTGAGATGTTGCTGCCCCCACAATACCACATCCGTATCTGCAACGTCCGACTATTAATAGCAAATGCGAAAAATCAACCCTCCTCGTATAAAACCCCCACGGAAATATATGGCAAAAATAACCCTCACAGAAATCAAACCAAAAGGGAAAAAAATATGGTTGCATCACAAGCCAATTCCAAAATTCTGTCACTGACTTGGTCGAAAAGCTTCCTTTGTTGCTCCTCTAACGAACGTCCAAACTTAAGCATATGCAATGTCTTTTGAAGATTCTACTGAAAATTGTGATGAGCGACCCCAGCCTCTTTGCAAGTGTCTTGCTCACATGGTCGCTCATAGTTTGATGCTAGTGCCAAAGGTGTTGCTGGTGGCAAAAGATGGGGACTAAGGTATCAAGGACACGGTGGCTACTTCTAAACACTGTCGTAAAGCGAGGTGTGGTAAAAGTATGTGCCGGAGAGAGGGGTTCAACTTCCTCCTCCTCCTCTTCGCTGGAGTCGACATCGCCGTCTCCCTCTCCTTCACCATCAGATTCCCTCTCGCCATGTTCGTCTCCACTTTTGCCTCCGCTCGCCTCCCCTTCCTCAGCCTGCTCCTGTGCTCCGTTAGGTGTCGAGTACATCTCGGTAGTTGCCCGGGGAACAACAGACAAGACAAAAGTCAATCGACCGATTCGAAAAAGACTGATAAAGAAAGCAAGATCTCATTCAGGAACACAAGGTCAGACCTGGTCCAGTTCGTATGTGTTGTCGAGTGGATGGACCCTCCTGGCTCCTCGGGGGTTGTCTTTGTTCCCTGTGATGCTCGACAACCACCCTTCCAACATCTCGTCAGTGACCTCCTCCGGGTGAATCCGAGTGGTGTCTTCAAGACCCGCGTACAGCCACATCGGGTGGTCACGAGCCTGAAGCGGTTGGATGCGCCTCCGAAGGAAGACCTCCAGCAAGTCCATGCCGGTCACACCCTCGCGGACAAGCTGAACCACTCGACCCACCAGCACTTTGACTTGCGCCTTTTCTTCCAGCGCCACTTTCAGAGAAGCAGGTTTTTGGGCGCGGTCCAGAGAGAAAGGGAGAAGCCCAGTCGACTGTCCTGGGGTCGCCTGGTCTTTACAGTAAAACCAGGTCGACTGCCAACCACGGACCGACTCAGGGAAAGTGATAGATGGAAAAGAACTTTTTCCCCTCGTCTGAATCGCCAGGCCCCCGCACAGCTGGATCACCTGCGTCCTTTCATCACTCGACTTGGCCTTCTTGACCGATTGGGAGCGGCAAGTGAAGATGTGCTTAAAGAGCCCCCAATGGGGGCGACAACCCAAGAAACCCTCACACAAGGAAACAAAAGCAGCAAGATACACAATGGAGTTGGGAGTGAAGTGATGGAGCTGCGCTCCGAAGAAGTTCAGAAAGCTCCGGAAAAAAGGATGAGGAGGCAGGGAAAACCCGCGATCGATATGGGTGGCGAGGAGGACGCACTCACCGTCCAGAGGCTGAGGTTCGACTTCTCCCCCCGGGAGACGCGCGGCTTCGTGAGGAATGACTCCCCCTCGACCATATTGTCAAGATCCTCCTGCCGAATCACCGACGGCATCCAGTCGCCCTGGATCCAACCCTTGGGCAGGGCAGTCCTCGAGGAAGACCCGCCCCGAGCGGACTTCTTCCCTTTCCCCTGCACCACCGCCTTCTTCGCGCGCTCCAGAACGGACGTCTTGTCCTTCACCATCGTCGCCGGCGAAGCTCGAACGGGCCTACGGTGCTAGGGTGAGAGCAGAGGTGGCGGAAGGCTTTGCGAAGGGAGAAGGAAAAGAGAGAGCACACTATTTGGGAGCCCGAGCCTGCGGCTTATAAGAGGCCACTTCCGAGTGGCTGACGGGTAGGCCCAGGCTATCCCATCAAATCCCGCAGCAGACGCGCGCGCAGTACATGGCGAAAAAAGTGGCGCGGAAATCGAGGAGCTTCCGCCTTATCACATCCGATTACTGCGGCCACCCCCGTCCCGCGTGCTTCCCGAAGTTCAAATCCCGCAAAATCCGCGGGTTGCAGAACAATTCGTCAGACAGAATATCCTTTTCGCGCCATCACTCGGAATATCACAAGCAAGGAAATTCACTCGACGAAAGGCCTAGAATGGATCAAGGCGACTGAAAGAGATTGACGACGTCATCCGTGACGGTTAATCCAAAACAAGGCACTCATGTAACACAGAGAATCAGTCGGAAGGGTCCCCAACTTCTTCCCACTCAAACCTTGATCCATTCGGTGGCTAATGATGAAGCTATGTATCTAGGGTAGGGGCATGGACCTGTTCTAAGTACCCGACCCAAGGACATCCCTACAAGAAGTCACCTTTCAATCGACTTGGAGGTATCCCACTCGACGGATTCAAGACACTCGACCACGAAGAAAGCACTCGACCGCAAGGAGTTCTACAGTCACTCCGCACACAAACGGTCGGTTATTAAGTAGCTCTTATGGTCATTATAGAACTTTATTAGGGGCGTTACCAGTAACGCCCAACCTTAATGTACTTTAAACCCTGCATTACTGAGGGCTGGAGGGGCCTGGCGAACTCTATATAAGCCACCCCCCTCCTCAGTATCAAGGGTTCGTACCCCCCTACACTACTGTCAGACTTAGAACCACGACAGCTGGTACTCCGGCTTCCTCGCCGGCGGCGAGCTCCGGCTGGCTGGTCGGCCCCGAAAGTCCTACGATCAACGAAAAAACAAGAAACGCTCGCATGCGTCTGTCTCTGTACGTGGGTTTGTGTTTCCTGGAGCTGCTCTGCACAACGAAAATACCTGTACCGGGTCCCCGTACTGATTTTTATCAGTTTCAGTCGGCCGTGAATTAATTGCATGTTGGTACCACAATTGGGGCTAGGGTAAGAAATGGATACCACTACCGTGCCACGTGTTGTTCTTATCCTTTCTCTTTGTCATTGTCTTCCTCTCGTCCTGTCGACGGACCCTCCAGCACTGGGTTAACCATTGTCTCCAATCACCTATGGCCAACATCGGTGTCACGGCGTCCTGCCTTGTCTGAGCCGCCTCCTCCTTTGAGATGTTGCTGCCCCCACAATACCACATCCGTATCTGCAACGTCCGACTATTAATAGCAAATGCGAAAAATCAACCCTCCTCGTATAAAACCCCCACGGAAATATATGGCAAAAATAACCCTCACAGAAATCAAACCAAAAGGGAAAAAAATATGGTTGCATCACAAGCCAATTCCAAAATTCTGTCACTGACTTGGTCGAAAAGCTTCCTTTGTTGCTCCTCTAACGAACGTCCAAACTTAAGCATATGCAATGTCTTTTGAAGATTCTACTGAAAATTGTGATGAGCGACCCCAGCCTCTTTGCAAGTGTCTTGCTCACATAGTCGCTCATAGTTTGATGCTAGTGCCAAAGGTGTTGCTGGTGGCAAAAGATGGGGACTAAGGTATCAAGGACACGGTGGCTACTTCTAAACACTGTCGTAAAGCGAGGTGTGGTAAAAGTATGTGCCGGAGAGAGGGGTTCAACTTCCTCCTCCTCCTCTTCGCTGGAGTCGACATCGCCGTCTCCCTCTCCTTCACCATCAGATTCCCTCTCGCCATGTTCGTCTCCACTTTTGCCTCCGCTCGCCTCCCCTTCCTCAGCCTGCTCCTGTGCTCCGTTAGGTGTCGAGTACATCTCGGTAGTTGCCCGGGGAACAACAGACAAGACAAAAGTCAATCGACCGATTCGAAAAAGACTGATAAAGAAAGCAAGATCTCATTCAGGAACACAAGGTCAGACCTGGTCCAGTTCGTATGTGTTGTCGAGTGGATGGACCCTCCTGGCTCCTCGGGGGTTGTCTTTGTTCCCTGTGATGCTCGACAACCACCCTTCCAACATCTCGTCAGTGACCTCCTCCGGGTGAATCCGAGTGGTGTCTTCAAGACCCGCGTACAGCCACATCGGGTGGTCACGAGCCTGAAGCGGTTGGATGCGCCTCCGAAGGAAGACCTCCAGCAAGTCCATGCCGGTCACACCCTCGCGGACAAGCTGAACCACTCGACCCACCAGCACTTTGACTTGCGCCTTTTCTTCCAGCGCCACTTTCAGAGAAGCAGGTTTTTGGGCGCGGTCCAGAGAGAAAGGGAGAAGCCCAGTCGACTGTCCTGGGGTCGCCTGGTCTTTACAGTAAAACCAGGTCGACTGCCAACCACGGACCGACTCAGGGAAAGTGATAGATGGAAAAGAACTTTTTCCCCTCGTCTGAATCGCCAGGCCCCCGCACAGCTGGATCACCTGCGTCCTTTCATCACTCGACTTGGCCTTCTTGACCGATTGGGAGCGGCAAGTGAAGATGTGCTTAAAGAGCCCCCAATGGGGGCGACAACCCAAGAAACCCTCACACAAGGAAACAAAAGCAGCAAGATACACAATGGAGTTGGGAGTGAAGTGATGGAGCTGCGCTCCGAAGAAGTTCAGAAAGCTCCGGAAAAAAGGATGAGGAGGCAGGGAAAACCCGCGATCGATATGGGTGGCGAGGAGGACGCACTCACCGTCCAGAGGCTGAGGTTCGACTTCTCCCCCCGGGAGACGCGCGGCTTCGTGAGGAATGACTCCCCCTCGACCATATTGTCAAGATCCTCCTGCCGAATCACCGACGGCATCCAGTCGCCCTGGATCCAACCCTTGGGCAGGGCAGTCCTCGAGGAAGACCCGCCCCGAGCGGACTTCTTCCCTTTCCCCTGCACCACCGCCTTCTTCGCGCGCTCCAGAACGGACGTCTTGTCCTTCACCATCGTCGCCGGCGAAGCTCGAACGGGCCTACGGTGCTAGGGTGAGAGCGGAGGTGGCGGAAGGCTTTGCGAAGGGAGAAGGAAAAGAGAGAGCACACTATTTGGGAGCCCGAGCCTGCGGCTTATAAGAGGCCACTTCCGAGTGGCTGACGGGTAGGCCCAGGCTATCCCATCAAATCCCGCAGCAGACGCGCGCGCAGTACATGGCGAAAAAAGTGGCGCGGAAATCGAGGAGCTTCCGCCTTATCACATCCGATTACTGCGGCCACCCCCGTCCCGCGTGCTTCCCGAAGTTCAAATCCCGCAAAATCCGCGGGTTGCAGAACAATTCGTCAGACAGAATATCCTTTTCGCGCCATCACTCGGAATATCACAAGCAAGGAAATTCACTCGACGAAAGGCCTAGAATGGATCAAGGCGACTGAAAGAGATTGACGACGTCATCCGTGACGGTTAATCCAAAACAAGGCACTCATGTAACACAGAGAATCAGTCGGAAGGGTCCCCAACTTCTTCCCACTCAAACCTTGATCCATTCGGTGGCTAATGATGAAGCTATGTATCTAGGGTAGGGGCATGGACCTGTTCTAAGTACCCGACCCAAGGACATCCCTACAAGAAGTCACCTTTCAATCGACTTGGAGGTATCCCACTCGACGGATTCAAGACACTCGACCACGAAGAAAGCACTCGACCGCAAGGAGTTCTACAGTCACTCCGCACACAAACGGTCGGTTATTAAGTAGCTCTTATGGTCATTATAGAACTTTATTAGGGGCGT
The DNA here is from genome assembly GCA_032464435.1 of Aegilops umbellulata. Taxonomy (NCBI): domain Eukaryota; kingdom Viridiplantae; phylum Streptophyta; class Magnoliopsida; order Poales; family Poaceae; genus Aegilops; species Aegilops umbellulata. The sequence continues at coordinate 449,586,086 of CP136058.1, read as the reverse complement.
TACCAGTAACGCCCAACCTTAATGTACTTTAAACCCTGCATTACTGAGGGCTGGAGGGGCCTGGCAAACTCTATATAAGCCACCCCCCTCCTCAGTATCAAGGGTTCGTACCCCCCTACACTACTGTCAGACTTAGAACCACGACAGCTGGTACTCCGGCTTCCTCGCCGGCGGCGAGCTCCGGCTGGCTGGTCGGCCCCGAAAGTCCTACGATCAACGAAAAAACAAGAAACGCTCGCATGCGTCTGTCTCTGTACGTGGGTTTGTGTTTCCTGGAGCTGCTCTGCACAACGAAAATACCTGTACCGGGTCCCCGTACTGATTTTTATCAGTTTCAGTCGGCCGTGAATTAATTGCATGTTGGTACCACAATTGGGGCTAGGGTAAGAAATGGATACCACTACCGTGCCACGTGTTGTTCTTATCCTTTCTCTTTGTCATTGTCTTCCTCTCGTCCTGTCGACGGACCCTCCAGCACTGGGTTAACCATTGTCTCCAATCACCTATGGCCAACATCGGTGTCACGGCGTCCTGCCTTGTCTGAGCCGCCTCCTCCTTTGAGATGTTGCTGCCCCCACAATACCACATCCGTATCTGCAACGTCCGACTATTAATAGCAAATGCGAAAAATCAACCCTCCTCGTATAAAACCCCCACGGAAATATATGGCAAAAATAACCCTCACAGAAATCAAACCAAAAGGGAAAAAAATATGGTTGCATCACAAGCCAATTCCAAAATTCTGTCACTGACTTGGTCGAAAAGCTTCCTTTGTTGCTCCTCTAACGAACGTCCAAACTTAAGCATATGCAATGTCTTTTGAAGATTCTACTGAAAATTGTGATGAGCGACCCCAGCCTCTTTGCAAGTGTCTTGCTCACATAGTCGCTCATAGTTTGATGCTAGTGCCAAAGGTGTTGCTGGTGGCAAAAGATGGGGACTAAGGTATCAAGGACACGGTGGCTACTTCTAAACACTGTCGTAAAGCGAGGTGTGGTAAAAGTATGTGCCGGAGAGAGGGGTTCAACTTCCTCCTCCTCCTCTTCGCTGGAGTCGACATCGCCGTCTCCCTCTCCTTCACCATCAGATTCCCTCTCGCCATGTTCGTCTCCACTTTTGCCTCCGCTCGCCTCCCCTTCCTCAGCCTGCTCCTGTGCTCCGTTAGGTGTCGAGTACATCTCGGTAGTTGCCCGGGGAACAACAGACAAGACAAAAGTCAATCGACCGATTCGAAAAAGACTGATAAAGAAAGCAAGATCTCATTCAGGAACACAAGGTCAGACCTGGTCCAGTTCGTATGTGTTGTCGAGTGGATGGACCCTCCTGGCTCCTCGGGGGTTGTCTTTGTTCCCTGTGATGCTCGACAACCACCCTTCCAACATCTCGTCAGTGACCTCCTCCGGGTGAATCCGAGTGGTGTCTTCAAGACCCGCGTACAGCCACATCGGGTGGTCACGAGCCTGAAGCGGTTGGATGCGCCTCCGAAGGAAGACCTCCAGCAAGTCCATGCCGGTCACACCCTCGCGGACAAGCTGAACCACTCGACCCACCAGCACTTTGACTTGCGCCTTTTCTTCCAGCGCCACTTTCAGAGAAGCAGGTTTTTGGGCGCGGTCCAGAGAGAAAGGGAGAAGCCCAGTCGACTGTCCTGGGGTCGCCTGGTCTTTACAGTAAAACCAGGTCGACTGCCAACCACGGACCGACTCAGGGAAAGTGATAGATGGAAAAGAACTTTTTCCCCTCGTCTGAATCGCCAGGCCCCCGCACAGCTGGATCACCTGCGTCCTTTCATCACTCGACTTGGCCTTCTTGACCGATTGGGAGCGGCAAGTGAAGATGTGCTTAAAGAGCCCCCAATGGGGGCGACAACCCAAGAAACCCTCACACAAGGAAACAAAAGCAGCAAGATACACAATGGAGTTGGGAGTGAAGTGATGGAGCTGCGCTCCGAAGAAGTTCAGAAAGCTCCGGAAAAAAGGATGAGGAGGCAGGGAAAACCCGCGATCGATATGGGTGGCGAGGAGGACGCACTCACCATCCAGAGGCTGAGGTTCGACTTCTCCCCCCGGGAGACGCGCGGCTTCGTGAGGAATGACTCCCCCTCGACCATATTGTCAAGATCCTCCTGCCGAATCACCGACGGCATCCAGTCGCCCTGGATCCAACCCTTGGGCAGGGCAGTCCTCGAGGAAGACCCGCCCCGAGCGGACTTCTTCCCTTTCCCCTGCACCACCGCCTTCTTCGCGCGCTCCAGAACGGACGTCTTGTCCTTCACCATCGTCGCCGGCGAAGCTCGAACGGGCCTACGGTGCTAGGGTGAGAGCGGAGGTGGCGGAAGGCTTTGCGAAGGGAGAAGGAAAAGAGAGAGCACACTATTTGGGAGCCCGAGCCTGCGGCTTATAAGAGGCCACTTCCGAGTGGCTGACGGGTAGGCCCAGGCTATCCCATCAAATCCCGCAGCAGACGCGCGCGCAGTACATGGCGAAAAAAGTGGCGCGGAAATCGAGGAGCTTCCGCCTTATCACATCCGATTACTGCGGCCACCCCCGTCCCGCGTGCTTCCCGAAGTTCAAATCCCGCAAAATCCGCGGGTTGCAGAACAATTCGTCAGACAGAATATCCTTTTCGCGCCATCACTCGGAATATCACAAGCAAGGAAATTCACTCGACGAAAGGCCTAGAATGGATCAAGGCGACTGAAAGAGATTGACGACGTCATCCGTGACGGTTAATCCAAAACAAGGCACTCATGTAACACAGAGAATCAGTCGGAAGGGTCCCCAACTTCTTCCCACTCAAACCTTGATCCATTCGGTGGCTAATGATGAAGCTATGTATCTAGGGTAGGGGCATGGACCTGTTCTAAGTACCCGACCCAAGGACATCCCTACAAGAAGTCACCTTTCAATCGACTTGGAGGTATCCCACTCGACGGATTCAAGACACTCGACCACGAAGAAAGCACTCGACCGCAAGGAGTTCTACAGTCACTCCGCACACAAACGGTCGGTTATTAAGTAGCTCTTATGGTCATTATAGAACTTTATTAGGGGCGTTACCAGTAACGCCCAACCTTAATGTACTTTAAACCCTGCATTACTGAGGGCTGGAGGGGCCTGGCGAACTCTATATAAGCCACCCCCCTCCTCAGTATCAAGGGTTCGTACCCCCCTACACTACTGTCAGACTTAGAACCACGACAGCTGGTACTCCGGCTTCCTCGCCGGCGGCGAGCTCCGGCTGGCTGGTCGGCCCCGAAAGTCCTACGATCAACGAAAAAACAAGAAACGCTCGCATGCGTCTGTCTCTGTACGTGTGTTTGTGTTTCCTGGAGCTGCTCTGCACAACGAAAATACCTGTACCGGGTCCCCGTACTGATTTTTATCAGTTTCAGTCGGCCGTGAATTAATTGCATGTTGGTACCACAATTGGGGCTAGGGTAAGAAATGGATACCACTACCGTGCCACGTGTTGTTCTTATCCTTTCTCTTTGTCATTGTCTTCCTCTCGTCCTGTCGACGGACCCTCCAGCACTGGGTTAACCATTGTCTCCAATCACCTATGGCCAACATCGGTGTCACGGCGTCCTGCCTTGTCTGAGCCGCCTCCTCCTTTGAGATGTTGCTGCCCCCACAATACCACATCCGTATCTGCAACGTCCGACTATTAATAGCAAATGCGAAAAATCAACCCTCCTCGTATAAAACCCCCACGGAAATATATGGCAAAAATAACCCTCACAGAAATCAAACCAAAAGGGAAAAAAATATGGTTGCATCACAAGCCAATTCCAAAATTCTGTCACTGACTTGGTCGAAAAGCTTCCTTTGTTGCTCCTCTAACGAACGTCCAAACTTAAGCATATGCAATGTCTTTTGAAGATTCTACTGAAAATTGTGATGAGCGACCCCAGCCTCTTTGCAAGTGTCTTGCTCACATGGTCGCTCATAGTTTGATGCTAGTGCCAAAGGTGTTGCTGGTGGCAAAAGATGGGGACTAAGGTATCAAGGACACGGTGGCTACTTCTAAACACTGTCGTAAAGCGAGGTGTGGTAAAAGTATGTGCCGGAGAGAGGGGTTCAACTTCCTCCTCCTCCTCTTCGCTGGAGTCGACATCGCCGTCTCCCTCTCCTTCACCATCAGATTCCCTCTCGCCATGTTCGTCTCCACTTTTGCCTCCGCTCGCCTCCCCTTCCTCAGCCTGCTCCTGTGCTCCGTTAGGTGTCGAGTACATCTCGGTAGTTGCCCGGGGAACAACAGACAAGACAAAAGTCAATCGACCGATTCGAAAAAGACTGATAAAGAAAGCAAGATCTCATTCAGGAACACAAGGTCAGACCTGGTCCAGTTCGTATGTGTTGTCGAGTGGATGGACCCTCCTGGCTCCTCGGGGGTTGTCTTTGTTCCCTGTGATGCTCGACAACCACCCTTCCAACATCTCGTCAGTGACCTCCTCCGGGTGAATCCGAGTGGTGTCTTCAAGACCCGCGTACAGCCACATCGGGTGGTCACGAGCCTGAAGCGGTTGGATGCGCCTCCGAAGGAAGACCTCCAGCAAGTCCATGCCGGTCACACCCTCGCGGACAAGCTGAACCACTCGACCCACCAGCACTTTGACTTGCGCCTTTTCTTCCAGCGCCACTTTCAGAGAAGCAGGTTTTTGGGCGCGGTCCAGAGAGAAAGGGAGAAGCCCAGTCGACTGTCCTGGGGTCGCCTGGTCTTTACAGTAAAACCAGGTCGACTGCCAACCACGGACCGACTCAGGGAAAGTGATAGATGGAAAAGAACTTTTTCCCCTCGTCTGAATCGCCAGGCCCCCGCACAGCTGGATCACCTGCGTCCTTTCATCACTCGACTTGGCCTTCTTGACCGATTGGGAGCGCCAAGTGAAGATGTGCTTAAAGAGCCCCCAATGGGGGCGACAACCCAAGAAACCCTCACACAAGGAAACAAAAGCAGCAAGATACACAATGGAGTTGGGAGTGAAGTGATGGAGCTGCGCTCCGAAGAAGTTCAGAAAGCTCCGGAAAAAAGGATGAGGAGGCAGGGAAAACCCGCGATCGATATGGGTGGCGAGGAGGACGCACTCACCATCCAGAGGCTGAGGTTCGACTTCTCCCCCCGGGAGACGCGCGGCTTCGTGAGGAATGACTCCCCCTCGACCATATTGTCAAGATCCTCCTGCCGAATCACCGACGGCATCCAGTCGCCCTGGATCCAACCCTTGGGCAGGGCAGTCCTCGAGGAAGACCCGCCCCGAGCGGACTTCTTCCCTTTCCCCTGCACCACCGCCTTCTTCGCGCGCTCCAGAACGGACGTCTTGTCCTTCACCATCGTCGCCGGCGAAGCTCGAACGGGCCTACGGTGCTAGGGTGAGAGCGGAGGTGGCGGAAGGCTTTGCGAAGGGAGAAGGAAAAGAGAGAGCACACTATTTGGGAGCCCGAGCCTGCGGCTTATAAGAGGCCACTTCCGAGTGGCTGACGGGTAGGCCCAGGCTATCCCATCAAATCCCGCAGCAGACGCGCGCGCAGTACATGGCGAAAAAAGTGGCGCGGAAATCGAGGAGCTTCCGCCTTATCACATCCGATTACTGCGGCCACCCCCGTCCCGCGTGCTTCCCGAAGTTCAAATCCCGCAAAATCCGCGGGTTGCAGAACAATTCGTCAGACAGAATATCCTTTTCGCGCCATCACTCGGAATATCACAAGCAAGGAAATTCACTCGACGAAAGGCCTAGAATGGATCAAGGCGACTGAAAGAGATTGACGACGTCATCCGTGACGGTTAATCCAAAACAAGGCACTCATGTAACACAGAGAATCAGTCGGAAGGGTCCCCAACTTCTTCCCACTCAAACCTTGATCCATTCGGTGGCTAATGATGAAGCTATGTATCTAGGGTAGGGGCATGGACCTGTTCTAAGTACCCGACCCAAGGACATCCCTACAAGAAGTCACCTTTCAATCGACTTGGAGGTATCCCACTCGACGGATTCAAGACACTCGACCACGAAGAAAGCACTCGACCGCAAGGAGTTCTACAGTCACTCCGCACACAAACGGTCGGTTATTAAGTAGCTCTTATGGTCATTATAGAACTTTATTAGGGGCGTTACCAGTAACGCCCAACCTTAATGTACTTTAAACCCTGCATTACTGAGGGCTGGAGGGGCCTGGCGAACTCTATATAAGCCACCCCCCTCCTCAGTATCAAGGGTTCGTACCCCCCTACACTACTGTCAGACTTAGAACCACGACAGCTGGTACTCCGGCTTCCTCGCCGGCGGCGAGCTCCGGCTGGCTGGTCGGCCCCGAAAGTCCTACGACCAACGAAAAAACAAGAAACGCTCGCATGTGTCTGTCTCTGTACGTGTGTTTGTGTTTCCTGGAGCTGCTCTGCACAACGAAAATACCTGTACCGGGTCCCCGTACTGATTTTTATCAGTTTCAGTCGGCCGTGAATTAATTGCATGTTGGTACCACAATTGGGGCTAGGGTAAGAAATGGATACCACTACCATGCCACGTGTTGTTCTTATCCTTTCTCTTTGTCATTGTCTTCCTCTCGTCCTGTCGACGGACCCTCCAGCACTGGGTTAACCATTGTCTCCAATCACCTATGGCCAACATCGGTGTCACGGCGTCCTGCCTTGTCTGAGCCGCCTCCTCCTTTGAGATGTTGCTGCCCCCACAATACCACATCCGTATCTGCAACGTCCGACTATTAATAGCAAATGCGAAAAATCAACCCTCCTCGTATAAAACCCCCACGGAAATATATGGCAAAAATAACCCTCACAGAAATCAAACCAAAAGGGAAAAAAATATGGTTGCATCACAAGCCAATTCCAAAATTCTGTCACTGACTTGGTCGAAAAGCTTCCTTTGTTGCTCCTCTAACGAACGTCCAAACTTAAGCATATGCAATGTCTTTTGAAGATTCTACTAAAAATTGTGATGAGCGACCCCAGCCTCTTTGCAAGTGTCTTGCTCACATGGTCGCTCATAGTTTGATGCTAGTGCCAAAGGTGTTGCTGGTGGCAAAAGATGGGGACTAAGGTATCAAGGACACGGTGGCTACTTCTAAACACTGTCGTAAAGCGAGGTGTGGTAAAAGGATGTGCCGGAGAGAGGGGACTCTTTGCATGACTTCATTGATGATCTCAAAGGTCTCATGGTCGTGACTTTGATCACCCAAGGTTTGAATCACTTGGTTAACACGGAGAAGATCAAGAAAGTCAACCAGCTGGTTAGCACTGCCTTGGGGGGACAACCCTACAAGATGTTAGTCGCGAGAATGTGTTTTCTTCTTCGGTGCTTGTGGGAAATGCCTGCCAAAGGTTTTGTGAAGATGGTTTGTTGTGGTATGCTATCAATGTTGGGGAACGTAGTAATTTCAAAAAATTTCCTACGCACACGCAAGATCATGGTGATGCATAGCAACGAGAGGGGAGAGTGTTGTCTACGTACCCTCGTAGACCGAAGCGGAAGCGTTGACACAACGTAGAGGAAGTAGTCGTACGTTCTCCTCGCGATCCAGCCGATCACAGCACCGTTACTCCGGCACCTCCGAGTTCTTGGCACACGTTCAGCTCGATGACGATCCCCGGGCTCCGATCCAGCAAAGCGTCGAAGAAGAGTTCCGTCAGCACGACGGCGTGGTGACGATCTTGATGTGTTACCGGCGCAGGGCTTCGCCTAAGCGCTGCAACGATATGATCGAGGTGGAATTTGGTGGAAGGGGGCACCGCACACGGCTAAGGAACGATCCGTAGATCAACTTATGTGTCTCTGGGGTGCCCCCTGCCCCTGTATATAAAGGATGGAGGAGGAGGAGGCCGGCCAAGCCAATTGGTGCGGCCAAGCTATGGAGTCCTACTAGGACTCCAAGTCCTAGTAGGAGTCCACCAAGAGGGGAGGAAGAGAGAAGGAATAGGAGGAGAAGGAGAGGTGGCCGGCCCCCTTTTCCCTAGTCCAATTCGGACTAGAGGGGAGGGGGGCGCAGCTGCCTTTTTTTTCCTCTTCCCACTAAAGCCCATCAAGGCTCATTACTTCTCCCGTAATCCCGTAACTCCCCGGTACCTCCGAAAATACCCGAACCACTCAGAACCCTTCCGATGTCCGAATATAGTCGTCCAATATATCGATCTTTACGTCTCGACCATTTCGAGACTCCTCGTCATGTCCCCGATCTCATCCGGGACTCCAAACTCCTTCGGTACATCAAAACTCATAAACTCATAATATAACTGTCATCGAAACCTTAAGCGTGCGGACCCTACGGTTCGAGAACAATGTAGACATGACCGAGACACATCTCCGGTCAATAACCAATAGCGGGACCTGGATGCCCATATTGGCTCCTACATATTCTGCGAAGATCTTTATCGGTCAGACCGCATAACAACATACGTTGTTCCCTTTGTCATCGGTATGTTACTTGCCCGAGATTCGATCGTCGGTATCCAATACCTAGTTCAATCTCGTTACCGGCAAGTCTCTTTACTCGTTCCGTAATACATCATCTCACAACTAACACATTAGTTGCAATGCTTGCAAGGCTTATGTGATGTGCATTACCGAGAGGGCCCAGAGATACCTCTCCGACAATCGGAGTGACAAATCCTAATCTCGAAATACGCCAACCCAATATGTACCTTCGGAGACACCTGTAGAGCACCTTTATAATCACCCAGTTACGTTGTGACGTTTGGTAGCACACAAAGTGTTCCTACGGTAAACGGGAGTTGCATAATCTCATAGTTAAAGGAACATGTATAAGTCATGGATAAAAGCAATAGCAACACACTAAACGATCGGGTGCTATGCTAATGGAATGGGTCATGTCAATCAGATCATTCAACTGATGATGTGATCTCGTTAATCAAATAACAACTCTTTGTTCATGGTTAGGAAACATAACCATCTTTGATTAATGAGCTAGTCAAGTAGAGGCATACTAGTGACACTCTGTTTGTCTATGTATTCACACATGTATTATGTTTCCAGTAAATACAATTCTAGCATGAATAATAAACATTTATCATGATATAAGGAAATAAATAATAACTTTATTATTGCCTCTAGGGCATATTTCCTTCAGTCTCCCACTTGCACTAGAGTCAATAATCTAGATCACATCACCATGTGATTAACATCAATAGTTCACATCATCATGTGATTAACACCCATAGTTCACATCGCTATGTGACCGACACCCAAAGGGTTTACTAGATTCAGTAATCTAGTTTACATCGCTATGTAATTAACACCCAAAGAGTACTAAGGTGTGATCATGTTTTGCTTGTGCGAGAATCTTAGTCAACGGGTCTGCTACATTCAGATCCGCATGTACTTTGCAAATTTCTATGTCAACAATGCTCTGCATGGAGCTACTCTAGCTAATTGCTCCCTACTTTCAATATGTATCCAGATTGAGACTTAGAGTCATCTGGATCAGTGTCAAAACTTGCATGGACGTCACTCTTTACGACGAACCTTTTTGTCACCTCCATAATCGAGAAACATATCCTTATTCCACTAAGGATAATTTTGACCGCCGTCCAGTGATCTACTCCTAGATCACTATTGTACTCCCGTGCCAATCTCAGGGTAGGGTATACAATAGGTCTGGTACACAGCATGGCATACTTTATAGAACCTATAGCCAAAGCATAGGGAATGACTTTCATTCTCTTTCTATCTTCTGCCGTGGTCGGGCTTTGAGTCTTACTCAATTTCACACCTTGTAACACAGGCAAGAACTCTTTCTTTGACTGTTCCATTTTGAACTACTTCAAAATCTTGTCAAGGTATGTACTCATTGAAAAAACTTATCAAGCGTCTCGATCTATCTCTATAGATCTTGATGCTCGATATGTAAGTAGCTTCCCCGAGGTCTTTCTTTGAAAAACTCTTTTCAAACACTCCTTTATGCTTTGCAGAATAGTTCTACATTATTTCCGATCAACAATATGTCATTCACATATACTTATCAGAAATGCTGTAGTGCTCCCACTCACTTTCTTGTAAATACAGGCTTCACCGCAAGTCTGTATAAAACTATATGCTTTGATCAACTTATCAAAGCGTATATTCCAACTCCGAGATGCTTGCACCAGTCCAGAGATGGATCGCTGGAGCTTGCATATTTTGTTAACACCTTCAGGATCGACAAAACCTTCTAGTTGCATCGTATACAACTCTTCTTTAATAAATCCATTAAGGAATGCAGTTTTGTTTATCCATTTGCCGGATTTCATAAAATGCGGCAATTGCTAACATGATTCGGACAGACTTAAGCATAGATACGAGTGAGAAACTCTCATCGTAGTCAATACTTTGAACTTGTCGAAAAACCTTTTGCGACAATTCTAGCTTTGTAGATAGTAACACTACTATCAGTGTCCGTCTTCCATCCATTTATTTTCTTTGGCTTGCCGATCATCGGGCAAATCCATCAAAGTCCATACTTTGTTCTCATACATGGATCATATCTCGGATTTCATGGCCTCAAACCATTTCGCGGAATCTGGGCTCATCATAGCTTCCTCATAGTTCGCAAGTTCGTCATGGTCTAGTAACATGACTTCCAGAACAGGATTACCGTACCACTCTAGTACGGATCTCACTCTGGTTTACTTACGAGATTCGGTAGTAACTTGATCTTGAAGTTACATGATCATCATCATTAGCTTCCTTACTAATTGGTGTAGTAGTCACAAGAACAGATTTCTGTGATGAACTACTTTCCAATAAGGGAGAAGGTACAATTACCTTATCAAGTTTTCTACTTTCCTCCCACTCACTTCTTTCGAAAGAAACTCTTTCTCTAGAAAGTTTCCGAACTTAGCAACAAAAGTCTTGCCTTCGGATCTGTAATAGAAGGTGTATCCAACAGTTTCCTTTGGATATCCTATGAAGACACATTTCTCCGATTTGGGTTTGAGCTTATCAGGATGAAACTTTTTCACATAAGCATCGTAACCCCAAACTTTAAGAAACGACAACTTTGGTTTCTTGCCAAACCATAGTTCATAAGGCGTCGTCTCAACGGATTTCGATGGTGTCCCTTTTAACGTGAATGCAGCTGTCTCTAATGCATGATCCCAAAACGATATTGGTAAATCGGTAAGAAACATCATAGATTGTACTATATCCAATAAAGTACGGTTATGACGTTCGGACACACCATTATGCTATGGTGTTCCAGGTGGCATGTATTTGTGAAACTATTCCACATTGTTTTAATTGAAGACCAAACTCGTAACTCAAATATTTGTCTCCGCGATCAGATCGTAGAAACCTTATTTTCTTGTCACGATGATTTTCACTTCACTCTAAAATTCTTTGAACTTTTCAAACGTTTCAGACTTGTGTTTCATTAAGTAGATATACCCATATCTGCTTAAATCATCTGTGAAGGTCAGAAAATAATGATACTTGTCGCGAGCCTTAATATTCATCGGACCACATACATCGGTATGTATGATTTCCAACAAATCTGTTGCTCGCTCCATTGTTCCGGAGAACGGCGTTTTAGTCATCTTGCCCAAGAGGCATGGTTCGCAAGCATCAAGTGATTCATAATCAAGTGATTCCAAAATCCCATCAGCATGGAGTTTCTTCATGTGCTTTACACCAATATGACCTAAACGGCAGTGCCACAAATAAGTTGCACTATCATTATTAACTCTGCATCTTTTGGCTTCAACATTATGAATATGTGTATCACTACTATCGAGATTAAGTAAGAACAAACCATTCTTTAATGGTGCATGACCATAAAAGATATTACTCATATAAATGGAACAACCATTATTCTCTGATTTAAATGAATAACCGTCTCGCATCAAACAAGATCCAGATATAATGTTCATGCTCAACGCTGGTACTAAATAACAATTATTTAGTTTCAACACTAATCCCGAAAGTATAGGGAGTGTGTGATGATGATCATATCAATCTTGGAACCACTTCCAACACACATCGTCACCTTGCCCTTTAACTAGTCTTTGTTCATTCTGCAACTCCCGTTTCGAGTTACTAATCTTAGCAACTTGAACTAGTACCAAATACTGAGGGGTTGCTATGAATACTAGTAAAGTACACATCAATAACATGTATATCAAATATACTTATGTTCACTTTGCCATCCTTCTTATCCGCCAATCACTTGGGGTAGTTCCGCTTCCAGTGACCAGTCCCTTTGCAGTAGAAGCACTTAGTCTCAGGCTTAGGACCAGACTTGGGCTTTTTCACTTGAGCAGCAACTTGCTTGCCGTTCTTCTTGAAGTTCCCCTTCTTTCCTTTTTGCCCTTTTCTTGAAACTAGTGATCTTGTCAACCATCAACACTTGATGTTTTTCTTTGATTTCTACCTTCGCCGATTTTAGCATCGCGAAGAGCTTGGGAATATTTTCCGTTATCCCTTGCATATTATAGTTCATCACGAAGTTCTACTAACTTGGTGATGGTGACTAGAGAATTCTGTCAATCACTATCTTATCTGGAAGATTAACTCCCACTTGATTCAAGCGATTGTAGTACCCAGACAATCTGAGCACATGCTCACTAGTTGAGCGATTCTCCTCCATCTTTTAGCTATAGAACTTGTTGGAGACTTCATATCTCTCAACTCGGGTATTTGCTTGAAATATTAACTTCAACTCCTAGAACATCTCATATGCTCCATGACGTTCAAAACGTCTTTGAAGTCCCGATTCTAAGCAGTTAAGCATGGTGCACTAAACTATTAAGTAGTCATGATATTGAGCTAGCAAAACGTTCATAATGTCTGCATCTGCTCCTGCAATAGGTCCGTCACCTAGCGGTGCATCAAGGACATAATTCTTCTGTGCAGCAATGATGATAAACCTCAGATCACGGATCCAATCCGCATCATTGCTACTAACATTTTTCAACACAATTTTCTCTAGGAACATATCAAAATAAACATAGGGAAGTAACAACGCGAGCTATTGATCTACAACATAGATATGCTAATACTACCAGGACTAAGTTCATGATAAATTAAAGTTCAATTAATCATATTACTTAAGAACTCCCACTTAGATAGACATCCCTCTAATCCTCTAAGTGATCACGTGATCCAAATCAACTAAACCATGTCCGATCATCACGTGAGATGGAGTAGTTTCAATGGTGAACATCACTATGTTGATCATATCTACTATATGATTCACGCTCGACCTTTCGGTCTCCGTGTTCCGAGGCCATATCTGTTATATGCTAGGCTCGTCAAGTATAACCTGAGTATTCCGCGTGTGCAACTGTTTTGCACCCGTTGTATTTGAACGTAGAGCCTATCACACCCGATCATCACGTGGTGTCTCAGCACGAAGAACTTTCGCAACGGTGCATACTCAGGGAGAACACTTCTTGATAATTTAGTGAGAGATCATCTTATAATGCTACCGTCAATCAAAGCAAGATAAGATGCATAAAAGGATAAACATCACATGCAATCAATATAAGTGATATGATATGGCCATCATCATCTCGTGCTTGTGATCTCCATCTTCGAAGCACCGTCATGATCACCATCGTCACCGGCGCGCCACCTTGATCTTCATCGCAGCATCGTTGTCGTCTCGCCAATCTTATGCTTCTACGACTATCACTACCGCTTAGTAATAAAGTAAAGCATTACATCGCGATTGCATTGCATACAATAAAGCGACAACCATATGGCTCCTGCCAGTTGCCGATAACTCGGTTACAAAACATGATCATCTCATACAATAAAATTTAGCATCATGTCTTGACCATATCACATCACAACATGCCCTGCAAAAACAAGTTAGACGTCCTCTACTTTGTTGTTGCAAGTTTTACGTGGCTGCTACGGGCTTAAGCAAGAACTCATCTTACCTACGCATCAAAACCACAACGATAGTTTGTCAAATAGACTCCGTTTTAACCTTCTCAAGGACCGGGCGTAGCCACACTCGGTTCAACTAAAGTTGGAGAGACAGTCTTCCGCAAGCCATCTATGTGCAAAGCACGTCGAGGGAACCGGTCTCGCGTAAGCGTACGCGTAAGGTTGGTCCGGATCGTCTTGTCCAACAATACCGCTGAACCAAAGTATGACATGCTGGTAGGCAGTATGACTTGTATCGTCCACAACTCACTTGTGTTCTACTCGTGCAAATAACATCAAACCATAAAAACCTAGGCTCGGATGCCACTGTTGGGGAACGTAGTAATTTCAAAAAAATTCCTACGCACACGCAAGATCATGGTGATGCATAGCAACGAGAGGGGAGAGTGTTGTCTACGTACCCTCGTAGACCGAAGCGGAAGCGTTGACACAACGTAGAGGAAGTAGTCGTACGTTCTCCTCGCGATCCAGCCGATCACAGCACCGTTACTCCGGCACCTCCGAGTTCTTGGCACACGTTCAGCTCGATGACGATCCCCGGGCTCCGATCCAGCAAAGCGTCGAGGAAGAGTTCCGTCAGCACGATGGCGTGGTGACGATCTTGATGTGTTACCGGCGCAGGGCTTCGCCTAAGCGCTGCAACGATATGATCGAGGTGGAATTTGGTGGAAGGGGGCACCGCACACGGCTAAGGAACGATCCGTAGATCAACTTATGTGTCTCTGGGGTGCCCCCTGCCCCTGTATATAAAGGATGGAGGAGGAGGAGGCCGGCCAAGCCAATTGGTGCGGCCAAGCTATGGAGTCCTACTAGGACTCCAAGTCCTAGTAGGAGTCCACCAAGAGGGGAGGAAGAGAGAAGGAATAGGAGGAGAAGGAGAGGTGGCCGGCCCCCTTTTCCCTAGTCCAATTCGGACTAGAGGGGAGGGGGGGCGCAGCTGCCTTTTTTTTCCTCTTCCCACTAAAGCCCATCAAGGCCCATTACTTCTCCCGTAATCCCGTAACTCCCCGGTACCTCCGAAAATACCCGAACCACTCAGAACCCTTCCGATGTCCGAATATAGTCGTCCAATATATCGATCTTTATGTCTCGACCATTTCGAGACTCCTCGTCATGTCCCCGATCTCATCCGGGACTCCGAACTCCTTCGGTACATCAAAACTCATAAACTCATAATATAACTGTCATCGAAACCTTAAGCATGCGGACCCTACGGTTCGAGAACAATGTAGACATGACCGAGACACATCTCCGGTCAATAACCAATAGCGGGACCTGGATGCCCATATTGGCTCCTACATATTCTGCGAAGATCTTTATCGGTCAGACCGCATAACAACATACGTTGTTCCCTTTATCATCGGTATGTTACTTGCCCGAGATTCGATCGTCGGTATCCAATACCTAGTTCAATCTCGTTACCGGCAAGTCTCTTTACTCGTTCCGTAATACATCATCTCACAACTAACACATTAGTTGCAATGCTTGCAAGGCTTATGTGATGTGCATTACCGAGAGGGCCCAGAGATACCTCTCCGACAATCGGAGTGACAAATCCTAATCTCGAAATACGCCAACCCAATATGTACCTTCGGAGACACCTGTAGAGCACCTTTATAATCACCCAGTTACGTTGTGACGTTTGGTAGCACACAAAGTGTTCCTCCGGCAAACGGGAGTTGCATAATCTCATAGTTAAAGGAACATGTATAAGTCATGGATAAAAGCAATAGCAACACACTAAACGATCGGGTGCTATGCTAATGGAATGGGTCATGTCAATCAGATCATTCAACTAATGATGTGATCTCGTTAATCAAATAACAACTCTTTGTTCATGGTTAGGAAACATAACCATCTTTGATTAATGAGCTAGTCAAGTAGAGGCATACTAGTGACACTCTGTTTGTCTATGTATTCACACATGTATTATGTTTCCAGTAAATACAATTCTAGCATGAATAATAAACATTTATCATGATATAAGGAAATAAATAATAACTTTATTATTGCCTCTAGGGCATATTTCCTTCAATCAATGGTGTCCTCACTGATTGTTTGAGTCCTTGTGAGATTTTATTCTGCATGTATCAATTTTCACTTGGTTTTGCCCCGCAGGTGCCAACAGAAAAAGAGCGCCCCACGGTTGGGCCCAAGGTGCCTGCAATGGATCCATGTCGCATAGATACCGTGTGTATGTGTGACAGAAATGGCATGTTGTCACACACGAGTAAAGCTACATCCACGGACGAATGATTTTATAAAAAAAAAAGGACATCCACCGTATGAATTACGGGTGATCTACAACCATCGGTTAAATTAGGATGGAGGTGATTAATGAGGAGAATTTAGTTTTTTGGCACCAACAAAAACTGGAGCTTTCAGCCTGTATATGCGACCGTAATTGGCAGCCCGTAAGTCTAGCATGTTTGTGTTTATACCTGACCATCCCTCAGGCCGGGCCGGGTTTCAGGCCGTTCCTAATGAGGCTCGATGTAAAAAACCCAGGCCAGGGCCGGCTCGACCAATTGTCGGGCCTAAAAATCAAGCCCAAGTCTGGCCCGCCAGTGTAAAAGCCTGCCGGGTTTCGGGTCGTGCCTCTTCGTTAAATCGCTAATATGTCAGGCTCGGGCCCAACCGGCCTTTCGGCTCAAAATTTAGGCCCGGGCCCGGCCTATGGACACGGTCGGGCCGTCCGGGCCGGGCCTCTTTGTTAAATCACTATATGTCAAGCTCGGGCCCAATCCGGTCTTTGGGCTCAAAATCTAGGTCCCAGGCCCGGCCCGTGGACACGGTCGGGCCGTCCGGGCCGGGCTGCCCATGGCCAGGTATATTTGTGTTGCACGCACATTCATGTGTCACGTTACCCTGCACCAAGTCCACGGGGAATTTCTGAAGTACTAGCATAGTATACCGTATATTCCAAGAAATTCTCACAGGAAGCCGTAGTCCGTAGATTGTTTTTAGAATTATTACTCTGTATAAGTTGTGTACCTGAAGAAGACTATTACGAGTTTGAGTTGGCAATGCTCGAACTGAAACTGAAACCACACCTGCTGTCGGCCAACTGTGCCACACGGGCCGGGCTCTCCTAGAGAAAACGTTAAACAAGGAGATAGGCGGGCCCCACGTTCTAGAAGCGGGCCAAGCACGAGAAGATCCCCGTGAAGAAGAAAGATGACGGGGCACTACAGTTACGTTTACCAATTTGATTTGAGTTGAGTTGGTCCTGTACTACGTCTTGTCTCGTTGCGTCGACGCCCATCTGGGTGTGTCTGGGACTGTCCCGAAGACACGCCGCCGCCGCCCCTCCCGGCGGACGAGAGAGACAGAACGAAACGCAAGCAGGTTAGAGCTGCACCGTACGTGGAGGTAGCGAGTTCGTAGGCTGACCAACCAACACTGACATTCAGAAGATTTGACTTGTTTCGATCAACTGGTTTTAAAATTTTAATTAACGCAATCGAGCACAGCCGCGCTGCACGGCGTCGCATCGGTGACGGTCCACGTGGGCCAAAACGGTGGTCGGTCGACGACGTGGTGGACGTGCACCGTTGGTGCGTGGAGCAAGCGGCGGCGTGCTGTCCGTTCACTCTGGACTGACTGGAGTATATGTACGAAGCTATCTAGTCTGGGGAGGTCGGATTCCTTTTTCCCGGCGGCGGCAGCTCAGATTCCGGCCGACCATGCCGGCCGCACGAGCCCATGCATGCCAAAAAGGCCAAAGCTACGGTCGGTCGGCGCCCGCCACGTGCCGCGCCCGGAGGGCCAAGTGCGTGAGTCCAGCTTCGCCTCGCCTGCCTGCCTGGCGGGTTGCGCCCGCGGCGGGTGTGCGTCACGGACGACGTGGCCGCCGGGTTCGGACGTAAGCGGAGGCCCGAGTGAGCAGAGCACAGCGCGGCGCGTGACCGAGATGGAAAGGAAACGGCATATAAAACCCCGCGCGGCCGGCCGGGGCCTGCAGCCACACCAGAGCCAGGGCCAACAAGAAGAGAGAGGCCACCATCACCTCCAGCCTCCAGGAGAGAGAGACCGCGGACGGAGCGATCGATGATGGCGGCGGCGAGGGCGCTCTCCTCCGTACTCCTCGTTCTCCTGCTCGTCGCTGTCGCGACTCCGGAGGCGGCGGCGGCGACGATCACCAAGCGCGACTTCCCCCCGGGCTTCATCTTCGGCACCGGCTCCTCCGCCTACCAGGTGCGCCACTCGGACTCGGCTCAAGCCGGCCAGCCACGCCGGCTCGCCGTTGCATGTATCGTACTCCGGAGTAGTATCAATCAGTAATACCTCCGGTACGGTGGTTCTTCTGATTCGTGCGTGGGGATTTCTCCTCGGTCAAACAAAGCGGTTGAATAAGATCACAGCCGAGCTGACGGTCAGACCAGCACTAGTATGCATAGTATGTATACCTTCTCCGTGATGAAAACAGATGCAGTACTAGTAGTATACTCCAGGTCTAGAAGAGAACGCAATAACTAGGAGTTAACCAAAGTCTTTCTCGACACGGAAACAGAGAGAATTACACAAAGCCATACTACCTCCAGTCATCTCCTCTGCGTTGCTTCTTTCATTTCAAGAGAAAGAACGAAAATATGATAAGTATGATCTTGGCGCAGGGCTGCCAAGTGCAGTGCTACGACTAGGCAGGACGCAGCGGACGTGTACGTGTTGGCCACTATCCTAGGCTCCTAGCTGGCACCGCCACCGACGGCCGCTCTGCTCGTGCTCCACTCGTCGCCGATCAATCTGCCTGCACCACCTACTCGACCACACGTTCATTTCATACACGGAACGGGAATGTTTCCTCTTGCCTTCCATGGAAAGTTACCGTCCTGGCCTTCCGTTTTCGTTCGTCCACCTCCCACCAGAGACCAGACCCCCTAAGAAAAAAGAAGAAGAAAAAAAAAACCTCCCACGAGACCCCCTAAAAAAAAGAAGAAGAAGAAAAAAATCTCCCACGAGACTTGACTTTGGGCCACACGTGACGCCCGTCCTTTTAAACAAGATGGAT
Source organism: Aegilops umbellulata (assembly GCA_032464435.1). Lineage (NCBI taxonomy): Eukaryota > Viridiplantae > Streptophyta > Magnoliopsida > Poales > Poaceae > Aegilops > Aegilops umbellulata. The sequence goes on along the minus strand of CP136058.1, from coordinate 449,567,175 downwards.
GGACTGAGCCATCCGACGGATGGGCCAGGGCGCACGACAGTGCCATTTCAAGAGCAGTTTTTATTACCTACTCTACTCTACTCTACTCTACTGGTATGATGCAGCAGTTCATTACTCCCTACGTATGAAAGCTCAAACCAGTACAGTAGCGTTTTGTTTCTGATGCCATTTCAAGAGCAGTTTTTATTACGTACTCTACTCTACTGGTATGATGCAACAGCTTATTACTCCCTACGTAGTACTACATGGAGCTCAAACCAGCACAGTAACTCTTTTGTCTCTGATGCCATCCGATCCCTGCTGCCTGCAAACTCCCACGTTAAAATAGCCACCACCGCTTGCACTTGCAGCCGTGCTCTCCTCCCACAAGAGACTATGAACAGGAGCAGGAGCAGGAGCAACGCGTTCATTGGCTGGTCGCTGCGATTATGCTTTGTTTTTGACCAAGCCAGGCTGGCCGGTTCCATATTCTTTAGTGCTGCTTCTTCTTCAGTTGGATGCCAGTATATCTGGCCATGGGCCGGGCCGGGCCTGAAAAAGCCCACGGCAGAAAACTGAGGCCCAGGCCCTACCATTGGGCCTACTTTTCAAGCCCAAGCCCAGCCCATCTGGTAAAAACCCTGAAAAGCCCTTAGGGCTTAGGGCCGTGGGTCGGGCCTCTTCCTTAAAATGCCAATATGCCAAGCCCAAGCCCGTCCAGGCCCTACTGGTGGGCTCAAACAAGCCCGGCCCATGGACCAGCCCATCAGGCCTAGGCCCTGGATTTTAGGGCCGGGTCTGGGTGGGCCGACAGGGCCGGGCCTGAGATGGCCAGGACTAGATGCCATCCACTGGGCCGCTCTTGTGTCTATTTTATTTTCTTTCTTCGTAAGGAAACACACGTACGTACATCCATCGTTTCTAAATATAAGTCTCTATAAAGATTCACTATAGACTACATATGGAGCAAAACGAGTGAATCTACTCTCAAAATGCATCTATACACATTCGTATGTGGTTCATACTGAAATCTCTACAAAGACTTATATTTAGAAACGGAGGGAGTACTTTCTCCGTCCCAAAATAAACGTCTCGATTTTAGTACAACTTTGACATAAATACATACATACAAAGAGCTGTGCGTGCACGGCAGCATTGGTCATGCACGGCATGTCGATGGTTTCCAAGCGCAAACTAGTAGTCTATGCCAGCTTGGTCGTCGGCATCCTAGCAGCACCACTCAACTCAAACCACATCTTCCATGCAAAGAAATATCTGCTCTTAACCTACATAAGAAAACGAGAGTTCTCTCGAACGTGGAGTATCTACACCCGGCCTCAAATGAGCTCGGGTGAACAGTAAAATCGAAAATTATTTTTAAAATGTTTAAAAAATTCTCAACTTTTTTTTGTGGTGAACTTTGACAAATGTTCTAACTGCGTGCAAAATTTCATCTTCAGATCACATTCGTTGAAGGCGTGACAAAAAAACAAAATCGATGCTCTGAAAATGCTACTTTCAAAGCATTTTGGAGCACTGATATTTTTTTTTCTTGCCAAGCCCTGTACGAATATGATTTGAAGATGAAATTTTGCAAGCAGTTAGAATATTTGTCAAAGTTTATCACAAAAGAATCAGAATTTTTTGAACATTTTTAAAATGTTTTTCAATTTTACTGTTGATAAAGGACTTTCCGAGTTCTCTCTCTCTCTTTCTTTTGCTTCACTGGCCTCTGATTTTTCTCGCCTCCAAGGCTCCAAGCTACAGCCGCTGTCCTCCCTGCTCCTTCGCCTTTTTCATCCGTCACGCGTTACGCATCCCATCGAAAGAAACTCAACAGACCGTGCCAACCTTTAGACGGACGGATGGATGTCAGGACGGGCGAGGAACTCATCATGGACACGAAATTCCTGGCGCCAAAGGGCCTTCTCTCCTTCCTTCCTTCCTTCCTTCCTTCCACGTGCTCTCCCCCTCCCGCCATGTTTTTTCCTTAATGATCTGAAGCGTTCAATAAAGAATGTGGTGATCAATGCGACATTAATACTAGCTCGATAGGCGAAAGGTGCAGCTGCTTAGATAACCTTAAACACCTGCTTAAATTCAGGGTCCGTCACTGACTGGGACATGCTTTTACTCCTTAGCATAAACCCATATTAGCAACCACTTGCGAGCAGGGCGTCACAGCTCTTGCGTCCATTGCTTGGTCACCGATGCTAGCTAGATCCTCTTGTTTCTGACGACGACCTCTTCGTTTCGTTCCATACTGGAGTACTAAGCAAGTAGGCAGTGTCATGTCTTCAGAAAACAACCTACCGGGCCGGGTGTCGCCTTCTTGCCACTTCCTCTCGTCGATTTCACGTCACCTCACGATCACTGGGGGTGTTAATTTCTCCTCCTTTGGCCGCTTCTTCTGCTTTGGCTGGAGCGGGAAAAAAAAGTACTGTATCTTTCGTCGGCGAAAGCTGCAGATTGGTAGTGATGTTCCGCAGAATTGGAACCACAAAAACTCCTTCCGCAAAAAATAAAAATAAAATAGATAGCCTGAAACTCTTTAAGATATATGTTCACTCTTAGGCAGGAGTGTGCTGTTTAAATCTTCAGAATTCAGATCACAGCTATTATCCGTTGTATTGTATGGAATACTTTGCTGACCTGAACATTCGGCTGATTCTTCCAGATCGAAGGTGCGGTCGCAGAGGACGGGAGAAAACCCAGCATCTGGGACACGTTCACACACTCAGGTAGTTCTAATCTCCACGCGACCTGCGCGTCAGAATCTGCCGTGCATTCTCCTATTGCGAATTATAACACGGAGTTTCTAACATTCGCAGGCCATTCCGTCGATGGATCAAATGCTGATGTGACTGCAGATCAGTATCATAAGTACAAGGTCAGTTTGTGAGACCAAGTTATGTTAAATGGATGACTTTTCAGACCAAGATTTTGGTGTTGAACTTATGGTAACATACTGATTTTGTGTTTGACAACAGGAAGATGTAAAGCTTTTGAGCGACATGGGCGTCGACGCCTACAGATTTTCCATTGCCTGGCCTCGCCTTATTCCCGGTAAAGCCATACCCACAGTATCATGTTGACTATGTCTTTCAGAAATGAGGCCATCAGTTCACTGATTTGATTATGTGCAATCCATGAAGATGGCCGAGGAGATGTCAATCCAAAGGGACTGGAGTACTACAACAATCTTATTGATGAACTCCTGGCTCATGGTATTTAATCCCTGGCAGACTGAATCCTTCTCGAAGAATAAAAATTCCAGGATTTTCAGATGTCCAGCTGCACATGAGTAACTCATGCACCTTTCTCTGCTTCATGTAGGAATCCAGCCTCATGTCACGATATATCATTTCGACTTCCCTCAGGCTCTTCAAGACGAATACAACGGCATGCTTAGTCGCCAATTCATGTACTTTCTTTTTGCCACGCTAATTAACATCATTACCGCAAGGGCAATTCCATAAGAGAATAAGAAATAATCTGTTTTTTGCCTTTCCGTCACATGGTTGCAGAGATGACTACACGGCGTATGCAGAAGTGTGCTTCAAGAACTTTGGAGACAGGGTGAAATACTGGAGCACTGTCAATGAGCCAAACATCGAGCCGATTGGCGGGTACGATCAGGGTATCCTCCCACCGCGGCGATGCTCATTCCCCTTCGGCACCCTCAGTTGCGACAACGGCAACTCTACCACAGAGCCATACATAGTAGCTCACCATCTTCTGCTTGCACATGCCTCAGCAGCTTCCCTGTATAAAGAGAAGTATCAGGTTAGGAACCATGCCACCTTTTACTGAACTATAACTGTTTATCTGGGATAGCCATTCTCACAGGTGTAATATTCCCTTCTATTTCTTGATAATCAGGCCAAGCAAGGAGGAAATATTGGACTCACATTGCTTGGTTGGTGGTACGAGCCTGCGACACAAACACCTGAGGATATAGCAGCAGCTGAAAGGATGAACGACTTTCACATTGGATGGTCTGTTCTTCTATTATAGGACTCAAGTTTCAAAGAAGCAGCTATAATTTGTGTGTAACTACAACTAAAGATCATCTGAACATGGCACAGGTATATGCATCCGTTGGTGCACGGAGATTACCCCCCGGTGATGAGGAAGAATGTTGGGTCCAGGCTACCATCATTCACCGACGAAGAACTGAAGAGGCTGCTCGGATCTTTCGATTTTGTCGGATTTAACCACTACATTGCGGTATATGTGAAGGCTGATCTTAGCAAGCTGGATGATGAGCTGAGAGATTACATGGGCGATGCAGCCGTGAAATATGACAGTAAGAATTCTAATAACCTAAAGTCCTGTCATGTGTTATATCTGCCACAGTAGTGCAATGAGAGAAATTGATTAACCTAACTCTTCTGCAAATGTATTATTGCAGTGCCATTTTTGAAGAAGAACCAGGTATTTGACGATACAATGCATTTCATCCCTAATAATCAATTTAGTTGGGAAATGAACTTTGTTCCCAACATAACTAAATCATATGCATGTCTGTGTGGCTAAAATTAAACTGTAACAGCTCCTGTTTGGGTTGAAAAGCGATTTCATGACATCGACACCGTGGGCTCTGAAGAAAATGCTGGAGCATCTCCAGCTCAAATACAAGAACCCTATAGTCATGATCCATGAGAACGGTAAATTATGCTAAAACAGAACTTTCAGCCACCCTAAAACGTCATGACCCCAAGGAATCATCAACCTGACATATCATGTCTTCAATGTTCATATTTACCAGGAGCTGCTAGCATTGCGGATCCTTCTGCTGGGAACGCCCCCGACGACGAGTTCAGGTCGCAGTACCTGCAGGACTACATCGAGGCGACCCTCGAATCCAGCAGGTACCAAATACCAACACATTCATCTCAGCACAAGAGTGATATGACCCCCCCTGAAACAAATTGACACAGTTTATCTCACCATTCTCCTCTCTGATGCTGGGTGATCAGGAACGGGTCCAACGTGCAGGGCTACTTCGTGTGGTCTTTTCTGGACGTGTTTGAGTATCTGTTCGGCTATCGCATGGGCTTCGGCCTCTATGGCGTGGACTTCAACTCCGAGGAGAGGACGAGGTACCAGAGGCACTCCGCCAAGTGGTTCGCCGGCTTCCTCCGTGGCGGCGAGCTGAGGCCGGTGGCTCTCCCCGGCCAGGCATATTCCCAGTGATCTTGGCACACTTGTTGATGCTTCTGTAGCCCACGGAGAGGAGGATGGACGACGAATAAGCCTGGGAAGATGGTTGGGTGTTGTTTTTGATGGTAACTGAATTTTGCTTGGGCAGTAGGGTTTATATACAGGTCTCTGCTTCTTTTGGATTCGATTGTTCCTAAATGTATATGTCTATGTTGATGTATAATGCGGAAAATATTCATATGTCGATATACAAGGTGTTGGATCCAGTCAGCAGTTCGAGATCGAAATCACGTACCTGCAATGCTACAAAATCTCGATTTTCATTCAATAGCATATACATACATATGCATGGGCTGTGAAGATGGAACAAGGCACACACTAGCTGTGCTGACCAAACAAAGAGCCTCCTGATATTGTCATTATGCTGTATTGACCCTCAACTGGAAGCCAAATTTGGAAGGTCTGTTGTGTAGGCCAGATTCCAACATTGGGAGTAGTTTAGAACAGATACTGGATGTGGTTGAAGTATCGTGAAAGGGCCAGATTTGTCGAACAAAAAAACTCATTCCGGCGGTGTTGCTGGGTGGTGCTTTATAAACTAACACCGTCCTCGCGCGGCTACCACCAGCGGGTGATGGCTGCCCTCGAGCTCAGGTTGTAGTTGGTGTGCAAGGCGAACGCATTCAGGGTGCTCGAGAAAATGCTGCTGCGGTATTAGAGACATGGGATGGGAGAGAAAACAGGTGACACATCTGCTGTATATATGTGGGTTCGGATGAAATGTCTCCGGTTTTGAACCCATGATGATGGACTGCATCTCGACAAAAGAAAAGGATGGGGACCTGATGTCGGCTTCCTGTGAATTCGAGGGGCAAAATTATAATTTTCCTTAATTAAACCAAAGCAGTTCACTAAAAAAGTAGCCTGTGAATCTGTGACTTCTTCAGTCGAGTACAGCTGCACCGCTAGCTAGGCTTGGAAGTCGCAGGATCAGTGGGTCGGTCGACGTGGGCGGAAGCGGTGGTCAGCCGCCCAGGCCCCACAAAGCGGTCTCTGAGACCGCTGCCCGCTTGCGTGCAGCTCCGTCCACTCTGCCTGGCGTTACACGCAGCCGGTCCGGCGAGGTCACAGGCCAGGAAGCCAGATTCCTTTTCTTCCGACGGCCGACCATGACGCTGACGCCAGTCCTATACCACTACATATACACACGCAGTCGCAGCCATTCCATTCCCAAGCTTCAGCGGCCGCAGGGCAGTTCATCACCCACCCCACCACCACCGCCGAGGAAACAGCGGGCAGTGGCCGGCGAAACGACAGAGCTAGCAACAGCTGTCTATATATAGGCGATGAGGACGGCGGGCCGGACGCCGGCGACGAGGGCGCTCTCCAGCGTCCTTTTCCCCCTACTCGCCGTCGCGTCTCAAGGGGCCGCCGCGGCGGCCATCACCAAGGGCGACTTCCCCCCGGGGTTCGTCTTCGGCATCGGCTCCTCCGCTTACCAGGTACGCAAGGCACTGCTATGGCACTCACTCAGCTCACGCCGGCTAGTCCCGGCTACCCGCCTCGCCCTGGCCCTCGCCCTTGCTTGCATGGTACAGTAGTATACCAGTATATCGCCGGTGGTTCGTGCGTAGGGATATTTCTCCTGTCACAGCTGACGGTCACACCAGCATCTCCTTAATTAAAACATACAGAGATAGCATAAGAGTGAAGAGTGTTTAGATCACTAAAGTAGTGATCACTAGAGTAGTATAGCAAAGAACAGTACTACTACCAGTATAGTACTATTATTATCTTTGTGCTGGGCATGAAATTGCTGCCACGTATAAATGCCAACTTGTTGGTCGATACGTCTCCACGTTCATATATATATATATATATATATATATATATATATATATATATATATATATATATATATATACAGTAGATAGTAGATAGTAGAAACAATATAAAAGATCTCCTTTTTACCTTCAAAAGGAAATAGCACCAGAGAGATGGCATTTGCATACCGTGCACTGCGCTGGTGTTGTTTTCCTCCTCCTGGCCTTCCCTTTTCCTTCACCAGCTCCTCCGCCTTTTTCTCGACGACATTTTCGGTCACACGTGACGCGTCCTATCGACAAACTGAACTGAGCCATCGATCAGACGTGTGGAACAGGGCGTGCAAGAAAGTAAGGGACATGGAATTTCCACGGCGAAAGAGCAGTTTTTCTTTTCTTTTCTTTTCTTTCCACGTGTTCTGGCCATGTTTTCCTGATCTAATCTGAAGTGAAGGAATAATGTGGCGATGCTGGATAGCTAATGTTCCATTCCTGAGTAGTGTGCTTGTGCTAAACTGTTGATGGCAACAGTGGAGTGGTTCAACGTCCAAAAAAGGCAAAACTGTGGAGTAGTTCGAAACACGCAGCTGCTTAAATACAGGGTCCATCTCCGACCAACACAAACACTCTTTCTAATGTTATTACATTTACATCCATATAAAACGAGATTCAACCTTCGTTTTACTGAGGATGACGTTTTCGTCCCATATAGTCTTCGTCTTCATAACAGAACCCAGATGCCGTTTTCAAACCAGTTTCTTTCGTCCACTTCATTTCGATGTCACCAGGTCAATTTCTCCTTTGGCCACTTCTTTCTGTTTTTGGCTGGAGCTAAACGGAGTATCTTAATCAGTAAAAACGGCAAATTGGCGGTGGTGTAATGCAGTAATGGTGATGGTAGGATTGGAACCGTAAATAGCCTGGAACTTTGAAGAATGCAGGGGAATAAATAGTGATCCGTTTATGTTGTTAGGGATTAGGACCCGAGAGTCCAAAATTATAACTCGGCGTTTGCTCTTGAGACTGCCGGTTTTAGAGAGAATGCTCAAAATTTGGACCTCAAGGACTATTATTGATAGAGAGAACGGTCGAAATTAACTGCCTTTGCTCTTAGGACTCTGCTGTTTGAATCATCAGAATTCGGACGACAGGTGAAACAAAAATCTGGGATTGTATAAAATACTCCCTTCGTCCCATAATATAAGAGCCGTGTATCAAGAGGGAGTAGTTTGTTGTACGTACCGGCCTGAACATTCGGCTGATTTTCCAGATTGAAGGCGCAGTTGCAGAGGACGGAAGAAAACCCAGCATCTGGGACACGTTCACACACTCAGGTTAATTTCACCCACGCACTGTGAGCCTGAATCTGCCACACATCTGCCACACATTATCGCATTGTCAATTATAACATGGAGTTTTAACATCCACAGGCTACTCTGCCGATGGAGCCACTGCTGATGTGACTGCAGATCAGTATCATAAGTACAAGGTTAGTTTGTGAGACCAAGTAATGTTAAATGGATGAATTTCCAGACCAATAAGGCGGTGCTAAACTTACTGTGATAAACCACCAGGAAGATGTAAAGCTTTTGAGCGAGATGGGCGTCGATGCATACAGATTTTCCATTGCCTGGCCTAGGCTTATTCCTGGTAAGGCCATACCGGCAGTATTAGTAAAAGCACTACATATATTGAATAAGGAAAGTTAAGAATGGTACTGAACTGACTTCTGTTTGCAATCCATGAAGATGGCCGAGGAGCTGTCAATCCAAAGGGACTGGAGTACTACAACAACCTTATCAATGAACTCCTTAGTCATGGTATTTGATCCTTGGCATACTGAATCCTCCATTTAGGAATGAAATTCATGGGTCTCCAGATGTCCAGTTGTGCAGAGATGAACTGTGCATCTTCCTGTGTTTCATGTAGGAATCCAGCCTCATGTGACGATATATCATTTCGACTTCCCTCAGGCTCTTCAAGATGAATACCGTGGGATGCTTAGTCGTAAATTCATGTACTTATCTTCTTGCCCTACTATTCAATGTCATTACTGCAAGTGCAATACTTGCCATACTATTCAATGTCATTAGTGCAAGTGCAATTTCACAAGGGAAGAAAAAATAATGGTTATTTTTTACCTTTTTTTGTCACATGGTTGCAGAGATGACTACACGGCATATGCAGATGTGTGCTTCAAGAACTTTGGCGACAGGGTGAAATACTGGAGCACCGTGAATGAGCCGAACATTGAGCCCATTGGCGGATACGATGTAGGATTCTTTCCACCACGGCGATGCTCCTCCCCCTTCGGCATCAGTTGTGACAATGGCAACTCTACCACTGAGCCCTACATAGTAGCTCACCATCTTCTGCTTGCACATGCCTCAGCAGCGTCCCTGTATAAAGAAAAGTACCAGGTTAGGAACAATTCCACCTTTTACAGAACCAACATGTTCATTTGAGATTAGCCGTTCTCACATGTGCAATATTCCTTCTTATTTCTTGTTAATCAGGCCAAGCAAGGAGGGAAAATTGGACTCACATTGCTCTGCTGGTGGAACGAGCCTGCGACACAAACACCTGAGGATATAGCAGCAGCTGAAAGGATGAATGACTTCCACATTGGATGGTATGTTTCTACATTTCAAGTTTAACAAGGACAGCTAGAATGTGTATGTAACTACAGCTAAAGATCTTGTGATCATGACACAGGTATATGCATCCATTGGTGCATGGAGATTACCCCCCATTGATGAGGAAGAATGTTGGGTCCAGGCTACCATCTTTCACCGCTGAAGAGCTAAAGAGAGTGCGTGGGTCTTTTGATTTTGTCGGATTTAACCACTACGGTGCCGCTTATGTGAAGGCTGATCTTAGCAAGCTGGATCAAAAGCTGAGAGATTACATGGGTGATGCAGCCGTGAAATATGACACCAGTAAGAATATTAATAACCTGAGGTCCTGTCATGTGTTATACTATGTGCCACAATGCAATGAGAGAAATGGATTAACCTAACTCTTCTGCAAATGTATTCTTGCAGTGCCATTTTTGAACTCGAACAACCAGGTATTTGATGATACAAGCCATTTAATCTCTAATCAATTTAGTTGGGAAATGAACTTTGTTCCCAATAAACTAAATCATTTGTATGTCCGTGTGGCTAAAATTAAACGTAACAGCTCCTGTTTGGGTTGAAAATGGATTTTATGTCATCGACACCGTGGGCTCTGAAGAAAATGCTGGAGCATCTCCAGCTCAAATACAAGAACCCTGTAGTCATGATCCATGAGAACGGTAAATTCTACTCAAGCAGAACTTTCAGCGACCATAAAACATCATGATCCCAGGGAATCATCAACCTGAAATATCATGTCTTCAATGTTCATATTTACCAGGAGCTGCTAGCATTGCGGATCCTTCTGCTGGGAACGCCCCCGACGACGAGTTCAGGTCGCGGTACCTCCAGGACTACATCGAGGCGACCCTCGAATCCAGCAGGTACCAACACATTCATCTCAGTCAAGAGCAACATGACACCTGAAACAAATTGACAACAGTTATCTCACCATTCTCCTCTCTTTTGATGGATTATCAGGAACGGGTCGAACGTGCAGGGCTACTTCGTGTGGTCGTTTCTGGACGTGTTCGAGTATCTGTTCGGCTATCGCATGGGCTTTGGCCTCTATGGCGTCGACTTCAACTCCGAGGAGAGGACGAGGTACCAGAGGCACTCCGCCAAGTGGTTCGCGGGCTTCCTCCATGGCGGCGAGCTGAGGCCGGTGGCTCTGCCTGGGAAGGCCTATTCCCAGTGATCTTGACACACTTGTCCGAGCTTCCCACGAAGAGGAGAATGCACGAATAAGCCTGGGAGGATGGTTGGGTGTTGTTTTTGGATGGAAATTGAATTTTGCTTGGGCAGTAGGGTTTATATTATATATAGGTCTCTGCTTCTTTGGATTCGATTGTTCCTATAATATGTATGTCTGTGGAAAATATTAACATGTGGATATGCAAGGTGTTGGATCTGGTCAGTAGTTCGAGACCGAAATAACATACTTGCAATGCTGCAAAATCTCAATTTTCATTCAATATAGTACTATATACATATGCATTGGCTGTGAAGATGAACAAGGCACACACATGTTGTGGTGACCAAACAAAGAGCCTCCTGATATTGTTATTATGCTGTATTGACCAAACAACGTAGTACCCCTCAACTGCAAGCCAGACTTGGAAGGTCTGTTGTGTAGGCCAGATTCCAACATTGGGAGTAGGTTAGAACAGAAACTGGATGTGGTTGAACTATATATCACGAAAGGGCCAGGTTTGTCGGGAAAAAAAACTGATTCCAGCGGGGTGGCGCTTTACAAACTACTTCCTCCGTCCGGATTTATTAGGCCTCTTAGCATCACAAGCATGTCCCTTTTTATAAGGCCTTGCTTTGGAAAGGTGCGTGCATGCAATCAAGGTGATGGCCGGCCTCGAGCTCAGGCAGGTTGTCGTTGGTGTGAAGGGCGAACGCACTCAAGGTGCTCGAGAAAATGCTGCTGCTGTATTAGAGAGATGGACACATCTGCTGTATGTGGGTTTGCATGAAATTTTTGACGAAAGGGTTTGGATGAAATGTCTCCAGTTTTGAAACCATGATGGACTGAATGTGGACTTCCTGTAAATTCAAGTGGCAAAAAAGATGCAATTTAATTAAACCAAAAGTAGTCTGTGTCTGGGAGTACAGGTAGAGCTGCACCGCAATGCTTAGAAGTCGCAGGAACAGTGGGAAGATGGTGGTCGACGTGGCCGGGAGCGGGAACGGTGGTCAGCCGACGTGGTGGGCCCCGCCCGGCCCCTTCCAATCCTCGAGAAGGGACAAAGCGGCCTCTCGCTGCCCGCTTGCGTGCGGCTCCGTCCACTCTACCTGGCGTTGCACGCAGCCGGTCCGGCGAGGTCACAGGCCAGGAGGCCAGATTCCTTTTCTTCCGACGGCCGACCATGACGCTGACGCCAGTCCTATGCCACACATACACACACGCAGTCGCAGCCACGCCATTCCCAAGCCTCAGCGGCCGCAGGGCACCGGGAACGGCATATAAAAAGAGACCATCACCCGCCACCGCCACCGCCCAGACAGCGCGCGGTGGCCGGCGAACCGACAGAGCCAGCAATAGCTGCCTATATATAGGCGATGAGGACGGCGGGTCGGATGCCGTCGACGAGGACGCTCTCGTGTGTCCTTTTCCTTCTCGTAGCCGTTGCGTCTCCGGCGTCCGCCGCCGCCATCACCAAGGGCGACTTCCCGCCGGGGTTCGTCTTCGGCACCGGCTCCTCTGCTTACCAGGTGCGTACTACCATGCCACTTAGTTCAATATCGTCAGTACACAAATCGCCGGTGGTTTGTGGGGATTTCTCCTAGTATCACAGTCGACAGTCACACCAGCATCTACGTATACGTAACTAAAACAGACAGAGACACCATGTTACATTGTTACGTACTATGTGACCCAAACATTTCTCGATCATCAGGAAACAAACGTACGGAAAGCCACATCCCGCGTGTTGGTTCTATTCTGTCAACGAGCAGTACTACTACTAGTATACTACTCCCTCTATAAGACTAATATAAGACCTTTTATAGATCACTAAGTAGTGATCTATATAAAAAGTCTTATATTAGGGGAGGAGCGATTTGGCTCCCGAGCTCATCTGCACCCCATGAACAGCAAAACCAAATAAAATATTAGAAGAAATCTAACAATTTTGATTTTTTTGGCATGGTAGATATTTCAGTGTGCGAGGTTCGAGCCAAATTTCAGCTCATTTTGGCATCCGTGTTGGCAAATAAAAGATGGGAGTTGTTTGAAACAGTGTACTATTCGGTCTATTTTTATTTTTTTTGCTGAGAGCTACTCAAATGTCTACATGAGAAGAAATTTGGCACGGACCTCATGCACTGAAACATCTTCCATGCAAAAAAAGATGGAATTTTATGAAGGTTTTTAGTATTTGTTTTGATTTTACTGTTCATAGGGTGCAGATGAGGCTAGGCCAAAAAATGGATATTCGTTAAATTAGTTATTACATTAGTTTACATAGCGAGTACTAGTTTAGCCTACAAAAAACATCTTATATTTTGATACGGAGGTAATATTATCTTTGTGAAGGGCATGAAATTGCTGCCAAGTAATCCCTCCATTTCAAAATAAGTGACTTAACTTTGTACTAATTTCTCGTTCCATATCCTCTATATAGCACCACCACACGTTCATACATACAAACAATGAAAGATCTCCTCTTTACCTTCGAAAAAGGAAACACTAGAGAGGTTGCATTTGCATACCGTGTGCGTTTTCCCCTTTCCTGGTGTTGTTTTCTTCCTGGCCTTCCCTTTTCCTTCACCTGCTCCTTCGCCTTTTCTTGACGACATTTTCGGTCACACGTGACGTGGCCTATCAATGTGAACTGAGCCATTAATCGGACGGGTGGAACAGGGTGCAAGAAAGTAATGGACATGGAATTTCTGGGACCAAAGAGCTTTTTTTCTTCTTTTTTTTCCCATGTGTTCTGGCCATGTTTTTCTTATCTGATCTGAAGTGAATGAACAATGTGGGCATGTGGCGATGCTGGATTCAGGGTCCAACTCTGACCAACACAAAAGCTTTCTTTGTCTAAAAAAGTACAGTGGTTCAATGTCTAAAAAAGTCAAAATTGTGTAGTAGTTCGAAACGTGCAGTTGCTTAAATTCAGGATCCAACTCTGAACAACACAAAAGCTTCTTTCTAATGTCATCCCTAAACTCGATCCAAGTTAAGCAACCATTTTCTTTTGGTAGTTTGTAAAAAGACATGGTGGTTTCAGTTAAATGAAATCGGAGAGGATGCTCCCTTTTATTATATATAAAAGAAAAAGTTAAGCAACCAGTAGCAGACAGCCTATGCTTACGCTTCGTTCCTGACGATGACGCTTTCGTCTCATATAGTCTTCAGAAAACAACCCAAATGCCGTTTCCTCGCCAGTTTCTTTCGTCGACTTCATTTCGACGTCACAAGGCTAATTTCTCTTTCGGCTACTTCTTTCTGGATTTGGCTGGAGCGAAACAGAGCATCTTAATCAGTGAAAGCTGCAAATAGGCGGTCGTGTTGGCAGGATTGGAACCATAAATAAACCGAAGCTCTCAATAGTGGAGGGAAGAAAATAAGGGTCAAAACAAAGGAAAACAGGGTCCAAATTATCATTGTTTTTTAGATAGAATGGTCAAATTTAACTGCCTTTGCTCTTAAGCCTCTGCCGTCTGAATCACCAGAATTGGGACTACAAGTAGTAAAAAAGCTTTCACATTGTATAAGATACTTCGCTGTATTGTACATTATAATATACTTTGTTGTGCGTATCGGTCTGAACATTCCGCTGATTTCCCAGATTGAAGGCGCGGTTGCAGAGGACGGAAGAAAACCCAGCATCTGGGACACATTCACACACTCAGGTTTATTCACCGGCTCCCCCACACCCTGTGGGCCTGAATCTACCACGCATTATCGCATTGCGAATTGTAACATGGAGTTTTAACATCCACAGGCTACTCTGCCGATGGAGCCACTGCTGATGTGACTACAGATCAGTATCATAAGTACAAGGTTAGTTTGTGAGACTAATGATGTTATACAGAAGAATTTTCACACCAAGGATTCGGTGCTAAACTTACTCTGATAAACCACCAGGAAGATGTAAAGCTTTTGAGCGAGATGGGCGTCGATGCGTACAGATTTTCCATTGCCTGGCCTAGGCTTATTCCTGGTAAGGCCATACCGACAGTATTAGTAAAAGCACTACATGAATAATGTGTTTCAGAAAAGTTAAGAATGGCACTGAACTGACTTCTGTTTGCAATCCATGAAGATGGCCGAGGAGCTGTCAATCCAAAGGGACTGGAGTACTATAACAACCTTATCGATGAACTCCTGAGTCATGGTATTTGATCTTTGGCATACTGAATCCTACATTTAGGAATGAAATTCATGGGTTTCCAAATGTCCAGTTGCGCAGAGATAAACTGTGCATCTTCCTGTGTTTCATGTAGGAATCCAGCCTCACGTGACGATATATCATTTCGACTTCCCTCAGGCTCTTCAAGATGAATACCATGGGATGCTTAGTCGTAACTTCATGTAATTTCTTCTTTCCCTATTATTCAATGTCATTAGTGCAAGTGCAATTTCATAAAGGAAGAAAAAATAATGGTTCTTTTTACCCTTTTTTGTCACATGGTTGCAGAGATGACTACACAGCGTATGCAGATGTGTGCTTCAAGAACTTTGGCGACAGGGTGAAATACTGGAGCACCGTGAATGAGCCAAACATTGAGCCCATTGGCGGATACGATGTAGGATTTCTTCCACCACGGCGATGCTCCTCCCCATTCGGCATCAGCTGCGACAATGGCAACTCTACCACTGAACCCTACATAGTAGCTCACCATCTTCTGCTTGCACATGCCTCAGCAGCGTCCCTGTATAAAGAGAAGTATCAGGTTAGAAACGATGTCATCTTTTATAGAACCAACCTGTTCATTTGGGACTGGTCATTCTCACAGGTCTAATATTCCTTTCTATTTATTGATAATCAGGCCAAGCAAGGAGGAAAACTTGGACTCACATTGCTCTGCTGGTGGTTCGAGCCTGCGACACAAACACCTGAGGATATAGCAGCAGCTGCAAGGATGAATGACTTCCACATTGGATGGTATGTTCTTCTACATTTCAAGTTCAACAAGGACAGCTAGAATGTGTGCGTAACTAGAGCTAAAGATGTTGTAATCATGACACAGGTATATGCATCCATTGGTGCATGGTGACTACCCACCAGTGATGAGGAAGAATGTTGGGTCCAGGCTACCATCTTTCACCGCTGAAGAGCTAAAGAGAGTGCGTGGGTCTTTTGATTTTGTCGGATTTAACCATTACGGTGCCGCTTATGTGAAGGCTGATCTTAGCAAGCTGGATCAGAAGCTGAGAGATTACATGGGTGATGCAGCCGTGAAATATGACACCGGTAAGAATATTAATAACCTCAAGTCCTGTCATGTGTTATACTATGTGACACAATGCAATGAGAGAAATGAAACTTAACTCTTCTGCAAATGTATTCTTGCAGTGCCATTTTCGAACTCAAAGAACCAGGTATTTGATGATACAAGTCATTCCGTCACTAATCAATTTAGTTCAAAAATGAACTTTGTTCCCAATAAACTAAATCATTTGTATGTGTGTGTGGCTAAAATTAAATGCAACAGCTCCTGTTTGGGTTGAAAATGGGTTTCATGTCATCAACAGCGTGGTCTATGAGGAAAATGCTGGAGCATCTGCAGGTCAAATACAAGAACCCTGTGGTCATGATCCACGAGAATGGTAAATTCTTCTGACCGAACTTTCAGCTACCTTAAAATGCATGATTCTGTAAGGTCATCAACTTTTGACCACTCATCAACCTGAAATACCATTTCGTCAATGATCATATCCATCAGGAGCTGCCAGCATTGCTGATCCCTCCGGTAGGAACGCCCCCGACGATGAGTTCAGGTCGCAGTACCTGCAGGATTACATCGAGGCGACCCTCCAATCCAGCAGGTACCAACACCATCCATTCATCTCAGTAGAGGACACCTGGAAGAAACTGATGCAGTTTGCTCACCATTCTCCTCTCTGTTGCTGGGTGATCAGGAACGGCTCGAATGTGCAGGGCTATTTCGTGTGGTCATTCCTGGACGTGTTCGAGTACCTCTTCGGCTACCGCATGGGCTATGGCCTCTACGGTGTGGACTTCAGCTCCAAGGAGAGGACGAGGTACCAGAAGCACTCCGCCAAGTGGTTCGCCGGTTTCCTCCATGGTGGTGAGCTCAGGCCGGTGGCTCTGCCCGGCAAGGCCTATTCCCAATGATCTTGACACTTCTTCAGGCCTTCGTAGCCAGCAAAGAGAAGGATGCACGAATAAGCCCGGATAGTTGGGTGTTATTTTTAGATGGAAGTTGAATTTAGCTTGGGCAGTAGGTTTTACAGGTCTCTGCTTCTTTGGATTCGATTGTTCCTAATCCTATGTATATGTTTATGTTGATGTATATGCTGAAAATATTAATACGTTGCTACACAAATTGTCGGGTTTAGTCATTAGTCTGTGAGTGAAATCACATACCTGAATTTAGACAGTATCTGCGAAGTCTCAATTTTGGTTTCAGTGGCATATACATGGGCTGTAAAGATGAGGGAGCCACATACATGTGCCTGATATTGTGGCAATGTCCAGATGACCAAACAAAGGCAGTGCCTCCCTGCTATAAGCATAATCCAAGAGAAACAGCAGCAGCACTCATTCAGCATTCTCTCATAATAACTGGTTCAGTTTCTGGTACAGTGGTCAGAACTATTCATGCAGCAGCCAATAACTATTAAGCCAGTAAAATCAAGATTTGTTCAGACTAGCACACAGGAGGACTTCTAAATGGTATTGGCGCCAGCGCCAGCGCTTGACAGAATATGACAACAATCTGACACTGAAGATGATCTCCAAATGTAAAGTGCTTGTATGGCCAACCAACAACAAATCAAGCCCAGCTACAACCAATACATAGTTAACACAAACATGACTAATTCTGCACAATCTTTACTAGCAAGTAGACACGAACTGTTGCTACCAGTCACCAGGGTTACTTGTTCTCTCCTATTTATTCTGCTGTCAAATAAATGGCTTCTCTCAGCATGTGATTGGTTCTGATATATGTGGGACCGGTTCACACAAGAGGCTTCTAAGCAGCTCTGGCTGACTACGAAGGAAACAATAATGTCAGTAATTCCGACTCTCATTAGTCAGCCAGACGAAGATTAGGCTGTAAATTCTCAGCTAGTTCCAAACGTAAAATCTGGCAACACAGTTACAGAGTTTATTGGTTGTGCACACCAAACAATGCAGATGCTGGGGGCGCCGCTTCCTTTTTATAAAAAGAAGTTATGGAGTCAATGCTCAAACTTTCCCAGGTAAATGCTGGGGGCGCCGCTTCCTTTTTATAAAAAGAAGTTATGGAGTCAATGCTCAAACCTTCCCAGGTAAATCAGTTTAGCAAAAATATCAGATGGAAACTAACAAACAGAGACTGTGGTAACACGAGGCACAAAATTGGAAGAGGCGTCTGTAGATTTGTGCTGATAGTCTGATACATATACTGTTTACATAGTCTTCAGTTTCCATCAGGTGACAACAGCTTTGGTAAATACCTCCAGATAGACGGCCAGGATGACTTGGCTGACTGGGAAAGAGGATTATACTAGGGACCAGGGGGGGTGATGCAAACAGGTAGTAGGTTAAAACTTCTTACGTGATGAAAACATCAACAAGGGAAATCTAATCTGTGTAACAAACTGAACATCCAGTCTCTGTCAAACTTCCTAACTGACAAGAATCAGAAGAAGAAAAATAAGATCACGGTGATCCTATCGTCTTAAATGGCAACATCCTCCACCAGAATCAAACACCGAGCCCCCGATTATCGAGCCGCAGTTGCCTATCATGGCATACGAGGACATACAATGTTCAAGTACATAGCTAATATGACTAAGTCGAGGATATGCAAATACAAGATTATTGGTCTAAATGTCCACAATGAAACAGAGACTGAAAATTATATATTCTTCTAATTTGACCAAGGTTTATATCACTCTGTTGCTCCAACAGGTGCCCTAAAATAGGGCACCCACAAGAAGACAACCATGATGTATTTTGCAACACCTGTTTTAGGGCATCTATTAGAGTTGGAGGTTTTTGGTGTTGTAAAAAAGCACTTTTAGGTGTTGCAAATTTTGCTCCAACTACAGTTTAGTATCTTATTATAGGGCACCTATTGGAGATGCTCTAAGAAGTAGGGCCAGGAGATAGGGGCTAGATAGCGGTTACCCTCAAAATATGATCTACCGTAGGTGGTGACAACTGAGGAACATATGTGCATGAGAGAACTATAGGATTCTCTCTGGGATTTTGGTCCTTGAAAAAGAATACAAAACAGGCAAGAAGAAACAAAAGTGGTCACATCCAATAAAATACTACATAATACGCAGCTTGTTTACTACAACTGAAACAAATTTGATCCCAATCTACTAGATAGGTCGCGAACAGCTTAAATATTCAGAGGATACACAGTTTGCAGGATTATATCAAAATGTCGACAAGGTAATAAATAAATAAACATGTATCAGAAGCAAACTGCACATCGCGGGTTCAATTAACACATTATGGTAGCTTATCTGATAGGACAATTAGGTGATGTACTGCTTGACATTTCAGTTCCATCATCTCTACCACCAGCTGCACAGTCCACAAGAAAAAGAAAACAAATAAAGTAACCAAAATATCTATAAAAATTTAACACAGAAAGAGAGGGCGAAGGTGCAACAGTTACGACTTCAACTTGCATCAATTTACCATTACATATTCATGTAACCTGAGCAGACCACTAGCTTTTGCCTCAAGGTTAGGAATATGTAAATAAAGCCATATATAGTACCTATGAGAGCACACTTCCTCTAAACAAAACGAATCATTCCAAACAGTAATGATCATCTACCTACTAATAAAGCCATTTTCAGACTGTTGAGCCAATCAAAGGAAATGAGTTTTCCAGAACTACTCTGGAGTGAAGTTATTCCATGCTAAGTCAGATGCACTAATGGTAATATTCTTCAACGAATACATTCTGGTGGAGAAAAATATCTCGACTGCTTAAATTTGAATACCTTATAGTAAGTAAATGAAAGCATAATGAACTATAGACAAGAGACAGTAATAAAAATAATTTTGCTTTCACATGGTCCAATGAAATATATACAAACATCACCATGAGTTCAGAAACTGAGGAACCAAGTATATAACTTATGCATGAATTGCTAGGCAACCTTTAACCACACAACAAAAGATAATTAGTTTTTGTTACCATAGCAATGCAAGGGTCGGCTATTACCTGCAGCATAAAAGCTTGTGTAGGGAAAATAGGTGAAGATGGAGTTGAATTGGAATCGGTTATTGAACTGCATTGAGTCGAGTTGAATCATGAAAGAACCACTAGATGTCCCCAGAAATATCACATTGTGATCCTCCTCGTACCCATGTATCCTGGTCCAGAAAACCTGGACGGACTGTCTTGGCCAAAGGTGCTTTGTCAGTTCAATGGTTTTCTGAAGGACCCATGTACCAACATCATCAGAACTGACCTTCCGCTCCCGTAACTGCATGGTCAGTTCTGTCAAAATGATGAGCCCAAGACTACTTTCCTCTGTCCGCATGATCTGATAGTTGGAACAACCGTCGTCTACTGGCTTCTCAATTGCAACAAGCTTCTGCATTTTAAAATCAAACTCAAGAATGCAACCTTCAATCACTTGGCAACACCACCAGTAAAGTGCATTCCCAATCAGGACGCTGGACTTTCTCCAATAAAACAATGTGTACCAGTTTTTAGTCGTTGAGATAGCATTTCCCCATAGGCCAGACTTGGATTTGTAGAAGCACACAGATAGACTTGCGTGGTCTTGGCCACCTCGCACCAAAGCCAATTTAAAAGAGCTCAAGTCGCAGTCACCGTGCACATGGCTAGGGTCGTCATCACCGGCAGCGCAGAGCACCGCCGCGCATAAGATCTCCCTCTCTGTAGCGTTGCCAAAGTCTGATGGAAAAGCTACTCGGCGCTGGTGACCGGAGATGGGGTTCCACACGACGGCCTCGGGCTGATTCTTGTTGAGGAAAAGGGCCAGGCCGTGGCGGCATTCCACAAAGGCCAAGCTCTCGTCGCGGCAGCGCTGCTGCGGCAAGGAGAAACGCCCGGCCGGGATGCGGTCGGGCGGGTCCAGCGTGGGAGTGAAGACGTAAACGATATCTAGGTCCAAGCAGAAGCAGCCGAGGAGTGGGGGTTTCCGGTGGTGCGCGCGGAAGCGGCGGCGAAAACCCGGATCGGAGACGAGGCGGCGCCAGCGCTTGCAGACCACGGAGGCGCGGAGGAGGGAGGACGGCTGCGGAGGAAGGAGGAGTAGGATCTCACGGAGGAGGTCGTCGTTGTCCAGCGGCGGCGCAGGCGCCGGGAGTGGCATGACGTGGGACGCGAGACGGCGACGGCGGCGGCGGCGGACCATGGAAACCTCGCCAATTTCTCGTTTGGGGGCAATGGTTTAGCCGACTTCAGATTTGCCCCCTTGCAAACCTGTACCCTTTTTTCTTTTTCGTTTCGGGCCCTTTTGCTATTATTGTAAACTTTGCTATTTTTGAAGCAAGTCTTTATACAGTGCTGTATTTTTTAGTACAGTCTTTTAGAGCCAACTCTAACCAATGTCGTTCTGGAAAATAAAACGTGTGCTGGGTTTGTGGTTTATGGATGACAGGTATGGTTTCCTCCTTCGGTGTCTTAATCGTGGTGGGGTGCCAGATCTGGAGTTCGATGACGTGTCCGGGGTGTTGCCTCAGTCTGATTCATTCAACGACAAGGGCTTCACTTTCCGTGAGCCACCTTGGAGGTCCGCAAAGCTGCATATCAGCGATGGAGCCGCGTCGAGCTCGAGTGAGGAGATGATCCGTCATTCTTTTCTTCGATGGCGGCTGTGGTGGTGTCGGAGGCAGGTGACGGGGATTGATGTCAAGCTCAGACTTGTTCTGCTATCTATTCAGTTTTGTCATATCGGTCCGTACGTGACTTGTACTTTGATCTTTATGATATGAATGAGACATGTATTACCATGAAAAAAACCGATGTCGTATATTCTGGCCCCACAAAAATAGTTTACGACTGCCTCTAAAACGGAATTGTGGTACCGCACGCGATCGGGCGGAACAGATGCCGTAAACCCGTACCGTAGAAAAATTGCGGTACCACAAATCCGTTTTAGTTGAGGCAAAATCATTATTTTAAACAATATAATTTAAATAAAACAACAATATAAATCAAACTTATTAATGTTTTAACACAATACAATACAATAATCCTCTCAATTACAACCAATGTTCAAATCTAAATAATTAAAACAATAAAAACATGATCCTGAATTAAAAGAATTGTTCAAATCACGGATGAATACAAATAAGATCAAATAAATAAAATGAGAGTCTATCTTCAATACAGTTACCGTTAGTGCTCAATGAGATCATTGCGGACCTAGGTGTGTGTGGCATTGTCTTCAATCTGCCAGTAGATCTCAAAAAATGCAATGCTCTCATACCTATCAATATTGTCATAGAAAAAATTTAGGTTTAAATCTCTTTCATCTGCAATGATCACGTTGTGTAGAATTACACATGCAGTCATGATATTTGAGAGGGATTGCTTATCCCAAAAACGAGCAGGACCTCAAACAATGGCAAACGAACTTGCAACACACCAAAATGCCTCTCAATATCTTTTCGATGTGCTCTTGTGCTTGGGCAAAAATAGTTTAATTGCTGCCTTCTGGCTTACTAATTGTTTTCCCAAATGTTGCCCGCGAATGATAAATACCGTCGGCAAGATAATACCCCTATGGTATAATCATGTCCATCGACTGCGTAGTTGCAAGCCGGAGCTTTTCCACTAGCTAGATGTGCAAAAACATGTGATCTATGCAATTCATTGATATCATTGAGAGACCTCGGCAATCCAAAGAAACAATGCCAAATCGGCCAGAAGACATGCGAAGCCATGGCTTCAAGCACAATAGTGGGTTTACGTTGATGGCCAGTGTACTGCCCGACCCAAACCTTCGGGCAGTTCTTCCACCTCTAATGCATGCAATCTACACTACCAAGCATGCCCGACTGTCCTCTTGTTTCATTCATCGCCATCAACTATTTTGTGTCCTCATTGGGAACTTGGAGGTACTCGGGACCAAATACCCGGATCAGTGTCTTGGCAAACACCCTCATGCATTTGAGCGTGATATCTTCTCCCATGCAAAGATACCCATCGGTGTAATCGGTCGGAATGACAATTTTGCTCGCAAGCTTCAAGGTTGCTAATTTCACAAACAATTTTGCTCGCAAGCTTCAATGCATGACACACATTTTTTGTATTTTTGTTATTTTTAGTACTGAACCGCGAGCAAAAGCCGCATGAGACCATCATATTTTGATGATTTCCTAAGCCACTAACCTAACTTCT
The DNA here is from genome assembly GCA_032464435.1 of Aegilops umbellulata. Lineage (NCBI taxonomy): Eukaryota > Viridiplantae > Streptophyta > Magnoliopsida > Poales > Poaceae > Aegilops > Aegilops umbellulata. The sequence goes on along the minus strand of CP136058.1, from coordinate 449,544,056 downwards.
CATATTTTATAGTTTCGTAGCAAAGCATGTGAAGGAAATATGCCCTAGAGGCAATAATAAAGTTATTATTTATTTTCTTATATCATGATAAATGTTTATTATTCATGCTAGAATTGTATTAACCGGAAACTTAGTACATGTGTGGATACATAGACAAACAGAGTGTCACTAGTATGCCTCTAATTGACTAGCTCGTTGAATCAAAGATGGTTATGTTTCCTAACCATAGACATGAGTTGTCATTTAATTAACGGGATCACATCATTGGAGAATGATGTGATTGACTTGACCCATTCCATTAGCTTAGCACTTGATCGTTTAGTATGTTGCTATTGCTTTCTTCATGACTTATACATGTTCCTATGACTATGAGATTATGCAACTCCCGAATACCGGAGGAACACTTTGTGTGCTACCAAACGTCACAACGTAACTGGGTGATTATAAAGGTGCTCTACAGGTGTCTCCAATGGTGTTTGTTGAGTTGGCATAGATCGAGATTAGGATTTGTCACTCCGATTGTCAGAGAGGTATCTCTAGGCCCTCTCGGTAATGCACATCACTACAAGCCTTGCAAGCAATGTGACTAATGGGTTAGTCATGGGATGATGCACTACAGAACGAGTAAAGAGACTTGCCAGTAACGAGATTGAACTAGGTATTGAGATACCGACGATCGAATCTCGGGCAAGTAACATACCGATGACAAAGGGAACAACATATGTTGTTATGCGGTTTGACCGATAAAGATCTTCGTAGAATATGTAGGAGCCAATATGATCATCTAGGTTCCGCTATTGGTTATTGACCAGAGATGTGTCTCGGTCATGTCTACATAGTTCTCGAACCCGTAGGGTCCGCATGCTTAACATTCGGTGACGATCGGTAATATGAGTTTATGTGTTTTGATGTACTGAAGGTAATTCGGAGTCCCGGATGAGATCACGGACATGACGAGGAGTCTCGAAATGGTCGAGACGTAAAGATTGATATATTGGAAGGCTATATTCGGACATCGGAAAGGTTTCGAGTGGTTCGGGCATTTTTTCGGAGTACCGGGAGGTTACCGGAACCCCCGGGGAGAAGTTATGGGCCTTATCGGCCATAAGAAGGAAGCACACCAGACCACAAGGGGCTGGTGCGCCCCCCCTTGGGCAGGAGGCTGAATTGGAATAGGTTTGGGGGGTGGCGGGCCCCCTTTCCTTCTCTCCTACTCCTCCTTCCCTTCCTCTCCTACTCCAACTAGGGAAGGGGGGAATCCTACTCCCGATGGGAGTAGGACTCCCCTAGGGCGCGCCATAGAGAGGGTCAGCCCCTCGCCTCCTCCACTCCTTTATACACGGGGGAGGGGGCACCCCATAGACACACAAGTTGATCATTGATCTTTTAGCCGTGTGCGGTGCCCCCTCCACCATAATCCACCTCGGTCATATCGTAGCGGTGCTTAGGCGAAGCCCCGCATCGGTAGCATCATCATCACCGTCATCATGCCGTCGTGCTGACGAAACTCTCCCTCGACACTCTGTTGGATCATGAGTTCGTGGGACGTCATCGAGCTGAACGTGTGTTGAACTCGGAGGTGCTGTGCGTTCGGTACTTGGATCGGTCGGATCGTGAAGACGTACGACTACATCAACTGCGTTGATATAATGCCTCCGCTTACGGTCTACGAGGGTACGTGTACAATACTATCCCGCTCGTTGCTATGCATCACCATGATCTTGCGTGTGCGTAGGATTTTTTTTTGAAATTACTACGTTCCCCAACAGCATGGGCATTGTGCTAGTATCAATAAAAGGAACATTTACAGAGCTAATGCTAATGCTCATAGATGAATCAGTATAGAAAATATCAGACAGAACCAACAAACATAGAGAGGCAACACTAGGCGCATAAGTAAGAGGACTTTGTAGATTTGTACTGATAAATAGCCTGAAATTTCTCTCAATGCCACATATATAGCCTAAACTTTTGTTGTTTACATAGTCCTCAATTTCTGACAGGTGGCGACAGCTTGGTAAATACCGTCCGCAAGATGGCGGGGATGACTCGGCTGATTGGGGAGAAGATTAGACAACCAGGAGGATCAAGGAAACAGGTAGTAGGTTGAAACTTCCCACATGATCAAACATCAACAAGGGGAATCAAACTGATACCAGCATACTTCAGAGACAAACTTCCCAATTACGAACATTCAACATGTGGTAGGTTGAAACTTCCCACATGATCAAACATCAACAAGGGGAATCAAACTAATACCTGCATACTTCAGAGACAAACTTCCCAACTATGAACATTCAGAGAAAAAAAACAAGATCATAGTGATCCTATCCTATTAAATGTGGCCACCTACTTTTATTGTGTGAATTACTTGCTCACATGATGCCTTCCACAAGAATAGAAAACCCTGAGCCCCGAATGATCGAGCTGCACTTGCCTATTATGGGTATATGATATGAGGACATAGTTGTTGGAATATCTTTCCTACTTTTAAAGATTGAAGTTGGTGGTGGTTCACATGTGGGTCCCAATATCCCTTCTAAATAAATAAACACACACATCCTCACATATGAAATTAGCAACCTTCCAAAAGACATATGTTTTATTGGATGTCCTCAGGGGGATTCTAAGAGACATGTAAATAAATATAGTTTACTCACATATGAGATCTATCATAAATAAATAAATACACAACTTTCATGTGAGACTAACTTCTTATAAAAGACATAAATAACAAAGACAAAACATGACTTCAACCAAAAATCGATCTTGATTTTAGTTCTCTCCCTAACCTAATAGGTCATTTAAAATTCTTCGACGACATTGATAAAAGACACTAATGATATTTCACCACATCTAAGCCAATTGTTTCGTGGCAACGCACGGGCATCATGCTAGTATAGTTAAAAATGTGACTTAGTTGAGGATCCGCGAACACAATAATGGTCAAACTTTCCACAAAATAATAGATACGAAAGATAATACATTCGTCCAATACTCAAAGCAATGCTCTAATCTATTATCATGGACGAAAGGGAAAAGCAGATCAAAAAGTATTCTGATCACTTACTCACAATTTACCTGGTTGTTGCACAAGGAAAGTGGATGGTGAACTCTGGTGAGAGACAGAGAACCAAGATCAAAGAAATGGAGAGCTGTTAACAAAGGGGGATAATGAACTTGCACCATGTTAAGTCAAATGTACTAATACAATATTTCTTGAACTTTAACACATCTTGGTGAAAAAAATAACATGTTTATTTTATTTTTGCAATCAAGGAGCTTTGTTTCACTAGTAGAAAACAGGGCTTTGGTCCAGGCCGGGTAAGGGCATTAAACCCAGTTCACTCACGAACCGGGACCAATGGGGGCATCTGTCCCGGTTTGTGAGGCCAGGGGTTCGGCCGGGCCTCGCGGGCCATTTGTCCCGGCTCGTCTGACCCCTTTGGTCCCGGTTCTAGACATAACTGGGACCAATGGGCCTCGCTCCTGGCCCACAACCTTTAGTCCCAGTTGGTGGCTGGAACCAGGACCAAATGGGGTCCTTTAGTCCCGGTTCGTGGCTATAACTGGGACTAAAGAGATGCCTATATATACCCCTTGCCCGCGAGCAGAGCAGTGCACTGCTATGTTTTTTTGGCCAGCCGTGGGAGAGCTTTGTGGTGCTCTAGCTCACCTCCTACGCACATGAGGTGTTCGATGAAATGCCCGAGCCACACTTAAGCTTTCTCCTCTCGAAGCTCCTTGTCCAAGCTCCATTTTCCTCAAGATTTGTCTAGGTTTGGCGGTCCGTCCTGTCCCGTCCTGATACGTCTCCAACGTATCTATAATTTTTGATTGCTCCATGCTATATTATCTACTGTTTTGGGCAATATTGGGCTTTATTATCCACTTTTATATTATTTTTGGGACTAACCTATTAACCGGAGGCCCAGCCCAGAATTGCTGTTTTTTTGCCTATTTCAGTGTTTCGAAGAAAATGAATATCAAACAGAGTCGAAAAGGAACGAAATCAACTGGAGAAGGTATTTTTGGAAGGAAAGCTACCGGATGGACTTGGACCCTACGTCAGGAGCTAAGGGAGGTGCTCACGAGGGTGGGGGGCGCCCCCTAGGGCGCGCCCCCTGCCTCGTGGGGCCCCCGAAGCTCCACCGACGTACTTCCTGCACCCATATATACTCTCGTACCCTAAAACTTCCAGAGGGGAGATTAGATCGGAAGTTCCGCCGCCGCAAGCCTCTGTAGCCACCAAAAACCAATCGGGGCCCTCTCCGGCACCCTGCCGGAGGGGGCCATCATCACCGGTGGCCATGGAAGAGTATCCCGGAGGGGCCATCATCACCATGAAGGCCAAGGACCAGAGGGTGGAGGCCATGGAGGAGGAAGCACAAGGGGGAGAACCTCTCCTCCTCTCTTCCGGTGGTGCCAGAGTGCCATCGGGAGGGGAATCATTGCCACGGTGATCGTCTTCATCAACATCACCATCATCATCACCATCCTCATCTCTTTTACGCGGTCCACTCTCCCGCACACCGCTGTAATCCCTACTTGAACATGGTGCTTTATGCCCCATATTAGGATCCAATGATGTGTTGCCATCCTATGATGTTTTGAGTAGATATCTTTTGTCTTCGGGTTGATTGATGATCTAGATTGGTATGAGTTGTATGTTTTACTTTGGTGCTGTCCTATGGTGCCCTCCGTGTCGTGCAAGCGTGAGGGATTCCCGCTGTAGGGTGGTGCAATACGTTCATGATTCGCTTATAGTGGGTTGCTAGAGTGACAGGAGCCTAAACCCGAGTAAGAGGGATTGTTGCGTATGGGAATAAAGAGGACTTGATGCTTTAATGCTATGGTTGGGTTTTACCTTAATGATCTTTAGTAGTTGCGGATGCTTGCTAGAGTTCCAATCATAAGTGCATATGATCCAAGTAGAGAAAGTATGTTAGCTTATGCCTCTCCCTCATATGAAACTGCAATAGTGATTACCTGTGTTGTTAACAATTGCCTAGGACAATTCTGCACACTGATCCACCATTATTCCACACTCGCTATTTATAATACTAAGTAATATATTCTAACTTTATGATAACAGCACCTACTTTTATGTTTTAGCTCTCCGACTTCATGCAAAGTTATCCTCTTCATACCCACAACGTAGTTTTATTTCTCGTTGCTAGTTGGAAGCAAACGTTCGGTGCACGTAGAGTCGTATTAGTGGCAGATAGGGCTTGAGAGAATATTGATCTTACCTTTAGCTCCTTGTGGGTTCGACACTCCATACTTATCACTTCCACCTTTGGAAAGTGCTACGATGATTCCTTGCACTTGGGGATTATCAAGCTCTTTTCTGGCGCCGTTGCCGGGGAGCAATAGCGTGGGGTTGATATTCTCGTGTGTGCTTGTTTGCTTTATTCACTAAGTAGATTTTGTTTTTCCTTTTTGTTTCTGTTTAGTTGTGGGTGAAACATACAAAAAATTAAAAAATGAAAATACAAAAAAAATTAATTTCCTTTCATGCCTAAAAAGATTTTCAAAAAGAGAAGTGATTGGAAGGTTTTGCATTGAAGAAGTGAGGGTCGACCTTGAGCACTTGTGTTCATGCTCACGGAAACAATGTAGAATTTTTCATGGAAGTTTCTCTGTAAATAATTATCCCCTTGTATATATTCATTGTATTATAAAAATAAATGTGCCAAGCTTTGGTTTTAGGATGATTAGATTGCTTGTTTGCGATGTGCAAAAAAAAACCCAGAAACTTTGGCTGTAGTGCGTGAATTTACAGTTTTTACTGGAAAGTCAAATGGGTCTGAAACTTTTTACACATTACTTCTGTACAAAGTTTTCAAATTGTAAAATTTAGTTCATAATTTTAGGAGTTACATAAGTTTGCTAAACTTCCAGATTATTACGGACTGTTCTGTTCTTAACAGATTCTGTTTTGAGTGTGTTGTTTGCTTATTTCGATGAATCTATGGCTAGTATTGGAGGGTATGAACCATAGAGAACTTGGAATACAGTAGGTTTAACACCAATACAAATAAAGAATGAGTTCATTATAGTAACTAAAGGTAGTGATTTGTTTTATTACACTAACGGATCTCACAAGTTTTTGTTAAAGTTTTGTGTGAATGAAGTGTCCGAAGGTCGAGGAGCTATCAATACGAGAAGAATAAAGATAGGAAAGAGTTCAAGCTTGGGGATGCCCAAGGCACCCCAAGTAAATATTTCAAAGGGTACTCAAGCATCTAAGCTTGGGGATGCCCCGGTTGGCATCCCATCTTTCTTCTTCAACGATTATCGGTATACCTCGGTTTTTGCCTTGTTCACATGATTTGTGTCCTTTGTGTTTTCGTTTTTCCTTTAAGAACCATGCTAGCATGAGTTACCCCTTCATTGATTTATAGAATACTTCATGTTCTTCACTTAAATCTTTTAAGTATGATCTTATAGAATTACTCTTTGTGCTTCACTTAAATCTTTTGAGTATGGTTTTATAGAATGCTTCATGTGCTTCACTTATACATTTTGAGCTTGGATATTGGTCAGTTGTAGAATGCTCCATGAAGTTCACTTATACCTTTTGGAGTATGAATAATACTATCATTTAAAGTGGGTTTGGAAGAGTGTCAACCTTAGGAATTAGTGATCCCACTATTTCTGAGGATGTTGAATCTTAGTGAGATATTTATGAAAGTGGATTTGGAAGAGTGTCAACTTTAGCTAGTAATGATTCCACTATTTCAGAAGAGGTTCCAATTGAGTATGAGAACAAAGTTGCTATCCATGATGCTACTGAAAATTATTATGAGGGAGGAATACATGCCTGTAGGAGTTGCAATAATATCAAGTTTCCTCCCTATGTGCTTAAGTTTTGAAGTTATACTTGTTTTGCCTTCCTATGCTAGTTGATTCTTGTTCCCATAAGTTGTGTGCTCACAAAATCCCTAGGCATAGGAAGTAGGTTATATTTAAATGTGCTAGTAATATTCTTCAAGATGCTCTCTTTGTGCTTCAATTCCTATCTTTTATGTGCGCATCATTGAAATCATCATGCCTAGCTAAAAGGCATTAAAGAAAAGCGCTTGTTGGGAGACAACCCAATATTTACCCTTATTGTTTTTGTGTGTATACATGATTAATCTACGGTAGTAATCATGTTTTATAGCTTTTGTTTCAATAAAGTGCCAAGTAAGACCTTTGGGAAGACTTGGGTGAAAGTTAATGTGATCTTGCTGTAAAAAATAGAAACTTTGCGCTCACGAGATTTGCTATCATTTTTTTTACAGAAGAGTGCTTTTGAGTTGATGCTTTTTGCAGAAGATTAATAGACAAATTCCTCACTTCCAGCAATTTATTTCATAATTTTTGGATTAGCAGAAGTATGGTTATTGTTCAGATCATTTCAGACTGTTCTGTTTCTGACAGATTCTGTTTTCATTGCGTAGTTTGCTTGTTTTCTAGTTTCTATGGCTTATATTTATCAATATAAATTGTAGAAATGAGATGGTACAGTAGGCATTGTTTGAGAACAATTATGAACCTTGTCTTTGACAGTACCAAAGTGAATGGTTTGCTCTTTTTCATACTAACCTATCTCACGAAGTTTGGTTAAGTTTTGTGTGATTGAAGTTTTCAAGTTCTGGGTGAGATATCGATATGAGGAGAATAAGGAGTGGAAAGACCCTAAGCTTGGGGATGCCCAAGGCACCCCAAGGTAATATTCAAGGAAGACTCAAGCGCCTAAGCTTGGGGATGCCCTGGAAGGCATCCCCTCTTTCGTCTTCAAAACTATCGGTATACTTTACTCTGAGCTATATTTTTATTCATCACATGATATGTGTTTTGCTTGGAGCGTATTTTCAATTTTACTTGCTGTTTGAATAAAATAATTGGATCTGAAATATTGAATGAAAATAATCCTCCCATGGCTAGTTAATTATTTGACTACTCAGTGTTCTTCACTCATATCTTCTGGAGTAGTTTGTCAATTGCTCATGTGCTTCATGTATATCCTATGAGTAAATGGTTGAATAATTTGAATGTCATAAACCTGAATTCATATATGTTTCATATGCTGATAACATGGGGAGTAATGACTTCACACATAATAAGTATAGGTAGTAAACTTATTGAAAGTTAGCAAACGTAGAATTGGTCACTTGAACAATTCATGAAAGAATATTGAAGGAAGAGAGGTTTCACATATAAATATACTATCCTGGACATCTTTTATTATTGGGAGCACTCATTAAAATATGACATGCTAAAGAGTTGATGTTGGACAAGGAAGACAACGTAATGAGTTATGTTTTCTTATATCTGAGATAAAGTATGTTGTCATGGATCCTCTAACATGTTGAGCTTGCCTTTCCCCCTCATGCTAGCCAAAATTCTCAGCACCAAGTAGAGATACTACTTGTGCTTCCAAAATCCTTAAACCAGTTTTGCAATGAGAGTCCACCATATCTACCTATGGATTGAGTAAGATCCTTCAAGTAAGTTTTCATCGGTGCAAAGCAATAAAAATTGCTCTAAATATGTATGATTGATTGGTGTGGGAGAAATAAGCTTTATACGATCTTGTAATGTGGAAGTAATAAAAGCGACGGACTGTATAATAAAGGTTCATATCACAAGGGGCAATATAGAGTGACGTTCTTTCGCATTGAGATTTTATGCATCCAACCATAAAAGCGCATGGCAACCTCTGCTTCCCTCTGTGAAGGGACTATCTTTTATTATTATATTCTACCTTATGCAAGAGTCACGGTGATCTTCACCTTTCCTTTTTCATTTTTCTCCTTTGGCAAGCCCAACATGTTGGAAAGAACATGATATATATATCTAATTGGATGTAGGGGAGCATGAGTTATTATTGTTGACATTACCCTTGAGGTAAAAGGTTGGGAGGCAAAACTATAAGCCCCTATCTTTCTCTGTGTTCGATTAAAGCTCCATAACCACAAGTATTGCGTGAGTGTTAGCAATTGTGAAAGACTAAATGATAGTTGAGTATGTGAAGTTTGCTAAATCAAAGCTCTGACATAGACTCTTCCTGAAAATAGGATGATTTGCAATTATTTGATGACTGAGAATATTGTTTGTTAGTTTTCAAGAAAGTTTATGATCCATACTTTAAACTTGTGACTTGCTTGTTACTTGATCATGAAAAGTTTTATGAGATGAGCTATTGTTATGATATGTAATGATGCTAGAAAAAGTGACTAGAATTATCATTGATCAAACTTAAGCACTTACTAGCATGAAGAAATGAACGCAAGCCTCTTGGCTCCGTTCACGGCAGATGAAGTAAAGGCCCACATCAAAAATTATCTTTTTTTATCATTTACCTACTCGAGGACGAGCAGGAATTAAGCTTGGGGATGCCTGATACGTCTCCAACGTATCTATAATTTTTGATTGCTCCATGCTATATTATCTACTATTTCGGGCAATATTGGGCTTTATTATCCACTTTTATATTATTTTTTGGACTAACCTATTAACCGGAGGCCCAACCCAGAATTGCTGTTTTTTTGCCTATTTCAGTGTTTTGAAGAAAATGAATATCAAACGGAGTCAAAACGGAACGAAATCAACTGGAGAAGTTATTTTTGGAAGGAAAGCTACCGGATGGACTTGGACCCTATGTCAGGAGCTAAGGGAGGTGCTCACGAGGGTGGGGGCGCCCCCTAGGGCGCGCCCCTGCCTCATGGGGCCCCCGAAGCTCCACCGACGTACTTCCTGCACCCATATATACTCTTGTACCCTAAAACTTCCAGAGGGGAGATTAGATCGGAAGTTCCGCCGCCGCAAGCCTCTGTAGCCACCAAAAACCAATCGGGGCCCTCTCCGGCACCCTGCCGGAGGGGGCCATCATCACCGGTGGCCATGGAAGAGTATCCCGGAGGGGCCATCATCACCATGAAGGCCAAGGACCAGAGGGTGGAGGCCATGGAGGAGGAAGCACAAGGGGGAGAACCTCTCCTCCTCTCTTCCGGTGGCGTCGGAGTGCCATCGGGAGGGGAATCATCGCCACGGTGATCGTCTTCATCAACATCACCATCATCATCACCATCCTCATCTCTTGTACGCGGTCCACTCTCCTGCACACCGCTGTAATCCCTACTTGAACATGGTGCTTTATGCCCCATATTAGGATCCAATGATGTGTTGCCATCCTATGATGTTTTGAGTAGATATCTTTTGTCTTCGGGTTGATTGATGATCTAGATTGGTATGAGTTGTATGTTTTACTTTGGTGCTGTCCTATGGTGCCCTCCGTGTCGCGCAAGTGTGAGGGATTCCCGCTGTAGGGTGTTGCAATACGTTCATGTTTCGCTTATAGTGGGTTGCTAGAGTGACAGAAGCCTAAACCCGAGTAAGAGGGATTGTTGCGTATGGGAATAAAGAGGACTTGATGCTTTAATGCTATGGTTGGGTTTTACCTTAATGATCTTTAGTAGTTGCGGATGCTTGCTAGAGTTCCAATCATAAGTGCATATGATCCAAGTAGAGAAAGTATGTTAGCTTATGCCTCTCTGTAACGCCCTCGATGCGGTTATATCTCCCACGTGTCGAGGCACGACTTAGAGGCATAACCGCATTGAAAGCAATGTCGCAAGTGAGGTAATCTTCACACAATCCATGTAATAAATAAAGGGGAAAGATACATAGTTGGCTTACAATCGCCACTTCACACAAGTACATAAATAACATCCATCAAACAGATTACACTCAAGGTCCGACTACGGTACCAAAATGAAAGAAGACTACCCCAAATGCTAACAGATCCCCGGATCACCCAACTGGGCTCCACTACTGATCATCTGGAAAAGAAACATAGTAACGGCCACGTTCCTCATCAAACTCCCAAGTGAGCTCGGTTGCGTCATCAGCACTGACATCGTTGGTACCTGCAACTGAGGTGATATATCTGTGAGTCACGGGGACTCAGCAATCTCAAACCCGCGAGATCAAGACTATTTAAGCTTAAAGGTGGGAAAAGGATATTGAGGTGGAGCTGCAGCAAGCGACTAGCATATGGTGGCTACAGCGCAAAAGAGAGCGAGAAGAGAAGGCAAAGCACGGTTGAGAAGCTAGAAATGATCAAGAAGTGATCCTGAGCAACCTACGTCAGGCATAACTCCAACAACCGTGTTCACTTCCCGGACCCCGCCGAGAAGAGACCATCATGGTTACACACGCGGTTGATGTGTTTTAGTTAAGGTCAACTTCGGGTTTTCTACAACCGGACATCAACAAATTCCCATCTGCCTCATAACCGCGGACACGGCTTTCGAAAGATAATACCCTGCAGGGGTGTCCCAACTTAGCCCATGATAAGCTCTCACGGTCAACGAAGGATATTCCTTCTACCGGGAAGACCCGATCAATCTCGGAACCCCGGACTACAAGACATTTCAACAGCAATAAAACAAGTCCAGCAAAGCCGCCCGATTGTGCCGACAAATCCTGATAGGAGCTGCACATATCTCGGTCTCAGGGCACATCCGGATAAGCTAAGCGTACAGGAGCCAACATAACCCAAGTTGCCAAGGGACGGCCCTGCACGGTGCTCTAGTTTGGACCAGCAATCGAAGGAGAACTGGCCCGGGGGTTAAAATAAAGATGACCCTTGAGTCTGCAGAACCCAAGGGGAAAAGGCTAGGTGGAGAATGGTAAAACCAATGTTGGGCCTTGCTGGAAAAGTCTCATCCAAAGCAAACTGTCAAGGGGGTCCCATAAATCACCCAACCGTGTAAGGAACGCAAACTCCGGGAACATAACACCGGTATGACGGAAACTAGGGTGGCAAGAGTGGAACAAAACACCAGGCATAAGGCCGAGCCTTCCACCCTTTACCAAGTATATAGATGCATTAATTAAATAAGAGGTATTGTGATATCCCAACAAGTAAACATGTTCCAACAAGGAACAACAAGTCCATGTTCCAACAAGGAACAAACTTCATCTTCACCTGCAACTAGCAACGCTATAAGAGGGGCTGAGCAAAGCAGTAACATAGCCAAACAACGGTTTGCTAGGACATGGATGGTTAGGGGCTGACATGGCAATATAGGAGGCATGATGTAGCAAGTGGTAGGTATCGCAGCATGGCATAGCAAAAGAGCGAGCAATCTAGCAAGCAAAGATAGAAGTGATTTCGAGGGTATGGTCATCTTGCCTGCAAGGTTCTCAGAGTTGTCGAAAGCTTGGTCCTCGTAAGCGTTCTCAACAGGTTCCTCGTTCACGTACTCGTCTCCCGGCTCTACCCAAGACAAGAGAACAAGCAAAGGAACCAAAATCAACCACGATGCAATGCGCAAGCAACATGATGCAAAACATGGCATGATATGCGAGATGTGATATGCAATGCGTATGCATGCTCCGGAAGGACAAGGATGAACAGGGCATAATCTTGGCAAACCAAGCATGCCACTGGATAGATGAGGTGATTTCGGTTGAAATCGATATAAAGATCACCGGAATCGGATGCACGGTTTGCAAATGGCAAGCAAAACAAGAATGACACGAATCTGCCATAAACAACATGATGCTACTTAGCGAGCAACAAATAATTAAGCTACTGCACCCAAACATGGCAACAAGGCATATGACAGTAATCTACTCAAGATGCACGACAAAAGATGAACACTGAGCTACGGCTAATTCACACCATAACAGGTTCAAACAAGCATGGCAAAAGTGCAAACGATAACAGGTTCACAGACTTGGTGAAAATAACAAGAAGCAGAAACTAACATCAGGATGACATGTTCAGCGCAATGAAACAACATGCTACAGGTTCAGAACGTAGCAAAATAAGGCATGGCATGAATCTACTCATAGCACTTGACAAAATACTCTTACTGACCATAAGCCAAAAAGGATCAGAAAATATGATTACACCCATGACAATTAAGCAAGTTTCGTTACAGGTTTCAGACTTAGCAGAAAACTGGACATGTCAAAAACAGATAACGACTAGGCATGTTCGTGAGCTCGATGCACTCACTACAGAGCATTTCATGATAAACTAAGAATACATACATCAAGAATACATGGCATAGTAATTATACATGGCAAGAATAATATCATATCATGCAAGGATCAACTACACCAAGCTTGGCAAAATCGAATAACATGTAAACAATCTGCCAGCAACATTTTGAAGCAAAAGTTGAGCTCAATTGACTCAAGATATGACACTCCATAATTGCGAACAAAGGCATGGATGGATTAAGCAAATACTCAAGTTCAAAACTCCCTTACTGACCATACTAAAATTATGCATGGATCTCTCAGAAACAACAAGAACACATGGAATAAAAATAACAGCAGTCAGGGACTTAGTGAAATCACTAAGTATCTGAAATCAGCAACATCAAGACACCTAGTTTGCATGCTTGTGCTAGTCACCACATAGATCATAAAAATACATGGCAAAATCCTATGGATATTTAACATGGCATATTACAAAACTCATGTAGGACTCAACTTCATAGGAGGTACACATCAATCATGGCAAAAATGACAAAAGTGCATGATCAGATAAGATCCAGCAACTAACATCAACTAGCCCTCTTCTAACAGCATTTCGGGAATCCAGATGACCTCAAATGAAAATGAAGAAATGGAACAAAATGATGTACTCTTCGAGACGAACAAAATGACATATTATACGCGCGAAACGGAGCTATGGATGCAAAGTTACAGTGCGATGAACAGGTGATGATATTGAAAAATCTCAGGGACTTGGAGATATTTTTGAGAGGGGGAAGAACCCTAGATCTGAGATCCGGCGGCACGCGGCCCGAGGCGGCGGCGCGGCTCGCCGGGGTTGGTCGTCGGGGAGGCGGAGGCGGCGGCCGGCGAGGTTGGGGACGCGGGATCCGGTCCGGCCCGACCGGATCCGCGGCGGACGGCGGCGAGGGAGCTCCGGCGCGCGCGGGGAGCTCCGGGGCGAGGCGCGGGCGGCAGCGGCGGCCGGGCGGCGGCAGCGGCGGCCGGGAGGCGGCGGTGGTCGGCGGGATCCGCGGCAGGGCGAGGCGGCGGCGCGGACGGGGGAGGAGGCGCTGGGCGCGGGCGGCGGCGACCGGGCCCCGCGGGCCGGATCTGGGCCGCGCGGGCCCTGGCGGCGGGGTGCGGCGGAGGCGGCGGAGGGCGCCACGTGGCGCGCGGGGATTGGCCCGGGGCGCCGCCGGCGGCGGGAGGAGAGAGAGGGGCGCGGAAAACGAGGAAGAAGCTAGGGTTTCGGGGTCTCTCTCTCAGATTTAGACGGGGGAGACGTTTTTATAGACAGAAGGAGCTAGGGAGCTCCAAATGGAGTGCGGTTTTCGCCCACGCGATCGTGATCGAACGGCGGAGGACATGGGAGTGACTTAGATGGGTTATTGGGCTGTTTTTAAGGGGTGTTGGGCTGCAACACACACAAGGCCTTCACGGTTACCCGGTTAACCGTTGGAGTACCAAACGAACTCCGATTGACCCGAAACTTGACAGGCGGTCTACCGGTGCTATACCAAGGCCACATGTCAAACCTCGGTCCATTCCGAGAATGTTTAATACCCGCTCACGAAGAAATGTAAAAGGGGACGCCGGGAGACATAGGAGCGCCGGATTGCAAAACGGACAACGGGAAAGATGCTCGGATTTATGAGACGAACGCATATGCAAATGCGATGCGCATGATGACATGATATGAAATGCATGACATGACCAAAATGCAAAACGGAGAGAACCCAACCACGGAGGGAAAATCATAGCACAAAGCCGGAAATGGCAAGAGTTGGATTACAAATATGGCAAGTTACATCTGGGGCGTTACAACACACCACCACTATGAGAGGATCTCGTCCCGAGATCTAGGACTGAAAGAACTCCGGGTACTCAGAACGTAGGTTGTCGTGGATTTGTCACGGCAGATGTCCTTAGTGTCAGGACTTAGTCGCGAGGCCAACGCATCCATGTGGTAGCTTGAGAGGGGTTGAGTGGGACGAGAGACGCAGGGCGGATCAACACGCAAGACAAGGGTTTAGACAGCTTCGGGCCCCGGGAAACATCATCCGGTAAAAACCCTACATGCTGTTTGAGGTTAGATCTCATTATCATCCCGAGGGAGACGCCGTCAAACCGGCTCTTGTGTCTAGCCCTAGAGATTATTGATTGCTTGTAGCTTGTAGCTTCTAACTTCTAACCTGTAACTTGTCCCCCTTTGGGGAGCCCCGCCCCTCCTTATATATGTTGAAGGGGCGGTTTACATGTGGAGTCCTATTAGGATTAGGACTAGTCTATCTCTAATACAAACCGGGTACAAGTCTCGGTCTTAACTCCTTGTAAGATAAATATTCCTTTCCTGTTAAACCGGACCACAATAGTTGAACCGGCCTTCATGAACCGCCAGACGGGCCACCGGGTCTTGTCGCTCCTCCGACCCGTCCGTCGGGTTACCATTGAGTTACAACGTCCAAGCAGGTTGCTTGTAAACCGCCAAGGTCAGGGCGGGTCTTAAGCTAAACCGTCAAGTCCGGCCGGTTTAACTTCCGGCTGGTTTACACCGCGGGGTATATCCCCGACATTAGCCCCCAAGTTTAGCTTGGATTTATCCATGGTAAACTTATGCTGCAAATAAACACCAGAACAAATTTGACAGGTTGTGCTCCGGATTAAAAATTCTTGTAGACCGGCACTTGATCATCCTTAAGTCCTTGTCATTTCCTCCTTCTAGAAAATCCAGGTCAATAAGCCAGCGTCATACTCAATTTGCTGACATTGGTTTCTCACATAAAAATATTGTGAAGAAATAATCCACTTGAGTCGGCTTCCAAAACGCCGGTTTAAGAAATATTGGTCTTGAAATATTCATCTGATATTCAGCCGGTTTGAAGATGATCCCGGTCTTGAAAACTTACCGGTTTAACATTACCAAATAGCCGGGTTATAAAAACTGACGACCCCGGATTATGATTGTTGCAGACACCGGTTCATGATTGTTGCCAACATCGGCTTATGATTATTGATGATACCGGGTTGCAGCCACAGGGTCATAATGATTGGAAAATCTTTCAACCAATGTAGCCCCCAAGGGCCGGGTCATTATGTAATAATCAGCAGGGACTTTGTAAATATAATCTTGTTAAACTTTGAACAGCAACGTGTAGCCCCCAAGGGCCGGCTCAGTAAGATAATATTGAGCTGGGACTTTGATATATACTTCCATGAAAATAACATCATATGATGTAACCCCTCATCATGGGGCTTGAATCCATGTCCACAAGGTTAAGAGCCTTGTGCTTTACCAACTGAGCAGTAGACCCTTCAATATAATAGATAAAAAGCTTTGTACCTTGAATAATTGACAGGAACAATGTGATGAGTCGGGTCTCAATAAGATGAGCAAAAATGACCTTGCATTAGCCCCCAAGTGTCATGGTGCATGCTTGCAGCAACATGAGACTTGCATATTTGATGTAATCTCAATTTTGAATAATGTAGCCCCCAAGTGCCGGGTTGTAAGCCTGCAGCGACTCGGGACTATTCCTTCAATTGTAGAAAATGATAACCATTGCGCTAAAGCGACTTTGAAAACCTTAATCATAATATTAATGACCATAATAAAAATCCAGCCATGTTGGCTATTCAAGATAATATAATCTGGTATGAAAACCTTATTCATCCAATATCATAATAAAAATTCAGCCAAGTTTGGCTATTTGAATAATATAATCCAATAATTTATAAGCGCATGATTCCAATGGCGCAATCCAAATATATACTGGCAACTTATAGTCCAAAGCCAGACCGGTTTACTAAACACTGGATAATTTATCATCATACCGGCGACTTACCGTCTTAAAGCCAGGCCGGTTTAATAAACACCGGATAATTTCTCATCAGATACTGGCAACTTATCGTCTTAAAGCCAGGACGGTTTAATAAACACTGGTGATTTATAATCATGCTTTATTCAACCTGTTTCTGCATACAACAAGTTTAAAGTGTCCTGGCGGTTTACCGCCGGACGGGTCATAATGCCCAACATATAACCCAGGTTTATAACCAAGGCTGCGCTTAAGAATAATCAAATATGAAATACATCATACCTGTAATATAGCCGGTTTACCAACTTTTTGTAGTAAGAGTGATAACCCCAATCTTGAGTAACGATAACTCCTTCCATATTATGCCGGTTTATGATAAAACCGTACCGGGCTGTGATAAACACCGGTTTTAACAATATATAATACTGGTGACTTGTAGTCAAACCAGACCGGGTTGATAATCTCCGGATTATAATTTGATCATGCACTCACAACTTGTAGTTGAAAGCCGAGCCGGGTTGATAAACACCGGTTTACTCCATGATGGTAATAGAAAATCAAACCGGGCAGATGGCCTCCGGATTAAGATTTTGATCGTGTTCCGTCAATTTATAATTTGACAATCGAACCGGTTCAAGAATTGTCGGTTTAAAATCGCAACAAAGAAATACTTATAAAAACAAAATTTCAAGCAAAGGCAATGATAAAACCATTTGCAAAAAGAAAAACTCTACTGAGCTGGTCAGATGGTGTTACCATGGTCAGACGCAACCAAGCTCCCCGAAGGCGTAGCGATGGTGCCAGTCGGCCAGGTCCCCAAAAGACTCGTGGCATTACGCCGGCCAAGTGGCATTGCATTGGTTCGGATTCGACCAAGCCCCCAAGTGACTCAGTGGCCTAGGGCCGATCAAGTGGCATTGCATTGGTTCGGACACGACCAAGCCCCCAAATGATTCATTGGCTAAAAAGCCGACCAGAAGGCATTACCATCATCAAGACATGACCGAGCTCCCATAAGGTGTAACTACGGTTCAAGTCGATTAGGTCCCCAACTGATTCAGTGGCAAATATGCCAGCCAGAAGGCATTACCGTCGTCAAGACATGACCAAGCCCCCGGGAGGTGTAGCTACGGTTCAAGTCGACTAGGTCCCCAACTGACTTTGTAAGGATAGCTATGTTCTCTTTGGCTCGAATACGACCTATGTTTGAACAGGAAGCACCATGTTTGAATAGCTATGTTCTCTTTGGTTCGAATACGACCTATGTTTGAACAGGAAGCCCCATGTTTGAATAGCTATGTTCTCTTTGGTTCGAATACGACCTATGTTTGAACAGGAAGCCCCATGTTTGAACCGCGCATCATGGCAGCAGGTCCTCTTCAGTGATTTTTAACCTTTTTGCAAGAGATAAATTCTTCTTGAACCGGGATCTTGAGCCGGATATTTAAGAGCTTCAAAGCTTTGTTGGAGACATCTTTCTCTTGAACCGGATTTTAAACCGGAATCTTCATTTTCAGCCGGAATTTTTCTGACGGCCTTTAAGCTCGAACTTGCGAGAAGTTAATTCCTTTTTGAACCGGACATGGGTAAACCGGATCTGAGCGCTTCAGAACTTTGTGGGAGAATAAATTTCTCTTGAACCGGGTTGTAAATCGGATATTTGAGAGCTTCAGTGATACTGATTTCCCTTCAGCCAGGTTTCAAACCGGAATCCTTTCTGATGATCCGAAACTTCTTCATTGAGCCGGGATTTTGTAACTGTCATATACTTTCTACACCGGAAATTTTCTGACGGCCTTTAAATTTTCATCAACATATCAGTAGCCTCCGGGACCGGGTTATCTTTCCCTCCATCGTCCTTGGGTTCTTAAACCGGCTGAAACTGGCAAGACTTGCTGCGTCATATCATCGTAGCCCCCAAGTCTCAAGGTGACTCGAGGAGTTGGCTTGAGATTCTCCATATTTGACCGTGATATAAACCGGTATAACTTGTATATCATTGGAGTTGATAACACGATGTGAATACACAGAAGGTTGAGGTGACTGCGGCGGGCTGTAAATGATCCCGTATGAACCGTGTCAGCAACTCGGCCAATGGTTCCTTCCAACTGGTGATTTGAAGTTAACCAAACTGTAGCGGCGGTGACTTGTGCGCCTGCCCATTGATCCATCCAGTGCAGACGGCGGTTGATGATAATTTGCCTCCAATTTGAAAGAAAACTGGGCTACCCAAGCTGTGACTTGCTCATACCCAATAAATAGCTCATGCAGACAGGTGCGGCCCAGTGTGTTGATGTTGACCAGGCCGCGAGAGACGGGCAGAAAATATGACCGCAGCCTCAGAGGCGGCACCGACAGATGAGTCGGCTGCGGCGTTGTAAACCGGTTCAGACGGGCGAGATAAACGCAGGCACGGTCGGATTTGGGGGTCGGCCGCAGCGTTGTAAACCGGTTCAGACAGGTGAGTTGTCTGTGGTGTTGTAAACCGGCGCAGAAGACATCCACCGCGGAGTTGATGATTACCACCATGCTGTTACTTCCACTTGAATGTATATCAGATGGGGCGCGAAGACATACATTGGACAAAAATTTCCTTTGAACTAGCAAGCTCCATATGTCAGTCATTTTCCTCCAAAGGGCATGGACAGACGTTCTCAAGGAAAAAAAACTGGCCAATTCTCCCAACGGCGTACTGCTACACCGAAATCATGAGCAGAGACCAAGTGTTGACGTTTGCTATTTGCTATGGCATCTGATTGCCCTTTGCTTTACTGCATCTGAACTTTATTTGGCAAACAACATCATCAATTGTGTTTTCCCAAACATACTACTTGTACGAACGCCCCCTTTTCCATTATTCAGAAATTCAGTACGGTGCTGTTTTCTCTATGCATATGCAGAAACTGTGTAATCAACAGTTGATTTTGCTCATAAATGGCAAGGCACTCCTGGGAAAGAATAACAGAGCAGAACCACGACCATGTAGTGGTAGTGTCTAGCAGGGGTGCAGCTGAAATGGGTGGCAACTTGGGGTGCCGGGCGCCGCGGTATAGCGATTCAGCGAAAGCCGGACTGGCCCGGAGGGGAGGCAGAGGCCGGCGGCAGCTCAGCAGAGTCTCCGGCGGGACAAGGCGGCCTGCAGCGCACCAGGTGGAGCTAGCGGGGCGACTAAGGCGGGGCGCGGTGACCCGGCGGAAGGGCCCGACGATTTGTGGCAAAAGCGAGGCGGCCTGCTGCCCGCAGCGTACAGGGGGCTCAAAGCGACCACGGCGGTCCTGACGCGGAGTCGACGGGGATTTTGAAGTGAAGCCTCAGCAGAGAAACGGGCGGCTCGAGGTGCAGCAGCAGACGATGGCGACGGAAAATACCCAGAGATGAATAAACTCAGCGATGACGACTTGGACGACCGTAGGGGCGGAGGTGTTTTGACAGCAGCGGAGGAGCGGAGGCTCGACTCCGGCAGCGAGCCGGCGGAGAGCCATCTCAGGGCGTGCTCTGTTGGTTGTGACGGCTCACAGCAGAGGCCGCAGTGGTAACCCGGATTCGGCGAGGCGGAGGGCAACTCGGAGCAGTGACCGGCTGTAGGCGCGAGACGCACGGGGTGGCTTAGGATTCAGGTGGGTCGACACCGCGGCGGCTCAGCACGTGGTGGCGTAGAGCGGCGGGTTGAGGCGAGCGCGGCGGCCAGTCGCAGGCGACTCGTACGGAAGGTGACTCAGCGGAGGCGGTTCAGGAGTGGCGAGACTCGACGGCTGCTCGGAGCGGCTGGAGGATCCGAGCCGGAGGCGGAGCTAGGGCAGGCCACGGGTCCGGTTTGGTTTGGTTTTGATTTGGAGCCATCCTTTGATCAGCCAGCGTGTCACTTTTGGTAGTTGATGGCTGGATTTGCTCCGGCGAGTCTTCTCAGGACTTGAAGCGAAAAAGAACTCTAGCAATCGTAGCGTAGCACGGTGGCCAGCGCCCTTGTTTTTCTCGATCTTCTTTTGCTTTTGTTGATGTTGCGAACGTGGCGGGTATCTCCATCCGAAAATTCAATGGGCTAAACATAGCGATTGAAGTGGAAATTCCCCATCCTTCTCGACGCAATCTGTGATTGCAAAATCGCCGAAAACTCTTGTTGCGGACTCGGCGGATTACCAAGGGGTGTGCGGTGACCGCACCACACGTAACCCTAAAATCTTTCTCTCAATATGTATGCTGATGACGTAGATCTTGCTTTTCTTCATCCGGACAAACGTGAGCTTCTTGATCCCTGGAAAAAATCCCTCCAAGAACTAATCACCACCGTGCGCAGGCCCCACGGTGGGCGCCAACTGTCGTGGATTTGTCACGGCAGATGTCCTTAGTGTCAGGACTTAGTCGCGAGGCCAACGCATCCATGTGGTAGCTTGAGAGGGGTTGAGTGGGACGAGAGACGCAGGGCGGATCAACACGCAAGACAAGGGTTTAGACAGCTTCGGGCCCCGGGAAACATCATCCGGTAAAAACCCTACATGCTGTTTGAGGTTAGATCTCATTATCATCCCGAGGGAGACGCCGTCAAACCGGCTCTTGTGTCTAGCCCTAGAGATTATTGATTGCTTGTAGCTTGTAGCTTCTAACTTCTAACCTGTAACTTGTCCCCCTTTGGGGAGCCCCGCCCCTCCTTATATATGTTGAAGGGGCGGTTTACATGTGGAGTCCTATTAGGATTAGGACTAGTCTATCTCTAATACAAACCGGGTACAAGTCTCGGTCTTAACTCCTTGTAAGATAAATATTCCTTTCCTGTTAAACCGGCCCACAATAGTTGAACCGGCCTTCATGAACCGCCAGACGGGCCACCGGGTCTTGTCGCTCCTCCGACCCGTCCGTCGGGTTACCATTGAGTTACAACGTCCAAGCGGGTTGCTTGTAAACCGCCAAGGTCAGGGCGGGTCTTAAGCTAAACCGTCAAGTCCGGCCGGTTTAACTTCCGGCCGGTTTACACCGCGGGGTATATCCCCGACATAGGTGGTCTTCACGCTCCCAGGTGGCCTCTCGGTCTGAATGATGTGACCATTTCACCTTGAGGAATTTGATTGACTTGTTGCGAGTCTTGCGCTCAGTTGTCTCAAGAATAGCAACTGGATGCTCATGATACGACAAATCTTCTTGAAGATCAATCTCTTCGAAGTTGATGGTGCGCTCAGGCATCTTGAAGCACTTGCGAAGCTGTGACACGTGGAAGACATCGTGCACATTTGCAAAGTTGGAGGGGAGCTCAAGTTGATAGGCTAGATCACCTCGTTTCCCGATGATCTTGAAGGGACCGACGTATCTGGGAGCAAGTTTTCCCTTGATACCAAAGCGACGAGTTCCTTTCATTGGAGAGACGCGGAGGTAAACATGGTCTCCGATCTCGAATGCCACATCTCGGTGTTTGCTATCGTAATAGCTCTTCTGGCGCGACTGCGCTGCTTTGAGGTTCTCACGAATCACCTTGCACATGGCCTCAGCCTCTGAGATCAAATCATTGCCGAGCAATTGACGTTCACCGGTTTCAGACCAGTTGAGAGGGGTACGGCACTTTCTGCCATAGAGAATCTCGAATGGGGCTTTGCCCGAGCTGGCTTGAAAACTGTTGTTGTAAGAGAACTCAGCATAAGGAAGACAATCCTCCCACTTCATGCCGAAAGAGATAACACAGGCTCTGAGCATATCTTCAAGAATTTGATTGACACGCTCGACTTGTCCACTAGTCTGAGGGTGGAAAGCTGTGCTGAAGCGAATGTTGGTGCCCATGGCCGACTGAAAAGAATCCCAAAACTTGGAGGTAAAGATGCTGCCACGGTCTGAAGAGATCAATTGTGGAATGCCGTGCAAAGAGACAATTCTGGAGGTGTAGAGCTCTGCTAGCTGCGCTGCTGTGATAGACTCTTTGATAGGAAGAAAATGAGCCACTTTGGTGAGCTTGTCGATGACGACGAAGATAGCATCATTTCCACGCTTGGACTTAGGAAAACCAGTCACGAAGTCCATTTCGATATGATCGAACTTCCATTCAGGAATAGCAAGAGGTTGGAGAAGTCCAGCTGGTCGTTGGTGTTCTGCTTTCACCCTTCTGCAGACATCACACTCATTCACGAATTGAGCGATCTCACGCTTCATTCGAGTCCACCAATACGACTGCTTGAGGTCATGGTACATCTTTGTACTTCCAGGATGAATTGACAGGAGAGAGTTGTGCGCTTCGTTCATAATGACTTTACGAAGATCACCCTTTGGAACCACGATCCGGTCCTCGAAGAAAAGAGTATCTCTGTCATCAACTCGATAGCACTTGTATTTGGGGATGCTCTTTTCAATACCATGTTTCACCTTCTTCACCATGGTATCCAACAATTGTGCCTCACGAATCTGATCTTCCAAAGTAGGAGAGACAATGAGGTTGGCAAGAACACCTTGAGGAACAACTTGGAGATTCAACTTGCGAAAAGCCTCACATAGATCCGGTTGAAAAGGCTTGAGGATTAAGCTGTTGCAGTAAGCCTTTCTGCTCAAAGCGTCTGCAACCACATTAGCCTTGCCTGGAGTATATTCAATACTCGGATTATACTCTTGAATCATTTCGACCCATCGAGTTTGCCTGAGGTTGAGATGAGGCTGAGTGAAGATGTACTTGATACTCTTGTGATCGGTGAAAATGTCCACTTTCCTTCCCAACAGGAGATGTCTCCATGTTATTAGTGCGTGGACAACTGCCGCCAACTCAAGATCGTGAGTGGGGTAGTTCCTTTCATTGGGCTTCAACTGGCGAGAGGTATAGGCAACAACCTTCTTCTCTTGCATTAAGACAGCACCGAGGCCCTGGAGAGAAGCATCACAGAATACTTCATAAGGCTTGGATTCGTCAGGAGGAGTCAGAACTGGAGCAGTGACAAGTTTCTCTTTGAGAGTGTTGAAAGCAACGTCACACTCAGGAGACCAGACATATTTCACATGCTTCTGGAGGAGATTGGAAAGAGGCTTGGCAATCTTGGAGAAATTCTCAACGAATCTTCTGCAATAGCTTGCAAGTCCAAGAAAACTGCGAAGCTGCTTGACATTCTGAGGAGGATTCCAATTCAAAACTACAGACACCCTCTCTGGATTAACAGCGATGCCCTTGGCAGAGATGATATGACCAAGATAAAGAACTTCATCAAGCCAGAATTCACATTTGGAGAACTTCGCATATAATTGATACTCTCTGAGATTGTCGAGTACCAACCGCAAATGTTCGGCATGATCCTTCTTATTCTTGGAGAAGACCAAAATATCATCGAGATAGACCAAGACAAATTCGTTGATGTAGGGGTTGAAGATGAAATTCATCAAGCGAGTGAAATACGGAGGAGCATTGACAAGTCCGAATGACATGACAGTGTATTCATAAGAACCAAAGCTTGTTCTGAATGCTGTCTTGGGAATATCTTCTTCACGAATGCGAATCTGATGATAACCCATACAAAGGTCCAGCTTGGAGAACACCTTAGCACCTTTGAGTTGCTCAAATAGCTCATTGATGTTGGGGAGTGGGTACTTGTTCTTGATAGTCTTCTTGTTCAATGGACGGTAATCGACGCAAAGTCGGTCCGTGCCATCCTTCTTCTTGACAAAAAGAACACCACAACCCCACGGAGAAGAACTCGGTCTGATCAGACCCAGACGTTCTTGTTTATCGAGTTGAATCTTCAATTCCTTGAGCTCATCTGGTCCAAGCTTGTAAGGACGCTTGCAAACGGGTTCTGTGCCAGGCTCAAGCTCAATAACGAATTCAACTGGCCGACGGGGAGGCATACCCGGAAGCTCTTCTGGAAAAACATCTTGGTACTCACATACGACTGGAATCTGAGAGATAGCCTCCAATTCATCATTCTCATTGAGAGAAAACAACCGAATGGTATCATCACGAGAAGCATAGATGATCACATCGTTCGAAGTGTGAGTCAATTTGATTTCCCTGGCAGCACACTCAAGCTGAGCCTTGTGCTTAGAAAGCCAGTCCATCCCGAGAATAAGATCAATATCAGAATCACCAAGCACCATTGGAGAAGACAGAAATTTATAGTCGCCCATCTTGATAGAAACATTCGGAATCATTGTGGTGGCCCTCATAGGCTTGGCCGGAGAAACAACCCCCAAGGGTTTAGCCAAAAATTCAGAAACGAAGTCATGCTTCAATACAAATGATCTCGACATGAAACAATGCGATGCACCGGTATCAAATAAGACTTTGGCAGGAATATCATTAACAGGAAGATTACCCATGATCACTTCAGAAGAATCCTCTGCTTGAGCTGCATTCAACATGTTCACCTTGACGTGCTTAGGATTATGCTTGACCACTGCATTGCTGGAAGATTTCACAGGAGGAGGAGGCGGAAGGCACCTCTGGTTGAAGCACTTGTTCGCATAGTGACCCTTCTGCTGACATTTGTTACAAGTCACCTCTGAGAGCGGACGATGGTAAGGAGCACTTGGCCTTGGAGCTTGGTTCTGAGACTTGTTCTGATAGCCAGGGTTGGGTGGGTGGGAAGATCCACGACCACTTGAGTTCTTCTGCTGATAAGGCTGACGGAACGGAGGAGGAGGAGGCAACCAGAACTTCTGTTGCTTAGCTGCCACAAGTGAAGAAGAAGAAGACTGAACTGCGTCTCTGACTCTCTTCTTAGATGCCTCACACTTGAGCTGAGCCGCTTCTTGTTTCAGTGCCATGTTGTAGAATTCATCATACTTTAATGGCTCGAAAAGCACGAGAGCAAGTTGCAGATCTTCTCTGAGACCACGCCTGAACTGGTAGATCATACTCTTCTCATCAGGAATGTCTTGCCTTGCAAAACGAGAGAGCTTCTGGAATTGAGTGTTGTATTGATAGACAAACATGGTCCCTTGCTTGAGATTGCGGAATTCCTCACGCTTAAGCTCAACAACACTTTCTGGAATGTGGTGCGCTTTGAAGTCACGGCGGAAATCATCCCAAGTGATCACATGACCTCCTCTGGAATCTTTGTATTGCTGGAACCACTCAGCAGCTTGATCTTTGAGTTGAAAAGAGGCAAACTTGACAAAGTCCTCAGGTCTGACATTGCTGCACTCGAAATGCTTGCTGATGTCCACGAGCCAATCATCTGCGTCTGTGGCCTCGACACAGTAGCTGAAGGTTTTGGCTGATTAGTAAGGAACTGGTTCAGTGAAGCGAAGTGCGGCTGATTGTTCCCTTGGCCTTGATTCTCTTGATTAGCTTGCCCTTGGTTGCGATCTTGCAAGAGCTGAATCAGAATCTGAGCATTGGCATTTGTGGCAGTCATCAAGGCTTGCCAAGCTTCCGGAGGTGGAGGCGGTGGCGGAGGGTTAGCCTGATTCCCGTCATTGCGTTCTGGATTCTGACGCGTTGGTGGAGCCATCCTGAAGAGGGTGACATCCATTAGCATCTTGACAGAGATATAATGAAGCTGAATCAAAGGAACGAAATTGCAACATATAGTCTTCACAATTAACATTCGAACGAGAATGAACGAATGAATTCCAATGTAAATCATCACACTTCCAAAGCTGAGAAGCCACTTAGAACATGGTATGGAATAAAATCAACAAGGTACGGAAGTGAACAAATACTTGGTAAGGATTACCCAATCACAAACCAAATATCTACGGAAGAAATACTAAAGCTACAAGAATTCCCACTTATAAACTCCCGAAACTTTCTGGTTATGCAATCAGGTGTTGGGGATACAGGGGAAGCATAATATCTCACCCAAACTAGCAAATCCTACAACCAGCTGTATCCATCCTTCAACACATAACCAAGAAACCTTCGGAAATCGTCTACCTCACCCTTCGAAAACACATCCGTTATACAAGTCATGGCAATACCCCTGCACTCGCCACAGTACTGGGCTATCAGGGTTATCTCACCAACAACTGTACAAAAGAGATTTTCGATGTCGGTCGTACTAAACTCAGGTATTCCAAAACCGCAACGATAAAATTATGACGACAACACCTCGGAGCTCAACTCCCCGGGACACTGCCACAACCCCTAAATGTCAGGAGGCAACCAAGACAATGTTGTCATCATAAAACCATCGGAACGATTGTAATATACCCGCGTGATCCTAAATTTTTTTTAGTGAAATTTGAGAAGAGAAGAGTCAAAACTCTACGTCAGGATGCCTTACCAGAAGGTCGAAGGGACTGGGAAGTAAAAAGAATTCCTAAACTCTCCGATATATAATTCCTAAATGACTCAAAACATTTTTCTAGACACAACTTGGCCACTAAAGACGATCAAACAGTGGGGGCTCCTAAGGTCGGGAAAGGCTCTGATTACCAACTTGTAACGCCCTCGATGCGGTTATATCTCCCACGTGTCGAGGCACGACTTAGAGGCATAACCGCATTGAAAGCAATGTCGCAAGTGAGGTAATCTTCACACAATCCATGTAATAAATAAAGGGGAAAGATACATAGTTGGCTTACAATCGCCACTTCACACAAGTACATAAATAACATCCATCAAACAGATTACACTCAAGGTCCGACTACGGTACCAAAATGAAAGAAGACTACCCCAAATGCTAATAGATCCCCGGATCACCCAACTGGCTCCACTACTGATCATCTGGAAAAGAAACATAGTAACGGCCACGTTCCTCATCGAACTCCCAAGTGAGCTCGGTTGCGTCATCAGCACTGACATCGTTGGTACCTGCAACTGAGGTGATATATCTGTGAGTCACGGGGACTCAGCAATCTCACACCCGCGAGATCAAGACTATTTAAGCTTAAAGGTGGGAAAAGGATATTGAGGTGGAGCTGCAGCAAGCGACTAGCATATGGTGGCTACAGCGCAAAAGAGAGCGAGAAGAGAAGGCAAAGCACGGTCGAGAAGCTAGAAATGATCAAGAAGTGATCCTGAGCAACCTACGTCAGGCATAACTCCAACAACCGTGTTCACTTCCCGGACCCCGCCGAGAAGAGACCATCACGGTTACACACGCGGTTGATGTGTTTTAGTTAAGGTCAACTTCGGGTTTTCTACAACCGGACATCAACAAATTCCCATCTGCCGCATAACCGCGGGCACGGCTTTCGAAAGATAATACCCTGCAGGGGTGTCCCAACTTAGCCCATGATAAGCTCTCACGGTCAACGAAGGATATTCCTTCTACCGGGAAGACCCGATCAATCTCGGAACCCCGGACTACAAGACATTTCAACAGCAATAAAACAAGTCCAGCAAAGCCGCCCGATTGTGCCGACAAATCCTGATAGGAGCTGCACATATCTCGGTCTCAGGGCACATCCGGATAAGCTAAGCGTACAGGAGCCAACATAACCCAAGTTGCCAAGGGACGGCCCTGCACGGTGCTCTAGTTTGGACCAGCAATCGAAGGAGAACTGGCCCGTGGGTTAAAATAAAGATGACCCTTGAGTCTGCAGAACCCAAGGGGAAAAGGCTAGGTGGAGAATGGTAAAACCAATGTTGGGCCTTGCTGGAAAAGTCTCATCCAAAGCGAACTGTCAAGGGGGTCCCATAAATCACCCAACCGTGTAAGGAACGCAAACTCCGGGAACATAACACCGGTATGACGGAAACTAGGGTGGCAAGAGTGGAACAAAACACCAGGCATAAGGCCGAGCCTTCCACCCTTTACCAAGTATATAGATGCATTAATTAAATAAGAGGTATTGTGATATCCCAACAAGTAAACATGTTCCAACAAGGAACAACAAGTCCATGTTCCAACAAGGAACAAACTTCATCTTCACCTGCAACTAGCAACGCTATAAGAGGGGCTGAGCAAAGCAGTAACATAGCCAAACAACGGTTTGCTAGGACATGGATGGTTAGGGGCTGACATGGCAATATAGGAGGCATGATGTAAAGTGGTAGGTATCGCAGCATGGCATAGCAAAAGAGCGAGCAATCTAGCAAGCAAAGATAGAAGTGATTTCGAGGGTATGGTCATCTTGCCTGCAAGGTTCTCAGAGTTGTCGAAAGCTTGGTCCTCGTAAGCGTTCTCAACAGGTTCCTCGTTCACGTACTCGTCTCCCGGCTCTACCCAAGACAAGAGAACAAGCAAAGGAACCAAAATCAACCACGATGCAATGCGCAAGCAACATGATGCAAAACATGGCATGATATGCGAGATGTGATATGCAATGCGTATGCATGCTCCGGAAGGACAAGGATGAACATGGCATAATCTTGGCAAACCAAGCATGCCACTGGATAGATGAGGTGATTTCGGTTGAAATCGATATAAAGATCACCGGAATCGGATGCACGGTTTGCAAATGGCAAGCAAAACAAGAATGATACGAATCTGCCATAAACAGCATGATGCTACTTAGCAAGCAACAAATAATTAAGCTACTGCACCCAAACATGGCAACAAGGCATATGAAAGTAATCTACTCAAGATGCACGACAAAAGATGAACACTGAGCTACGGCTAATTCACACCATAACAGGTTCAAACAAGCATGGCAAAAGTTCAAACGATAACAGGTTCACAGACTTGGTGAAAATAACAAGAAGCAGAAACTAACATCAGGATGACATGTTCAGAGCAATGAAACAACATGCTACATGTTCAGAACATAGCAAAATAAGGCATGGAATGAATCTACTCATAGCACTTGACAAAAGACTCTTACTGACCATAAGCCAAAAAGGATCAGAAAATATGATTACACCCATGACAATTAAGCAAGTTTCGTTACAGGTTTCAGACTTAGCAGAAAACTGGACATGTCAAAAACAGATAACGACTAGGCATGTTCGTGAGCTCGATGCACTCACTACAGAGCATTTCATGATAAACTAAGAATACATACATCAATAATACATGGCATAGTAAATATACATGGCAAGAATAATATCATATCATGCAAGGATCAACTACACCAAGCTTGGCAAAATCGAATAACATGTAAACAATCTGCCATCAACATTTTGAAGCAAAAGTTGAGCTCAATTGACTTAAGATATGGCACTCCATAATTGCGAACAAAGGCATGGATGGATTAAGCAAATACTCAAGTTCGAAACTCCCTTACTGACCATACTAAAATTATGCATGGATCTCTCAGAAACAACAATAACACATGGAATAAAAATAACAGCAGTCAGGGACTTAGTGAAATCACTAGTTTGCATGCTTGTGCTAGTCACCACATAGATCATAAAAATACATGGCAAAATCCTCTGGATAGGTAACATGGCATATTACAAAACTCATGTAGGACTCAACTTCATAGGAGGTACACATCAATCATGACAAAAATGACAAAAGTGCATGATCAGATAAGATCCAGCAACTAACATCAACTAGCCCTCTTCTAACAGCATTTCGGGCATCAAGATGACCTCAAATGAAAATGAAGCAATGGAACAAAATTATGTACTCTTCGAGACGAACAAAATGACATATTATACGCGCGAAACGGAGCTATGGATGCAAAGTTACAGTGCGATGAACAGGTGATGATATTGAAAAATCTCAGGGACTTGGAGATATTTTTGAGAGGGGGAAGAACCCTAGATCTGAGATCCGGCGGCACGCGGCCCGAGGCGGCGGCGCGGCTCGCCGGGGTTGGTCGTCGGGGAGGCGGAGGCGGCGGCCGGCGAGGTTGGGGACGCGGGATCCGGTCCGGCCCGACCGGATCCGCGGCGGACGGCGGCGAGGGAGCTCCGGCGCGCGCGGGGAGCTCCGGGGCGAGGCGCGGGCGGCAGCGGCGGCCGGGCGGCGGGAGCGGCGGCCGGGAGGCGGCGGTGGTCGGCGGGATCCGCGGCAGGGCGAGGCGGCGGCGCGGACGGGGGAGGAGGCGCTGGCGCGCGGGGATTGGCCCGGGGCGCCGCCGGCGGCGGGAGGAGAGAGAGGGGCGCGGAAAACGAGGAAGAAGCTAGGGTTTCGGGGTCTCTCTCTCAGATTTAGACGGGGGAGACATTTTTATAGACAGAAGGAGCTAGGGAGCTCCAAATGGAGTGCGGTTTTCGCCCACGCGATCGTGATCGAACGACGGAGGACATGGGAGTGACTTAGATGGGTTATTGGGCTGTTTTGAAGGGGTGTTGGGCTGCAACACACACAAGGCCTTCACGGTTACCCGGTTAACCGTTGGAGTACCAAACGAACTCCGATTGACCCGAAACTTGACAGGCGGTCTACCGGTGCTATACCAAGGCCATATGTCAAACCTCGGTCCATTCCGAGAATGTTTAATACCCGCTCACGAAGAAATGTAAAAGGGGACGCCGGGAGACATAGGAGTGCCGGATTGCAAAACGGACAACGGGAAAGATGCTCGGATTTATGAGACGAACGCATATGCAAATGCGATGCGCATGATGACATGATATGAAATGCATGACATGACCAAAATGCAAAACGGAGAGAACCCAACCACGGAGGGAAAATCATAGCACAAAGCCGGAAATGGCAAGAGTTGGATTACAAATATGGCAAGTTACATCTGGGGCGTTACACTCTCCCTCATATGAAACTGCAATAGTGATTACCTGTGTTGTTAACAATTGCCTAGGACAATTCCGCACACTGATCCACCATTATTCCACACTCGCTATTTATAATACTAAGTAATATATTCTAACTTTATGATAACAGCATCTACTTTTATGTTTTAGCTCTCCG
Organism: Aegilops umbellulata; assembly: GCA_032464435.1. Classification (NCBI taxonomy): domain Eukaryota; kingdom Viridiplantae; phylum Streptophyta; class Magnoliopsida; order Poales; family Poaceae; genus Aegilops; species Aegilops umbellulata. The sequence continues at coordinate 449,512,567 of CP136058.1, read as the reverse complement.
ACTTCATGCAAAGTTATCCTCTTCATACCCACAATGTAGTTTTATTTCTCGTTGCTAGTTGGAAGCAAACGTTCGGTGCACGTAGAGTCGTATTAGTGGCAGATAGGGCTTGAGATAATATTGATCTTACCTTTAGCTCCTTGTGGGTTCGACACTCCATACTTATCACTTCCACCTTTGGAAAGTGCTACGATGATTCCTTGCACTTGGGGATTATCATGTCCCGGTGCTCACCGCCTTCAATTGCCCACGCCGATCTCATCGCCAGCACCACCGTGGTGAGCCTCTTGTTCTCATCTTCTTTCTAAAAGAAAAAACTTCTTACTTATATGATTTAGATAGATACTTGTGTAATGTTCTTACTTTTATTATTGTTTGTTGTTGTATAGTGCGATGGTTTTGGTATCCACCTCCGTCGGCCCTCGTCCTGTCCATGATTCGGATGTAGTATATATTATCTTTTATAACTATTTGGTTCATTTAGTGTTTATGACAATTATGCCGACCAACGTGACATAGATGTTTTTATCTAGGAGGTATGTGAACCGGAAATTCCAACCGACCCTATTGTCGAGAGGTTAAATTTTGTTGAAGAAGAAAACAATTACCTGAAGAAAAAATTGAAAAGAATTGAGGAGGAGAAGATGAGATTGGAGTTGCATGTTGCGGATGTCGTCGATGATCACAAGATCAAGATGGATGTAATGCACTTGAAAATTAAAAGATTAGAAAATATGCCATTCATACCGAGGCTTGGTATCATTATGCCGTTGGATCAATTGTTACCTTAGTTGCGATTATGATCGCATTTGTTGTTGCATTGAAATGTTTTACATAGTTTCAATGTATGGTAAAATTATTAGATGCTCTAGAGAGCTATATATATGTTGTTCAATGAGAACTATATATGTATGAACTTTATGTATTTATTTTTTCAGTAATAACATTTGATCACTACTGTACCTTGGTTTTAATGTGAAGAAGAACTTCTATTAATTTGGTCACTTCTATATTCATGATGTTCTGTAATGGTTTTTGACACACTTAATTATATATAATGCACGCATATGAACCGACAATGGATGTACGGTAACAGACGCACCTCCTAGTACATTAAGGGCGTGCATAATTTTCTCGAAGTGGTTGAGGCAAACAAGCAGAATGGTTTTATGTGTTGTCCATGCCCTATATGTCGGAATACGAAGTCTTATTCTGACCGGAAAATCCTTCACACACCCACCTACTTTATAAGGGTTTCATGCCACACTATAATGTTTGGACCAAGCACGGATAAAGAGGGGTTATAATGGAAGACAACGGAGAAGAAGAGTATGATGACAACTATGTGCCCCCTGAATACGGTGATGCTGCAACGAGGGGAGCTGAAGATCAAGAGGAACCAGACGATGTGCCTGATGATGATCTTCGCCGGGTCATTGTTGATGCAAAGAGACAATGCCAAAGTGAAAAGGAGAAGTTGAAGTTCGATCGTGTGTTAGAGGATCACAAAAAAGGGTTGTACCCAAATTGCAAAGATGGCAACACAAAGCTCGGTACCACACTGGAATTGCTGTAGTGGAAGGCAGACAATGGTGTATCTAACAACGGATTTGAGAAGCTATTGAAAATATTGAAGAAGAAGCTTCCAAAGGATAACAAATTGCCCAATAGTACATACAGAGCAAAGAAGGTTCTATGCCATCTAGGATTGGAGGTGCAGAAGATACATGCATGCCCTAATGACTGCATCCTCTACCGCGATGCGTATGTGGATTTGAACGCATGTCCGGTATGCGGTGCATTGCGGTATAAGATCAGATGAGATGACCCTGTGATGTTGAGGGCGAGCAGCCCAGGAAGCGGGTTCCTGCCAAGCTGATGTGGTATGCTCCTATAATACCACGGTTGAAATGTCTTCTCAGAAACAAAGAGCATGCCCAGTTGATGCGATGGCACAAAGAGGACCGTAAGAAAGACGGGAAGTTGAGAGCACCCGCTGACGGGTCGCAGTGGAGAAAAATCGAGAGAAAGTGGGGGGACTTTGCAGGTGACGCAAGGAAAGTATGGTTTGGTTTAAGCGCGGATGGCATTAATCCTTTTGGGGAGCAGAGCAGCAATCATAGCACCTGGCCCGTGACTCTATGTATCTATAACCTTGCTCCTTGGTTGTGCATGAAGCGGAAGTTCATTATGATGCAAGTTCTCATCCAAGGCCCTAAGCAACCCGGCAACGACATTGATGTGTACCTAAGGCCATTAGTGGAAGAACTTTTACAACTGTGGAATGGAAAAGGTGTACGTGTGTGGGATGAGCAAGACCAGCAGGAATTTGACCTACATGCTTTGCTGTTTGTAACCATCAATGGTTGGCCTGCTCTCAGTAACCTTTCAGGACAGACAAACAAGGGATACCACGCATGCACACACTGTTTAGATGACACCGAAAGTATATATTTGGACAAATGCATGAAGAATGTGTACCTGGAGCATCGTCGATTTCTTCCGACCAACCATCAATGTCGAAAGAAAGGTAAGCATTTCCAATCACTGAAAGAAGCCCGCCGTCCATACTGGTGATCACATACTTGCTATGGTCAATGATTTACAAGTAATCTTTGGAAAGGGTCCCGGCGGACTATCTGTTCCCAATGACGCTGAGGGACGCGCACCCATGTGGAAGAAGAAATCTATATTTTGGGACCTACCCTATTGGAAAGGCCTAGAGGTCCGCTCTACAATCGACGTGATGCACGTGACGAAGAATCTTTGCGTGAACCTGCTAGGCTTCTTGGGCGTGTATGGGAAGACAAAAGATACACCGTAGGCATGAGAAGACCAGTAGCGTGTGCATGAAAAAGACGACATGCCTCCAAAGCAGTATGATGGTCCTGCCAGCTACGCTCTTACCAAAGAAGAGAAGGAAATCTACTTTGAATGCCTGCTCAGTATGAAGGTCCCATCTGGCTTCTCGTCGAATATAAAGGGGATAATAAATATGGCAGAGAAAAAGTCCAGAACCTAAAGTCTCATGACTGCCACATGATTATGACGCAACTGCTTCCAGTTGCATTGAGGGGGCTTCTACCGAAAAACGTTCGATTAGCCATTGTGAAGCTATGTGCATTTCTCAATGCAATCTCTCCGAAGGTGATCGATCCAGAAATCCTACCAAGGTTAAGGAGTGATCTGGCGCAATGTCTTGTCAGTTTTGAGCTGGTGTTCCCACCACCCTTCTTCAATATCATGACGCACATCCTAGTTCATCTAGTCGACGAGATTGTCATTCCGGGCCCTGTATTTCTACGCAATATGTTCCCCTTTGAGAGGTTCGTGGGAGTCTTAAAGAAATATGTTCGTAAATGTGCTAGGCCAGAAGGAAGCATCTCCACGGGCCATCAAACAGAGGAGGTCATTGGGTTTTGTGTTGAATTCATTCCTGACCTTAAGAAGATTGGTCTCCCTCAATCATGGTATGAGGGGAGACTGACTGGAAAACGCACGCTAGGAGCGGACTCAATAATATGTAGGGACGGGCATTTTTGGTCTCAAGCACACTACACAGTTCTACAGAATTCTACCTTGGTGACCTCGTATGTCAATGAACACAAGAATATTCTGCACTCCAAACACCCGGAGCAGTGTGACGACTGGATTACATGTGAACACATTAGGACTTTCGGCAGTTGGTTGCAAACACGTCTCATGGGTGACAACACTATTTCTGATGAGCTGTACTAGTTGGCCAGGGGACCATCTTCGACTGTATTGACTTACAACGGGTATGAGATAAATGGGAATACATTTTACACGATCGCCCAAGATCAAAAGAGCACCAACCAATACAGTGGTGTCCGCTTTGATGCAGCAACCAAGAGGGGAAAGGACACATATTATGGTTACATAGTGGACATATGGGAACTTGACTATGGACATGATTTTAAGGTCCCTTTGTTTCAGTGCAAATGGGTTAATCCGTCAGGCGGCGGGGTACAGGTAGACCCACAGTACGGAATGACAACAGTGGATCTGAACAATCTTGGGTACACAGATGAACCATTCGTCCTAGCCAATGATGTGGCGTGAGTTTTCTATGTGAAGGACATGTCTACCAAACCGAGAAAAAGAAAAGATAAGGAAGCGAATACATCATACGATGAGACAAAGCGCCACATAGTTCTTTCAGGAAAAAGATACATCGTGGGAGTGGAGGGCAAGACAAACATGTCTGAAAGTTATGAAAATTTTCATGAAATTCCTCCCTTCAAAGTCAAGGCTGACCCAAGCACCCTGTTAAACGGTGAAGATTATCCATGGTTACAGTGCAATAAGCAAAGGACACAAGCGAAGAAAAGTGAAGACTTTCTCTCCACAACTATTATGATGATGCCTTTGATCTAGAATATCACTGCAATTACATGTGAAGAAATGAAGTGCCTTTTGTAACAGATGAGTTTTCGTATGAAACCCTGATACTTCGAAAAAGATTGTCCATTTTGTACACGAAGTGCATCCAGTTTTTGCCGTAACCCTCTCAACTTTCTATAACATGCTATGTGGGTGAAACAATGATACCATGCCAACTTTCAACCTTTTCAGTGTTCATTTGTAGTGCTTTTCAATTTCAGGGTCATTTAGCTTAAAATAAATCATTAAATGCATGAAAAATACCAAATGAAGTCTGAAAGGGTTGAAAATTGATGATGTGGTTTTGAATGGTTCATGTTGAACACACAAAAAGTCTGGAGTTCAAATAAGTTCAAAAAAATGAATTACCTTTGTAACAGATGAGTTTTCATCCGAAACCCTGTTACTTCGAAAGAGATAGTCCGTTTTGTACACGAAGTGCATCCAGTTTTTGCCACAACCCTCTAAACTTTTTAGCACATGCTATGTGGGTGAAATGATGATACCATGCCAACTTTCAACCTTTTCATAGTACATTTGAAGTGCTTTTCAATTTTAGGGTCATTTAGCTCAAAGAATGAACTAATAGCAAAAGGAATCAACTAAAAACATTTTATAAACTTCTAGTATTTTTGAAACTAAAATTATAAAAAATTTATGCAACTAAAATTATAAAAAATTTATGCAACTAAAATTATCAAAGTATTTTTTGTTCAAAACATTAATAGCAAAAAGAATTATCATAAAGAATTTTTTGTTAGAAACTTCAATAGAAAAAAGAATTATCATAAAGAATTTTGTTTTTAGAAACTAAAATAACAAAAATTGTTTTTGAATATAATGATAAAACACAGTAATATTAAATAGCAGGAAAAAGAAATCACTCAAAAATTTATTTTTATAGTAAAGTTATTCACAAACTAGTGATCCACACAAATTTCAAAGAATTCAAATTTAAACTATTGAAATTTGAAAACTAATGGCACTAACAGAAAGTTTATAATTTTTTGACCTAAAAGCAAAAAGAATTAAAAAAATAAAGCAAAAAACAAAAGAAAATAAATAATGCAAAAAGCAAAACAAAAATCTGGAAAAAAAATAAAAAATGTCGCCTACTGGGCACCACGGCCTGAATACAACTAGAAACCCAACCAACCAAGTGGGCCAGGATTCAGGCCCGCAGAAGGCCCAACAGGCCCACTAGCATATACAGAGAGGTTAGGCCCGTAAGCCTGCTTTAGAGAGGAGCTCAAAGGCTCAGGCGCACCGCGCCTTTTAAACAGGTGCGCCACTCTCTCAACTAGCAAGGTGGGACTAAACTCCCACCACGCTGCTATGCAAGCCCATTGGTCCCGGTTGGTGGCATGAACCGGGACCAATGCCACCCTTTGGTCCTGGTTCGTGCCACCAACTGGGACCAATGCCACCCTTTGGTCCCGGTTGGTGGCACGAACCGGGACCAAAGGGGGGCTTTGGTCCCGGTTTGTGGTACGAATGGGACCAAAGGGTTTGCTATATAAGTAAGGACATAGCAAATTTCAGCCCACCCGCCATTTTTCTCTCAACGACGCTGCCGCGCCCCTGCTGCTGCTGCCCTCCTCGTCGTCGTCGCCGTCGACTTGCCCCGACGCCGTCCCCGACGTCGCCGTTGCCCCGATCGACGCCGTCACCGCACCCTGCCCCGGCCCGCCCCCGTCGGCGCCCTCGCCGCCCACGCCGTTGCCGTCGCCGTCCCCACCGTCGCCGTCGCCGGCCCCCTGCCCCGCCCCCGTCCCGGCTCACCCTTGTCGGTGCCCTCGCCGCCCCCACCGTCGCCGTTGCCAGCCGCCCCCGCTGTGAGCCGCTGCTCCGCCCTGGCTCATAGCATTTTTTTTCATATAGCAAAGTCATAATTCTTTGTTCAAAGTTCATAGCATTTTTTGTCCATATAGCAAACCATATATGTTCATAGCGTTTTTTTCATATATGCATTTTTTTCATATATGTGGGTATATGTATTTTTTTGTTCATATATGTTCATATGGATGGATGTATATATATGAACAAAACGCTATGAACATATATGGTTTGCTATATGAACAAAAAAAATGAACATATATGTATTTTTTGTTCATATATATACATCCATCCATATGAACATATATGAACATCCATCCATCCATATAAACGCTATGAACATCTATGGTTTGCTATATGAACATATATGTATTTTTTTGTTCATATATGTTCATGTAAATATTTTCTTGTTCATAGAAATTAGTTAAAATGAGGGGGGATGTTGGACATGACATGAGGGGGGACGTCGGACGTCGGACATGTCATGAGGGGTGAGCGTCGTTGTCGTCTACCCCCTCCCCAATAACTTCGACATGAGGGGGGACGTCAGACATGTCATGTGGAATTTTTTGTTCATATAGAAAACTCTGGTAACTTCGACATGAGGGGAGACGTCGATCAACCCCCTCTTGCCCGACCAACTCCGGAGTCCACCCAAACCGGGACTGAAAAAGCGTTGTCGAGGCCACCCGAAACCGGAACAAGTCTAGATATATCGGAAAAACAAAGTGTAGATATATCAGACAATATGTAGATATAACGGATATCAGGTTTGCTTTCTAATAAAGAATTGTTGTCATCTATGTATCATTTTATATCGCGGTGGACATATATCAAAGTTTGTTCATATGTCAAAGTTTGAATTTTGACATATGCAACATTTGATCAAATGTCAAAGTTTGATCATATGACAAAGTTTGAATTTTGACATATGCAACATTTAATAAGAGATTTATCAGGAATGCCCCCATTATGGATGTGCATAATTAAGTTGATCCATATTTTTCCTGATCTCATCTACGCTTCTATATGTGCACGTTCTCTTGTGTCGAAGTATTGAAGAAATCCATGGTTTCATCATTAGCCGGAAGTAACAGGCGCATGATGGTATGAAGCTCTCCAAAGTTATTTTGGAACGGAGTCCTGACAAGATAATTCATTTTTTGGTACGAAGTTCAGCAAAGGCCTTCCAAATAGTGATATTCAGAAGGCTCTTGCTAAACTTCGTACCAAAAAGTGAATTATCTTATCCAGGACTCCGTTCCAAAACAACTTTGGAGAGCTTCGTACCATCATGCGCCTGTTACTTCCGGCTAATGATGAAGCCATAGTTTTCTTGAATCCTTTGACACTAGACAACGTGACATATAGAAGGATAGATGAGATCAGGAAAAATATGGACCATTTTCTGCACATCCAGAATGGCGCCATTTTGTTAAATCCCTTAAAGGTTAAGAGAATCCCTTGTTTGACATTCATGAGAGAGGCGGTCCAGACATCGGACATTCATGAGAGAGGCGGTCCGGTCTGGTAGACGAACATGTCATGTGATAGGTATTTTTTTTTGTTCATAGAAAACTCCGGTAACTCTTCAACATGAGGGGGGACTGTTGGGGAACGTAGTAATTTCAAAATTTTCCTATGCACACGCAAGATCATGGTGATGCATAGCAACGAGAAGGGAGAGTGTTGTCTACGTACCCTCATAGACCGTAAGCGGAAGCGTTATATCAACGCGGTTGATGTAGTCGCACGTCTTCACGATCCGACCGATCCAAGCACCGAAAGCATGGCACCTCCGAGTTCTGCACACGTTCGGCTCGGTGACGTCCTCGCCTTCTCGATCCAGCAAGAGGGGCGAAGTAGTAGATGAGTTCCGGCAGCACGACGACGTGGTGACGGTGTTGGTGAAGAACAATCTTCGTAGGGCTTCGCCTAAGCACTACGAAAACTATGACGGAGGATAAACTAGAGGAAACGGGGTTGCCGGCACACGGCTTGGTGTTTCTTGATGTCTCTTAGGTGCTAGCCCTACCCCTCTATTTATATGTTGAGCCTTGGGGTCGAAACTTGGAGTAAAAGCCTCCACAAAGTCGGTTTCACCCGAAAGGCAAGAGTCCTTCTCGGACTCCAGGGCCAGACGCCAGGGTTCCCGGCGTCTGGGCCCAGACGCCAGGGACCCTGGCGTCTGGCCTCTGGACTCCGCAAAACTTCCGTTTGCACTTTCCAAAAACCTCGTGGGCTTTCCCCTTTGGCCTAGATAAAGTGTTCTCGTGCCCAAACATTTCGGGAAACATTCGGAACCCCTTCCGATGGATTCAAGAACCTTTCTGGAGATCAAACACTACTATCCACATATCAATCTTTACTTCCGGACCATTCCAGAGTTCCTCGTCATATCCGTGATCTCATCCAAAACTCCGAACAACATTCGGTCACCAACATACATAACTCATAGTACTATATCGTCAACGAACGTTAAGCGTGCGGACCCTACGGGTTCGAGAACTATGTAGACATGACCTAGAACCATTCTCGGTCAATAACCAATAGCGGAACCTGGATGCTCATATTGGCTCCCACATATTCTACGAAAATCTTTTATCGGTCAGGCCGCATAACAACATACGTTGTTCCCTTTGTCATCGGTATGTTACTTGCCCGAGATTCGATCGTCGGTATCCAATACCTAGTTCAATCTCGTTACCGGCAAGTCTCTTTACTCGTTCCGTAATACATCATCTTGCAACTAACTCATTAGCTGCAATGCTTGCAAGGCTTAAGTGATGTGCATTACCGAGAGGGCCCAGAGATACCTCTCCTAATCTCGAAATACGCCAACCCAACATCTACCTTTGGAGACACCTGTAGAGCTCCTTTATAATCACCCAGTTACGTTGTGACGTTTGGTAGCACACAAAGTGTTCCTCCGGCAAACGGGAGTTGCATAATCTCATAGTCATAGGAACATGTATAAGTCATGAAGAAAGCAATAGCAACATACTAAACGATCGGGTGCTAAGCTAATGGAATGGGTCATGTCAATCACATCATTCTCCTAATGATGTGATCCCGTTAATCAAATGACAACTCATGTCTATGGCTAGGAAACATAACCATCTTTGATCAACGAGCTAGTCAAGTAGAGGCATACTAGTGACACTCTGTTTGTCTATGTATTCACACATGTATCATGTTTCCGGTTAATACAATTCTAGCATGAATAATAAACATTTATCATGAAATAAGGAAATAAATAATAACTTTATTATTGCCTCTAGGGAATATTTCCTTCAGTCTCCCACTTGCACTAGAGTCAATAATCTAGTTCACATCAGCATGTGATTTAGCAGCAATAGTTCACATCACCATGTGATTAATACCCATAGTTCACATCATCATGTGACCAACACCCAAAGGGTTTACTAGAGTCAATAATCTAGTTCACATCGCTATGTGATTAACACCCAAAGAGTACTAAGGTGTGATCATCTTTTGCTTGTGAGAGAATCTTAGTCAACGGGTCTTTCACATTTAGATCCGTTATGTATTTTGCAATTTTCTATGTCTACAATGCTCTGCACGGAGCTACTCTAGCTAATTTGTCCCACTTTCAATATGTATCCAGATTGATATTTAGAGTCATCTAGATCAGTGTCAAAACTTGCATCGACGTAACCCTTTACGACGAACCTTTTGTCACCTCCATTATCGAGAAACATATCCTTATTCCACTAAGGATAATTTTTTGACCGCTGTCCAGTGATCTACTCCTAGATCACTATTGTACTCCCTTGCCAAAATCAGTGTAGGGTATACAATAGATCTGGTACACAGCATGGCATACTTTATAGAACCTATGGCCAAGGCATAGGGAATGATTTTCATTCTCTTTCTATCTTCTGCCGCGGTCGAGTTTTGAGTCTTACTTAATTTCACACCTTGTAACACAGACAAGAACTCTTTCTTTGACTGTTCCATTTTGAACTACTTCAAAATCTTTTCAAGGTATGTACTTATTAAAAAAACTTATCAAGCGTCTTGATCTATCTCTATAGATCTTTGATACTCAATATGTAAGCAGCTTCATCGAGGTCTTTCTTTGAAAAACTCCTTTCAAACACTCCTTTATGCTTTGCAGAATAATTCTACATTATTTCCAATCAACAATATGTCATTCACATATACTTATCAGAAATGCTGTAGTGCTCCCACTCACTTTCTTGTAAATACAGGCTTCACCGCAAGTCTGTATAAAACTATATGCTTTGATCAACTTATCAAAGCGTATATTCCAACTCCGAGATGCTTGCACCAGTCCATAGATGGATCGCTGGAGCTTGCATATTTTGTTAGCACCTTTATGATTGACAAAACCTTCTGGTTGCATCATATACAACTCTTCTTTAATAAATCCATTAGCCAATGCAGTTTTGTTTATCCATTTGCCAGATTTCATAAAATGCGGCAATTGCTAACATGATTCAGACAGACTTAAGCATAGATACGAGTGAGAAACTCTCATCGTAGTCAACACCTTGAACTTGTCGAAAAACCTTTTGCGACAATTCTAGCTTTGCAGATAGTAACACTACTATCAGCGTCCGTCTTCCTCTTGAAGATCCATTTATTTTCTATGGCTTCCCGATCATCTGGCAAGTCAACCAAAGTCCATACTTTGTTCTCATACATGGATCCCATCTCAGATTTCATGGCCTCAAACCATTTCGCGGAATCTGGGCTCACCATTGCTTCTTCATAGTTCATAGGTTCATCATGATCTAGTAGCATGACTTCCAGAACAGGATTACCACACCACTCTGGTGCGGATCTTACTCTGGTTGATCTACGAGGTTCTGTAGTAATTTGATCTGAAGTTACATGATCATCATCATTAGCTTCATCACTAATTGGTGTAGTAGTCACAAGAACAGATTTCTGTGATGTACTACTTTCCAATAAGGGAGAAGGTACAATTACCTTATCAAGTTTTCTACTTTCCTCCCACTCACTTCTTTCGAGAGAAACTCCTTCTCTAGAAAGGATTCATTCTAAGCAACGAATATCTTGCCTTCGGATCTGTGATAGAAGGTGTACCCAACAGTCTCCTTTGGGTATCCTATGAAGACATATTTCTCCGATTTGGGTTTGAGCTTATCATGATGAAACTTTTTCTTATAAGCATCGCAACCCCAAACTTTAAGAAATGACAACTTTGGTTTCTTGCGAAACCACATTTCAGATTGTGTCGTCTCAACGGATTTAGATGGTGCCCTATTTAATGTGAATGCAGCTGTCTCTAATGCATAACCCCAAAACAATAGTGGTAGATCGGTAAGAGACATCATGGATCGCACCATATCTAATAAAGTACGGTTACGATGTTCGTACACACCATTACACTGTGGTGTTTCCAGGTGGCGTGACTGGTGAAACTATTTCACATTGTTTTAACTGAATGCCAAACTCGTAACTCAAATATTTTACCTCTGCGATCATATCGTAGAAACTTCTATTTTCTTGTTACGATGATTCTCCACTTCACTCTGAAATACTTTGAACTTTTCAAACGTTTCAGACTTATGTTTCATCAAGTAGATATACCCATATCTGCTCAAATCATCTGTGAAGGTCAGAAAATAATGATACTTGTCGCGAGCCTTAATATTCATCGGACCACACACATCAGTATGTATGATTTCCAACAAATTTGTTGCTCGCTCCATTGTTCCGGAGAACGGAGTCTTAGTCATCTTGCCCATGAGGCATGGTTCGCAAGCATCAAGTGATTCATAATCAAATGATTCCAAAATCCCATCAGCATGGAGTTTCTTCATGCGCTTTACACCAATATGACCTAAACGGCAGTGCCACAAATAAGTTGCACTATCATTAATAAATTTGCATCTTTTTGGCTTCAATATTATGAATATGTGTATCACTAATATCGAGATCCAACAAACCATTTTCGTTGGGTGTATGACCATAGAAGGTTTTATTCATGTAAACAGAACAACAATTATTCTCTAACTTACATGAATAACCGTATTGCAATAAACATGATCAAATCATATTCATGCTCAACCCAAACACCAAATAACACTTATTTAGGTTTAACACTAATCCCGAAAGTATAGGGAGTGTGCTATGATGATCATATCAATCTTGGAACTATTTCCAACACACATCGTCACTTCACCCTTAACTTGTTTTTGTTCATTCTGCAACTCCCATTTCGAGTTACTACTCTTAGCAACTGAACCAGTATCAAATACCGAGGGGTTGCTACGAACACCAGTAAAATACACATCAATAATCTGTATATCAAATATACTTTTGTTCACTTTGCCATCCTTCTTATCCGCCAAATACTTGGGGTAGTTCCGCTTCCAGTGACCAGTCCCTTTGCAGTAGAAGCACTCAGTCTCAGGCTTAGGTCCAGACTTGGGCTTCTTCACTTGAGCAGCAACTTGTTTGCCGTTCTTCTTGAAGTTCCCCTTCTTCCCTTTGCCCTTTTCTTGAAACTAGTGGTCTTGTTAACCATCAACACTTGATGTTTTTGTTGATTTCTACCTTCGTTGATTTCAGCATCACGAAGAGCTTGGGAATTACTTTCGTCATCCCTTGCATATTATAGTTCATCACGAAGTTCTACTAACTTGGTGATGGTGACTAGAGAATACTATCAATCACTATTTTATCTAGAAGATTAACTCCCACTTGATTCAAGCGATTGTAGTACCCAGACAATCTGAGCACATGCTCACTAGTTGAGCGATTCTCCTCCATCTTTTAGCTATAGAACTTGTTGGAGACTTCATATCTCTCAACTCGGGTATTTGCTTGAAATATTAACTTCAACTCCTGGAACATCTCATATGGTCCATGATGTTCAAAACGTCTTTGAAGTCCCGATTCTAAGCCGTTAAGCATGGTGCACTAAACTATCAAGTAGTCATCATATTGAGCTAGCCAAATGTTCATAACGTCTGCATCTGCCCCTGCAATAGGTCTGTCACCTAGCGGTGCATCAAGGAGATAGTTCTTTTGTGCAGCAATGAGGATAAACCTCAGATCACGGATCCAATCCGCATCATTGCTACTAACATCTTTCAACATAATTTTCTCTAGGAACATATCAAAATTAACATATGAAAGCAACAACGTGAGCTATTGATCTACAACATAGATATGCTAATACTACCAGGACTAAGTTCATGATAAATTTAAGTTCAATTAATCATATTACTTAAAAACTCCCACTTAGACAAACATCCCTCTAACCCTCTAAGTGATCACGTGATCCAAATCAACTAAACCATGTCCGATCATCACGTGAGATGGAGTAGTTTCAATGGTGAACATCACTATGTTGATCATATCTACTATATGATTCACGCTCGACCTTTCGGTCTCCGTGTTCCGAGGCCATATCTGTTATATGCTAGGCTCGTCAAGTTTAACCTGAGTATTCCGCGTGTGCAACTGTTTTGCACCCGTTGTATTTGAACGTAGAGCCTATCACACCCGATCATCACGTGGTGTCTCAGCACGAAGAACTTTTGCAACGGTGCATACTCAGGGAGAACACTTATACCTTGATAATTTAGTGAGAGATCATCTTATAAAGCTACCGTCGAACTAAGCAAAATAAGATGTATAAAAGATAAACATCACATGCAATCAAAATATGTGACATGATATGGCCATCATCATCTTGTGCCTTTGATCTCCATCTCCAAAGCATCGTCATGATTTCCATCGTCATCGGCATGACACCATGATCTCCATCATCTTGATCTATATCAATGTGTTGTCACATGGTCGTCTCGCCAACAATTGCTCTTGCAACTATTGCTATCGCATAGCGATAAAGTAAAGCAACTATTTGGCGCTTGCATCTTATGCAATAGAGAGACAACCATAATGCTTTTGCCAGTTGCTGATAACTTCAACAAAACATGATCATCTCATACAACAACTTATATCTCATCACGTCTTGACCATATCACATCACAACATGCCCTGCAAAAACAAGTTAGACGTCCTCTACTTTTTTGTTGCAAGTTTTACGTGGCTGCTACGGGCTTTAGCAAGAACCAATCTTACCTACGCATCAAACCACAACGATAGTTTGTCAAGTTGGTGCTGTTTTAACCTTCGCAAGGACCGGGCGTAGCCACACTCGGTTCAACTAAAGTTGGAGAAACTGACACCCGCCAGCCACCTGTGTGCAAAGCACGGCGGTAGAACCAGTCTCGCGTAAGCGTACGCATAATGTCGGTCCGGGCCGCTTCATCCAACAATACCGCCGAACCAAAGTATGACATGCTGGTAAGCAGTATGACTTATCGCCCACAACTCACTTGTGTTCTACTCGTGCATATAACATCAAACCATAAAACCTAGGCTCGGATGCCACTATTGGGGAACGTAGTAATTTCAAAATTTTCCTACGCACACGCAAGATCATGGTGATGCATAGCAACGAGAGGGGAGAGTGTTGTCTACGTACCCTCGTAGACCGTAAGTGGAAGCGTTATATCAACGTGGTTGATGTAGTCGTACGTCTTCACGATCCGACCGATCCAAGCACCGAAAGCACGGCACCTCCGAGTTCTGCACACGTTCGGCTCGGTGATGTCCTCGCCTTCTCGATCCAGCAAGAGGGGCAAAGTAGTAGATGAGTTCCGGCAGCACGACGGCGTGGTGACGGTGTTGGTGAAGAACAATCTTCGCAGGGCTTCGCCTAAGCACTACGAAAACTATGACGGAGGATAAACTAGAGGAAACGGGGTTGCCGACACACGGCTTGGTGTTTCTTGATGTCTCTTGGGTGCGAGCCCTACCCCTCTATTTATATGTTGAGCCTTGGGGTCGAAACTTGGAGTAAAAGCCTCCACAAAGTCGGTTTCACCCGAAAGGCAAGAGTCCTTCTCGGACTCCAGGGCCAGATGCCAGGGTTCCCGGCGTCTGGGCCCAGACGCCAGGGACCCTGGCGTCTGGCCTCTGGACTCCGCAAAACTTCCTTTTGCACTTTCCAAAAACCTCGTGGGCTTTCCCCTTTGGCCCAGATAAAGTGTTCTCGTGCCCAAACATTTCGGGAAACATTCAGAACCCCTTCCGATGGATTCCAGAACCTTTCTGGAGATCAAACACTACTATCCACATATCAATCTTTACTTCCGGACCATTCCGGAGTTCCTCGTCATATCCGTGATCTCATCCAAAACTCCGAACAACATTCGGTCACCAACATACATAACTCATAGTACTATATCGTCAACGAACGTTAAGCGTGCGGACCCTACGGGTTCGAGAACTATGTAGACATGACCTAGAACCATTCTCGGTCAATAACCAATAGCGGAACCTGGATGCTCATATTGGCTCCCACATATTCTACGAAAATCTTTTATCGGCCAGACCGCATAACAACATACGTTGTTCCCTTTGTCATCGGTATGTTACTTGCCCGAGATTCGATCGTCGGTATCCAATACCTAGTTCAATCTCGTTACCGGCAAGTCTCTTTACTCGTTCCGTAATACATCATCTCGCAACTAACTCATTAGCTGCAATGCTTGCAAGGCTTAAGTGATGTGCATTACCGAGAGGGCCCAGAGATACCTCTCCGACAATCGGAGTGACAAATCCTAATCTCGAAATACGCCAACCCAACATCTACCTTTGGAGACACCTGTAGAGCTCCTTTATAATCACCCAGTTACATTGTGACGTTTGGTAGCACACAAAGTGTTCCTCCGGCAAACGGGAGTTGCATAATATCATAGTCATAGGAACATGTATAAGTCATGAAGAAAGCAATAGCAACATACTAAACGATCGGGTGCTAAGCTAATGGAATGGGTCATGTCAATCACATCATTCTCCTAATGATGTGATCCCGTTAATCAAATGACAACTCATGTCTATGGCTAGGAAACATAACCATCTTTGATCAACGAGCTAGTCAAGTAGAGGCATACTAGTGACACTCTGTTTGTCTATGTATTCACACATGTATCATGTTTCCGGTTGATACAATTCTAGCATGAATAATAAACATTTATCATGAAATAAGGAAATAAATAATAACTTTATTATTGCCTCTAGGGCATATTTCCTTCAGGGACATCGATCAACCCCCTCTCGCCCGACCAAACCCTAGAAGCATCGAGGCCACCCCAAACCCTAGAAGCGTTGTCGAGGCCACCCCAAACCCTAGAAGCGTCGAGGCCACCCAAATTTACCAAGTTAATAGAGCGTTGTCGAGGCCACCCCAATCCCTAGGAGCGTTGTCGAGGCCACCCCAAACCCTAGAAGCATTGTCGAGGCCACCCAAAACCCTAGAAGCGTTGTCAAGGCCACCCCAAACCGTAGAAGCGTCGAGGCCACTAATATGATCCCTTGTTGTGATATTAATTAGCTAGGTCTATGTTTGCCACTAATATATCCATCTCTCATGTTTGTATATTGCCATGTTGTAATATTTGCAAAAACTATGGATCAAAGGGACTTGGAAAAAGAATAGTTGTTGGGGGATATAATCCTCGATGGAGGTGACCCCTTTTCGTTTCTCAACGACACCGATGGTCAGGAAGGAGAGGCTGGCGGCTCCGGTGATCTAACAATGGAGGAGAAAGGACATGATCATGACAGCTCCGGTGACCGAATGCTGGAGGAAGAAGGATACCATGATGACGGCTCCGGTGACCGAACGGAGGAGGGAGCTATTGCAAAGTTCGGCGAGGTATATATATTAATTAAGCCTGTGCTGACTAATTGATGCATTAATTGTTTTGGTATGTATATATATATATATATTAACACTTCTTTCTTCTTTTATAGCCCTCTGGATCGAGCCAAACTTCCGTAACGAGACGAGGCCCGAAGAAAAGGTTGCGCTAGGATGAAAGGTTCACGATCACAGCACTCGCGGATGATGGCCTACTGATTGAACCCAAGCAGACCAAGGACGCATTTGTTGCTCAGTGCAGAGCTATTGTTAGGGAAACTGATACGTCCATTTTGCATCATGCTTTAATATTGATATTTATTGCATTATGGGATGTTATTACACATTATGTCACAATACTTATGCCTTTTCTCTCTTATTTTACAAGGTTTACATGAAGAGGGAGAATGACGGCAACTGGAATTCTGGGCTGGAAAAGGAGCAAATATTAGAGACCTATTCTGCACAACTCCAAAAGTCCTGAAACTCCACGGAAGTTATTTTGGAATTTATAAGAAATACTGAGCGAAGAAAATACCAGAGGGGGCCCACACCCTGGCCACGAGGGTGGGGGTGCGCCCTACCCCCTGGGCGCGCCCCTGCCTCGTGGGCCCCCTGGCAGGCCTCCGGTGTCCATCTTCTGCTATATGAAGTCTCTTACCCTGAAAAAAAATAGAAGTAAGCTTACGGTACGAAACTCCGCCGCCACAAAGTGGAACCTTGGCGGAACCAATCTAGGGCTCCGGTGGAGCTGTTCTGCCGGGGAAACATCCCTCTGGGAGGGGGAAATCATCGCCATCGTCATCACCAACGATCCTCTCATCGGGAGGGGGTCAATCTCCATCAACATCTTCACCAGCACCATCTCCTCTCAAACCCTAGTTCATCTCTTGTATCAAATCTTTGTTCCAAAGTCTCAGATTGGTACCTGTAGGTTGCTAGTAGTGTTGATTAATCCTTGTAGTTGATGCTAGTTGGTTTATTCGATGGAAGATTATATGTTCAGATCCATTATGCATATTAATACCCCTCTGATTATGAACATGAATATGATTTGTGAGTAGTTACGTTTGTTCCTGAGGATACGGGAGAAGTCTTGCTATTAGTAGTCATGTGAATTTGGTATTCGTTTGATATTTGGATGAGATGTATGTTGTCTCTCCTCTAGTGGTGTCATGTGAACGTTGACTACATGACACTTCACCATTGTTTGGGCCTAGGGGAAGGCACTGGGAAGTAATAAGTAGATGATGGGTTGCTAGAGTGGCAGAAGCTTAAACCCCAGTTTATGCGTTGCTTCGTAAGGGGCTGATTTGGATCCGTATGTTTCAAGCTATGGTTTGGTTTACCTTAATACTTCTTTTCTAGTTGCAGATGCTTGCAATAGGAGTTAATAATAAGTGGGAAACACCCAAGCACCGGTCCACCCACATATCAAATTATCAAAGTACCGAACGCGAATCATATGAGCGTGATGAAAACTAGCTTGACGATTATTCCCATGTGTCCTCGGGAGCGTTTTCCTTCATATAAGAATTTGTCCAGGCTTGTCCTTTGCTACAAAAAGGATTGGGCCACCTTGCTGCACCTTATTTACTTTTGTTACTTGTTGCTCGTTACCAATTACCTTATCACAAAACTATCTGTTACCGATAATTTCAGTGCTTGCAGAGAATACCTTACTGAAAACTGCCTATCATTTCCTTCTGCTCCTCGTTGGGTTCGACACTCTTACTTATTGAAAGGACTATGATAGACCCCCTACACTTGTGGGTCATCAAGACTCTTTTCTGGCACCGTTGCCGGGGAGTGAAGCACCTTTGGTAAGTGGAATTTGGTAAGGAAAATTTTACATAGTGTGCTGAAATTTACTATCACTTGTTACCATGGAAAGTAATCCTTTGAGGGGTTTGTTCGGGGTATCTTCACCCCATCCAGTAGAGCAAAGAGTTGCTCCTCAACCTACTGAAAATGTTTACTTTGAAATTCCTTCGGGTATGATAGAGAAACTGCTAGCTAATCCCTTCACAGGAGATGGAACATTGCATCTCGATTTGCACCTAATCTATGTGAATGAAGTTTGTAGATTATTTAAGCTTGCAGGTATGCCCGAGGATGTTATCAAAAAGAAGGTCTTCCCTTTATATTTGAAGGGAGAGGCATTTACATGGTATAGGCTATGTGATGATATGGGATCATGGAACTATAAACGATTGAAATTGGAATTTCATCAAAAGTTTTATCCTATGCATCTTGTTCATCGTGACCGTAATTATATATATAATTTTTGGCCTCGCGAAGGAGAAAGCATCGCTCAATCTTGGGGGAGGCTTAAGTCAATGTTATATTCATGCCCCAATCATGAGCTCTCAAGAGAAATAATTATTCAAAAAATTTATGCTCGGCTTTCTGACAACAATCACTCCATGCTCGATACTTCTTGTACTGGTTCTTTTATGATGAAGACTATTTAATTCAGATGGGATTTATTGGAGAGAATTAAACACAACTTTGAAGATTGGGATCTCGACGAAGGTAAGGAGTCAGGTATAACACCTAAGTTTGATTGTGTTAAATCTTTTATGGATACCGATGTTTTCCGTAAGTTTAGCACTAAATATGGACTTGACTCTGAGATAGTAGCTTCTTTCTATGAATCATTTGCTACTCATGTTGATCTCCCTAAGGAGAAGTGGTTTAAATATCATCCTCCCATAGAAGTAAAAGTAGTTGAACCTATTAAAGTTGAAGAAAAGACTATCACTTATAATGATCCTATTGTTCCTACTACTTATGTTGAGAAACCACCTTTCCCTGTTAGAATAAAGGATCATGCTAAAGCTTCAACTGTTGTCAACAAAAGTAATATTAGGACACCTAAATCCCCTAAGCAAATTAAAGTTGAACCTAATGTTGCTATGGTTAAAGATCTCTTGGCTGATAATATTGATGGGCATTGTTATTTACTTCTGTGATGAAGCTGCTAGAATTGCTAAACCTAGTGCTAAACATAAACATAGACCTGTTATAGACATGCCTGTTATTTCCGTTAAAATAGGAGATCACTGTTATCATGGATTATGTGATACGGGTGCTAATTCTAGTGAAATACCTCATTCTTTATATGAAGAAATTATGCATGATATTGCACCTGCTGAGTTAGAAGATATTGATGTTACAATTAAGCTTGCCAATAGAGATATTATATCACTGATTGGGATTGTTAGAGATGTTGAAGTCTTGTGTGGAAAGGTTAAATATACTGCTGATTTTCTTGTTCTCGGTTCTCCACAAGATAGCTTTTGTCCCATTATATTGGTAGACCCTTCTTGAATACTGTTAATGCTAGGATATATTGCAATAAGGATGTTGTTACTATCGGTTTACGGTTTATGTCTCATGAGTTTAATTTTGCTAAATTTCATAGACAACCCCATGATAAAGAATTACCTAGCAAGGATGAAATTATTAGTCTTGCTTCTATTGCCGTGCCTCCTAATGATCCTTTAGAACAATATTTGCTAGACCATGAAGATGATATGTTTATGAATGAAAGAAGGGAAATAGATGAGGTCTTCTTTAAACAGGGTCCTATTTTGAAGCACAACTTGCCTGTTGAAATCCTAGGGGATCCTCCTCCACCGAAGGGTGATCCCGTGTTTGAGCTTAAACCATTACCTGATACTCTCAAATATGCTTATCTTGATGAAAAGAAGATATATCCTGTTATTATTAGTGCTAACCTTTCAGAGAAGGAGGAAGATAAATGATTGAAAACTCTGAAGAAGCACCGTGCTGCTATTGGATTTACTCTTGATGATCTTAAGGGCATTAGTCCCACCTTATGTCAACACAAAATAAATTTGGAGAAAGACGCCAAACTAGTTATTGATCACCAACGACGGCTAAATCCTAAGATGCAAGAAGTGGTAAGAAAGGAAATATTAAAGCTCCTTGAGGCAGGTATAATTTATCCCGTTGCTGATAGTCAGTGGGTAAGTCCTGTCCATTGTGTCCCAAAGAAGGGAGGTATTACTGTCGTTCCTAATGATAAAGATGAATTGATCCCGCAAAGAATTATTACAGGTTATAGGATGGTAATTGATTTCCGCAAATTAAATAAAGCTACTAAGAAAGATCATTACCCTTTGCCTTTTATTGATCAAATGCTAGAAGATTATCCAAACATACCCATTTTTGCTTTCTAGATGGTTACCCTGGTTTCTCTCAAATAGCTGTGTCTGCTGAGGATCAGGAAAATACTACTTTTATTTGCACTTTCGGTACTTTTGCTTATAGACGTATGCCTTTTGGTTTATGTAATGCACCTGCCACCTTTCAAAGATGCATGATGGCTATATTCTCTGATTTTTGTGAAAAGATTTGTGAGGTTTTCATGGATGATTTCTCCGTTTATGGATCCTCTTTTGATGATTGCTTGAGCAACCTTGATCGAATTTTGCAGAGATGTGAAGAAAATAATCTTGTCTTGAATTGGGAGAAGTGCCACTTTATGGTTAATGAAGGTATTGTCTTGGGGCATAAAATTTCTGAAAGAGGTATTGAAGTTGACAAAGCTAAGGTTGATGCTATTTAAAAGATGTCGTGTCCCAAGGACATTAAAGGTATAAGAAGTTTCCTTGGTCATGCCGGTTTTTATTGGAGGTTCATTAAGGATTTCTCAGAAATCTCTAGGCCTCTGACTAATCTCTTACAAAAAGATATTCCTTTTGTCTTTGATGACGATTGTGTAGAATCATTTGAAATACTTAAGAAAGCTTTGATTTCCGCACCTATTGTTCAGCCACCTGATTGGAATTTACCATTTGAAATTATGTGTGATGCTAGTGATTATGCTGTAGGTGCTGTTTTAGGGCAAAGAGTTGATAAGATATTAAATGTTATCCAATATGCTAGTAAAACTCTAGACATCGCCCAAAGAAATTATGCTACTACTGAAAAAGAATTTTTAGCTGTTGTATTTGCTTGTGATAAGTTCAGACCTTATATTGTTGATTCCAAAGTTACTGTTCACACTGATCATGCTGCTATTAAATATCTTATGGAAAAGCAAGATGCTAAACCTAGACTTATTAGATGGGTTCTCTTGCTACAAGAATTTGGTTTGCACATTATTGATAGAAAGGGAGCTGTGAACCCCGTTGCAGATAACTTGTCTAGGTTAGAGAATGTTCTTGATGACCCACTACCTATTGAAGATAGCTTTCCTAATGAACAATTAGTTGTCATAAATGCTTCTCACACTGCTCCATGGTATGCTGATTATGCTAATTATATTGTTGCTAAATTTATACCACCTAGTTTCACATACCAGCAAAACAAAAAGTTTTTCTATGATTTAAGACATTACTTCTAGGATGACCCACACCTTTATAAAGAAGGAGTAGATGGTGTTATTAGACGTTGTGTACCTGAGCATGAACATGAACAGATCCTACACAAGTGTCACTCCGAGGCTTATGGAGGACACCACGCTGGAGATAGAACTGCACACAAGGTATTGCAATCCGTTTTTATTGGCCTACTCTCTTCAAGGATGCCCATAAGTTTGTCTTGTCTTGTGATGAATGTCAAAGAATTGGTAATATTAGTAGACGTCAAGAAATGCCTATGAATTATTCACTTGTTATTGAACCATTTGATGTTTGGGGCTTTGATTATATGGGACCGTTTCCTTCCTCTAATGGATATACACATATTTTAGTTGCTGTTGATTACGTTACTAAGTGGGTAGAAGCTATTCCAACTAGTAGTGCTGATCATAACACTTCTATTAAGATTCTTAAAGAAGTTATTTTCCGAGGTTTGGAGTCCTAGATACTTAATGACTGATGGTGGTTCACACTTTATTCATGGTGCTTTTCATAAAATGCTTGCTAAGTATGACGTTAATGTCAGGACCCCGATCCTAAGTCACACAGATCTAGCATGTAACACATCATATCATTTTGCGGCCTCACGCACGGTATTCCCACGGGTGCCACCTTACCTGGCCCGGGACCGTTTGCGCCCTTTGGCTCACGTATATGATAGTGTCGCTAGCATTCATATGACAGAGAACCCGGGCCGACATGGCTAGTCGTGAACCCAAAGAGGCATTAACCCATGGGGACAGGCATACATGAATCACATCGAGCATGTCGGTCAACAACGTATAAATCCGGGCTGTAGCACTGGGCTAACAGGACTCCGGTAACCCGGGCTGTAGCAGGCTAGGCAGGACTCCGGATTACACCGCGTGACATTTCCCCGAAGGGACAGACACAGGAACGAAGTGAAACACATGCCGGCCAGTCAAGCGTCCAAAGCAGTAGTGCTGGGCTAGCAGGACTCCGGTGAACCGGGCTGTTGCGGACTACTATCGCTCAGGAAGCACTAGACTACATTTCCCCATAAGAGAGGCTGCCAAGGATAAACAACTAGATAGTCGGATCCCACACATAGCAAGCATTTCAATCATACACACAATATGCTCGATATGTGTAAATACAACATGGCATCACAACATAACTCTATGACTCCAATATTTATTCATTAGGCTCCGAGGAGCGAGATATTACAAACATGGGTCTCATGACCCAACATTCAGAGCATACAAACAACAAGCACACGCGGAAGCTTAACTTGTCTGAGTATAGACAACTATAAATGGAAAGGCTGAGAAGCCTGACTATCTACCAGATCCTGCCAAGGGCACAAGATCGTAGCTGAGGTAACAAGCTAAACGTCGAAGTCCACGCAGAACTACTAGCGAGACTGACGTCTCTCTGCAAAACATAAAATAGACAAACGTGAGTACAAATGTACCCAGCAAGACTTACATCAGAACTATCTACATATGCATCGGTATCAATAAAAGGGGTGGTGGAGTTTAACTGCAACAAGCCAGCTTTGACTCAGTGGCTAACCTGAACTACGACAGCAAGTAACTCTTTTGAGGTGGCGCACACGAGTCCACATATTCACCATATCAATACAACACTATGGATCCGCTCCCGTCTTCCTACGAGAACGCCATCCATAGCACTCATGCTTATCTTGCGCATTTCAGAGTATCAGCTTTCACTTGTCTATGAACTATGCAAGGGGTCCAAGTTTCCATATCTGAGGAATCCGGCTATTCGAATAGATAATGATAACCCTACAGGGGTGTACTTCTTCACACATGCTCTCGCCACTTATCGCCCTGTACAAGTCATGTACCTCGGCAACCTTCAAGCGGAAGCCGGGCGAGGGAGTCGGCCACGACTTGACTAACCACACAACTCTCTCGTCCAGGTTTATCGCCTATTCGGGTTCCATCCGCAAGGAGATCCGGCCGGGGTGTCGCTCACGACCCCAAACGATGTGAGCAGGGTTCCCAAGCCCACCAACCGGGTGCCACTTGGTACACCGTGCCACTGTGCCTAGTCTGTCCCAAGCCCACCTGTACCGGGTGCCACTTGGTAGACTACTAACACTACCTACAAACACCAGAAACTATTTGCAACTCCTGGACAGAGATCAAGTTGATTAGTAAGTCGAGAGGGGCACTTAAGCATTCCGATGTGTGGTAGTAACTGTTCATGGATCACAAACACAGAACTCAGTTCCTGAGGACGGCTGCAATGAGACAACCCACCATGTACTCCTACATGGCCTCTCACCGCTACCTTTACCAAATCGTGTTCACACACTTAGCTCTCAACAGTAGGACATGTTCACCACATTCCAATTCATCCCTGATGAATCAGACCCGACTCAACTCTAAGCAGTAGCAGGCATGACAACAAACATGGATGAGTAGGCACATCAGGGCTCAAACAACTCCTACTCATGCTAGTGGGTTTCATCTATTTACTGTGGCAATGACAAGTCATGCAGAGGAAAGGGGTTCAGCTACTGCAACAAGTAACAGATGAATCGTTGTTGCCCTAATGCAATAAAAGAGAGCAGGAGCGAGAGAGTGGGATTGTATCGGAATGAACAAGGGGGTTTTGCTTGCCTGGCACTTCTGAAGATAATATAGCTCTTCATCAGTGTAATCGATCACATCATCGGAAACATCGTCGATTGTGAGGGGGCGGTTACCGGCAAATAGAGAAGGACACAATCAATGCAATGCAACAATATGATGCATGATCATGACATGGCAATATGCTATGATTTGAGCTGATGCATCTAGCTATGATTTAAATGAAGTTGGTTTGAATACATGATTCAAATTCCAACTCCATATATGATTATTTAAATGCCCTCTATTTGTTTTGTCCAAAACAGGACAAACATTGTTCAAACATGCATGAAAATGGTACAGATGGATTCCTTGAATTTTTCTGATAATTTTTCATATATAATTTGTTTGATTTGGAGCTACGGTTGAATTACTATGATTTTTAGAAGTTTAGGCAATTTTCTAGAATTTCCTATATAAAAATAAATCCAGAAATTGCTTTACTGCATCAGCATGACCTAGGTGTGACGTCAGCAAGTCAACTGGGTCGGCCAGGTCAAACCTGACCTGTGGGACCCATACGTCAGTGTCTCGGAGCTGGGTTGGGTGGATGACATGTGGGACCAGTCAATGTTGACTTGACCAAGTCAAAGTTGACACGTGGGACCCACAAGATTAGCACTAATCTAAACAGAAATTAAACTAATTAATTTTTTTGCGCCGGGGCCCGCAAGATTAGCACTAATCTAAACAGAAATTAAACTAATTAATTTTTTTGCGCCGGGGCCCACATGGCAGTGGCACTAGAGTGTTAGTTAAGGCGTCATTAGAGGCTAATGACATCGCCACGTCAGCGTCGCCGGAGCTAGGCCGCCGGCGAGGTGCCGTGACGGCAGAGGGCTGCGGGTTTCGCCCTCCGGCGACCAAACGCCGCGCGGAGAGGCTCTATGGGTTCCAGGCGCTCGCGCACATCCAACGATGCAAGCGGTGCGACCTGAAGAGGCCGGAAATAGCGCCGGCAATGAGGTATGCGGCGGCCGGAGCTCGGGCATCAGCGGGTTAGGCGCTACAGCGCGTCTCAGATCAAGCTGGTGTGATCCGCGGCCTCCTAGGAAGGCACTGAGCACGCCTATGTTCTCAGGTGCGACGTGTGGCTGCTCTAGCCATGGTGGTGAAGATGGCCGGCGGCGGGGAGCTTCGGAGCTCATGGCGACGACGTCTACGGCGAGATATAGACCACGGGGTCATGGGGAAACGGTGGAGGAGCTCACCGCAGGGTCGACGAAGGTCTCAGTGGCTCGGGGACGGCTTGGTGACGGCGAATCGACGTCGGCGGCGACCGGATGCAGAGGACGAGGACGACGGCGTAGTTGGCGTTGCAACGCGTCCGGGGCTTCATGGCTCATCGAGGAGGTCGGGAAGGTCGAGACGGAGCCCGCAGGCTCGGCGAGGGGTCGAGAGAGGGGCTATGGCCGCGGCAACGATGAGCGGCGGCGGCGGTGGCGCTCGGGCCCGAGAGGGAGAGGGGCAGAGGAGGGGGAAGGGTACGAGGGAGAGTGAGAGATGTCGAGGGGCGGCGTGTATGCGTGGAGGCGACCAGGCAGTCGAGGGGGGGGGCACGTAGGCAGGGAGGAGCCGGCGCGGCTCGCCTGCGCATCGGGCACGCAGCTGCTTCTCCTCCTGGCAGGAGGAAGAAGACAGCGCTGCCCCTGTGGGCTGGGCCGCTACAGTGCTGGGCTGCCAGGTCAGTCCTTCTCTCTCTTCTGTTTTCTCTACTTTGTTTTCTCTTTTCTATTTTTTTCCAGTCTGTTTGTGATTTAGTTCTAAGACCAAATCAATTTCAAAATTCATAAAAATAATTGTGTGAACTAAATGGTCTAATCCAAATCCACACAACAATTTTCAGAATTATTGAACATATATTTATTATATAATAAATATAGATTCAATTCAAATATTTATTGAATTAATTCAAAGGCCCAAAATAATTGTTTGTGAGATTCCAAAAATATTGGTTTGAAAATTTATCCCTTGCCAGTATTTCCAGAGATTCACAGGAACATTTTCTTGGACTTATTTGAAGCAATTTTTATCTTGGTCATTTTCAGAAGTGATTTCTGAGGCTTTCACATGTCCCCACTTCCAGTTTCTTGAAAATAACAGGATGCATGATGCTCACTGATGCAATTATCTGCAAATAATTCTAGGGCTGTGACAACTCACCCCTACTAGACAAGAATCTCGTCCCGAGATTCAAGTCGTGAGGCAAGAAGACAGTAGGAACACAAGCTAACATGATCTTCACGATCCAGATGCCTTTCCCAAGGATGTTGATTCATTGCATCACCTTGGTCTCGACGTCTTGCTTTGAGAACTACATCCAACATGGCGACAAGAGAGCAAGACAAACTCACAAGAATGGATCAGCGATCTTAATGAACACAAGATCAACTCACGGAATGAGTCATGGAAACAATCCTTGAGCTGAGAGGCAAGACATGCATCAGGAGTGACAGAAGAAACAATTTGACGAGGGTTTCAAATTAGCGAGGGAATTTCCCATGATTACGAAACGGGGCACCTCAGGGAAGGTGACTCGAAGAACTATTCCCCTAAGTGGCAAAAAGAATTACTTTTGATACAAGATCATTGAAATTCTTTGTACCAGCCTAAGGCAATCACAAACGATCGTGTGAACGAATTCGAAGGGATGGCATACCCATACCAGAATGGATGATGTGGACTACCTTGTTGAAGACAACGCAATGGATGACTCTTGCTTATCACCGGAAATGGATGGGACCATGACAGGACCACTTTTGAAAATGATCCTAAACAGTAATTGCTGAGGTGCAAGCTGGGAACAAAATGCAAATGCTGGGAATGATTCTGGTAACTGGGAATAACTCAATGAGGGTGATTCCACCATTTGAATGGTTATAGCTTAATCGAAGGAACTAGGAGCACAAGAATCCCTAGGAAGCAACTTCTAGAATAAGTCGCACGAGATCCTCATGGAGAAGATGGTCAAATAGTTCAATCAAGATACTACAATGATAGATCTTCCAGCTAGGTGTGTCGGCCAGACATCAACCTTGTCGGGACCTAAATAATAGATCTTGGGAAAGTTCCAACCATCATATCTGCCTGAGATTCAGATCTGGTTGGAAACATGATACTTCAGACAGCATGCCTGGAGAAGAAAGTTTGCAACACAAACCAACGAGATGACGTTGCGAGATTCTCGGGAGATGAACTACGATAGCAAGCTCCAAAATGTAAGCTGGTTCTGCTACACACATGTGAACATGCTGTCCCGGACAAGCATGACCACATAGTAGTCTTATAATAAAAATACTACCGAGTTCTGGTTGGGAACCATCATCGAGGATAATGGAATCTTGTGCATGATCTAGAATTAGCACAACACGCTCCTTTTCCTTGAACAAATCAATCAGTGGCTTGGTGTGCTGGGAACACATATGGAGTGGAGGCGGCCAACCTATCAAACCACAGAGTACTTTGCACATATGCGTGACTAACTTGGGATGATTCCAGAGGAAACAAAACAAACCTTTCTCAAATTCATGGCGGCAACTTACACCAAATGCACATGAATTCAAGGAAGTCACTTCTTCCATCCAACCATATGCTTCCTGAACAGAACATGAATGCATTGCTTACAAGTTTCCAATACTAGTGTAATGTTCAACATGAACCATGGGGGAGACAAAATGCTGCTGATGGGCTCAACAACAACTCATCGGTATTTCCATATCACTGGACTTCCACCATCATGTGAACGATGTGATAGTATTGGTCAGACCAACAGATGTAATGGTGTATGCTCGAGGAATCAACCACGAGTAAGACAACATTACGAACATCGTTGGTTCTGATTTGACTTGACGATAGCCCATACTCAAGCCAAAGTTTTGTCAAGGCAATAGATCCAACAACTGATCACGAGGACCAATTGATGAGGATATCACCTTTCCTCAGCACACACACACGCAAGGATATCCCTTAAGAGTGAACTAAGTAGATTAAGCTTTTATCTTCCAACTCTCCAAGTTGTTGTCTAGCTCAACCAACTAGCTCAGGGATAACCAACACAGATTCTTGGAGAAGGGGTGTTTTGCAAAAGACCAACTTGATCACGAGCTCAACATAACAGTCAGGGAACAACCTGGTGATACTTCCGAGAAGATAATCAGAAAATCACGAACCACCGATATGTTACTAAGCTCGAGAACAATCTTGCTTTTCAGAGCACAACGACATGATCAAATGAGCAAAGGATTGAGTAATCCTCACTCATTGATCGAAGAGGGCACCAGAAATAAGGACTAGGTAGCACAGTCTATCTTAGAATGACGATTTGATAACCAACACGCTAAGAATGAGAATATCGTCCATTAACTTCCAAGCAACACAGTTGCTAGGAGTATTGAACTCACACAACACGATTCACTTGTCGGCATTCCGGTTACAACAACACAGGACCGAGGATTGAATAATGATGGCAAGAAGTATTACTGCGTCAAGAATTCATAAGAGGTGGTGCAATTCTCATGACATTCTTGACATAAGATGGTAACACTCCAAGGTAGAGCAGAACAAAAGCTGGATTGGCATTTTGATCCGCCAAATACAATTGCTTAGACCCAATCCTAGAGATGGATGAGGTACTGGAGTTTGTTTCTCCTAGTCATTCCAGAATAGAATGGCTTGACAGACCACAAGAATAAAAGGCACCGATAAACACGGAGGCACACATACTCTTGACTATCAACTGATAGACTAAGGTCAGAATACAACTAAAAAGGGACAACTCAGAGGAACATATAATTTCTTTAAGTTGTAGATGCATAGATTAGTATGTCGAACAAGTTCAACATATTT
This sequence comes from Aegilops umbellulata, assembly GCA_032464435.1. Taxonomy (NCBI): domain Eukaryota; kingdom Viridiplantae; phylum Streptophyta; class Magnoliopsida; order Poales; family Poaceae; genus Aegilops; species Aegilops umbellulata. The sequence goes on along the minus strand of CP136058.1, from coordinate 449,482,730 downwards.
CTTCCGGATAACCCATGCAGAAGAAGAAGGACTGCCAGACTCACAATTTGAATGGAGAACTCGTCAAGAGCACTCTTATTGTGATCTTTTGGTTCAATGAACTTCTGCCATAAGCGGTTCGTAGTATTTGGAAGAAGGAACTACCAGGACCTCGAGGACTAATGCAAAGGTTACTAATATCCTAAAGGAACTAGCAAACACTATCGACATGAGGTAGGTAGGGTGAATCTCGGGTTCAAAACCCAGGAGAAGAATACCTACTACTAAATGGCATCACGGGATGCTTTTGAGAATGGTGGCCAGAATCATCACACTGGAAATACAAAACATGGCTAGATTACTAGGTGACTCTCTAGGACACCTAGGGTCATATAATAGCTCCAACATATATGTCGAGGCAATGAAGTACTTCAACACACCGATTAGTGTGCTTAATCTGGCCCAAAGGAACATCGAGAATGGGAGGAAGGGATTTGCAAATGCATCAGACTAGTAAGAAACCTGGGATGACTCGGACAGCATAACGGCTGTAAATGCTCAAAAATATTTGAGACATCCTGCAAAATAGTGGCATGACCACTCAACATCACAATAACAAGGTTCTGAGGCCAGCTATGAACATACAGAAGTAGTAGAAGCTGAACTGAGACTTGAAACTATCAATTCTATAAGTCTATGGATTAGTAACACGTCATCCTGATAGATAGATGAGAAGGCCTAGTTCTTAATCCCCGTAGAAAGGAAGAGGTTGACTCAGATCAGAAGGCCATGAGGTATAAGGAGTAAAAAGAGCCTTACGTTCCCTTCCACAATCAATTCCCTTACATAACAAGAGCATTTCTAGACTCAACTTCGACCAGTTTGGCTTGGTAATCCTACAGGCAGTCAGGCTCTGATACCAAAGCTGTCAGGACCCCGATCCTAAGTCACACAGATCTAGCATGTAACACATCATATCATTTTGCGGCCTCACGCACGGTATTCCCACGGGTGCCACCTTACCTGGCCCGGGACCGTTTGCGCCTTTTGGCTCACGTATATGATAGTGTCGCTAGCATTCATATGACAGAGAACCCGGGCCGACATGGCTAGTCGTGAACCCAAAGAGGCATTAACCCATGGGGACAGGCATACATGAATCACATCGAGCATGTCGGTCAACAATGTATAAATCCGGGCTGTAGCACTGGGCTAATAGGACTCCGGTAACCCGGGCTGTAGTAGGCTAGGCAGGACTCCGGATTACACCGCGTGAAATTTCCCCGAAGGGACAGACACAGGAACGAAGTGAAACACATGCTGGCCAGTCAAGCGTCCAAAGCAGTAGTGCTGGGCTAGCAGGACTCCGGTGAACCGAGCTGTAGCGAACTACTATCGCTCAGGAAGCACTAGACTACATTTCCCCATAAGAGAGGCTGCCAAGGATAAACAAATAGATAGTCGGATCCCACACATAACAAGCATTTCAATCATACACACAATATGCTCGATATGTGTAAATACAACATGGCATCACAACATAACTCTACGACTCCAATATTTGTTCATTAGGCTCCGAGGAGCGAGATATTACAAACATGGGTCTCATGACCCAACATTCAGAGCATACAAACATCAAGCACAGGCGGAAGCTTAACTTGTCTGAGTATAGACAACTATAAATGGAAAGGCTGAGAAGCCTGACTATCTACCAGATCCTGCCAAGGGCACAAGATCGTAGCTGAGGTAACAAGCTAAACGTCGAAGTCCACGCAGAACTACTAGCGAGACTGACGTCTCTCTGCAAAACATAAAATAGACAAACGTGAGTACAAATGTACCCAGCAAGACTTACATTAGAACTATCTACATATGCATCGGTATCAATAAAAGGGGTGGTGGAGTTTAACTGCAACAAGCCAGCTTTGACTCAGTGGCTAACCTGAACTACGACAGCAAGTAACTCTTTTGAGGTGGCGCACACGAGTCCACATATTCACCATATCAATACACCACTATGGATCCGCTCCCGTCTTCCTACGAGAACGCCATCCATAGCACTCACGCTTATCTTGCGCATTTCAGAGTATCAGCTTTCACTTGTCTATGAACTATGCAAGGGGTCCAAGTTTCCATATCCGAGGAATCCGGCTATTCGAATAGATAATGATAACCCTGCAGGGGTGTACTTCTTCACACACGCTCTCGCCACTTATCTCCCTGTACAAGTCATGTACCTCGGCAACCTTCAAGCGGAAGCCGGGCGAGGGAGTCGGCCACGACTTGACTAACCACACAACTCTCTCGTCCAGGTTTATCGCCTATTCGGGTTCCATCCGCAAGGAGATCCGGCCGGGGTGTCGCTCACGGCCCCAAACGATGTGAGCAGGGTTCCCAAGCCCACCAACCGGGTGCCACTTGGTACACCGTGCCACTGTGCCTAGTCTGTCCCAAGCCCACCTGTACCGGGTGCCACTTGGTAGACTACTAACACTACCTACAAACACCAGAAACTATTTGCAACTCCTGGACAGAGATCAAGTTGATTAGTAAGTCGAGAGGGGCACTTAAGCATTCCGATGTGTGGTAGTAACTGTTCATGGATCACAAACACAGAACTCAGTTCCTGAGGACGGCTGCAATGAGACAACCCACCATGTACTCCTACATGGCCTCTCACCGCTACCTTTACCAAATCGTGTTCACACACTTAGCTCTCAACAGTAGGACATGTTCACCACATTCCAATTCATCCGTGATGAATCAGACCCGACTCAACTCTAAGCAGTAGCAGGCATGACAACAAGCATGGATGAGTAGGCACCTCAGGGCTCAAACAACTCCTACTCATGCTAGTGGGTTTCATCTATTTACTGTGGCAATGACAAGTCATGCAGAGGAAAGGGGTTCAGCTACCGCAACAAGTAACAGATGAATCGTTGTCGCCCTAATGCAATAAAAGAGAGCAGGAGAGAGAGAGAGAGAGAGCGGGATTGTAGCGGAATGAACAAGGGGGTTTTGCTTGCCTGGCACTTCTGTAGATAATATAGCTCTTCATCAGTGTAATCGATCACATCGTCGGAAACATCGTCGACTGAGAGGGGGAGGTTACCGGCAAATAGAGAAGGACACAATCAATGCAATGCAACAATATGATGCATGATCATGACATGGCAATATGCTATGATTTGAGCTGATGCATCTAGCTATGATTTAAATGAAGTTGGTTTGAATACATGATTCAAATTCCAACTCCATATATGATTATTTAAATGCCCTCTATTTGTTTTGTCCAAAACAGAGGACAAACATTGTTCAAACATGCATGAAAATGGTACAGATGGATTCCTTGAATTTTTCTGATAATTTTTCATATATAATTTGTTTGATTTGGAGCTACGGTTGAATTACTATGATTTTTAGAAGTTTAGGCAATTTTCTGGAATTTCCTATATAAAAATAAATCCAGAAATTGCTTTACTGCGTCAGCATGACCTAGGTGTGACGTCAGCAAGTCAACTGGGTCGGCCAGGTCAAACCTGACCTGTGGGACCCATACGTCAGTGTCTCGGAGCTGGGTTGGGTGGATGACATGTGGGACCAGTCAATGTTGACTTGACCAAGTCAAAGTTGACACGTGGGACCCACAAGATTAGCACTAATCTAAACAGAAATTAAACTAATTAATTTTTTTGCGCCGGGGCCCGCAAGATTAGCACTAATCTAAACAGAAATTAAACTAATTAATTTTTTTGCGCCGGGGCCCACATGGCAGTGGCACTAGAGTGTTAGTTAAGGCGTCATTAGAGGCTAATGACATCGCCACGTCAGCGTCGCTGAAGCTTGGCCACCGGCGAGGTGCCGTGACGGCAGAGGGCTGCGGGTTTCGCCCTCCGGCGACCAAACGCCGCGCGGAGAGGCTCTGTGGGTTCCAGGCGCTCGCGCACATCCAACGGTGCAAGCGATGCGACCTGAAGAGGCCGGAAATAGCGCCGGCGATGAGGTATGCGGCGACCGGAGCTTGGGCATCAGCGGGTTAGGCGCTACAGCGCGTCTCAGATCAAGCTGGTGCGATCCGCGGCCTCCTAGGAAGGCACTGAGCACGCCTATGTTCTCAGGTGCCACGTGTGGCTGCTCTAGCCATGGTGGTGAAGATGGCCGGCGGCGGGGAGCTTCGGAGCTCATGGCGACGACGTCTACGGCGAGATATAGACCACGGGGTCATGGGGAAACGGTGGAGGAGCTCATCGCGGGGTCGACGAAGGTCTCAGTGGCTCGGGGACGGCTTGGTGACGGCGAATCGACGTCGGCGGCGACCGGATGCAGAGGACGAGGACGACGGCGTAGTTGGCGTTGCAGCGCGTCCGGGGCTTCGTGGCTCGTCGAGGAGGTCGGGAAGGTCGAGACGGAGCCCGCAGGCTCGGCGAGGGGTCGAGAGAGGGGCTATGGCCGTGGCAACGACGAGCGGCGGGAGAGGGGCAGAGGAGGGGGAAGGGTACGAGGGAGAGTGAGAGAGGTCGAGGGGTAGCGTGTACGCGTGGAGGCGACCAGGCAGTCAAGGGGGGGGGCACGTAGGCAGGGAGGAGCCGGCGCGGCTCGCCTGCGCATCGGGCACGCAGCTGCTTCTCCTCCTGGCAGGAGGAAGAAGACAGCGCTGCCCCTGTGGGCTGGGCCGCTACAGTGCTGGGCTGCCAGATCAGTCCTTCTCTCTCTTCTGTTTTCTCTACTTTGTCTTCTCTTTTCTATTTTTTCCAGTCTGTTTGTGATTTAGTTCTAAGACCAAATCAATTTCAAAATTCATAAAAATAATTGTGTGAACTAAATGGTCTAATCCAAATCCACACAACAATTTTCAGAATTATTGAACATGTATTTATTATATAATAAATATAGATCCAATTCAAATATTTATTGAATTAATTCAAAGGCCCAAAATAATTGTTTGTGAGATTCCAAAAATATTGGTTTGAAAATTTATCCCTTGCCAATATTTCCAGAGATTCACAGGAACATTTTCTTGGACTTATTTGAAGCAATTTTTATCTTGGTCATTTTCAAAAGTGATTTCTGAGGCTTTCACATGTCCCCACTTCCAGTTTCTTGAAAATAACAGGATGCATGATGCTCACTGATGCAACTATCTGCAAATAATTCTAGGGCTGTGACAGTTAATCATAGAATTGCATCTCCATACCACCCACAGTCTAGTGGTCAAGTAGAACTTAGTAATAGAGAGCTTTTAAACTAATTTTGCAAAAGACTGTTAATAGATCTAGAAAGAATTGGTCCAAGAAACTTGATGATGCATTATGGGCTTATAGAACTGGATACAAAAATCCTATGGGTATGTCTCCATATAAAATGGTTTATGGAAAAGCATGTTGCTTACCTCTCGAACTTGAACACAAGGCATATTGGGCTATTAAAGAGCTCAATTATGATTTCGAACTTGCCGGTGAGAAGAGGCTATTTGACATTAGTTCACTTGATGAATGGAGAACCCAGGCCTATGAGAATGCCAAACTGTTTAAAAAAATTAAAAGATGGCATGACAGAAGGATACAAAAGCATGAGTTTAATGTAGGTGATTATGTGTTGCTATTCAACTCTCGTTTAAGATTTTTTGCAGGAAAACTTCTCTCTAAATGGGAAGGTCCTTACGTTATCGAGGAGGTCTATCGTTCCGGTGCCATAAAAATCAACAACTTCGAAGGCACAAATCCGAAGGTGGTGAACGGTCAATGAATCAAACATTATATCTCAGGTAATCCAATAAATGTTGAAACTAATGTTATTGAAATCATAACCCCGCAGGAATACATAAGGGACACTTTCCAGAACGTTTCAGACTCCGAAAAGGAATAGGTATGTGGTACGGTAAGTAAACCGACTCCAAAACAATTGTAATGGCAATTTTTCTCCGTTTTGGAATATTTAAGAAAATAGGAAAATAAGGAGTAGTCTGGTAAGGACACGAGGCATCCACGAGGGTGGAGGGCGCGCCCTACCCCCTTGGGCGCGCCCCCTGCCTCATGGCCACCTCGTGCGCTCTCCAGACTCCATTTTCTTGCACAATACTTCTTTCGCTTGGTAAAAATTCATTATATAATCTCCCAAAGGTATTGACCACCGTATCACGCAATTATCCTCTGTCTTTGTTTTGAGCTGTTTTTCTATCAGATCTAGGTCACCATGACGTCTCCAAGCGCCCCCAAGGACAAGTTCTTCGAGAAAGTCATCAACCCCTACCTCGCGGAAGTGCTGCAACATCCTCAAACCATCGAGATGCGCGAGAGGTTGCTGCACATTCGCGATGTTGAGGGACCAAGGAGGACCGGAAGCACGAAGACAAGGCTCGAAGCAATGGAGCAACAAGTTTTCAAGTGTCAAGAGATGGTGGAACGCGGACTCGACGCCAACCACATAATGATCACGGAGTTCACCAACAACCACAAGCTAGATGCCAAGACATTGGGGAGACCATCTTCAAGCTTCACGAGAAAATTGAGCACTTCCAGGCCCAGATCTATGACCTGCAAAACCAAAACCGTGAGTATGAATATAGATTCAGGAGGATGAGTTTGGCTGCAGATTTGAGGATCCCGGAGACTTGATCATCCTTCTATGATGGTGAGCCTATGCCTTGGAAGATGTACGACAAGCCTACATCATCAACAACTCCGTCATCACTACCTCCGAGGAAGGTGAACTGAGTATTGGGTATGGGCACTCCCCTTGGCAACTAACAAGCTTGGGGGAGGTGCCCCGGTATCGTATCACCATCACACTCCTATCTTTACCATTTTACTTAGTTCAATCCTTTTGGTAATATCTTGATCTATTAGAATAAAGTTTTTAGTATGATCTAGTTTTGAGCTTTGCTTTATGATCCTTCTATGTAATCGAGTCCATGAGCTATATATAATAAAGATTGGTGTTGAGTCAAGGGCTTGATTATCTTGCTATGATCTTGAGTGAATAAAAGAAAGAGAAAGAAATAAAGAGATCATATTTATCTTATGGAGAGTAATGACTTCACATATAAAGAGTATGATGATTAAAAGTTGTTGAGAGTTGACAAACATAGTTTTGGTCATCGTTGCAATTAATAGGAAGTAATAAAGAAAGAGAGGTTTCACATATAAATATACTATCTTGGACATCTTTTATAATTGTGAGCACTCATTAAAATATGACATGCTAAAGAGTTGATGTTGGACAAGGAAGACAACATAATGGGTTGTGTTCTCTTATATCTGAAATAAAGTATATTGTCATGGATCATCCAACATGTTGAGCTCGTCCTTCCCCCTCATGCTAGCCAATTCTTTGCACCAAGTAGAGATACTACTTGTGCTTCCAAATACCCTTAAACCCAGTTTTGCCATGAGAGTCCACCATATCTACCTATGGATTGAGTAAGATCCTTCAAGTAAGTTGTCATCGTTGCATGCAATAAAAATTGCTCTCTAAATATGTATGATTTATTAGTGTGGGAGAAAATAAGCTTGATACGATCTTGTGATATGGAAGCAATAAAAGCGACGGACTGCATAATAAAGGTCTATATCCACTACAAAAAAAAGACACATCCGTGACATTTTGGGCCGAACAAATTTTCTCTCTCTCATACATATGACACTTCTATGACGATAATTGTGACAAAACCCGGTATCATCATAGATGTGGTGGGCTCCTACTTCTATGACAAAAAATCATGACAGAAAATGAGCTTTTCGTCTTGGGCGGGCCGGAGACGCAGCTGCATGACATTCTTTGGGCCGTCCATGACGGAAAAAACCATGGTAGAAGCGAGGGGGAGGAAAATTTCGGGGAGTTCCCGGTTACGGTGGGAGGTCGGGGGCTGAGCGATGCGCGTTTCTCTCATACACGTATGCGCGTGTGTGCGAGGCGTTGGCTCTAACTGAACCCGAGCGAGGCGTTGGGCTCTAACTGAACCCGAGCGATTGCACTGCAGGCTACGCGTTACTGAACCTGAGCGATCGATTGATGGCTGTTAACTGAACCCGACCGAGCGATTCCTTGGCTACTGCTGCTAACTGAAGCCGATCGATGGGATGAACAGTGAGCGCTGCGGGTGGGGGGGGGGTTGGATGTACAGTGAGCGGTGGCGTTGCCTCTGGATGAACAGGACCCCGTGGTGTGGTGGAGGGCAGGATGAACAGTAGATGGTGGAGGGGTGCCCGTGGAGGGGTGGATGAACAGGACCCCGTGGTGTGGAGGGCAGGATGAAAAGTAGACGATGGAGGAGTGCCCGTCGAGGGGTGGATGAACAGGACCCCGTGGTGTGGAGGGCAGGATGAACAGTAGACGGTGGAGGGGTGCCCGTGGAGGGCTGGATGAACAGTAGACGGCGGAGGGGTGGTTGAACAGTAGCCGGTGGAGTAGCGCGCGGTGGAGGCTGGATGAACAGGAGCCCGTGGAGGCTGGAGGAGGTCGACGGTGGATGAACAGTAGCTCGTGGAGGCTGGAGGGGGTCGACGGTGGAGATGAACAGTATCCCGTGGAGTCCCGTTTTGCGGTACGCCACACCCCTCCCGATGAACAGGACCCCCGTTTCGACCGTAGCGCTCCAACACAAGTCCGTTTCCTCTGTTTTGTGGTACGCCACACCCCTCCCGATCAACAGGACCCCCGTTTCGACCGTAGGAGGTCTGTTTCCTCCGTTTTGCGGTACGCCACACCCCTCCCGATCAACAGGACCCCCGTTTCGACCGTAGCGCTCCAACACAAGTCCGTTTCCTCTGTTTTCCGGTATGCCACACCCCTCCCGATCAACAAGACCCACGTTTCGACCGTAGGAGGTCCGTTTCCTCCGTTGTGCGGTACGCCAGGCCTCGTTTCCATCGCCTCTTCCGTCCAAGCCCTCCCGATGAACATGACCATGCATTCCATTCCGACCCAGCCACGTTGCATCCCGATGAACATGACCACGCATTCCGTTGCCTCCCCATGAACACGACGACGATGCTGTTTCTCCGTTCCGACCCAGCCATGTACACGAGCCCTCGCCATACGTATGCGTGAGTAGGCATTCGAGACCCCGCCCGTATGTACACATACGTGGCCGTATTTTCTTTCTTGCACCCTGGCCGCCTCTACTACGAGACGTGCGCGCCTCTACATCCACCAGTATATATGTACATACACGTTCGCGACCAGAATGATAACGCTACGTACGCTTCGACCACGTGGGTCCCGACTGTCAGGCACTTCCTTGCGTGCGAAGGTGTAGCTGGTGGGTCCCAGCAGTCAGGGGGGAAACATTTTTTTCGCGAAATACTGTGGCCCGTCCGGTGGGTCCCTGCTGTCAGGTGGAGGAATCATTATTTTCCGCGTAATAAGGAGGCACTTCCTTGCTGCCGTCGTGGACCCAGCTGTCAGCCTCTCCACGTACAGTCCACGTCCGATGGAAGTCGTCCCTTGACCACGTTGACAACGCCGCGCCGAGAGCACTAGGGCGGTGGACGACGGCGAGGCCTAGGAAGGGGACGACGCGGAGCTGGTGAAGACGCGGCAATGGATGCCCACGCGGAGAGGAGTATGAGGGTTCACTTGTTCGGCTGCGGTGTGAGGCTGCCGTCGCCACAGGGCCTGGCCAGTGGTGGGAATAGTAGGGGGCGGTGAGGCCTCCGCGGCAGCATAGCCGGCCACGAGAGGCAGGATAATGCGACACGACCGGCGCTGCTTTGGGCGGCTGGAGCAAGAAGACCGGAGGTTGAAGAAGCACTACGGCGATTGGATGGACAAAGGCCCTTTCGGTGGGTCCCTGATGTCAGGTGGAGGAATCATTATTTTGCGCATAATAAGGAGGCATTTCCTTCCGTGCGGCCATGGACCCAGCCGTCGGCCTCTCCACGTAAAGTCCACTTCAGATGCATGTCGGTCGTTGACCACATTGACCAGGCCATGCCGAGAGCACCAGGGTGGTCGACGACGGCGAGGCCTAGGAAGGGAACGACACGGAGGCAGGGAAGACTCGGCAGTTGTTTCCCACGCGGAGGGGAGTACGACTGTACGAGGCCTCGTCCTCGCCGGAGAATAACAACAGGTGTGGGTGAGTAGAGGGATGGCTAGGCCAGCGATGGGAGTACAGTGGGGCGGTGAGGCCTGCGCGGCAGCAGAGCCGGCCGCGGGGAGGAGGAAGCAGGCAGTCCCGCCGGTGCCTGTTTGAGCGGCTGGAGCAGGAAGAGTAGAGATTGAAGAAGCACGACGGCCGTTGGATGGCCATCCAATAGTCACTGCATGTGCGTCAACCTTTTTTTTAGGAAAGCCTCGAATCTATGGGAAACAGCATACAACCCATCTGCCATTATTTCTAATAATTTACAGCCCATTTGCTAATTATTAAGGTTTTTTTGGAGCCCATATTCTTTTTGTTAGCACTACAGCTCATATTGTGGCCACGATTAAAAAATTATACGAAATTTTGCATATTTCGATGCAATCCGAACTGTTTTTAATCCCGAAATTTCGACTCACATTCAAACTGATTTTAAAAATAAATGTATATCAATATAAAATCCAACAAATTCTCCACACATAAAAATTAATGTAATTTCAAATCTCGAAATGAAAAAAATATATTTGAAACTAATTGCCGGTTTGATGTGTTTTAAAAATGTACAACCCATTTCTCATTACTGATGGGCCATTTTCTCTGCCAGCCGAATGAAAGCTCTCCTCCTCGTCTTGAAAGATTTGCAGCCCAACAGGCCTGACAAAGTGACTTACTTGGCAAATAAAAAAAAACTGGGCTGTGGCCGTGGACCCAGCTGTCAGCCTCTCCACGTACAGTACTCTTCCGATGGAATGTCGTTGACCATGTTGACCACGCCGCGCCGAGAGCACCAAGGCGGTGGACGACGGCGAGGCCTAGGAAGGGGACGACGCGGAGCCGGGGAAGACGCGACAGTGGATGCCCACGCGGAGAGGAGTACGAGGGTTCACTGGGTCGGCTGCGGTGTGAGGCTGCCGTCGCCGTAGGGCCTGGCTAGCGGTGGGAGTAGTAGGGGGCGATGAGGCCTCATCGGCAGCACAACCGGCCACTGGAGGCTGGAGCAGGCGGTCTCCCCGGCGCTGGTTTGGGCGGCTGGTGCAAGAAGAACAGCGATTGAAGAAGCAGCAGGACCGTTCGATTCAAATCCAACGGTTACTACTGCTAGAATCGTTTGTTGACTAAGTTGACAAGCCCTGCGTATGCGTCAACTTAGTAGGCCCACAGGTTAGCCTCCCAACCGGTGCGCCCCAGATGTCATTGGGAGGAATCATTTTTTTCACGTAATAAGGAGGCAGTTGATTGCGTGCGGCCAGGCCAGCGGAGGGAGTAGGGTGGGCCGGGGAAGCTTGCGCGGCATCACAGCGGGCCACAAGAGGAGGCGTCGGCCGTTGGATGGACATCCAACACTAACTGTTGCTAGAATCGTGAGTTCACTGACAAAGCCTTGCGTAAACAAGTCAGCCTCGAAATCCGTGGCGTGTACAGCCCATCTGCTATTATTTTTATATTTTTTACTCAATTTCTAATTCATATGGAATTTATTGCAGCCCGTTTTCCATTTTTAGAATTGCTGGCCATTTTCTGGTCAGTACCAGGGTAAAAAAATTAACTAAATATGTGGGAAATTTTGAAAATTCGCAAATTTTTGCTGGGGAACGAAATATTCTTAATCCAAAAATTAATAGCCATAGTAAAAAAATTAAAAATAAATTAGTACTATGTCATGTTAAATCTAATGAAATACATATAAGATATCAGTGAAGAACAAAAACAAAAAAAGAAACTTATATCCCATTTGCTATAAATTTTTTGGAATTTTCAACCCCTTTTGATATTACTTTTAACAGACATTGACCATACTCTTAAGCCAGGCCGAAATGCATCCCTCCTTGTCTTGAAAGATTTGCAGCCCAGTATTTCGGAGAAAACAAATAGGCCTAGCTTGGGTATTCTTCAATAAGAAATACTGGGCTAGCTATTTTCCCAAAGAACTGGTGAATGAGCATTTAGCTTTATTTATTTATTTACTTATTTTTGTTTAGGGGACCATGAGCATGTACCTGGGCCGGATACATGTGAGAGCCTCCCTTCCAGTGAATTATGGGCTTCTCTATTGGGCCTTCATCAGTGGGCTGCATGTTATCAACAAGTGGAAAATGTGTTCCGAGTTTAAAAAAAAGTGTTCCATACAAAAAATAGTATGCACTACGTACGGTACGGGGCACTAAAGGATCGAACCGTGCAACGACTTCCAAAACATTATGTTTGTCGTTCTAACAACACATTTATTCAACCAATAGACGAAATATACTATTGATTGTACATTGAAAACAGCAGCAGCAGCAACCAGGGCTGGGGGTGCAACAGAAGCAGTAAGCAGGCCAGAAGAGTGAAGACGCAGCTCTATCTTCCAGACCAAACATCAGCCATCATTACAAAAGGGCTACCAAAAAAGAACAAGTGTATGCATCAAACTAAATAAAGTTCCTACTACACCAAGTGTACGCATCTAACTAACTGGCTCAGTTAGACGTTACTATTTATTAGGCTGTGGAGATTGGCTGACGGCTTGAACCAGATGGGTGCCTGACGGGGGAAACTCCAGCCAGCAGGTCGAAGTCTGATACTTGCGACCCTCTCTCCTACTTTGGGCTGCAGAGCGTGGCGGCACATATCAGGGTATGGTGCATGCAGAGACGCATGGTACGCTGTGTACACATAATTTTGCCTGATGAACGAAACCACGCTGCCATCATGATCCTTGCCGTCGGTTATCTCCTGGTTAATCGGATAATTCAGTCCGACAAACAGAAGGCCTAGAGAAGCTGGGATCCTGCTCAAAGACCTTAAAGTGACTGTGATTGTATTCCGCGAAACAACACGTCCGGTACGTGCGAACGATCATCAATCTTTCGCCGTCGTATGATCGAGCTAGGAACCACCTGCAACTGCCATGCCGCTTTTCTTTGAAAGGTTCTGGGATTAGGAAGGGTAGGGACACCAGGCGGCCTACAACATCATATCAAGTTGGAGTCAAAAAAAAAGGGCTCTTGGTTTAGTTAATCTTAAGAACAGCATGTTATGAGCATGAATATTTTTTCAGCAAATGTTGACAGTAATATAAGCAAGCCATCATGATATCATAGGAAAGTAACATACTGCTGTAACAACCGTTTGTAGCGATGACTGGAGTAGGCCAGCAATACGTCCAGCCATAGAAGGAGTCGACAGCGTAAATGAAGCCCTTGTGTTCAATGGCATCAGAGAACCATGGAGGATGTATGATCCTGCGATGGACGAGCAGATTTATCCACTTACCGCAGTGACCTGTCAGATAGGCGAGACCGCGGTTGAAGAACGCAATTAGCCTGAAGTCTTTATAATTCACAAATCTTGTGGGCACTTGGCAGATTACAACCTTGAGCAAATCAAACTTGGTATCATGTTGGCTACTGTAAGATTCCGAGTATTCTGGGCCGCGGTGCCAAAGCAGTGCAGTGTTAATCGAAGGAAAGGGGATCAATCGCTGGGTGTAGACCTCCACGAGCATCCAGCTGCCACGACCGTCGACGAGCACCATCCAAGACGTGTTCATGCCGACCTAGTACATACCATTAATGTAGTTGAGGCTGACGGGGATTGGATCGCAGTCAAGGGGGTTGATGCTCGCCACCCTATGATCGCTATGCTGCGTGACACGCCGTTTCTGAAGATCAGGCGACATCAGCAAGCAATGAGCTGGCTTAAAAAGCTCCGGCCTGAGGGCTTTGAGTAAACGGTACAACCCCGACGAGCACGCAGCGAGCGGCATGGTACTGAGATTGTCCACACGCGAAACAATGAGCTTGATTACCTCTGTGGGGAGCGAATTCCAGCCACTCTTTCGGCGGACGCTGCTCGGTTCTGCCATTGTTAGTGCTTGGGTTTCGGACGAGGGGGGAGGCGCCTTAGCGGGGATGGAAGATTGGACGAGATTATGTGCGGACAAAGATGGAGAAGCGAACATGTGCTGCGGGAAGTGGACAGGTGATGATGACTACAGCACGCCGCTTGACTTACGAGACACATACCAGCAGCGTAGGGTCATGTCGATGCCAGACAACTTGCTTGAGTGATCACAGTACTGGTACTCCCTACAGTGCTATGCCCTAACTTGCTTGAGTAGAGTAGTAGAGTAGGACTCTGCTCTACTACTAGCACCGGAGGAGTAGTATATTCTAATCTAAAATAGTTACAAACTTCAATGCCCGAGCGTGGAACGACTACGAACCGTGCTCAAAGACCGTGTCTACGTGGTGTTTGGACATGGGCGACAACCTCAACGCCAACGGTGCTGCTCCCGTTGCACCGTATGTGTTTCTGTCCTTCCTGTTCGAAATCGTGGTAGAATTCATGTTTCTACTTTGTATCCTACTACTATGCTAGTCCACATTATTATTTTCATCTCTGTTATAGCCGTCATGATTTATTTTGTGCTTATTTGGATTAAATCTCGTAGTAACTTGCTCATATATTCAACTGGCGCAACGTCCCCTACAGCCACTCCCGTTTCATGGACGGCCTGGTCGATGTTGGAATTTTGCTAGTAGGCCTTTATAAGGTGAGCTCTTCTACCACTTGTATGAGCATGAGAAGAAGAGACCTACATGCGCGCTCCTCCTCCTCGCTCGCCTCGCCACGCCACGCCTCGTCACGATGCGCCGCGGGTTGCGGGATTGAGCCGAGCCAAGGATGGAGCTATACTCCCACGACCTACCCGGCCCGCACTATATAGTTTCTCACCACCGTTCCAGATCATTGCGCCGCCAAGCAAGTCTTCTCCATCCCTCCTTTCGGTGTGCACTGGGAGAAGGGACAGCAGGCCTCCGGAACCCCGCCTCTCGTGATCCTGTACGGGAGAGGGGCGATCAGGTTTTTGGGGAGGGCACTCGCGCGACTGCTGGCAGCGACGACTTCACGAACGACGACTTCTTCCCCGACCTCGGCAACCTCATCCTCGATGACATGGGCGACAACGTCAACGCCGGCGGTGCTGCTCCCGCTGCACCATATGTGATTCTATCCTTCCTGTTCGAGATCGTGGTAGAATTCATGTTTCTAGTATGTGATCTGTTCATCTGCTATGCTAGTTCGCAAGATTAGTTTAACCTCTGTCAATGCTGTCATGATCTATTTCCTATTTATTCGGATTAAATATCATAGTAACTTGCTCATATTTCCAACAATCCAAAAACCTGATAATAGGCCCTTCGTCCACTGCTATGAGTGCCCGATGCCGTTTTGTGGCTCGCCGGCAGACATGGTGCATCACCTCACAGATGCGTGCAGCGGTCACTGCTGGCCCTTGGCGGAAAACATCAAGTACGAGACGTGCTACCCATTCACCATGCCGGAGTCGCTGGAGGATCACCGCCGCCTGCTAGTCTCGGAGGAGGATGGCAGCGTCTTCCTCTTGAACGTGGGCACTGGCGAGGCCCGCGCAGGCCGCCGCCCCGTCTCTGTAATGTGCGTCAGGGGCGACGCTGCTGACGCTGACACTGACACGAGGCCGACGTACGAGTGCGTGGTCAGTGTTACTACCCCTCCGGGTCGTGTTGGCGGCGACACCGGCCTCGTCGAACGGACTTGGACTCTGGGGAGCTGGGACTATCCCGCCAATGTGGACTTGGAAAACCTATGGCATCCTTTACCCGCCGACGCGATGCACGGGGACTCCAAGGAGGTTCACCTGGACATACGCATTTTCAAGTTAAATGTTGATCATTAGTCTTCGCTCAATGTAATCCACTGTCTAAGCAGGTGGAGACTTCCATGCAGGATCTTGCTCTATTGGAGTATCACGCATGAATAAAAGTGTATCCGTTTATGGTTTAGTCTAGAATCTTCCATGTATGAATTTTTACTACAGTACTGGTGAAAGACTTACGATGAACCATTTCTTACATCTCCTCTGCCCGCTTGCAAGTCATCCTGATTTAATCCCTCCGTCTAGGTGTATAAGGGCATCGTTAATATTACTAATAGTATAGCTAACTGTTGACTATAAGAAAGTGCCATGTCATCTGTAGCCAACATGTATAACAATCGATACTCAAAAACTAATTCTTAAAGATCATTTCTTGCAAAGCACAATAAGTGTTATTTCTTCACAAGTTTTGGATGCAGGTTGAACAGTTGAACACTTTTGTTTGCAAAAGATACCTTGTTATCTATTTCACCCGGATGTTTGTGAGCTCTAGAGGTGAAATAATATCTGAAGAAACCTATCGATACCCGTTACACATGAGATGACCCCCACATCCTTTGTCAAAATAAAAAACTCCCCGATTAATGCATTTCACTCTTCGGTGGACGGTGCAGTGGATGGCACAGTACTATTCGATTTGACAACTACAACCAGTATATTATAAAAAACAAAGAAGAGTAGTAGAGATAGAGATAAGAATAGAGACTAGGGAGGAACACCATCTACTGCTTCGTGGGCTACTCTTGCGCTCCATTCGGCGGCCGCAACGTCCCCTACAGCCACTCCCTCCCGCGCTCCATTCGGCGGGCACTGTTGAAATTTGGGGAGCGCACTCTCGCGACTGCTAGCAGCGACGACTTCACGGACGAAGACTTCTTCCCCGACCTCGGCAACCTCTTCCTCAACGACATGGGCGACAACCTCAACGCCAATGGTGCTGCTCCCGTTGCACCGTATGTGTTTCTGTCCTTCCTATTTGAAATCGTGGTAGAATTCATGTTTCTAGTTTGTGTCCTAGATTCGATCTGTTCATCTACTATGCTTGTACGCATGATTAGTTTAATCTCTGTTATAGCCGTCATGATTTATTTTGTAGTAAATCTCGTAGTAACTTGCTCATATATTCAACTAGCGGAACGTCCCCTACAACCACTCCCGTTTCATGGACGGCCTGGTCTATGCCTCCGAGGAGCCCTTCGTCTACTGCTATGAGTGCCCGGTGCCGTTTTGTGGATCGCCGGCGGACATGGTGCATCACCTCACGGATGCGCGCAACAATCACTGCTGGCCCTTGGCGGAGAACATCAATTATGAGACGTGCTACCCGTTCACCGTGCCGGAGTCACTGGAGGATCAGCGCCGCCTGCTAGTCTCGGAGGAGGACGACAGCATCTTCCTCTTGATCATGGCCACCGGCAAGGCCCGCGCAGGCCGCCGCCACATCTGTGTAGTGTGTGTCAGGGGCGACGTCGCTGACCTGACGCTGACACGAGGCCGATGTACGGGTGCGTGCTTACTATTACTACCTCTCGGCATCGCGTGGGCGGCAACACTGGCTACGCCGAGCATACTTGGACTCTGCGGAGCTGGGACTTTCCCGTCGATGTGGACATGGAAAACCCATGGTGTTATTTGGACGCCAACAAAGTGCACGGGGACTCCAAGGAGGTTCACCTGGACATCTCATTTTCAAGTTAAATGTTGATCATTAGTCTTCGCTCAATGTAATCCGCTGTCTAAGCATGTGGAGACTTCCATGCATGATCTTGCTCTATTGGAGTATTGCGCATGAATAAAAGTGTATCCATTTATGGTTTAGTCTAGAATCTTCCATGTATGAATTTTTACTACAGTAGTGGTGAGACTTGTGATGAACCATTTCTTACATATCCTCTGCCCCCTCCCAAGTCATCCTGATTTAATCCCTCCGTCTAGGTGTATAAGGGCATGGTTAATACTTAAATAGTATAGCGAACTGTTGGCTACAAGAAAGTGCCATGTCATCTGTAGCCAACATGTATAACAATGGATACTCAAAAACTAATTCTTGAAGATCATTTCCTGCAAAGCACAGTAAGAGTTATTTCTTCACAAGTTTTGGATGCAGGTTGAACAGTTGAACGCTTTTGTTTGCAAAAGATACTTTTTATCTATTTCACCCGGATGTTTGTGATCTCTAGAGATGAAATAATATCCGAACAAACCTATCCAAATGAACTAACCGAGGCATCTCCATCTTAATTTTCTCTTGCAAGTCGTGCGTGGTCCCTTCATCGTGAAAATGCTCTGGCTGTCGCATTGATTTGCATGCATGGATAGCACCACCATATTTTCAAAGGAGGAGCGAGCTCTATATTTCAGCCAAGGCATGCATGATTTGAGGAATTATGGTTGGGCATGCATGTAGAAAAGGGAGGAGAGTAATTTGCATGCGAGGGATTAAAGGAAGGGAGGCCAGCGGCTAGGCATTCAAAGGAGGCTGCATGCAAGATTACACGGGATCCAGATACTAGTCCCAAAAAAACCAGTTCCTCTTTTTGCGGACATGCCTTGGTACGAAAGATTGACAAGTTAGGCCCTGTAAAAATGGATGGAGGGAGTAGTAGTACGTGTAGAGGGCGGCGCTGCACGGGAGTCTCACCTCTCACCCCGCTCGTGGCGCGGCAGTAAAGCCGTCATATCACAAAACCCAACCACTCCTAGTAATAAGTGGCCTGGTAAAATAAACGGACAAGCAACCATCACATCCCTCCGTCTTTTTTGCATTTCATCTCTCTGCATTTACTTTCTCCGGTTCATCTCGCACACTCGATCCCTAGCTACTACTCCTAGGGCCAGTTCTTTTGGCGGCTTCCCCAGCTTTTCCCACAAGACTAGTCACAGTGGAGAGTAACAATAAGGCGCCTCACTCATTTATTTGGGCTTCTAAACTATTATTCCGTCCTGGTTTATTGCTCACCATTGTAATTTGTGCTAAATTTTGACCAAAGATTTAACTGGTTTTTCCTCACCATTGTAATTTGTGCTAAATTTTGACCAAAAATTTGACACAGATTACAATGGGGACCAATAAACTAGGACGGAGGTAGTAGTTATGGGATTACTAATCTAGAAGACTAAAAGAACTGGCCCCTGGTACTCCTACTAGTAGTAGTACTCAAGTTGGAATTCCAGTTGCACGGCACAACCTGTTAGGCAAAAAATTCGATACAGGGTGTAGGAAGCGGTTTGGGAATTTGCATGCCTTTCCAACCAGTGAGATACTCCGTACAAAGTACGACAGAGAAATAACCACAGAGAAGGAAGCTAAAAGTAAACAATCAAACGAACATTTTTGCATTTGTTTTGCATTGAATCGTTTCACAAGCTTGACTAGTGCTGTTTTTTCCACTTTCACAAAAACCGCACCGTAATGTTAAAACGTGCATTTGCATGTACATAAGTAATAGTAGTACTCCCTCCGTCTAGGTGTATAAGTCTTCCCTCCTTCTTGGTCACGGTGCACAACCGAAGATGACTTATTGACCTGGACGGAGGGTGTAGCACAGTCTGCAAGCATATATCGAGAGAGACGTGTACTGTGATAGTATATAGTAAAGTTTGTGCTATATGCACGTACTTGCAAAATGCGTACGAATACACAAGGTTTCCAAACTTTCCCTTTTACATACTTAATTAAGGACGCTAAAAATTCCAGAACGTTCGGGATTTATCATTTGCGTCCCAAAACTAATGAGATCGCCTTACCAAACAAAATTATACTCCTCCTAAAAGCCACAACGCTCGCAGGAGCGCTTGCGGCGCGCCACGAGTGCCCTGGTGCGCGGCCGTTTCCCAGTGCACCGACACAACGCCTCTTCCTCAGCCTCGCAACCCGCGAGGTGCTGATTGGCGGCTTGCCGGCGGGCGAGCGCGATCTCACCGGTGTGGTGATCCGGCGCCAATAGGTACTCCTACTCGCTGGAAGCGTGCACCAGGTCCATGTACCGCCAAGCGTAGATGAGGCACTTGGGCCCGACTGCAATCTGGGCATCGGCACGGGCGTCCTCCGCCACCCTCACGGCCCTCGCACGAGCCTTCTGCCAAAGAACCAATTGCTTGACTCTCTCGGACGAGACATAGCACTAGTAGAAAAAGGACCTTTAGTCCCGGTTCATAAGGGCCTTTAGTCCCGGTTTTTCGAACCGGGACTAAAGGGTCGTTACTAATGCCTCACCCTTTAGTCCCGGTTCAAACCAGAACTGGGACTAAAGGCCCTTCACATGGCCGCTGCCTGGAGGCCCACCTTTAGTCCCGGTTGGTAACACCAACCGGTACTAAAGGAAATTTTCTGATTTTTTTTTGAAATTTTTTTTTTAATTTTTTTTTGAAATTTTTTTATTTTCAAATTTTAACCTCTAATCTCTAATCACCACCCCCTCATCACTACTCAATTTATCCTCTAATCACCCCTCATCATTCGAAATCATCTAACTTCCCGACCGGTCACCCATCCCTCTCACTACTCTAGCCCGAGCACGCTTAACTTTCGGGTTCTATTCTCCTTCCCTTCCGAGTCTGCACTTGTTGTTTTCCTGACAATAGTAAGATGTCAATCCTATTAACCCTCAGGAATTTTGCTTGAGCATGAAGTGACACATTTCACTGTTTGAGTTTGAAACTATTGTTTTAAAAAACAATAATTATTTAGTAACACTAATATTTCTTGAATAATTAGTTTGACCATTGTTTGACCACAGTTTGACCATAGTTTGACGAGATTTGACCAAAATTCAAAATAACTAAAATAATTATTTAGTAACACTAATATTGTAGAATAATTAGTTTGACCATTGTTTGACCACAGTTTGACCACAGTTTGACCATAGTTTGAATTTTTTTTGAATTTTTTTGCCTCTCGAGATCTTAAAAGCCCCGTAACTTTTTTCTGTTAGGTTTTTTAGGATTTTGAAAATGTTTAATGGGGTTCCCCCGGTTAAATTCGGATGTAACTTTTCGAGTAGATGATTTTTCATATAAAAAACTTTTTCATCCGAGTTCGTATGCAAAAGTTATGCCCATTTTTACAAATTCTCGAGAGATTTTGCAAAAAAGTCGAAAATTCATGTTTGTATATTTTCCCAACAACTAGACCACATATCACATGGGAAACTTATTTTATTTTATTTTATTGACATTTCCATCATTTTCTTTTATTTTTTTTAAACTGAAAAGGCGATCCAGGGGGGGGGGGTAGAGTTTGAAAATGGGACCTTTAGTACCGGTTCGTGGCATGAACTGGGAGTAAAGGTCTCAACCCCATTAGACCTAGTTCGTGCCTCAAACCGGGACTAAAGGTCTAATCTTTAGTCCCGGTTTGAGGAACAAACCGGGACTAAAGGTCATCGCACCCTTTAGTCCCGGTTTGAGTCACGAACCGGGACTAAAGGGCCCAGGTGAACCGGGACTAATGCCTTAGCCGCACGAACCGGGATAAATGCTCACATTAGTCCCGGTTCTAGACTGAACCGGGACTAATGCTCAACCCGGCCTGGACCATTACCCCCTTTTCTACTAGTGTAGATCTCCCAGAAAGCTTGTTGCGCGGTGCAGTTCTCTTCCTCGGCATTCTTCTCCGCCTCTATTTTGGCGCGCTTTGCTGGAGGCAAAGCCTCCCACAAGGCGACATCCATTTCTTTCCAAAGCTCCTCAAGGCTGGGGGGCTCGGCGGGCGGCGCGGCGTTCTCTTCGTAGCGGGGAGCCGACGCGTCCTCCGGCGCGTGTGCTGGCGAGATTGGGAACGCCGACGCGTCCGCCTCGACGCGTCACGGCGAGGAGTGGAACGCCGATGCGTCCTCCTCGACTAGTGGCGGCGAGGAACGGAACAGAGACGCGTCGCGACGCGGCGAGGAGCGGAACGCCGATGCGTCCTCCTCGACTAGTGGCGGTGAGGAACGGAACGGCGATGCGTGACCGTCCGCGCGGTGCTGCGAGGGGCTCCTAGGGCTTGGGAGGGGCGATGCCATGGTGGTCGACGTGAGAGGGAGGGGGAGGAGATAGCGATGAACGTGAACGTGAGGGGGAGGAGATAGCGATGTCGTGGGAGGCGCAGTATTTATAGCGAGCAATAGCACACCTATGTAAGATATGGACTGAGCTGCACTGACTTAACTGCAGGTCCAGTTGCGTCACTGACATGTGGGTCAGACCCATGTTGGGCCCATATGTCAGTGACCGAATGCACCTGCAGTTAAGTAATAGCTACGTGGGCATATTTGTTGGAGTAAATTACGGGGGAGCGAAGGGGTGGAAATATTGCTGGTCATAACGGATTAGACGAGCGTGGGGGGAGGAGAGTCATGCATGCAGATTTTTTCACACGGGGTGGAGTGGTGGGACCGCCGGAGGGAGAAGGAGAGTTTGGCAGGCATATTATTTCCACACATGGAGAGGAAAAGATTTGGAGACGAACGGGCTTCCTGCAGGTATGGGGAACGGTGCATAATAACTCATCTTGCATGCCGGGCTAGGTATAGTCTCAAGTCATTAAAAACAAACACGCCCCACACTTGTTCATATTTCAAGGTGCACTAAATTATTGCATGCGATGATTAAGGCTGACTATAATGGTGGTATCTTAGCTGGTATATCATGCACACGGGAATAGCAAACATGCTGATGTGGCAAAGAATTAAAGAAGAGAGGGGGGTTAGAGTAACTAGTGTTCATGCATGCATTGGTAAACACATTTTTTTGTGGAGAATGACAACACTAGTTGAGTACTTTTGCAGACTTCAAAAACTATTCCACAATGTGTCAACATTCACAATGTCAAATCAATATTTTTATACTCATTATAAAACGTAGTTCTTATACACATTATAATCAGTACTCCCTCCGTCTAGGTGAGCAAGTCATCTTAGATTGTGCACTGTGCCCAAGGAGGAGGGGAAAACGAGAGATCTTAATGTTTATTTGCTAATTAATAGCATTCCATGCAATGAACTAACCACTGCATGTTGTGTTTGGTAGTCTCAAGTCATTAAAAGCATGCACACCCACATCTCCTATTGGTTGATATGTCAAGAAACAAGAAACGAGGTAGAAGTTAATGCACCGCGCCTAAGTGTTTTGGGAATATTGTATCGAATGAGTGTACTGGTGTGGCTGGTTAAATAATATAAGGTGATGTTAAAAAAAAGTATAAATTTGGTCAAACACTTTGCAAATGGTTGACGGGAGTAAAAAGGACCAGAGGGAGTATCATGCATGCGGAGTAGGCAAAAAAAATTGCTTGTCTAAAAAAAGGCAAAAAAATTGCTCATTTATAGCCGGTCGAAGTCTCCAAGGGCGCGACCGCGCGAGGGAGGCGAAGGTCGTGGGAGGCGCGGCGTTTGATGGAATTAAGTGAAGTTACATCCACGCGCTGGCATGGCGTGCGAATAGGCAGAAGCTATACCGTCAGGCCTACGATATGGGTCTAGTAGACATGACATCTAGTGGGTCCCGCATAGTTCTCGAGAACTCTTTGGGGGCTTGCAGCCGTTTATCCACCGGGCAAGCCAGCAACCCCACGCCGTTCGCATGCCCTACTCGTCCCTGTCTTCTACCTTACAACAGTTCGCTCCCAGTCGTCCCGTCCTTTCACATTAGTTCGCTCCCAGTTTTTTTTGCAGGGTACAACAGTTCAACTTCTCCTAACCCTCCTCCAAAATCCATGGCCTCCCAAATCTCCATGGTCGTCGCTGAGTACCAGGTTAGAGCCATCACCGGCGATCAGTTCATCGTCATGTACACATGTGGATCCAAGACGGTGAAAGCATGGCTTGCTCTCTTCCTACGCATGTTCAACAGTACAACAGATGAGTGGGTCGCCGGGCTAGATGTTGAGTACACCACAGTCCTGGGACGAGAGAAGGATCTATAGGACAAAGAGAGGAAGAAGCCTGCCGTGATCCAGGTTTGCGTACATAACGTTTGCTTGGTCTACCACATATGCCATGCCGACGTTGAGTGCCAGGATTTTAAGAACTTCCTCAAGGACAAAAGAGCGAAATTCGTTACTGTAGGCTTTAAGAACGACAGTGACGTCCTGCGTCGGATAGGTCTTGTTGTAGGCCAGCCCTTCGATCTCCAGAAGGCAAGCCTGGTGTCCTCCTCTCAACCTTCAATGCTGACCCTGGCAGCAGCCATGATTGATCCTTCATACGCTAAATTGAAGAAACCTCATCACGAGTTTCATCATGCATGGGAGGCGAAGACATTAGATGAAGATCACATCCTGTACGCAGCAATGGATGCCTACCTTTGTTTAAATATCTACAAGGGTTGGATGAAGAAGCAGAGCTCAGTGTCCGGTTCAAGCAAAGAAGCGTGGGCGAAGAGGAAGAGGAAGAGGGACGAGGACGCAGTCGAGGACGTGGACTCGGACTCCAAGTAGGTGGCAGTGCCGTCGCTCATGCTGGTTCTACTCGAGTGTCAAGCGGACTAGTTGCTTATTAGTTTATTTCCAAGGGTGTGTTGTGCTGAGGCCCCAGCAGAACTATGTTTATGTTCTTTCTCGTTATTTGAACTCTTTAGTACGTACAGTAGTACTAGTACTATGTCTTACTACTGTTCTTCTTGCAGTTGGTACTACTACTCGTATCTTCGTGTTCCTACTTACTTAATACGTTCGTACTAGTAGTATAATTTGGGTCATTCGATTTGTGAAAGAAGTTCGGCGGAGCGAAGGAAGAAGATGACAGAAGAGGTGGAAGAAGCCCTTCTAGCCATCCATGTTGCATCAAACGGCTCACATGAGTCGACTGACCCAAATTGCTCCTTCAGATTGCAGGATCCACATGGCATTCAAGGTCTCGAAGGTAGATTCCACGTCCGCACCCGGTTTGCGGGCTCGACGCGCGTGCGACCGGCTTCCGCCGTGACAGCCACCATGCACGCCTCCTCCACGCGGGCGGAGACGACAATGACACGCTAGTTCCTCCTCGCCAGCGTGCTGGAGCATGCGCTCGTCCTCCTCTTTGTACGCTGCATGCATAGACGCGGCTCCACAAGCTGCTCGCGTGCTTGGCAGCGCGGCGGCATCACGAGGAGGGACTGCAGACGACATGAGAGGGCGAGCCTTCGGCTTCATGGCACAGGGATGGCGGCGACACGGCGGTGATGGGCGATAAATTGTTGGCCAAAGCAGGCGGGCGCCGACATGCGCAACGGCGGCGGCATATTGATGAGTGCGTGTGTGGGAGCTTACTTTAGTTTTAAATATAAGGTTGGTCAAACTTAAAAGAAAACCGTACTAGTACACGTAAACATTAGACTTAGGCAGCGCTTTTATTAGTTAGTACCACAGCCACGATACAGAATCCTGTGCAAGCGCGTGAACCACGGCCGCGCGGTCAATCGAATGGTGCGTCACCGTGTCACGCTCGAAGGACATCCACCGAACCTTTTTGTGTGTGTGAAAACAATCCTCAAGTATTACTCAACTTTTTTTTCCTGTGAAAGTTCATGACGCTCCAATATTTCCATATATTTGAATTTAGCTGCAGTTCGTGTTTATTTGGATTTGGACGTTTTAGGTGCGCCCTAGTTTTTTTAATACTGATTTTGTGTGTGTGACTGAGAGAGAACGTGTGTATGTGTCCATATGTGTGTTGTGGCGGAAGGGCAATGTGGAGACGGTGTGTGTGTGATACAGACATAGAGAGGTGTGAATGTGCAAATGATCATGCATGAGTGAGACATAGACAAATGCCGACACGTTGTGTATACATGAGAGAACGGTCTTCTAGTTTACTTGTGTGTGTGTGTGTGTGAGAGAGAGAGAGAGAGACAGAGAGAGAGAGAGAGATAGAGAGAGAGACAAAGAGAGGGGCATCCATAACACAAAAACCATCTCTCTCGATTCATCCATCCCTCGCACAGTTGCATGCAACACATGCATCAACGCGCACATTTTGACACCCTCACCCGGCCCCTGCCCACCTCAAGGCCCGCACAATCTCTTCGTGAATACCCATTTCTCTCCTTAAGTTTGTTTTCTCTCAATATCTGACACACACACACACACACAGAGAGAGAGAGAGAGAGGCACGCAGCACAACACACACACACACACACACACACTCCCCCGAGCACACAATTCATCCCCATCCAAGGTTATACGGCGACCACTCTCGCTTGTGCTTCTTTGCACCCCAACATGCACAACACCTCAATCTTCAAAGAGGGCAACGAGCAGATCAAAGACGGCGACCACACCGTGCTAGAGAATGCGGGGTCATTTGGAAGCAGGGTGATGTCATGACGGCTGACTGACTCCTCCCCCCGCCCTCTCTCTCTCTCTCTTGCACAAAATTACCAATCCCTCTCTCCGCGCACAAAATTGTCAATCCCTCAACCCATGATATCCTTCCCCTCTCATCCATGTTTTTCATGCTCTCTCATCAAACATGTTGTCTCTTCTCCTTCCACGTATACAGAATCCAGATGCACACGCATCTCATGTATATTACATGTATGCATCTTTCTCACAGACCTAACTTCTTCCTCTCTCTTTCTCTCTCTATCTCCCTCTCTCTGTCTCATTAGGTTTGATTCCTACTCTCTCGTCCACATACATACAATCTTTCCCACCCTATCTGCTCCATCTTCAAAAGCTCTCTCTGCACATTTCATTCACACATTGGGATATGTCAAAATGTTGCTTCTATAATGGCTGATGTAGAGTTATGGTTGTTCTTGTTGCATCCTACAAAGTAATAACTATGAAATGCATTTAGATTCTCATTTGACTGGGATTATGTGAGTTTGAGCATGTTGTGAAGTACTATAGACCTTGAATACATCTTGGTATTCGACAATCATTGTAACTATTGAATTGTATAGACCATTACATTCGAAGTCAATAGCCTAATATATTTATTTCACAATTTCAACAAATGATTAGTTCACTACAAACTAAGAAAACAAATGTGTACTCCCTCCGTTTTTATTTAAGTCCGCGTATTAGCATTGGTCAAAGTCAAGTTTTGTAAACTCTCAGAAAGCTTATAATAAAAAATATTAACATATACAATAACAAATAAATACCATTAGATTCATTATTGAATGTACTTTCACATCATACATATTTGTTATGGTAAATGTTTATATTTTTCTATAAACTTGGTCAAACTTTAGGAAGTTTGACTTCGGTCAAACCTAATATGTAGAGTTTACTACTACTACTCGCTAGTTGCTTAGCCGAATCGCTCAACACGCCACACGGGGAGTCCAGTGTCACAAAATTTTGAGGTCAGCGGGAAAATCTCCCGCGACCCTGATTCGAGCAGTAGGAACTTACCATCATAGCCTTCAGAACAGGCCTAGGGATGACGCTTGGTAGGGGGCTGTTTTCGTAACTTCAAGTTCACCCTACCCAGCCAACCCCACCCCGGCACCCATAGTAGTACACCTGAATACTCCCCAATTTCTATCCCCACCGCAAAATAGACTTCTCCACGGCACCATAGCCTTCGTGCTCCTCCCCTTTACATCGGCGCACTCATCCACCGCAGCGCATCTCCCTCATGGACGACCTCATACGCCGCACTGGAGCCGGTCCACCGTCGTCGTCGTACACGGAGCCTCTTCCCCGGCATCGTCTTCCACGGTCTCGGATCTGCTTCCCGGAAGCCGTCGCCAAGCGCAGGAGTACCACCGTCGTGGACAATGAACTGACTCCCGTTGCCGACCATGACTCACAGAGGCCGCTGCGGCCATCGTTCTCCTCCTCAATTGGTAATGTGTGTATTGAATCACTTAGCAGTACATGTGCAGTTCCAATTTTGTTCATACCTACCCTTCAAATTTCCTGGGTGCTATTGTTCCCGTAAAAGTAATTGGTTATAGCCTCCATTGTCCAACAGAATATCAACTTGTAATTGTGCGTCACTCCTGTATCGCGCTTTGCTTGGGTAGGTTTTTCATCTGCAACCAGTAGTGTGGCAAATGATGGAAAGGTTTTTAGAACTAGCAAAATGCCCATGCATTGCACGCATCAAGATGCATTTGTATGAGTGGTTTGTCTTGTTGGAGATGCTCTAACATGGCAGACGAGTGCTTTAATGTTGCCCACAAGATGCGCGAGTATTACTAGTAGTATATTTTTCTTGCCATGTTGAGATTTTAAAACCACGAGTGCGAACATGCAGAGGAGCAATGAAGACCAAACACGGGATATTCGGGATATCTTCAAGGAGCGTGGCAAGTTAAAGAGGAGCTGCACCGAACCTGTAAAACGAGCTTTGGTAAGTAACACCATTTCAATTACTTTCATGTAGCCTCGTGTTCTTCAATGTGTATATGTTGTAGTTTCTGTTTCTCTTAAGCGTGGTGTTCTTCGATGTGTAATAAGAAGAGTCTTAATCGTCCTAATGCTTTCGTTTTTAGCTTGATGTAGGAAGTGGGTGTTCTCACCTTGTAGTCTGTTTTTATTTATTTTTTCCTTTTGAATTCACTTCTCCGAGTTCTATTTATCTGGCTTCTACTAAATGGATCTAGGTTGCTCTGAGTATTGATCTAAAAAAGAAGTAACTTCATGTCAGGATGCAGTTCCTGCAAGGAGGGAAGTATGGTCAACCTCGAGATCATGTTTCCAAAATGAGGCTGGATTACACACAAGGTGCCAGTTCCCTAATGATGCTGGATTAGACACAAGGTGCAAATTCCCAGATGATGCTGTATTACACACAAGCCAGGTGGAGTCATCAGTTGTTCGTGTCCTCGTGGCATTAGTAAAGGCTGAAAGAAAGCGTGCAGCAGCCCTTGAGAATGTAGCTGAGTTCCTGAAGAAGCGAAAAGAGCAATCAGATGCTCCCTTCACCCAAGCCAAAGAAGAGATGGAAGAAGCCAGAAATAAGCTAGCAGAGGCAGAGCAGGCTAGGCGTCTCCTGCTATCTAAAACTGTTGTCAATACAAAATTTCCTTCATAATAGCTAGGTTCAAATGTTTATCCAGTCAGCATGCCTGTTGTGATGTCCGTGCATCTACTAATGTGGCACAATTTTTTTTTGGGTCATGTAATAACAACAATTACTTTCCAAACAATAACAGACGAAGCATTGGACATGGTATAGTTCACGCGCAAGCCCGACATTCCAAGTTCAACTTCCACATCAAACTCATGTTCACAGATATCTGCACATTCATACATAATGTCCACAACCATGATTCACTTCAAAGCCAAAAAAATGTGAGGAGAGTTATAAATAAAGAAAATCCTCTACTAGTTCCTGCTACCAGTGCGAGCACAACAAGTCAAGACCATGCGTAAATTAATTATATTTTAGTCATTTTTTGTGTTCTAAAATGCCCGTCGGCTCACGGAAGGGCGTGTTGCCGGCACACGCGCGGATTCAATGCGTAAATTATTTATATTTAAGCTGGTTGCACGCGGCGAGGAGGCGTGCTCAGCCGGGCCTGCAGCGAGTGCGGCCCTCTTGGCCGGCGCGTCGGTTCAATGCCTTCGCTATGAGAGGTCGCGTCCGTGTCAGAGCAATCACTCCCTCCAGTCCTTTTTTGTTTGGGTATAACAAAATCTCGTTTTCCATTCACATTTTACAAGTAAAGTTCGTGGACAAACTTTGACCCAAAGTATGATGGGGACTAGTAAACCAGAATGGAGGTAGTAGTTTTTTTAATCAAAGAAGGGTTTCCCCTTCCGATTTTCATTAAAGAAAACCTGCATCGAAATCTAAACCATAGTATTTGCCCTATAACTACCAGGTTCAACATCTCGCAACATAAACCCATACAACCTCCATCAGAAAAAAACAAACAAACCATACAACCATACGCCAAGGAGGTACGTAGTACTCTGAATTCCATTTTCGCTCCATACCAATCGTTCCAAAACTACTTACTACTTATAATGCGCCATTGAAAATCGGAAACTCTTAACCCCGCTAAAAAACGATATTGTAAACGTGGCTACTCGATTTGTGGCAACTGGCGAGACACCGCTCCAAGTCGTTCACCTGTGGTCCCGACCATCAACTCCTACGGATCAAATTATCACGCGAGCTGACTATTCCTACAAAGGTGCTCCACCACGTACCCGGTACCCGCGAATGCAGCAATCGTGCCCCTAGGGTATTAGAGTTTATTTGTTAACGTCGCCTTTACGTAACACTCATGTGTGCGAGACAGCGAGAGGCCGACTACGTGCGTGCGCCTCTTCTCTTCGTATATGTACTCCACCATTTGTCTGGTGTCCAAAAATTTATAATAACTACTAGCAATGTGCCAACGCGTTGCCACACGATCAAAGTAGATTAATACAGTGGCGAAGCTAGATGCAGATTACGCCTGGGGCTATGCTATGTTGAGTGATAAACTTCTATGATTTTCTATGCTTTGCATGAAGAAATTACAAAGGAAGTTGTTTCTAGGCCTGGGGCTATAGCCCTAGCTGCCCCAGGCCTGTCTCCGCCACTGGATTAATACATATTCACCGATTTGATAGAAAAAAAGTCTAGCTTTGAAATACGTATAACACTAAAAATATGTTATGTTTCACTCAAAATATATTCCTTTGGCGGTTTTGATGAGATAAGGGAGGAATGTTGTTGGTTTCAAGATTCGAGAAGTGGTATATGTCTAATTTCTACTCTTACTAGCAAGATGCCCGTGCGTTGCACGGAACATCAAGATCTTGTGGGAGAAAAGGATGAACAAGGGAAGGCCTTATCTGCAAATGTGGTGAAGAGTGCGGGTAAATTGCCATATTTTCCTTCCTATCCGTCAGATATAAATTAGACAACCTACATTGCAGGATGGCAGGCCCACCATCATCACCAACTCTATTTTTTATCCCTACTCTTATAATAAGCATTGTCGGTGATGATCGTGTGCCTGCCATCCTGCAATATAGGCCGTCCGTTCTATATCTGACGGATAGGAAGGAAACTATGGCAATTTTGCAAAAAGATACCCACACCCCTCTCCACATTTGCAAATAAGGCCTTCTCTCGTTCATCCTTTTCCCCCACAAGATAAATTACTCATACAAATGCATCTTGATGTTCCGTGCAACGCATGGGCATCTTGCTAGTTGTTGCAAAAAGCCCATGTGTGTGTGAGAGAGAGAGCGAGTGGAGGAGGACGGAGTGCATGTGTGTTAAATACACAAGGAGTGTGTGTGCAATATGTATCAGCTTAAAATGAGGCGATAGTGTGTGTGTGTGCACGATCGAGAGGGCGTGTCTCAAGAAGGGAAGAAAAATCTACATAGATACAAGGAGCGGGAGAGAGACATGTATGCGATGGTGGAAGCACGAGTGTGCGGGTGTATAAACCTATCTAGAGGCTAGCTAGTCGATAAATGTTTGTGAGAGAAATACGAGTCGAGGTGCGAAAGCGAGAATTTTGTGTGTGTGTGAGAGAGACAGTAGTCAGGAAGGGGAGTGGAAGCAGGAGTTGTGTGTGTGTGTGTGTCTGTGAGAGAGAGAGAGACGAGACGGTAGTCGAGGTTGTCTGACCGGTAAACAAATGAATAATGTCAGTCTGGGATGGAGACGAAAAGGAGACCGCAACAAATGTTGTGTCTACAGGAGAGATAGAGAGAGTAATTTTAGTGGTATGAGTCATATGTAGAGACACATAGGGTGTGTGAGAGAATCCCATAGAGAGAAAGACAAAGTGAAAGACGAGTGGAAACTGTGTGTTTGGCGGTGAAAAAGAAAGCTTACGGACCGAGTGATACCAGAGAACAGTAGAGATCTGAGGGATATTGAAAACCGTGTAATGTATAATGATAGGGAGAGTGTGACACTTCTCAAGGGAGACCTCGAGAGACCATGTTCGCGAGGATAGGAGCAACATGAAGTGACCGTGCGGGTGAGCTGGAGAAAAGAGAGTGATAGCTACCTGAAGGAGCATGCATGCGAGAGAGATGGGCGTGAAAGGAGTGAACAAAAAAGGGATTCAAATATTTGAATTCGAGATGATGATACATGTAATCCATACTCGAACCAAAACTGATCTATCAAACATGCATACTCATATGAATTCATGCACATCTATGTTATTTAATATGTAGAACATAATTTGGTTATTATTTTTTTCGAATTCAACCTTAAGATTTCGAGATCGTTGTATTTGTAAATCATATTATACATATAAAGGAGCAGAATTCTTTGTTGTGCTTTTGAAAGTATATATAAAAAATGATGTATATAGAATGTAATTCCAATTGAAAATGGATCCCGCCCGAAAAAAATAGAATACAAACGGGATTCGAATTGAGTTGGCACGGTAAACGTGCACTTTGCAAAATTTGAACGAAGCGGGGAAAGTCGCAGTAACCGCCCGAAACCAAAATCTGCGAGATGGAAATCACTACTGCCTATCCCTGCCCCGCAAAGCCTATATGCTGGATTTCTATAGGTTTCGATAGGGGTAGGTTTGTAATTTCACCCAAACGCGCCTCTCATCCGGATTCATACACGGTGGGCACCAAAACACAGTGTGTCCTCGGCCAAAATTGACTCCCTCCCCGATTCATATTCATACATGGTGGCCGCCAAAAACAAACTCTCGTCGGCAAATATTCGGTGTATGCGAGATTACCGTCCTATCCCCAACCGACTAGTGTTGCTGTGTTGTAGTAGAAATTTGAAATGGGGGCTAAGTTTGTAAATTTCCTCGCATTTGAGACAAGCGCGCCCTGAATACATGGTTCCCCCCTTCCACTCTACCTCCCTTTTCCCCATTCGTACTCCGTGGGCGCCAAAACACCCTCTCCACCCCACCCTCCTCCGTCCGCCGCCGTCCGCCACCCCATCCACCACCGTCCTCCTCCACCATGCCGGAGCTGATACCCCGACGCCGCCGTTCATTACAAGAGATCGACCTCCCTCATCCACGGCTTCGGACCAGGATCCTTGCATCCTGTCCTCTCGCTTCATCCCCGCCATCGTCCACCTTGCCGGCGCCGCTCCTATGACCGTCTCGTCCACCGCGCCCCGCCACCACCGTCTACCCTCCTAGATCTGCTTCCACGCCGCCGACAGCCATCGCTACCGCAGCACCGTCAAATTCTCAGCAGATGCGTACACGGCGCCGCACCAGAGGCGGTACTCTTTCGTATCTGCTCAACTTATTTATCGCAGCAAGAAAATAGATCGCCACTGCTTTACTCTGATTTCTTGTCTTGGTTGCGAAGTTGCCTTTGTCCGGTTTGCACCTTCAGATCCGCCATGGCACGCTCAACACCATACTCGCAATGCTCATGGTCTTCCCTTTTTATATTCCGCACTAGTTAAATCACAGTAGACTAAATTTCAAAATTGGGTCGGTCGATTTTTCAGAGCTCGCCGGAGTTCGCCGGTGCGATCGAAGGGGCTCGGGTGGGGACGGTGGTTTTGGGGGGCGGTGGTGGGGCCTCGTCGAACGAAAGAAAACTCGACGCGGGTGGGGGCGGGGGTGGCGGAGGAAGACAGGCGGTGGGGCCGGTGGTTCGGCCGGCGGCCCCTGCGGTGTTCTGTATGGGAAGCACAGTATGTTCCTTGTCAGGAAGGGGAGCAGGGATATCTGCAGTCTAACAGCTGATAGAGCTGGCCTGTACGTGATTGATAGGCTTTCAATTACTAGCAGCAATACAACACCGTAATTTCCAGCCAGTTCCACTTTCCCGATTTATATATCCTGGTTATGGTGTACCCCTGTTATGTACACTATGATCTGCCTAGTTGCTGCGTGCTCTTGTTATCATCGTTTGGCAATAAACTCTCTATATAGTATATTATGAACCTATCGTCTGCCAGCTATCCTTACTTCTGGATCCTATTTTTTTTTGTACTTGTGCCAGATTATATAAATGCACGCACCATATTACAGCACACATGAGCTCTCTCATTAGAATCCAGTGATAGCACACAAGTGTTTACAGGGGCGCCCCTATATTAGAATATCATCTGCATTACAAAGATAATCTCACAACTATATATGTTTTCATGGTTCTCAGATATCATATGCATTTACAGTGAATATCAGAATCCGCGCATCAGAAGAATATTGTGGAACACTGCAATGACTTACAAAATTGGCACCAAGGCATTGAGTGCCATTCTCGAAGCAATGAAACTCGTACGCTCCCGACCTGTTGATTCTTGTTCAGAATATCATCCTAATGATGACTATTCTAACCTCGAGGAGTCAAAGGCAGATGGCCTATCCCGTTCACCCATCAAGGTGCCTGTTCTAATTTGGCAAGGTTTTATTGATTGCGCGTATCTTGCATATGTTGTCTTGCATTTCTTCTACTTTGTTGCACCGCCATCTGCTTAGTTTACTCATCATATATATCGAGATGCCATGCCCATCCATTATCAATACATATTCCATCTGTCATCGTACCATGTTTTTCCACTCAAATGCTGTTCTGGTGCATCAGACATCAAGAAGGAAGAGGGTGATTGCCGAACCTGAAGGAGCACCAGCAAAGTCCTTGAAAAACATGGTGGTGCCGGAGAAGTCAGACAACACCCCACTTATATTGGTTGTACAACCAGTGACACAAAACGTAGGACCGACTCCAGCAGACTGTACCCATACTTCACTGGCCACACCACTAGCCCCACCACACAGGACCTGCACTCCAGCAAAAGGTATACCGATTTCATTTGCCATAGCACCAGCTGTACCACAGAAAAATCCCACTCCAGCAAAAAGTACAACAAGTCCACCGGCCGAAGACCTATCCCAAGTGCAGAGATGGCCAATTCCTGTAGATTGGAACCCCATTCCATTTATTCCCAGTTTAAAAGACAATGATTTCAATGTTGTTAGGGACTACATGCATATATTCCCATCATGGGAAGATTATTGTGAAGACAAACACCATTTTCACATCTTCCTGTCCAACTTACGTGTAAGTGCTATTATTCAAGATTATTATTTTCCCGTTTTCTGCTGACTGAACACATCAATGATTTACATTACATTGTTGTAACCAGGCGAGGGTTAATCTGGATAGTCATGACGAGCAAAGCTTGCTTGTGCTTTTGAAGGAAGCATTGCAGCAGTATCGATGTTACCTGAGGAAATCACACTTTGATGGCAAGTCTATAAACGAATTTACGGTGAAGTCTCCTGTGCTAAATTTAGAAGACATTGAATGGGAAAACCTTGTTATGCACTGGTCTCGTTCCCAGGATGAGGTACTGTCTATGAAATCACATGATAATTTGAACTTCTACTTTTCCGCATGTGCCTTACGGATCTTTTTTGCAGGAAATCTACTCAAAGAAGAATTCCGATTTGACAAGAACGACAGGATATCGCAAATATGCTGCCCGCTGCTTTGCTCTTGTTAGTACCTGTTGTCCTGTATCACTGTACTTGCATACATACCTGGTTCATTATGTGACAGAAGTTTGCATGATAGCTTGCTTATCAATTGTTCGCTCCAAATTATCTGATCTGTATGAATGGTTACATTAGTGTAGAATATATCCAATGCCAATGTTTTTTTAGCTCTGCATTGTTCTTGTAAGTACATGCTGTCCTTTATCAGTGTACTTATAATGACAGGTAGGTGTTCATGTACCATCACTCTACAGCTTATTTTCCTTTGCCCTCCATTTTCTACACATCAGATCTATATTTACTCTTACCATAAGGTTGGTACTAAAGAAGTTTAGCTGTGCAACGCTCTTGGCTGTACCTTTTGCCTGTATCGCTACACTTACAGTTATAGCTACTTGGTTATGTAGCATCACTCTTCATCTTATCTTAAATATTCTCCATTTTTCGTATATTATCACATCTATATTTACTCTTAACAAAATGTAGAATAAAGGCAATGCTTTTGAAGAAGATTCTGTGGTAAACTTCTTGAATTGCCCCCCCCCCATCAGCATGGACAAGGCCTTTATAGAGCCTGTCTTCACCAATAATGCAAGTTTGTCCATCTCAAGCCTTCAAACTTTGTTGTATGTATTTGGTTAGGCATGACTGCAACAGCTGTTTATTTTTTGTGTTTGCATCAAATTGCTTGTTTAAAGTTTATTATATGTAGTTCATAAACAAAAGTTCGTCCTTTCTCAATTTAAGTTTTCAGTTGTACAACCAAGTTCCTTCTTCATACCATGTAAATTAAACTATACAGAGCAAGTGATCTTCTTTTGCACTGCATGTATGCTTCTGTTCTTCATCTGTAATCCAGTGGTGTGGTGAACCTACCCACTACAGCACAATGTCATATTCTGCAATGTCTTAACTATGAACAATGTCATATCATTCTACTATTATTTAAACCGTCTCTTTATTTGCCAATCTGAAATGGTATAAATTGACAGCACACTAACCATTGATACTTATGAGTTCTTGATCTGTAATCCAGTGGTGTCGTGAAGCTGCCAACTCCTTCACAATGTCATTTCCTACCATGTCTCGACCTGAACAATACCATATTGTGTTAATGCAAATCTAAACTGTGTCACTTTATTCATCATTAAGAAATGTGATGAATTGTCAGCACTGATACTTTTATGTGCAAAACCTGTCATCTGTCTGCTTGTTTATCTTTCAGAGTCAGGAAGATATAAGTGTTGAACAAGCGCAGTCTCATCATCTTGCTCAGCTGCTTGCTCTGCAGCTCCCCAGCAGGGCTAACCTTTCTTGAACTCTATTGAAGTGCTGTCGGTTTTGTATATTATTTTGTCGGCGTGTTTATTTGCACTGGTGGCGATCTTTGATGCCTAGTGTATGTAATCTGCTGTCTGCTTGTGCTTTATTATCATAGTGGCGAACTTTGATGCCCAGTGGATGTAATATGCCGTAATTTCTTTATTGTATAGTCTAGGTTTTTTCTTATTCACGATGCTGCAGTTATTTTACTGTATATATATATCCTGTTTTCGCAGTAAACCGGCCAAACCGTAAAATTACGGTACATAATCAGGCCGTCGTGCAATCATGATGTAGGTTGGGCCTGAAAACGTGCCGATCAGCTCACGGGCCGGCAGCAGCCCGAAATGAACCCCGGCCCATGATTGTGGGAATCAAATCACGGGCTTTTAACAGGCCGAAAAATTGTCTCGGTCCTTGTTTGGCCCAATCAGATATCGGCTGTGAGCAGGCCGGATGCAAACCGGGTTGTAGTTAGGCCCAACTATATGATGGGCTTTTAACAGGCTGAAATTAATATAGGGCCGAAATGTTAAACGGGCCCTTAACAGGCCAAAACTAATATCAGGCCGAATTACTAAGTGGGCCTTTAGCAAGTGGGCCCAAAAGCATAGTGTCCAGTTGACGGGCCGAATCTGATATGGGCCATAATTGAGCCCAAAGCCTCTTAAAGGGCAGGACCTGATCTGGGCCGTAATTTGGCCCAGAACGTGGTAGGCCTTTAACGGGCCGGATCTCATATGGGCCACTATTAGGCCCGGAGCGTGGCAGGCCATTAATGTACCGGATCAAATATGGGTCGGCATTTGGCCCAAAACATGGCAGGCAGTTAATGGGCCGGCCTACTAGGGTCCACAAAATCTTGTGGGCCTACAGCTGGGCCGACCCATTAATGTCGGTGAAATCTCGTGGGCCTTTAGCTGGGCCGGCCCATTATGACCCGCAAGAATCTTGTGGGCTTTACCTGGGCCGGCCATTATGGCACAAAAAAAATCTTGTGGGCCTTTACCTGGGCCAGCCCATTATGGCCCGCAAAATCTTGTGGGCCTTTAGCTGGGCGAGCCCATTATGGTCCGCAAAATCTCGTGGGCCTTTAGTTGGGCCGGCCCTTTATGGTCCGCAAAATCTTGTGGGCCTTTAGTTGGGCCGGCCATTTAAACTTGATGGGCCGGTCCACGTGTCAACATATCATAGGCGTGTCTCGCCCATTAGATGAGTTGACACGTGTCTCCTGCAGCCAATGATGATTTTACACGTGGAAAATCCCCATTGGTCAGGGCTGTTAATGGGTTATCGGATCCAAATCCGACCCGATAGCTTAACGGCGTTCCGTTACGGTGGATGCCACGTGTCGGTCACCCTTGACGAAAGCACTTCTGTGACGCGCGATTTATTGTCATGGAAGTGGACACTTCCGTGATGATAATTTTGGTAATGTCATGGAACACTTCTACGACAGCACATGTATGACTATCTTGATTCCGTCATAAATTTGTCATGGATGTACATGCATGACAAAAAAAGCGACCTACTGTGACAAACACGTATCATCACGGAAGTGTATTTTTTAGTGATCACAAGTGGCAATATAAAGTGACGTTCTTTCGCATTAAGATTTTGTGCATCCAACATAAAAGCACATGACAACCTCTGCTTCCCTTTGCGAAGGGCCTATCTTTTATTTTTATCTTCTACCTTATGCAAGAGTCGTGGTGATCTTCACCTTTCATTTTTATATTTTATCCTTTGGCAAGCACATTGTGTTGGAATGATCCTGATATATATATATATATATATATATATATATATATATATATATATATATATATATATATATATATATATATATATATATCCAATTGAATGTAAGTTAGCATGAATTATTATTGTTGACATTACCCTTGAAGTAAAAGGTTGGGAGGCAACACTATAAGCCCCTATCTTTCTCTGTGTCCGATTAAAACTTCATAACCACAAGTATTGCGTGAGTGTTAGCAATTGTGAAAGACTAAATGATACTGGAGTATGTGGACTTGCTGAAAAGCTCTTACATAGACTCTTTCTGATGTTATGATAAATTGCAATTGCTTCAATGACTGAGATTATAGTTTGTTGGTTTTCAATGAAGTTTTTGATTCATACTTGACATTGTGAATAGGTTGTTACTTGAGCATAAGAAATCATATGACAATATATATTTATGTTGTTGTTATAAGAATGATCATGATGCCCTCATGTCCGTATTTTATTTTATCGACACCTCTATCTCTAAACATGTGGACATATTTTTTGTTATCCGCTTTCGCTTGAGGACAAGCGAGGTCTAAGCTTGGGGGAGTTGATACGTCCATTTTGCATCATGCTTTAATATTGATATTTATTGCATTATGGGCTGTTATTACACATTATGTCACAATAGTTATGCCTTTTCTCTCTTATTTTACAAGGTTTACATGAAGAGGGAGAATGCCGGCAGCTGGAATTTTGGGCTGGAAAAGGAGCAAATATTAGAGACCTATTCCGCACAACTCCAAAAGTCCTGAAACTCCACAGAAGTTATTTTTGGAATTTATAAGAAATACGGAGTGAAGAAAATACCAGAGGGGGCCCACACCCTAGCCACAAGGGTGGAGGGCGCGCCCTACCCCCTGGGCGCCCCCCTGCCTCATGGGCCCCCTGGCAGGCCTCCGGTGTCCATCTTCTGCTATATGAAGTTTCTTACCCTGAAAAAAATTAGAAGTAAGCTTATGGGACGAAACTCTGCCGCCACGAGGTGGAACCTTGGCGGAACCAATGTAGGGCTCCAGCGGAGCTGTTCTGCCGGGGAAACATCCCTCCGGGAGGCGGAAATCATCGCCATCGTCATCACCAACGATCCTCTCATTGGGAGGGGGTCAATCTCCATCAACATCTTCACCAGCACCATCTCCTCTCAAACCCTAGTTCATCTCTTGTATCAAATCTTTGTCCCAAAGTCTTAGATTGGTACCTATAGGTTGCTAGTAGTGTTGATTACTCCTTGTAGTGATGCTAGTTGGTTTATTAGGTGGAAGATTATATGTTTAGATCCATTATGCATATTAATACCCCTTTGATTATGAACATGAATATGATTTGTGAGTAGTTACGTTTGTTCCTGAGGACATGGGAGAAGCTTGTTATTAGTAGTCATGTGAATTTGGTATTCGTTCGATATTTTAATGAGATGTATGTTGTCTCTCCTCTAGTGGTGTCATGTGAACGTCGACTACATGACAGTTCACCATTGTTTGGGCCTAGGGGAAGGCATTGGGAAGTAATAAGTAGATGATGGGTTGCTAGAGTGACAGAAGCTTAAACCCCAGTTTATGCGTTGCTTCATAAGGGGCTGATTTGGATCCATATGTTTCATGTTATGGTTAGGTTTACCTTAATACTTCTTTTCTAGTTGCGGATGCTTGCAATAGGAGTTAACCATAAGTGGGATGCTTGTCCAAGTAAGGGCAGCACCCAAACACTGGTCCACCCACATATCAAATTATCAAAG
Organism: Aegilops umbellulata; assembly: GCA_032464435.1. Taxonomy (NCBI): domain Eukaryota; kingdom Viridiplantae; phylum Streptophyta; class Magnoliopsida; order Poales; family Poaceae; genus Aegilops; species Aegilops umbellulata. The sequence goes on along the minus strand of CP136058.1, from coordinate 449,442,803 downwards.
TACCGAACGCGAATCATATGAGCGTGCTGAAAACTAGCTTGACGATTATTCCCATGTGCCCCTCGGGAGCGTTTTCCTTCATATAAGAATATGTCCAGGCTTGTCCTATGCTACAAAAAGGATTGGGCCACCTTGCTGCACCTTATTTACTTTTGTTACTTGTTGCTCGTTACCAATTACCTTATCACAAAACTATCTGTTACCGATAATTTCAGTGCTTGCAGAGAATACCTTACTGAAAACTGCCTATCATTTCCTTCTGCTCCTCGTTGGGTTCGACACTCTTACTTATCGAAAGGACTACGATAGATCCCCTACACTTGTGGGTCATCAGACACCATCCCGATCAGCATCCATAAATGGAATAAGCCTAAGGACGACCCTGAAGTTTCTTATGTCAACGATAGCCAGAAAGCTGATCTTTGGACCGCGCTGAAGGCAAATTTCACCTTACCGCCATAGGAGGATCCGAATAACCCAGTTATAGAGACAAAGGTCAAGGCATGTGCTCTTAAGAAGACGGAAGATCTATTCTGAGGTGGAAGAAAGAGTTGAACACAAAGTTTGTCGACAACGGAAGACTCCAGAATTGAAATGCCAATATGAGAAGATCTTAGATCACTCGCCCACATTTTTGGCCTACAAGACATCGGATAAGGGTAAGAAAATGTCAGAGACAAACAAGAAAAATGCTGAAAACAAGCAGTATCACCATCACACGGGGTCAGGTGGCTACCTCAAAGCCCGGCCGTTGTGGGACAAAGCTGAGAATGACCTGCTTGCTAAAGGGGTTGAACCAGTGACATTGAACTGGCCAGACCGTTAAGGACTTGGTTCTTCGGGCTTGGGGGAACTTTGGACCCTGAAACAAGGGAGTGTCGTTGGACGGACGAGCAACTTGCAATACCCGTCAAGAAGCTTTAGGAGTATATCACCGCAGTGCATCAAGGGACGTTCATTCTCCATCATATATATAATTTTTGATTGTTTCATGCCAATATTATACAACTTTCACATATTTTTGAAAACTTTTTATATGATTTATTGAACTAACCTATCGATCCAGTGCCCAGTGCTAGTTTCTGTTTGTTGCATGTTTTTTGTTTCGTATAAAATCCATATCAAACAAAGTCCAAACACGATAAAAATTACGGAGAATTATTTTGGAATATTTATGATTTTTGGGAGGTGGAATCAATGCAAACGGGGGCCCATAGTGAGCACAACCCACCAGGGTGCGTCGGGCACCCCTTGGAGCGCCCAGGTATCTTATGCCCACCTCGGAGGTCGGTTGGGGCCCTTCTTCTGACGCAAGAAAGATAATTTATGGAAAAAAATTCTGTAAAAATGTTACGACCGGTTTTCCGGGCATTAATTTCCAGAAAATGGCCGTTGTGCTCACCAGCCCCAGGATTACTGTTAGCTGATGAGGCACCAACTTGATACAGAAATTCCAAGCAAGAGTACAAAATATGTAGTACAAGACCATTCGGGTCTGTGAGTACAACAATTGGTTTCTAGTGGTCGATGGCGGAAGCGGTTTATGGATCACCGGTGTCTATGGGACTCCATTTCCCACAGGAACAGCTGACCAGGTCAACTCCTATCTTCGCGAGGCTGCTAACACTGTTTCTTAGTTTCCGGGGCTGTCATCGCAACGCTCCTCTCCAAGCAAGCAATCTGGCCAAGACAATAGCCAGGGACAAGCCAGTGAGTACTTTGAATGTACTCGCAAACATTAAGAACACAGGTATAATATATCCACTGATAATCATGCTTTGAAATACTCTATGATCACTTCGTTAGTCATGAAAATAAAATCTTGATGCATGCAAGCAGGTTATTTATATGCATCCGGAATATGTCATGACAGAATAGTAATAAAATGCACCGATCATGAGTAAACAATCAGGGGGTAAAAATAATAAGCACCGATCGGGTGTCTGAAGCGACACCTCGAAAGGATAACAATATGAAGCATGCCTCAGTCGGCGTCTGTGCGACACCACATAAAGGGCTTATAAGTAAATGAATTAACAAACATGCCATAGTCGGGCGTCTGAGCGACGCCACATAAAGGGCTTATAAAGAAAATAAAATAAAAAGCATGCCACAGTCGGGCGTCTAAGCGACAGCGCGTAAAGGGCTTATAAAGTAAATAAAATAACAAGCATGCCACAGTCGGGCGTCTTAGCGACACCACATAAAGGGCTTATATGAAAACATAATCATAGTGAATATCCAGGGGGTGGTACCGTCCCAGGGATACTCCTTATTTCTAACAATGCAAACGGTTAGTCCACAATGATAATAACCAAAACCATTATATATCACAAGTCATAATCAATATTCGGGTTTAGTAGTTTCTCCTTCGAAGACCGACACTAAGACCGACTCTTGACCCATCCCAGACTGTAGTTCTTAACCATGGACACGACTATTCGAATAGGTTTAATCTCTGCAGAGGGTGTACTCTTTACCCACAAGTAAGGGATTCCATTAGTCCATCGGGACTAATTCCGTCTACGGTCTTTTAATTGAAAACACACCTGACTTGCACACACCAGCTTTTACTCATGTCTGGAATCACCCATGACACCTATTAAGCAAAACTCTAAGTGGGGAGGCTACAACCTCGCGTAGCATGGGATCAAATTTCTATTGCGCGCTCTAAGGGGTGCCCCCCTCTCGGTCCCAACCGGATACACCCATGCTCCCAGACCAGGTGGCATGCCTACCGGATGCAGCTGGTATCTTCCACCATGGCCTCTCTGTACGGTGTGTGCCAAGACAAGGGTTAACAACTTACTGAACCATACCCCACCTACGGCAGGGACCAGTGGCAGCATGAAAACAAGTATGGGGGTTACCGGAACAAGACTCGATCTACGGCCAACCCAAGAGGCTTATAAATTCCCTGCATGACATGTATATCAAATATATTTCAACCAACAAAATCCCCACCCATTATACCTCACAAGTAGAAAAGGGGGCTATGGTCCAGGCCGGGGCAGCCCATTAGTCCCGGTTCAGTCTAGAACCGGGACTAATGGGGGCATTGGTCCCGGTTCGTGAGCCCAGGGGGCCGGCCGGGCCACGTGGGCCATTGGTCCCGGTTCGTCTGGACCTTTTGGTCCCGGTTGGTGGGACGAACTGGGACCAATGGGCCTGGCTCCTGGCCCACCATCATTGGTCCCGGTTCTTGGCATGAGCCGGGACCAAAGGCTCCCTTTAGTCCTGGTTCGTGCCACGAACCGGGACTAAAGGGTCGGCCCTCACTGCACCCATAGTTTAGTCCCACCTCGCCAACCGAAGGGCGCCGACACCTGTTTATAAGCCCGTCCCTCTCTGCATTGTTGAGCTCCCCTCAAAGTGAAACTAGATGCACCTATAGAGGAAAATTGGACATAAATTCATAAAAAGAAATTGATTATGAATTTATGTTTAATTTTCTCTATAAGTGCATCTATGTTCACTAACAGAGAAGTTTTTATTTTTTTTGACCTAAAAGAAAAAAGAAATCACTAAAAAACTATTAGTATTTAGTATAAATAGAAATGACTACAAAAGAAAAAGAAAAAAATGCCTATATGCACTAAGTAGTGATTCACACTAAGTAGTAGAAATGAAAAAAATAAATAGCAAAAAAGAAAAAAATGCCTATAATATTTGTTATGACTAACTAAAATTACCAAATTGAGTATAATGGCACTAACAGAAAGTTTATAGTAAATTTATTCATAAACTAGTGATTCACACAAATTTTAAAAAATTGAAATTTAAACTATTCAAATTTTAAAACTAATGGCACTAACAGAAAGTTTATAATTTTTGTGACCTAAAATAAAAAAGAAATCACTACAAAACAAAAAAACAAAAAAAAGTGCCACCTACTATTAAATAGCAGGGAAAAGATTGACTTAAAAATCAATTTTAACTATTCTACAAAGTGTTTTCACAGAAATTTAGTAAACTAGTGATTCATAAACTAGTGATTCACAGAAATTTTAAAAAATTCAAATTTAAACTATTCAAATTTTCAAGCTAAAGGCACTAACAGAATGTTTATAATTTTTGTGACCTAAAAGAAAAAAGAAATCACTAAAAAACTATAAGTATTTAGTTCTAAGTAGAAATGAAAAAATAATGGCATTAGTAAAGTTAATCACAAACTTGAGATTCACACAAATTTCAAAGAATTCAAATTTTAACTATTCTAATTTGAAAACTAATGGTACTAACAGAAAATTTATAATTTTTGTGACCTAAAACAAAAAATAAATCACTAAAAAACTATAAGTATTTAGTTCTAAGTAGAAACGAAAAAATAAATAGAAAAAAAGAAAAAAAATGCCACCTGCTGGGCCAGCACGGCCTGAATACGACTAGAAACCCAACATTGGGCCAGGATTCAGGCCCGCAATAGGCCCAGTAGGCCCACAGGCATTGCAGTGTCCAATTAGGCCCATAAGCCTGCATTTCAGAGGAGTTCGAGAGGGAAGAGGCAGCGAAGCTTATAAACAGGTGCCGGTCGCTCTCAACTAGCGAGGTGGGACTAAACTCCCACCATTGCGCCAGCATAAGGCCATTGGTCCCGGTTGGTGGCACCAACCGGGACTAAAGGGGGAATTGGTCCCGGTTGGTGCAACGAACCGGTACCAATGACCCCCTTTAGTCCCGGTTGGTGCCACCAACCGGGACCAAAGGCCGCCGCTTCCCGCCCTTTGGGCTGCCGAAAAGTGGCCTTTGGTCCAGGTTGGTGGCACCAACCGGGACTAATGCCCACCTTTAGTCCCGGTTTCTGTCACGAACCGGGACCAATGCTCTGCCTATATAAGCAGCACTCGTGAAATTTTGGTTCAGTTCGTTCTTCCCCGCCCTCCCGACGTCGCCAGGCTGCCCGCCGTATCCACCTCGTCGTCACCGTCGTCGCCCCGCGCCGCCCCGTCGTCGCCGTCGTCGCCCCGCGCCGCCCCGATCGACGTCGTCGCCACCCCCCGCCCCGCGACGCCGCCCTGACCCGCCCCGCCCGTGCCCGTCGCCGAGCCGCCCCGCCCCGCCCCGCGCCGCACCTCGCCGTCACCGTCCCCGACACCGTCCCCGACACCGTCGCCGTTGAGTTAGATTTTGTAAGATTTTTTTGTAGTTCATAGACTTTTTTGTTAGATGCGTAGTAATTTAGATGTGTAGTTCATAGATTTTTCTGTTATATTTTTTTCATATTGTGTAATTAATTTGTTCATATTGTGTTAGATTTATTTATCATTTTTTCTGTTGTAATTTAGATTTATTAATGATTTTTTTGTTCATAGTATTTTCTTTGTCAATTTATTGTGTATGTATAGGAAAATTGTGAATGATATATGTCATTTATGAATATGTTCATATTTAGAATAGAGGAAAAAGGAAAAAAATAAAAAGAGAAAGTGTTTAATATACTTAGTTAGAAAAATAATAGAACTATAGTTAAACTAGTTTATTTTTAGTAAGTCGTACTATTTTATTTTATTTATAGTAAGTGCTTCATATATAGTTGAACTAGCTAGTTGATTTAATAAACTACTTTATTTAACTATATATAGAAGTAGTTCCCGCATCGACGTCCACCGCCCGCGACGATACTAGCTGTGTTAGTGATGCTATATGTATGATAGTATTCGAGGAGATGATGTACTTTTGCTTATAATTGAATACATGCTAATTTGAATACTACTTTATTTTATGATTTGGTTTTGCTTGTTGAATGCTCATATTGGAAAAGTACTCCTACTTTGAATGCTAAAATTGGAGAGCACTAGTACTACTTAGAAAGTGTTTAATGGAATTAGTTAGAACTAGGTAAACCTGTTTATTTTTAGTAAGTACTACATTATTCTATTTATAGTAAGTGCTTAGTAGTTGAACTAGTTGATTTAATAAAACTGGTTTATTTTACTATAGAAGTAGTTTATTTTTAGCAAGAAAATTAATAGAACTAGTTTATTTTTTTGGTTAAAGCAATTATTCCCGCATCGACGTGGACGATGCCTATCCCGCATCCTCGTCGTCGAGTCGGGGGCGGACGACACCTGCTTGACCAGATGGGCCATGTCCGGGACTGGGCTCCGCCGGGGTGGTATTGGGAGGCGCTACCTTCCGGGGGGCGTAGCTTGGTGAGGAGCCAGCCCGTCGTTGACCCGATCCTTGTTTGGTGGCGGTCGCATGGGCCAGTGACGGTGCAGAGACTTCCGGACACCGCGGAGGTGGTACGTCACCGTGTCAGCGAGGAGGACCGGCACGCCCGTCGGTACATGGTTGCGTTGGAGGGCAGGTTCGAGAATACCTGGCAGGTTCTTCAAGGATCTCACTGGAGCTATGATCCTGTGATGGTTCCTTCCCTTTGGGTGTCCACCGCCCGCGCCGATACCCGTCGGGCGCTACTGTTCTAGCTGTACTGGCGATATGTATGATATATAGTATTCGACGTGTATTAGTGATAATATTCGATGTACGGACAAATGGAGATGATGTAGTTTTTCTTATAATTGAAGGCATCCTAATTTTAATACTACTTAATTTTGCGATTTGATTTTTCTTATTGAATGCTCAAATTGGAGAGAACTATGCAAGGCATATGCATATGATTAGTTGAATAATAATGATCTAATTTAGTCTTTGAATTATGAACGTATAGGAAATGTCATCATCGGATGATGAAAGTCTCCCGGGGGAGCGCGACTGGTGCCACGACGATCGAGGTGAGTGCGACAGACCTCACCTAGACGATGGTCGGCGCTTCAGCATTAAGCTCGAGGAGACCATCGAAGTTGAAATGGTACGCAACGACGACAAGTGTTTTTTTTTTCATAATTAAGCATGACTTCAACTATTTCAATGTGTAATTTTCATCTTTTACAATTCGAGTATAGTTGATCCCATGCCATGCAAGACGCTATGTCTTGGAGAGGATGGATTCTGAAGACCATGAAAATTTTGAAACGAAGAAAATTCACCTAAGGACCCATCATGATGTGGATTTTGAAGTAAAGTTGTATAATGCTGAGAGTGTAACCCATTTTGGTTGCAAAAATTGGGAAGCATTTGCAAATTGTATGCTTTTGATGAGGGTATGCTTGTCACCATGGATCTTGGTGATCCTGAAATCGAGCAAGACAATATGGACATTTGGGTCCTTGTTGATACTCCTCCAGTTCTACCGATATGTGAGTTTCTCAAACATAGTTAATTATTAATAGAACTTATATTGTTCATTTCAAAATAGTTGACAGCTTATTTCCATTGACAGGTTATTTTGGAGTATCAAAGAATGTGCAGAATATGGTAGATACAACTTACTACACCAATGGCTCTGAGTTAACTTACAAGGAGAAAACTCATCTGGTTGGATTTTGTAATGATATTGAGAATTACAATATCTACAATCGAACTCCTCAACATTATGGTCAATACGTGCCACTAGTGCACGTGTTGAACTACGGTAACTACCATGGAGATACCCTGGTAAGTTTTTTTACTATTACGACATCCGTGCATCTTTTTGCATACTTCTAAAACTAGTACATTATTGCTAACTACGAAGTTATTAATATGTTTTTCAACAGCTTATCCCAGAGGATTGTGTGCCTCATTTGATGTATCAGAATGGCGGCAGCCTTCATGTTTTGAACATATATCCAGGTCATCCTACGAATCTCAACTGTCCATACCGGATTTCTAAAAGAAGTGGAGACATGACAGTCAAAGGATGGAAAAAATGTATGGACAGTCGTAAGGAGCTTCTTGGAAGCAAAAGGAAGCGAGGCGCAAGAATTGGAGACAGGATAATCTCCATTCTTCATAATGGAGAGTCAGGGTCTATATTGTTTTATGCTATTTTACCTTAAGTGTGTTTAGGTCCGTTCCTACCTGATACTGATGATCATGTGCTAAGAACAATTATGTAGGGTTGGGTTCGATGACTATGAGGATGATGATCATATGACTTATTATTAATAACGAGTAGAATTTGTATGATGATGCTTGATTAATTAGTGGGACTTGTTATTATATATGATGATGTATGATGCGTGCATGCATGAGTTATTATATATATATATATGTATCTGCAGGTGAAATGAACATATGTAGTCCTTGCAAGGACTACATATAAGAGAGGATACTTCTCTCTATTAGCTAGCTAATAACAACCTAAAAATAACCCCCTAAACCCCTAAAAGAGCCACTTTAAAAAAAAGAAGAAAAACCTCAGCTCCAGCCAGCTGCTGACGCGTGGAAGCCTTTTGGTCCCGGTTTATGTCATCAACCGGGACCAAAGGCCCCCTGCCTGGGCTGCCGGCAGCGGCCATGTGGAGGCCCATCTGTCCCGGTTCTGGTTTGAACCAGGACTAAAGGGTGAGGGTATTAGTAACGACCCTTTAGTCCCGGTTCAGAAACCGGGACTAAAGGCCCTTATGAACCGGGACAAAAGGCCGGTTTTCTACTAGTGCCTTACTATGCCATACCGGACATAACCGTCCCGACGGAGACCGGCGACAAGCTCACGCCTACCCAAGGCAGAGGCTTTCCCGAATTTCCTTTCCGTCATGCTTGCAGGGCACATGAGGATGATTACCATCACAAGTATATTCCTTTCCAACAACAAGGATATCACTTAATATGCATTCATGCAAAATGATCGTATCACATGAAATAACGAGTTCTCCGAAATAAGGTGGTGTTATAAACGTGTCAACTAACACAACAAAAATATTACGCCGGGGTTAAGAATGCTTGCCTTCAAGGTGTGGAGAGGTGGGGGTGCTCTCCAAAACTTTTGAAAGTTTTCTTCCTCTCTCCAAAATCCTATTTTCAATAAATTTGAATTAACACACAATTTCAAAACAGCACAAAAAGGTTGCTTGAAATTTTTTCAAATAAATCTTAAAATAAACTAGACAAAATTTGAGAGATGTAGAAAAAAGAATCAACTCATTTGGAGTTATATTTAAAAAGTTATAGCCAGTCAAAGTTGTGGTCAAAAATCTGTTTTTAAAATAAAGATATAAAAGAAAACGCTTTGGACAGAATACGCTTTCGGTGTAGGGAAAACGTAATGGGGAGTTATACGCCTTCACTTAAACACGTGGACCAGTGCGGGGGTCACTGACAGTGGGTCCAGGGGGCCCACTGGTCAGGTTTGACCAGTCCATTTCTCGCTCCTCTTCTTCTGTCCTAGCCGATGCGGGGCTCCGGCGACGCTCGCCGGCGAACGGCGGCGCCGTTCGAGAAACAGAGGTCACCCGCGGGCTCAGGGGGCCCGAGGCGGTCACTCCGGTGGTCGCTGTGTTCTCTGGGGTGGACAGAGCTGCCGGCGGCGAGCTCCGCAGCGGACGGTGGCCGTCGGGAAGAGTGAGTTTGGGGCAATGGTGGCTCCCGATCAAAATCGAGCAGGGGGATGGGTTCACGGGAGGAAGAGAGATCTTCTGGTGAAGAGAGTGGAGAGGGGGAGGCCCTGGTGTTGCCAGAATGGCCGGGGCAGTAGCGGTGGCAGGAGTTGCCGGAGAGGAAGAAGACGACCTCCTCGGGTTGATTGGCTGCCATGGGGGGAACTGGGGGAGTGTACTGAGGTTGCATGGGTGCTCAGAGGAGCTCGGGTTCACTCTTTATAGCGTGGCCATGTCGAATCGCGGCGGCCGCGGATAGGATTGCCGACGAACCGCCTCTCTGTTGCTGCAGAAGGACGTGGCGGTGACGAGCGCTTGTAGACGAGCGAAGGGATAAGCTTGCGCGGCTCCAAGGGCAGGTGGCGAGAGCTGGCGGCTCGGGCGGCGCCGACCTGAGCAGGGGCTGTCGGGCCGCCGTGGCAGCAAGCTCCTAGCTGGACGGAGACGTGGCGGGGCTGCTTGGCGCGTTGCGGTGAGAAGGGGAGCGCGTGGCGCGGCTCTGCAAAGCGGGCCAAACCCAGGGGCGCGACGCGGCGGCTCGGGCGCGGCACATGCAAAACGCGTGCTCTGCTCGCGCCCAGAGCACGCACGTGATGTGTTCGACACAATGCCAGAGCACGCTATAGGTCACGGGAGAGGCTGGCAAGAAACAGGGCTAGGTTAGAGATAGTGGGGAGATCAAGGGACAAGGTGGTTAGGTCAGTGGATCAGGTCCACAATGCAAACCAAAACTCATGCCAAAACTGTTTATGCCCACAGGGTGTTTGACAAAATGCCAGAGGCATCTAGGCAGTTCTTGGAGTGGTCAAAAACTCCAGATGGTGGTCTTGTTAGATGGATGAGAGGGTGGTAAGGTCATTACACTACTAGAAAAAGGGCTACTAATGGCGCACCTAATTTGGCCATTAATGGCGCATTAGTGGTGCGCCATTAGTAGCACGCCATTAGTAATACTTACTAATGGCGCACCACTGGTGCGCCATTAGTATCTGGTATACTAATGGCGCACCACTGGTGCGCCATTAGTATAGGACATGGTGCGCCATTAGTATGCCTCCCAGGGCCATGTATAGCCAGGTGCTTTGGTATACTAATGGCGCACCACAGGGTGATGCGCCATTAGTAACCTCGGCATACTAATGGCGCACTGCTTAATGATGCGCCATTAGTATCCTCTGGAATACTAATGGCGCACTGTTATGTGATGCGCCATTAGTATGAATATTAGGTTTTTTTTTATTTTTTAGTTTTCTGTTTTTTTGCACAGGTTACAAAATGTATAATTGGACAAAATATAAACAGCACACATCAACAACAGATTCATCGAATACAATAGAAGATTAGTCTCTCAATACGTTTCATCATATTAGTCTCCAAATACAATTCATCACATTAGTCTCCGAATTGAAAAGACCGAACAAAGATAGAACATTATATTACAAGTCTTGAGACCGCGAGTAGCGAGTTTGTCTTCACATTACAAGTCGATATCGATCATCTAAACTACCCTCACATAGAAGAGAGCTGCGGTCATCACGATGAGCATCATCACGATGAAACTCGTCTTCATTCGGTTCCTCCAACGCTCCCTCCCCTCTCGTGCTAGATAGCGGGCGTATCTAGATTCGGCCTCGGCCCTAGTGGTGTACCCTTTGTAACTGTTTCCGCTGAATCGGTGAACCTGTCTCTGATACTCCTCCCAGTCGTCGTAGACTCCGGGAACCTTACCCTTGTACACGACATATGACGGCATCGCTATGCACTAGCGAAACGAAACGTTAGTACCAATTCACAGACAATACATAAGCAATATATAAGTATGCAACAGAACGATCGGAAGAGAAAAGCAAGACATTAATAGCATCAATTACATCTAAGTTGAACGACTCTCGAAACCAAAGAGACATACTACAAGTTCGTTAAAGTTTAATTACAACATGAGCCAATCGATGTTTCAGAACTAGACACATCATCACTGCTTTCGACTCGACTCAAGGGACCGGAGCGTGGATGAAGCCGCCGTCTATCGTGGGAGTCATGAAATTACGGGCGTTGTCAGCCTGCATTTGTAGCATTCCGTCTATCTCACTGTTGGACGGTTGATTTCTGAGGTAGAACTGCCCCGTGGTACGAAGGACATCTTGATGGATGATTTCCGCAAACTCTGACTGGATGCGAAAGAATTCTTGTCTAATGTCCGCGTCTTGGATTGCCGACACACTCGCGGCCCAATCTTTGAGTTTACTCGGTAGCAGAAGTTGATGATGGTCCCGTACGATCGCCCGCATGTGATGGATGGCGTAGTAGGCACCCTTCTGACCGCCAGGCGGCTGCTTGACGCAGCAGAATGTCGTATTGTGGGAGAACACGTGCTTGCCGTACTTACGAATAGGCCTGTTGAAGGTGCCTCCAGATTGGGCGTAGCCGGGGAGAACATCATCAAGAACCTTCTTGACATTTGTGTAGTCTACGTTCGACTGACGGTCCGGGTCGAAATACGTGGCCATGGAATATTTGGGGCTTAGGAGGATGAGCGTGCAATGTGTGTCACTGCAGAAAACACGGAATGTTAAAAGAAAAACGATCGAAATCTAAGAATTCGTATGTTACGGGGCGGTTGAGGGGAGGACTTACTTGGGAAAGTAAGGCACAAGGAAGTTATCCTTATCTGGGTTTGCCAGAATGACGCCTTCGAGGTAAGAACTCGCGACTTGCCGGTCCCCAGCGCTGCCCAAGATCTTGGCATGCATGTAGAAGTGGTCGACTATCACGATGTCCGGGGTCTTGTCGCGAATGATCCGCATCTCCATACTCAGCGAAAATAGCCGAACGAAGGTGTAGTGCAGCGGATGAAGGTTCAACATAGCGTGGATGTCATCAAACCGCAGGACGATCGTACCCCCGATGTAGTTATCCACAAAGCCCTTGCCCTCTGGCACCTTGGCCACGAAAACCGGGTATGCCACATCGTTCTCTCTGAGACGCCGCTTCTCCAAAGAAAGAACACTGTCATGCAGACTCCGCATAGCACCGGCTGCAACATCGAGCATATTTCTCGGTAGCATCGGCCTACCCGCCACATGCACCCTCCTCATTAAATCCTCAGGTGAAGGTGGCCCGTCCTGAGCACGGATCGTACTCGGTGCCGGCTGGCCCTCACCCTTGTTAGTCTTTCTTTTGCGTGCCTTCTTCTTCTCCTGTAATGGGACCGAGTTCTGCTCACAGACCGCCTTCTTGAGTGTGTTGGGGCTGATAATATTTCGCACCTCGCCTATCTGAGGCTCGGTGAAGTCGGCAGCTGGAGGCGTCTCCTGAGAGCTGAATGGCAGACGACGCCTGTTGCAACTTGGCTTCTCCGCGGTACCAGCTAGATCGCGCACGTCTTTTGTTGGGTTGGGTTCTTGAGAAGGAGGCCCCATGAAGTCGCCCTCGTACCCATGATCGGCAAAGTACCGATCGACGTTGGCAAATGTATCGTCGTCGTCGTTCTGATCCTGTGCCATATGCATGTTTGGATCCAGTGGCATAGGGATGTCCGGCACCGTTGCGGCGGTCTTGCCATGGGGCCGACTTGGCGCCGGCACGACTGGCGGTGTTGTCTTTGGGGTGGTGTCCCCCGCCCCCAAACGAATCTGTCTCTTCGGCCAAAGCAGGGGCCAGCTCAGGCAGGCGCTGAGGGTCATCACGTCATCATCGTCGGCCCCGATGGGTCGAATCGGAGGTAACAACTCGTCGCAGCCTGGCAGCACCTGAACCAGTTGAACCCTAAACAAGTTGGGTGGCATCTGGGTATCGTGGAACAAGGGGTTGCCCGGTTGAACGATTTTGCCCTTGGTGACATCGACCAACTCATTGTTCACGAAGTGCAGGAGAGTGCACGGAACGTCGGCGGCGCCCTGCAAAAACATGTAGGGCGTCAAGGATGCCCAGTCAAAGGCAAGGAGATGAAGTCCTCGGCCGAGAGAGGCTTAATTAGTTACCGTGATGATGGCGTCGAGCTCGGCTAATGTCGAGGCACCGCCAAAGGCGGGCGTGCAGTTGACGGAGGGGCCGCTTGCTGCAGAGGTGCCGGCCGGCGTACACCCGGGTGCATTAAGCTCCCGTGCCGGCGTCGGAGACACCAATGTCCCCGCCATCGCGTTCTGCGAGTTGCTGGCCGTGAAGCTAGGAATCGGGGGCGGCCCCTGTTGGCCACCCACAATCCACGCACTCAACCCCTGGATCAAGGTAGGCACAATGGCGGTGATCGTCGCTCCGAGTTGTTGTTGCACTTGCTCTTGGACAATCTCCGGAATCCGCGCCACCTGTGCCTTGAGTTCTTGAACCTCGCGCGCCTGGCTTTCCGAGCTAGTCTTTTTCTCCTTTCGTCCACCAGTGTTATAGTATGACCCCCATTTTGTCGACAAGCCTTTGCTGGCCACACGACCAGCTGACGTCGGCTTACTGAGCTTATCCTTGTTCTTCATTACATTCAACGCCCTATTTAGAGTGGTGTCCCAAGGGTTGCTCTTAGTCGACCCCGCGCTACTGCTTTCAGTCGCCTGTGGAAGGAATGTGAACCATTTAGAAATTTGGCTTCATTAATTAGAATGCAACCATATGGAGCTAATTACGCGGGGGTGTATTCCTTACCAGAACAAGCTCAAGCGCCCTGGTCTTCGGATCCGTGGTAAGCTCCTTTGTTTTCGGGTCCTTCTTGTACCAGGCCCTGACATAGTTCCTGGTCTGCTTGTCACCGTATTTATCGAAGAGGGGCGGTAGGCCTTGCTCAGCACGGTCCGCCTCCTCCTTGTCCCATATAGGCTCCGCCACTCTATAATCGCCGGGACCGAGTGTGTGTTCCCCTAAGTTCAGCTCCCGCATTTCTTTCCCCCACTGACTTGATTGGGAGTGTGCGGTGCTCGAGCAATTGATCTTGAAGTCGTTGTAGTCATCTTCGGTGATCGAAGGATTTTTCTCCTTGATCTTCTCATAACTCTCACCTTTCTCGATCATTCTCTTCACATTGCTTTTCCAAGTAGACAAGGCCTTGCTCATCTTCGTGAGGGCAGCATTGTTCACTTTATTCCCTTTGAGGCTTGTGTTTTCAAATTCAGCGGGGAACTTGTATCGTTCGTGCAGCTTCGTGAAGAGGAGGTTGCGCAAATTCCCTCGGTCAGGATGCCTCAGGTTCTCGGTGTTGATCGAGACGGTGCTCCGGAGAATGCACCCGAGCTGAAGCGAGTACCCCTTGACTATTCGTTCGGGCGCCGTTGGATTCCCGTCGGAGTCCACTTCAGTAACTTCCTCCTTGAGGGTGCGGAGCACGGTCGGGCGCCGGTCCTTCCGTTGCCTCTTCTGGCTGCCATCTGTGCGTGCGCCGCCATCATCAGTGGTGGCATCCTCGGCGGCACCATCAGTGGTGGCATCAGTGGGGTCATCCTCGGCGGCACCATCAGTGGTCTCAGGATCGGTGGGGAAGGCGGTGTCCTCATACAAGTGAGGTTGTTCCTCCATCTCCTGGGACAGCTCCCAGAATGCCTTGCCGCCCGAACCCCCGGCCTCATCGTTGTGGGCCATGTTTCTCTCTAAATAGAAACAAAGTTTGGTCAAAAAGTTGGTTATTGTCAAGGAACAAGATCATGGTCTCATCATTTAGGGTTTGTCGACACCGAGGCATCCTAAAATCTAAGCTTTTATCATTGAGGGTTTTTCGACGCCGAGGCACCCTAAAAGCCATGCATTAGTCACAAGTACCCCGGGGCACTTGATCCTACTTAATTAACTACTAAGATACCCCGGCCCATGCATTAGTCACAAGTACCCCATATGTCCTATTTTTAGCAAAGTCATGCTAAAATTCACGGAAAATTTTAGCATGACCTTTGCTGAAAATAGGACATATGGAGTACCCGAATTTGCCGGAACGGAAGTTAATCGACATTCCGGCAAACTCAAGGGCCTCTCGGGGTACCTGCAAAATCATTATCCCAGGAGCTCTGCTAACAAATGTGCTCTGCTTCAACACAAATGTGCTCTGCTTCAACACATTGGAAACTGAGTTCTGACTGCTACAAATTCAGTTTTCAGATACCAGCAATCAGGAGCCTACATGGTACCATTTTGTTATCCTAGCAAGAACAGCATGAGCCAAACAAGTAAATGGAAAACATGTTTCCTCAACAAGCAAAAAGGGAAAATGCAATTTATGGCACATAGATGTTGATCGACTGACATTCATAAATTTCAGAAGAGAAAACAGCAGGCATTGCCCATGCAGTATTTACTGCTAACCAGGGAGAAAGGTTCTTATTTTCACTCCCAACAACAAGCAGGAAAACGTCTACATCGATGCACTCGGACGAAGAAAGTGCAGCATACATATAGTTCATAACAGAGTGCACTGTGTTATGATATGAAAACATATTCAGTTATGCTATCCCTCAAGTTATGCTTCAAACTTCAGGTCAGACAACTATGCATATAGGACAACTTCAGGTTAGACAACTATGCATGAAACAAGTTATACATATAGTTCAATTGCAGAGCACTGAACATTCAAAAGTTCAGGTCAGACAACTATTTTCTTAGAAGGGCATTTCACAGGTGACGTAGAAATGCAGGTATGGTTCGAATCAACAGCATACTGACACCAACACGATCGAATTAACAAACTGTAAGATTTAACAAAGCGCACTGGTAAGATTTAACAATAGAGCAAGAGATTGCAGACGAATTCAGGGATAAAATGCTGAGATTTCCATTCCATGCTAGTAACAGTACACCAAAACAACAGACAGCAGCGAAATGCGGCCGTTCCATTACACTGAAGAAGAACACTGAACTACCATGGCTAGCTAGTACTAATCTGTCGGTGCAAGAACACTGAACACCGAAGAAGAAGAACACCGAAGAAGAACACTGAACACTGAAAACATATCCAGAAAAGCCCCATATTTCATGCACTCTGCTTCTACACAAATATGCTCTGCTCCTAGCTAGTTTCAGTTCAGATCTGATTACTCTTTGCTCTTATCCTAGTTTAGATCTTGTGGTAATTAAATAAATGTCCGTATATGCAATTGCAGACCAAAACAAAATTACAATTAACAGCCCCTGTTTTATTGCAAGTAAATTTGCTATCTTATACTCCCTCCTCTCTGGATTAGAGATCCTGCGTGTAAATCTAGGTTGTCTATTTTACCAACATAACAATACATATCACAAAAGTTATACCGTTAGTAGAAAGTACAATAAATCTTCAGTTAAAATGCTATCTGATCTAAAACCACGACACTTATTCTAGGTCGGATGGAGTATATATTTCTTCAGTTATATTCTTATGGTATTTTTCCTTACTATCCATTTGTCAGTTTACTGCAACAAGATGAAGCCAATTGCTATAAGTTCAGCAGCTTCATGATCTATCGTAGTTCACAAAAAAATTTGTTCAGACTACTTGGAGTTATAACAAATGCATGAAATTGTTGCTGAGCTGCCTCCAAATTCAGGGCAGTAGTCTGTCATCTTTCTAATAATCGCAGAACAAATGAAGACCAGAGACACGGGCATCACATTTGAGAGGGAGAAGCTCACCTGAGAGGATCCTCCCTCCCTCGATTCGGGCCGCCGCTGCTGCCTGTCTCCTTCGCGGACGGGATGAGCTAGGGTCGAGCGGACGGCAGCGCGGCGAGGAGAAGGCTGGGTGGGACAGGGCGGTGGTGTCGGGGCGGCGGGGCGACGGTGGTGTCGGGGCGGCGTCGAGGGCGGCGGCGCGACGGTAGTGTCGGGGCGGCGCTGGGGCGGCGGGGCGACGATGGCGTCGGGGCGGCGTCGAGGGCGGCGGGGTGACGGTGGTGTCGGGGCGGCGCTGGGGCGGCGGGGCGACGGTGGCGTCGAGGGCGGCGGGGCGACGGTGGTGTCGGGGCGGGGCGACGGTGGCGTCGAGGGCGGCGGGGCGACGGTTGAGTAGGTGTGGGCGCAGAAAGACCCTTTAGTCGCGGTTGGGGACAACAACCGTGACTAAAGGGTACCCTTTAGTCGCGGTCCACCTCCCCAACCGGGACTAAAGGGTATGGATGGGGCCTAACAATACTAATGGCGCACCACCCCTCGGTGCGCCATAAGTACATCCATACTAATGGCGCACCTCACCCTGGTGCGCCATTAGTATTTTTTTTATTTCAGCTCGAGCCAACAGGTTTATCTCCCACCTAACCTAATCCACATCAAGTCTTCTCTACTAGCTCGACTGGTCAGCAACTAGTTCTCACACCAGGAGGTCCTAGGTTCGATTCCTAGGCTCCACAATTTTTTTTATGCATTTAAAATGTTGTTTGATACTTATTTGTGTTTAAATATGTTCAAACTTGTTTAAATCATAACAGTAATATTTTTTTATAAGACAGTAATAATTTTTTAAAAAATATCATCAAACAGTAATGCCGGTGGAGCGGGGGAGGGTGCAGGGGGTCGGCGGCGGCGGTTGAGTAGGGGAGGGGTGCGGGGGGTCGGCGGCGGCAGTTGAGTAGGGGAATCGAGGGTGCGGGGGGTCGGCGGCGGCGGCCGGTGGACCGGGGGGTGCTCGGCGGTGAGTGGGACCGGATCTGGCGAGGTGGGATAGCGATCGAGATGGAGGGGAATCGAGATCGAGTGTCCATGAAATTTAAAAATATTCATGATAGTTCAAAAAGTGCCCATGAAATACAATCGAGAAATGAAGGCTACGATTTAATTAAATACAATCTTCTTGCCCTTCTTTTTCGCAAATGGAGTTCTCCTGTGGAACGGACGTCCTTTAGGTAGGGTGGTCCTGCTTCTTCTTGTGGTGTATGCTGCTACTTCATCATCGTCGTCATGTTCGATCCTCGGGTCGCCGTACTTGTCGAAGTCTTGCTCATTGGCTACTCCATCCATTCCGATGATCTTCCTTTTGCCTCTCCTCACGACAACACGACTGGTCTTTGACGGGTCGGTAATGAAGAAGCATTGGTCCACTTGGGAAGCCAGTACCCATGGCTCATTTTTCGCGGTGACGTTTGCGCCCGCGGTCTTGGATTTGGCTTCGGGTATAACCATGGTGGTGAAATACCGGTCTTCTTTTAGGACGCTCTTGGCCCATCTGACACGGAACATCGGGACCTTCTCTCCAGCGTAGCTCAGCTCCCAGATCTCCTCGATCCTTCCGTAGTATCTGTCCTTGTCGTTACCGGTGTAGGATTCCATCGTTACCCCGGAGTTCTGATAACCATCGCTCTTCATGTCCTTGGCCTCGGTGTAGAATGTGTAGCCTTTGATATCGTACGCCTCATAGGTCATCAGGTTGTGCTCGGCGCCCTGTGACAAGGCGAATATGAGTTGTTCTTCCGCGGAAGAATCCTCATGTAAAGGGTAAGACAGAAGCTTTTGCTTGAACCAACGCGTGAAACATGAGTTGTGCTCTTTGAGTATATCTCCGTCCGTCCTCTGTTGGCCTCGGTCATTGTACGTCTTCTTAATAAAGGTTTTGTGCAGTACCACCCAAGGATCGACCATGTCTATGTGTTGTAGCGCGACTAGGTTTGCTCTTTCAAAGTCGGCGAGTCGACCCTCGAAGTCGACATGCATTTCGCGGCGACCCTCACGGTGACCCCATCCAGCGAGCCTGCCGAGGTGCCTGTTGACGGGCAGACCAACGGGGTTCTCGATGCCTAGATAATTCGTGCAGTACGAGATGCACCCTTCGGTCAGAAAGCCCCTGGCTATGCTTCCCTCTAGACGTGACATGTTGCGAATGTATCCTTTGATGACACGATTCATCCTTTCGAACGGCATCATGCTGTGCAGGAACGTCGGCCCGAGTTGGATGATATCATCCACTATATGGACCGGTAGATGCACCATAACGTCGAAGAATGCGGGCGGGAAGTACATCTCAAGCTCGCATAGTATCACCACGATCTCTTCCTGTAGCCTTCTGAGTTGCCTCACGCCAATCGACTTCCGAGAGATGACGTCGAAGAAGTTGCATAGGCCAAATAGCGTTTCACGGACGTGCGCGTCCATGATCCCACGGATTGCAACTGGAAGTATCTGCGTCATCAGCACGTGACAGTCGTGAGACTTCATCCCGCTGAACTTCTGCTTCGCTGGGTCTAGGTATCTGCTTATCTTCCCCGCGTAACCGTAAGGAAGTTTTACTCCTAGGAGGCAGGTGAAAAACTGCTTGATCTCCTCCTGACTTAGAGTGAAGCACGCGGGAGGGTAGTCATTTCCGGTCTTCTTGGCCTTTTTGCCTTTGAGACGACTTTCTGTGTCCTGCTTCGCCTCATCATCATCATCATCATAATCATAATCATATATAGCGTGAAGCTCCTGCCTGATGCCCATTGATTTCAAGTCTGCCCTTGCTTTCGGCCCATCTTTGGTCCTCTCTGGCATGTTGAGCAGGGTACCAAGCAGACTCTCGCACACGTTCTTCGTGATATGCATGACATCAAGGCTGTGAGGCACACGGTGGATCTTCCAGTACGGCAAGTCCCAGAAAACAGACCTCGTTTTCCATACCTTCAGCAGCGGCTCTGGCGCCTTTCGCTTTTTTCCCGGCTCTGGCGCCTTTTGCTTCTTTCCCGGCAGTGGGCAGTCTTTCCAATTTTTCAACAACTTGTCTATTTCCTCGCCGCTCCTCGTACACGGCCGTTTTCGGGGTTCGGTTTCACCATCGAACAGATCCTTGCGTTTCCTCCACGGGTCATCGTCGCGAAGCCACCTTCGATGTCCCATGAACACGGTTTTCGAAGACCCGGGATCTCTATGTAGCTGGCGATACGCTGTGTCATCCATGCACCGTACGCATCCAGAAAATCCGTGGACTACCTGCCCCGCGAGATATCCGTAACCGAGATAGTCGTGCACCGTCGTGAGCAGTGCGGCTCTCATAGGGAAATATTCTTTCTCTGCGGCGTCCCACGTATTGGCTGGCGTTTTCCACAGCGTGTCTAGCTCCTCCTTCAGCAGCCCCAGATACAGATTGATGTCGTTCCCTGGTTGTTTCGGCCCTTCAATTAGCATACTCATGTGAATGTACTTCCTCTTCATGCACAACCAGGGGGGAAGGTTGTACATCCACACAAACACAGGCCAGGTGCTATGTGTGCTTCTCTGGCTGCCAAACGGATTGACTCCATCGGTGCTCGCGCCCAGCATGATGTTCCTTGGATCCTTCCCAAATTCTGGGTATTCAAAATTCAACGCTTGCCACTGGCTCTCATCCTTAGGGTGACTCAGCATCTTGTGTTTTTTATCTATCTCCGGATCATTTGCGTCATCTTCTCGCTTCTTCTCCTCCCTATCCGCGTGCCAACGCAGGAGCTTTGCTACCTTAGGATCCGCGAAATACCGCTGCAGAGGAGGAGTGATCGGAAAGTACCACACCACTTTTCGAGGAGCTTTCTTCCTCTTCTTGTATCGAGTGACGCCGCACACCGGACATATGGTAGACTCCGTGTGCTCGTCCCGATAAATGATGCAATTGTTCATGCAGACATGGTATTTCACGTGCGGTAAATCCAGAGGACACACGATTTTCTTCGCCTCCTCCAAACTGGTCGGGCACTTGTTCCCCTTTGGAAGACGTTCGTGCCAGAATGACATGTTCTCGTCGAAGCATGCGTCGGTCATTTTGTGTTTTACCTTCATCTCCAGAGCCATGAGCGTTACTTTCAGGCGGGTATCCTCGGGCCTGCATCCTTCATACAATGGAGTAACCGTGTCTAACTCAAGTTGATCCACCTTGGCTTTCTCTCGGGCGGCGGCTCTTGCGTTATCCGTCTGCTTGAGAAGCAGCTCTTGAATATAAGGGTCCTGCACCCAGCCCATCGATGGTCCACCGTCGTATGCTCCGCCGGCATCATCATCTTCATGATCATGCCCGTCATCTGCTCCGGCGCCATCTTCCTCATCATCATGTCCTGCATCTTCTACATGATGACTGTGTACAGCATCACCGTCGTGATCATCTCCTGGGGATTCTTCGCCTTCTCGCCCGCCCGAGCCGCGGTGGTTGCCTTGCTGCCCTTCCTCATTTCTTGCCCGGCCCCCATGGACGACTTCGTAGTCATCTTCATCACCTTGCCACCGATAGCCATCCATGAAACCACGCAAAAGCAGGTGGTCCCGCACCTGCCCGGAATCCGGGTCCGCAATAAGGCTCTCCAGCTTGCATCTTCGACACGGACATCTTATCTCCGTCTCATTATTTTGAAGCATCTCGGCCTTCGCGGACCTCAAAAACCTATTCACGATGCCTTCGGTCATCGTGCGGACCATGGTTGCCTGCGGGGTAGAGCAAAACGATATTTTAGAACCAAGAAAAAATTTGGCATGACCTTCCCTAAAAATAGGACCAAAAAGAATGCTTAATGCCAAAATTATCGCCGAAACGAAAATGAATCAACATTCCGGCAAAATATTGGCAACTATCGCATTTCAAATACCGGTACACCTCCAAACACAAACACATATGCAACACCACAAACATATGCAACACCACGAACATACATAGATCTAGCTAGGTCATAAAAAGTGCATGTGCAAATTGTTGTAGGGAGAACAACATAAATATAGCTTCCCCCCTTACTTACCTATCAAAACAAGGTAATTTAACCACTTAATTTCAATGAATCTATGGTGGAAATGAGGTGAAAAAGAGGAGGCACCCGAGACAAGGAGAAGGTGGAGAGAATGGAGTGGGGAGAAAGTGAGTGTGGGTAGGAGAGGCTGCCCAAAATATCTTGTTGCTGACCACTTACTAATGGCGCACCAGTAGTAAATGCGCCATTAGTAATCCAGGTTACTAATGGCGCACCCCTATCTGATGCGCCATTAGTAGTTTTGCGAAAAAAAAGAAAAAAAAATCATACTAATGGCGCACTATCCAACGGTGCGCCATTAGTAGTTTGAACTAGTAATGGCGCACGGTGGGACAGTGCGCCATTAGTAGTTTTCCAACAAAAGGAATAAAAAATGTAATTAAAAAACAGCATTAGTGGCGCACTCTGGTACTAGTGCGCCATTACTAGTTACAACTAGTAATGGCGCACCTGGCCAGGATGCGCCATTAGTGTGTTTGGACAGACGCGCTAGTTCAAAAAAAAGTTAGGATACTAATGGCGCACCCTAGGCAAGGTGCGCCATTAGTACTTTCAACACTAATGGCGTACCAGACTGTGGTGCGCCATTAGTATATACTAATGGCGCACCGCCTATCTGGTGCGCCATTAGTGTCAATCCCACCTATAGGCCTTTTTCTAGTAGTGTTAGGGCAAAAGGAGAAACTGCTAGTGCAAGTTTTGCAATTCTTCCATTCTGGACAGGAGGTAAATGGCATCCTCTCATGAACAAAAAGTGTTCTAATGGTTGGAAGCTCCTGGACTTAGGGGTTTTGTAGGGTGGTCTACAAGTAGGGGAAAAGATCAAGGGCAATAGAGCAAGCAAAAATATGGTTGCTGTATAAACCATCAAGTTGGACCAGAATGAACATGAGGTTGATTTACTCAAAATTTTCAAATAACATCACTGGGTTTTTGCATAAAGTTGAATCATAAGCTACTACCAACATCCCATAATTTTGGTGGAGGCTAGAAAGAAATATTTAAATGAGTTGTAGTGCAAAATTGCCCACTGGACCAGAGAAGAAAATTTGGTGTAGAGCTCAAAATATTTCAAGAATAAAAGATACTTTTGCAGAAAAGTGATTTAAAAACATCACATGACATCTCCAAATTTCGGTTGGAATTTTAAGTGGATTTATCAAGTGGTTGTAGTTCAAATATGGCCATATAACCTTGAAAAACCATTTTTTTCAAGAAAATAAAGATCAAGCAAATTAATTATGTAATTAGTTCTACTAATAAAAGAAAAAAAATTCTTGAGAGGTTAAACAAGTCCAATAACATGTTTGAAAAGTTTTCACCATGTGGGAAAAAAACTCCATAATAACAAGGGAGAAATATGGTTCAAAAAAAACAAAAGGGAGCCCAGAAAATAAAAGTTTTAATTTCCTGGCAAAATTTTAGTTAACAAACAAAGTTAAAATTTTGGGGTGTCGCAACACTACACCCCTTAAGAAAAATCTCGTCCTCGAGATTTGCTAAAGATTGTTTTGAAAAACAAATACTCCACGGTCACGTGTTTTTGCAAGCAGGGTATGCGTTCGAGCGATTATGGTTGTGAGTTTGTTGCCGTGGTGCTGTGTGAAATAAAATAATCCATGTCGTGAGAAGGTGTACGATGCAGCCGCTCCGGGAAAAGAAATCTTATTCTGGGATTTTTCGCGAGGGAAATCGGTTAAAAAATAAAGGAGCATAAACCACAATAAAACTATACACATATTAGTAGAAGCCAAATAATTTACTCGTCGCACAAGCTCATGGTATCACGCATAAGTTACAATACATGATTAAATGTTGCAATAGTGAACACAACAGCGACGTCTAAAATGGAAACGGTAACTGGACGGGGTCCCTAGAAAACGTCTCTGGTACTAGGATACACTCCTCTTCTATCGGGGAAAGTGGATTGACCAGTCGATGAATGTGTCTCTCCTGGTCGGGCCTCAGTGATCTGCCGATGGCGATCTGAGGATTTAAATCCGCGAGGCTCTGGAGATAACCCATCACATGTTGGGTTAAACGTTCTTGAGCGATGACGTACTGGACAAGGTTGGCCAGGACTTGGTCTCTCTCAATTCGTCCATCGGGAAAAGATGTTACTCCTCCGGGTGCTGCACGGCTTGGAAAGTAATAATACCCTCGTTCGCTGGCATAGGGTACCGCGAATCGAAGGCGAGCAAGCGCTTCGTATGCAGCAGCTTCTACGGCCATATGCGGGGTCGGCATAGATTTCCCCACGAAGGAGACCTCCGTTGGGTCTTGGTCTGAGTTTACGGGAGGGATGTGTACTGCTGCCCAATATCTCGAGGTGGAAGGGGTGATTCTTGATTTGAACAGCTCGTCCAGGGGTGGCTGGGTAGCGCCCATGGTACTGCAGGTAAAATCCCACAATATCTTAACAAAACTACCCGGGGTTGCATCTGGAGTTCTCAGATGAATACTAGGGCTCGGCATGGCAAGAAATGGTTGTGAGGATGGTGTACAAGGTGAGGGGTGTTTGGCAGGGTCACGCGGTGGCCTATTTATAGCACCGGAGCTGGGTCATTTTACCATGGTGAAAGGTAATGAATTTGCCAGCTCAGCTTCAAGGGTCGGGGTCAAAACCACAGATACCTATCTCACCAAAGTAATGTATCACTGCGGAGCTGTCGTGATGGTTTTGGTAGTTGTGCCCGGAAAATATGCGACTGTGTGCTGACATACCCATGCAAGGTTACTATTTAAAACAGAGGCACGACGACAGGCTGCGCTTATATACATGGTGACATGATTACAAAGCGAGGATACCTTGGGACTCGACACTACTCGAGTGAGTTAGTCTGCCTCGATCATATCCAAGCGGGTGTGCCTTGTGGATGTCGAGGCTTCCCCACGGGTCTCACCGTCGGAATTAGTTGGAGTGGGTTGAGGGGCTGCAGGCTCGGGGCAGCGATGATGACCATCTTGGGGATTGCTGGTCACAACCCCGTTGGAGTGTGTTCCCAAAAGGCGACGAAGCGCTTCTAGGGTCATCAAAGCACCTTGGTTGGTGGTTGGGGCTGACCTCAAGGTCTCGATTGGTTGTCCGAACAGCACGACTGGGTTGTCGGCGTCGGGCTCATCTTCTCTTCTTACCGGGGCTTGGCGAATCAGTTCTCCATGAGTCGCGATCAGATCAAGGGTGATTTGATCGAACAGTCCTTCTAGTACATTTACGTAACGCACCAGGTGCAACAATGCAGGATCTGTCTCGTGATCTCCGTTGGCAACTTGGGGTGGTCTACCATACCCTTCACATCTGGGGTAGTAGTGGAACGAGCGACAGTTAACTCTGGGCGACAAGTGCCGGAGATGAACTATAGCTTCTCGAGCAGCTAGTTGGATGGCTTGTGGCTCAAAGGAAGTTGTTCTTCCGGTGAACCTGTAGGGGCGCTCGGGCTCTAGACCCCTACCGTAAATGTGTACAGTGGCCTAGAATTGACGGCTCTCACCGCTCATGGACCCTTGGTACACAACATATTCTAGGGGCTCTTCTAACGCATAGGCACGACGGGTGAGGTTTGCGAGTATGGTCACAAAGCCTCCAAGGTTGGTTGCTGTGGTCTCATTGTGCACGACGGGGCCAGGCATTATGGCTCGGTTTGGGGTAGCGGCTGTGCTGTGCTGGGTTGAGGCTAGCGTGCCCTTTTTATAGGAAAAAGGGGACGGAGTCTTCCTTCGCACGCTTGCGAATGAGACACCTTGGGTGCTGGTCACTGGTGCGTGATCGACAGGCTAGGTTAATAGGTTGGGCACCGACTGCCAAAAAGGTGTCGGGTCACTGTATGGCTATCTTGCAAGGGAAGTTTGGCTGGGGTTCGGTTAAGGTCTAGTGGGTTGGTTAACCTAGGTTTATTGACCTGGCTAGGATAGGATTAGCCAATGGTCAGCCTGGCTCTGATACCAAGTTTGTCACGACCGGTTTTCTGGGCATTAATTTCCAGAAAATGGCCATTGTGCTCACCAGCCCCAGGATTACTGTTAGCTGATGAGGCACCAACTTGATACAGAAATTCCAAGCAAGAGTACAAAATATGTAGTACAAGACCATTCGGGTCTGTGAGTACAACAATTAGTTTCTAGTGGTCGATGACGGAAGCGGTTTGTGGATCATCGGTGTCTATGGGACTCCATTTCCCACAGGAACAGCTGACCAGGTCAACTCCTATCTTCACGAGGCTGCTATCACCGTTGCTTAGTTTCCGGGGCTGTCATCGCAACGCTCCTCTCCAAGCAAGCAATCTGGCCAAGACAATAGCCAGGGACAAGCCAGTGAGTACTTTGGATGTACTCGCAAACATTAAGAACACAGGTATAATATATCCATTGATAATCATGCTTTGGAATATTCTATGATCACTTCGTCAGTCATGAAAATAAAATCTTGATGCATGCAAGCAGGTTATTTATATGCATCCGGAATATGTAATGACAGAATAGTAATAAAATGCACCGATCATGAGTAAACAATCAGGGGGTAAAAATAATAAGCACCGATCGGGTGTCTGAAGCGACACCTCGAAAGGATAACAATATGAAGCATGCCTCAGTCGGCGTCTGTGCGACACCACATAAAGGGCTTATAAGTAAATGAATTAACAAACATGCCACAGTCGGGCGTCTGAGCGACGCCACATAAAGGGATTATAAAGAAAATAAAATAACAAGCATGACACAGTCGGGCGTCTAAGCGACACCGCGTAAAGGGCTTATAAAGTAAATAAAATAACAAGCATGCCACAGTCGGGCATCTTAGCGACACCACATAAAGGGCTTATATGAAAACATAATCATAGTGAATATCCAGGGGGTGGTACCGTCCCAGGGATACTCCTTATTTCAAAAAATGCAAACGGTTAGTCCACAATGATAATAACCAAAACCATTATATATCACAAGTCATAATCAATATTCGGGTTTAGTAGTTTCTCCTTCGAAGACCGACACTAAGACCGACTCTTGACCCATCCCAGACTGTAGTTCTTAACCATGGACACGGCTATTCGAATAGGTTTAATCTCTGTAGAGGGTGTACTCTTTACCCACGAGTAATGGATTCCTTTAGTCCATCGGGACTAATTCCGTCTACGGTCTTTTAATTGAAAACACACCTGACTTGCACACACCAGCTTTTACTCGTGTCTGGAATCACCCATGACACCTGTTAAGCAAAACTCTAAGTGGGGAGGCTACAACCTCGCGTAGCATGGGATCAAATTTCTATCGCGCGCTCTAAGGGGTGCCCCCCTCTCGGTCCCAACCGGATACACCCATGCTCCCGGACCAGGTGGCATGCCTACCGGATGCAGCTGGTATCTTCCACCATGGCCTCTCCGTATGGTGTGTGCCAAGACAAGGGTTAACAACTTACTGAACCATACCCCACCTACGGCAGGGACCAGTGGCAGCACGAAAACAAGTATGGGGGTTACCAGAACAAGACTCGATCTACGGCCGACCCAAGAGGCTTATAAATTCCCTGCATGACATGTATATCAAATATATTTCAACCAACAAAATTACCACCTATTATACCTTACTATGCCATACTGGACATAACCGTCCCGACGGAGACTGGCGACAAGCTCACGCCTACCCAAGGCAGAGGCTTTCCCGAATTTCCTTTCCGGCATGCAAGCAGGGCACATGAGGATGATTACCATCACAAGTATATTCGTTTCCAACAACAAGGAAATCAGTTAATATGCATTCATGCAAAATGATTGTATCACATGAAATAACGAGTTCTCCGAAATAAGGTGGTGTTATAAACGTGTCAACTAACACAACAAAAATATTACGTCGGGGTTCAGAATGCTTGCCTTCAAGGTGTGGAGAGGTGGGGGTGCTCTCCAAAACTTTTGAAAGTTTTCTTCCTCTCTCCAAAATCCTATTTTCAATAAATTTGAATTAACACACAATTTCAAAACAACACAAAAATGTTGTTTGAATTTTTTTGAAATAAAACTTAAAATAAACTAGACAGAATTTGAGAGATGTAGGAAAAAGAATCAACTCATTTGGAGTTATATTTAAAAAGTTATAGCCAGTCAAAGTTGTGGTCAAAAATCTGTTTTTAAAATAAAGATATAAAAGAAAACGCTTCGGACAGAATACGCTTTCGGTGCAGGGAAAACATACTGGGGAGTTATACGCCTTCACTTAAACACATGGACCGGTGCGGGGGTCACTGACAGTGGGTCTAGGGGGCCCACTGGTCAGGTTTGACCAGTCCATTTCTCCCTCCTCTTCCTCTGTCCGAGCCGATGCAGGGCTCCGGCGACGCTCGCCGGCGAACGGCGGCGCCGTTCGAGAAACAGAGGTCACCTGCGGGCTCAGGGGGCCGAGGCGGTCACTCCGGTGGTCGCTCTGTTCTCTGGGGTGGACGGAGCTGCCGGCGGCGAGCTCCGCAGCGGACGGTGGCCGTCAGGAAGAGTGAGTTTGGGGCAATGGTGGCTCCCGATCAAAATTGAGCAGGGGGATGGGTTCACGGGAGGAAGAGAGATCTTCTGGTGAAGAGAGTGGAGAGGGGGAGGCCCTGGTGGTGCCGGAATGGTCGGGGGAGTAGCGGCGGCAGGAGTTGCCGGAGAGGAAGAAGACGACCTCCTCGGGTCGATTGGCTGCCATGGGGGGAACTGGGGGAGTGTACTGAGGTTGCATGGGTGCTCAGAGGAGCCCGGGGTCACTCTTTATAGCGTGGCCATGTAAGTTCGCGGCGGCTGCAGATAGGATCGCCGGCGAACCGCCTCTCTGTTGCTGCAGAAGGACGTGGCGGCGACAAGCGCTTGCAGACGAGCGAGGGGATAAGCTTGCGCGGCTCCAAGGGCAGGTGGCGAGAGCTGGCGGCTCGGGCGGCGCCGACCTGAGCAGGGGCTGTCGGGCGGCTGTGGCGGCTAGCTCCTGGCTGGACGGAGACGTGGCGGGGCTGCTTGGCGCGTTGCGGTGAGAAGGGGAGTGCGTGGCGCGGCTCTGCAGAGCGGGCCAAACCCAGGGGCGCGACGCGATGGCTCGGGCGCGGCACGTGCAAAACGCGTGCTCTGCTCGCGCCCAGAGCACACACGGGATGTGTTCGACACAATGCCAGAGCACGCTAGAGGTCGCGGGAGAGGCTGGCAAGAAATAGGGCTAGGTTAGAGATAGTGGGGAGATCAAGGGACAAGGTGGTTAGGTCAGTGGATCAGGTCCACAATGCAAAGCAAAACTCATGCCAAAACTGTTCATGCCCACAGGGTGTTTGACAAAATGCCAGAGGCATCTAGGCAGTTCTTGGAGTGGTCAAAAACTCCAGATGGTGGTCTCATTAGATGGATGAGAGGGTGGTAAGGTCATTAGGGCAAAAGGACAAACTTGCTAGTGCAAGTTTTGCAATTCTTCCATTCTGGACAGGAGGTAAATGGCATCCTCTCATGAACAAAAAGTGTTCCAATGGTTGCAAGCTCCTGGACTTAGGGGTTTTGTTGGGTGGTCTACAAGCAGGGGAAAAGATCAAGGGCAATAGATCAAGCAAAAATATGGTTGCTGTATAAACCATCAAGTTGGACCAGAATGAACATGAGGTTGATTTACTCAAAATTTTCAAATAACATCACTGGGTTTTTGCATAAAGTTGAATCATAAGCTACTACCAACATCCCATAATTTTGGTGGAGGCTAGAAAGAAATATTTAAATGAGTTGTAGTGCAAAATTGCCCACTGGACCAGAGAAGAAAATTTGGTGTAGAGCTCAAAATATTCAAGAATAAAAGATATTTTTGCATAAAAGTGATTTAAAAACATCACATGACATCTCCAAATTTTGGTTGGAATTTTAAGTGAATTTATCAAGTGGTTGTAGTTCAAATATGGCCATATAACCTTGAAAAACCATTTTTTTTCAAGAAAATAAAGATCAAGCAAATTAATTATGTAATTAGTTCTACTAATAAAAGAAATTTTTTTCTCGAGAGGTTAAACAAGTCCAATAACATGTTTGAAAAGTTTTCACCATGTGGGAAAAAAAACTCCATAATAACAAGGGAGAAAAATGGTTCAAAAAAAAAACAAAAGGGAGCCCAGAAAATAAAAGTGTTAATTTCCTGGCAAAATTTTAGTTAACAAACAAAGTTAAAATTTTGGGGTGTCACAAAAAATTTCAGCGCAATTGGAGTTACGGATCTCCGGAAAATTAAGAAACCGTGAAGGGCCAGATCTGGGGGACGCGAAACAGAAGAGAACAGAGAGGGAGATCGAATCTCGGAGTGGCTCCCGCCCCTCCACCGCCATGGAGGCCATGGACCAGAGGGGGAACCCTCCTCCCATCTAGGGGGGAGGCCAAGGAAGAAGAACAAGGAGGGGGGCTCTCTCCCCCTGATGTGGACATAGCTATCATAGAAACGTCTACAAATATTACACCACAAATTATTAACCAGGTACTTTCGTTTCTTTGGACATATTATTTAACTCGCAGAAATATGATATTACACTCATGTTGTGATTTACTTGTACTCAGGAATAAAAGAATAAAAGAAGCAAGGGACTACTATGCCTTAAAACCAGATGGAGCAATCCATGCATGCATGCGCTCCATCATCCTTGCATGCATGCCCGCCGAACCATCCATTACACGCCATACATCATTGATGTCACGTGGAGTGCACAGGAAATAAAGGCCTTTTGATTTGAATCCGTTGATTAGTATCAGCGACGTGGGCCATGTATTGTGGGCTGTGCCAAGTCTCCTCACGTCAGGGCCTGCAGCTTCGGCCTTTGTACTGTCCAACTCGTGCACAACTTCCTTCGATCAGCAGACCGGCTGGAACACATCTACGTACTCGTTTGCGTCTGTACCCCTTTAATAAATAGCTAGTCTAGGTTAGGGTTAAGACTCGGATTTTGTTTAGAGAAGTTTAGCTATTGCTACTTTTATTTGTCTTCTCTCGTAGCGGCTAGTGCGACCGTCAAGACATCCTATCGAAACCCCAACTTGTGAGATTTATTCATCTAGCATATCCGCAATTTCAGATTGCTTGGCTATTATTTTCTTGCATGTTCTTCGATTTGCTTGCAGGAAAAATTCTTCGTGGATAGGTCGATCGCGCCGTTGGTTCGGTCGGTAACACCGTGGAGTTGGTTCAGCGATTGCCGTGGATATCAGTCGCTCTAAACCAGCACTAGTATTAGATGAATGCAACCAAAAATTCAACTACACAAATACTAGATGCAAAAATTGCTAAAGGCTAAAAAGGTAGGTGTAGCGGATGAACTAATCTAATTTTTTTGGATTTTTTGAGGGTTATAGGACAGAAAATCTAATCTAATAAAACAGTAAATCTCTCATCGATGAACCTGAAAACTGATACAACTTGATGTGTACTGGGGTCCGATCTTTCGATGAGAGGGAGGTAACTACGATTTTTGGGTGGGATTTGACCCTCACGATCCGGCTACCAACCGTACAGGAAGAACCGTACACGACTGATATCCACGGCAATCGCTGAACCAACTCCACGGTGTTATCGACCGAACCAATGGCGCGATCGACCTATCCATGAAGGATTTTTCCTGCAAGGAAATCGAAGAACATGCAAGAAAATAATAGCCAAGCAATCTGAAATTGCGGATATGCTAGATGAATAAATCTCACAAGTTGGGGTTTCGATAGGATGTCTTGACGGTCGCACTAGCCGCTACGAGCGAAGACAAATAAAAGTAGCAATAGCTAAACTTCTCTAAACCACTAGTAGAAAAAGGGTCAAACGTGAAGCACATTAGTGCCGGTTTGTATTTGAGCCAGCACGAATGTATACATTAGTGCCGGTTCCAGCGGCTAGCCGGGCCGCTTTCATTAGTACCGGTTCGTGGCGAACCTTTAGCACCGGTTCGTGCCACGAACCGGTACTAATGAGAGTGGTGGCAGGATGTTGTCAGACTGGGGCCCCTCCAGCCCCTTTAGTACCGGTTCTTGGCACGAACCGGTACTAAAGGTTGTCCTACATAAACCCTTCGTCCACCCGAGCTCGCTCTGTTCTTCCCCTTTCCCCTCTCCTCTCTGTTCTTCCCCTCTTCCTCTCGAGCTCATCACACATTTTGCCCAAATTTTGTCAAGATTTGAAGGCCCCCATCCATTGAAATGATCACAAAGGTTAGCAACTTTGTCCTTTCATCTCTCATTGCTAGATTTACTCTTGCAATGCTTTATATAGTGATTAATTTGTGAGTTTAGTAATTTGGGAGGAAATATATATATATGTGCTAGTATTTGATTTATATGCAATTTGAGGTCAAAAATAACACTTAGTTTGCATATGTAGGTGTGGTTTACTTAGTGCCTTCTAAATCTCCGTCGTAACCACCGTCGATCGCCCGCACCGTCCCGTCGCCGGCACCACCTTGTGGTGAGCCTCTTTGTTCATGAAATTTTATATAAAAATTGATGTTTGTGTGATTTGGATATATAGTTACTTGTATAATTATCTTACCCGTACGTTGTTTGTTATACATATAGTGCCATGGTTTTGATATCCGTCCCCGTCGGCCCTCGTCCTTGTTATGATTCGGATGTGGTATATATATTCTCTTTTAAAACTAGTTGCATTTCATGTTTATGACAAATTATGCCCATCAAGTTGACATAGAAATTTTTTCTAGGAGGTATGTGAACCGGAAATTCCAACCGACCCTATTGTCGAGAGGTTAACTTTAGTTGAAAGAGAAAATGAGTACTTGAAAGAAAAATTGAAAAGAATTGAGGGGGAGATGGAATTGGATTTGCATGTTGCCGATGTCGTCGATGATCACAAGATCAAGATGGAGAAAATGCGCTTGAAGATTAGAAAGATTAGAAAATATGCCATCGATAGTGAGGCTTGGTATCATTATGCTGTTGGATTCATTGTTACCTTAGTTGCGATCTTGATCGCATTTGTTGGTGCATTTAAATGCTTTAGCTAGAGAGTTATTTTTTTGTTGCATTTAAGTGTTGTATGAACTTGTATTAATTTGGTCTATTCGGTGTTGTGTAATGAAGATGAGCCGGCAATGGATGTACGATGACCGATGCTCTCCCAGTTCGTTGAGGGCGTGCATACTTTTCTGATTGCGGCTGAGGCAAACAAGCGGGCGGATGGTTTTATGCCTTGTCCATGTGCTGGCTGTAAGAATGGTCACAATTACTCTACGTCAAGAACCATTCACGTCCACCTCTTTGAGTCCGGTCATGCCCCACTATAATGTTTGGACCAAGGACGGAGAAAGAGGGGTTATGATGGAAGACAATGAAGAAGAAGAGGACGACGACAGCTTTCCTGGCCATGGGTTCCCTGAATACGATGATACAACAATGGGGGAAGAAGCTGAGCCGGTAATGCGGGAAGAAGCTGAGCCGACAATGCGGGAAGAAGCTGAAGAAGAGGCATCAGATGAGCCCGTTGATGATCTAGGTCGGGCCATTGCCGATGCAAAGAGAAACTGCGCAAGTGATTTGGAGAAGAAGAAGTTGCAGTGCATGTTAGAGGATCACAAAAAATTGTTGTACCCGAATTGCATAGGTGACAAGAAAAAGCTGGGCACCACACTGGAATTGCTGCAATGGAAGGCAGAGAATGGTGTATCTGACAAGGGATTTGGAAAGTTGCTGGTAATGATAAAGGATATGCTTCCAAAGGACAACGAATTGCCCGAGAGTACGTACGAAGCAAAGAAGGTTGTCTGCCCTCTAGGGTTAGAGGTGCAGAAGATACATGCATGCCCTAATGATTGCATCCTCTACCGCGGTGAGTACGAGTATTTGAACGCTTGCCTGGTATGTGGTGCATTGCGCTATAAGATCAGCCGCAATGACCCTGGTGATGTCGAGGGCGAGCGCCCCAGGAAGAAGATTCCTGCCAAGGTGATGTGGTATGCTGCTATAATACCACGGTTGAAACGTTTGTTCCAAAACAAAGAGCATGCCAAGGCGATGCGATGGCACAGAGAAGACCGTAAGAAAGACGGAAAGTTGAGAGTACCCGCTGACGGGTCGCAGTGGAGAAAAATCGAAAGAAAGTACGGGAAGGAGTTTGCAGATGACGCAAGGAGCGTATGGTTTGGTCTAAGCGCAGATGGCATTAATCCTTTTGGGGAGCAGAGCAGCAACCATAGCACCTGGCCTGTGACTCTATGTTTGTATAACCTTCCTCCTTGGTTGTGCATGAAGCGGAAGTTCATTATGATGCCAGTGCGCAGGGAAAAGGGAAGAAATCCTCTCGGGGCGGATCTTCCTCGAGGGCTTCTCTGCCCAGAGGCTGGATGCAGGGCGACTGGATGCCGACGGTGCTGAGGCAGGAGGATCTCGACGATATGGTTGAGGGAGGGGTCATCCCTCATGAAGCTGCGCATCTCCCCGGGAGAGAAGTCGAGCCCCAACCTCTCGATGGTGAGTGTGTGCTCCTTGCCACCCATATCGATCGCGGGTTTTCTCTGCCTCCTCATCCTTTTTTCCGGAGTTTCCTGAACTTCTTTGGAGCGCAACTCCACCATTTTACTCCAACTCTATCGTGTATCTGGTCGCCTTCATTTCCTTGTGTGAGGGTTTCTTGGGCTGTCGTCCCCATTGGGGACTCTTTAAACATATCTTCACCTGCCGTTCTCAATCGGTCAAAAAGGCCAAGTCGAGTGACGAGAGGACGCAGGTGATCCAGCTGTGCGGAGGCCTGGCGATCCAGACGAGGGGAAAAAGTTCTTTCCCATCCATCACTTTCCCTGAGTCGGTCCGTGGTTGGCAGGCGACCTGGTTTTACTGCAAAGACCAGGCGACTCCAGGTCCGTCGACTGGACTTCCCCCTTTCTCTCTGGAACGAACCCAAAAACCTGCTTCTCTGAAAGTGACGCCGGAAGAAAAGGCCCAAGTCAAAGTGCTGGTCGGTCGAGTGGTTCAACTTGTCCGCGACGGCGTGACTGGCATGGACTTGCTGGAAGTCTTTCTTAGGAGGCGCATCCAGCCACTCCAGGCTCGTGACCATCCGATGTGGCTATATTCGGGTCTTGATGACACCACTCGGATCCACCCAGAGGAGGTTACCGACGAGATGCTAGAAGGATGGCTGTCGAGTATCACAGGAAACAAAGACAATCCCCGAGGAGCTAGGAGGGTTCCTCCACTCGACAGCACCTACGAAGTGGACCAGGTTAGACCTCATGCACTTGACTGAGATCCTGTTTTCTTCATGGGTCTTCTTTGAATTGGTCGACTGGTTTTTGTTTTGTCTGTTGTTCTCTAGGAAACCACTGAGATGTACTCGACGCCCAACGGGGCACAGGAGCCAACTGAGGAAGGGGAGGCGAGCGGAGGTGAAAGCGGAGATGAGCACGGCGAGTGGGAATCCGATGGCGAAGGGGAGGGAGACGACGACGTCTACTCCAGCGAAGAGGAGGAGGAGGAAGCTGAACCCCCCCGTACAGAGAGGCGATCCAAAATCACACACGATCCCGCGAGGGAGCGTGGTAAGGCGACTGCTCCTGTTGGGTAGTCGTCGAAACGCCCTCGGACCTCTTCTCCTGCGCCGACTGAGAAGGATCCCAAGCACCAACGCGTGACACCATCCAAGCCGCCCAAGGCTCTGCCCAAGATGAAGATGACTGTCCCCACCATTTCTGGGTAATAATAATACTTATCTCCCTTTGTCGACTGTGGACGGATCCTTGGTCGATTCATTAAACCAACCGACTAACTTCCGAAATTTGTAGTGCTGCTACTTCTGAAACGTTTGTCAAGGACGGAGATCAAGAGATGGAAGATGCTGTTACTTCCAATCCAGGTACAGTTACTGACGTTCTGTCTTTGGTCGACTGAATATTTCTTGTAACCCTGGTCGATTGACTTTTCTTGCAGCTCCCCCTCATGTTATCAACTTACCAGACGATGAAGATGACGAGCCGCTGAGAGCAAGAAGGAACCGGAGGGCATCGACTGGCAAGACCCCCCAATCTGCTCCGGTGTCTGAGGCTGTAGTTCAGGATGCTGGCGATGCCGCTCGGACTTGCGTGACCTTTGCTGATCCTCTGACGAGCGAGCGGCCTTCGGCGTCAGGTGCAAATCCGCCTTCGCTTTTTACTACATACCCTGCCCCAGAGGACCAAGTGAGTGCCGCAAAAGAGGCTATACGCCAGGCGGGCATCATGATGGAGCGAGTGAAAGTAGTTCGGGATGCCAGCCAAGCAGCGTATGACGCGAGTTCGGCTCTTCAGAGTAACGTCCAGGTCGGTCGACTCGACACTTGGTCTGTTGCAATGTGCTGTTCAAAGAATCTCTTTTCCGAAGATCTTTATATCTGTACACCCACTGGGTGTGTCTGTCGGCCTTTGGTCGAGTGGGGGCACGCTGAGTGCACCCACTGGGTGTAGTCCCCGAGACTACGGTGGACTGTTGGCAGTCGACTGTAGTCTTTATATTGCGTTGCTGTAGTTGTACTTCTTCACTCGGTCTGGTCAGGCCATGTCGAATGGAACTGTATGCGGTTGACTGCGGGCAGTCGATTTTTTTTTGAACCAGTGGGGGCACACTGAGTGCACCCACTGGGTGTAGTCCCCGAGACTGCTGTCGAATGTTTTGATTCGGCTGTAGTCTTAGAAACGCCGACTGTTAGCCATGGCATTAGAATCATATTTGGACGACTGATCGATCAGGATTTTGAAAGATTATCGGTGGGGGCACGCTGAGTGCACCCACTGGGTGTAGTCCCCGAGGCTATAGTCGAATGTTTTGATTCGGCTGTAGTCTTAGAAGTGCTACAGCTTTTCCTTTAGTCACTCGGAAGTAACTTGTCTTTGATATCTTTTGTCGATTGCCTCTTTGCAGAAGTCTTGCGAGCTTGTTGCTCATCTTGCTGAATTGAAGGAGAAACAAGTCCAGCTTAATCTCGACTTACAGTTTGCCCAGGAAAACTTGCAGAAGGCGAAGGATGACGCAAACGGTATGGCTGGTGAGGATTCGACGGTTGTCTCTGTTTTTCTGCCTATTCTCAACTCTGTCCTCATTAATGTTTTGCAGACCAATTGGAGGAGGCTCTAAGGAAGAAAGATCTTGACCTTGCAGAAGCACAGAAGGCGGCTTCGGAGAAAACGAAGCTTGCTGAAGAAAAGCTTGCTTCAGTTGGTTGGCTTGAAGACGAGAATGCCAAGCTGAAGTCTGCTCTTGACGCGGCCAACCAGGAAGCAAGTCGATTGAAAAATGACAAGATTGCTCTGACTAACAACGTCGGCGACATGGCGGGGAAGCGAAAGGATCTGGAGGCTTACCTCGGAGGGCTCGCCAAAAAATTATTCCTCATGCTTGAAGGTAATACCCTTACTCAATTGACTTGTCGTTGTCGACTCATCATTCAATTATAATACAGGACTGTACCTTTCAGAATTCTGTCAAAACTTCGAGGAAGAAACTGGTCGAGTGGAAACCAATTTGGACCCCATCAACTCTCTTGTGAAGGATGAAGCTGCCATGAATGTCCTCCGGCTGGAGTCTCGCATCGCCAGTGTGGTGGACTACCTCGCTCGACTGAAGGCTGCAGTGTCGCGGATCGACTCTGCACTCTGGCCAAATCAGACACTTCAGAATGACCTCGAATCCTGGGTCACTCGACTGAACGAAGTGCCAAGTCGAGTGCATGAGTGGAAAAAGTCTTATGCCAGGTGTGGTGCCGATGTTGCTCTGTCGCTGGTTCGTGTCCACTGCAAGGAGGCGCGAGAAGAGAAGCTGGCCGCCCTTCAAGTTGCCAATACTAGGAAGCATAATTTTCAAGACATCATGGAGACCTTCATTGCTGCTGCCACCCGTATCTCAGACGGGATTGATTTGGACGAGTTCGTTGCCCCATCCAGTCCTCCACCGGAGGAGTAAAAAACTATTGAATCTCACTTTAAATTTGCCTCGGAATGCCGAGTGGTTTGTGTAACCGATAAACTCTGTCGAGCTGGAGGCTCGGGTACTTTTATCTGCGGTCCAGGACCTTTTGATCTTTATCCGGACTTGATTTATCGTTGAATATCTTCGTGTTTTATCCGTCGAGTGGGATTTGGCTCGACTTTTACTCAAAATGACTTAGGCGAGCACTGAGCTGCAGCTAGCCAAATTCCGAGTGGGAGGTCTGCTTTCCACTCGGTAGGATTTTTAATTACTTAGGCGAGCGCTGGGCCGCAGCTAAGCCTCCGAGTGGGAGGTCTGCTCTCCACTCGGTAGGATTTTAAATTACTTAGGCGAGCGCTGGGCTGCAGCTAAGCCTCCGAGTGGGAGGTCTGCTCTCCACTCGGTAGGATTTTAAATTACCTAGGCGAGCGCTGGGCTGCAGCTAAGCCTCCGAGTGGGAGGTCTGCTCTCCACTCGGTAGGATTTTAAATTACTTAGGCGAGCACTGGGCTGCAGCTAAGCCTCCGAGTGGGAGGTCTGCTCTCCACTCGGTAGGATTTTGAATTACTTAGGCGAGCGTTGGGCTGCAGCTAAGCCTCCGAGTGGGAGGTCTGCTCTGCACTCGGTAGGATTTTGAATTACTTAAGAGAGCGCTGGGCTGCAGCTAAGCCTCCGAGTGGGAGGTCTGCTCTCCACTCTTTAGGATTTTGAATTACTTAGGCGAGCGCTGGGCTGCAGCTAAGCCTCCGAGTGGGAGGTCTGCTCTCCACTCGGTAGGATTTTGAATTACTTAGGCAAGCGCTGGGCTGCATCTAAGCCTCCGAGTGGGAGGTCTGCTCTCCAGTCGGTAGGATTTTGAATACTTAGGCGAGCACTGGGCTGCAGCTAAGCCCCCGAGTGGGAGGCTGGCTCTCCACTCCGTAGGATTTTTAAATACTTAGGCGAGTACTTGGACTGCAGCTAAGCCCCCGAGTGGTAGGCTGGCTCTCCACTCGGTAGGATTTTTGAATACTTAGGCGAGCACTGGGCTGCAGCTAAGCCCCCGAGTGGGATGCTTGGTCTCCACTCGGTAGGATTTTTGAATACTTAGGCGAGTACTTGGACTGTAGCTAAGCCCCCGAGTGGGAGGCTGGCTCTCCACTCGGTAGGATTTTTGAATACTTAGGCGAGTACTTGGACTGCAGCTAAGCCCCCGAGTGGGAGGCTGGCTCTCCACTCGGTAGGATTTTCGAATACTTAGGCGAGTACTTGGACTGCAGCTAAGCCCCCGAGTGGGAGGCTGGCTCTCCACTCGGTAGGATTTTTGAATAGTTAGGCGAGTACTTGGACTGCAGCTAAGCCCCCGAGTGGGAGACTGGCTCTCCACTCGGTAGGATTTTTACAAACTTAGGCGAGTACTTGGACTGCAGCTAAGCCCCCGAGTGGGAGTCTGGCTCTCCACTCGGTGGGATTTTTGCAAACTTAGGCAAAATGGATTCGCGGCTAAGCCCCCGAGTGGGATGCTGGCTCTCCACTCGGTGGGATTTTTACAAACTTAGGCGAAACGGATTCGCGGCTAAGCCGCCCATTGGGGGAAAAAGAAATAGCAATCTTCTGTGAAAATCATAACATTCTTGCTTTAGATAAAATAACTACAGAGGTACTTTTATTACATCTCAGTCGAGTGAGTTTCTTTTCTCAAGTGTAAAAAGGACGGAGTAACTCCGCATTCCAAGCTCGAGGCTCGTCGATCCGGCGATCAACGTTGTAGAGGTGATATGCTCCGTTGTGGAGGACTTTGGTGACGATAAAGGGGCCTTCCCAAGTTGGAGCGAGCTTGTGAGGTTTTTGCTGATCCACTCGGAGGACCGAGTCTCCTTCCTGAAAGGCTCGACTCTTCACGTTCCTCGCGTGGAACCGACGTAAGTCCTGCTGGTAGATAGTCGAGCGGATTAGGGCCATCCCCCTCTCTTCTTCCAAGAGGTCGACTGCATCTTGCAGAGCTTGTTCCGCTTCTGCTTCAGAGTATAGTTCGACTCGAGGTGCATTGTGGAGCAGATCACTCGGCAGAACCGCTTCAGCCCCGTAGACCAGAAAGAATGGCGTTCTTCCAGTCGACCGATTAGGAGTGGTCCTTAATCCCCAAAGAACTGACGGAAGTTCGTCGACCCAAGCTCCTGCCGCGTGCTTGAGATCACGCATCAATCGAGGTTTCAGACCTTTGAGGATGAGGCCATTCGCACGCTCTGCCTGCCCATTTGACTGAGGATGGGCAACTGAGGCATAGTCGACTGGCGTGCCTTGGGAGGCGCAAAAGGCTTTGAATCTGTCGTTATCAAAGTTTGATCCATTGTCCGTGATGATGCTATGTGGAACTCCATATCTGAATATCAGCTCTCTGATGAAACTGATAGCAGTTCTTGCATCGAGGTTCTTGATGGGTTTAGCTTCTATCCACTTGGTGAACTTGTCGACTGCGACCAGTAAGTGAGTGAAGCCGCTTCTACCAGTTCTCAGCGGTCCGATCATGTCTAGCCCCCAAACAGCGAAGGGCCAGACAAGTGGAATGGTCTTCAGAGCAGAGGCGGGCTTGTGCGACATGTTGGAGTAAAACTGACACCCTTCGCACTTGTCGACTATGACTTTTGCCATTTCATTCGCCCTCGGCCAGTAAAATCCCGCTCGGTATGCTTTAGCCACAATAGTCCGAGAGGACGCATGATGGCCACAGGTCCCCGAGTGGATATCCTCAAGAATTACCTGACCTTCTTCTGGCGTGATGCACTTCTGGCCAACTCCAGTCGCGCTTTCTCTGTACAACTGGCCTTTGATTATTGTAAAGGCCTTGGATCGACGGACGATCTGTCAAGCCTCTTCTTCATCTTCTGGGAGCTCTTTCCTCATAATATACGCGATGTAAGGCGTTGTCCAGTCGGGAGTGATGACTACAACTTCCATAATCAGGTCGACCACGGCTGGAATCTCCACTTTAGTCGGATCGTTGGCGCTCCTTGGCTACGGAGGTTCTTCTGTGAAAGGATCCTCCTGTACCGATGGTGTACGAATGTGCTCTGAACACACGTCACTGGGGATGGCTTCTCTCTTGGACCCAATTTTCGCCAAGTCGTCTGCGGCTTGGTTTTTCAGTCGGGGTATATGATGGAGCTCTAACCCCTCAAATCTCTTTTCCAACTTTCCCACCGCATTGCAATATCCCGTCATGGCTGGGCTTCGAACATCCCACTATTTCATCACTTGATTAACAACCAGATCTGAGTCGCCATAGACCATAAGGCGACGGACGCCGAGTGAAATGGCCATACGTAATCCATATAGGAGTGCTTCATATTCTGCCTCATTGTTGGAGGAATCAAAGTGAATCTGGAGGACATATTTGAGCTTATCTCCTCGGGGGGAACCAGTACAACCCCCGCACCGGACCCATTCAGCATCTTGGAGCCATCAAAAAACATAGTCCAGTGCTCCGAGTGAACTTGAGTCGGAAGTTGTTGTAAAGTCCACTCGGCGAGGAAACCAGCTATTGCTTGGGACTTGATAGCTTTCTTTGCCTCGAACTTGATATCAAGAGGAAGAAGTTCAATTGCCCACTTTGCCACTCGACCGGTTGCATCTCTGTTATGAAGAATCTCTCATAACGGGGCGTTGCTGACGACTGTAATGGCGTGATCAGAGAAATAATGAGCAACCTTCTTCGTGGTCATGTAAATCCCGTAAACAAGCTTCTGATAGTGAGGGTATCTTTGCTTTGACGTGGTCAGAACTTCAGAAAGGTAATAAACTGGGCGCTGAACTTTGAAGGCTTTCCCTTCCTCTTCCCGCTCGACCGTAAGAACGGTACTAACGACTTGTCCAGTGGTTGCTATGTAAAGCAACAATGGCTCTTTGCTGACAGGGGCAGCAAGCACCGGCTGGGTGGAGAGTAGGGCTTTTAGCTCTGCAAACGCTGCATCAGCTTCTGGAGTCCACTCGAACTTGTCTGACTTCTTCATCAGTCGGTAAAGAGGCAGTGCCTTTTCACCGAGCCTGGAGATGAATCGACTTAAAGCGGCCAAGCATCCAGTAAGTTTCTGGACATCGTGCACACACACAGCGCGTTTCATTCGGAGTATAGTGCCAACTTTTTCAGGGTTAGCATCGATTCCTCGTTCGGAAACGAGAAAACCGAGTAATTTTCCTCCAGGGACTCCGAACGTGCATTTCGACGGATTAAGCTTGATATCATACCTCCTGAGATTGGCAAATGTTTCAGTAAGGTCAGTCAACAGGTCGGAACCTTTTCGCGACTTGACCACTATATCATCCATGTATGCTTCTACATTCCGACTGATTTGTGTGATCAGGCACTTTTGAATCATTCTCATGAATGTAGCTCCAACATTCTTGAGACCGAAAGGCATGGTAACATAACAGAAGCACCCGAATGGGGTGATGAAAGCTTTTTTATTTCATCGGGTCCATACAGACGGATCTGATGGTATCCGGAGTAAGCATCTAAAAAAGACAACCTCTCGCATCCTGCAGTCGAGTCGACTATTTGGTCGATGCGAGGAAGAGGGAAATGATCTTTCGGGCAGGCCCGATTGACTTGTTTGAAATCGATGCACATGCGCAACGATTTGTCCTTCTTCGGGACCATTTCAACATTGGCGAGCCACTCAGAGTGGAAAATCTCGCGAATGAAACCTGCCGCTAAGAGTCGAGCCACCTCTTCGCCAATGGCCTTTCTCTTCTATACGGCGGACCGTCGAAGATGTTCCTTAATTGGTTTGACCTTTGGGTCGACTCGAAGGCGGTGCTCAGCCAGTCCCCTGGGAACACCCGGCATGTCAGCAGGCTTCCATGCAAAGATGTCCCAGTTCTCATGGAGGAACTGGATGAGCGCTTCTTCCTATTTAGAGTCGAGTGTAGTGGAGATATTGGTCGGAGCCGCATTGGGGTCAGTCGGGTGGATGTGAACCTGTTTTGTCTCACCGGACGACTGAAATGCTGACTCCGTGGTGGGCTTCTTAGCTCGTAACAAATCACTCGGGTCTGCAGTCCTCTGGTACTCCTGTAACTGCATTTCGGCCATCTGAGCATCAGCAATTTTGGAGCCCTTCTGGAAGCACCATCCGATTACCCGTGATAGTGATCACACCTCTGGGACCAGGCATCTTCAATTTGAGGTACACGTAGCATGGTCGGGCCATGAAACGAGCGTATGCTGGCCTTCCAAGAATGGTGTGGTATGCACTCTGAAAATCCACGACCTCAAAGGTCAACTTTTCCTTCCGGAAATTCTTCGCGTCACCAAAAACTACATCGAGAGCGATTTGGCCGAGTGACTCGGCCTTCTTTCCAGGAATGACTCCGTGGAAGCTCATGTTACTGGTGCTGAGTCTGGACATCGGAATGCCCATCCCTTTCAGTGTCTCCGCGTACAACAAGTTCAATCCACTGCCACCATCCATCAGCACTTTGGTTAGTCGAGTGCCTTCAATGACTGGGTCGACCACCAACGCTTGCCTCCCTGGGGTAGCAATATGAGTCGGGTGGTCGGACTGGTCGAAGGTGATGGCAGTCTGGGACCATTTCAGATAATTGGGTGTCGCCGGAGCGACCATGTTCACTTCTCGATTAATGACCTTCAAACGAATTTTGCTTTCGACGTCAGCAAAAATCATCAAGGTGGAATTGACCTGGGGGTATTCCTCACCGCTGTCTTCCTTGTCCTCAACTTTGTCTGACTCTTTCTCTTTGTCTTTGGCCTGTTTCCCTTGAAACTGCTGCATTAGGAGTCGACATTGTCGAGTGGTATGCTCTGGGTAAATGAGTTTACCCTCCTCGTCTTTCTTCGTGTGAATGTGACACGGTAAGTCCATCACATCGTTCCCATCCTGGTCTTTCACTTTCTTGGGGTTCCAGGGACCCTTGGGTTTCCCCTTAAACTTTCCTGGGGTCACAGCCAAGGCCTCTCCGGGTGTAGCTGGCTCGGCTTTGCGCTTTTGCTTCTGACTGGAGTTCCCTCCGCCGGCCTGATTAGCGGCTGCTTTATACTTGCCACTCCGGAGCCTATCTTCTTCTTCACCGTTTGCATACTTGGTGGCAATTTCCATCATTCGACTCAATGTCATATCTCCGGTTCGACCGAATTCAAACTCAGTTCTCTGTTCCTGACGCCTTCCTTGAAGGCACAAACTGCCTGGTGGTCAGATACATTCTCGACTGTGTGATGTAAAGTGATCCACCTCTGGATATAATCCCTCAGAGTTTCACTCAACTTCTGAACACACGACTGCAATTCTGTCAACCCTGCTGGTCGCTTGCAAGTCCCTTCAAATGTCCTGACAAACACTCGGGCGAGATCCTCCCAAGTGTAAATACTGCAGGGTGCCAACTGGTTCAACCATGCTCTGGCCGACCCTTCCAACATAAGAGGCAAATGCTTCATGGCTACCT
This sequence comes from Aegilops umbellulata, assembly GCA_032464435.1. Taxonomy (NCBI): domain Eukaryota; kingdom Viridiplantae; phylum Streptophyta; class Magnoliopsida; order Poales; family Poaceae; genus Aegilops; species Aegilops umbellulata. Next base: position 449,398,439 of record CP136058.1, on the reverse strand, counting down.
CGTCGTTGCCGCCCCCAATCTGAACAGCCACTCGGTAATCCTCGAGCCAGGTGTCAGGCTTGGACTCGCCGGTGAACTTGCTAACTCCAGCCGCCAACCTGAAGTTGGGAGGAATTACTGCGGCTCTGATTGCCCTGCTGAAACATTCTGGTCCTGATACACGAGCCCTGCTGCTGGACGGAGCGTCTCTGTCATGGCCTCCTCTGTGAACTCTATTCCTGTCAACCAGACCTTGAACGATATTGGATCTCGCATCAAAGCCTGGTTCCCTGGGGTCGACTGGAAACCTTCGCCCAGCACTGAGCTGGCGTTTGTCATCTTGCCGCCGAGAAACGTACGATCCACCCCTTGGGGGAGGAGTGGGCACTCGACGTCGATCATTGCAACCGAATTGGTGTTCGTACCGCTCACGGTCTTGATATTGATCATCGCGCCGGTCTCTACGTTCCCCATGCCTCGGAGGCGATCCTGGACTGTGAGCCGACTGTACAGAATTCGCAGCGACGGATCGGCTGTGAATCATGTTACGCGACTGAGATACCACTGAGTTCTAATCCCCCGCTGCCCGGAGCAAATCTCTGATCTGTAACAGACCTCCACCCGCCTCCGACTGAGAAGGTTGGATCGACTCTGCTATGCGAGCTGCAGCTGCTAAATTCTGAATCGGGGTTCGGTATACCTGAGTTGGTGGCTGGAAGAGGCAGCGTCGACTGGATACGGCGACTGGCGGTCGAGCGCGCTCGTCGAGTACCCTCTGGAGATTCTCCAGTCGAGTACGTTCAGCCAGGTTGGCCAAGCGCGCCTCCTCCAAGGCGCGTGCCTCGGGGGTTTCTCCAACGATAGGAGTGTGAAGCGCGTCCATGTTCCGGCGACGAAGCTCCTCCCTCTGCAGCGAGGTGAGAGGCTCGGGCCTGTACTCTTCATGGCCCCGCGTCGGGACTCCTCCCCCGGCAACCTCTTCGGTGTGGGGAAAACCGGGGGGGCTGCGCGGTCCGTCAACCATCAGTACCTCCGCCGCTGGATCGCTGCTATCGCACTCGGACGCAGTCTCTGCGGAGCGAGTCGACAGATCAAACAGGCCATAGAGTGATTCGTCGGGTTCAATCGCCGCGACTTGGGGGATGGCCGACTGGCGGGCCAATGCATGCCTCACCCACCGCTGGAGTCTCGACCGACCAGAGCGCTTGCGCTGGCGGGAAACAGGGAGCAAGGACGAAATGGGTACCGACCCGTACTGGGCCGACGGTTGTCGCAGGAGGACGCCACGAATGCACGCGCGGAAGTGCGTCGCTCCGCGGGCGGGGAGCGCGTCCACGTCGAGTGGAGCCTCCTGGAGCCAAGCAGAATCATCGACGACGAAAGTGAGGGCGCCGGGACGGATCTCGCGCCCCTCGACCAGGATTCCGCTCGAAGACATGATGGGAGATGTCAAAAGAATCCCAACTTCTCCAAAAAAATTGCTAGAACACCTGCCCCACGGTGGGCGCCAACTGTCGTGGTTCTAAGTCTGACAGTAGAATGGGGGTAGGAATGGAGAGGCAAGATCCTAGCTCTGGAGTAGTTGTGCACGCAAAGAGTTAACGAGTTCGGGCCCTTCTCGGAGGAAGTAATAGCCCTACGTCTCGGAGCCCGGAGGCGGTCGACTGGATTATATGCGTGTGTGTGTTACAAAGATGCGAACCCCTGTGCCAGTGGAGGGGGGTGGCTTATATAGAGTGCGCTCAAACCCCCGCCAGCCCACGTTGCAAGGGGTTTAAAGTACATTGAAGTGAGGCGTTACAGGTAACACCCCTAATGAAGGGCTTTGATGACCATTAAGACTAGTTAATTACAGACCGTTTGGATGCGGAGTGGCTCCCGTTCTTCTGATGGTCGAGTGAATCTTCATGGTCGAGTGCCTCCAGGTTAGTCGAGTGAATGCTTGCCAGGTCGACTGGTAAGCAGGCTCTTTTAGTAAGTAACCTTGGGGAGGGTGCTCTTGGGCAGGCCCATGACCCTACCCTAGGTATATGACTTCATCAGTGGACAACCTGTTCCGAATGACGCTGACGGACGCGCACCCATGTGGAAGAAGAAATCTATATTTTGGGACCTGCCCTATTGGAAACACCTAGAGGTCCGCTCAGCAATCGATGTGATGCACGTGACGAAGAATCTTTGTGTGACCCTGCTTGGCTTCTTGGGCGTGTATGGGAAGACAAAAGATACACCTGAGGCACGGGAGGACCAGCAACGTATGCACAGAAAAGACGGCATACATCAGGGTCATGCAAGCTACACTCTTACCAAAGAAGAGAAGGAAATCTTCTTTGAATGCCTGCTCAGTATTAAGGTACCGTCTGGCTTCTCGTCGAATATAAAGGGAATAATAAACATGGCAGAGAAAAAGTTCCAGAACCTAAAGTCTCATGACTGCCACGTGATTATGACGCAACTGCTTCCGGTTGCATTGAGGGGGCTTCTACCAGAAAACGTTCGATTAGCCATTGTGAAGCTATGTGCATTTCTCAATGCAATCTCTCAGAAGGTAATCGATCCAGAAATCATACCAAGGTTACAGAATGATTTGGTGCAATGTCTTGTCAGTTTCGAGTTGGTGTTCCCACCATCCTTCTTCAACATCATGACGCACGTCCTAGTTCACCTATGCGAAGAGATTAACGTTTTGGGTCCTGTATTTCTACACAATATGTTCCCCTTTGAGAGGTTCATGGGAGTCTTAAAGAAATATGTTCATAACCGTGCTAGGCCAGAAGGAAGCATCTCCAAGGGCCGTCAAAATGAGGAGGTCATTGAGTTTTGTATTGACTTTATTCCTGACCTTAAGCCGATTGGTGTTCCTGAATCGCGGCATAAGGCCAGACTGGATGGAAAAGGCACGCTAGGAGGGGAACAAATAATATGTATGGACGGACATTCTCTCACTGAAGCACACTACACAGTTCTACAGAATTTCGCCTTGGTGGCTCCGTATATGGATGAACACAAGAATTTGCTACGCTCCAAACACCCGGAGCGGTCTGATGACTGGATTACACGTGAACAAACCAGGAGTTTCGCCAGCTGGTTGCAAGCACGTACCATGCATGACACCTCTATTGAAGATGACCTGTACTTGCTGTCCCAGTTACCATCTTCAAATATAAAGACTTTCAAAGGGTACCAGATAAATGGTAATACATTTTACACGATTGTCCAAGATAAGAAGAGCACCAACCAAAATAGTGGTGTCCGCTTTGATGCAGAAACCAAGACGGGAAAGGAAACATATTATGGTTATATATAGGACATATGGGAACTTGACTATCGACGTGGTTTGAAGGTCCCTTTGTTTCGGTGCAAATGGGTCAATATGACACGAGGCGGGGTAACGGAAGACCCCCAGTACGGAATGACAACAGTGGATCTCAACAATCTTGCGTATGCAGACGAACCATTCGTCCTAGCCAATGATGTGGCACAGGTTTTCTATGTGAAGGACATGTCTACCAAGCCAAGAAAAAGAAAAGATAAGGAAGCGAATGCATCGTACGATGAGCCAAAGCGGCACATAGTTCTTTCTGGGAAGAGAAACATCGTGGGAGTGGATGACAAGACAGACAAGTCAGAAGATTATGAAAAGTTTGATGAAATTGCTCCATTCACAGTGAATATTGACCCGAGCATCCCATTAAATGATGAAGATTTTCCATGGTTACTGCCGGGGAAAACTGCCTCCACGAGCACCTATGGGGACGGAGCCCCTTTTCGGTTCGGCGGGGGGTGGAGATCGCACGAAGAGCAGATCGAGGCGAGGCACACGAGGGGTTTACCCAGCTTCGGGCCGCACGGATGCGTAAAACCCTACTGCTGCTTTGTGGATTGTATTGCGTTCTTGCTCGGGAGCGCTGAGTGCTACAGTACCCTCAAGCAGCTAGCGAGACCGAGTGTGAGTGTTCCTCTCCCCTTTCTACGTGCGCATGGGCCTCCTTTTATATGCTAAAGGGGTCACCGATAGGTGGCAAGGTAGACAAGGGTAAAAATGGCAAAGTGCTGTGTTGGGTACAGCTACTTGTACAGTGCTATCATACCTAACCCTGACGGCAGGGGACAAGGGCATTAAATGCCCGTTTGCGTCGCCCAAACTGTGCAGAAAGGGGACCGTCAGGGGCGCCACCACTTGCCACGATGGCTATCTTGTCAGCGTCGCTTGCCACCGCATACCCCTGGCTGCACAGCCTCTCCCCACGTACGCCTGGAATGGTCCCAGAGCGACATGTTGGTGGATGAGCTGGAGCGTGGGCTGTGAAGTAGTAGCTTGCCGCGGTCGTCCCGGCAAGCTCCTCTTGCCGGGGCCTTGTCTCCTTGAGTGGCCTTCTCAGCAAGCTCCTCTTGCCGGGGCCTTGTGCTTCGGGTGGCCTTCCCGGCAAGCTCCTCTTGTCGGAGCCTTGTGTCTTGGCTTGAATACTTTGTTCTTGAATGACTCCAAAGGAGCCACGGAGGGCTTTGGCGGTCGCCTGGCAAGCCTTGTCGCGGGGTGCTGCGACTGCCCGTGCACAAGTTCGGGATACTAGGGTACCGCTACTCTAGTACACCGATAGGAGCCCCAGGGCCTGGGCCATACACGGTGCCGAGCGTTGTTGGGCCAGGCCCAAAACAGTGCACGGGCACGCGCGGCCTGGGTCACGCCGCATCTTCCTCTGTATCCACCACGCCCTCCCCGAACGGCACGCGTCGATTGCGGCGTCGTGGGGAGAGACGTGTGTGACGTGGGCGGCGTGCGTGGGGCTGAGCCCCGCATGCACGCGTCACGTCGTAGATGGTTTCTTTATTCGGAAAGGCGAAACGTCCGCCCCCTCCTCCTTATAAGCAGGGGAAACAGGGGCAGTTTGCCCATCCGCCCGTCGCTATTCTGACTCCGAAAATCTTCGGCACCCTCCCTTCCCAAAGTCGAAGGAGAGCAGCGCTCCACCCCCCATCGCCACCAGCATCACCGGCGCCGTCGACCTCCTTCACCGCTTCAGCCATGGGCCCGAAGGGCGACAAGGGGAAGGGGAAAGCCACGAAGTCGGCCGAGGCGCAGCGGCTCGAGGCGCTGCGAAAGGAGCGGGCAATCTCCCCCCAGGCTCGAGGCGGAGGAGCTGAGGGAGTACTACTTCCTCTTTTGGTCGACGGAGACGCGGGCGCACCCGCGCACGAAGGTACTTCCAGCCGTCGCTCGGGCAAGAGCTCCGACCGGATATCCCTTTTTTACCTCGTTCTTCTACTGTGGGCTCTGCCCGCCTTTCTCTGCATTTTTCTGCGACATCATGAACACCTACGGATTCCATCTCCTTGACTTCACCCCCAATGCTGTCCTGACCATGGCAGTTCTCACACATCTCTGCGAAAACTTTGTCGGAGTCCACCCCAGCGTAGCCCTTTTCCACCACTTCTTTACGCCTCGAGTCGAGAGAGGAGAGCCTTTGTCCGGCGGAATCGCCTGGATCTCAAAGCCCGGCAAGAAGGAGGCCTATCTGGAGGGAGAGTTCCGCAGCAAATGGGAGGAGTGGAGAGCCGACTGGTGCTGGATCTTCGAGGAGAACCCGCAGCTATTTACCGCCCTGCGCCAAATCGCAGTAGTGCGCGGCAGCGATTGGAGCAACGTGGCCCCGGAAGACGACAAGCTGAAGATTGCCGTCGCCCGGATCCTACGCCTCAGGCTTGCCGGGCTCACTGCAGGCGCCGTTGGCACGGATTTCCTTCGCCGCCGCATCGCCCCCCTGCAAGAGAGGAAGAGGCCCGCCTGGGAGTTCCAGAACGCGGCGGATATCATGAGGCTGCGCCCGGGCCTCAACTTCAATTTCACTGTCCTGGAGCTTGACAGGACGCTCAAGGAGCTGTTCAAGCACGACCCTGACCATCCCGAATGGTTCAGGTTACCGCAAGGTGTCGTTCCCCTATGCAACAATTCCTCGCTCAGCCGCATCCTTGCAATGATGCCGTTGTGCGACTCGCATGGGATCGACCCAACTTGGCAAGAGCCTGCAGACGACGTCGTGCAGGCGTTCTTCGATGGCTTGGTGGAGGTGCCGATCCGCCCCGACGAGCAGAAGGGCCTCACCCGGGACACCACCGATGAGGAGATGGAGCGCATCGCCACCAGGATGGAAGAGGCGGCGAAAGCCGCAGCCGCGGGTGAGTTCTGGTTCACCGTGGATGAGGCGGAGGCAGCAGAGGCGGCAAGCCTTGTCGAGCGAGCGGAGCTCCCCGGCGAGGAGGAGCCCGCCGGGGACGACGCCGAGTCGGGCGAGCCCGTCGTGGATACGAGTGGCTTGCCGGAGATCGACTCCTCTTCTGCCCCTCCTCTGGGCGGCTCGTCGCAAGCGGAGCCCCCGGCTCCGCAAAGAAGGCGTCTCCGCAAGGCCGGGGACGTGGCGGAGCGGCAGACGGGTCAACAGCCGCCGTGCCGTGAGACACGTTCCACCGCGGCAACTGGGGCGGGGTCTTCGCGGACCGCAGCTTCTACTCCTACCGCTTCTCATGCCGCGGCGGCAGCTGGAGCGGGGTCGTCCCAGACCACCGCTCCTGCTCCCACCAAGCGGCCAAGGGAACCTACTCCTCCGCTTCGTCGCGCCGGAGGTGGGCCGAGCTTTCACTTCTCCGCGCTCAGCTCCGACGAGGAAGTAGACAAGTAAGATCCTTGTTGCACTTGTATTTCTTCAATTCTTGCTGTTTTGTCTTGCAACTCATTTGCTTTACTCTGAACCCATCCCTCTTCAGGACTCTTGCTCAGAGAGCGACAAAGAGGGCCAAGATCCCGCTGGTTATCATCGAGGACGAGCCCACCGTGACGGCAGGAGTGCACCCGAGACAACCTTGCCGGATCCGGCAGCTGATCTTCAGAGCAGCCCCCAGCGCAGCCCCCAGCGTAAGTATATGGTTTACTTTCGCTATTTGGCGCGCATGGGTGCTCTTTCTTTGCTGACACCTGACTGTTGATTCGTGTAGGAGCAGAGCAGCTCCATCAGGAGCGTCCGGAGACCGCCCTCGATGTGCCACCTGCTACGGCTACACCGCCAAGGGGGAGTTCCCCGGCAAGGGAGAGATCTCCGGCAAGGGAGCAGTCCCCGGCAAGGGAGCAGTCTCCGGCGAGGGAGCGGTCTCCGGCAAGGGGGAGTTCTCCGGCAAAGGACAGCACCGGCGACCCCTTGGCGTCGGAGACCGTGACTGCAGATCCTGGCACAGGTAATCCCCTTGCTTCGAAACTTCCCTTGGGTTCTTCTTTACTTGATCTTCTTTTTGGATATTTGCTTGACTTTTCTCCCTTCTCCGGCCATCAGATCCATCTGGAGTGGAACAGATGGAGACCGAGGTTGCTGTTGACGACGCCACCGCTACTGAAGAAACGGCCGGCGCTGATGGTCCCACAGGCGAAGAGGCCGCCAAGGCTGCTGCTGCGGCAGCTGACGAGGAGTCTGGCGATCGCACTGACGGCCCTGGGGCCGCAGGAGCGACAGGCGCTACGCCGACCGCCGACCCTCCCGCCACTGGCGCAGCGTCGGGCTCTGAAGGGCCCCAGCCAGGCATGTACTTGAAGGCCGGCGATGGTGTCTTCATCAAGCTCCCCTGGGAGTCAGGCTCCAGGGCGCCGGTCGAGGGAGAAACCTTTGATGGAGAAGTGCTCGCCTCCGCCGGGCTGATGCTGGTCGATGCGCCAGGCAGCAGCGGCGGCGAGTCTGAGGAGGAGCGGCTGCTCCGGAAGCTGGTATCGCTCTACCGCGCCCGGCAAGCCAAGCTAGAGTCCCGCGAGGCGCTTGCCGCGAAGGCGGGAGCGGATCTTGAGAAGCGCGTGGAGGAGCTCCGGGGTCAGAGACAGGAAGCTCTCCGGGCCCTGGCGGAGGAGCGGGAGCAACTCGCCGAGGCGCAGAAAGCCTTTATCCTCGAGAAGGCGGAAGTTGAAGAGCAACAGCGACTTGCCGCCGAGGGGCTATCTGCGTGGGAGGGCGAGTTGGCATAGCGGAAGGTCGACCTCGACAGCCACGAGGAGGAGCTCGCTGCGCGTGAGCAAACGCTTGGTGGGGCCCTCAAGGAAGCACAGGATGCTGCCGCAGCTGCCGAGGCCGCCAAGAAGGAGCTGGAGACGAAGGTGGCGCAGCTGGAGACCGACCTCAAGGCGAGCGGTGACGAGCTTGCCGCGCTCAAGCAGGAGCGCGAGAAGGACGCCTACACCTTTGGCGAGCTGCAGGGTCGCCTCGCCGAGAAGGTCAAGGAGCTCAGCGCCGCCAAGGGCTCCAACGTCAATCTCGAGTTGAAGCTGGATACTTTGACCAAGACGCTGGACGGCGCCAGGGAGCAGGATGCGGCCTTGAAGATAGAGATCAAGGCGGAGAAGGCGCTGTTGGAGAGTGCTGCTGTCACCCTGAACGCCTTCAGGGAGACGGTGGAGCAGTGGACGGAGGGTCTCGTGGACGTTGCCGCAACCATCGACAAGGAGCTGGCGCTGCTGGAGATGGAGGATTTCGGGTATCCCACCGATGAGAACCTCCCATCCAGCGCCAAGCTCACCTTGTTCTTCAAAGGCGTGGCGACGGCCCTCCAACGACTCCGGGAAAGGATCCCAAGGCAGCTGGCCGACGAGTCGCTCGATATCTGCGCGGGATCTCTCCAGAAGGTGCTGGTGAAGGTGGCCTACCGCAACCCGGGCCTCAACCTCACCAACGTCCTCGCGTCCCTGCCGCCGGACGCTGATCTTGAGGCGATCAGGGCCCTTGTCGCACCCATTGTGAAGAGGGTGAGTGAGATCAAGAGGGTCGAGGGCGACCGCGTAGAGTAGGCCGCCTGCTTTTCTTCTTCTTCTTGCCGCTGCTGGTCATGTTATGAAAACAATTTGTTAGAGCCGCGACAAGCTATCTTGTAATATAACTCTATCTTAGGGTAGTGATTGCAATGTTATTTCCTTTACTGGATTCCTTCCTTTGTATGTTTTTGCCCTACGCTTTTAGGGAACTTGCCGGTGCAGGCACCTTTGCTGAGTGCGGAACGTCAGCAGCCTGCTGGCGGTGCCGCTACCGACAAGAAACCCTGTCGCGACTAGTTGCAGCTTCGCTTAAGTTGTTGAGCAAGCTCGAAACAAAGTAAGGGCGCGATTCTGGTCGCAGCATACTTAAGTTGTTGAGCAGACCCGAAACAAAGTAAGGGCGCGATTCTGGTCGCGGCACACTTAAGTCGTTGAGCGGACTCGAAACGAGGTAAGGGCGCAACTAGCCACGAGTTGGTTCCTCCGCGCACAGGTTTTCCATACAAAGCACGGTCGTTCAAGGAAGATAACTTAAAAATTTTAAAAGATCTGATTGCTCAAGCTTTGGCAACTTAGCTTTTCTGTTGTTTGCTTTTCGGCAAGGCCTCTCCCCGGCAAGGCGAAACTCTCTTGAACGACGCCTGGTCCATATCCTTATCTCCCCCCCCCCCCAGCAAACTTGTGGGCGAAGGAACCTTCCTTTCCTTAAGCTGAAAGAAAGAAGAGAAAATAACAATATGGAGCCTTATGGCTCGTTATTGCTTACCGGGGTTTGGCGCGAAAATGCCATCTTCGGTCTCAAGGCGGACAGTGCCAGGCCTAGTGACTCGTTTCACCCGGCAAGGGTCTCCCCACTTCGGCGTCAACTTGTTGGAATTCTTGGCAGACTGAGCGCGCTGAAGAAACAAGGTCGCCTTCCTCGAAACTTCTGGCTTTAACTTTGCGGCTATGGTAGCGGCGCAAAGCTTGCTGGTAGCGAGCAGCTCGCACACCAGCCTGAAGACGGTCCTCCTCGAGGAGCAGCGCGTCATCTGCTCGCAGCTGCTCTTGCTCAGGCTTATCATAAGCGAGCACTCGAGGTGACCCGTATACGAGTTCCGTGGGGAGAACCGCCTCTGCTCCATAGACTAGAGCGAAAGGTGTCTGGCCAGTGGCTCGATTTGGCGTCGACCAGATCGGCCAAAGAACCACCGGCCGCTCCTCAATGGCCCCCCTACCTGGCGCACCAAAGATGCCGGGGAAAACTGCCTCCACGAGCACCTATGGGGACGGCGCCCCTTTTCGGTTCGGCGGGGGGCGGAGGTCGCACGAAGAGCGGATCGAGGCGAAGCACACGAGGGGTTTACCCAGCTTCGGGCTGCACGGATGCGTAAAACCCTACTGCTGCTTTGTGGATTGTATTGCGTTCTTGGTCGGGAGCGCTGAGTGCTACAGTACCCTCAAGCAGCTAGCGAGACCGAGCGTGAGTGTTCCTCTCCCCTTTCTACGTGCGCATGGGCCTCCTTTTATATGCTAAAGGGGTCACCGACAAGTGGCAACGTAGACAAGGGTAAAAATGGCAAAGTGATGTGTTGGGTACAACTACTTGTACAGTGCTATCATACCTAACCCTGACGGCAGGGGACAAGGGCATTAAATGCCCGTCTGCGTCGCCCAAACAGTGCAGAAAGGGGACCGTCAGGGGCTCCACCGCTTGCCATGATGGCTATCTTGTCAGCGTCGCTTGCCATCGCATACCCCTGGTTGCACAGCCTCTCGCCACGTACGCCTGGAATGGTCCCAGAGCGACACGTTGGTGGATGAGCTGGAGCGTGGGCTGCGAAGTAGTAGCTTGCCGCGGCAAGCGCCTTGCCGCGGTCGTCCCGGCAAGCTCCTCTTGTCGGGGCCTTGTCTCCTTGAGTGGCCTTCTCGGCAAGCTCCTCTTGCCGGGGCCTTGTGCTTCGGGTGGCCTTCCCGGCAAGCTCCTCTTGCCGGGGCCTTATGTCTTGGCTTGAATACTTTGTTCTTGAATGGCTCCAAAGGAGCCACGGAGGGCTTTGGCGGTCGCCTGGCAAGCCTTGCCGCGGGGTGCTGCGACTGCCCGTGCACAAGTTCGGGATACTAGGGTACCCCTACTCTAGTACACCGACAGTTACGGTGCAAAGGGACACACGCGAAGAAAACGTTTCACACCCAAAGATCTGGGATGTGATCGGCTTCACTAGCTATCATCACTTTCTTCTGTGTTTCACACCCAGAAGGGAATCTCTGTAATAGTTAGGGTAGTTAATTATGTGTTTTGGCATTTGAAACGTGAAGAAATTTTATGTGCAAACAAATTCTTTCATGCCTTTACTGATTTTTAAAGTTAAGTTATTCACAAACTAGTGATTCACACTAATTTCAAATAATTCAAAATTTAAACTATTCAAATTTGAAAACTACGGGCACTAACAGAAAGTTTGTAATTTTTTGTACCTAAAGCAAAAATATTCACAAAGAAACTCTAAATACACAAAAAAAACAACTCAAAAATAAATAAAGCAAAAAAATAAAAAAGCCCGCCTACTAGGCTAGAGCGGCCTGCATACGACTAGAAACCCAACCCGTTGTTGGGCCAGGATGCAGGCCCGCAAAGGCCCAGTAGGCCCACGGGGCAGCACAGCACAGGTAGGCCCAGAAGGCCTGCATTTGAGAGGAGCTCAAAGGAGCAGCCGCTGCTGGGTTTATAAACCAGTGCGGCTGCCCTTCGCTAGGCGAGGTGGGACTAAACTTTGCGCCCCTCGCCTGGCAGCGCACCCCCCTTTAGTACCGGTTCGTGGCACCAACCGGTACTAAAGGGGGGGCCTTCAGTACCGATTGGAGCCACCAACCGGTACTAAAGGGGGTCGCTTCCCGCCGCTTGGCCTGGCCAAAACAGGCCTTTAGTACCGGTTGGTGGCTCCAACCGGTACGAAAGGTGCCTTCTATATATACAACACTTCAAAATTTCGTTAGTTTCTCATCTCTCCCTCTGCTTCTTCTCCTCTGCACACCGTCGCCCGCCGCCCCCGCCGTCTCCATATCCCTCGTCGCCGCCCCCGTCGCCAGCCCCGTCCCCGTCGTCCCCGTCGTCACCGCCGCCCCATCCCGGCCCGTCCCGCGTCGTCACTGTCCCCGTCGTCGTCGCCGCCCCGGCCCGTACGTCCCCGTCCCCGTCGTCGCCGCGCCCGTCGCCGTCCCCGTCGCCGCGCGCCCCCCGTCGCCTCTCGCCTCGCCGGCCGGTGAGCGCGCACACACACACACATACATTTTTAGTTATAGATTTTTCTGTTTTTTTGAAATTGTTAGACATTTTTCTGTTTTTTAGAAATAGTTAGAAATGTTAGAATTGTTAGAATAGTTAGAAATGTTAGAATTGTTAGAAATTTTTCTGTTTTTAGTTATAGAAATAGTTATAAAAAAGTTAGAATTGTTAGAAATTTTTCTGTTTTTTAGTTATAGAAATAGTTATAAAAAAGTTAGAATTGTTAGAAATTTTTCTGTTTTTTTGTTATAGAAATAGTTATAAAAAAGTTAGAAAATTTTCTTTTTTTTAGTTATAGAAATATTAGAAATGTTAGTTATATATAGCATTGTTATAAATGTTATAGAAATGTTAGAAATTTTAGTTATCAAAATCCAATCATTAAAAAAATGTTACTTTTTGCGGGCATATAGCTAGTATTTGTTGTCGACGATGCCCGGCCCGCATCCTCGCCGTCGACACGTCCGCGACGACGTCCAGCTGACCCATGTCCGGGACTGGGCTCCGCCGGGCTGGCACTGGGAGTTGCTTCCTGGAGGGGCGCGCCGCTTGATGAGGAACCCGGCCCCGGGTCCCGCCGTCGACCCTGATCTCGTTTGGTGGCGTTCGCGTGGGCCAGTTTTAGTGCGGAGGGAGCCGGCCCCGCCGGAGGTGGTACGTCGTCGTGTCAGGGAGGAGGACGAGCACGTCCATCGCTACATGGTTGCGTTAGAGGGCGGCAGGTTCTCCAATACCTGGCAGTTTCTTCAGGGATCTCACTTTAGCTATGATCCTGTGAGGGTTCCTTCTCTTTGGGTGTCCACCGCCCGCGCCGCAGGAACCGCGAGTGTCCTAGATTCTTCTGTAGTATTCGATCTTTAATTATCTAGCTAGCCAGTGATGTACTATTCAATATTATATATTATTCGAGATGATGTATGCGAGATTAAATCTATTATTCGAGACAATGTATTCGAGATTATATCTATTATTTGAGACGATGTATTCGAGAGTATATCTATTATTCGAGATTATACTAAATTGTTTTATATTTCTTTTGGCATAGTTAAATAAAAGCTATGGCGGACAATACCGACAGAGAGAGAGAGAACAGACCATGTTTGATATGATACGCGGGCCAGATGATGATCAGAATGAAGAAGATTATGACAGCTCCGAATTTCTAAACAACACCGGAGAGGGTGATATGATATTCGATCGCGATGACCGAATTGATGAAGTCATGAACTATGATAATGACGATGACGAAGAACATGTTGATCCTGAAACAACAAACACCGGCGAGGTATATATATTTATATAAGCAAGAATCTGGTGATCATCACATGTTTTAAATGAGTTGAAGATATATTAACGAATCGATCTTTCTTCTTTCAGCCATCCGAATCGAGCAAATCTTCAGGCAAAAGGACGAAACGAGGCCCGAACAAAAAGTTGAAGGAGGGCGTAAAGTAAAATATCGAGGCATTCAAACCTAATGGCGAACCATTAGCGCCTAAGAAGATTGCGGACAAGTTCGTTCGTCAGTGCGGAGTTCTTGTGAAGGACCAACTCCCGATCTCCCTTCAAGAATGGAGAAAGCCAGCAAAGCCACGTCCAAATGTTACTTTTGTCAACGAGAATCAAAAAAACTGCTTTGGGATACTCTCATGGAACATTTCACCCTACCAGATCATTTCACAGAAGCAGATGTGCAGAAAGTCAAGGACGCTGCTTTTAGGAAGATGGCGGTTGCATTCAAGAATCACAAGAGATGTGAATGGGAGAAGTACGTCAAGGGAGTAAGGAAGACTCCAGTATTCGAGGGGATACTAGAGAATCAAAGTGCTCATTGGGACGATTTCGTGAAATTCAAGGATTCAGAATTAGCTAAGGAACGGTCGAGAATAAACAAGAAGAATGCCGAAAAAAAGGATAAGTTCCATACGCTGGGGCCAGGTGGCTATGCGGTGGCAATGCCTAAGTGGGATAAGTCCAAGAAAGAGATGGAGGATGCAGGTGTTACTCCGGTTACTAAGAGCTGGCCCCCCAGGTGCAGGAGTTGGTTCTATGCGCATGGGGGGAGTTGGACCCGAAGACAGGCAAAGTTTCGACGAAGGCATGTCTGAATGGAGCCGACGATAACATACTTGTTGCAATAGAAGAGGCTCGAATGGGGGTGTTCCAGCCAAACAGAGAGAACGACGAGCTTACGCGTGCCCTGGGAAATCCTGAACACCCGGGAAGAACATGATGCAAGGGCGCTATTCCGTGGTATGAGGGGTTTTCGGACTGGAACACCGACTACAGAACCCGTGCGAGAAGGAAGATTGTGGAGGAGAAGCAGAGGAAGGTGGAGTAGGAGAAGAGGAAGCTGGACTATGAACGCCTTCAAGGCCTAGAATCAGCGCACGCGGACTTGGCAGACAAATTCCAGCGGCAGCAGGAGCAAATTGACTCACTTAGCCAGCAAAGGGGGTCTCAGCAGCTGCAACAACTAGCGGATGATCCAGCATTGGATACCACCGCCCCATCCATGCCGAGAAGCAGCATGGGTTCCGCCCCGTTTGATGCAATGCTGGATAGATACCCCGTGGATGACATCATGGAGAACACTAACTGCGAGCTACACTTCAAAATGAAGAACATATCCATGAAGGTGGCGGACGGCGTTGTTTATACAAATTCCCCCGATTGAACCTTCCATTGCAACCCGATTCCAGCAGGCTATGCTCGTGTCATGGTTGATGAGGTGGTGGACCAATATTCGGGGCTAGAGCTTGACATTCCTGGAGGTGACGAGGAGCACACACTCGGAGATGCCAAACATCGTATCATCCTATGGAGAAAGGATTGCATCATCTTTCGAAGGCCACCGACACCGCGTCACCCGACTCCTCATCGAAGTCCGCCACCGAGTCAGCAGACTCCCGCTCCTCCAAGTCCACCAACGCGTGAGGCCACTCCTCCTCCTCCAAGTCCGGCAAAGTGTCAGGCCACTCCTCCTCCAAGTCCGACACAGCGTTAGACGTCCACTCCTCCTCCAAGTCCGGCAAAGTGTCAGGCCACTCCTCCTCCAAGTCCGGCACAGCTTCAGGCCACTCCTCCTCGTCCAACTCAGCCCCGTCAGCCGTCTCCGCCGCCTCAGCAATCACAGAAGAGACACCCCGCAGCTATGGTGCGTAGCGGTACCAGTCGAGGTCATAGTACAGGAAGTACAGGCGGAGGCAAGCGATATAAATATGGTCCAAACCTCACTACTCCTCTTCCTGAGAGGGCTTACGACAGGACCAAGGAGCAAACCAATGCCATAGTGCGGGCAGAAGTCGACGCACATTTTGGACCGAAACCGCCACCGCCGCCAAGGAAGAAAGTGCCTGTGAAAGTTATTGACCACTTCATTCGTATGGCTGAACCACCAGCTCGTAAGCCTATTGACACAGACTATGAGCGCCACATCAAGAAGTTACATCGACAACGTCTACAGAAGGAGGCGAGCTCGAACTCGAGCAAACAACAAGCAGCTGCCAAAAAATGCGGGAGAACCGTTGCCCAGCTGGGAGAACAGTGGACGCAACCGATCCCCCCGCTTGTTGTGCCGCCAACAACACGTGACAGTACGCGCGGCAAATATTATTGTGGGCAAACAGTTTACGTTCTCCAGGTGGGCGATGTGGTAATAACCCAGCAGCATATAACGCAGGCTGAAGAACTCAAAATCACTGTTGGAAAACTCCTCGAGATCGAGGACATGCCTGTGCTTACAGAGGAGGAAATAAAATGGAAATATGCCCGGGGCCAACCTTTGGTCAAGCCAGAAGATGTCAAGAAGCTCCCAACGAGAATGTATGAATTGCATCAATGGTACATGGACATTACCAAGAGATCCGATCGACAGTCCCTCATGGTGCAAGTCAACAAGGATCATTACTACCATGAGAAACCTGTGACCGTTGAGTATTCTGAACTATTTCAGTTATACAATCAAGACGCACTCGACAAATCTATCGTCAGTTGCTATTGTCTGTAAGTGATTTCTTTCTGTAATTTAAGTCTCAACCTAGTTGTATTGATCCTTTTGATCAATCATTACCTGTAATTATCCTCACTATATTTTTTTTCTGTGGTATTATGCAGGATGAAAATGTATGAAATGACAAAAGGTGGACGCTATGGCATTGGGTTCATTGACCCAAACACCGTTAATGAATACACATGGAAAATAAGCAAGCATTATGAAAAGCAGGTAGAGGACAGCATGTTCGAGTTCTTGAAGCGCCTCAAATACAATGAAGATATACTACTTCCTTACAACTTCCAGTGAGTCATACTTTCTTGTACTACAAATTCTCTGTTTTTGCCTACTAGCTAGCTAGCTACATGTTTTTGCTTACAGATGCCCGCTTAATTAAGACATGCAAACGTGTGTGCATGCAGATTTCATTGGATCTTGTGTGTCATTAAAATTGACGAAGGAACAGTTGAAATACTGGACTCACTACTCAAAGAAAATAGTGACTATAAAATCTTTTTTGGGATAGTCAACAGGTAATTTCAATCATTATTAACTATATATCTCAGCCTATTTAGTTCGTCATTTCATGATATGAACTATTTAATAACCCCTTTATTCATTTTGTTTGTCGGCGGGCAGGGCTTTGGCAAGGTTCATCAGCAAAACGGAAGGCGAATGAAAACGACAGTTGAGATGGTTTCGACCCAAGGTAAGTAATTAAGTAGTGCTAGCTAGCTGCCATCTTTTTAATATTATCATGCTTGATTAATTATTATCTGATCAAATTAAATTCCATTCTCGTACAGGCCATAAAGCAGGCGCATGGGACTGATCTGTGTGCATACTGCGTTTGCGAGAACATTCACATGATGGCGTCCGAAAGGAGCAGATCTCAAAGACAGGAATGGGTACGCTTGTCAGAACACTATTCACAATTTGTGCACCATTATCGATATCTAGTCACACAACTAATACACCTGCATATTGATCTCCTTTTTAATAGTTTACAGAGGTGTGGGACAAGCTCCTAGATACGGAGCGCGTACAAGCACTTCAAGAGGAAATAGCGGGATTTTTGCTCGACCAGGTCATAAATCCGAAAGGAGAATACTATTACCCGCTACCGCCCCCATCGACAAGGTCATGAACCACTTCCAATTTGTCATCGTGCTCCGAAGGCACCAATTAGGCTAATGCAACTGGCTCTAAAGGCAACATGCATATGTACGAGAAATTGTACATAGCTATACATGTGTGTATGTGTGAATTAATATGGTGGTTTGTGAGACATTGATGATCTATATATATGATTGGTTCTACTAGCTACCATATATATGCATAACGTGTACAATGTGTAGTATCGTAAAATACCAGCAAACGAAAAAGAATTAAAATGAAAAACACAAAATTAAATAAAAAAGAAATCATAAAACCAAAAACCCCTCAAACATTTTAGTACCGGTTGGTGTTACCAACTGGTACTAAAGGGCTCCCGACCCCCGAAGCTGGCTCGTGCCACGTGGTTGCCCTTTAGCACCGATTCGTGCTGGACCGGTACTAAAGGGGGAGGGGCTTTAGTGCCCACACTTTAGTGCCGGTTATGAAACCGGCACTAAAGGGCCTTACGAAGCGGTGCTATTGTCCGGTTCTGCACTAGTGAACAAAACCCAAGTCTTAATCCTAACCTAGACTATCTATTTATTAAAGGGGTACAGACGCAAACGAGTACGTAGATGTGTTCCAGCCGGTCTGCTGATCGAAGGAAGTTGTGCACGAGTTGGACAATACAAAGGCCGAAGCTGCAGGCCCTAACGTGAGGAGACTTGGCGCAGCCCACAATACATGGCCCACGTCACTGATACTAATCAACGGATTCAAATCAAAAGGCCTTTATTTCCTGTGCACTCCACGTGACATCAATGATGGATGGCGTGTAATGGATGGTTCGGCGGGCATGCATGCAAGGATGATGGAGTGCATGCATGCATGGATTGCTCCATCTGGTTTTAAGGCATAGTAGTCCCTTGCTTCTTTTATTCTTTTATTCCTGAGTACAAGTAAATCACAACATGAGTGTAATATCATATTTATGTGAGTTAAATAATATGTCCAAAGAAACGAAAGTACCTGGCTAATAATTTATGGTGTAATATTTGTAGACGTTTCTGTGATAGCTATGTCCACATCACCCCCACTCACTACTAGGAAAACGGCTATAGCTAATATGGACATTAATGGCGCACCAGAATCAGGTGCGCCATTGCTATGTTTTTACTAATGGCGCACCACATAAGCAGTGCGCCATTGCTATTTTTTTTGGTCCATCCCCTCCCCCATCAGACATAGCAATAGCGCACCACGCCTAGGTGCGCCGCTACTATGCTACATAGTAGCGGCGCACCTAGGCGTGGTGCGCTATTGCTATGTCTGGTGGGGTTGTGTCTGCGTGTGTGTGTGAGGTTAGTAATGGCGCACCAGGTAGGGTGCGCCATTACTAACGTCTCACACACACAAACACACACCCCCCGGTGGATCGCCTTTTAGGTTTTTAAAAAAATAAAAGAAAATGATAAAAGATTTAAAAAAATTCAAAAAAATAGATGCCCATGTGTTATGTTTTCTAGTTGTTAGGAAAATTAACAAACATGAATTTTGATTTTTTTTTGCAAAAGGCTGCCGTGTTTCGGTAAAATCGCCGTAACTTTTGCATACGACCTCCAATGAAAAAGTTTTTTATATGAAAAATCATCTACTCGAAAAGTTACACCCGAATTCAGCTGGCGGAACCCCGTTGAAGATTTTTAGAATCCCCAAAAACCTAACAGAAAAAGGTACGAGGCTTTTAAGATGTGGAGAGGCAAAAAAATTCAAAAAAAATCAAACTCAGTAATGGCGCACCTACCTATGATGCGCCATTACTATCTTCCCGCCTTCAAAATTCAAACTATATCAAAAAAACAAAAAAGTTAGTAATGGCGCACCTGCCCAAGCGCCTTCAAAATTCAAAATAGATAAAAAAATTAGTAATGGCGTACCTGCCCACGGTGTGCCATTACTATGCCGTATATATATGGCTGGGCGGGGTCGTCTCCTCCTTACCTCTTCATTTTTCTCCTCCACTCTGCCTCTCCTCCACTCCATTACCTCCTCTCCTCCACTCCATCTCCCCTCCTCTCCTCCACCATACTCCCCTCCAGCGACCTCCTCCTCCTCCTCTCCGGCGACCTCCTCCTCCCTCCTCTCCTCCCCTCCCCTCACGATTTCTCCTCCCTCCTCTCCGGTGAGCTCCTCCTCCCTCCTCTCCGGTGATGTCCTCCTTCCTCCTACCTCCTCTCCGGTGATCTCCTCCTCCCTCCTCTCCGGTGATCTCCTCCTCCCTCCTCTCCGGTGAGCTCCTCCTCCCTCCTCTCCTTCCCTCCCCTCACGGTTTCTCCTCCCTCCTCTCCGGTGAACTCCTCTCCGGCGACCTCCTCCTCCTCTCCAGCGATGTAGGCGAGCTCCTCTCCGGTGACCTCCTCCTCCTCCTCCTCTCCGACGATGTAGGCGAGCTCCTCTCCGGTGACCTCCTCCTCCTCCCTACTCTCCTCCTCACGGTCTCTCCTCGGCCCTCCTCTCCGGCAAACTCCTCTCCGGCAAAAGAATGTACAAGATCCAAAAACGAGAACAAGATTTAAAAAAATATCGTGCAAAAAAATGAGCAAAAAATGGCAAAAAAATCACGATCCAAATCCAAATTCAAAATTCAAAAATAGCAATGGCGCACGGTGGGGGTTAGACGGTGCACCACTACTATTTTCCCGCCTTCAAAATTCAGAAAAAAATCAAAAAAATTCAAAAAAAAGTTACCAGTGGCGCACCTGTAGCAATAGTAATGGCGCCCTACAAGGTGTGCCACTGTTACCTGCAATACTAATGGTGCACCAGAGGTGCGCCATTAGTACTTGTTACTAGTGGCGTGATGATAGTGGCGCACCTATAGTGCACCACTAATGGCCAAAATAGGTGCGCCACTAACAGGCCTTTTCCTAGTAGTGTCTCTCCCGGTGGCGCCGGAGTGCCACCGGGGCTAGGATTGTGACGGCGATCTACATCAACAATCTTGCTACCATCAACACTAACTCTCTCCCCCTCTATGCAACGGTGTAACACCTCTTCTCCCCGCTATAATCTCTACTTAAACATGGTGCTCAACTCCATATATTATTTCCCAATAATCTATGGTTATCCTATGATGTTTGAGTAGATCCGTTTTGCCCTATGGGTTGATCGTGATCTTGGTTGGTATGATTTTATATTTTATTTATGGTGTTGTCCTACGGTGCCCTCCATCTCACGCAAACGCGAGTGCCCCCCGTTGTAGGGTGTTGCAATATGTTCATGATTTGCTTATAGTCAGTGTTGCGGGGGATGACAGCAGCCCAAACGCGGATAAGTGGGTTATGGCGTATGGGAGTAAAGAGGACTTGATACTTAATGCTATGGTTGGGTTTTACGACCTTAATGATCTTTAGTAGTTGCGGATGCTTTCTAGGGGTCCAATCATAAGTGTATATGATCCAAGTAGAGAAAGTATGTTAGCTCATGCCTCTCCCTCATATAAAATTACAAGAATGATTACCGGTCCTTGTTATCGATTGCCTAGGGACAAATGACTTTCTTATTGACAAAGCTATCCACTTTTATTACCTTGCAATTTATTCGTAGTTTTATTCTTGCAAAGTACTCGTAGTTTTATTCTTGCAAAATAGTTGCATACTTGTTCTAGGTAAAGCAAACGTCAAGTGTGTGTAGAGTTGTATCGGTGGTCGATAGAACTTGAGGGAATATTTGTTCTACCTTTAGCTCCTCATTGGGTTCAACACTCTTATTTATTGAAGAAGGCTACAAACGATCCCCTATACTTGTGGGTTATCAAGACCTTTTTCTGGCGCCGTTGCCAGAGAGTAATAGTGTGGGGTGAATATTCTCGTGTGTGCTTGTTTGCTTTATCACTAAGTAGTTTTTTTGTGATCTTGTTTTCTATCTTTAGCTATGGGTAGGAAACGCAAAATACCAAAAAAATAGTTGTACCTACTAAGCCAATGGTTGAAGAGCTACCCAAAATCTATCATACTACTGAAGCCTTCTACTTGGATCATCTTCGATCCCTATGTGCTCGTGCTGAAACCCCAACTAGCTTAGCTGAGGGCAAATCATTAGATGAGCATGCTCATTTTGTGTGACACCGCTCATATCAAAAAGGGGAACTTTTGTGGCATCATATTAATAGTTTGTATTGCTATGCTTTTAATTTATGTGAAATACATGATTTTACTTGTTGTTCTGAAGACCCTAAAAAACACCTTACCTTCCAATGTGAGTTTAAGGATAATGGAATCGTATCTTCTTATGCCAAAGGTGTTTATAATTACTATGATGTTGAACAAATTGATGAATTTGTTGCTTTTAAGGGTGCTTATGAAATTACTTCTTTGATTGAAAAGTATGATGCTACTCTTTACAAATCTAAAAATTTTGCCATACTTAAATATAGCTATGAAAACTATGCTTCCAATGCTTATGTTAAAGAATATATCAAGTACTTCTCTGCTGTCCTAATATTTTGCAGAGTCTATGGAAGAAGAAATTGATGAAACTGTGAGCTCATTGGATGAAAAAGATGATGAGGAGAGCGAAGAACAAAAGGAGGAAGAGCGGATTAGCTACCCGTGCCCACCTTCTAATGAGAGTAACTCCTCAACTCATACATTGTTTAATGTCCCTTCGTTCTTACCAAAGGATGAATGCTATGATGATTGCTATGATCATGTTGATTCTTTTGAAATATCCCTTTTTGATAAACTTAATGCTTGCTATGCTTGTGGCCATGATGCCAATATGAATTATGCTTATGGAGATGAACTTGCTATTGTTCCTAATGTTAGGAATGAAATTGTTGCTATTCCACCCACACATGATAGTCCTATTATCTTTTTGAATTCTCCAAACTACACTATATCGGAGAAGTTTTCTCTTATTAAGGATTATATTGATGGGTTGCATTTTACCGTTGCACATGATGATTTTGATGAATATAATATGCATGTGCTTGTTGCTCCTACTTTCAATTGTTGTGAGAGAGCAACTATATCTCCACCTCTCTATGTTTCCAACATGATAAAATTGCAAGAAACTGCTTATGCTATGTATTGGCCTTTACTTGATGTGCATGAATTGTTCTTGTATGACATGCCAATGCATAGGAAGAGAGTTAGACTTCGTCATTGCTTGATATATTTTGCTTTGTGCTCACTACTAAATGCCAAGTCATTGCTAATTATAATTGGCTTTATATACCTTGGGATCCGGGTGGATCCATTACTTAAGCACTTTATGCCTAGCTTAATGGCTTTAAAGAAAGCGTTGCCAGGGAGACAACCCGGAAGTTTTAGAGGGTCATTTTATTTATGTTGAGTGCTTTTATAAAGTTTAAAAACAAAAAAAAATATAGAGGGGAACTTAAAAGTTCACAAAAGGAAAGTGAAAGTGAGAGAGACAAGCATTGTTGAAGTGGGGGAGCTCCTTGAACTTTGTTCATGCCCATTGAAACTTTGTGAATCTCAATTACAGAAACTTTTCAACAAAAATAATTATCCCCTTGTACAAATCCTTTGTATTATAAAATTATTGGGCCAAGGTTTGCCTTTAGGATGATTAGATTGCTTGTTGGTATGTGCGGTGCAGAAACAGAAACCTTGGCCGTAGCGCGTGAATTTTCATTTTTTACTGGAACGTCAAAAGGTTCTGAAACTTTTTGCAATATATACAATTTGTTTCTTTCGTCCTAAGTTTTCAGAATTTTTGGAGTACCAGAAGTATGGTAGATGTTAAGATTGCTATAGACTGTCCTGTTTAAGACAGATTCTGTTTTTGATGCATTGTTTTGCTTGTTTTGATGAAACTATCGATTCTATTAGTGGTATAAGCCATGGAAAAGTTATATTACAGTAGCTACAATGCAAAAACAAATATATTCTGGTTTGCAATAGTACTTAGAGTAGTGATTTCTTTATTATACTAACTGATCTTACCGAGTTATATGTTGAGTTTTGTGTGAATGAAGTGATCAAAGATCGAGGAGGTCTCGATATGAGGAGAAGGAGGAGAGGCAAGAGCTCAAGCTTGGGAATTCCCAAGGCACCCCAAGTAAAAATCCAAGGAGACTCAAGCGTCTAAGCTTGGGGATGCCCCGGAAGGCATCCCATCTTTCTTCAAAAAGTATCGGTATGTTTTCATCTTCGTTTCGTTCATGTGATATGTGCAAATCTTGGAGCGTCTTTTGTGTTTATTTTTCACTTTTCTTTTATGCACCATGCTGGTATGATATAGTCCATGGTTGATTTATAGAATGCTCATTGCACTTCACTTATATCTTTTGAGTATGGCTTTATAGAATGCTTCATGTGCTTCACTTATATCATTTGAAGTTTGGATTGCCTGTTTCTCTTCATATAGATAACCGTTGTTTGTAGAATGCTCTTTTTTCACTTATATTTGTTAGAGCATGGTCTTTTGTAGAAAGAATTAAACTCTCGTGCTTCACTTATATCTATTTAGAGAGTCAACAGGAATTGGTCAATTGCATGGTTAGTCATAAAATCCTACATAAAACTTATGGATCACTGGATATGATATGTTTGATTCCTTGCAATAGTTTTGCCATATAGAGATGGAATATGTGGGAGGTACTAGTAAACGGTTGTGGTTAGTAGGAATATTGGTGTTAAGGTTTGTGATTCCCGAAGCATGCACGCATAGTCTCTCATTATGCTATGAAGTTGGAGCATGATTTATTATTGATTGTCTTCCTTATGAGTGGCGGTCGCAGACGAGCAATGGTCTTTTCCTACCAATCTACCCCCCTAGGGGCATGCGTAGTAGTACTTTGCTTTGAGGGCTAATAAACTTTTGCAATAAGTATATGAGTTCTTTATGACTAATGTGAGTCCATGGATTATACGCGCTCTTACCTTTTCACAATTTGCTAGCCTCTATGGTACCGTGCATTGCCTTTTCTCACCTCGAGAGTCGGTGCAAACTTCGCAGGTGCATCCAAACCCCGTGATATGATACGCTCTATCACACATAAGCCTTATTATATCTTCCTTAAAACAGCCACCATACCTACCTATTATGGCCTTTCCATAGCCATTCTGAGATATATTGCCATGCAACTTCCACCGCTTCCGTTTTGATGACTTGAGCATTCATTCTCATATTGCTTTGCATGATCATATAGCTGACATAGTAGTTGTGGCTCAGCCACCGTTCATCATTTTTATACATGTTACGCTAGATCATTGCACATCCTGGTATTACCAGAGGCATTCATATAGAGTCATACTTTGTCATAGGTATCGAGTTGTAATTTTTATTTCTTTTGAGTTATAAGTAAATAGAAGTGTGATGATCATCATTATTCATTTTTAGAGCAGTGCCCCAGTGACGAAAGGATGATGGAGACTATGATTCCCCCACAAGTCGGGATGGGACTCCGGACAATGAGAGAAAAATAAAGGGAAATGAAAAAAATAAAAAAAAGAGAAAGAAAAAAAAAGAAAGAAAGAAGAAAAAGAAAAAAATAAACAAAGAGAGAAGGGGCATTATTAGTATCCTTTACCACACTTGTGCTTCAAAGTAGCACCATGTTTTTTACATGGAGAGTCTCCTATGTTGTCACTTTCATATACTAGTGGGAACTTTTCTTTATAGGATTAGATGCACACCCACTTAGTTTCATATTGAGCTTTCATACACTTATAGCTCTTGGTGCATCCGTTGCATGGCAATCCCTACTCCTCACGTTGATATAAATTGATGGGCATCTCCATAGCCCGTTGGTTAGCCGCGTCGATGTGAGACTTTCTTACTTTTTTGTCTTCTCTATATTTACCCCTATCATCATACTCTATTCCACCCGCAGTGCTATATCCATGGCTCGCGCTCATGTATTGCGTGAGGGTTGAAAAGCTGAAGCACGTTAAAAAGTATGAACCAATTGTTCGGCTTGTCATCGGGGTTGTGCATGATAAATACTTTGTGTTAAGAAGACAGAGCATAACAAGACTATATGATTTTGTAGGGATAGCTTTCTTTAGCATTGATATTTTGAAAGACACGATTGTTCGTTGGGATGCCTATCGTCTTAAATGGCAACATCCTATCGTCTTAAATGGCAACATGCTCCACCAAAATCAAACACCGAGCCCCCGAATTATCGAGCTGCAGTTGCCTATCATGGCATATGAGGACATAAAATGTTCAAGTACATAGCTAATACGACTAAGTCGAGGATATGCAAATACAAGATTATTGGTCTAAATGTCCACAATGAAATAGAGACAGGAAATTATATATTCTTCTAATTTGACCAAGGTTTATATCACTCTGTTGCTCCAACAGGTGCCCTAAAATAGGGCACCCACAAGAAGACAACCATGATGTATTTTGCAACACCTGTTTTAGGGCATCTATTAGAGTTGGAGGTTTTTGGTGTTGTAAAAAAGCACTTTTAGGTGTTGCAAATTTTGCTCCAACTACAGTTTAGTATCTTATTATAGGGCACCTATTGGAGATGCTCTAAGAAGTAGGGCCAGGAGATAGGAGCTAGATAGCGGTTGCCCTGAAAATATGATCTACCGTAGGTGGTGACATCTGAGGAACATATGTGCATGAGAGAACTATAGGATTCTCTCTGGGGCTTTGGTCCTTGAAAAAGAATACAAAACGGGCAAGAACAAACAAAAGTGGTCACATCCGATAAAATACTACATAATACGCAGCTTGTTTACAACTGAAATAAATTTGATCCCAATCTACTAGATAGGTCACGAACAGCTTAAATATTCAGAGGATACACAGTTTGCAGGATTATATCAAAATGTCGACATGTTAATAGATAAACAAACATGTATCAAAAGCAAAATGCACATCGCGGGTTCAATAAACACATTATGGTAGCTTATCTGATAGGACAATTAGGTGATGTACTGCTTGACATTTCAGTTCCATCATCTCTAGCACCAGCTGCCCAGTCTACAAGAAAAAGAAAACAAATAAAGTAACCAAAAAATCTATAAAAAATTAACACAGAAAGAGAGGGCGAAGGTGCAACAGTTACGACTTGCATCAATTTACCATTACATATTCATGTAACCTGAGCAGACCACTAGCTTTTGCCTCAAGGTTAGGAATATGTAAATAAAGCCATATATAGTACCTATGAGAGAACACTTCCTCTAAACAAAACGAATCATTCCAAACAGTAATGATCATCTGCCTACTAATAAAGCCATTTTCAGACTGTTAGGCCAATCAAAGGAAATGAGTTTTCCAGAACTACTCTGCAGTGAACTTATTCCATGCTAAGTCAGATGCACCAATGGTAATATTCTTGAACGAACACATTCTGGTTGAGAAAAATAACCCGACTGCTTAAATTTGAATACCTTATAGTAAGTAAATAAAAACATAATGAACTATAGACAAGAGACAGTAATAAAAATAATTTTGCTTTAACATGGTCCAATGAAATATATACAAACATCACCATGAGTTCAGAAACTGAGGAAGCAAGCATATAACTTATGCATGAATTGCTAGGCAACCTTTAACCACACAACAAAAGTTAATTAGTTTTTGTTACTATTGCAATGCAAGGGTCGGCTATTACCTGCAGCATAAAAGCTTGTGTAGGGAAAATGGGTGAAGATGGACTTGAATTGAAAACGGTTATCGAACTGCATTGAGTCGAGTTGAATCATGAAGGAACCACTAGATGTCCCCAGAAATATCACATTGTGATCCTCATCGTACCCCTGTATCCTGATCCAGAAGACCTGGACGAACTGTCTTGGCCAAAGGTGCTTTGTCAGATCAATGGTTTTCTGAAGGACCCATGTAGCAACATCATCAGAATTGACCTTTCGCTCCCACAGCCGCATGGTCAGTTCTGTCAACATGATGAGTCCAAGACTACTTTCCTCTTTCCGCACGATCTGAAAGCCGGAACGACGACCTTGGTCTACTGGCTTCTCAACTACAACAAGCTTCTGCATTTCAAAATCAAACTCAAGGATAACACCTTCAATTACTTGGATAAACCACCAATAAAGTGCATTCCCAACCAGGACACCGTGCATTCTCCGATTACTCAATGTGTACCAATCTTTAGTTGCTGAGATAACATTTCCCCATAGGCCAGACTTGGATTTGTAGAGGCACACAGATACACTTGCGTTGTCTTCACCACCTCGCACCAAAGCCAATTTAAAAGAGCTCAGGTCGCAGTCACCGTGCACATGGCAAGGGTCGTCGTCACCGGCAGCGCAGAGCACCGCCGCGTATAGGATGTCCATCTCTCTAGTGTTGCCAAACTCTGTTGGAAAAGCTACTCGGCGCTGGTGGCCGGAGATGGGGTTCCATACCACGGCCTCGGGCTGATTCTTGTTGAGGAAAAGGGCTAGGCCGTGGCGGCATTCCACAAAGGCCAACCTCTCGTCGCGGCAGCGCTGCTGTGGCAGGGAGAAACGCGCGGCGGGGATGCGGTCGGGCGGATCCAGCGTGGGAGTGAAGACGTAACCGATATCTAGGTCCAAGTAGAAGCAGCCGAGGAGTGGGGGCTTCCGGTGGTGCGCGCGGAAGCGGCGGCGGAAGCCCGGATCGGAGACGAGGCAGCGCCAGCGCTTGCAGACCACGGAGGCGCGGAGGAGGGAGGACGGCTGCGGAGGAAGGAGGAGTAGGATCTCACGGAGGAGGTCGTCGTTGTCCAGCGGCGGCGCAGGCGCCGGGAGCGGCATGACGGGGGACGCGAGAAGGCGGCGGCGGCGGCGGACCATGGAAACCTCGCCGGCTTGAGATTTGCCCCCTTGCAAACCCGTACCTTTTTTTTCTTTTTGACGTAAATACATTAGAAGTCTTACAACTTGCGACGGTCAGTTTGATACACGAACTTACAAAATACGTGTTTCTAGTCATTAATACGATCACATTTTTCGTACGTGGATATATTTGCTGCCTACGTGGCAATGCCAGTGTAGCAAGGGCCCGTTGTCGATGGCTAGTGCACGTGATGTTTTTTCTGAAAAACACCCTCGTTTTTTTACTTTGTACAAAAGCACTTCAATAATAGTTGTCTGCTGGGACCCATCTATCAGTATTCGCTGTAAAAATATCTGGCTGGAAAAATGGGAGGGAGCGAGTCCGAAACCGCAAACTGTTGTAATGGCGCTAACGATCTAACCACCACAACTGATCGTGATTGCTGTTTCATTTGGAGTACTAAGGTATATCATCTCTTGGATAAAAGTACACATTCTGAATATATTTTCTTTTCTCTAGATTTTCCAATTTAAAATGATTCAGATTCAAACAAAATTTTCACTGATTTGTTCGAAAGAAAATTACGTACATTCCTTCTGCATTACATTTTCTTTTATCTAGATTTTTTAATTTAAACTATTCGAATTCAAAGAAAAAGTTTATTTGATTTTCCCGGGAAAAAATTATGTAAATTCATTCAGACCTGTATTTTTTTATCAAGATTTTCCAATTTAAATTTATTCGAATTCAAACAAAATATCCACTGATTTGTTTGAAAGAAATTTGCGTACATTGACTACGAACTGTATCTCTTTTATACAGCTTATTCAAATTCAAACAAAAATTAGATGATTTGTCCGAAAAAATACTTACATTCATTCCGAGCCACATTTCCTTTTCTCTAGATTTTCAAATTTCAAATTATTCGATTTGAAACAAAGTTTTTCTGATTTGTCCCCGGAAAATATGTATATTCATTGTGCACTATATTAACTTTTATCCATATTTTTAATTTTATATTATTTGAATTCAAACAAAAAATTAGTTGATTTCTCCGGAAAAAATATGTACATTATTTTTTACGTAAAAATATTTTATCTAGATTTTCGAATTTATAATGAATTCTGTTGATTGTCCGAAAGAAAATGACGTATATTCATTATGAACTATATTTTATTGTAAATAGAAAAAGGAAAGAAGAATACATAAGATAAATTGTGTTTATCTTTTTAAATGTCATTGTGGCTGATGTTTTTTTAACTCATTGTGTCCGGATGGTTGGTGCTCCCACACGCGCCGAGCTTATGTGTTCATAGGTTCTTCTAAAAAAATGTGGTCATAGGTTCGAACCGGTGCCTTCCCTTTTTCTCGTTTTGGTTTCTACTTTAACTCGTACTGTCTTTTTTTAAGGCCATACAATATTTCTTATATAAAGCTAATTGTGCTCCAAAAGCGTGAACAATATATAGGTCAAGTGGTTATCGAAGCGTGGCGGATCATAGCAGGTGTTTTGTTCGAATCCCACTGTTCGTTCAGCATTTTTCATTTTATTTGAGGATTTTTTGCGTAAATAAATAAAATGCAAGGGTGCTTCCTGAAGAAAAAAATAGTGCACGTGGGTTACCCACCGCTGACAATGGACCCCTGACACGTTGGCACGCCATGTATGCACATGATACGGATGAATACGGTAGAAAGCACCGTATATGAACGGAGGGACAAGTTAGATGACCAGAAACACATATTTTACAAGTTTATGCACCAAACTGACCGTCGCGTGCAAGTTCTATGACTTGTATTTACCTCTTTCTTTTTCTTTTGAGACCCTTTTCCAATTATTGTAAACTTTGGTATTTTTGAAGTAAGTCTTTATACAGTATGCATGATATTTTTTTAGGACAGTCTTTATAGAACTCTAACAGATGTTGTATATTCTCGTCCCATAAAGATAGTTTACGGCTGCCTCTAAAACGGATTTACGGTACCGCGTGACTATCAGGGGAACAAATGCTGAAAACCCGTATTGCAAAAAAATTACGATGCCGCAAATCCGTTTTAGTTGAGACAAAATCATTATTTTAAACAATATAATTAAATAAAACAGTAATATAAATCAAACTTATTAATGTTTTAACATAATACAATACAATAATCCTCTCAATTAGAACAAATGTTCAAATTTGAATTATTAAAACAATAACAACATGGTCCTGAATTAAAAGAATTGTTCAAATAAACGAATACAAATAAGATCAAATAAATAAAATGGGAATCTATCTCCAATACAGTTGCCATTGGTATGCTCAATGAGATCATTGCGGACTAGGTGTGTGGTATTGTCTTCAATCGGCCAATTGATCTCAAAAAATGCAATGATCTCATCTTGGTTCCTAGCAGGCTTGACAGGACTACCTAACAATGTTGTCATAGAAAAACTCTCGGTTTAAATCTTTTTCATCCTTAATGATCATGTTGTGTAGAATTACACATGCAATTGATAATCCCCAAGTGCAGGGAATCATCGTAGCAATTTCCAAAGGTGGAAGTGATAAGTATGGAGTGTCGAACCCACAAGGAGCTAAAGGCAAGATCAATATTCTCTCAAGCCCTATCTGCCACTGATACGACTCTACATGCACCGAACGTTTGCTTCCAACTAGAACGAGAAATAAAACTACGTTGTGGGTATGAAGAGGATAACTTTGTATGATATCGGAGAGCTAAAATATAAAAGTATGTGTTGTTATCATAAAGTTAGAATATATTACTTAATATTATAAATAGTGAGTGTGGAATAATGGTGGATCGGTGTGCGGAATTGTCCTAGGCAATTATTAACAAGACCGGTAGTCGTCATTGCAATTTCATATGAGGGAGAGACATAAGCTAACATACTTTCTCTACTTGGATCATATGCACTTATGATTGGAACTCTAGCAAGCATCCGGAACTACTAAAGTTCATTAAGGTAAAACCCAACCATAGCATTAAAGCGTCAAGTCCCCTTTATCCCATACGCAACAACCCCCTTACTCGGGTTTATGCTTCTGTCACTCAAGCAACCCACTATAAGCGAATCATAAACGTATTGCAACACCCTACAGCGGGAATCCCTCACGCTTGCGCGACACGGAGTGCACAATAGGACAGCACCAAAATAAAACATACAACTCGTACCAATCTAGATCATCAATCAACCCAAGGACAAAATATATCTACTCAAAACATCATAAGATGGCAACACATCATTGGATCATAATATGTGGCATAAAGCACCATGTTCAAGTAGGGATTACAGCGGGGTGCGGGAGAGTGGACCGCGTAAAAGAGATGAGGATGGTGATGATGATGGTGATGTTGATGAAGACGACCATCGAGGCGATGATTCCCCTCCCGATGGCACTCCGGCGCCACTGGAAGAGAGGAGGAGAGATTCTCCCCCTTGTGCTTCCTCCTCCATGGCCTCCCCCCCTAGATGGGGAAAGGTTCTCCCTCTGGTCCTTGGCCTCCATGGCGATGATGGCCTCTCCGGGATACTCCTCCATGGCCACCGATGATGATGGCCCCCTCCGGCAGGGTGCCGGAGAGGGCCTAGATTGATTTCTCGTGGCTATAGAGGCTTCTGGCGGCGGAACACCCGATCTAGGATAATTTTCCAAGGTTTCTGTATTTATAGGAATTTTTGGCGTCGGTCTCACGTCAAGGAGGTGCCCGAGGCGTCCACGAGGCAGGCCCACGCGCCTGCGGGGGGGGGGGGGGGGCGTCCCCCACCCTCGTGGGCGTCCCGGGACTCTCCTGGCCCAACTCTTTTACTCCGAGGTCTTCTTTTGGTCCATAAAAGTCGTCAAAAATTGGCTCGTCAATTGGACTCCGTTTGATATTTCTTTTCTGTAAAACTCAAAAACAAGGGAAAAACAGGAACTGGCACTGGGCTCTAGGTTAATAGGTTAGTCCCAAAAACCATATAATATAGCATATAAATGCATATAAAACATCCAAGGTTGATAATATAATAGCATGAATACTTCATAAATTATAGATACGTTGGAGACGTATCAGCAATCATGATATTTGAGAGGGAGATTGTTTATCCCAGAAACGAGCAGGACCTCAAACAATGGCAAACCGAACTTGCGACACACAAAAATGCCTCTCAATATCTTTTCGGTGTGCTTCTTGCGCTTGGGAAAAAATAGTTTAATTGTTGCCTTCTGGCTTACTAATTGTCTTCCCAAATGTTGCCCACGAAGGATAAATACCGTCGGCAAGATAATACCCCTATGGTATAATCATGGTCATTGACTGTGTAGTTGCAAGCCGAAGCTTTTCCACTAGTTAGCTACGCAAAAAACATATGATCTATGAACAATGCCAAATCCAGAAGACATGAAAAGCCATGGCTTCAAGCACAATAGTGGGTTTACCTTGATGGCCAGTGTACTGCCAGACCGAAACCTTCGGGCAGTTCTTCCACCTCCAATGCATGCAATCTACACTCCCAAGCATGCCCGACTGTCCTCTTATTTCATTCATCGCCATCAACTATTTTGTGTCCTCATTGGGTGAAGGTACTCGGGACCAAATACCCGGATCAATGTCTTGGCAAACACCCGCATGCATTTGAGCGTGGTATCTTCTCCCATGCGAAGATACTCACCGGTGTAATCAGCCGGAATGCCATACGCTATCACTCTCATTGCCGTCGATTTTTTTTTGTTATGCACTAAATTCAAGAAAACTAGCCGCATTCCTCCGGCGAGTGAAGAAGCAGACAATTTTTCTCGCAAGCTTCAAGAATGCGAACAAAAGAGATCTACGCATTCAGTAACTCCTACGGAAGAGGTGAGCCGGATAGGTTGGTATCTCGTCAAAGTAGTCTCTCATGAGCATTTTGTGGTGAAGAGCTCGGTTGCGCGGAATGCAAAGATGACCAACCGTCGATCCGTGGCGCTTCTTCTTCTTGTCGGCTTCAAATTCTTGGATGGGATGCAACAAGAGGAGGTGCCTGACATCATCGTCCAAAAGCATCTCCTCTATGTCGGAATCATCGAACTCCGACGACGAGGATGATCACATGTGGGACCAAACACTAATAAAGAAATACACTACTATTCAAGTGAGACCAACATGCACAAATAACAAATGCATAAACGCGACTTCAACTCAGTATAATGCTCTTGTTTTTTCCTTCCCAACCAAGTTATTTCAGTTTTATATCACAGAAAAAGAGAGTGAACAAATTGTAATCCCAAAACAAAGAGATAGACCTTGTCCTCCGAACCGATCCACGACATTGTGCAAACAACTTACCAATGTTTATTCTCGTATGTTTCAATATTCGAAATGTTGTGTGTGTAAAGGACCATGGTCACTAAACATTCTCCCATGCATGACACAGTCTTTTGATGTATTTTTGTTATTTTTAATATTGAACCGCAAGCAAAAGCCACATGAGACCAACATATTTTGACGATTTCCTAAGCCACTAACCTAACTTCTCGTATTTTATAGTTTCATAGCAAAGCATGGGCATTGTGCTAATATCAATAAAAGGAACATTTACAGAGCTAATGCTAATCCTCATAGATGAATCAATATAGCAAATAGTATCAGACAGAACCAACAAACACAGAGAGGCAACACTAGGCACATAAGTAAGAGGACTTCGAAGATTTGTATTGATACATAGCCTGAAATTTCTCTCAATGCCACACATAGCTTGAACTTTTGTTATTCTGACAGGTGGCGACAGCTTGGTAAATACCGCCCGCAAGATGGCGGGGATGACTCGGCTGATTGGGGGGAAGATTAGACGACTAGGAGGATCAAGGAAACAAGTAGTAGGTTCAAACTTCCCACGTGATCAAACATCAACAAGGGGAATCAAACTGATACATGCATACTTCAGAGACAAACTTCCCAACTACGAACATTCAATAGGTAGTAGGTTGAAACTTCCGACATGATCAAACATCAACAAGGGGAATCAAATTGATACGTGCATACTTCAGAGACAAACTTCCCAACTACGAACATTCAATAGGTACTAGGTTGAAACTTCCGACATGATCAAACATCAACAAAGGGGAATCAAATTGATACCTGGATACTTCATAGACAAACTTCCCAACTACGAACATTGAGAGAAAAAAAAAACAAGATCACAGTAATCCTATCCTATTAAATGTGGCCACCTACTTCTATTGTGTGAATTACTTGCTCACATGATGGCCTCCACAAGAATCAAAAACCCCAAGCTCAGAATGATCGAGCTGCACTTGCCTATTAATTTATGGGCATATGATATGAGGACATAGTTCTTTGAATATCTTTCCTACTTATAAAGATTGGAGTCGGTGGTGGTTCACATGTGGGTTCAACATATTTTCTAAATAAATAAGCACACGCATCCCCACATATAAAATTAGCAACCTTCAAGAGACATATATTTTATTGGATGTCCTCACGGGAATTCAAGAGACATGTAAACAAATGTAATTTACTCACATATGAGATCTATCATAAACAAACAAATACACTACTTTCATGTGAGACTAACTTTTTATAAAAGACATAAATAACAAAGACAAAACGTGACTTCAACCAAAAATCAATCTTGATTTTAGTTCTCTCCCTAACCTAACATGGTCATTTAAAATTCTCTGACGATATTGATAAAAGACACTAACGTTATTTCACCACATCTAAACCAATAGTTCCGTGGCAACGCATGGGCATCATGCTAGTATAGTTAAAAATATGACTAAGTTGAGGATCTGCGAACACAATAATGGTCAAACTTTCCACAAAATAATAGATAAGGAATATTATACATTCGTCCAATACTCAAAGCAATGTTCTAATCTATTATCATGGATGAAAGGGAAAAGCAGATCACAAAGTATTCTGATCACTTACTTACTCACTGTTTACCTGGTTGATGCACAAGGAAAGTGGATGGTGAACTCTGGTGAGAGACAGAGAACCAAGATCAAAGAATTGGAGAGCTGTTAACAAAGGGATAATGAACTTGCGCCATGTTAAGTCAAATGTACTAATACAATATTCTTGAACTTTAACACATTTTGGTGGAAAAAATAACCTGTTTATTTTATTTTTGCAATCAAGGAGCTTTGTTTATTACTCAACCAACTTACAAGGGTGGTGTCTACAATCTTGGAGAAAGGAGGGTACAGAATTTATCCAGAGGCATCTTCTCCTAGTGCTACTAGCTTGCTTGGCACATCTATGTCCCGCTTCATTTGCTTCACGTGGAACATGGGAAAGAGCAAAACTAGTAAAAACACCACTGAGCTCCCTAATCTCTCGGCATACAGCACCAATATCCCCTCTGTCATACGATGAGGAGTTGAAAATATTAACAACCTCCAAAGCATCACTTTCCATGGCAATATGCGTGAGACGCAGATCATGTGCCAGGCGGATGCCATCTCTGATCGCGATAGCCTCCATCTTTCTTGAATCTGCAGCTCGCTCGTACCATAAAGCTTGGGCTCGTGTTACGGCTCCTGCATGGTTGCGCATCACCAATCCAGTACTCCCTGATCTTGTGTGCTCATCAAAGCCCGCATCAACATTTACCTTTATCACATTGATATCCAGCGGTGACCAAGCTTGCCTCGCCCGAGCTGGGGTAGCTCTCGTCGGTGTGGTCAGATCACAAGCAGTTAGCCCATCGAATCGATGCATGTACTGTTCTGTCCTCCTCTCCGTGCTGATGATTATTTCTTATCAGGTAGTCTGGTACAAACAAATGAACTCATTTGCAGCAGAACTCTTGAACAGAAGTTGAGTAGAACTACATTTTTTTATTCATACTCGTATTTCATAAGATAAGGTATACCCATGTAGTTTTTGATTTCACAGATTTGTGGTTAACGGAAAAGATGAGTACACATAAATACTAGAGAAAAGTATACTTTTCGTCCCTCAACTCTTGGCATAGTCTATACCGAAAAAGGCTTTCGCCCCGCTTTATATTATAAAGCACATGCCCAAGCCAACAATCCATAGAGGTTCAAACACACACACACACCAAGTTCATACAGAACACAGGATCCATAAGGGTTAATGCTGAGGGCACAGCTCAACAAGCCCTAGAACAGAAATAAACGACTGCATCTAGTCGGGCTCGGGGGGGGGGGGGGGGGGGGGGAAGCGGGGGCGCCAGGCGGAAGGCGAGCGATCGAAGGTCGGCGAGGAGGGTGTTGATGACGTCCCGATCCTGAGGGCGGTTAAGCGGCCGCCAAAGCTGCAGGTACCCACACATTTTAAAAATGGCGTCAGTAGCACGTCTGAGAGTGACCTTTTGGATGACAAGCTTATTGCGGACAGTCCACAGCGTCCAGGTGAGGACCCCTACGCAGAGCCAACGGATATGTCGGTAGCGAGGGAGGGAGGCATGGATCTCTGCGAGAAGGTCGGGGAAATTGCAATTGCACCACTGTCCATCAACCGTTTCGCGGAAACTGGACCAAAGAAACTGGGCCGTGGAGCACGCGAAGAAGATGTGGTTAGCGTCCTCCACCGTGCCGCACAGGGGGCAAAGCCCATCTCCAGGTCCGTTACGCTTGAGGACTTCGACTCCGGAGGGGAGGCGTCCACGGATCCATTGCCAAAGGAAGATCCTAATCTTCAGTGGCAGGCGGATATCCCAGATCAAACTGAAGGGCTCGGGGACGGGCGAAGGCGCGATGGCCGCGTATAGGGACTTAGTAGAGAAGCGTCCGGAAGATTCTAGGCGCCAAGAGATGGCGTCCGGGGTGTCGGTGACGTTCATCGGGAGAAGGGCGATGTCCTCGAGGAGGGCATCCCAGGCGGCCACTTCGGGCGGGCCAAAAGGGCGGCGAAACCCGAGGCGCCCTAAGTCAATAAGGCCGTCTCAACAGAGACCCGCAGGTCAACAGCAATGGCGAAGAGCTCGGGAAAGCGGGCGGCCAGAGGGGTGTCGCCGATCCACCGATCAAACCAGAACAGGGTCGCGGACCCAGACCCAACCGAGATGGACGTGCCAATGCGAAGCACATGGAGCAGCTGAATGACGGCCTGCCAAAACTGGGATCCGCCCGAACGCTAACAGAAAGCCAGAGGCTGTCCACGGAGGTAGTTGTTCCGGATGATGGTGAGCCAAAGCCCTCCGTCACCATTAGCAATACGCCATAGCCACCGGGTCACGAGGGCGATGTTCATGCGCCGGGAGGACAAAATCCCCAGACCCCCTGGTCCTTGGGTTTACATATGTCTGGCCAACTGACCATATGGTACTTCTGTCTGTCATCCTTGCCAGCCCAGTAGAACTGGATTGGTACTTGGCAATTTCCGTGTGCAGCGTTTCATGGAGGCTATAAAAGCTCATGAGGTACCAAAGAAGGCTGGCGAGAGAGGAGTTGATGAGAATCACACGCGCAGCCTTCGATAGCCAGCGCCCTTTCCAAGGCTCGACGTGATGTTGCATACGGGTCACCGTGGGGCGGAGGTCCGCCATGGTGAGGCGCGAATCACTAATGGGGATCCCCAGGTAGGTCGTGGGGAAAGAACCCAGCCGACAGTTAAGTCGGTCAGCGATAGCCTGAGCTTCCACCGGAGGGTAACCAAGAACCATCACTTCGCTCTTATCGAAGTTGATCGTTAGGCCCGACATCTGCTGGAAGCACAGGAGGAGGAACTTCAGGTTAGCCACGTCCTGAGTAGAACCTTCAACCATTATTATGGTGTCATCCGCGTATTGAAGGAGGGAGACCCCTCCCCCTCCGACCAGGTGGGGGACAATGCCGTGAATATGGCCGGCACCCTTGGCTTTGTCCAGGATGGCGGCCAGAGCATCGACCACCATGTTGAACAGGAACGGCGAGAACGGGTCCCCCTGACGCACGCCACAGAGAGTGGGGAAGTATGGCCCAATCTCGCCGTTGATGTTCACCGCGGTCCGCCCATAGGAGACTAATTGCATCACGCGAGTCACCCAGCGGTCGTCAAGGCCCTTACGCAGCAGCACTTCCCGAAGGAAAGGCCAGTGCACAGTACCATAAGCTTTATGAAAGTCCAGCTTCAGGAAGACAGCGCGATGTTGTTTCACCCGAACTTCGTGAAGGACTTCATCGAAGACCAGCACGTCATTTAAAATAAACCGGCCTTGGATGAAGGCCGATTGGTTCGGGTGAGTGATCGAGTTAGCAAGCAGGGTCACCCTATTGGCGTACCCTTTGGCCAGGATCTGGAATATCACGTTAATCACGGTGATGGGACGGAACTGGCGAATATCAGAGGCGCCCGAAACCTTTGGGATGAGGGTAATGATCCCATAATTGAGGCGTCCAAGGTCCATAGAGCCCGAATAGAACTCCTCGAAGAGGGCCATGACCTCAGGTTTGACTGTCTGCCAGAACGTTTTAAAGAACGTAACGGGCAAGCCATCCGGACCCGGGGCCGAGGAGGGGTTCATTCCTTTAATGGCCGCGAGTACCTCTTCTTTGGCGAAGGGGGCAACAAGGGCCGCGTTGGCCTCGTCGGAAACCAACTCCACCCCCGTCCAAGTGTCGGGGGCGAGACTAGCCCCATCCCGAGGGGTGGGGGTAAAGAGGTCTTTGTAGAAGCCGTCTACATGAGCCCGAATGGCCGCGGGGCGGACAAGGGGGGCGTCATCCTCCCACAAGCAGTGGATGGAATTTCTCCGGCGTCAGCCATTCGCAACCGCCTGGAAATATGCAGTGTTCGCATCGCCGCGGAGCACCCATCTTTGGGTACCACGCAACCTCCAGTATGCCTCCTCATCTGTGTAGATGGAGGAGAGTTGATCCTCAAGATCATATCTCAGCATCCACTCACCTAGGGAGAGCACGGAGGAGTCGGCCCGGGCGTCCAGAGCCTGAATAGCCACCAGGAGAGATCTTTTACGCTCGCGGAGGTCACGGCCAAGATTAGCGCCCCAGCCCTTCATGAATTGGCGGGCAAGCTTGGCGCAGAAGTGCCACGAGTCAACGGCGGACATGGAGCAATGGGGAGAGGCGCGAGCAAGAGTCCAACGAGCAGAGACCGCATCCCAAAAGCCGGCCTGGTTGAGCCAAAAGGACTCAAACCTAAACCGCGGCGGGAGGGGGGGCGCTCGTCCGCAGAGGAAAGGAGGAGAGGGACGTGGTCAGACCCAATCTGGGTAATCGCCCGGAGCGAGGTCAGGGGGCACCTCAATTCCCACTCCGGGGATGTTGGGGAACGTAGCAATTTCAAAAACTTTCCTACGCACACGCAAGATCATGGTGATGCATAGCAACGAGAGGGGAGAGTGTTGTCTACGTACCCTCGTAGACCGAAGCGGAAGCGTTGACGCAACGTAGAGGAAGTAGTCGTACGTCTTCCCGGTCCGACTGATCCAAGCACCGTTACTTCGGCACCTCCGAGTTCTTGGCACACGTTCAGCTCGATGACGATCCCCGGACTCCAATCCAGCAAAGCGTCGGGGAGGAGTTTCGTCAGCACGACGGCGTGGTGACGATCTTGATGTTCTACTGTCGCAGGGCTTCGCCTAAGCACCGCTACAATATGACCGAGGTCGAATATGGTGGAGGGGGGCACCGCACACGGCTAAGGAACGATCACGATGATCAACTTGTGTGTTCTAGGGTGCCCCCTGCCCCCGTATATAAAGGAGCCAAGGGGAGGGGGCGGCCAGCCAAGGAGGGCACGCCAAGGGGGAGTCGTACTCCCACCGGGAGTAGGACTCCCTTCTTTCCTAGTTGGAGAAGCAGAAGGGAGAAAGAGGAGGAAGAGGGAAAGGAAAGGGGGGCGCCGCCCCCTCTCCTTGTCCTATTCGGACTAGGGAGGGGAGGGGCGCGCGGCCACCTCTTGCCTCCTTTCCTCTTCTCCCTTAGGTCCCATGTAGGCCCAATAACCCCCCCCCCTGGGGGGGGGGGTTCCGGTAACCCCCCGGTACTCCGGTAAAATCCCGATTTCACCCGGAACGATTCTGATATCCAAATATAGGCTTCTAATATATCGATCTTTATGTCTCGACCATTTCGAGACTCCTCGTCATGTCCATGATCACATCCGGGACTCCGAACAACTTTCGGTACATCAAAATACATAAACTCATAATGAAACTGTCATCATAACGTTAAGCGTGCGGACCCTACGGTTCGAGAACAATGTAGACATGACCGAGACACGTCTCCGGTCAATAACCAATAGCGGAACCTGGATGCTCATATTGGTTCCTACATATTTTATGAAGATCTTTGTCGGTCAGACCGCATAACAACATACATTGTTCCCTTTGTCATCGGTATGTTACTTGCCCGAGATTCGATCGTCGGTATCTCAATACCTAGTTCAATCTCGTTACCGGCAAGTCTCTTTACTCGTTCCGTAATACATCATCTCGCAACTAACTCATTAGTTGCAATGCTTGCAAGGCTTATGTGATGTGCATTACCGAGAGGGCCCGGAGATACCTCTTCGACAATCGGAGTGACAAATCCTAATCTCGAAATACGCCAACCCAACATGTACCTTTGGAGACACCTGTAGAGCTCCTTTATAATCACCTAGTTACGTTGTGACGTTTGGTAGCACACAAAGTGTTCCTCCGGCAAACGGGAGTTGCATAATCTCATAGTCATAGGAACATGTATAAGTCATGAAGAAAGCAATAGCAACATACTAAACGATCGGGTGCTAAGCTAATGGAATGGGTCATGTCAATCAGACCATTCACCTAATGATGTGATCCCGTTAATCAAATAACAACTCTTTGTCCATGGTTAGGAAACATAACCATCTTTGATTAACGAGCTAGTCAAGTAGAGGCATACTAGTGACACTCTGTTTGTCTATGTATTCACACATGTATTATGTTTCTGGCTAATACAATTCTAGCATGAATAATAAACATTTATCATTGTTGGGGAACGTAGCAGAAATTCAAAATTTTCCTATGTGTCACCAAGATCTATC
This sequence comes from Aegilops umbellulata, assembly GCA_032464435.1. Classification (NCBI taxonomy): domain Eukaryota; kingdom Viridiplantae; phylum Streptophyta; class Magnoliopsida; order Poales; family Poaceae; genus Aegilops; species Aegilops umbellulata. The sequence continues at coordinate 449,357,594 of CP136058.1, read as the reverse complement.
TATGGAGAAACCAGCAACGAGGGGAAGGAGAGTGTATCTACATACCCTTGTAGATCGCTAAGCGGAAGCATTCAAGTGAACGGGGTTGATGGAGTCGTACTCGTCGTGATTCAGATCACCGATGATCCTAGTGCCGAACAGACAGCACCTCCGCGTTCAACACACGTACAGCCCGATGACGTCTCCCATGCCTTGATCCAGCAAGGAGAGAGGGAGAGGTTGAGGAAGACTCCATCCAGCAGCAGCACAACGGCGTGGTGGTGGTGGAGGAGCGTGGCAATCCTGCAGGGCTTCGCCAAGCACCTGCGGGAGAGGAGAAGAACTTGGGAGAGGGAGGGGCTGCACAAAGGCAAAAGGTGTGTCTCAAGAGGCCCTCTACCCCCACTATATATAGGGATCCCAAGGGGGGTGCGCCACCCCTAGGAGATCCAATCTCCTAGGGGGCGGCGGCCAGGGGAGGTTTCCCTCCCCCCCAAGGCACCTAGGAGGTGCCTTCCCTCCTTGGGACTCTTCCTTAGGGTTCCCCCTTCACCCTAGGCGCATGGGCCATAAGGGAAGTGGCGCCCCAGCCCACTTTGGGCTGGATCCCTTCCCACTTCAGCCCATGGGACCCTCCGGGATGGGTGGCCCCACCCGGTGGGCCCCGGGGACCCCTCCGGTGGTACCGGTACAATACCGATGACCCCGAAACTTGTCCCGATGGCCGAAATAGGACTTCCTATATATAAATCTTTACCTCCGAACCATTCCGGAACTCCTCGTGACGTCCAGGATCTCATCCGGGACTCCGAACAACATTCGGTAACCACATACAAGCTTCCTTTATAACCCTAGCGTCATCGAACCTTAAGTGTGTAGACCCTACGGGTTCGGGAGACATGCAGACATGACCGAGATGTTCTCCGGTCAATAACCAACAGCGGGATCTGGATACCCATGTTGGCTCCTACATGTTCCACGATGATCTCATCGGATGAACCACGATGTCAAGGACTTAATCAATCCCGTATACAATTCCCTTTGTCTATCGGTACGATACTTGCCCGAGATTCCATCGTCGGTATACCGATACCTTGTTCAATCTCGTTACCGGCAAGTCTCTTTTACTCGTTCCGCAACACATCATCCCGTGATCAACTCCTTGATCACATTGTGCACATTATGATGATGTCCTACCGAGTGGGCCCAGAGATACCTCTCCGTCACACGGAGTGACAAATCCCAATCTCGATTCGTGCCACCCAACAAACACTTTCGGAGATACCCGTAGTGCACCTTTATAGCCACCCAGTTACGTTGTGACGTTTGGCACACCCAAAGTATTCCTACGGTATCCGGGAGTTGCACAATCTCATGGTCTAAGGAAATGATACTTGACATTATAAAAGCTTTAGCATACGAACTACATGATCTTGTGCTAGGCTTAGGATTGGGTCTTGTCCATCACATCATTCTCCTAATGATGTGATCCCGTTATCAATGACATCCAATGTCCATGGTCAGGAAACCGTAACCATCTATTGATCAACGAGCTAGTCAACTAGAGGCTTACTAGGGACATGGTGTTGTCTATGTATCCACACATGTATCTGAGTTTCCTATCAATACAATTCTAGCATGGATAATACACGATTATCATGAACAAGGAAATATAATAATAATCAATTTATTATTGCCTCTAGGGCATATTTCCAACAGTCTCCCACTTGCACTAGAGTCAATAATCTAGTTCACATCGATATGTGATTAACACTCAAGGTCACATCCCTATGTGACTAACACCCAAGAGTTCTGGGTTTGATCATGTTATGCTTGTGAGAGATGTTATAGTCAACGGGTCTGAACCTTTCAGATCCGTGTGTGCTTTACAAATCTCTATGTCATCTCCTAGATGCAGTTACCACGCTCTATTTGGAGCTATTCCAAACAACTGTTCTACTATATGAATCCAGTTTACTACTCAGAATAATATGGATTAGTGTCAAAGTTTGCATCGGCGTAACCCTTTACGACGAACTCTTTTACCACCTCCATAATCGAGAAAATTCCTTAGTCCACTAGTTACTAAGGATAACTTTGACCGCTGTCTTGTGATCCATTTCTAGATCACACTTGTACCCCTTGACTGACTCATGGTTTGGCACACTTCAGGTGCGGTACACAACATAGCATACTTTAGAGCCTACGACTAAAGCATAGGGGACGACCTTCGTCCTTTCTCTCTATTCTGCCGTGGTCATGTCTTGAGTCTTGCTCAATAATCACACCTTGTAACACAGCCGAGAACTTCTTCTTTGCTGATCTATTTTGAACTCCTTCAAAATCTTGTCATGGTATGTGTTTGTTTGAAAGTACTATTAAGCGATTTTGATCTATCCTTATAGATCTTGATGCTCAATGTTTAAGTAGCTTAATCCAGGTTTCTATTGAAAACACTTTTCAAATAACCCTATATGCTTTCCAGAAATTCTACATCATTTCTGATCAACAATATGTCAACAACATATACTCATCAGAAATTCTATAGTGCTCCCACTCACTTCTTTGGAAATACAAGTTTCTCATAAACTCTGTATACACCCAAAATCTTTGATCATCTCATCAAAGCATACATTCCAACTCCGAGATGCTTACTCCAGTCCTTAGAAGGATAGCTGGAGCTTTGCATACTTATTAGCATCTTTCAGGATTGACAAAACCTTCCAGTTGTATCACATACAATCTTTCCTCAAGAAAAATCGTCGAGGAAACAATGTTTTGACATCCTATCTGCAAGATTTCATAAATAATGCAGTAATCGCTAATATAATTCCAACAGACTCTTAGCATCGCTACGAGTGAGAAAGTCTCACCATAGTCAACTCCTTGAACTTGTCGGGAAACTTCTTAACGACAAGTCGATCTTTCTTAATGGTGACATTTACCATCATTGTCCGTCTTCCTTTTAAAAATCCATCTGTATTCAACAGCCTCACGACCATGGAGCCGTTCTGCCAAAGTCTACACTTTGTTTTCATACATGGATCCTCTCTCGGATTTTATGGCCTCGAGCCATTCATCGGAATCCGGGCCCACCATCGCTTCTCCATAGCTCGTAGGTTCATTGTTGTCTAGCAACATGACTTCCAAGACAGGATTACGTACCACTCTGAAGTAGTACGCATCCTTGTCATCCTACGAGGTTTGGGAGTGACTTGATCCGAAGTTTCATGATCACTATCATAAGCTTCCACTTCAATTGGTGTAGGTGCCACAGGAACAACTCCTGTGCCCTGCTACACACTAGTTGAAGTGACGGTTCAGTAACCTCATCAAGTCTCCACCATCCTCCCACTCAATTCTTTCGAGAGAAACTTTTCCTCGAGAAAGGACCCGATTTGAGAAACAATCCCTATTGCTTTCGGATCTGAGACAGAAGGTATACCCAACTGTTTTGGGTATCCTATGAAGATGCATTTATCCGCTTTGGGTTTGAGCTTATCAGCCTGAAACTTTTCCATATAAGCGTCGTAGCCGCAAACTTTTAAGAAACGACAGCTCAGGTTTCTCCAAACCATAGTTCAAACGGCTTCGTCTCAACGGAATTACGTGGTGCCCTATTAAAGTGAGTGCGGTTGTCTCTAATGCCTAACCCATGAACGATAGTGGTAATTTGATAAGAGACATCATGGTATGCATCATATCCAATAGGGTGCAGTTATGATGTTCGGACACACCATCACACTATGGTGTTCCAGGCGGTACTAGTCGTGAAACAATTTCCACAATGTCTCAATTGTGTACCAAACTCGCAACTCAGATATTGATCTCTATGATCATATCATAGATATTTTATCCTCTTGTCACGACGATATTCCACTTCACTCTGAAATTACTTGAACCATTCAATAATTCAGACTTGTGTTTCATCAAGTAAATATGCTCAGTATCTACTCAAATCATCTGTGAAGTAAGAGCATAACGATATCCACTATGTGCCTCAGCACTCATTGGACTGCACACATCAAAATGTGTTACTTCCAACAAGTTGCTTTCTTGTTCCATTTTACTGAAACCGAAGCTTTCAGTCATCTCGCCCATGTGGTATGATCTGCATGTCTCAAGCGATTCAAAATCAAGTGAGTCCAAACGGTCCATCTGCATGGAGTTTCTTCATGCGTATATACCAATAGACATGGTTCACATGTCTCAATCTTTTCAGAAATGAGTGAGTTCAAAGATCCATCAACATGGAGCTTCTTCATGCGTTTTATACCAATATGACTTACATGGCAGTGACACAAGCAGGTTGTACTATCATTACTATCTTATATCTTTTGGCATGAACATGTGTATCACTATGATCGAGATTCAATAAACCATTCATTTTAGGTGCAAGACCATTGAAGGTATTATTCAAATAAATAGAGTAACCATTATTCTCCTTAAATGAATAACCGTATTGCGATAGACATAATCCAATCATGTCTATGCTCAACGCAAACACCAAATAACAATTATTTAGGTTTAACACCAATCTCGATGGTAGAGGGAGCATGCGATGCTTGATCACATCAACCTTGGAAACATTTCCAACACATCTCGTCAGCTCACCTTTAGCTAGTCTCCGTTTATTCCGTAGCTTTTATTTCGAGTTACTAACACTTAGCAACCGAACCGGTATCTAATACCCTGATGCTACTAGGAGTACTAGTAAATTACACATTCACATAATGTATATCCAATATACTTCTATTGACAGCCTTCTCATCTACCAAGTATCTAGGGTAATTCTGCTCTAGTGGCTGTTCCCCTTATTACAGAAGCACTCAGTCTCGGGTTTGGGTTTAACCTTGGGTTTCTCCACTAGAGCAGCAGCTGATTTGCCGTTTCATGAAGTATCCCTTCTTGCCCTTGCCCTTCTTGAAACTAGTGGTTTCACTAACCATCAACAATTGATGCTCCTTCTTGATTTCTACTTTCGCGGTGTCAAACATCGCGAATATTTCAAGGATCATCATATCTATCCCTGATATGTTATAGTTCATCATGAAGCTCTAGCAGCTTGGTGGCAATGACTTTGGAGAAACATCACTATCTTATCTGGAAGATCAACTCCCACTCGATTCAAGTGATTGTTGTACTCAGACAATTTGAGCACAAGCTCAACAATTGAGCTTTTCTCCCTTAGTTTGCAGGCCAAGAAAATCGTCGGAGGTCTTATACCTCTTGACGTGGGCACAAGCCGGAAATCCCAATTTCAGCCCTCGAAACATCTCATATGTTCCGCGACATTTCAAAAATGTCTTCGGTGCCTCAATTCTAAACCATTTATCATTACCGAACTATCATGTAGTCATCAAAACGTGTATGTCAGATGTTCGCAACATCCACAGACCATGTTCGAGGTCCAGCACACCGAGCGGTGCATTAAGGATGTAAGCCTTGTATTGTCCGCATAATTGCTACTATCAACTTTCAACTATATTTTCTCTAGGAACATATCTAAAACAGTAGAACTAAAGCGCGAGCTTACGACATAATTTGCAAAGACCTTTTGACTATGTTCAGGACAATTAAGTTCATCTTATGAACTCCCACTCAGATAGACATCCCTCTAGTCATCCAAGTGATTACATGATCCGAGTCAACTAGGCCGTGTCCGATCATCACGTGAGACGGACTAGTCAACATCGGTGAACATCTTCATGTTGATCGTATCTGTCATACGACTCATGCTCGACCTTTCGGTCTTCTGTGTTCCGAGGCCATGTCTGTACATGCTAGGCTCGTCAAGTCAACCTAAGTGTTTCGCGTGTGTAAATCTGTCTTACACCCGTTGTATGTGAACGTAAGAATCTATCACACCCGATCATCACGTGGTGCTTCGAAACGACGAACTTTCGCAACGGTGCACAGTTAGGGGGAACACTTTCTTGAAATTTTAATGAGGGATCATCTTATTTACTGCCGTCGTTCTAAGCAAATAAGATGCAAAAACATGATAAACATCACATGCAATCAAATAGTGACATGATATGGCCATCATCACTTTGCTCCTTTTGATCTCCATCTTCGGGGCTCCATGATCATCGTCGTCACCGGCATGACACCATGATCTCCATCATCATGATCTCCATCATCGTGTCTTCATGAAGTTGTCACGTCAACTATTACTTCTACTACTATGGCTAACGCTTTAGCAATGAAGTAAAGTAATTACATGACGTTTATGTTGACACGCAGGTCATAAATAAATTAAAGACAACTCCTATGGCTCCTGCCGGTTGTCATACTCATCGACATGCAAGTCGTGATTCCTATTACAAGAACATGATCATCTCATACATCACATATATCATACATCACATCCTTTGGCCATATCACATCACAAGGCATACCCTGCAAAAACAAGTTAGACGTCCTCTAATTGTTGTTTGCATGTTTTACGTGGCTGCTATGGGTTTCTAGCAAGAACGTTTCTTACCTACGCAAAACCACAACGTGATATGTCAATTGCTATTTACCCTTCATAAGGACCCTTTTCATCGAATCCGATCTGACTAAAGTGGGAGAGACTGGCACCCGCTAGCCACCTTATGCAACTAGTGCATGTCAGTCGGTGGAACCTGTCTCACGTAAGTGTACGTGTAAGGTCGGTCCGGGCCGCTTCATCCCACAATGCCGCCGAATCAAGATTGACTAGTAACAGTAAGCATATTGAACAAAATCAACGCCCACAACTACTTTGTGTTCTACTCGTGCAAAGAATCTACGCAATAGACCTAGCTCATGATGCCACTGTTGGGGAACGTAGCAGAAATTCAAAATTTTCCTACGTGTCACCAAGATCTATCTATGGAGAAACCAACAACGAGGGGAAGGAGAGTGTATCTACATACCCTTGTAGATCGCTAAGCAGAAGCGTTCAAGTGAACGGGGTTGATGGAGTCGTACTCGTCGTGATTCAGATCACCGATGATCCTAGTGCCGAACAGACAGCACCTCCGCGTTCAACACACGTACAGCCCGATGACGTCTCCCATGCCTTGATCCAGCAAGGAGAGAGGGAGAGGTTGAGGAAGACTCCATCCAGCAGCAGCACAACGGCGTGGTGGTGGTGGAGGAGCGTGGCAATCCTGCAGGGCTTCGCCAAGCACCTGCGGGAGAGGAGAAGAACTTGGGAGAGGGAGGGGCTGCACCAAAGGCAAAAGGTGTGTCTCAAGAGGCCCTCTACCCCCACTATATATAGGGATCCCAAGAGGGGGTGCGCCACCCCTAGGAGATCCAATCTCCTAGGGGGCGGCGGCCAGGGGAGGTTTCCCTCCCCCCCAAGGCACCTAGGAGGTGCCTTCCCTCCTTGGGACTCTTCCTTAGGGTTCCCCCTTCACCCTAGGCGCATGGGCCATAAGGGAAGTGGCGCCCCAGCCCACTTTGGGCTGGATCCCTTCCCACTTCAGCCCATGGGACCCTCCGAGATGGGTGGCCCCACCCGGTGGGCCCCGGGGACCCCTCCGGTGGTACCGGTACAATACCGATGACCCCGAAACTTGTCCCGATGGCCGAAATAGGACTTCCTATATATAAATCTTTACCTCCGAACCATTCCGGAACTCCTCGTGACGTCCGGGATCTCATCCGGGACTCCGAACAACATTCGGTAACCACATACAAGCTTCCTTTATAACCCTAGCGTCATCGAACCTTAAGTGTGTAGACCCTACGGGTTCGGGAGACATGCAGACATGACCGAGATGTTCTCCGGTCAATAACCAACAGCGGGATCTGGATACCCATGTTGGCTCCTACATGTTCCACGATGATCTCATCGGATGAACCACGATGTCAAGGACTTAATCAATCCCGTATACAATTCCCTTTGTCTATCGGTACGATACTTGCCCGAGATTCCATCGTCGGTATACCGATACCTTGTTCAATCTCGTTACCGGCAAGTCTCTTTTACTCGTTCCGCAACACATCATCCCGTGATCAACTCCTTGATCACATTGTGCACATTATGATGATGTCCTACCGAGTGGGCCCAGAGATACCTCTCCGTCACACGGAGTGACAAATCCCAATCTCGATTCGTGCCACCCAACAAACACTTTCGGAGATACCCGTAGTGCACCATTATAGCCACCCAGTTACGTTGTGACGTTTGGCACACCCAAATTATTCCTACGGTATCCGGGAGTTGCACAATCTCATGGTCTAAGGAAATGATACTTGACATTATAAAAGCTTTAGCATACGAACTACATGATCTTGTGCTAGGCTTAGGATTGGGTCTTGTCCATCACATCATTCTCCTAATGATGTGATCCCGTTATCAATGACATCCAATGTCCATGGTCAGGAAACCGTAACCATCTATTGATCAACGAGCTAGTCAACTAGAGGCTTACTAGGGACATGGTGTTGTCTATGTATCCACACATGTATCTGAGTTTCCTATCAATACAATTCTAGCATGGATAATAAACGATTATCATGAACAAGGAAATATAATAATAATCAATTTATTATTGCCTCTAGGGCATATTTCCAACAGTCTCCCACTTGCACTAGAGTCAATAATCTAGTTCACATCGATATGTGATTAACACTCAAGGTCACATCCCTATGTGACTAACACCCAAGAGTTCTGGGTTTGATCATGTTATGCTTGTGAGAGATGTTATAGTCAACGGGTCTGAACCTTTCAGATCCGTGTGTGCTTTACAAATCTCTATGTCATCTCCTAGATGTAGTTACCACGCTCTATTTGGAGCTATTCCAAACAACTGTTCTACTATATGAATCCAGTTTACTACTCAGAATAATATGGATTAGTGTCAAAGTTTGCATCGGCGTAACCCTTTACGACGAACTCTTTTACCACCTCCATAATCGAGAAAATTCCTTAGTCCACTAGTTACTAAGGATAACTTTGACCGCTGTCTTGTGATCCATTTCTAGATCACACTTGTACCCCTTGACTGACTCATGGTTTGGCACACTTCAGGTGCGGTACACAACATAGCATACTTTAGAGCCTACGACTAAAGCATAGGGGACGACCTTCGTCCTTTCTCTCTATTCTGCCGTGGTCATGTCTTGAGTCTTGCTCAATAATCACACCTTGTAACACAGCCGAGAACTTCTTCTTTGCTGATCTATTTTGAACTCCTTCAAAATCTTGTCATGGTATGTGTTTGTTTGAAAGTACTATTAAGCGATTTTGATCTATCCTTATAGATCTTGATGCTCAATGTTTAAGTAGCTTAATCCAGGTTTCTATTGAAAACACTTTTCAAATAACCCTATATGCTTTCCAGAAATTCTACATCATTTCTGATCAACAATATGTCAACAACATATACTCATCAGAAATTCTATAGTGCTCCCACTCACTTCTTTGGAAATACAAGTTTCTCATAAACTCTGTATACACCCAAAATCTTTGATCATCTCATCAAAGCATACATTCCAACTCCGAGATGCTTACTCCAGTCCTTAGAAGGATAGCTGGAGCTTTGCATACTTATTAGCATCTTTCAGGATTGACAAAACCTTCCAGTTGTATCACATACAATCTTTCCTCAAGAAAAATCGTCGAGGAAACAATGTTTTGACATCCTATCTGCAAGATTTCATAAATAATGCAGTAATCGCTAATATAATTCCAACAGACTCTTAGCATCGCTACGAGTGAGAAAGTCTCACCATAGTCAACTCCTTGAACTTGTCGGGAAACTTCTTAACGACAGGTCGAGCTTTCTTAATGGTGACATTTACCATCATTGTCCGTCTTCCTTTTAAAAATCCATCTGTATTCAACAGCCTCACGACCATGGAGCCGTTCTGCCAAAGTCTACACTTTGTTTTCATACATGGATCCTCTCTCGGATTTTATGGCCTCGAGCCATTCATCGGAATCCGGGCCCACCATCGCTTCTCCATAGCTCGTAGGTTCATTGTTGTCTAGCAACATGACTTCCAAGACAGGATTACGTACCACTCTGAAGTAGTACGCATCCTTGTCATCCTACGAGGTTTGGGAGTGACTTGATCCGAAGTTTCATGATCACTATCATAAGCTTCCACTTCAATTGGTGTAGGTGCCACAGGAACAACTCCTGTGCCCTGCTACACACTAGTTGAAGTGACGGTTCAGTAACCTCATCAAGTCTCCACCATCCTCCCACTCAATTCTTTCGAGAGAAACTTTTCCTCGAGAAAGGACCCGATTTGAGAAACAATCCCTATTGCTTTCGGATCTGAGACAGAAGGTATACCCAACTGTTTTGGGTATCCTATGAAGATGCATTTATCCGCTTTGGGTTTGAGCTTATCAGCCTGAAACTTTTCCATATAAGCGTCATAGCCGCAAACTTTTAAGAAACGACATCTCAGGTTTCTCCAAACCATAGTTCAAACGGCTTCGTCTCAACGGAATTACGTGGTGCCCTATTAAAGTGAGTGCGGTTGTCTCTAATGCCTAACCCATGAACGATAGTGGTAATTTGATAAGAGACATCATGGTATGCATCATATCCAATAGGGTGCAGTTATGATGTTCGGACACACCATCACACTATGGTGTTCCAGGCGGTACTAGTCGTGAAACAATTTCCACAATGTCTCAATTGTGTACCAAACTCGCAACTCAGATATTGATCTCTATGATCATATCATAGATATTTTATCCTCTTGTCACGACGATATTCCACTTCACTCTGAAATTACTTGAACCATTCAATAATTCAGACTTGTGTTTCATCAAGTAAATATGCTCAGTATCTACTCAAATCATCTGTGAAGTAAGAGCATAACGATATCCACTATGTGCCTCAGCACTCATTGGACTGCACACATCAAAATGTGTTACTTCCAACAAGTTGCTTTCTTGTTCCATTTTACTGAAACCGAAGCTTTCAGTCATCTCGCCCATGTGGTATGATCTGCATGTCTCAAGCGATTCAAAATCAAGTGAGTCCAAACGGTCCATCTGCATGGAGTTTCTTCATGCGTATATACCAATAGACATGGTTCACATGTCTCAATCTTTTCAGAAATGAGTGAGTTCAAAGATCCATCAACATGGAGCTTCTTCATGCGTTTTATACCAATATGACTTACATGGCAGTGCCACAAGCAGGTGGTACTATCATTACTATCTTATATCTTTTGGCATGAACATGTGTATCACTATGATCGAGATTCAATAAACCATTCATTTTAGGTGCAAGACCATTGAAGGTATTATTCAAATAAATAGAGTAACCATTATTCTCCTTAAATGAATAACCGTATTGCGATAGACATAATCCAATCATGTCTATGCTCAAAGCAAACACCAAATAACAATTATTTAGGTTTAACACCAATCTCGATGGTAGAGGGAGCGTGCGATGCTTGATCACATCAACCTTGGAAACATTTCCAACACATCTCGTCAGCTCACCTTTAGCTAGTCTCCGTTTATTCCGTAGCTTTTATTTCGAGTTACTAACACTTAGCAACCGAACCGGTATCTAATACCCTGATGCTACTAGGAGTACTAGTAAATTACACATTCACATAATGTATATCCAATATACTTCTATTGACAGCCTTCTCATCTACCAAGTATCTAGGGTAATTCTGCTCTAGTGGCTGTTCCCCTTATTACAGAAGCACTCAGTCTCGGGTTTGGGTTTAACCTTGGGTTTCTCCACTAGAGCAGCAGCTGATTTGCCGTTTCATGAAGTATCCCTTCTTGCCCTTGCCCTTCTTGAAACTAGTGGTTTCACTAACCATCAACAATTGATGCTCCTTCTTGATTTCTACTTTCGCGGTGTCAAACATCGCGAATATTTCAAGGATCATCATATCTATCCCTGATATGTTATAGTTCATCACGAAGCTCTAGCAGCTTGGTGGCAATGACTTTGGAGAAACATCACTATCTTATCTGGAAGATCAACTCCCACTCGATTCAAGTGATTGTTGTACTCAGACAATTTGAGCACAAGCTCAACAATTGAGCTTTTCTCCCTTAGTTTGCAGGCCAAGAAAATCGTCGGAGGTCTTATACCTCTTGACGTGGGCACGAGCCGGAAATCCCAATTTCAGCCCTCGAAACATCTCATATGTTCCGCGACATTTCAAAAATGTCTTCGGTGCCTCAATTCTAAACCATTTATCATTACCGAACTATCATGTAGTCATCAAGACGTGTATGTCAGATGTTCGCAACATCCACAGACCATGTTCGAGGTCCAGCACACCGAGCGGTGCATTAAGGATGTAAGCCTTGTATTGTCCGCATAATTGCTACTATCAACTTTCAACTATATTTTCTCTAGGAACATATCTAAAACAGTAGAACTAAAGCGCGAGCTTACGACATAATTTGCAAAGACCTTTTGACTATGTTCAGGACAATTAAGTTCATCTTATGAACTCCCACTCAGATAGACATCCCTCTAGTCATCCAAGTGATTACATGATCCGAGTCAACTAGGCCGTGTCCGATCATCACGTGAGACGGACTAGTCAACATCGGTGAACATCTTCATGTTGATCGTATCTGTCATACGACTCATGCTCGACCTTTCGGTCTTCTGTGTTCCGAGGCCATGTCTGTACATGCTAGGCTCGTCAAGTCAACCTAAGTGTTTCGCGTGTGTAAATCTGTCTTACACCCGTTGTATGTGAACGTAAGAATCTATCACACCCGATCATCACGTGGTGCTTCGAAACGACGAACTTTCGCAACGGTGCACAGTTAGGGGGAACACTTTCTTGAAATTTTAATGAGGGATCATCTTATTTACTGCCGTCGTTCTAAGCAAATAAGATGCAAAAACATGATAAACATCACATGCAATCAAATAGTGACATGATATGGCCATCATCACTTTGCTCCTTTTGATCTCCATCTTCGGGGCTCCATGATCATCGTCGTCACCGGCATGACACCATGATCTCCATCATCATGATCTCCATCATCGTGTCTTCATGAAGTTGTCACGTCAACTATTACTTCTACTACTATGGCTAACACTTTAGCAATGAAGTAAAGTAATTACATGACGTTTATGTTGACACGCAGGTCATAAATAAATTAAAGACAACTCCTATGGCTCCTGCCGGTTGTCATACTCATCGACATGCAAGTCGTGATTCCTATTACAAGAACATGATCATCTCATACATCACATATATCATACATCACATCCTTTGGCCATATCACATCACAAGGCATACCCTGCAAAAACAAGTTAGACGTCCTCTAATTGTTGTTTGCATGTTTTACGTGGCTGCTATGGGTTTCTAGCAAGAACGTTTCTTACCTACTCAAAACCACAACGTGATATGTCAATTGCTATTTACCCTTCATAAGGACCCTTTTCATCGAATCCGATCTGACTAAAGTGGGAGAGACTGGCACCCGCTAGCCACCTTATGCAACTAGTGCATGTCAGTCGGTGGAACCTGTCTCACGTAAGTGTACGTGTAAGGTCGGTCCGGGCCGCTTCATCCCACAATGCCGCCGAATCAAGATTGACTAGTAACAGTAAGCATATTGAACAAAATCAACGCCCACAACTACTTTGTGTTCTACTCGTGCAAAGAATCTACGCAATAGACCTAGCTCATGATGCCACTGTTGGGGAACGTAGCAGAAATTCAAAATTTTCCTACGTGTCACCAAGATCTATCTATGGAGAAACCAGCAACGATGGGAAGGAGAGTGCATCTACATACCCTTGTAGATCGCTAAGCAGAAGCGTTCAAGTGAACGGGGTTGATGGAGTCGTACTCGTCGTGATTCAGATCACCGATGATCCTAGTGCCGAACGGACAGCACCTCCGCGTTCAACACACGTACAGCCCGATGACGTCTCCCACGCCTTGATCCAGCAAGGAGAGAGGGAGAGGTTGAGGAAGACTCCATCCAGCAGCAGCACAACGGCGTGGTGGTGGTGGAGGAGCGTGGCAATCCTGCAGGGCTTCGCCAAGCACCTGCGGGAGAGGAGAAGAACTTGGGAGAGGGAGGGGCTGCACCAAAGGCAAAAGGTGTGTCTCAAGAGGCCCTCTACCCCCACTATATATAGGGATCCCAAGGGGGGTGCGCCAGCCCTAGGAGATCCAATCTCCTAGGGGGCGGCGGCCACGGGAGGTTTCCCTTCCCCCCAAGGCACCTAGGAGGTGCCTTCCCTCCTTGGGACTCTTCCTTAGGGTTCCCCCTTCACCCTAGGCGCATGGGCCATAAGGGAAGTGGCGCCCCAGCCCACTTTGGGCTGGATCCCTTCCCACTTCAGCCCATGGGACCCTACGGGATGGGTGGCCCCACCCGGTGGGCCCCGGGGCCCCCTCCGGTGGTCCCGGTACAATACAGATGACCCCGAAACTTGTCCCGATGGCCGAAATAGGACTTCCTATATATAAATCTTTACCTCCGGACCATTCCGGAACTCCTCGTGACGTCCGGGATCTCATCCGGGACTCCGAACAACATTCGGTAACCACATACAAGCTTCCTTTATAACCCTAGCATCATCGAACCTTAAGTGTGTAGACCCTACGGGTTCGGGAGACATGCAGACATGACCGAGATGTTCTCCGGTCAATAACCAACAGCGGGATCTGGATACCCATGTTGGCTCCTACATGTTCCACGATGATCTCATCGGATGAACCACGATGTCAAGGACTTAATCAATCCCGTATACAATTCCCTTTGTCTATCGGTACGATACTTGCCCGAGATTCGATCGTCGGTATACCGATACCTTGTTCAATCTCGTTACCGGCAAGTCTCTTTTACTCGTTCCGCAACACATCATCCCGTGATCAACTCCTTGATCACATTGTGCACATTATGATGATGTCCTACCGAGTGGGCCCAGAGATACCTCTCCGTCACACGGAGTGACAAATCCCAATCTCGATTCGTGCCACCCAACAAACACTTTCAGAGATACCCGTAGTGCACCTTTATAGCCACCCAGTTACGTTGTGACGTTTGGCACACCCAAAGTATTCCTACGGTATCCAGGAGTTGCACAATCTCATGGTCTAAGGAAATGATACTTGACATTATAAAAGCTTTAGCATACGAACTACATGATCTTGTGCTAGGCTTAGGATTGGGTCTTATCCATCACATCATTCTCCTAATGATGTGATCCCGTTATCAATGACATCCAATGTCCATGGTCAGGAAACCGTAACCATCTATTGATCAACGAGCTAGTCAACTAGAGGCTTACTAGGGACATGGTGTTGTCTATGTATCCACACATGTATGTGAGTTTCCTATCAATACAATTCTAGCATGGATAATAAACGATTATCATGAACAAGGAAATATAATAATAATCAATTTATTATTGCCTCTAGGGCATATTTCCAACAATCATGATATAAGGAAATAAATAATAACTTTATTATTGCCTCTAGGGCATATTTCCTTTACTCTCCCACTTGCACTAGAGTCAATAATCTAGTTCACATCACCATGTGATTTAACAGCAATAGTTCACATCACCATGTGATTAACACCCGTAGTTCACATCGATATGTGATCAACACCCAAAGGGTTTACTAGAGTCAGTAATCTAGTTCACATCGCGATGTGATTAACACCCAAAGAGTACTAAGGTGTGATCATGTTTTGCTTGTGAGAGAAGTTTAGTCTACGGGTCTGCCACATTCAGATCCGTATGTATTTTGCAAATTTCTATGTCAACAATGCTCTGCACGGAGCTACTCTAGCTAATTGCTCCCACTTTCAATATGTATCCAAATTGAGATTTAGAGTCATCTGGATCAGTGTCAAAATTTGCATCGACGTAACCCTTTACGACGAACCTTTTGTCACCTCCATAATTGAGAAACATATCCTTATTCTAGTGAGGATAATTTTGACCGTTGTCCATTGATCTACTCCTAGATCACTATTTTATTCCCTTGCTTAACATAGTGTAGGGTATACAATAGATCTGGTACACATCATGGCATACTTTATAGAACCTATGGCCAAGGCATAGGGAATGACTTTCATTCTCTTTCTATCTTCTGTCGTGGTCAGGCTTTGAGTCTTACTCAATTTCACACCTTGTAACACAGGCAAGAACTCTTTCTTTGACTGTTCCATTTTGAACTACTTCAAAATCTTGTCAAGGTATGTACTCATTGAAAAAACTTATCAAGCGTCTTGATCTATCTCTATAGATCTTGATGCTCAATATGTAAGCAGCTTCACCGAGGTCTTTCTTTGAAAAACTCCTTTCAAACACTCCTTTATGCTTTGCAGAATAATTCTACATTATTTCCGATCAACAATATGTCATTCACATATACTTATCAGAAATGCTGTAGTGCTCCCACTCACTTTCTTGTAAATACAGGCTTCACTGCAAGTCTGTATAAAACTATATGCTTTGATCAACTTATCAAAGCGTATATTCCAACTCCGAGATGCTTGCACCAGTCCATTGATGGATCGCTGGAGCTTGCATATTTTGTTAACACCTTTAGGATTGACAAAACCTTCTGGTTGCATCATATACAACTCTTCTTTAAGAAATCCATTAAGGATTGCAGTTTTGTTATCCATTTGCCAGATTTCATAAAATGCGGCAATTGCTAACATGATTCGGACAGACTTAAGCATAGATACGAGTGAGAAACTCTCATCGTAATCAACACCTTGAACTTTGTCAAAAACCTTTTTCGACAAGTCTAGCTTTGTAGATAGTAACACTACTATCAGCGTCCGTCGTCCTCTTGAAGATCCATTTATTTTCTATGGCTTGCCGATCATCGGGCAAGTCAACCAAAGTCCACACTTTGTTCTCATACATGGATCCCATCTCAGATTTCATGGCCGCAAGCCATTTTGCGTAATCTGGGCTCATCATCGCTTCCTCATAGTTCGTAGGTTTGTCATGGTCTAGTAACATAACTTCCATCACAAGATTACCGTACCACTCTAGTGCGGATCTTACTCTGGTTGATCTACAAAGTTCAGTAGTAACTTGTTCTGAAGTTTCATGATCATCATCATTATCTTCCTCACTAATTGGTGTAGAAGTCACAGGAACAGATTTCCGTGACGAACTACTTTCCAATAAGGGCATAGGTACAGTTACCTCATCAAGTTCTACTTTCCTCCCACTGTCGGAGTAAATGACCACGGGTAGCCTAGCCGGCTCCCCCTGGCACTTCAGAAAAAATTACGAGCCGATCCGTCCTTCAAGAATCCAAGACGAGGGGCCGCCTTCCCCTTGCCGGCTGCCTCTCAGGCCGACTATCGGAAGGCGGCCCGGCCTTAATCCTCATGAAGAAAGCCGCGGGAGGGCCGGCTCCAAGAAGCCAGCCACGAGAAGGCCGACTCTAAGGAGTCGGCTCCCACAAAGCGGTCAAGATCGTACCCTCGAAGTATGCATCCACATAATGGCGATGGGACGGGGCGTGGCTACAGTAAAGCCTGCCACCCCCCCAAAACCCGGAGCACGCCTGGCACAGTGCGCCGTACGGGGTGGCCATTACCCGTCCGGCGCGACACTGTTGCCATACTAACCATGAGGACATCCACGACGGGCTGTCGGCACAACCCACGGGCGGTGGGCCCCTTCAGTCAGAGAAATACCCGAAGGCGGCCAGGCCTCCCCCAGCCGGCCCGAGACAAGGCCGGCTTCCCATAGCCGGCTTGCCTCCTCCCTCGAAGGAGGCGCCCCATTAAGGAGACAAGACGAAGTGAGGTTATAGTGATCGCCCGCCAGGCGGCGGCACTGTAGCCACGCTTACCCCGACAAAGCCCTCGTCGCAAGGATTGAGGCAACAGTAACCAGCCACCGACAAGGCCTTTGGCAGTGGGGCCTGCCTGTCGACCAAGGAGCCAGCAGCCGGCGGGACCCACCAGCCGGCGGGCCCCAGCAGCCGGCGCAAAAGCCGACAAGCGTAGACACTGACGGCTAGGGTGCGCGCCCAGCCGGATTACCATTGTACCCCCCGGGGGGTAGGCCTATATAAACCCCTTGGGGCACCTATGCAAAGGGTTGATCCCTGCTAGTTTTAGACACCACACAGAGAGAAGAGGAGAGCAAGCCATGCCCTTCTTCTTCCTCTCGCCAAACGGCTCAAGGAGCATCTTGTAGCCACTTGTTCATCTAGCGATCATGCGGAGACCCCGCAGAGCAGCAGTAGAGGTGTTATCTCCACGGAGAGCCCCGAAGCTGGATAAGATTCGCCGGCGTGCATGCCATCGCCTCATCCCGCTTCCAGGTACCGGCGACGTCTTACTAGCTCCCACAATGATAAGCCACCTATTGGCATATGTTGCACCTACCACCCGACATTTGGCGCCCACCATGGGGCCAGGTGCACCGTCGTCCGGAGACCTGTTCTGGACGGGAACCCTCTTCCTCCCCAGCGAGCGTAGCCAGCCCGGCACGCCCGATGGCGCTTGCCACGACGCGCTGCAAGGTGTCACCAACGCCTGCGCAGCGAGCAACCTCGCCGATCCCCTTGGCGAGACCCACATCTCTGACGAGCCCGCCTCCGACGTGGGCGCTGACCACCTCGTCAACATCCTCGGCCAGCTCCACGTCTCCAGCGAGCCTGCTGTGGACTTGGAGTCTGTTGGCTCCACCGATCCGATGTCTGTCGCCCCCGACACGGCCCCGCTCGACGCTTTCCCCACCGACATCGTGATCTACGACGGCCCGCTTCCCTGAGCCGACGGCTGCGACGGTGCCATCACGAGCCCCAGACAGCTCTCCTTGTGCGTGCAAGGCCCCGCCGAGTCCACTCGCGACTACCTCACGCGTTGGGCCGAGCTCCGCAACTCCTGCGAAGGGGTACACGAGGTGCAAGCCATAGAATATTTCACTGCCGGGTGCCGAGAAGGCACCCTCCTCAAGCACAAGCTCCTCTGTGACGAGCCGACTACCCTCGACAAGCTTCTGGTCATAGCGGACAAGTACGCCACCGCCGACTCCTCAATGAGGACTGAACTCCGGGTAGACGCGTCCGGGAAGGTACTCAACCCGGCGCCAAGACACCGGCTGGGGACTCCGGCCGACGCCCGTACCAGAACGACCACAAGCGCAAGGGCCCCGTGCCGCCCTCCACCAGTCGGCAGGTGGCCACGGTCGAGGGCGAGCAGCCCGAGGGGCGGCCCACACCCAAGAAGCAGAAAGGCGACAGGCCGGCTTGGCAGCCGGCCTTCTCCTACGAGCAAACTCTCGACGCCCCATGCAAGTTCCACAGCGACGCGAAGCCATCCAACCACACAACCCGGAAGTGCCACTGGCTCACCCGAATCTCCAAAGGCGAAGGGCTCGCGCCACCTCCGCCTGCTGGTCCGTCGCCTCCGGTTCCGCAGCAGCCGGCTGCTCGGCCAGCAGTCGGAGCTGTGCATGATGAGTTCCCCGACGAGCATGCCGCCTATGTCGTCTTTACAAGCCAGCCCGAAGACCGGCGCAGCAGACGCCGAGAGCACCAGGAAGTCAACGCGGTCGCTACCAACCCCTCCAAACACATGCACTGGTCAGAAAAGCCTATCAGCTGGAGCCGGGCCGACCACCCAGAGGTGATGCCATCTCCCGGCTCTTATGCACTGGTTCTGGATGCCGCCCTTGCAACGGACAGACGCGCCGCCCGTTTCTCCCGCGTGCTGATAGACGGCAGGAGCAGCATCAACATCCTGTACCGTGACACCCTGGAGAAGCTGAACGTCAAGACGAAGCAACTCATGCCTACCCGGACTGTGTTCCATGGCATTGTACCCGGCCTGTCCTGCGCCCCCATTGGCAAGATCAAGCTTGATGTCCTCTTTGGGGACAAGGATCATTTCCGCCGGGAAGCGATCTGGTTTGAAGTGGTGGACCTTGGGAGCCCTTACCATGCACTGCTTGGTCTTGGTCGTCCTGCCTTGGCCAAGTTCATGGCTATTCCCCACTATGCTTACCTCAAGATGAAGAAGTCGAGCACCAAGGGCATCATCACCATAGCCAGCGATTACAAGAAATCCTCCGAGTGCGCAGCAGCCAGCAGCCGGCTGGCCGAGTCCCTTGTGATTGCCGAAGAAAAGAAGATGTTCGACCGAGTCGTGGCCATGGCCGGCAAGCAGTCGGCCCTGTCCCCCGATCCCAAAGAGTGTGATGCCCAAGGTTCCTTCCAGCCGGCCAAGGAAACAAAGAAGATACCTCTTGACCCCGAGCACCCAGAAAGGTTTGCCGTCATTGGGGCAAACCTGAACAGCAAATAGGAAGGCGAGCTCGCCGACTTCCTCCGTGAGAATCGGAACATCTTTGCATGGTCCCTTAAGGACATGCCGGGTGTTCCGAAGCAATTCGCCGAGCACAAGCTACACGTCCTAGAAGGTGCAAAACCAGTCAAACAACCCCTCCGCCGACTGTCGGAGGAAAAGAGAAGGATTGTAGGAGAAGAGATAGCCCAGCTTCTGGCTGCCGGCTTCATCATGGAGGTTTTCTTTCCGGAGTGGCTCGCCAACCCGGTCCTCGTGCTGAAGAAGAACAACAAGTGGCGCATGTGTATAGACTACACGAGCCTCAACAAGGCCTGCCCCAAAGATCCCTTCGCCCTGCCAAGGATAGATCAAGTGATAGACTCCACAGCCGGATGCAAGCTGTTGAGTTTCTTGGATGCTTACTCCGGATACCACCAGATAAAGTTAGACCCGGCCGACCGCCTGAAGACCGCCTTCATCACGCCATTCGGAGCTTTCTGCTACCTGACTATGACATTCGGCTTGAGAAATGCCGGTGCCACTTTTCAGCGTTGCATGCAGAAGTGCCTCCTCAAGCAGCTCGGCAGAAATGCCCACGTCTACGTAGACGACATTGTGGTGAAGACGGAGAAGTGCGGCACCTTGCTGGAAGACCTCAAGGAAACATTTGAGAACCTGCGCCGTTTCCAGATCAAGCTCAACCCCAAGAAATGTGTGTTCAAAGTGCCAGCCGGCCAGCTTCTAGGCTTCCTGGTCTCCGAACGCGGCATCGAATGCAACCCAGTGAAGATCCAGGCCATTGAGAGAATGTCGATTCCCACCAAACTGCGAGACGTCCAGAAGTTTACCGGATGCTTGGCTTCCCTGAACCGCTTCATCAGCCGGCTTGGAGAAAAAGCTCTCCCCCTCTACCGCCTCATGAAGAAGACCACTCACTTCGAGTGGAACGACCAAGCCGACCAAGCTTTTCACGAGCTAAAGAAGATGCTGGCCACGCCGCCTGTCCTGGCGGCGCTGACTGAGAAAGAGCCCATGCTCCTTTACATTGCTGCAACCAGCCGGGTGGTCAGCACCGTCATTGTAGTCCAGCACCCAGAAGAGGGCCGAGCCCAGCCGGTCCAGAGGCCGGTGTACTATTTGAGTGAGGTGTTGTCTACCTCGAAGCAGAACTACCCGCACTACCAGAAGATGTGCTATGGCGTGTACTTCGCCGCCAAGAAGCTGAAGCCCTACTTTCAATAGCACCCCATCACGGTCGTATGCACAACCCCGCTTGCCGAGATCATAGGCAGCCGGGATGCATCTGGCCGGGTGGCGAAATGGGCCATCGAGCTAGCCCCTTACACGGTCTTCTACCAGCCTCGCACCGCCATCAAGTCCCAAACATTGGCCGACTTCCTTGTCGACTGGGCCGAGACCTAGTACCTGCCGCCGGCTCTCGACTTCACTCACTGGCGCCTGCACTTCGACGGGTCCAAGATGCGCACCGGCTTGGGAGCCAGCGTCATCCTCACCTCTCCCAAAGGCGACAAGCTCAGATACACACTGCAAATTCACTTTGCCGCCTCCAACAACCTGGCCGAGTACGAGGCGCTCGTACACGGGCTCCGGCTTGCCAAAGAGCTCGGCATACGCCGGATCCTATGTTACGGCGACTCGAACTTGGTAGTCCAGCAATCATCCGGCGACTGGGACGCCAAGGACGCAAATATGGCAAGCTACCGCTTCCTCGTTCAGCAGATCAGCGGGTACTTTGAAGGATGCGAGTTCCTCCACGTACCGCGAGCCGACAACGAGCCAGCAGATACCCTGGCTCGAATAGGCTCCACTCGGCAGGCAATACCAACCGGTGTCTCTCTGCAACGCCTCCTCAAGCCGTCTATCAAGCCGTCCCCAGAGTCCGATTCCATCTTCGTGCCGCCTGACCTCGGCGCAGCCGGATCCGGCTTGAAGAACCAAGCAGGCGGCCCGGGGACTTCAGTAGGCGGCTCGGGGACTTCCGTAGCTACACCCGACCCGGGGACTTCTGAACCTGGCTCGGGGACTGCGGTAGTCGGCCCGGGGACTGCACCAGCACAACAGGCGGCGGCCGACTCCAGCATTTCACCACCCAGCCCGCCCACCCTGGTCGCAGTAGCCGTGTTGGCAATAGAGGAAGTCACGGCTCCATCATGGGCCCAGCCCATCCTCAACTTCCTGATAAACCAAGAACTGCCGGCTGACGAGACGGAGGCAAGACAAGTCCAACGCCGAGCCGGAGCATACACAATCGTCAACAGAGAGCTCGTCAGGCGCAGTGTCACTGGATTCTTCCAGCGATGCGTCGAGCAAGAGAAGGGCATAGCAATCCTTAGAGACATCCACCAAGGCGAATGCGGCCACCATGCGACCTCAAGATCACTCGTCGCCAAAGCTTTCCGCCATGGATTCTTTTGGCCGACTCCTTTGGACGACGCCAAGGAGTTAGTTAAACATTGCAAAGGGTGCCAAGTCTTCAGCTCCAAGCAACACCTGCCGGCTTCGGCACTCAAGACCATTCCCCTCACTTGGCCCTTCGCCGTTTGGGGACTGGACATGGTGGGCCCATTCAAGACGGCGCGCGGCGGCATGACACATCTACTTGTCGCCGTGGACAAATTCACCAAATGGGTTGAGGCAAAGCCGATCAAGAAGCTGAATGGGCCGACTGTCGTGACATTCATCGCAGATATAACAACTCGGTACGGCGTGCCACAACGCATCATCACCGACAACGGCATGAATTTCGCCAAGGGAGCCTTGGCATGTTTCTGCGCGACGCAGGGCATCCGACTGGACTTAGCGTCCGTTGCCCACCCGCAGTCAAACGGCCAAGTCGAGCGAGCCAACGGCCTCATCCTTTCCGGCATCAAGCCCCGACTGGTCGTGCCACTGGAGCGCTCGGCCGGCTGCTGGCTCGATGAGCTGCCGGCCGTCCTCTAGAGTCTGCGCACTACCCCAAACAAGTCAACCGACTTCACTCCTTTCTTCCTCGTGTATGGTGCCGAGGCAGTCATCCCAACCGACATCGAGTTCGACACGCCTCGGGTGACCATGTACACGGAGGCGAAGGCCAAGGAAGCACGAGAAGACGGCGTCGACCTGCTGGAAGAGAGCCGGCTGTTAGCCCTCAGCCGGTCCGCCATCTACCAGCAGGGTCTGCGCCGCTACCACAACCGGAAGGTCAAGCCAAGGTCTTTCCAAGAGGGCGACCTTGTGCTCCGGCTGATCCAGCGAACAGCCGGCCAACACAAGCTCTCGGCCCCTTGGGAAGGCCCCTTTGTCATCAGCAGAGCGCTAGGAAACGACTCCTACTACCTGATCGACGCACAGAAGCCGAAGGCACGAAAGAGAGACGACTCCGGCAAAGAGTCGGAACGACCATGGAACGCCAACCTCCTCCGAGGATTTTACAGTTGAAATGCAGTATGTATCACACTACTTTTTGTACTAAGTACAAGACAATAGGCCCCCCGAGGAGAACTCGGGGACTGCCATCTTTTATCTATGAATGAAGAGCATCATGCTTATGATTATGTCACTACATTCACTTTTTTCGTCCGGCACCGGATTCGACTAGTCGGCCCGGGGACTCGCCGCCTTGAGTTATATTAGAAGTCCTACTCGCGGTCAGACAAGTAGTGTGCCGGCACCCAAGCCCTCTCTTGCCGAAAGTCGCAGTTCGAAGAATCGGCTGTTCGGCTGGTAAGAGTTAAAGGCAAGAAAGGACGCCCACATGAAAAACGGCTAGGGACTAACGGACTAGTATAACAAAAACCGGCTTTCTCCTACCGCCGACCGACTACCGGAGTAGACGGCCGGCCGGCTTCCATTCACCTCGCTACAATCTAAGAAAGCTCGAGTACTTGCCTTCCCCAAAAAATAGCCAAGTTCTTCCCTAGCCACAGACTGCAGAGCAGCTGTCGGCTGGGAAGGCAGCAGTCAGGGGAAGGCGGCAAAGGAAACAGCCTAAGGATAAAAAGGATACGCGAATGGAAGCCAAACACAATGATTATATTTACACAAAAGACCTTCGAAAGGCCAGCATTCAACATAGTCTGAATACACCCCTAGTGGGTGGAACTGCGCAAGTTTAATAAAAATTGTTCAAAGAGTAACAATCAGGAAAAGCAAGGACGGCAGATTAAGCCAAGGGAACGACGGGCGAGTCGGGCAGGTCGGTAGAGACGATAGTGCTGGCTGGAGGAGTGGCCGGCTGGCGAACCTCGGCATGATCACCACCTCCCGCAGAAGGCGCACTAGCACGCGCCTCGTTGCTGGAGGCACGATCATGCTGAGGCGGGCTGGTCGCTTCGCCGGCTGGCTCGCCGTCTTCGCCTTCCTCCCCTTCTTCGTATTCGCCTTCATCGCTGGAAGTGATCTCCTCCGCCGTGTCCTCACCCTCTGCCGGGTCTAGCCCGAACCATTCCTCCGGCTGGGCAACGCCGTTGTCATCTATCTCAGGAGCAAAGGTGTTGATGTCAGTGCACTCGGCGATCGTCGAGGCACGCTGGGCGATAGCCGGCCGCACCCCCTTCATCTCTTCGTCGGCTTCCAGCCGCCAGGTGCGTAGCTGGTCCTGGTTCAGCCCGGGATACCAGGCTCGGACGAACTCCAGCGCCCGTCCAGCTCCAAGCCGGGCCACTGATGCCTTCCAAGCCTCAAAGCGGCCAACCGCAACCTCCAGCCAGTCGGCAGTCCGACTCGGGGTGCGGGGAATCGTTTCGCCTGGCCAGAGGGCGGCCAACACTTGCGCCCCGGCGCGCTGAAGGCGGCGGAGCATGCGGTGAGCCGGCTGCAGCCGGGCTTGGATCGCCAAGAGCTGCTCCTCAAGCGTCCGGCTCGCGTCCGGCGCGATCTCAGCCCCCGCCTGCCGGCATGCCTCGCGGTGGGCCTCGATGGTCTGGGTGGCAACGACGGCGTAGCCAGGGAAGTAGTCTGCGCAAAGAACAAAAAGCAGCACAAATCAGAAGACAAATCAGGGGGCAAGGGGCAAGCAAGGAGTGAGGAAGGAGGTTTACCATCGATTAGATCATCAACCCGGCCGTAGCCCTCGCTCAACGCTTGTTTTGCCTCAGCCCAGCCCGCCGCTTCGGTCTCGAACTCAGCTTTGAGGGCGGCCTCGCTGTCCTGCGCCTTCTTCAGGGCCGCCTTGTGGCTCTCCTCCTGGTCGGCCAACTTCTTGGCCAGGCGGTCACGCTGCAGGACTAAGGCGTTGCACTCGGCCTCCTTGGCGTGAAGGGCGGTCTGGACCCCGCCGAGCTGCTCCCTCGAGTCGGCATTGGCCCCTACAGGCATGAAGACAAAGGAAAAATCAATAAGGAAGAAGTCGTCGCAGAAGATCCGACCCGACTGCTCAGCAGTCGGCCCGAATCTCGGGGACTACACCAAGTGGGTGCGCTGACGCGCCTGTTGGGGAACGTAGTAATTTCAAAAAAATTCCTACGCACACGCAAGATCATGGTGATGCATAGCAACGAGAGGGGAGAGTGTTGTCTACGTACCCTCGTAGACCGAAGCGGAAGCGTTGACACAACGTAGAGGAAGTAGTCGTACGTCCTCCTCCCGATCCGACCGATCCAAGCGCCGTTACTCCGACACCTCCGAGTTCTTGACACACGTACAGCTCGATGACGTTCTCCGGGCTCCGATCCAGCAAAGCTCTCGGGGAAGAGTTTCGTCAGCACGACGGCGTGGTGACGATCTTGATGAACTACCGACGTAGGGCTTCGCCTAAGCACTGCGACAATATGACCGAGGTGGAATATGGTGGAGGGGGCACCGCACACGGCTGAGGAACGATCATGAAGATCAACTTCTGTGTCTTGGGGTGCCCCCTACCCCCGTATATAAAGGAGCAAGGGGGGAGGCCGGCCGGCCCTATGGCGCGCGCCAGGAGGAGGAGTCCTCCTCCTAGTAGGAGTAAGACTCCCCTCTTTCCTACTCCTACAAGGAGGGGAAAGGAAGGGGGAGAGGGAGAGGGAAAGGGGGGCGCCGCCCCCCTCTCCTAGTCCAATTCAAACCAGAGGGGGAGGGGGGCGCGGACCACCCTGGCCGCCCCTCTCTCGCTCCACTAAGGCCCATGTGGCCCAATACTTCTCCCGGGGGGTTCCGGTAACCCCTCCGGCACTCCGGTTTTATCCGAAACCACTCGGAACCATTCCGATGTCCGAATATAGTCGTCCAATATATCAATCTTTACGTCTCGACCATTCCGAGACTCCTCGTCATGTCCATGATCTCATCCGGGACTCCGAACTAACTTCGGTACATCAAAATGCATAAACTCATAATAACTGTCATCGTAACCTTAAGCGTGCGGACCCTACGGTTCGAGAACAATGTAGACATGACCGAGACACCTCTCTGGTCAATAACCAATAGCGGGACCTGGATGCCCATATTGGCTCCTACACATTCTACGAAGATCTTTATCGGTCAGACCGCATAACAACATACGTTGTTCCCTTTGTCATCGGTATGTTACTTGCCCGAGATTCAATCGTCGGTATCCAATACCTAGTTCAATCTCGTTACCGGCAAGTCTCTTTACTCATTTTGTAATACATCATCTCGCAACTAACTCATTAGTTGCAATGCTTGCAAGGCTTAAGTGATGTGCATTACCGAGAGGGCCCAGAGATACCTCTCCGACATTCGGAGTGACAAATCCTAATCTCGAAATACGCCAACCCAACAAATACTTTCGGAGACACCTGTAGAGCTCCTTTATAATCACCCAGTTATGTTGTGACGTTTGGTAGCACACAAAGTGTTCCTACGTTAAACGGGAGTTGCATAATCTCATAGTCAAAGGAACATGTATAAGTCATGGAGAAAGCAATAGCAACAAACTAAACGATCGGGTGCTAAGCTAATGGAATGGGTCATGTCAATCAGATCATTCAACTAACGATGTGACCTTGTTAATCAAATGACAACTCCTTTGTCTATGGTTAGGAAACTTAACCATCTTTGATTAACAAGCTAGTCAAGTAGAGGCATACTAGTGACACTCTGTTTGTCTATGTATCCACACATGTATTATGTTTCCTGTTAATACCATTCTAGCATGAATAATAAACATTTATCATGATATATAAGGAAATAAATAATAACTTTATTATTGCCTCTAGGGCATATTTCCTTCAGTCTCCCACTTGCACTAGAGTCAATAATCTAGATTACACAGTAATGATTCTAACACCCATGGAGTCTTGGTGCTGATCATGTTTTGCTCGTGGACGAGGCTTAGTCAACGGGTCTGCTACATTCAGATCCGTATGTATCTTTGCAAATCTCTATGTCTCCCACCTGGACTAAATCCCGGATGGAATTGAAGCGTCTCTTGATGTGCTTGGTTCTCTTGTGAAATCTGGATTCCTTTGCCAAGGCAATTGCACCAGTATTGTCACAAAATATTTTCATTGGACCCGATGCACTAGGTATGACACCTAGATCGGATATGAACTCCTTCATCCAGACTCGTTCATTTGCTGCTTCCGAAGCAGCTATTTACTCTGCTTCACATGTAGATCCTGCCACGACGCTTTGTTTAGAACTGCACCAACTTACAGCTCCACCGTTTAATGTAAATACGTATCCGGTTTGCGATTTAGAATCGTCCGGATCAGTGACAAAGCTTGCATCAACGTAACCGTTTACGACGAGCTCTTTGTCACCTCCATATACGAGAAACATTTCCTTAGTCCTTTTCAGGTACTTCAGGATATTCTTGACCGCTGTCCAGTGATCCACTCCTGGATTACTTTGGTACCTCCCTGCCAAACTTATAGCAAGGCACACATCGGGTCTGGTACACAACATTGCATACATGATAGAGCCTATGGCTGAAGCATAGGGAACATCTTTCATCTTCTCTCTATCTTCTGCAGTGGTCGGGCGTTGAGTCTTACTCAACTTCACACCTTGTAACACAGGCAAGAACCCTTTCTTTGCTTGATCCATTTTGAACTTCTTCAAAACTTTGTCAAGGTATGTGCTTTGTGAAAGTCCAATTAAGCGTCTTGATCTATCTCTATAGATCTTAATGCCCAATATGTAAGCAGCTTCACCGAGGTCTTTCATTGAAAAACTCTTATTCAAGTATCCCTTTATGCTATCCAGAAATTCTATATCATTTCCAATCAGTAATATGTCATCTACATATAATATCAGAAATGCTACAGAGCTCCCAGTCACTTTCTTGTAAATACAGGCTTCTCCAAAAGTCTGTACAAACCCAAATGCTCTGATCACACTGTCAAAGCGTTTATTCCAACTCCGAGATGCTTGCACCAGTCCATAAATGGATCGCTGGAGCTTGCACACTTTGTTAGCTCCCTTTGGATCGATAAAACCTTCTGGTTGCATCATATACAACTCTTCTTCTAGAAATCCATTCAGGAATGCAGTCTTTACATCCATTTGCCAAATTTCATAATCATAAAATGCGGCAATTGCTAACATGATTTGGACAGACTTAAGCATTGCTACGGGTGAGAAGGTCTCATCGTAGTCAATCCCTTGAACTTGTCGAAAACCTTTCGCGACAAGTCGAGCTTTGTAGATAGTAACATTACCATCAGCGTCAGTCTTCTTCTTAAAGATCCACTTATTCTCTATTGCTTGCTGACCCTCGGGCAAGTCAACCAAAGTCCACACTTTGTTGTCATACATGGATCCCATCTCAGATTTCATGGCTTCTAGCCATTTTTCGGAATCTGGGCTCACCATCGCTTCTCCATAGTTCGTAGGTTCACCATGATCTAGTAGCATGATTTCCAGAACAGGATTGTCGTACCACTCTGGCGCGGATCTTACTCTGGTTGATCTACGAGGTTCTGTAGTAACTTGATCTGAAGTTGCATGATCATCATCATTAACTTCCTCACTAATTGGTGTAGGTTCTACAGAAATAGTTTTCTGTGATGTACTACTTTCCAATAAGGGAGCAGGTACAGCTACCTCATCAAGTTCTACTTTCCTCCCACTCACTTCTTTCGAGAGAAACTCCTTTTCTAGAAAGACTCCGAATTTAGCAACAAAAGTCTTGCCTTCGGATCTGTGATAGAAGGTGTATCCAACAGTTTCTTTTGGATATCCTATGAAGATACATTTTTTCGATTTGGGTTCGAGCTTATTAGGTTGAAGCTTTTTCACATAAGCATCGCAGCCCCAAATTTTAAGAAACGACAACTTTGGTTTCTTGCTAAACCATAGTTCATAAGGTGTCATCTCAACGGATTTTGACGGTGTCCTATTTAACGTGAATGCGGCCGTCTCTAAAGCATAACCCCAAAACGATAGCGGTAAATCTGTAAGAGACATCATAGATCGCACCATATCTAGTAAAGTACGATTACGACGTTCGGACACACCATTGCGTTGTGGTGTTCCGGGTGGCGTGAGTTGCGAAACTATTCCGCATTGTTTCAAATGTAGACCAAACTCGTAACTCAAATATTCTCCTCCACGATCAGATCGTAGAAACTTTATTTTCTTGTTATGATGATTTTCAACTTCACTCTGAAATTCTTTGAACCTTTCAAATGTTTCAGACTTGTGTTTCATTAAGTAGACATAACCATATCTGCTTAAATCATCTGTGAAGGTGAGAGAATAACGATATCCGCCACGAGCCTCAATGTTCATTGGACCACATACATCTGTATGTATGATCTCCAATAAATCTGTTGCTCTCTCCATAGTATCGGAGAACGGTGTTTTGGTCATCTTGCCCATGAGGCACGATTCGCAAGTGCCAAGTGATTCATAATCAAGTGGCTCCAAAAGTCCATCAGTATGGAGTTTCTTCATGCTCTTTATACCGATATGACCTAAACGGCAGTGCCACAAATAAGTTGCACTATCATTATCAACTCTGCATCTTTTGGCTTCAACACTATGAATATGTGTATCACTACTATCGAGATTCATCAAAAATAGACCACTCTTTAAAGGTGCATGACCATAAAAGATATTACTCATATAAATAGAACAACCATTATTCTCTGATTTAAATGAATAACCGTCTCGCATCAAACAAGATCCAGATATAATGTTCATGCTCAACGCTGGCACCAAATAACAATTATTCAGGTCTAATACTAATCCCGAAGGAAGATGTAGAGGTAGCGTGCCGACTGCGATCACATCGACTTTGGAACCGTTTCCCACACGCATCGTCACCTCGTCCTTAACCAACCTTCGCTTAATCCGTAGTCCCTGTTTCGAGTTGCAAATATTAGCAACAGAACCAGCATCAAATACCCAGGTGCTACTGCGAGCATCAGTAAGGTACACATCAATAACATGTATATCACATATACCTTTGTTCACCTCGCCATCCTTCTTATCCGCCAAATACTTGGGGCAGTTCCGCTTCCAGTGACCAGTCTGCTTGCAGTAGAAGCACTCAGTTTCAGGCTTAGGTCCAGACTTGGGTTTCTTCTCTTGAGTAACAACTTGTTTGCTGTTCTTCTTGAAGTTCCCCTTCTTCTTCCCTTTGCCCTTTTTATTGAAACTAGTGGTCTTATTGACCATCAACACTTGATGCTCCTTCTTGATTTCTACCTTCGCAGCTTTTAGCATTGCGAAGAGCTCGGGCATTGTCTTATCTATCCCTTGCATATTATAGTTCATCACGAAGCCTTTGTAGCTTGGTGGCAGTGATTGAAGAATTCTGTCAATGACACAATCATCCGGAAGATTGACTCCCAGTTGATTCAAGTGATTATAATACCCAGACATTCTGAGTATATGCTCACTGACAGAACTATTCTCCTCCATCTTGCAGCTATAGAACTTATTGGAGACTTCATATCTCTCAATCCGGGCATTCTGTTGGAATATTAACTTCAACTCCTGGAACATCTCATATGCTCCATGATGTTCAAAACGTCGTTGAAGTCTCGGTTCTAAGACGTAAAGCATGGCACACTGAACTATCAGTAGTCATCAGCTTTGCTCTGCCAGACGCTCACAACATCTGGCGTTGCTCCAGCAGCAGGCCTGGCACCCAGCGGTGCTTCCAGGACGTAACTCTTCTGTGCAGCAATGAGGATAATCCTCAAGTTACGGACCCAGTCCGTATAATTGCTACCATCATCTTTCAACTTTGCTTTCTCAAGGAACGCATTAAAATTCAACGGAACAACAACACGAGCCATCTATCTACAATCAACATAAACAAGCAAGATACTATCAGGGACTAAGTTCATGATAAATTTAAGTTCAATTAATCATATTACTTAAGAACTCCCACTTAGATAGACATCTCTCTAATCCTCTAAGTGATCACGTGATCCAAATCAACTAAACCATGTCCGATCATCACGTGAGATGGAGTAGTTTCAATGGTGAACATCACTATGTTGATCATATCTACTATATGATTCACGCTCGACCTTTCGGTCTCCGTGTTCCGAGGCCATATCTGTTATATGCTAGGCTCGTCAAGTTAAACCTGAGTATTCCGCGTGTGCAACTGTTTTGCACCCGTTGTATTTGAACGTAGAGCCTATCACACCCGATCATCACGTGGTGTCTCAGCACGAAGAACTTTCACAACGGCGCATACTCAGGGAGAACACTATTACTATGATAATTTAGTGAGAGATCATCTTATAATGCTACCGTCAATCAAAGCAAGATAAGATGCATAAAAGGATAAACATCACATGCATTCAATATAAGTGATATGATATGGCCATCATCATCTTGTGCTTGTGATCTCCATCTCCGCAGCACCATCATGATCACCATCGTCACCGGCGCGACACCTTGATCTCCATCGTAGCATCGTTGTCGTCTCGCCAATCTTATGCTTCTACGACTATCGCTACCGCTTAGTGATAAAGTAAAGCATTACAGGGTGATTGCATTGCATACAATAAAGCGACAACCATACGGCTCCTGCCGGTTGCCGATAACTCGGTTACAAAACATGATCATCTCATACAATAAAATTTAGCATGATGTCTTGACCATATCACATCACAACATGCCCTGCAAAAACAAGTTAGACGTCCTCTACTTTGTTTGTTGCAAGTTTTACGTGGCTGCTACGGGCTTAAGCAAGAACCAATCTCACCTACGCATCAAAACCACAACGATAGTTTGTCAAATAGACTCCGTTTTAACCTTCTCAAGGACCGGGCGTAGCCATACTCGATTCAACTAAAGTTGGAGAAACTGACACCTGCCAGCCACCTGTGTGCAAAGCACGTCGGTAGAACCAGTCTCGCGTAAGCGTACGCATAATGTCGGTCCGGGCCGCTTCATCCAACAATACCGCCGAACCAATGTATGACATGCTGGTAGGCAGTATGACTTGTATCGTCCACAACTCACTTGTGTTCTACTCGTGCAAAACATCAAACCATAAAAACCAGGCTCGGATGCCACTGTTGGGGAACGTAGTAATTTCAAAAAATTTCCTACGCACACGCAAGATCATGGTGATGCATAGCAACGAGAGGGGAGAGTGTTGTCTACGTACCCTCGTAGACCGAAGCGGAAGCATTGACACAACATAGAGGAAGTAGTCGTACGTCCTCCTCCCGATCCGACCGATCCAAGCGCCGTTACTCCAGCACCTCCGAGTTCTTGACACACGTACAGCTCGATGACGTTCTCCGGGATCTGATCCAGCAAAGCTCTCGGGGAAGAGTTTCGTCAGCACGACGGCGTGGTGACGATCTTGATGAACTACCGACGCAGGGCTTCGCCTAAGCACTGCGACAATATGACCGAGGTGGAATATGGTGGAGGGGGGCACCGCACACGGCTGAGGAACGATCACGAAGATCAACTTCTGTGTCTTGGGGTGCCCCCCTGCCCCTGTATATAAAGGAGCAAGGGGGGAGGCCGGCCGGCCCTATGGCGCGCGCCAGAAGGAGGAGTCCTCCTCCTAGTAGGAGTAGGACTCCCCTCTTTCCTACTCCTACTAGGAGGGGGAATGGAAGGGGGAGAGGGAGAGGGAAAGGGGGGCGCCGCCCCCCCTCTCCTACTCCAGTTCGGACCAGAGCGGGAGGGGGCACGCGGCCCACCCTGGCCGCCCCTCTCTCTCTCCACTAAGGCCCCTGTGGCCCAATACTTCTCCCGGGGGGTTCCGGTAACCCCTCCGGCACTCCGGTTTTATCCGAAACCACTCGGAACCATTCCAATGTCCGAATATAGTCGTCCAATATATCAATCTTTACGTCTCGACCATTCCGAGACTCCTCGTCATGTCCGTGCTCTCATCCGGGACTCTGAACTAACTTTGGTACATCAAAATGCATAAACTCATAATAACTGTCATCGTAACCTTAAGCGTGCGGACCCTACGGTTCGAGAACATTGTAGACATGACCGAGACACGTCTCCGGTCAATAACCAATAGCGGGACCTGGATGCCCATATTGGCTCCTACACATTCTACGAAGATCTTTATCGGTCAGACCGCATAACAACATACGTTGCTCCCTTTGTCATCGGTATGTTACTTGCCCGAGATTCGATCGTCGGTATCCAATACCTAGTTCAATCTCGTTACCGGCAAGCCTCTTTACTCGTTTCGTAATACATCATCTCGCAACTAACTCATTAGTTGCAATGCTTGCAAGGCTTAAGTGATGTGCATTACCGAGAGGGCCCAGAGATACCTCTCCGACATTCGGAGTGACAAATCCTAATCTCGAAATACGCCAACCCAACAAATACTTTCGGAGACACCTGTAGAGCTCCTTTATAATCACCCAGTTACGTTGTGACGTTTGGTAGCACACAAAGTGTTCCTACGTTAAACGGGAGTTGCATAATCTCATAGTCAAAGGAACATGTATAAGTCATGGAGAAAGCAATAGCAACAAACTAAACGATCGGGTGCTAAGCTAATGGAATGGATCATGTCAATCAGATTATTCAACTAATGATGTGACCTTGTTAATCAAATGACAACTCCTTTGTCTATGGTTAGGAAACTTAACCATCTTTGATTAACAAGCTAGTCAAGTAGAGGCATACTAGTGACACTCTGTTTGTCTATGTATCCACACATGTATTATGTTTCCTGTTAATACAATTCTAGCATGAATAATAAACATTTATCATGATATATAAGGAAATAAATAATAACTTTATTATTGCCTCTAGGGCATATTTCCTTCAGCGCCCCCACAGGAGACGAAGGAAACAAAACACGCACTCCGGCTGTTGGTCAGGTCCTCAGCCTTCTGGCCCAGCTCCTGAGCCTGGGAGTTGAAGACGGCAGTGCGGAGGTTATGGTATTCCTGGAAGATCAGATAGGATGCAAGAATAAGATAGCTGTCAGGACCTAGTAAGTTCCAAGCCGCCTGCTCAGCAGCCGACTCGGAACTCGGGGACTACACCCAGTGGGTGCGCTAACGCGCCCCCACAGGAGAAATCAAAAAAGCAAATCAACCAAGGCCAGAAGACTCACCCGGATGACGGCCCGCGTCGAGAGGAAATCTTGGGTATATCGCTGCAGCGAGGCGGCCTGAGCCTGAAGCCGGTTCCGGACCTCCTGGGCCGCCGCATTCAGCTCGGCCGTCCCCCCGTTGGGCGTCCACTCGGACGTGCTGGAGCTGGCCGCCTCCAGGGCCTCCGCCGTCCGGCTGGCGCCCGCAGCTCTGTGCGGCTCTGGCACAGGGGTAGCTCCCCTCGCGCGCCGGCGAAATGCCAGCTGCACCTCGAGGCCGGCTCCTGCTGCCGGCTCGCTCTCGGCCGGACGCTCCGGCGCCGCGGCCGGTTGGCCGCTTTGGCCCGCTCCAGTCGGCGCCGTCCGCGGCACCTCCTCCAAGACAACCACGTTATCCTCCCTCCTCTCCGTCTCCGACCGGCCGCGGTCGGCTCCCTCTGACGGGGGCATGGGGACGTCGGGGGCCATGGCGGGAGGGGAACGACGAGCTGCGAAGGCTGGTTGCGAGAGGCCTCCGCCTCCTTCTCCGCGGCCGCCGTCTCCGCCCGGGCCTGGGCTGCCGCGTCGGCTTGCGCCTTCGCCGACTTCTCCTTTGCCGCCTGGGCGGCCCTTCGCTCCGCCGCCTCCCGCTCCTCCCGCGCCTCCTGCGCGTACCGCTCTATAGCCTCCATGAGGTCGGCACGGGGATCCACGCGGCGGGAGCCTGAGGACCCTCCAGTCGGCCCGACTACGGAGCCGGCGGGACCCCGCTCAAGGGAAAGCGGCGCCCTGATCGGCGAGCCAAGAAAAAGTTCAGAACAGCCTCAATCGAAGAAGACAACAAAAAATACAAGTCGTTTGACACTTACACCGAAACCGCCTGCGGCTGCTTCACCACCTTGCGAAAACGGGCCGCCTTCGCGGCCGCCTCGTCCCGCTTGGTCGCCGCCGTGGAGCCCTTGGATTTCTTCAGCCGGCTGCCGAAGTAGGTCGACGCGGCCCGGCGTTTCTGCGCGCCGCCACGGGCAGCCGGCGCGGCAGACGGACCCGCGCCTTGATGATCAAGCGCCGGCTGGCGGTGCGGAACGACTTCGACCTCATCATCGTCCGCCCAGTCCTCGAGGCCGGCCCCGAGCCCCGCGCCGCCTGCCTCGCCGCCTTCCCCCACGATAGCTTCTTCCATGGCGGCCGCTCCAAGGTCCGGATCATCGACGTCATCCATCGTGCGGTCAGGAAGGAGCTGGCGCTCTACCCCTGCGGCCCCAGCCGCCGGCGGAAGAAGGGGGTTCTCCTGAAGACAAACCAACTGATCAGAAGTCGGCCATCATGAGACCGGCTACAAAAAAAAGAAAGAGAAGAAGAAAAACTTACGGCAGGCGGTGGGTTGGCGCGAGAATATGGCTCTGTGCCGTATCGCCAATCCTCGACGAGCTTGCAGTTGGAGATGTTGTTCACCATATAGGACACCTCGACGTGGGGCATCTCCCTGGTGCTCAGCCGGCACGGGTCGAAGCGGCCGCTCATCTGACAAATCATGTGAGGCCGGCCTTGGAGCGGAAGTACTCGGCGCTCCACGAAGGCGGCCACCAGGTCGGCTCCGGTTAGGCCCTCCGACTGGGTCATTACCCGGAGCCGGGCAACAACGGCGTTCTCGGCCTGAGACAGCGACCTGGCCCGGTAGCTCCACGAGGGTTGCCTCCCAGCCGGCGGGCCGGCTACGTAAGCCGGCAGGTTGACGAAGTTGCCTTGCTGGGCGACATTCTTCACGCAAAAATAGGACTTCTGCCAGAGTTTCACCGACTGGATCAGCGGGATGGACGGGAACGGATTGTTCTCGCCCGTCCTCCTCATGGCGAGGAAGGCTCAGTAGGGGGCAGGTGTCGTGGTTCTAAGTCTGACAGTAGAATGGGGGGTAGGAATGGAGAGGCAAGATCCTAGCTCTGGAGTAGTTGTGCACGCAAGGAGTTATCGAGTTCAGGCCTTTCTCGGAGGAAGTAATAGCCCTACGTCTCGGAGCCCGGAGGCGGTCGACTGGATTATATGCATGAGCGTTACAAAGATGCGAACCCTTCTTCCTGTGGAGGGGGGTGGCTTATATATAGTTCGCCCAGACCCCAGCCAGCCCACGTAATGAAGGGTTTTAAGGTACATTAAGGCAGGGCGTTACTGGAAACGCCCTGCATAAAGTGCTATTAAGGCTATAAAGGCTATTTAATTACAGACCGTTTGGATGCGGAGTGGCTCCTGTTCTTCCGATGGTTGAGTGAATCTTCATGGTCGAGTGTCTCCATGTTAGTCGAGTGAATGCTTATCAGGTCGACTGGTAAGCAGCCTCTTTTAGTAAGTGACCTTGGGGAGGGTACCCTTGGGCAAGCCCATGACCCTACCCTAGGTACATGACTTCATCATTAGCCCCCGAATGGATCGAGGTTTGAGTGAGGAAGGAGTTTGATAGTCTTCCAACCTGGTTCTTGTGTTGAAAGCGTGTCTTGCCTTGGATCATGGGCCTTCCAGTGATGGCTTCAAATTCTCTTTCAGTCGCCTTGATCCATTCTTTGCGTTTGTTGAGTGAACTTTGTAGCCTTGAGGATCTCCGACTGACAGATCGGTGGAGACCCGCTGTCAGGTTGGTTGCTCTGTGGTTAGAGGATTTCACGGGATCCGAATTTTGGGAAGCGCGCGAAGCGGAGAAAACCGCGGCACTCGGATGGGACGAGACGATGACGCCTCGATCTTCGCGCCGCCTTTTTCACCATGTATCACTCGCGCGCCTGTTGCGGGATTTGACAGATTGCCTGGGCCTACCAGTCAGCCACTCGGAAGCAGCCTTATTTAAGGCGCCGGGCGGGCGCATTTTGAACAGTGCCAACACAATCTTCGTCTCCCTCCGCTTCCGAATCGCTCTGTAGCGCCTGCAGCTTTCTCCGCGCCGCCGCTTCGCACCAGTCTCGCCGGCGACAATGGGGAAGGAGAAGACCACGGCTTTGGAGTTGGCGAAGAAGGCGACGGCGACGGTGAAGGGGAGGGCGTCAAGCCGGGGCGGATCCTCGTCGCGGTCCAAGTTGCCGCAGGGTTGGGTCCAAGGGGATTGGATCCGCTCGACCATCACCGAGAAGGACCTCGCTGATCTGGCCGACGAGGGATTGATCCCTCACGGGTCAGCGAGGCTCCCGGGAAAGGAGTCGCAACCGCAACCTAATGAGGGTGAGTGTGTTCTTCTGGCCACTCATCTAGATCGTGGGTTTTCTCTGCCGCCGAGTCATTTCTTTCGAGGGTTTCTGATCTTCTTTGGGGCGCAACTCCATCATTTCACTCCCAATTCCATTGTCTTCCTCGCTGCCTTTGTTTCGCTGTGTGAAAATTTCTTGGGCTGCCGGCCGCACTGGGGGCTTTTCAAGCACATATTCACCTGCCGCTCTCAGTCAGTGAAGAGAACAAATCCAGATGACGAGAAAACCCAAGTGGTCCAGATGTGTGGGGGACTCGGAGTCCAGATGAGGGGCAAGAGCGCCTTTCCAGCGATGACTCTGCCTGACTCGGTTAGAGGGTGGCAGTCGACCTGGTTCTGCTGCCAAGACCAGTCGACGCCCGGGCAGTCGACTGGGCTCCCCCCTTTCTCCATGAGTCGAGTAGACAAGCCAGCCTCTCTGAAAGTGTTACCTGAGGAGAAGGCCCAAGTGAAGTTGTTGATGGAACGCGTAGTCCAGCTTATCCGCGACGGAGTGACTGGCATGGACCTCCTCGAAGTTTTCCTCCGACGGTGAATTCAACCACTGCAATACCGAGGCCATCCGATGTGGATGTACTCTGGTACCGACGACACTACTCGGATTGATCCAGAGGAGGTCGCTGAGGCCACATTGGAGAGGTGGATAACTGCCATTACTGGGAACAAGGACAATCCTCGAGGCGCCAGGAGAGTTCTCCCATTCGACCAGTCTCGTCAGCCAGACAAGGTGCGGATACCTTTCTCCGACTGATCTGTAATATTCAATCTTCCGAGACAGTCGATTGATCTTTCTCTTGTTTGTTGTTCTCCAGGAAATTACTGAAATGTACTCGACGCCCAATGGGGCGCATGAGTGGACCGTTAAAGGAGAGGCGAGCGGAGGTGAGAGCGAGGTCGAGCCAGAGGAGTGGGAGTCCGATGGCGGAGGAGAGGGAAGTGACGACGCCGACTCCAGCGAGGAGGAGGAGGAGGAAGAGGAACCTCCTCGCACAGAAAAGCGGTCCAAGCTTACGCACGACCCTGCGCGGGGACGGGGCAAGGCGACTACTCCTGTTGGGCAGTCGTCGAAGCGTCCCAGGACCTCTTCGCCAGCGCCGACTGAAAAAGCTCCCAAGCATCCGCGTGCGATGCCTTCCAAGCCCCCCAAGGCTTTGCCTCGGATGAAGATGACTATCCCCACCATTTCTGGGTAAAGAGCTGAACTCGTCTTCTCTTGTTGAATGTAACAGATTTTGGTCGACTCATTGAGTGAGTCGACTGTCTTTCGAAATTTGCAGTGCTGCTACCTCGGACATTTCCGCCAAGGGTGATGATCAGGAGATGGAAGACGCTGCTACCTCCAACCCGGGTATAATTACTGATGCTCTGTTTTTAGTCGACTGCTGATTTCTTATCATTCCGGTCGGTTGAACTTTTCTTGCAGCTCCTCCACATGTCATTGACCTCCCTGATGACGACGATGAAGTGCCGCTGAGGGCGAGGAGGAACAAGAAGGCTCTGGCCGGTAAGACTCCACAAGCTAACCCAACGTCTGAGGTCGTGGCTCAGGATGGGGGTGACGTTGCTCGGACTTCAGTGACTTTTGCTGAACCGCTTACGAGTGCTCAACCTACTTCGTCGACTGCTGTTCCACCATCTCTTTTTGCTATCCACCGCGTCCCGGAAGACCCAGTGAGCGCTGCTAAGGAAGCCATAAGCCATGCAGGGGTTATGATGGAACAAGTGAAGATGGTTTGAGAGGCTGGTCAAGTGGCTTATGATGCTGCCTCAGCTCTTCAGAGTAATGTTCAGGTAAGTCGACTTGTCTATTTCGTCGTGAAATGCCACCCGAAAACTGCTTCTTTCTGAAGATTTTTGCTGTTTATACACCCACCAGGGTGTGTGTGTCGATTGAATTTCTGTGGGGGGCACGCTGAGTGCACCCACTGGGTGAAGTCCCCGAGGCTATGGTCGACTGCTGGCAGTCGACTATAGTCTTTATGCTTTCAAACTTCTTCACTCGGCCTGGTTGGATCAAGTCGAGTGGTATCAAGAAAACCTGTGGGGGCACGCTGAGTGCACCCACTGGGTGTAGTCCCCGAGGCTATGGTCGACTGCTGGCAGTCGGCTATAGTCTAAAGAACCTTATGCTCTCTTCTTTTATATATATATATATATATATATATATATATATATATATATATATATATATATATATATATATATATATATATATATATATATATATATATATATATATATATATATATACGGCTGACCGTCGACTACTAGTCATGCTTTAGAATCATATTTGGTCGACTGATCGAGCAGAATTTTTGAAAAATACCGGTGGGGGCACGCTGAGTGCACCCACTGGGTGTAGTCCCCGAGAGCTACTGTCGAATGTTTTGATTCGGCTGTAGTCTTAGAAGTGTCACATCCTTTCCTTTAGTCACTCGGACATAACTTGTCTTTCATGTCTTTTGTCAATTGTCTCTTTGCAGAAGTCTTGCGAGCTTGTTGCTCAGTTTGCTGATTTGAAGGAGAAACAAGTCCAGCTTAACCTCGACTTACAGTTTGCCCAGGAAAACTTGCAGAAGGCTAAGGATGACGCAAAAGGTATGGCTGGTGAGGATTCGACGGCTGTCTCTGTTTTTCTGCCTATTCTCAACTCTGTCCTCATTATTGTTTTGCAGACCAACTGGAGGAGGCTCTGAGGAAGAAAGATCTTAACCTTGCCGAAGCACAGAAGGCGGCTTCAGAGAAGATGAAGCTCGCTGGGGAGAAGCTTGCCTCAGTTGGTCGGCTCGAAGATGAGAATGCCAGGCTGAAGTCTGCCATTGATGCGGCCAACAAGGAAGCAAGTCGACTGAAAAATGACAAGATTGCTCTGACTGACAAGGTTGGCCATATGGCGGGGAAGCGTAATGATTTGGAGGTTTATCTCGGCGGTCTTGCCAAGAAATTATTCCTCATGCTCGAAGGTAATCCCCTTTGCTCGATTAACTTGTTGTTGCCGACTCATCATTTAATTATAATTTTGGACTGTCAAAACTTCTTTCAGAATTCTGTCAGAACTTCGAGGAAGAAACTGCTCGAGTGGAGACCAGTCTGGACCCCATCAACTCTCCTGTGAAGGACGAAGCTGCCATGAATGTTCTCCGGTTGGAGTCTCGCGTTGCTGGCGTGGTGGACTAGCTTGCTCGACTGAAGGCTGCAGTGTCGCGGATCGACTCTGCACTCTGGCCCAAACAGACGCTTCAGAATGACCTTGAATCCCTGGTCACTCGACTGAATGAAGTTCCAAGTCGAGTGCAAGAATGGAAAAAGTCTTCTGCCAGGTGTGGTGTCGATGTTGCTCTGTCGCTGGTTCGTGTCCACTGCAAGGAGGCGCGAGAAGATAAGCTGGCCGCCCTCCAAGTTGCCAATACCAGGAAGCATAATTTCCAGGACTTCATGGAGACCTTCATTGCTGCTGCCACTCGTATCTCAGACGGGATTGATTTGGACGAGTTTGTTGCACCATCCAGTCCTCCGCTGGAGGAGTAAAAAACTGATGTGTCTCGCTTTAAATTTGCCTCGGAATGCCCAGTGGTTTATGTAACCGATAAACTCTGTCGAGCCGGAGACTCGAGTACTTTTATTTGCGATCTAGGACCTTTTGCTCTTATCCGAACTTGATTTATCGTTGAATACCTTCATGGTTTGTCCATTGAGTGAGACTTGATTTTTACTCAAAATGACTTTGGCGAACACATGGCTGCATCTAAGCCCCCGAGTGGGAGGATTTTAATTACTTAGGCGAGCACTGGGCTGCAGCTAAGCCCCCGAGTGGGAGGCTTGCTCTCCACTCGGTAGGATTTTAATTACTTAGGCGAGCACTGAGCTGCAGCTAAGCCTCCGAGTGGGAGGTCTGCTCTCCACTCGGTAGGATTTTTAATTACTTAGGCGAGCGCCGGGCTGCAGCTAAGCCTCCGTGTGGGAGGTCTGCTCTCCACTCGGTAGGATTTTTGATTACTTAGGCGAACACGGGGCTGCAGCTAAGCCTCCGAGTGGGAGGTCTGCTCTCCACTCGGTAGGATTTTTAATTGCTTAGGCGAGCACCGGGCTGTAGCTAAGCCTCCGAGTGGGAGGTCTGCTCTCCACTCGGTAGGATTTTTAATTACTTAGGCGAGCACCGGGCTGCAGCTAAGCCTCCGAGTGGGAGGTCTGCTCTCCACTCGGTAGAATTTTTAATTACTTAGGCGAGCACTGGGCTGCAGCTAAGCCTCCGAGTGGGAGGTCTGCTCTCCACCCGGTAGAATTTTTTGAATGTAGCTTCTGAAGAAGAAGGAGGCAGTCGACCTGCGCCTTGCCGTCCTTGCGAAACGTATATTGAGAGTTTGACTAGATCCTTGGACTGTTATTAAGCCCTCGAGCGGGAAGCTGGCTTTCCGCTCGGTAGGAATTTTAAATACTTAGGCGAGCACTGGGCTGCAGCTAAGCCTCCGAGTGGGAGGTTTGCTCTCCACTCGGTAGGATTTCGAATACTTAGGCGAGTACTTGGACTGCAGCTAAGCCCCCGAGTGGGAGGCTGGCTCTCCACTCGGTAGGATTTTGAATACTTAGGCGAGTACTTGGACTCCAGCTAACCCCCGAGTGGGAGGCTGGCTCTCCACTCGGTAGGATTTTGAATACTTAGGCGAGTACTTGGACTGCAGCTAAGCCCCCGAGTGGGAGGCTGGCTCTCCACTCGGTAGGATTTTGAATACTTAGGCGAGTACTTGGACTGCAGCTAAGCCTCCGAGTGGGAGGCTGGCTCTCCACTCGGTAGGATTTTGAACACTTAGGCGAAACGGATTCGCAGCTAAGCCCCCGAGTAGGAGGCTGGCTCTCCACTCAGCAGGATTTTTTTTACAAACTTAGGCGAAACGGATTCGCAGCTAAGCCACCCACTGGGGGAAATTTCGACAAAAAGGAATAGCAATCTTCTGCGAAAATTATAACATTCTTGCTTTAGATAAAAGAACTACAGAAGTACTTTTATTACATCTCAACCGAGTGAGTTTTTAAGTGTAAAAAGGACGGAGTAACTCCGCATTCCAAGCTCGAGGTTCGTCGATCCGTCGATCAACGTTGTAGAGGTGATATGCTCCGTTGTGGAGAACTTTGGTGACGATGAAAGGGCCTTCCCAGGTGGGAGCGAGCTTGTGAGGTTTTTGCTGATCCACTCTGAGGACCAAGTCTCCTTCCTGAAAGGCTCGACTCTTTACGTTTCTGGCGTGGAACCGACGTAAGTCCTGCTGGTAGATAGTCGAGCGGATTAGG
Organism: Aegilops umbellulata; assembly: GCA_032464435.1. Lineage (NCBI taxonomy): Eukaryota > Viridiplantae > Streptophyta > Magnoliopsida > Poales > Poaceae > Aegilops > Aegilops umbellulata. Next base: position 449,314,442 of record CP136058.1, on the reverse strand, counting down.
GCCATCTCCCTCTCTTCTTCCAAGAGGTCGACTGCATCTTGCCGAGCTTGTTCTGTTTCTGCTTCAGAGTATAATTCGACTCGTGGTGCATTGTGAAGCAGATCGCTCGGCAGAACCGCTTCAGCCCCGTAGACCAGAAAGAATGGCGTTCTTCCAGTCGACAGATTAGGAGTGGTCCTTAATCCCCAAAGAACTGACGGAAGTTCGTCGACCCAAGCTCCTGCCGCGTGCTTGAGATCACGCATCAGTCGAGGTTTCAGCCCTTTGAGGATGAGACCATTCGCACGCTCTGCCTGCCCATTCGACTGAGGATGGGCAACTAAGGCATAGTCGACTCACGTGCCTTGGGAGGCGCAAAAGGCTTTGAATCTGTCGTTATCAAAGTTTGATCCATTGTCCGTGATGATGCTGTGTGGAACTCCATATTTGAATATCAGCTCTCTGATAAAACTGATAGCAGTGCTTGCATCGAGGTTCTTGATGGGTTTGGCTTCTATCCACTTGGTGAACTTGTCTACTGCAACCAATAAGTGAGTGAAGCCGCTTCTACCAGTTCTCAGAGGTCCAACCATGTCTAGCCCCCAAACAGCGAAGGGCCAGACGAGTGGAATGGTCTTCAGAGCGGAGGCGGGCTTGTGTGACATGTTGGAATAAAACTGGCACCCTTCGCATTTGTCGACTATGTCCTTTGCCATTTCATTCGCCCTCGGCCAGTAAAATCCCGCTCGGTACGCTTTAGCCACAATGGTCCGAGAGGACGCATGATGGCCACAGGTTCCCGAGTGGATATCTTCAAGAATTACCTAACCTTCTTCTGGCGTGATGCACTTCTGGCCAATTCCAATCGCGCTTTCCCTGTACAACTGCCCTTTGATTACTGTAAAGGCCTTGGATTGACAGACGATCTGTCGAGCCTCTTCTTCATCCTCTGGGAGCTCTTTCCTCATAATATACGCGATGTATGGCACTGTCCAGTCGGGAGTGACGACTACGATTTCCATAATCAGGTCGACCACGGCTGGAATCTCCACTTCAGTTGGATCGCTGAAGCTCTTTGGCTGCGGAGGTTCTTCTGTTAAAGGATCTTCCTGTATCGATGGCGTACGAATGTGCTCCAAACACACGTCACTGGGGATGGCTTCTCTCTTGGACCCAATTTTCGCCAAATCATCTGCAGCTTGGTTTTTCAGTCGGGGTATATGATGGAGCTCTAACCCCTCGAATCTCTTCTCCAACTTTCTCACCGCATTGCAATATCCCGTCATGGCTGGGCTTCGGACATCCCACTCCTTCATCACTTGATTAACAACCAGATCTGAGTCGCCGTAGACCATAAGGCGACGGACGCCGAGTGAAATGGCCATACGTAATCCATATAGGAGTGCTTCATATTCTGCCTCATTGTTGGAGGAATCAAAGTGAATCTGGAGAACATATTTGAGCTTATCTCCTTGGGGGGAAACTAGTACAACCCCCACACCGGACCCATTCAGCATCTTGGAGCCATCAAAAAACATAGTCCAGTGTTTCGAGTGAACTTGAGTCGGAAGTTGTTGTTCAGTCCACTCGGCGAGGAAATCAGCTATTGCTTGGGACTTGATAGCTTTCTTTGCCTCGAACTTGATATCAAGAGGAGGAAGTTCAATTGCCCATTTTGCCACTCGACCAGTTGCATCTCTGTTATGAAGAATTTCTGATAACGGGGCGTCGCTGACGACTGTAATGGAGTGATTAGAGAAATAATGAGCAGCCTTCTTCGTGGTCATGTAAATCCCATAAACAAGCTTCTGATAGTGAGGGTATCTTTGCTTTGACGGGGTCAGAACTTCAGAAAGGTAATAAACTGGGCGCTGAACTTTGAAGGCTTTCCCTTCCTCTTCCCGCTCGACCGTAAGAACGGTACTAACGACTTGTCCAGTGGCTGCAATGTAAAGCAACAATGGCTCTTTGCTAACAGGGGCAGCAAGCACCGGCTGGGTGGAGAGCAGAGCTTTTAGCTCTGCAAACGCTGCATCAGCTTCTGGAGTCCACTCGAACTTGTCTGACTTCTTCATCAGTCGGTAAAGAGGCAGTGCCTTTTCTCCGAGCCTGGAGATGAATCGACTTAAAGCGGCCAAGCATCCAGTAAGTTTCTGGACGTCGTGCACACGCACAGGGCGTTTCATTCGGAGTATGGTGCCAACTTTTTCAGGGTTAGCATCGATTCCTCGTTCGGAAACAAGAAAACCAAGTAACTTTCCTCCAGGGACTCCAAATGTGCATTTCAACGGATTAAGCTTGATATCATACCTCCTGAGATTGGCAAATGTTTCAGCAAGGTCAGTCAACAGGTCGGAACCTTTTCGCGACTTGACCACTATATCATCCATGTATGCTTCTACATTCCGACTGATTTGCGTGATCAGGCACTTCTGAATCATTCTCATGAATGTAGCTCCAGCATTCTTGAGACCGAAAGGCATGGTGACATAACAGAAGCACCCGAAGGGGGTGATGAAAGTTGTTTTTATTTCATCGGGTCCATACAGACGGATCTGATGGTATCCGGAGTAAGCATCTAAAAAAGACAACCTCTCGCATCCTGCAGTCGAGTCGACTATTTGGTCGATGCGAGGAAGAGGGAAATGATCTTTCGGGCAGGCCCGATTGATATGTTTGAAATCGATGCACGTGCGCAACGATTTGTCCTTCTTAGGGACCATTGCAACGTTGGCGAGCCACTCGGAGTGGAAAATCTCGCGAATGAACTCTGCCGCTAAGAGTCAAGCCACCTCTTCGTCAATGGCCTTTCTCTTCTGTACGGCGGACCGTCGAAGATGTTCCTTAACTGGTTTGACTTTTGGGTCGACTCGAAGGCGGTGCTCAGCCAGTCCTCTGGGAACACCCGGCATGTCAGCAGGCTTCCATGCAAAGATGTCCCAGGTCTCACGGAGGAACTGGATGAGCGCTTCTTCCTATTTAGAGTCGAGTGTAGTGGAGATATTGGTCGGAGCCGCATTGGGGTCAGTCGGGTGGATGTGAACCTATTTTGTCTCACCGGACGAATGAAATGCTGACTCTGTGGCGGGCTTCTTGGCTCGCAACAAATCACTCGGGTCTGCAGTCTTATGGTACTCCTGTAACTCCATTTCGGCCATCTGAGCGTCAGCAATTTTGGAGCCCTTCTGGAAGCACTCTTCTGCCTTCTTCCGATTACCCGTGATAGTGATCACGCCTCTGGGACCGGGCATCTTCAATTTGAGGTACACGTAGCATGGTCGGGCCATGAAACGAGCGTACGCTGGCCTTCCAAGAATGGCGTGGTATGCACTCTGAAAATCCACGACCTCAAAGGTTAACTTTTCCTTCCAGAAATTCTTCGAGTCACCAAAAACTACATCGAGAGCGATTTGGCCGAGTGACTCAGCCTTCTTTCCAGGAATGACTCCGTGGAAGCTCATGTTACTGGTGCTGAGTCTGGACATCAGAATGCCCATCCCTTTCAGTGTCTCTGCATACAACAAATTCAAACCACTGCCACCATCCATCAGAACTTTGGTTAGTCGAGTGCCTTCAATGACTGGGTCGACCACCAACGCTTGCCTCCCTGGGGTAGCAATATGAGTCGGGTGGTCGGACTGGTCGAAGGTGATGGCAGTCTGAGACCATTTCAGATAATTGGGTGTCGCCGGAGCGACCATGTTCACTTCTCGATTGATGACCTTCAATCGACTTTTGCTTTCGACGTCAGCGAAAATCATCAAGGTGGAATTGACCTGGGGGTATTCCTCACCGCTGTCTTCCTTGTCCTCAACTTTGTCTGACTCTTTCTCTTTGTCTTTGGCCTGTTTCCCTTGAAACTGCTGCATCAGGAGTCGACATTGTCGAGTGGTATGTTTTGGGTAACTGAGTTTACCCTCCTCGTCTTTCTTCGTGTGAATGTGACACGGTAAGTCTATCACATCGTTCCCATCCTGGTCTTTCACTTTCTTGGGGTTCCAGGGACACTTGGGTTTCCCCTTAAACTTTCCTGGGGTCACAGCCAAGGCCTCTCCGGGTGCAGCTGGCTCGGCTTTGCGCTTTTGCCTCCGACTGGAGTTTCCTCCGCCGGCCTCATTAGCGGCTTCTTTATACTTGCCCCTCCGGAGCCTATCTTCTTCTTCACCGTTTGCATACTTGGTGGCAATTTCCATCATTCGACTCAATGTCATATCTCCGGTTCGACCGAATTTCAAACTCAGCTCTCTGTTCTTGACGCCCTCCTTGAAGGCACAGACTGCCTGGTGATCGGATACATTCTCGACTGTGTGGTGTAGAGTGATCCACCTCTGGATATACTCCCTCAGAGTTTCACTCGACTTCTGAACACACGACTGCAATTTTGTCAACCCTGCTGGTCGTTTGCAAGTCCCTTCAAATGTCCTGACAAACACTTGGGCAAGATCTTCCCAAGTGTAAATACTGCTGGGTGCCAACTGGTTCAACCATGCTTTGGCCGACCCCTCCAACATAAGAGGCTAATGCTTCATGGCTACCTCGTCGTTGCCGCCCCCAATCTAAACAGCCACTCGGTAATCCTCGAGCCATATGTCAGGCTTGGACTTGCCGGTGAACTTACTAACTCCAGTCGCCACCCTGAAGTTGGGAGGAATTACTGCGGCCCTGATTGCCCTGCTGAAAAATTCTGGTCCTGATACACGAGCCCTGCTGCTGGACGGGGTGCCTCTGTCACGGTCCTCTCGGTGAGCTCTATTCCTGTCGACCAGACCTTGAACGATAATGGATCTCGCATCAAAGCCTGGTTCCCTGGGGTCGACTGGAAACCTTCGCCCAGCACTGAGCTGGCGTCTGTCATCTTGCTGCCGAGAAACATACGATCCACCCCTTGGGGGAGGAGTGGGCACTCGACGTCGATCATTGCGATCGAATCGGTGTTCGTACCGCTCACGGCCTTGATATTGATCATCATGCCGGTCTCTACGTTCCCCACGCCTCGGAGGCGATCCTGGACTGTGAGCCGACTGTACAGAATTCGCAGCGACGGATCGGCTGTGAATCATGTTACGCGACTGAGATACAACTGAGTTCTGATCCCCTGCTGCCCGGAGCAAATCTCTGATCTATAACAGACCTCTCCCCGCCTCCGACTGAGAAGGTTGGATTGACTGCTATGCGAGCTGCAGCTGCTAAATTCTGAATCGGGGTTCGGTATACCTGAGTTGGTGGCTGGAAGAGGCGGCGTCAACTGGATTAGGGGACTGGCGGTCGAGCGCGCTCGTTGAGTATTCTCTGAAGATTCTCCAGTCGAGTGCGCTCAGCCAGGTTGGCCAAGCGCGCCTCCTCCAAGGCGCGTGCCTCAGGGGTTTCTCCAATGATAGGAGTGTGAAGCGCGTCCATGTTCCGGCGACGAAGTTCCTCCCTCTGCACCGAGGTGAGGGGCTCGGGCATGTACTCTTCGTGGCCCCACGCCTGAATTCCTCCTCCGGCAACCTCTTTGGTGCGGGGGAATCCGGGGGGACTGCGCGGTCCGTCGACCATCAGTATCTCCGCCGCTGGGTCGCTGCTGTCGCACTCGGACGCAGTCTCTACGGAGCCAGTCGACAGATCGAACAGGCCATAGAGAGATTCGTCGGGCTCGATCGCCGCGACGTGGGGGGTGGCCGACTGGCGGGCCAATGCATGCCTCACCCACCGCTGGAGCCTCGACCGACCGGAGCGCTTGCGCCGGCAAGAAACCGGGAGCGAGGACGAAACAGATGCCGACCCGTACTGGGCCGACGGTTTCCTCAAGAGGACGCCACGGATGCACGCGCGAAAATGCGTTGCTCCGCGGGCGGGAAGCGCGTCCACGTCAAGTGGAGCCTCTTGGAGCCAAGCGGAGTCGTCGATGACGAAAGTGAGGGCGCCAAGACGGATCTCGCGGCTCTCGACCAGGACTCCGCTCGAAGACATGATGGGAGATATCGAAAGAATCCCAACTCCTCCAAAAAATTGCTAGAACACCTGCCCCACGGTGGGCGCCAACTGTCGTGGTTCTAAGTCTGACAGTAGAATGGGGAGTAGGAATGGAGAGGCAAGATCCTAGCTCTGGAGTAGTTGTGCACGCAAGGACTTAACGAGTTCAGGCCCTTCTCGGAGGAACTAATAGCCCTACATCTCGGAGCCCGGAGGCGGTCGACTGGATTATATGCGTGAGCGTTACAAAGATGCGAACCCTTCTTCCTGTGAAGGGGGGTGGCTTATATAGAGTTCGCCCAGACCCCAGCCAGCCCACGTAATGAAGGGTTTTAAGGTACATTAAGGCAGGGCGTTACTGGAAACGCCCTACATAAAGTGCTATTAAGGCTATAAAGGATATTTAATTACAGACCGTTTGGATGCGGAGTGGCTCCTGTTCTTCCGATGGTCGAGTGAATCTTCATGGTCGAGTGTTTCCATGTTAGTCGAGTGAATGCTTTTCAGGTCGACTGGTAAGCAGCCTCTTTTAGTAAGTGACCTTGGGGAGGGTACCCTTGGGCAGGCCCATGACCCTACCCTAGGTACATGACTTCATCAGCGGGCACGCCCACGACAACAGTGCCGAGCTTGCACTGGAAGAATTCTCCCCAGAGCTCGAGTGTGGGGAGAACCCCAAGAAAGCCCTCGCACAGGGTGATGAAAAGCCGACAGCAGCATCACCGCGTTGGGTGTGAGGTGATGCGGCTGGAGGTTGTAAAACAAAAGAAAGGCGCGAAGGAATCCGCTCGCCGGGAGGCCGAATCCGCGCAGGCAGTGCGAGCGGAAGATTACCCGCTCGCCCTCCTCCGGTGACGGCGAAATCTCCCTCGCCGGCGCGCGACGAACCCGCACGTAGTTCGCGCCCGGCAGGCGCCGCGTCAGGCGGAGGAACTTGACGTGGTCTTAATGGAAATTGGAGCCGTCCCACAAGCTCGACAACGCCATGGGGGCGGCGCGGCGAGGAACAAGGTGCGGCGGCGGAGACGCGCGCGACCCTGCTACGGCGGGGCAACGGTGAACCAAGAGGTCCGACGGCAGAATGACGCGGCAATAAGGCGCTGCGGCGGCGGAAGGAAGGAGAAAGGAAGGTGAGAAAGGGTGGAGCGAGGGAGAGCGTGCGAGCCTCTGCCGCTCCCTCTCCTCCCCCTACTTATAGACCCACGCGGCGGAGCCGAGGAGGCGTGGCGTGGGGGAACGTGGGATTAACTGCGCCCACTCCCCCATGTCCCGCGATTATTGCGCCTTAATGGCGTGACGAAAACCACCGTGGGAAGGCGAGTGGCCCGCTTTGGGACACAGAAGATCCGTGCTTGGGCCGAGGCCAGGAGTGGCGGGCCCGGGCCTGCGGCGACGTCCCGTCACGCGCGCGCGTTGGCAGACCTTTCTTGCCACGTAACCCGCGGGGAGGCACGCGGCCAGCGCGCGAGCTGGCCCACGTTCCCGTTTGCAAGACCACGGAGCTTTCCGAAGGCGGCGTACAAAAACAGAGCCGGCTCCTAGCTGCCGGCTTCTCAAGATAGGAAGCTGACCGAGCTTCTCGTCTCCTTGTCAACCTCGAAGCTCGACCAACTTCGGGGACTACTGTCGGAGTAAATGACCATGGGTAGCCTAGCCGGCTCCCCCTGTCACTTCAGAAAAAATTACGAGCCGATCCGGCCTTCAAGAATCCAAGACGAGGGGGCCACCTTCCCCTTGCCGGCTGCCTCTCAGGCCGACTATCGGAAGGCGGCCCGGCCTTAACCCTCATGAAGAAAGCCGCGGGAGGGCCGGCTCCAAGAAGCCGGCCACGAGAAGGCCGACTCCAAGGAGCCGGCTCCCACAAAGCGGTCAAGATCGTACCCTCGAAGTCTGCATCCACATAACGGCGATGGGACGGGGCGTGGCTACAGTAAAGCCTGCCACCCCCGAAACCCGGAGCACGCCTGGCACAGTGCGCCGTGCGGGGTGGCCATTACCCGTCCGACGCGGCACTGTTGCCATACTGACCATGACGACATCCACGACGGGCTGTCGGCATGACCCACGGGCAGTGGGCCCCTTCAGTCAGAGAGATACCCGAAGGCGGCCAGGCCTCCCCCAGCCGGCCCGAGACAAGGCCAGCTTCCCATAGCCGGCTTGCCTCCTCCCTCGAAGGAGGCACCCCATTAAGGAGACAAGACGAAGTGAGGCTACAGTGATCGCCCGCCAGGCGGCGGCACTGTAGCCACGCTTACCCCGACAAAGCCCTCGTCGCCAGGATTGAGGCAACAGTAACCAGCCACCGACAAGGCCCTTGGCACTAGGCCTGCCTGTCGACCAAGGAGCCAGCAGCCGGCGGGACCCACCAGCCGGCGGGCCCCAGCAGCCGGCGCAGAAGCCGACAAGCGTAGACACTGACGGCTAGGGCCCGCGCCCAGCCGGATTACCATTGTACCCCCGGGGGGTAGGCCTATATAAATCCCCCGGGGCACCCATGCAAAGGGTTGATCCCAGCTAGTTTTAGACAACACATAGAGAGAAGAGGAGAGCAAGCCGTGCCCTTCTTCTTCCTCTCGCCAAATGGCTCAAGGAGCATCTTGTAGACACTTGTTCATCTAGTGATCACGCGGAGACCCAGCAGAGCAGCAGTAGGGGTGTTATCTCCACGGAGAGCCCTGAAGCTGGATAAGATTCGCCGGCGTGCATGCCATCGCCTCATCCCGCTTCCAGGCACCGGCGACGTCTTACTGGCTCCCACAATGATAAGCCACCCGTTGGCATATGTCGCACCTACCACCCGACACCCACTCACTTCTTTCGAGAGAAACTCCTTCTCTAGAAAGGATCCATTCTTAACAACGAATGTCTTGCCTTCGGATCTGTGATAGAAGGTGTACCCAACAGTTTCCTTTGGGTATCCTATGAAGACACATTTCTCCGATTTGGGTTTGAGCTTATCAGGATGAAACTTTTTCATATATGCATCACAACCCCAAACTTCAAGAAACGACAACTTTTGTTTCTTGCCAAACCACAGTTCAGATTGTGTCGTCTCAACGGATTTAGATGGTGCCCTTTTTAACGTGAATGCAGCTGTCTTTAATGCATAACCCCAAAATGATAGTGGTAAACCGGTAAGAAACATCATAGATTGCACTATATCGAATAAAGTACGGTTATGACATTCGGACACACCATTATGTTGTGGTGTTCCAGGTGGCATGAGTTTGTGAAACTATTCCACATTGTTTTAATTGAAGACCAAACTCGTAACTCAAATATTCGTCTCCGCGATCAGATCGTAGAAACCTTATTTTTCTTGTTACGATGATTTTCCACTTCACTCTGAAATTCTTTGAACTTTTCAAATGTTTCAGACTTATGTTTCATCAAGTAGATATACCCATATCTTCTCAAATCATCTGTGAAGGTCAAAAAATAACGATACCCGCCGCGAGCTTCAACACTCATCGGATCGCATACATCAGTATGTATTATTTCCAATAAGTCAGTTGCTCGCTCCATTGTTCCGGAGAACGGAGTCTTAGTCATCTTGCCCATGAGGCGGGGTTCGCAAGCATCAAGTGATTCATAATCAAGTGATTCCAAAATCCCATCAGCATGGAGTTTCTTCATGCGCTTTACACCAATATGACTTAAACGGCAGTGCCACAAATAAGTTGCACTATCATTATTAACTTTGCATCTTTTGGCTTCAATATTATGAATATGTGTATCACTATGATCGAGATCCAACAAACCATTTTCGTTGGTGTGTATGACCATAGAAGGTTTTATTCATTTAAACAGAACAACAATTGTTCTCTAACTTAAATGAATAACCGTATTGCAATAATCATGATCAAATCATATTCATGCTCAACGCAAACACCAAATAACACTTATTTAGTTTCAACACTAATCCCGAAAGTATAGGGAGAGTGCGATGATGATCATATCAATCTTGGAACTACTTCCAACACACATCCTCACCTCGACTTTTACTAGTTTCTGTTTATTCTGCAACTCCCGTTTCGAGTTACTACTCTTAGCAACTGAACCAGTATCAAATACTGAGGGGTTGCTATAAAAACTAGTAAAGTACACATCAATAACATGTATATCAAATATACTTATGTTCACTTTGCCATCCTTCTTATCCGCCAATCATTTGGGGTAATTCCGCTTCCAGTGACCAGTCCCTTTGCAGTAGAAGCACTTAGTCTCAGGCTTAGGACCAGACTTGGGCTTCTTCACTTGAGCAGCAACTTGCTTGCCGTTCTTTTTGAAGTTCTCCTTTCTTCCCTTTGCCCTTTTCTTGAAACTAGTGGTCTCGTCAACCATCAACACTTGATGTTTTTCTTGATTTCTACCTTCGTCAATTTCAGCATCACGAAGAGCTTGGGAATTACTTTCGTCATCCCTTGCATATTATAGTTCATCATGAAGTTCTACTAACTTGGTGATGGTGACTAGAGAATTCTGTCAATCACTATCTTATCTGAAAGATTAACTCCCACTTGATTCAAGTGATTGTAGTACCCAGACAATCTGAGCACATGCTCACTAGTTGAGCGATTCTCCTCCATCTTTTAGCTATAGAACTTGTTGGAGACTTCATATCTCTCAACTCGGGTATTTGCTTGAAATATTAACTTCAATTCCTGGAACATCTCATATGGTCCATGACGTTCAAAACGTCTTTGAAGTCCCGATTCTAAGCCGTTAAGCATGGTGCACTAAACTATCAAGTAGTCATCATATTGAGCTAGTCAAACGTTCATAATGTCTGCATCTGCTCCTGCAATAGGCCTGTCACCTAGCGGTGCATCAAGGACATAATTCTTCTGTGCAACAATGAGGATAAACCTCAGATCACGGATCCAATCCGCATCATTGCTACTAACATCTTTCAACTTAGTTTTCTCTAGGAACATATATAAAACATATGAAAGCAACAACGTGAGCTATTGATCTACAACATAATTTGCAAAATACTACCAGGACTAAGTTCATGATAAATTTAAGTTCAATTAATCATATTACTTAAGAACTCCCACTTAGATAGACATCCCTCTAATCCTCTAAGTGATCACGTGATCCAAATCAACTAAACCATAACCGATCATCATGTGAAATGGAGTAGCTTTCAATGGTGAACATCACTATGTTGATCATATCTGCTATATGACTCACGCTCGACCTTTCGGTCTCCGTGTTCCGAGGCCATATCTGTTATATGCTAGGCTCGTCAAGTTAAACCTGAGTATTCCGCGTGTGCAACTGTTTTGCACCCGTTGTATTTGAACATAGAGCCTATCACACCCGATCATCACGTGGTGTCTCAGCACGAAGAACTTTCGCAATGGTGCATACTCAGGGAGAACACTTTTACTATGATAATTTAGTGAGAGATCATCTTACAATGCTACCATCAATCAAAGCAAGATAAGATGCATAAAGGATAAACATCACATGCAATCAATACAAGTGATATGATATGGCCATCATCATCTTGTGCTTGTGATCTCCATCTTCGAAGCACCATCATGATCACCATCGTCACCGGCGCGACACCTTGATCTCCATCGTAGCATCATTGTCGTCTCGCCAAGCTTATGCTTCTACGACTATCGCTACCGCTTAGTGATAAAGTAAAGCATTACAGGGCGATTGCATTGCATACAATAAAGCGACAACCATATGGCTCCTGCCAGTTGCCGATAACTCAGATACAAAACATGATCATCTCATACAATAAAATTTAGCATCATGTCTTGAGCATATCATATCACAACATGCCCTGCAAAAACAAGTTAGACGTCCTCTACTTTGTTGTTGCAAATTTTACGTGGCTGCTACGGGCTTAGCAAGAACCAATCTTACCTACGCATCAAAACCACAACGATAGTTTGTCAAGTTGGTGCTGTTTTAACCTTCGCAAGGACCGGGCGTAGCCACACTCGGTTCAACTAAAGTTGGAGAAACTGACACCCGCCAGCCACCTGTGTGCAAAGCACGGCGGTAGAACCAGTCTCGCGTAAGCGTACGCGTAATGTTGGTCCGGGTCGCTTCATCCAACAATACCACCAAACCAAAGTGTGACATGCTGGTAAGCAGTATGACTTATATCGCCCACAACTCACTTGTGTTATACTCGTGCATATAACATCAACACATAAAACCTAGGCTCGGATGCCACTGTTGGGGAACGTAGTAATTTCAAAAAAATTCCTACGCACACGCAAGATCATGGTGATGCATAGCGATGAGAGGGGAGAGTGTTGTCTACGTACCCTCGTAGACCGAAGCGGAAGCGTTGACGCAACGTAGAGGAAGTAGTCGTACGTCTTCCCGGTCCGACCAATCCAAGCACCGCTACTCCGGCACCTCCGAGTTCTTGGCACACGTTCAGCTCGATGACGATCCCCGGGCTCCGATCCAGCAAAGCGTCGGGGAGGAGTTCCGTCAGCATGACGGCGTGGTGATGATCTTGATGTTCTACTGTCGCAGGGCTTCGCCTAAGCACCGCTACAATATGACCGAGGTGGAATATGGTGGAGGGGGGCACCGCACACGGCTAAGGAACGATCACGAAGATCAACTTGTGTGTTATAGGGTGCCCCTTGCCCCCGTATATAAAGGAGCCAAGGGGAGGGGGCGGCCGGCCAAGGAGGGCGCGCCAAGGGGGAGTCCTACTCCCACCGGGAGTAGGACTCCCTTCTTTCCTAGTTGAAGAAGGAGAAGGGGCAAAGAGGAGGAAGAGGGAAAGGAAAGGGGGGGCGCCGCCCCTCTCCTTGTCCTATTCGGACTAGGGAGGGGAGGGGTGCGCAGCCACCTCTTGCCTCCTTTCCTATTCTCCCTTAGGGCCCATGTAGGCCCAATAACCCCCAGGGGGGTTCCGGTAACCCCCCGGTACTCCGGTAAAATCCCGATTTCACCCGGAACGATTCTGATATCCAAATATAGGCTTCCAATAAATTGATCTTTATGTCTCGACCATTTCGAGACTCCTCGTCATGTCCATGATCACATCCAGGACTCTGAATAACCTTCGGTACATCAAAATACATAAACTCATAATGAAACTGTCATCGTAACGTTAAGCGTGCGGACCCTACGGTTCAAGAACAATGTAAACATGACCGAGACACGTCTCCGGTCAATAACCAATAGCGGAACCTGGATGCTCATATTGGTTCCTACATATTCTACGAAGATCTTTATCGGTTAGACCGCATGACAACATACGTTGTTCCCTTTGTCATCGGTATGTTACTTGCCCGAGATTCGATCATCGGTATCTCAATACCTAGTTCAATCTCGTTACCGGCAAGTCTCTTTACTCGTTCCATAATACATCATCTCGCAACTAACTCATTAGTTGCAATGCTTGCAAGGCTTATGTGATGTGCATTACCGAGAGGGCCCAGAGATACCTCTCCGACAATCGGAGTGACAAATCCTAATCTCGAAATACGACAACCCAACCTATACCTTTGGAGACACCTGTAGAGCTCCTTTATAATCACCCAGTTACGTTGTGACGTTTGGTAGCACACAAAGTGTTCCTCTGGCAAACGGGAGTTGCATAATCTCATTGTCTTAGGAACATGTATAAGTCATGAAGAAAGCAATAGCAACATACTAAACAATCGGGTGCTAAGCTAATGGAATGGGTCATGTCAATCAGATCATTCACCTAATGATGTGATCCCATTAATCAAATAACAACTCTTTGTCCATGGTTAGGAAACATAACCATCTTTGATTAACGAGCTAATCAAGTAGAGGCATACTAGTGACACTCTGTTTGTCTATGTATTCACACATATATTATGTTTCCGGATAATACAATTCTAGCATGAATAATAAACATTTATCATGATATAAGGAAATAAATAATAACTTTATTATTGCCTCCAGGGCATATTTCCTTCAGGGGAAACTAGGACACGATCCAAGACGGATCGCGTCGGGTCGGCCTGGCGGTTAGTCGAGGTGAATCGCGCCCCCGTCCGCTCGATCTCCCAGAGGCCGAGCTCCGTGATCCAGTCATTGAACAACTGCATCCGGGGGAGGTTAATCCTATCATTATTCTTCTCGTCCGGAGAACGGATGAGGTTAAAATCTCCGCCCACAACTACTGGGAGGAGGGAGGCGGAGATCTTTTGGTGGATCTCCGCAAGGAAGGTCGGGGAACGGCGGTGATCCGCCGGACCACAGACAATCACGACCTCCCATTTGAAGTTCAGAGCTCGCTCAAGAATCTCCATGCTAAAGAAGAATTCGCCCCGGTCCATGCCGCCCACCTCGAAGGTGGCATCCTTAACCCCTAAAAGGATGCCACCGGAGTGGCCCGTGGTCCCACTAGAAGGGAGCCAATGCCAGGCGAAGAGGTGAGAGCTAAGGCAGTCAAGCTCATGGAGGGAGAACTAAGTACGCAAGATTTCCTGGATCGCAATGATGTCAATGTGTTCGTCACTCATGTATTCGACTAGTTGGCGACGCCGGCCATCATGACCGACGCCGCGGATGTTTCAAAAAATGGCCCGCATTTAAGCCCCCATCGAGGGGTTGCTTGACCCCAGGACACGAGATGCGCTTTGGGCGCGGAGAGCAGCAGTGCGGGACCGAGTGCGCCCACGAATAGCCCCGTAGACCACCGAGGGGCCTGAACAGCGGTACGGGCAGTCTAGTCCTCAGGTGTCCTATGCAGGCGAGCCCGAGTCTCAGCCAGCTTACCATCCAGGATCTCGCGAGCCCTAATGGCCGCGATCTGCTCTAAGGGGGGACCCACTTCCCCTGAAAACGATGGCCGAGTCAGTGGCCACCTTGGCAAGGTGTCCAAGAGGAACAACCTCAAGCACGGAAAAGGAACAACAGGAAGAACTGGGGAGGGCAGAATCCACACCTGACTCGAGGTTCCGGGCAGCCGCTCGGATCTCAGCACGCTCGGTGATGGACGGAACCGAGGCATCGGCCGGGCGGGCCGCATCGAGGCAGGCGCTGCGGCGAGACGCCTTCACCGGCGTCGAGGAGGAGCGGGGCCGCCTGGTGTACGCCATCGTCTAGGGATGGATCGCGGAGATCGGAATGGTGATGACCACGACCATCGCCGAAGCCGGGGAGGCATGGGAAGTGGGGTGGGCGTCGGGGGCCACCAGCGGGGGAAGCAGGGCGACGAGCACCAGGGTGTCACCAGACGCATCCCCCACAGGCGGGAGGACCGGAGAGGGCTCTCTGAGGGGAGGGGTCCCACCGTCACCACCCGTGAGGAGGGACGGTGGTTCCGGATCCAATGGAGAGGAGCGGCGAGCGGAGTCGGCGGACGGAGAACTGGCCGACGAGGGGGGCACGACGAGCAGACCAACACTTGAGATGTCACTGGCTGACTCCGAGGCAGGGGGAGAGGGCGCCACTGGGGGTGCGGCCAGCTGAAGAGCCACCGCGAGGTCAGCGGCAGACACTCGGGTGCGGCCTTGCCCGGAGCTGCCGCGGCCTGAGGGGGGGTTGTTGGCGGGCTCACGAGACGGGGAGCGGGAGCGCTCAGAGATGTCGTCGTCCTCCTCGTGGTCGTCGAAGCGGGAGTGGCGGGGGCGCCGGTGGTGGGAGCCATCGGCATCCGCGGGCCCGCCCCCTGGAGGCTATCGGCGAAGAGGCAGGGGCGGCCGATGTGGTTCGGCGGCTCGGGGCAGATGGTGAGGTCGTATCCGTCGTCGTTGAAGAAGACCCGAAGCGTGGTGTGGAGCTTGGAGGCGTCCAGGCATTTCACCTTGACCCGGACCTCCTCCTCCTTGCGCAGAGAGAGCTCGTCGACCACCACTACCTTGCCCAGGATCTTGGACATACTGCAAATGACCCGCTCAGACTGGGCCACGTCTGGGAGGCCGACGATGAGGAGCCAAGCAGTGTCGAGGACCGCCACGGCCTTGGGATCCCACCTCGGCTCGGAGATGTTCACCACAATCCCGTTGAGGTCCAAGGTGATGTTGTCGCTACGGGTGCAGAGGCCCATGCTCAGGGCGTCGGGGAAGATCACCGAGAAGGCGTTGGGCGCGGTGGAGGTCACCTGCCAATCCCACTTGCATCGGTAGAGGTGGTTGAGCTCGGCCTCGATCAAATCCGGAGTGGCGACGCCCTCCCCCATGACCGTCACAAGGGCCAGGAGCGAGGGGGAGGGAGGCGGGAGCTCCGGCACCTCAATGTGGAAGAAGCCCATGTCCTCGATGCCATGGCCGTACATCATGATCTCCTCCATGACCGGGCGCTCCAGACAGAGAACCGCAGGGTGCCCGGCTTCCTTGCAGAGGTAGCAGGTCGGTGGGTTGGGGCAAGTCACCTGGAAGTGGCCGGGCAGGCCGCAGTTGAAGCACGGTGGACCCTCGGGGGCGGCGACGGCACCCGAGGCCGGGGTCACCACGGCGGCGGAGGAGGCGGCAGGTGGAGGGTGAGGCGGCCCCTTCTTCTTCTTCTTCTTAGCGCCCGGGCGCCCACGGTTCCCGTTGCCACCGTTAGATGGCAGAAAAGCGGCTTGGGCGTGCAGGGGCTGGTAATGCCGGTTCTCAGGGGCGGTGGACCCGGAGGCGGGAGGAGCCTGACGCAGAGGGGAAGGCCGGCGGGAGCCACGGCCGTCACGGGCCGGCGAGCGCCGGGTCGGTGACCGGCCTCGGGCAGGGGAGCGTCGGGCAGGCGAGTTGGCCCGGTCCCGAGAGTCCTCCCGAGGCGGATCCCGGCGGGCTGGCGAGTGTGAACGGCGGTCATCCCGCGCCGGGGAGCGGCGTGATTGGCCAGGAGGGGAGCGGCGGGGGTCGCGGGAGTCGCGAGCAGGGGAACGGCGAGCGGGGCGGGAGGTGAGCTGGCTCCAGAGGTTAGCCTCCCGCCGGAGGCCGTCGGGGGAGGAGCGCGGAGGATCCCGGCGGTCATCCACACGCCGCTTCGGGCGGGGCTCGGCATCGCCCCAGTCCCGGGGCATGGCCGGCGGGGGAGAGGGGGCGAGGGGGCGCGGCGGCCGGAGGGGACAAGGGAGGCGGCCTGCGTGGCGGTGGGATGGGGAGCGATGGGCGAGGCATGGGGGGCACAGTGAAACCCTACAGGGGGCCAAATCGAGCGCCGGGACAGGCCAGACCGCGCCGGGGGGCGCTGCTGGGCCACACCACGCGCGGTCGGGCTGGACGGCCGGCCCACGCAGCGGTCGGCGGCCCGCATCCCACCTGGGGGTCGAGCAGCCGACAGCCCGGGGGAAGGCCCGACTGGTTGGGCCCCAGGGAGGCCCAGCAGCAGCGCAGCCCAAAACGACCGGCCCGGGGCAACCAACCGGGGCACGAGGGTTTCCCCAGGCGCTGCCACGGAGGTCGCCGCCGGGGCAGGACGGGGGCGACGCGGCCAGGGCACGGCACGCCGGCCGGCCGGAGACAGGGAGGGAGCAGCCCCGAAGGAGGAAATGAACGAGCGAAAGGCGGCTCTCCGGACAAGGGTGCCCGAGAGCGCGGGCGCCGCCGTCGGCGACTAGCCGGCCGGAGCAGAGGAGGATGCCGCCAACGCGGGGGACCGCCAGGAGTCGAGCGCAGCACTGCGGTCGGCGCGGCCGGCGACGCCCCAGCCGCCAGCACGACGCTGCCGGGGGGGGCGAGACCCCAAGGCGTCCTCTTTCGACCCAGGAGACGGCAGCGCGCCCGACGGCTGCCGGTGGCGCCGATCGGTCCTGCGGGAGGCCGAACTCCCACCCCTGGGAGTCGGGCCGCCGGCAGGGACGGATGGAAGCGGCCGGACCGGAGCGCGGGGCGGGAAGCGGTCGCGGCAGGCGATGGGGCGGCCCGTAGCCACATCGGCAGCTTCGGCGAGGTCCGCCCAGGACTCGCGCGGAGGAACAGCCAGAGGAGACGGCGGGGAATCGGGCGAGGGGGGCGCCGACGGGCCGGCCGCGGGCGAGGCCATGAGCGAGGGCGGCAGCGGCGGCGCCGCCGAGGCGACCAGGGCGTCGCCAGAGCCAGCGCATGCGAGAGCCATCAGGCATCCATAGTCTAGATTTAGTCCCTCAACTACGAAACCGGACAACTTGCACCCCGAATTACTAAAACCGGACAAGGTTCGTCCCTGAACACGGTTTTGACCGGTTTTGGTGCTGACTTTTGCCCGTTTTGACCGTGTTTTGACTCAAATTCGCGTACTTTCTTCAAATCACTTTATTTTATTTAGGTCTGCATACCATTTTCAAGTTCTAGTGTTTTTTTTCAAATCCGCGTACTTTCTATAAAAGTTCATGAATTTGAAAAAGTACACGGATTTGAAAGCAGTACACAAACATGAAAAAAGTACGCGGATCTGAGAAAAATATGCGAACTAGAAAAAAGTATGCGAATTTGCAAAATTATGTGAACTTGAAAAAGTACGTGGATTTGAAAATAGTGCGGATTTCAAAAAGGTATGTGAATTTGAAATTTTAACGCAAATGTGAAAAAGTACAGAGATTTGGAAAAAGTACTTGAATTTCAAAAGATTCACATATTTGAAAGATATACATGTATTTAAGTCAGCATCGGTCAAAACCGAGGTGAGGCAGCACCAAAACCGCTCAAAACCGAGACCAGGGATAAATTTTGTCCGGTTTTAGTAGTTGGGGGTGCAAGTTGTCCGGTTTTAAATATGAGGGACCAAATCTAGACTCCGTCAAAAGTTAAGGGACGAAAAATATACTTTTCTCTAAATACTATCTTGCAGATAGAAAGAACTATATACCTGTATGTGAGCTAAGCCTCCAAATGTGCAAATCAAGTTACTTCTATAACATTTAAGATGGTTCAAATCTAGGTTTAATTGTGTTTGGTACTTTGGTCAATTTTATACTATTGTGTAGTTTATGAGAAGATGAGCAACCATATATTCTTAATATACTAAACCTGGCCAAGTTTAATTTACCTTGATTTTTGGCTTTTTCTTATCAGTCAAAATCAGACCAATGGGTGGTTGCCACGTGTTTTACTGGAGGATATAGACGGGTACGCAACTGTGTGCGCATAGCAGCTCCTGCTGGAAAACATAAATTAATGATTCAGTTCTTCATTGGTTGCATGTGCATGCAGCGATCGGCTGTTTCTAACTGGCACGCGCGCATGCAGAGATCGATTTGATGACGCCTTCCATTCCGCCTTTTGTCTGGTTCTGCATGTCTGTTTTCGCTTTGTTGATCTGCTTACTTCTTTTCCAACATGCATGTCTTGTCATTATGTGTTCGATCTTATTTGCATGTCCATTCTCGGGCTTGCTGCTCCCGCATAATACCGTCGTTGTAGCCGATTCGAATGCTGCTTCTTCCTTCCAACTGCCTGCTTTGTTTCCGCCGCGTCCGCCTTGCCGCAGTCGGCTGCCGCCCGCGCCTTCTGGGTTTTCCATACAGTCGGCTGCCGCTTCTTCTGGACGCTTCTTCAACATGTGCGGTGGCTGACTTCAAATTGTGCTATGTTTCTTTACTGTCTGCTATAAATACCGGCTGTCCCCTGCGTCCTTCCTCCATTCCAGCTGCTCGCACTTGTGTTGTTCACCTCGGAATGGTTGCCCCTGCTTCTGCTCGGTCTGGACGGCCTCGTCGGCGTCGCCTGCATGCGTCTTCCTCCTGCGGATTGTTCGTCGGTAACGGCAGACGCTGATGTGCGTGGTCAATTGCCTGCGGCTCATTTAGGGCGTCGTCCTCGCTCTGCGGCTCGCCGGCCGTTCCATTCTGGCCGGCCTGGTGGGTTTATTTAGTTTGTGTATTTGCGGTTCCATTCAGATTGTTCTTCTATTTGTTTATTTGGAGTGCGGTCATCTTATTTGGTTACTTGGTTTTGCAGGTGGCCGGCGGTCTGACTCGGACGGGTTTCCTAATGAAGATCTTGATAGCCGCCGTCGGGAGATTTCGTTAGGGAAGCGGCGTGTTGACTGCACTGTTGGTAAGTGCGTTGGGTTCTTGCTGCATATGCGAGTGCCTCTGATTGTTTCCGTGCGTTTCTTCATCCTGTTTTGAATACTGTGGCTAACTTCGGGCTTTCTTTCTTTAGGTTCCACCATTGCTGTTGGTTCTTCTTCCACGTTTGATGGCCTTGTACCTGCTGCTCGGCCCGCCAGCGCGCGAGTTGGTGAGATCTTGCTTCTTTTCTGTACTTATTTTCTGTCTATCACGTTGTTTCTCAAGGCTATTCTAAGGTGGGCAAAGTTTATTTGGTTCCTACTGCTGGTGTGGCGGTTCGTTTTGATTTTTCCTTACTTGTGAACTGCTTGGGTGGGTATTTGCGTCTGATCCACTTGATGTGCCTATTTGTTTTCTGATCTAGCTGTTCAGGCATATGAACTTTGGTCGGCTTCTAATGTGGTGCGCCCAATACTTTCTTGTAGCTTCCTCGGCAGTGGCGGAGCCAAGGGGGGACGAGCAGGGGCCAGGCCCCCCCTAACGATCGAGCGAACACCACGTATCAACGGTTAATTAGCGATAGGATTTGCACGTACAATGTTGTCGCCCCCCCCCCCCCTATCCTTACGTCAAAACTGCAAGAAAATAAAAAAGGCCCACGTAAAAAGCCCACAAATTAATCGTTTCCTATGTTCATGCCAAGACGGATTGCACCATGGGCCTCCGCTAAATCTCCTAGCGGTGGGCATTATCTCTGTGATTAGCGTGTGCGTGCATAGCCCTACTGTCCTATGCCTTCGCGGCCTGCTTATGGTCTTTTTATTTTTAACAAAAGAGCCTGCTTCTGGTCTTTGATCTAATTAAAGATGTGATTCATATGGTGACACAGGTCGCTTCACCCACCAATTCTTCATGCTACGGCCAACGAACTAGCCGAGGTTAACCCATTACATCATTTACTAATCTCTCTTAATTTTTTTACGGGGAATCTCTCTCAATTCTAATCTTGTATTATATTGAACCTCTACATCCAATTTAAGTTATCTTGTTGTGTGATTTGTGATGGGTAGATGCGCTAGGATAAGGCACCTTGGTCGAGCATCCATAAACAAATATGGTTGTGGCATATGCCCGCCAATGATGACTAGCCGATCTACTTGGACCTAGCAGCAAACGGGCAAAGGGGGTCAGGAGGGGCGGATTTGGTTCTCTACGTATGTATTCTAGCAACGTCGATTAATTTTTGCTAATTAAACGATAAAATTTCCTATACAACTGGTGATGATTTCTCATTCAAACCTATATAAATGCAAGTTAAAAGCCAACCATGTGATAATACATGATTATTCTTGTTCGTATATTTTAAATTTCCATATGACAATGTTTATTAGCATGTCGTTTCATGTCGTATTTTATAGTAGTTTGATTATCAACTTCGTCTTTTGGCGCGTATGTGGAATTATTGACCAATATTGGATATCGCTACAAACGCTCCGGCTGCCAAAAAAAACTCATGTGTTCAAGCTAAGTTTCATGTGAATGGCACTTGTGTATAAACTATTGGATAGTATCCGAGGCATAATATTTGTTGGCTTCGTCGCCGTCTGGCCCCCCCTATGACTAAATCCTGGCTCCGCCCCTGTTCCTCGGTGGTGTAGATGGTTGATGGATCAATTGGCCGTCCTTCTGCTCTTTCTGCTGGTGTCCATCTTGATCGTTATTTAGTCGGCGCCCCGTCTGTGGTTAACCGTCCAAGAGTGGTGCCTTTGCGTGCGGCTGGTGACTTCGGTCGGCCTACTCCTCTTGGTAAGTTCATGTTCTCAACTGTGCCTGTGCTGCTTCTGCTACTGATAATTCCTTTCTGTATCTGATTCTAATTTGTACACGTGCTTGGTATTGAGTGATGCCTACTCCCGTTATGGAATACTTTCGGGTTGTGCGCGGCCGGTGTAAGCGGGCGTTGATACTGGTCTGGTCGGAAAAGAAGTGTTTCTTTCTTCTCCGGTCGTCTTATTATGCATTTCTTTTTTTCAGTTGTTGTGTATGGATTTCATATTTTTTTCGGGCGAATAACTCCCATGCGACGTCGTTGGTGTGTATTGTCTCTCATGCGACGTCGTTGGTTGTAATAGCTCTCATGTGACATCTGCGTTGGAAAAAATAGCTCCCATGCGACACTGCTGCCTAATCCAAAGACACATGTTTAAAACTCGAATCAGGTGAGCGGGACCCACAGCGCGGGACCCACAGCGTGGGACCCACTAACTTATCCAACTCAGCATTGGTCAGGTGAGCGGGACCCACTAACTTATCCAGGTCAGCATTGGTACAAGAGGACACCGAGCCGTGGCCCGAGCCGTGCAGCACCCGAGCCCATCCTCGCCCCCCCCACCCCCCTCCCCGACCGTTGTTGTTCTTCTTCTCCGGCGAAGACGCGCAGCAACGCCGTTCCGGGCCGCGACCTAGCAATGTCGAGCTCCGCTTCAGCCTCCCACCGCTCATGGCCGCGCTATGGTGCAGTGCCCATGACAAGGTGCCCTGCGTGCCCACGTATCGCACCCCTGAAGCGGCTAGTCACAACGACCGACAAGAATGGCAACCTTGGGCGGGAATTCGTGAAATGCGAGAGCAAACCAGAGCAAGGAAAGGTGAGATTTTACTTCTCAATATGCCAATTTTGGTTTTTGTATCCCAATTTCATATTTGCCCAATTTTTCCCCTTTTTTCATTGGATTTGGGATTTAGGGTTCATCTTTCCAATTTCAGAAATTGAAGCAATGCACCCATTTTGAGTGGCTAGATGAGTACATAGAGCGAATTCAACTGAAGGGTGCATAGGGGAGCTCGATTTACCGTTGGAGGCAGAGAAGTTGGGCAAGTTTGGATCGGGCGCTTCTGGATCTGGGGCCCCTGGATCTGCCCATTCCATTGGGGCTACTGTGGGGGATGCAGTACTGACGGCAGAGCTGAAGAAGCTAAACAAGCAGATGAAGAAACTCATCGAATTGCAGAAGCAGGGCAATTTGATGGGGCTGATGGTCGGACTTTTTTATGTTTGTGTAATTGCTCTCGCATTTGTTTATGTGATGATAATTAGTCATAAGTGAATAGATTGGGCATCATTTGTAATCGTAATGATATGTATATTTGAATAAAAGTGTTGCGTTGTATGAATTCAGCATGTCCTCTCCACTCTGTTTAGTTCTTCAGTTCGTCATCAGTTTCAGTTTCAGTGGTAGAGGGAGAAAAGGAAAAAAAAGGTTCGTCCATAGTTGCCCGAAAAGGCCAGGCCCATATAGAAGTTAGGCAGGGCTGAATAGAACATATCCAGGCCCATTGATAAAAGGAGTGCAAAAAAAGTGCACACGGTCATTGACATCGATATATCTTTTCGGCTTTAGATCATTTCGCAAATTTTAAGTTTCCTGCAGGCACCTTTTTTGAGATAACTCATCTCATAATTATTTGAGATATTTTTACGCATAAGCTATTTGAGATAATTATTTGAGCAGTCTTTGTGAACCAAAAAAGTTGCAATTGTTTGGTTCTAGTTTATTTCAACCATAAGATATCTCTGATAAGGGCTATAGCTCAGTTCGGTAGAGCAACTCGTTTACACGTGCGGTTTGATTTATTGTTTTCTTACCAAAAAATACCAAAAGGATTTAAAAAATAACACGGCACTTCCTATTTACCTTGCTATCATGGCTAGTTCTTGTTGCGGAACGTAGCATTTCAAAAAAAATGCCTACGATCACGCAAGATCTAACTGTGTTTGTAATTGGGCTTGCCCGAAACAAAGGAACATTTCTTAATATATTTTTTTACTTGTGCTATGGTGTTTTCAAAGTTTTTACTCGTGTGTTTCAACCGAAAAAGGTTACGCATGTCATCAGCACCAGATAATTAGCATTTTTCTTGCCCATTGTCTTCAAATGCATTGTATACCAACGGTATGATTATGTAGTACAGTACATAATCTTTATTGTCAATTTCTTGGTAACTTACATTTTAGATACTAGATCAATTGTTTTTTAGTACACATGGCCACATAAATAAAATGCAATGGAGAAACTTTAGGACCGAAAAAACATATAGATAGATAGAGGGGCATCGGGTACCCTAGTAGCATAGATAGATAAAACATATAGAGGGGCATCCCCCCACTACATATAGTTCATAAAACATGAAAGTAAAATAATTAAAACTAGATATATAAAAGACACGGGCACACACGCCCGAACCAACACAAACACAAACTAGAGCCCCAAACTAGATAGATAGAACACTCGCCCCTTGAACAACTCCTTGGCCCCTCCTCCTTGCCACCCCTTGGCCCCTCCTCCTTGGGCCCCTCACTCGTCGTCGTCCTCCGGCATCTGGTAGGGGAGGGTGTGCATGCCGTTGGGGTGAGGGAAGATGTGGTGGAAGTTGGTGAAGATGTTGTAGGTCGTGAACGCGATAAACTCGCATCCACACCAGAACACCTCCCCGAGGAGGTGGTGAGCGTCGTAGGGGTTGGTGAAGGTGACGTAGAGGCCGATGACGAAGCCGTTGGGGCCGGCGTTGCCATCGTACTGCTCGTGGAGGTGGAACATGGGCGGAGTGCCCGGATGGAGGTGGCGGTAGCCGGCTTGGAGGAAGAAGCGAGCCAACTCTCTAGGGCCCCTCCACCTAGAGATGGCCCACACCCTCAGGCTGTTCTCGACGACGACTCCGGCCGGGTATTGCCTCTCCGGCACGGTGCGAGGGCGACGGTAGGTAGGGCCGTTGAACTGCATGGTGGCTCGAGTGGTGGATTTGGCTCGAAAAGAAGAAGGGGAGGAGGATTGAGAGATGAGTGTGAGAGGATGAGGAAATGGTGCCCTTTTATAGCCGAGCTGCAACCGTGGGCAATGTGTACACGGTGCCCCTTCTCGATCGCGTTCCCATCATTTTCTCTTCTCCGTTCGCACTGGCATAAGTAATTGCGGCATTAATTCAAAAAACGGCGGCCAGAGCATCCAAAGAGGCACGGGCGACACAGGCGAGATGCATCGGCGGTGACGCCGCGTGGGAAACAGGCCCGTTCATCCGCGCGTGACACTGAAAAAGGAGCTGCACCACCGACGCGTCCGTCTCGTTCAAACATGCATTTGTTAAAATAGCTTAGATGCGACGTATCTATACGTTGCGCCCCTGCCGTGCTCTGCGTCGATGCGTGCATGCAACCCCGCATGCAAAAGGCTAGGCGTTCACGAGCAAAGAATAGCCGGGCTGCGACGTTGCATGGCATGCATGGGACAGGGATGGCCCACATGTCATTGACCCTCTCGCATGCAGCCCATCCCCCCTCTCGACGGCTGTGCGCACGCACGCCAGGCTTTGCCGGGCCCGATCCGCTCGGCCCAACGGTCACTTAGATGCTCCCCCGCTCAACGTTATCTGTTCGTCAAAGAGAAAAAACGATGGCCAATCAGATTGGAGCCCACGGATCGCCCCCGCGGAATCCTTCTAGAAGTCCTATCCGATGCCCGCAGTTTGGTGTTAGGGTTAGATCGACGGTGGACGTTTGGCGCTAGGGTTACATGGGGTTTTGAGGCAGTCAACAGGGTTTTGAAAGGTTTCACCGAACATTCAAATGTGTATAACTAATTCAAAAAAAATCTAAAAAATGAAAAACCTGCGCATATAGCCTTTTTATGTTACATAGTTATGATATAAAATGATAAACTTGATCTACTGATCTTTGCATGAAAGAACCTTCACAAATTGGACTATCTCGACTGAGGTTGCATAGAGTTCAAAGGAGTGAGAAGAGGGTTTGAGGTTTTGAAAATGCAAAAAAATCAAAAAACATCACCTTAGCTTCATTTTAGAGTGACTAAGGAGGATCTGAAGTTATTTTTGCATTTAAAATTTTTAACCTTGTTTTATTGCTGACTTTGTATTTAAGGGTGTTTTTTCAAAAATAAATTAAATAATATGAATACTTATTCAAAAAAAGGTGAGACTTCGTATTGATCCTATATAGGTATAATATAAGCTAAGAAAATCTTTTTTGGGTGATTTTGAGAAGATCGAAAAAAACTTGCTTAGAAATGGGGCCGTTTTCCCTTACGTTGGAGCCTGTTTGTACAACATTTTCAGTGACTATGAGTTGGACTTCACAAAAAGGGTTGGATTTATGAACTAAAGTGCATAGTAGTACATAAAACGATGCAACATCACAGAACAAACAAATGAACTCAAAAAATATTGGAGATAGGTTCAAATTTGAATGTCGGTTCAAATTTGAATGTCGGTTCAAATTTGAATTTTATTTCAAGTCAAATCAACATCATAGCACATAAGTTTTCACATGAAAGAACATAAGTTTTCACATCAAATGACAACAAACTTAAGTTTTCACATCAAATTTGAATGATTTCGACTCTATTTCTTTTGCTTCTTTCTACCACTCGATTTCTTCTGCTTTTTTCCACCGTTTGGTTCCACGGCGCATAGTTTGTTGATGCTGATGCTCTTGCTTTTTGGCCCCTTGCAAACTCCACTAGGCCCCCTCAACTTTTTCACCTGACCATGTCCCACTTCTTCAGTTTGCACTTTTGCAGATTGAGTAGATGGCACAAATTGTTCAACTACTTCAGTTTGCAACTCAACACTTGGCAGCACAACCTCCAAACATGGCAACACAGTTGTCAAAGCAGATTCGCATGGCAGCACAACAGTTGCTTCATCTGCAATAGTTTTAGATTGCCCTGGCGTCTGCAAAACAGATTCAGTATGCATCACATCGTCCAAAATAGAAACACTTAGCTCATGTTCAGCAGTAACAGTTTCAGTTAGCTCCATATCTTTGTCACCAAACATTATCTGCTTAGTGCTCTTCCTTCTATAGCCATTGAGTCTTGCTTTTTTCACTGGCCAGCATTGTTCAACAACAAGTGCTTTTTCTGCACGCTTCCTCCTAAAAAATAAAGCATTTGACTTGGTTAGATACTAGAACAAGTAGCAAAATCAAAAACTTGCAAAAACAGTAACATGAACATACTTTGGCCTCTGAGGAGTGTAGATGCACTTGGATGAACCAATTCTGTGCCCAAGTACCTCACACAACTTGCACCTATTTTTGTTACCTTTTTGAGCCCTTTTGGACTTATCATTCTTTTCCTTTTCCTTTTCCCCCTTCTTACTACAACCACCTTTCTCAAACCAAGCTTTGAATCTGCTCTGTTTAGGCCTCTTAGCCTTTCTTCTAGTGACAGGGGGACACAAGGTAAATTCTATTTCCACCTCAGGCCACTGAGATTGGCCAGTCAGTGCAGGAATTGGACTTGCATATGCAGCTTTGAATTTTTGTACTGAATAATACTCATGCAAATATGGGTGCATATTTAACCTGGGTTTAGATGCCAAAAAAAGTATGGCATGCTCACATGGTTTTCCAGTGTGTTGCCCCTCTTGGCAAGTGCACTCATGCAACTCAGTATTTACCACATGCCTCTTGCCACTCTTTGTATCTCTAACTTCAGCACCCCACAAGGAAGATTTCTCAACAGATAGATGTGAAAGGTTTCTACTCCTGTTGTACCACTGCTGGAAGCTTGTCCCCTTCCAAAATATTAGCAATTTTTCCTCTCAACTCCCACAAACGCATGATCATGATCCTTATTTGGTCCACCATGTCATGCACAGGCAAGTCTTTCAAATCCTTCACTTTGTTGTTAAAACTTTCTGCCAAGTTGTTATTGATATGATCACATTTTATGGCAGTATTAAAACCTGATCTATACCACAACAGAGAATGGTGGGTGTTCAACCATGAAGCAAATTCATTATCACTACATGATGCCAATATCTTACCAAGGTGATAGGAATGTGTCTGTCTGGTGTAGGATCTTGCTGCTGGCCACATGCGCCCAAATTCATCTCCTCTGAATTTTTTTATCAGATTCATCCACATATGTCCAAAGCACTCCCTCTGCTCCACATGGGGGAAATTTTTTTTTACTGCATTTTCCAACCCTTTACATGCATCTGTGTGGATGGCCAAAGGAGAAACTGGCCCTATGCATCTTTTCAGTTGCATCATGAACCATATCCATGATGCCTCTGTCTCTGATTGAAACATTCCTATTGCAATTGGGAACATCCAGTTGTGTCCATCTAGAGCATTGCATGCAGCCAACTGACCATTCCACTTTCCAGTAAAAAAAGATGAGTCTATGCTCAAATATGGACGACAACCTGCTTTGAATCCATCTATGCAAGGCTTCAAACACATAAAAAACTTGCTGAATAAAACCTTGCCATCCTCTGTTACCTCTGTATCTATCTCCACCACACTCCCAGGTGACCTCTTCTCCACCTCTGCTTTAAAACTATACAACATCCTAAATGTATTTGCCCAGTCACCATACAATGATTTCATGGCCCTTTGTTTTGCTTTCCACACTGTGGTATATTGCAGCTGGATGGGGTACAGCTTCTCCAAGTCAACTTTAAGCCTCTTTGCAGTAGTGTTTGGAGTCTTGGCTAAAATAGGAGTAATCTTCTCTGTAACCCAAAGCTGTGATGTCATCTTTGAAACTCTTTGTGAAGTGGTCATACATGTATGCTGGTGTGGTATTTGATTTACCCTCACTGTACTTCCATCAGGTTGTAGTCTGGCAGACAAGTACCATTTGCAAGGACTGCCACCACCATCATAACCTTTGCACCGAGCATAAAATTTCTTTCGATCAGTCCACATAGTCTTGGCATCAAACTCTTTTTTCACTGCATAGGTCCTGAAAGACATCCTAAACTCCTTCATGCTTGGCCACAACTTTCCCACCTCAATAACTGGGTTCTCTTTGTCATACAAACAAACCAGCTCATTATCATCTGCATCATCCACATCATCTGCAGCCTCTCTCATCAGCTGTTCTTCATCCTCATTTGCATTTCTAGGGCCTGTGTTACCTTCAGCAGGCAAAGAACTGTCATCCTTCTCCTTATCTTTGTCATCAACTTGAATGCCAAACATTTCAGCCATATCAATGTCAGATATTGGTGTAATGACCAAATCAGTTTTTTCATTCAACTCTACTACATTCCAGTCAACAACAATCTTCCTAGCATGGGTTCCCTCCTCTCCATCTGCATCAATCCCTGTATCTTCAGCTACTATAGTCGGTTCAGTCAACAATGCCAACATCTTCTTTTGTGAAACCCACTCATTATTTTCCATCTGTGCAGCCCTCTTTGATTGCACATAACCAACTATGGAATGAGTTTGCAGATCAATTAGCTCTGCATAAAATGTTACTTGTTTGCTTGCCCACCCTTCTTGCTGATCAATTTCAGAAACCATGGATTCTCCATCTTCAATTCTCACATATTCACCATTATAGTTATCGAAATGTTGCAGAGATACCTCTTGTTCTGGACCCCAAATAATACTCTCCCCAATTCTCTCCACCAAATTGCCCACGGCCTTCTCCTTCATGCTCTCCAATTCCTGGGGATCAACATCTGCAAATTCGACATCCAACCTCACGGTGGTATTTCTATCAATGTCTTGGACACTGCCATCACTGAGCTTGGCTTTACAGGGAAAAAATTCCACTATAATTGCGAATGTGGTGGCAGAACTTGAACCTCCCCTGTTTTGTCAATGGCAGGCAGCGGCGGCAGTCACTACCAAATCGAGTTTGATTCTAAATCGCCAAGAAAAGAGGGTGGCATTACCGATTTGAAGCACTGTCTCTTTGCTCCATCTCATCCAGCCCTCGCTCCATCTCCTATCCAATCGAGATTCTAAAACGCCAAGAAACAGGGGCAGCATGAGGCCACAGATTTATCCAAAATTCAGTGGAATGGGAGTAGTGTTTGGAAAATACTCACTCGCAATAGCCGCTGCAGAGATAGGCGCTCCACCTCCGGGCCGCGGAGAAGAAACAACCCCGGATCCAACGGAGCTCGATTCTAAATCGCCAACAAACAGAGGGCAGCATGAGGCCACAGATCCCCCAAAATTCTGGGGAGTGGGACTAGGGTTTCGGGCTCACCTCGCAATAGCTCTACCGCTGCCGAGAAATGCACTCCACCACCGCGGAGAAGAAACCGCTGCCGGAGAAGATGCTTACGGCGGCGCCGCTCGCTCAGTCCAGCACGGGTGAGTCGAGCACGGTCACACAGTCCCAGGTCGAGTCGTGGAAGGTTGACTCTTGTCTACGTGGCCATAGGTGGACCCCACCAGTCAGAGCACATAACCCCCAGTGTCCTAACCAAACCTCAGCCTAACTAACAGTCAACTAGCCGCGTAAATGGTGTGTCGCATGGGAGCTATTTTTTCCAACGCAGATGTCACATGAGAGCTATTACAGCCAACAACGTCGCATGAGAGACAGTTCACATCAACGACGTCGCATGGGAGCTATTTGCCCATTTTTTTCCTCTGCAGTATGCGGGATGCAGCCTCCCTTTCCAATCTCGGTGTACCGTGTTTCAGCTACTTCTAGGGGCCGTTAGTACTATGGCGGGCCGGATTTGTGTTGCCACAGGTGTGGGGCTTTCTTTTGGTTTCATGAAGGATCTGTACACCATGCTGATGCAACTTCTCGCTCTCCTATTTACACGGGGTGTTGTCGGGCGGGCAGGATTTCGCTGCCGAAATTTGGTGACTGGCCTGCTCCTTTGGACAGGCTGATGCGCTTTGATGGGAATGCGGTTTCTTCCCGGTTTATGCGATTAATACAATAGTACAATTCTATGTTCTGTTTTACATCTTTGGGTGCACAGGTCGATCGTAGTATCAACGTTGGAGGTGCTCCGTACGTTTTCAAGATGAATGGGGTGGTTTACCATCGTATTAGTTCGTTGTTGCCGGCGGAGGGTGCAACTCCCAAGTTTGCGCAGCTGTACATGGTGGATTCTGCTGATGAGGTGGGCTGTAGGCTGAATGTGTTTGACATATAAGAAACCGCCTCACTTGAGCCTGATTCTGAGATTGTTTCCTCTCTGACAAACATGCTCAATGCACACCACTGTTTGGTGCACAAGTTCAAAATTGCTCGACAGTCTTTGTACTCCTGGTGTTTCTACGGTTTCGATTCGTTTTTTGGGTGATGACGGTGTCGCCCATGGTACACGTTTTTTTGGTCCTACTGCTTCCGAGGTTGCTGCCCTCATTGTCGGTGATCTCACACCTAAATGCAGAAGATTTGATGTGATTGCGGAGACGCGGTCTGGTTCGTTGAAACATATATCTTCACTGAATTGCAATCTTATGGCTCTGCAGTATCCTATACTTTTCCCATATGGTGAGAAGAGTTATCACCGTGGTATTAGATACGTTCATGCTAATGATTGTTTGGCCATACCTGATGCAAATGTGCAAGTTGGGGGACACTTGCACGACGAAGATGCTGACGATGATGCCGACTGTGACTCCGAGGATGTGGATGTTTCTCATGGCCAGGTTACTATGTTGGAGTACTATAAATACTATGCTCATTATCGTGAAGGCGAAGTTAATCCTTGCACAAGTTGCGGTCGGGTGAGCCAGCAGATTGCCGTCAATGCTTACTCTTGTATAGAGGCTGATCGTTTAGAGTACCATTTCCGTAAACAAGATAAGCTCCGCTCCGAGACTTATTAGGGCATATCTGATGCTATGGGTGAAGGTAATTCAACTGGCCAGAATGTCGGTGTCCAGTTCATACTGCATGGCAGTTTTACAGGTGGTCCACGGTACATGCTTCAGAATTATCATGACGGGATGGCCATCTGTCGACAATATGGTGCACCTGACTTGCTTATTACTTTCACATGTAACCCTAAGTGGTAAGAGATTGCCGATGCTCTTGCTGCCGAGCCTGATCAGACTGCTGCTGACCGGTCTGATATTACTACTAGAGTATTTAGCATGACGTTTGAGGAATTTCTTGATGGAATTAAAGATGGTACTTTTTTCGGTGCTGTCCAAGCATGTAAGACCGTTTTCCTGTTTTATTGGCATATGGTAGATTAATTGGTGTAAATATTGTCACCTTATCTTACTTCCTTTTTTTGAACATGCAGATTTGTACGTTGTGGACTTCCAGAAAAGGGGTCTGCCACATACTCACACGTTAGTTTAGTTGAAGGCAGATACCAAGGATCCTTCTCCTTCATTTATAGATGGGCTTATCTTATTTCTGCGGAGCTGCCAGATCCTTTAGTTGATCCTTTAGGTTACGCTCTTGTTGATGAATTCATGGTGCATGGACCCTGCGGGGCGTACAATACTAAGTGTGCTTGCATGAAGAATAATTGTTGCTCCAAGCGCTTTCCCAAGCCATTGAGCGACCATACAATGGTTGATCATGTTGGATATCCAGTTTATCGTCGACGACAATGGGTTGTATGTGCTTAGGCAGAAAGACTCGCTCCGCTTGGGAAACCAATGGGTTGTTCCATACAATATGAATTTGTTGAAGAGGTTTGACGCCCATATAAATGTGGAGTGGTGTAATAAGACAAATTTATTGAAATATTTGTTTAAATACCTCACGAAGGGTCATGATGTGGTTCGCATGCGTTTCCATGCCGAAGATAGACCTCCTGGTGTTTTCACCGTGCCATCTCCTACTGGTAGAAATGAAATTGACGACTACAACAAGTGCAGGTTCGTGAATATATTTGGATGAATTGATGTGTTCTGCTGCACATCTGTTATAAATTTTTTAAACTGTGTAGGTACTTGTCTGCCTGCGAGGCTTTTTGGAGATTGTTTGCGTATAGTATCCATGGTCGTCAACCATCCGTCGAGCGGCTGGTTGTTCATTTGCCTAACATGAATAGGGTTATATTTGCGGAGACTGATATAGTCTAGGAAATGTTCTGGAGAATCCTTCGGCAACTAAAACGTTTACAGCACAGGGATGCATAACAGGGAATTACATATGAAGGAGAGGCAGCTAATACAAAAGATGAAGCAACGGAAAAGGCAGCTCAGGTGGCCTTAGAGGTCCCTTAGAATGCATCTATGCAGACTATAATATTTCTATCAATGACCATAATTACTATGACCTTGAAGTTACAAAGGAAAGGTTGTTTACAGCAAGAGAGAAGGCTCAAACAAAGCAATGGCAATTCAACATGGCCCGCCAGCAAGTAACTACACGGCAAAACGAGTTTACAAGACAAACAATGATTTTGACAAAGATATGTATCACTTGATATATTACCACTTCGCATGTTTCCCCAGCGCCCAGACATCGATGATCCTATCATCACATACACAGGCGCGCACCCTCCGTCGGACGTGTACAAGAATTTGCAAAATCACTTTACCACTTCATCACAGGCACCAATCCTGCAGGAGGATATACTAGGATGATCTAATCCACCAGCAACTACTTCTAGCTCATTTATGTAGTTTGTTTGTGTTTCTATATACAGTTCTCTGCCTGCAGTGAACTGTATATAGTTTGAATAATTAGTTTGCCTCAGAAGTGTGCCACTTTTAATTTGTATCTTTGTATCCTCATATTTGCAAAATCTCAATAGCTTCGTATGTTTGGTTTCTTCAATGTCTCTATATATTGTTCTGAGAGTAAATAAGCATGCACTGATCCACTCTTGAATCAATAGATTGCATGTTCACGAGTGATCATCGAGCGCGGCGTGTCGCCGCGCGGGTTAGGCTAGCATGTACATATGAAGTTAGCTATATCATCACTCATGCCTACATCAAAAGATTTGAGACAACAGAGTTGTCCTCTCGCTTTCACTTGGTCCAATTATAATACGATAATAATAATAATCACCATAAGTTAATCAAATTGACTGGAAACAAACTACTCTATAATTTATGCATTGATGTGTTTCTCTTGCAATGTAAGAACCGGCTATTACTTGCGGCATAAATTTTTTTGAAGGGAATGTAGGTGGTGTTGATGAGAGTGGTTCTTCTACACCAACTCTCGGTGCACCCCGGGTGCACCCACACAAGAAAACATATCAAAACATTTCGAAAAAATCTGAAACTTCGTGAAAATGATCATCAGCAAATGTTATGGGGGTTGCAAAATTTGGTGGTCAAATAACATTCGAGGAGCTCTCTACAAAAAAGACAAAATCACTGAAATTAGTCAAAATGTACGTGCACTGTTTGAGCAGATTTTGCAATTTTGTCTTTTTTGTAGAGCGCTTCTCGAATGTTATTTGACCATCAAACTTTGTAAGCCCTCGTAACATTTGTTGACGATCATTTCCACGAAGTTTCAGATTTTTTAAAAATGTTTTGATATATTTTTTGCGTGGGTGCATCGAAAGTGGGTGCAGCTACTACTTTCCCTGGTGTTGATATCTTTTCTTTCTGAAGGTGTGGTGCCGTCGAGATTGGTCCGAAAACAGTTACCGAACTGTATTGAGTCAAGTTGGATCATTAAAGAACCATTGAGTGCGCAAAGAAATATCACATTGTCATCCTCATCGTACCCATGTATCCAACTCCATTTGAGCTCGACGGGCGAAAGGTGCTCGAGCAGATCAATGGTTTTCTGAAGGACCCATGTAGCAACATCATCATAATTGACCATCCGCTCCCATAACTGCAGGCTCAGTCCTGTGTACCTGATGAGTCCAAGACCCCTTTCCTCTGTCCGCACGATTCGGAGGCGGGGACGGCCACGGTAGGCAATCTCGCAATCTAGTGGCTTCTCAATCACAACAAGCTTCTGCATTGCAAAATCAAACTCAAAGATGTCACCTTTATAAGTTATTGTGGGAAGCGTAGAACCCTTCGTCTGGGCCGCATTGCATTATATAGAAACATTGCCGTGGCTTACAAGAAACGATCGATGCTCACAGGATCGATCAAGGTTACAGGAGTTGGAACAAAAGAAGGGATAGAAGATAGAGTACAATTTAAACTACTTTCCTCTCCCTATACAACTTATCCTAACACTCCCCCTCAATCTAAACCTCATGTAATCTTACCAAGGTTAAGATTGTACTTGAACTCATCCAATCTCGTCATAGTAAGCGGTTTTGTGAAGCCATCAGCAAGTTGATCCCCTGTAGGTATAAACCTGATGTCAAGTAGCTTTAGAGCCACTCGTTCTCTTACAAAATGAAAATCAACTTCAATGTGCTTTGTACGTGCATGAAAAACAGGGTTAGCTGAAAGATAGGTTGCACCAATGTTGTCACACCATAACCTTGCAGCTTGAGGAATTTTAATTCCAAGTTCATGAAGCAATGTCTGAATCCACATGACTTCAGCTGTAGCATTTGCTAAAGCTTTGTACTCAGCCTCAGTACTCGATCTTGAGACAGTAGCCTGTTTTCTTGCACTCCATGACACAAGATTTGTTCCCATAAACACAGCAAAGCCACCTGTAGACCTTCTGTCATCAGCACACCCTGCCCAATCTGCATCAGAATAGGCAGACACAAGAAGAGAGGAGGACTTGACAATCTGAAGACCAAGTCCCTCTGTATATCTAAGATACCTCAAGATCCTTTTTACTGCAGTCCAATGAGCTGTAGTAGGAGAATGCAAATACTGACAAACTTTGTTCACAGAATAAGAAATATCAGGACGTGTGAGAGTCAGATACTGAAGAGCACCTACAACACTCCTATAGTTTGTTGCATCCTCTGCTCCAAGAGCTTCTCCAGCTTCAACAGTAAGCTTTTCTGACGTGGATATAGGTGTACTCACAGGCTTACACTTTTCCATATGTACCCGTTTCAAAATGTCAGCAGCATATTTTTCCCGTGTAAGAAGTATACCATCTTTTACCTTCTTGACCTCAATTCCAAAAAAATAGTGAAGATCTCCCAAGTCCTTGAGAGCAAACTCTAGTTTCAAATCCTTAAGGAGACAGGTAGTTGCATCTGAATATGAACTGGCAACAATTATATCATCAACATAGACAAGAACAAACATGGTAATACTGTTCTTACTGTAAAAGAATAATGAGGTATTTGCCTTTGATGGTGTAAACCCAAGCCGTTGTAGTTGTGTGCTCAACCTTGAATACCAAGCCCTTGGGACCTGCTTCAACCCATACAATGCTTTATCCAACTTACAAACATAATGTGGTGTGTTTTTATTTTCATATCCTGGTGGCTGCCGCATGAACACTTATTCCTCAAGAACACCATGAAGAAACGCGTTCTGAACATCTAGCTGTCGTAGACTCCATCCTCTAGAAATAGCAATAGACAGTACAAGTCGAATAGTAATTGCTTTAATAACAGGACTAAAAGTATCCTCATAGTCAATACCAAACCTTTGCTTAAAACCCTTTGCAACCAACCTAGCCTTGTAACTGTCTATACTCCCATCAGCTTTTCTTTTGATCTTGTATACCCACTTACAATCAATCACATTACTGTCCTTTCTTTGTGGTACTAAATGCCAAGTTTTATTTTCATGAGTGCATCATATTCATCATCCATAGCCTTATTCCAATCTTTGTGAGCAAGAGCATCATGCAAATGTGTGGGCTCACTAGTACTAATAAGAAAAGCTTGCTTGGTTTTATCATACCTGATTGTACCATCAGTATACACTTTTTCTTTGGTAATTCCGGACTGAGATCTTGTATGACGGCGCGGTAGTACTGTATGTTGCACTGTTGTAGACCCTGCCACAGAAGATCCGGAGGATGCAGCCGAACCGACCAGATCAGCCGAATCTGGCTCCAGATCCAAGCGCACCGCGCCGGGCCCGAGAGAATCGGCATCGAAATCAGCGCCCGCTGAATCAGCGCCCGCTGAATCAGCGCCCGCTGGCGCAGGAGACCGCGTGCGACCTGAAGCCTCGCTGTTGCTGGTGGGGTCCGCTCCTGGGCAGTTGTCGGCCACCCGCCCCGCAGAAGCGCGTGGCCCCGCGCTGGGTGTGCATGCAGCGTCAGGCGCAGCGCCTGCAGCGCCGCCGATTCCCTCATGGGATCACACGCCTGTAGGGAGATCTGCCTTGGATCGCCGCGCCTCAGATTCCGCACCTGCAGGAAAATCCTTCTGGGATCCAGCGCTAGTTTTGGCATTTTCTGCACACATAAAATCACGTCCTGTTGCTACACAATTATCAAAATTCTCCAGATTTTCCATGGATTTTTCCACATGATCAGTTCTAATTAATTCACCCTTGTGATCAGAATTAGATAAAGAGTCTCAAAGAAGGGATATTTCAGAACGAAGTAAGGCTCCGGCATTTGGATGAAGTTTGGCAAAAGGAAACAAGGTCTCATCGAAAACAACATCTCGAGAAATATAGATGCGACCTGTAGTAACTTCTAGACACTTATATCCCTTATGAAGATTACTATAGCCAAGAAAGACACACTGAGTAGAACGAAACTCAAGTTTGTGGCGATTATAAGGACGCAAATTTGGGTAGCAAGCACACCCAAAATTTTTGAGGGAGTTATAGTCTGGTTTTTGATGAAACAGACGTTCCAAAGGAGCTGTATTGCCAATAACTCTACTAGGGAGACGATTAATGAGATAAGTAGCTGTGATGAAAGCTTCATCCCAATATTTAAGTGGCATGGAAGCATGAGCTAATAAAGAGAGACCAACTTCAACAATGTGACGGTGTTTTCTCTCGGCCGAGCCGTTCTGTTGATGAGCATGGGGGCAAGATACATGGTGAATAATACCTATGTCACGAAAGAAAGCATTGAGTTTCTCATACTCTCCTCCCCAGTCACTTTGGGCTGCAAGAATTTTCTTGTCAAAATATCTCTCAACAAGTTTCTGAAACTCTTGAAAAACAGAGTAAACTTCGGATTTATTCTTAAGCAAATATATCCAGGTGAACTTGCTATAATCATCAATGAAACTAACATAATATTTCTTCCTTCCAAAAGAATCTCTTGCATGACCCCATACATCACTGAAAATAAGCTCTAAAGGAGCATGAGACACACTACTGGACACAGGATAGGGAAGTTGGTGACTCTTGGCACATTGACAAGCTTCACACACAGACTCATTATTGGAACTATTTAACAATGACAAATTGCCTTTATTGACTACTTGCTTGACTACGATTGAAGAGGGATGTCCTAATCTTTGATGCCACCTTGCCAAGGAGGGTTTGGTGACGGAGTAAACTTGACGACGCTTGCGACTAAAGACTCTTGATGTGATGGGGTAAAGCCCTCCGATGCATCTACCGTGATGAATGAGCTCCCTCGTTGCACGATCCTTTATGAAAAAATAGGTGGGATGAGTCTCAAAGAAAACATTATTGTCGAGAGTTAAACGAGACATAGATGCTAGATTTTTGTCAGCTTCAGGAACATGAAGGACATCTTTAAGAACTAGATCACGTTTAAGGTTAGGTGAATTAATAGAAGCTTGACCAATGTGTTGAATTTCCATACCTCCACCGCTTGCGGTGTGAATCTGATCATTGCCATGATATCCTTCGCGAAGAGCAAGCTTTTCTAGCTCGTTTGTGACATGGTCCGTAGCGCCGGAGTCCGCATACCAGACCGTATCACCATCACCTCCTCCTTGCTCCCGGATGGCAGTGGCTGCATGACGTGCATCAGGTACAAAATCTTCGTCAAACCGGTGCCAGCAGTCAATGACTTCATGGCCCGGTTTCTTGCATAGTTGACACCTAGTGCGGCGAGAGTTGGAGGAGGCGCCATAGGTGTTGTTGCTGTTGTAGCCTCCACCGCGGTCACCAGCGCGGTCACCACCACCAGAGCGGGGCGGAGCCTGATTGTTGCCACGCCTGCCATGACCACCGCCACGGCCACGACCTTGGTGACCACGGCCACAACCACTGTTGCCGCGCCCTCGAGAAGCACTGTTAACAGAAGACTGGCGGTGATGTGTACCTTTCAGAAGATTGACGCGCGCCTCGAAGCTAAGAAGCTGGCTGTATAGCTCTGGCGTGGTGATGGGCTCGACGCGGGCTTGCAGGGCTGAGACCACGGAGTTGTACTCCAGGTCAAGTCCCTTTAGGACGTAGGAGGTCATCTCCCGATCTGTAAGAGGAGCGTTGATGGTGGCGATCTCGTCCGCCAGCGCCTTGATTTTGGCGAGATACTCCGCCATGGTGGAGTTCCCGTTGTGAAGATTGGCGAGCTCGATGCGGTTGTTGATTTCTTGCGCCTGGGTATGAGCAGCAAAAGTGGCATGGATCGCCGCCCACACTTCGGCCGGCGTATGGAGAGTCACCACCTGAGCAAGAACCTCCCGGGACAGAGATGCCATTAGATAACCTTGCAATTGTTGTTGTTGAGCGTACCAGATTGTGCGGGCGTAGTTGAAGATCTGCTCTTCTTTCCCATCCTTGCTGATGGTGAGCGTAGGAGGGGGCGCCAGCGTTGCATCGTCCAGGAAGTGTTCCATCTGTGCTCCCTTGATCTGGGGTAGCACGATGGCCTTCCAGAGGAGGAAATTTGTCCTCGTGAGCTTCTCCGATGGAGGTGGACCGAGAGAGATAGGGTTGCTGGAGGTGGAAGAAGACCCATAGGTGAATCCGGCGGATTGGGTGGATAGGGTACTCATGGTGGATGTGGTCAGGGAGTTTTCGGTGGAAGCAACGGTGCTAGCGGCGGTGCCTGCCATAGCTTTCTCTCGGCCCTATTTTTCTTTCTTCTCGAGTCAATCTAGATTGATCTAATTGTCGTGGCTAGATGTACGAGAGGAATAGGCTCTGATTACCATATAAGTTATTGTGGGAAGCGTAGAACCCTTCGTCTGGGCCGCATTGCATTATATAGAAACATTGCCGTGGCTTACAAGAAACGATCGATCGTCACAGGATCGATCAAGGTTACAGGAGTTGGAACAGAAGAAGGGATAGAAGATAGAGTACAATTTAAACTACTTTCCTCTCCCTATACAACTTATCCTAACAACCTTCAGTTTCCCCATAAAGCAACCAGCAAAGTGCATTCCCAACAAGGACGCTGGGCCTTATCGAAAAAATCAACCCTCCTGTGGTCGGTGTTGAGATAACATTTCCCCACACACCAGACTTGGATTCGTAGAGGCAAGCGGATACACGAATAAGTAAATTTACCAGAGGCGGGATGTACCGGTGTTGGATCTAGCACAAACTACTGCTTTTAGATTTGTGCTGTGCTGGACCCACCCAGAATTTAGTTTCTGTTTCTTTGCTGATACAAAACGTATATGAGATGAATACAAGGACGATGGGCCCACCAATAAATACTCCCTCCGTCCTTGAAAAAGTGTACTTCCAACTTTGTTGAAAAGTCAAACTTTTTTATGTTTGACCGTATTTATACAATAATAGACCAACATTTATGCCATCAAATTAGTAGCATTAGATTCATGATAAACTATATTTTCATCATATACCTATTTGGTTTCACAAGCATTGATATATTTTTGCACAAACTCGGTCAAACTTTGAGATAGTTTGACTCTCCAACAAAGTTGGAAGTACACTCTTTCACGGACGAAGGGAGTATCTCCCGACCAGCCCCGTCTCTCTCTCTCGCATTATCTCCAGATTAGATGGTACAACTTCTCTCTCTCTCTCCCCAGAGCAACAGGAGCTTGACCGGGCGGCCTCCGTCCAACTCCGGCGACCGTCAACTCCGGCCACCGGATCTGCTTCCCCACCAGCCTCCGCCCAACTCCGGCGACCGTCAACTTCAGCGAGGCAGTTTTGCGGTGAGGTGTGTCTGTCCCGGCCATCGACGGGTCCGATGACGACGAGAAGGTAGTGGCTTCACCGGCTGGCGCTGGATCCGGCGTCCACGACGCCGCTTGGCGGCCTCCTTGTCCATCCCGTCCCCGGCGTGATCAGCTCGTGAGCACAGGCACCACGACGGGTCATCGCTAGATCCGGCGACTCCAAGCCTGACCGCCACCGGATTTTGTGAGTCAAGAATCCCAGCTATCCAAACCTCTTCCCATATGCACTTCATGATTTCGGATTTAATTAGCATGATTTGAACATTTTTTTGCTTCTTTACCAGATCGTCGGCCTCCCCTGCTACTTCAGTTTCAGATATTTGTTGAACATTCTTTGTTTCTTTACCGGATCGTTGGCCTCCCCCGCTACTTCATTTTCAGATATTTGCAACTTGATTTGAACATTCTTTGTTTTTGACAGAGAGCATGGGGTATAGTTTTTTTGAAGAGACTGAGATCTATGAAATTACTTCTCTGAAAATATGTAATTACTTCCCTGTAATATATTTGAATGTGGTGTTGCAAGTTGTGAAACAAATTTATGTGAAATGATTTGTGGAATATATGTGAATTTATATTTCAATATGGTGAAACTAACAATTTCAGTCTGTGGAAGTGTTATATATTTCTGAAAATGGTTGGAATGATTTTCAGTGAGATATGAATTGAAATAGCTGTGTGTAGTTGAGCTGTGCAAAAAATGTGAAATTAATATTCCAATGTATTGTTGCAAGTTGTGAAACTAATTTCTCTGAAATATATGAAATTACTTCTCTGAAATACATAAAATTGATATTTCCCATATTTGTAACTCGTTATTTCAGTGAGAAATTACTTCCCTGAAATATATTTCAATGTGGTGTTGCAAGTTGTGAAACTATTTTTTGTCCAAATATATGAAATTACTTCTCTGAAATATATGAAACTGCTATTTCATATATTTGTAACTTGTTGTTTCGGTGAGAAATGTACTGAAATATATGAAATTATTTTCATGAAATATATTTCAATGTGGTGTTGCAAGTTGTGAAACTAATTTCTGTGAAGATATATGAAATTACCACATTGAAATATATGAAGCTGCTATTTGTCATATCTGTAACTTGTTATTTCAGAAAGTGAGAGAGGTTTGTCCTTTGTGAAAAATGTGAAACTGGGATTTCAATGTGTTGTTGCAAGTTGCAAAACTAATTTCTGTGAAAATATATGGAATTAGATCTCTGAAAAATATGAAACAACTATTTCTCTTATCTGTCATTTGTTATTTCAGTGATATATGTATTGAGAAATTACTTCCCTGAAATATATTTCAATGCGGTGTTGCAAGTTGTGAAAATAATTTCTGTGAAAAAATATAAAATTACTTCTCTGAAATATATGAAACTGTTGTTTCTCTTATCTGGCATTTGTTAGTTAAGTGAGATGTGTATTGAGAAATATGAAATTACTTCCCTGAAATATATTTCAATGTGTTGTTACCAGTTGTGAAAGTAATTTCTGTGAAAATATATGATATTAGATCTCTGAAAAATATGAAACTGCCATTTGTCATATATGTAATTTGTCATTTCATTCATATATGTATTGAAATGTATGAAATTACTTCCCTGAAAATATATATAATTACTTTACTGAAATACAGAAATATACATCACTTACATGGCTTAGCTACACATAGATATGTGAAATTTATATTACAATGTAGTGTAACTAGACTATTTTAGCCTATGCAAGTGTTATATGCTTCTTAAAAGGATTGCAATATTTTTTAAAAGATTTGGAATGATATTTCAGTTAGATATGAATTGAAATAGCTATGTGTAGCTAAGTTGTTTTGGAAAAAAAAATATGAAACTGACATTTAAAGCGGGAGAGGTTGATCCTTTAAAAAATAAGCTGATATTTTTGTACGTGTGTGAACTGTGAAGTGAGACCGGCTTCAGTGGCTGGAATCACGTGGGTAGGCCCAGCTGGTCAAATCACGTGGGTGGGGACCAGCTGGTGGAATACAACGGTTTAAATCAAGTAATGTGTGCAATACATAGATACATCTTATGACAACTTTTGAGGTGGCAAGATTCTATTGGCCAGAGAAGCTCCGGTAGATCCCGGAAACGGTAAAAAGAGGTTTGCGAGCGGATACATGCCTGTAGTATTCTACGCCCATGTGCACCA
The DNA here is from genome assembly GCA_032464435.1 of Aegilops umbellulata. Classification (NCBI taxonomy): domain Eukaryota; kingdom Viridiplantae; phylum Streptophyta; class Magnoliopsida; order Poales; family Poaceae; genus Aegilops; species Aegilops umbellulata. The sequence goes on along the minus strand of CP136058.1, from coordinate 449,271,790 downwards.
AGGCCAACTTAAAATAGTCCAGGTCGCAGTCGCCGTGCACATGGCCATGCTCGTCATCACCGGCAGCGCAGAGCACCGCCGCGTATAGGATCTCCCTCCCTCTAGTGTTGCCAAATCCTGGTGGAACAGCTACTCGGTGCTGGTGGCCGGAGATGGGGTTCCACACGACGGCCTCGGACAGTTTCTTGTCGAGGAAAAGGACGAGGCCGTGGCGGCATTCCACGAAGTCTAAGCTCTCGCCGCGGCGATGTGGCAGGGAGAATCGCGCGGCGGGGATGCAGTCGGGCGGGTCCAGCGTGGGACTGAAGTAATAACTGGTACCAGCATTGACGCAGAAGAAGCCGAGGACCGGGGGCTTCCCGTGGTGCGCGCGGAAGCGGCGGAGGAAGCCGGGATCGGAAACGAGGCGTCGCGAACGCTTGCACACGATGCACTACAAGAATTTAGGCAATATCTATGCCGAGGGCCCCCGTCGGCATATATGGGCATACCCCGACGGCCCAACTAAAGACGTCGGCGTAGAAAGGCCGTCGGCGTATAACCATCTATACCGACGGAGGCCGTCGGCATAGATAAGCCGTCGGCGTTTCTCCGAATATACCGACGGGGGCCGTCGGCATATCGCGTGGGACCGCCTACCTGGGGCAACGGCAGTTTGACAGCGTCAGGCCTACGCCGACGGGCTAACGGTGGCCGTCGGCACAGGTACGCCGACGGCCTAGCCGTCGGCATAGCTATGCCGATGTCATCGATCCGCCGCGCCGCCACGTCATCGATCTGCGTCGTTCGCCGGTCCCGTGGGGTGGCATTTCTATGCCGACGGCTAGGCCGTCGGCATAGGCCTGGCCCATGGTTTTTGCCACGTCATTGATCCCCGCCCTACGCCACGTCATCGATCCAGGGCTCTACTGTTCCGTGGCCGTAGCTATGCCGACGGCTTTGCCGTAGGCATAGATTTCTAATAATATTTTTATATTTTTGTATTTTCTCTTATTTTTTTTCCAATACTAATTTCATTAACTTAAATGTACACAAAACATATGTCGATTGCCCCCCACACGGGCCTTCTTCCGTCGTGTCACGGAGAGTTTATACGGGACGGGCCGGGTACCTGGGGGGGTAGCAATGCCGCCAGGTGTTGCGGTGGGCCCTCCTACGGTTGTGGAAACGTGGTGGAAGGCGCAGGCACGCGGCTCCGGGGTGTGCCCCCTCCCCCCTCACTGGCGTCGATGCCGCCGTGCCCCGGAGGGGCGAAACGGCCATGTCGGACCGACGCAGAGGGAATCTTGGGGTGGGTTGTGCCGGGACTGTGTTGGGGGTGTAGCTATGGCTGGGCTATGACAACAAGGTGAAAAGGTCCACCGGTCAAACTACGTCCAGCAAATGTCAAAGGGATAGACCCGGCGGTCGTCTGTGTCAGGGTTAGACGGGACGGGGTACCTGGGGGGTAGCAATGCCGCCAGGTGTTGCGGTGGCCCTCCTACGGTTATATAAGCATGGTGGCAGGCGTAGGCACCCGACACGCGGCTTGTATGGGGTCCCGGTGCGACGCTCCGGTGGCATTGCTTCCCCCTAGGGCCCCCGTCCCGCCTAACCCATGTAGCGTTTGACCACGGGATCTACCTCTTTGACTTTGCACGGACGGGCTTTGAGCAGTAGACGTATCCACCCAGTTGTGTAAGGTCAGCCCATAGGCCCACGGCAACATCTAGCCCGGATGTTGCTCCAAAGTGTTCCTATGGGCTGACCTAACACAACCGGGTTGGGAGGTCCACTGGTCAAACGCTACAGGGTTAGGCGGGACGGGGGCACTTGGGGGGTAGCAATGCCACCGGAGCGTCGCACCGGGCCCTCATACATGCGGGGTGGTGTGGTGGCATGTCCGAAGAGGCGGGACGCATCTCCGGTGCGTGGCCCCCCTCACGGACGGCGATGACACGGTAGTAGACGTTCTGCGGTAACGATGCGGCGTCAATATTACTAAATACTCGGAGCGCGATAAAATCATGAGTTTTTTTTGCACGACGTGGGCACATGTGCTATAAGAACGATGGTATTTTTTCATAATTTTTGGTGATGGAGAAGTATCCGAAAAATTCCCTCTACGCGGATTGCCCTTCGCGCGTCTACGGCTGTGGCCGGCGGCCTCCGGGGGCTAGCATGCCGCAAAATCTTGCGCCGGCGGCCTCTCACAAGTCTGGAAGTGTTGTGGCGGTTGCAGACGCCCGGCACGCGTGTCCGGAGTGTGCCCACCTCACGGCCGGCGCCGCCGCCGGCACCTGAAGGGGGAAAACGGACGCGTGGGGTCTACACGGAGGGGATCTTGCTGTGGGTCTGGCCCGGATGTTGCTCCAAAGTGTTCCTATGGGCTAACCTAACACAACCGGGTGGGGAGGTCCACTGGTCAAAGCCCGTCCATGCAAAGTCAAAGGGGTAGATCCCGTGGTCAAACGCTACAGGGTTAGGCGGGACGGGGGCACTAGGAGGTAGCAATGCCACCGGAGCATCGCACCGGGCCCTCATACATGCGGGGTGGTGTTGTGGCATGTCCGAAGAGGCGGGACGCGTCTCCGGGGCGTGGCCCCCCTCACGGACGGCGATGACACGGTAGTAGACGTTCTGCGGTAACGATGCGGCGTCAATATTACTAAATACTCGGAGCGCGATAAAATCATGATTTTTTTTGCACGACGTGGGCACATGTGCTATAAGAACGATGGTATTTTTCCATAATTTTTGGTGATGGAGAAGTATCCGAAAAATTCCCTCCACGCGGAATGCCCTTCGCACGTTTACGGCTGTGGCCGGCGGCCTCCGGGGGCTAGCATGCCGCCAAATCTTGCGTCGGCGGCCTCTCACAAGTCTGGAAGTGTTGTGGCGGTTGCAAACGCCCGGCATGCGTGTCCAGGGTGTGCCCCCCTCACGGCCGGCGCCGGCGCCGGCACCTGAAGGGGGAAAACGGACGCGTGGGGTCTACGCGGAGGGGATCTTGCTGTGGGTCTGGCCCGGATGTTGCTCCAAAGTGTTCCTATGGGCTGACCTAACACAACCGGGTGGGGAGGTCCACTAGTCAAAGCCCGTCCGTGCAAAGTCAAAGGGGTAGATCCCGTGGTCAAACGCTACAGGGTTAGGCGGGACGGGGGCACTGGGGGTAGAAATGCCACCGGAGCGTCGCACCGGGCCCTCATACATGCGGGGTGGTGTTGTGGCATGTCCGAAGAGGCGGGACGCGTCTCCGGGGCGTGGCCCCCCTCACGGACGGCGATGACACGGTAGTAGACGTTCTGCAGTAACGATGCGGCGTCAATATTACTAAATACTCGGAGCGCGATAAAATCATGAATTTTTTTGCACGATGTGGGCACATGTGCTATAGGAACGATGGTATTTTTCATAATTTTTGGTGCTGGAGAAGTATCCGAAAAATTCCCTCTACGCGGATTGCCCTTCGCGCGTCTACGGCTGTGGCCGGCGGCCTCCGGGGGCTAGCATGCCGCCAAATCTTGCGTCGGCGGCCTCTCGCAAGTCTGGAAGTGTTGTGGCGGTTGCAAACGCCCGGCACGCGTGTCCGGGGTGTGCCCCCCTCACGGCCGGCGCCGCCGCCGGCACCTGAAGGGGGAAAACGGACGCGTGGGGTCTACGCGGAGGGGATCTTGCTGTGGGTCTGGCCCGGATGTTGCTCCAAAGTGTTCCTATGGGCTGACCTAACACAACCGGGTGGGGAGGTCCACTGGTCAAAGCCCGTCCGTGCAAAGTCAAAGGGGTAGATCCCGTGGTCAAACGCTACAGGGTTAGGCGGGACGGGGGCACTGGGGGTAGCAATGCCACCGAAGCGTCGCACCGGGCCCTCATACATGCGGGGTGGTGTTGTGGCATGTCCGAAGAGGCGGGACGTGTCTCCGGGACGTGGCTACCCTCACGGACGGTGATGACACGGTAGTAGACGTTCTGCGGTAACGATGCGGCGTCAATATTACTAAATACTCGGAGCGCGATAAAATCATGAGTTTTTTTGCACGACGTGGGCACATGTGCTATAGGAACGATGGTATTTTTTAATAATTTTTGGTGATGGAGAAGTATCCGAAAAATTGCTTTTCCCTCAGCGAGGTGGGACTATTTTTTAAAAAAAAAAGCAGTTGACATCTATGCCTACGGCATAGCCGTCGGCATAGGCCTCCTATCTATGCCGACGGCCTTGCCGTTGGCATAGAGACGCACATGCCCATGGATCGATGACGTGGCAAAGTGGCGGGCCTATGCCGACGGCCTGGCCGTCGGCATAGGCGTACACGTGGCATAAAGAGATATGCCGACGGCTAAGCCGTCAGCATATACTCACCTTATCCATCCCCCCTGGGGCGCCCCGTCCACTCGTGCTCCTCCTCTCTCTCCGACCCCCGCGCCTCCCAACCGCATCGCCGCCGCCGCCGCCGCGCCGCCGCTGGATCCCGACCCGCTGCACCGCCCACCCTCCCTACCGCCGTCCGCCCCCTCCACCCAAGCCTCGCCGCGCCGCCACCCCTATCCCCTCTCCCAACTCCGGTGCCGCCCCGCCCCCGCCCCAACACCACCGCCGCCCCCATCCCCCTCCCCTACGGCCGTCACACCGTCCCATCCCCCTCCCCTACCGCCGTCGCGCCGCCCCATCCCCTTCCTACCGCTGTCGCGCCGCCCCCATCCCCTCCCCCACCGCCGCCGCACCGCCCCAAATCCGTCGTCGCCGCCGGGCCGGCCAGTCCCCGTCCTCGGCCGCCCCGTCCCTGACGCCACTGCCCCGCTCGTCGCCGCCCTTCTCCGCCCCGTCGCCGCTCTGCCCTGCCTCTGCCTCGCAGGTGAGGCCCCCGCTTGCTGCTTGCGCTGCTGCTTGTTGCCGCCGCTGCCGCTTGCTATGCTTGCTGCTGCCGCTGGTTGCTGCTTGATGTGCTTGCTACTATAGATTAGTTAGTTAGTTTAGGGTTTAGTTAGTTTAGGGTTTAGATGGATATATTAGTTAGGTATATAAATAGTTAGATAGATGGATTATAAGATATAAAAATGCTATTGATGGGTTAGTTGAGAAATAAAATTGTTGTTGATATATAGATGGATAGATGAGTGGATATTACATCATGATATATAGATGGATAGATGAGATGCTATATATGTGGTTCGATGAGATGCTATATATTGCATATCCTGCAAAAAATTGGTTCGATGAGATGAATCAATGATGATGACGAATATATGATGATGATGAATATATGACGAATAGATGATGATGATTATAGTTGGATTTTGCAGGCTTTGTGGTGTCGCATTTCATTGGAGTGACCGTTGTACGACGCGTTGTCCCCCTGAGCATCCCTCTACTGTTCGACTACTTCCTCTACAGCCGAGGTTGAGCTACAAGTCCATCTCCTCCATTTTTTTCCATGTCACTAGATTAAATTTTCACATCAAGTCGCGTAACCTAGGTCTCCCGTCCGAAAGGGTTGCATCGATAAATATGCATTCAATTGCATATTTATCACCGCAGCTCTTTCGGATTGTCCAGTGTTTTCCATGGACAGCCTGAGGATGTGTAGATTGGGTATGTTCTCCATGTTCTACCCCGTTCCGAGACAGGATTTCGGCAGCGCCTCCCCGTTGTTCTCCGGAGCACATTCTCTCGGCTATTTGCCGAGACGTGTATCTGGAGAACAGCGGGGAGGTGCTGCCGAAATTTTGTCTCGGAACGGGGTAGAATGGAGAACGTACTCAATCTACACATCCTCGGGTGGGATTAGGACCCATCTTTACCTATTAGAGATGTAGGTGGATTAAACGCGGTAGAAACTGAAAATTTGATGTGATTAATTTAAGTGAATCCTTAATTATGTTGTGTGGGTTGCAAAAAAGCAGAGGATGGCATATAATCAGTGGATGTACGGTGGTTTTATCCGTCGGAATCGAGTAACATCAGAGTGGATCGCGAAAACCGATGTGTATTTGAAGGAGATATTCCGTCGTCCAATGAGAATTATCCCACCATGCCCCTGTGCGAGATGTACCAGACGTCACCGTATAAATCAGACGGACATGAGTGAGCACCTTCGCACGCACGGATATATGCCAAACTTTGACATGCCGCCGATAAACATAGCCGAGCAGGACCGTGGTAGAGAGGAGGTGATGCGACAACGCATTGATGGATATGAGGACGACGGGGTCAGGGACATGCTAGATGATGTCATTGTTGTAGAAACGGCAAATGCGACACCTTCAGAGAATGAACCGTAGGAGCCGGAGGCAACCGCAAAGGCCTTCTTGGAGGTCTTGGCCTCGTCGAAGAAACCTCTTTATGCGGGTGCGAAAATATCTCAGCTGGATGCCATCTCACAACTGATTGCAGTCAAGGCTGAGTACGGCTGTAGCCAGAAATGCTTCGAAGCATTCCTGGGAGTATGGGCTATCAGCCTCCCTGAGGGTCATGAACTGCCGAAAAGCATGTACGATACAAAGAAAATCATGAAGGCACTCTCTATGGATTATGAGAAAATAGATGTTTGCCCGAAGAATTGCCTTTTGTTTAGGCACGAGTATGCGGAGGACAAGTACTGTAGGAAGTGCGGTTCGTCTCGGTACATTGAGGTGGTCGGTGAGGATGGTGAGAAAAAGCAGCTAACCATCCCCGTTAAGGTTCTTCGGTATCTCGATTTTATAAAAAGACTGCAGCGCCTTTTCATCGCGAAGGAGTCTGCCAAAATGATGAAGTGGCACAAGGAAGGTATAAGGTACAATCCAAAAAAAATCGTACATCCATCGGGAGGGGAAGCATGGAAGTCATTCGATGAAGAATACCCCGAGGAAGCAGCCGAGGCTGGGAATGTCAGAATAGCCATATCAGGTGATGGGTTGAATCCATATGGTATGTCGTCCAATCCATACAGCTGCTGGCCTGTGTTTGTAATTCCGCTCAATCTTCCTCCCGGTGCCCTAATGCAACGGAAGACCATGTTCTTGTCGCTCATCATTCCGGGGCCTGACTACCCGGGGAAGCAATTGGGTGTGTTTATGCAGCCGCTTGTGGATGCTTTGCACCATTCTTGATACTTTCCGAGGTTGATATACGACCGGGATCTGCAGAGAAATTTCTTGATGAAAGTTTGGTTGCAGTATTGCATGCATGACTTTCCCGGCTATGCTCTATTCTGCGGATGGTGTACAAGTGGTAAGATGCCATGCCCAGTGTGCATGCAGGCTCTGCGAATGATTTGGCTGAGTAAGGGTGGCAAGTATGCAGCCTTTGACCTGCATCGACAGTTCCTCCCTCCAGACCATCCAGACAGGGAAGACAAGAAGAACTTCACGAAAGGCCGGGTTGTTCATGAAGTAACCGAGATTCCAACATTTTCGGGGGCAGATGTTCTTGCTCAGCTAAAAGCTCTCAAGCCTAAAGTCAAAGGCAAAGCCAAAGGCTTCGAGGGATATGGTGAGACGCACAACTGGACCCACATTACCCCCTTCTCGCAGCTTCCCTATTTCAAGGACCTCAAACTTCCTTACAATATTGATGTGATGCACACCGAAAAGAATGTGGCAGAGTCCCTTTTCTGCACGATCCTCAACATTCGTGATAAGACGAAGGATAACATAAAAGCTAGAGCCGATCAACAGAGAATTTGTGATAGACCACGCCTGAACATGAAGCCTCCCACAGGCGGTCGAAAAAACGGGTTCAAGCCAAATGCTGACTTTGTCCTTAAACCGCCAGAAAAAATAGAAGTACTTATCTGGCTGAAACATATTTTGAAGTTCACCGATGGTTATGCATCGAATATAAGTAAGGGAGTCAATCTTTCAACGGGCAAAGTGACCGGCCTGAAGAGTCATGACTACCATGTACGGATTGAGCGGATAATGCCAGTGATGGTTCGAGGCTATGTCCCCGAGCATGTCTAGCGAGTGCTTGCCGAGCTTCGCCATTTCTTCCGCACGCTTTGTGCTAAAGAAGTAAGTAAAGAGGTGATTGAAAAATTGCATAAGAAGGCACCGGAGTTGATAGTCAAGCTAGAGAAGGTCTTTCCGCCAGGCTTCTTTACTCCGATGACACATCTCATTCTGCACCTCGCGAACGAGGTATTGTTGGGGGGCCCTGTGCAAAATCGCTGGCAGTACGGCCCTGAGAGGCAGAACAAGCATCTCCGACGGAAATGTGGAAACAAAGCTAAGATTGAAGCTTTCATAGCTGAGGCAGTTATCCTAGAGGAGGTGTTAGACCTCAGGACATCATACTATCCAGACCACGTTCCCCATCTGCATAACAAGGTGCCTCGATACAATATAGAAGAGCCCAAGTATCAACCCAGGCTCGATCTATTCAACGCGCAAGGTGGGAGGGCTGGGGCCTCGAAATCTTATAACATGCCACGACAAGAGTGGGAGGACCTCATGTTCTATATCTTGCACAACATCAAGGAAGTTGAGGAAGTGTGGATGAGGTAATACCACTACACCATTCCTTTATGTCTTCCACATCATCATGTTTCATGTTCACTTAGTCCCGGTCTAACACCGCTTATCTTTTTTTAGTGATTCCGTTCAAGAAGAATGGACGGGAGTGAATCCTCCTACTGAGGCGGAGGCACTTACTCTTCTCCGTCATGGAAACCCTGGACGTAAAAATTTTGTTGCTTGGTTCATGGAGAAAGTAATTTTCCACACTCCCCTATCAAATACCTACTTCAACATTTAGTAGTTAACCTAACTAATGCACGCAACAATTTCCATTATACTTGTAGGGAAAAGATCCGAACATATCTATGGATGATGAATTGAGATGGGTTTCCATGGGTTTTGACCCTGCCGTCATGACATGTAAAAAGTATGATGTGAATGGGTATCGCTTCCATATAGAGGAGCACCAAAACAGCCGCCCCGATCCCAAAACTATAAATACTGGAGTGTACACCCCCGGTCAAAATTCAGTAGACTACTACGGAAGGGTACAAAATATATACGAGGTTAAATTCCGCCAGGGGCGTGAGACCCTAAGTATGCCTGTGTTTAAATGCCGATGGTTCGATCCGCGGGAGGGGGTAAAACATATGCCTTCCATTGGTTTGGTCGAAGTTAAACCATCAACCGTCTATGCCGGAGCCGATCTCTTCATTGCGGCTACCCAAGCTACACAAGTATATTATCTGCCTTACCCATGCCAAAAAGTGTATCTAAAGGGTTGGGAAGTTGTGTTCAAGTGTCGCCACATGGTAAGCTACCAGACCCGAATGAAGACGATTACTACAACATTAACCCCATGACATACGAGGGAGTGTTCTATCAAGAGCAACCTGATGATGATGATGATGATGATGTGGTTAGAAACGATGACGCTAGACCATTGGGTGATGATGATGTGGACCCAAACATCGACGATGGACGGAATGATGGTGAGACCATTGTCAATGAAAATGACATACTTATGCTAGAAAAGTTAAACGAAGACGCTGACGACGAGGAATAGCCTCCACCTCCGTCGGACAACGAAGATGATATGATTGATAGTGATGATGAGACGGACCGAGAAAGAGGTTACAACAGTGATGATTCATATGGGTTCTAGCAGATGTACGTTTCAAGTATTTTTTTCTATAGTTTAGGAATATGCCTTTTTATGCATTTTTATTAATGTGTTTATTATCATGCCTTTTCCTTCAATTCATTAATTTACTAATTGCTTCTTCTCTTTTCAATGCAGGTTCGTGGAACATGGGCAGGGGGAAGGCCGACGGCGTGGGTTTCCTACGCAAGGTCGTCGGCATGCCTAGTCGGAGTGGTCGAGCACGTAATCCTCCCCCTCGGCTACTTGACGATGACTCCTCACAGGGAGGTCGAGGGAGAGGTGCCTCTAGAGGAGGAGGGGCGGGGGGAGAGCCTCTAAAGGACGAGGTGCTGGGGGGAGAGCCACTACAGGGGGTCGCGGCCAGAAAGAGCGCACCCTCACCGACTTAGGGGTGTTGTCTTCGAGGCCCTCCTCTAGTGAGGTACCCTTCTCTAGTGAGGTACACTCTAGGGAGGAGGGGGAGGAGGAGGGGGAGGAGGAGGAGGAGGTGGTGGTGGAGGAGGAGGAGGAGGAGGAGGTTGGGGAGGAGGTTGGGCAGGGGGAGGCAGGCGAGGAGGAGGGTGGTGGCGGGGATGATGGTGGTGACGGGACGGGGGTTGACAAGAAGGGGTGGTTGCGTGGTAACGCAAAGCTACCAAAGCATGTTCCGGCTACTGAGGAGCAGAAGTGGCTCATTGAGCCCACGGGAAAAGAGTAAGTGGTTCATTATTTTGCTTGTCACATCCTTATTTCGGTTGTTATTTATTTTGCTTGTCACATGCTAATAGTTCATTCTTTTGCAGCAACTGGATATATTCTAAAGGGGTCCGTATTCCCAACGGCGTCATCACCGTCTTGCTGAAGTTATACTGGCCGGGGTTGTACTGTCCGGATCCAGTCAGGCAGCCGGCTCGTCGGGTTTTGGCCTTGAGCTGGGACCACTGGGAAGCGGCCCGCCACGCGGACCATGAGACCCATGCCAAGGCCGTGATCACTACTTTCTGGGTGAGTTCTCTTCAGAAGAACAAGTCCATTCTAGTTTCATGAAAATGATTTAACTCATGGCTTCTTCCATTCTTGTTTTCATGCATGATTGTAGAAATTCTATCGAGTTCTTCCGGAGCACAGGGCTAGAGCGGACCAGATCATGTTGCGCCAATGCAAGAAGAAGGCCCGCCAGATGCAGTATGAGGTGCGCTATGTGGCCATCTCCACATACTACCACTCCTATCTTGGTGTGAAGATGACCAAGGAAGAAGTGCGGAGGATTGGCATTACCTTGGAGAGGCCCGAGTTCTTGGCGGTAAGTATAAAACATTTTTCATTATGCTTTCATATATTATGCTTTCATTATGCTTTCATTACCTTGTGGTGCTTTATGCTTTATGCTTTATGCTTCCATAACACCAATTTGGACACACCTACATGCCATTATGCTTTTATTATGTAGGTGTGTCCGAATTGGTGTTATGGAAAAGACGAGTCCTGGGCGGCATTGGTGGATCATTGGTGTGATGAGGCTGGAGCCTGGGCGGCTATGAGAACCAAAAATAAGGCTAACCGAGGGACGGAGGGAGTACATGCTCAGGGAAACCGAAACCACTATCTCCACAAGGCAGTTAATGTATGACTAACCCCATTAAACATTCTTCTTCTTCTATTTACCATCACTTTCTTATGTATGACTAACCTCTGTTTAGTGGTGCAGGAGGAGAAACTGAAGCGGCCGCTCTCAGACATGCAGGCGTGGGAGATCGCCCATACGCGGAAGGACCCCAAGCCTGGCGAGCCCCAGTACTACGGCAAGCATACCGCGGGGAGGAAGCATGCCTACTCCGAAGCGTATCTGAAGTTGCATCCTGACACACATGACCCCATTGCGGCGCCTCTGGATGACATGGCGGTGGTGAGAATGGGGCCCAAGGAACAGGGTCGGGAAGCGGTTCTCGATGCTGTGATCACTCCTAGTATCTCCTACACACAGCTTCGTCAGATCGACCCGAGCCTGAGCCAGCGCACGAGCCAGCCAGTGACCAGTACACAGGCCCTCTTTCAGGAGCAACAATCTGTAAGTATTTTCCCTCTTATCTTCATTGCTCACTTTATTTTCCGCATTTAGTAGTTTTATGAGTTCCATCATGTCATACCGTAGGCCTACCTGGAGTACACACGCCAGGAGACCATGGCGTGGCATCAGAGGCTTTATGAACACCAAGTGCAGAGGGATAGCCAGATGCAGCAGTTTTTTCAGGATATGGCGGCCGGCAGGTCTCCTCAGTTCCCTCCAGCACAATGCCCTCCAGCACAACCAGTGTTGATGAGCTTTGAGGAGTTTGTGGCACAAAACGTTGGCCCCTCGCCGGTTAGTTCATCCCCAATCTATTCACCCAAAGCATGTCATGCCTTTCAACACAGTCATATATCCCGTTAATATGTCTTTTCAACATCCAGGGAACAGGTGGATCTACCGTTGGCGGTGGTCTTCACAGCACTCCCGAGTCACAGAGCCTGACCACTCCGATCCACGGAGGTGGAGGCGGAGGTGGAGGCGGTCTTGGCGGTAGCGCTGCCGCTAGCAGTGACGACCTGGGCTTCGGTGGTCTTGACGGTGACGACCACTGTGGTGCTCGACGTCCTGGCGCTTAAGCCTTTGGGTCACATTGTGGTGGTCATGGTGGTGATGATACTTATATGCTTGTGATGTTTCTTATTGTTGTTTGTGAGATTCTTATATGCTTGGTGGTGATGATACTTATATGTTTATGCTTTGCTATGCTTCTTATGATGTGTGATGATGAATTTGTTGTGTGATGCTGCTGGGCCAGCTGTTATGTGATGCATATATTTGTTGTGTGAACTGAGCTGAAACAAAACAGAAAAAAGAAAAAAGACAGATAGAAACTATGCCGACGGCTAGGCCATCGGCATAGAGCTGCCGTGAGCTCCCAGTGGCTGCCACGTGTCGGGTCTATGCCGACGGCCAGGCCGTCGGCATAGGCCTGCCCTAGGAGCTCCCAGTGGCTGCCACGTGGCGGGTCTATGCCGACGGTCTAGCCGTCGGCATAGTTTCGAACTAAGCCGACAGCCTGGCCGTCGGCATAGACCCGCCCTAGGGATGGCGCCTGCTCGCCACGTGGCATGTCTATGCCGACGAACTGGCCGCCGGCATAGACGTGCCACGTGGTGAGCAACCATTGGTCAACACTTGACGGCGGCCGCCGTTAGGCGATAACGTTGCCGACGGCCAGGGCCGTCGGCATAGATGTCCGGCCCCCGTCGGGATAGGCCCTATGCCGACGGCCTTTCTATGCCGACGGCCTTCCTGGCTACGCCGACCGATATGTTGCCGACGGCTCTATGCCGGCGGGGGCCGGCGGCATAGGCCTGTCCCGACGGCCATTCAGGGCTATGCCGATGGCCCTGGCCGTCGGCATAGGGTGCGATCCCGGGAGTGATGGAGACGCGGAGCAGGGAGGAAGGCCGCGGAGGCAGGAGGAGGAGGATCTCACGGAGGAGACCGTCGTTGTCCAGCGGCACCGCAAGCGTCGGGACCGGCATGACGGAGGAGGCGAGAGGGCGGCGGCGGCGGATCTTCCACATAGACTCGCAAGTCCCAGTCAGGTTTGGCGATAAGCGTTTAACTGAGCTGAGCTTTGCCCCCTTGCAAACGTATTATTACGCACGTGCCTCTTTTAGTACCTCCTGTCTCTCAGTTTATAAGACATGCGCGTACCCCTAGATCGTCAATTTGACCAACCTAATAGAAGCCATATATTACAAAAAACATACCATTATAAACTTCAGATGTTATATTATATTTTCAAACGGTATAATTTTTGTGTTATATGATTTATATTGCGGTGATAAAATTGAAAATCAAGGTATACGCGCAGGACTTGTACGGAGGGAGTAGTTCTTTTTGGACTAGAATTTAATGATGCCTATCCTCTCCGTTCCAAACTAAGAAGTTCTAAGTTTGTTGTAAACCAATTTCTTTATATTCAATCGAGTTTATGAAATTTGTGTTGATATATATATGACATAAATAGAAAAATGTGTAAATATAAAAAACTGATAAAACCCCATTTAAAAAATAGTGAATCTAGGAAATATAATTTGGTGTTAAATATGTTATTCTTTCTATGTTAATAGTCAAACTTAGATCAAAAGGTTGATTTAGGACAAAACTAAAAAATAATTAATTTGAAACATGTTATTTAGTCTTTATATAAACCAGAAGCATACTTAGCATGCTGAAGCGGGCATCCGTAGAAACTAAACTAAACTTTATCCATAGAGAATCGATCACCCATGACCGACAACATACTACGTTTGTTGTTTATTATCTCTGTTGCTCTTTGTAATGCCATGATTAAAGATAAATAGATTGAAAGTTTTTCGGAAAAAACATACTCTTTTGTTGACATATACAAGTTATAGACTCTTTTTTCTTCTTCGTATAGGCAGTGGTTGTAGCCTTCCATCTTCTTTCACCAGTGAGAACACGATTGCTCCTTGCCTTTGTCGATCGTTCGATGGTGTGAGGGGAGGATCCTAGTTCTCGATCATTCATATCTCTAGCGTTGCTTCCATATTGGAGGTACTTTGCCTCTCTCTTTCTCTCTCCCTCCCTCCCCTCCCCCCCCCCCCCCCCCTCTCTCTCTCACACACACACACGCACACGCACACGCACACGCACTGGTGTTGACGAGGGCACGAGGCTATGAGTTATATTTCTCGTAGATTAATATATATGGTGATATGTGTCGAGTTAGGGCTTTCTCCTGCTACTTTGGTTTCTAGCATGCTCGGCCTTCTTCTTCGACCTATATACACAACGTTAGTGGAATACTGACTGGCATCACGGGGGCATTCAAAGGCTCAATACCTTCTTTGACAGGGGTCGCTCATGTGGTGAAGTTCCGGCAGGGGGCGAGGAATGCTAGTACAATGTGAGTCGTGCATGACCTTTGTTATTTCACACTTTACACTGGCCTTTCTGTGATCAGTGGGCTTGGTTCGAATCATCCTTCACTTGATAGGTTCCAGTCACATCGACACCTAGTTTTGGGGGGTTTGTATCTCGAAAGGTATAGCCTAATGTTGAGAAGAAACAGCGGGCCTCCACCCTTTGCATCTCTTCTGAGCGTAGTTAAGCATGCTAATTTTAGCTCAAAAAAGAAAACATGTTCATTTCAGACAGAAATAGTGATGATTACATGTTATCTTGGCTAGATAACTTGGTCGATTTAGACGCATGACAATTATATTGCACGCCAGTCTTTCGTTGGAAAGCACAGACCCAATGCTCAACAATAAATCGGACAAGCACATAAACATATGCTCATGTTTTTTTGGTTGGGAAGCATACGAGCACTCGACAATTACTAGTAGGCGGCATCGGTGGCAAGCTAGTTTTTTCCTTCCAAGTACAGTTCTTTTTTTTCTTTTTGCTTTTGCCAAGTTTGAGTTTGTTTTACCACGCATGTGTTAAAAAAAGAGTTGTTTACCATGTGTGCCACGTGATAAGTCCAGCTTTATTCCATGGTTAAAAACTAAGTACACGCATGTTCACATACATATCGTTTATTCCCTTACACAGAATCAAGTTCAATGAAGCTTGCTGGCGCCGCGCGCTGCCTTGGAAGAAGCTGGATTGAAAGGAGGAAGCGACGTTGGCCCGGTCGCGGTGGCGACCCCTTCCGATTGGGCGAAGCCGGCATGGCCAGCATCCTCCACTGCATGCACGATATAACCAAATAAGCAAATTAACCCATCGATTTACGATTTGGCAACACGTCCAGTATGCATAGCAGATAAGCGCGAGATGTATACGGTACACAGGATGCATGGTAGTACGTACATGTGGAGGAGAGGCCGATCATGTCATGGTCTTTCAGAGTGTTGTGGACTGGAGCACCTTTGCCGGCAGCCGCAGCGCCGGCAGCGGAAGAGATCATCAGCAGCGAGAGCAGCACGGCCGAGAGCAAGGCTGCCTTGTTGTTCTTCATCGCCGCGTCTGCGAGCGTGGCGCGTGATCAGTGCGTGCGTGTTTATGTGTGGATCACCAGATGCCCGGGGACAGAAGGGAGCTGCGTCGTCTTTTGCCCGGCCGGTCTATACATACGCCACCTCCGTCCATGTATGTATGGAGCGGTTTGGAGCTCGTTAAAGCGGCCTTGTTAGTAGCACGTGGTGTAGCATGTGAGGAGCGAGAATCAAAATCTCCAGCTAGGGCCGGCCGGCCATTAATCGATCCCCTGATTATTATCGGTGTGATGGAGGAAGAAAAAAGATACTAATGGGCTTGTTGCTAAAGCCAGTGGAATCAGGTCCCGGTCATAGGATGCACTCCTTCTGCCCCATAATATAGAAGTGTCCGAACTGATCCACAGCTCCAACGCCAGTTGGAAGCAGGACGTGGTTCGTGCAACCTTTCTCCCAATAGACGCGGACGTGATTCTCAATATCCCGCTAGCTACTCGACAATGCAGAGATTCCTGGACATGGGCATACGAGCACAAGGGCTCCTTCTCTGTCCGCTTGGCATATCGGATGCTCATCAACACGAAGCTACGGAGGGAGGCGTGGCTCGAAGGGTGATCAGGCCCGGCTGATAGATCGAGAGAAGAAGCAAGTTGGACTAACCTCTGGAAGGTGGCGGTGCCGTCCAAACTGAAGGTATTCCTATGGAGACTTGCACAATGCTCTATACCCACGGCGGATGTCCTCAGTCATCGTAATATGTCCACATTGTCGCGGTGTGCTATCTGTGATGAGGAGGACACTAGTGCAGAACCGGGCAATAGCACCGGTCCGTAAGGCCCTTTAGTGCCGGTTCGGCAACCGGCACTAAAGTGTGGGCACTAAAGGCCCCCCACCTTTAGTACCGGTTCAGCACGAACCAGTGCTAAAGGGCAACCACGTGGCACGAGTCAGCTCCAGGGGCCGGGAGCCCTTTAGTACCGGTTGGTAACACCAACCGGTACTACAAGGTTTGGTTTTTTTTTTTGGTTTTATGATTTCCTTTTCATTTAATTTTGTGTTTTCCATTTAATTCTTTTTCGTTTGCTGGTATTTTACGATACTACACATTGTACACGTTATGCATATATATAAACACTATTCTGATCACGGGATCAGAATAATATTCTGATCACGGGATCAGAATAATATTCTGATCACAACCTGACTGTTGGGGAACGTAGTAATTTCAAAAAAAATTCCTACGCACACGCAAGATCATGGTGATGCATAGCAACGAGAGGGGAGAGTGTTGTCTACGTACCCTCGTAGACCGAAGCGGAAGCGTTGACACAACGTAGAGGAAGTAGTCGTACGTTCTCCTCGCGATCCAACCGATCACAGCACCGTTACTCCGGCACCTCCGAGTTCTTGGCACACGTTCAGCTCGATGACGATCCCCGGGCTCCGATCCAGCAAAGCGTCGAGGAAGAGTTCCGTCAGCACGACGGCGTGGTGACGATCTTGATGTGTTACCGGCGCAGGGCTTCGCCTAAGCACTGCAACGATATGATCGAGGTGCAATTTGGTGGAAGGGGGCACCGCACACGGCTAAGGAAAGATCTCAATGATCAACTTGTGTCTCTTTGGGGTGCCCCCTGCCCCCGTATATAAAGGAGCCAAGGGGGAGGGGCTGGCCGGCCAACTCTGGTGCGCCAGGAGAGTCCTACTCCCTCTGGGAGTAGGATTCCCCCCCCCCCCAATCCTAGTTGGACTAGGATTCTCCAAGGGGGAGAGAGAGAGAGAGGGGGCGCCCACCTCTCCTAGTCCTAATAGGACTAGGGGAAGGGGGGAGGCGCGCAGCCCCTAGGGCAGCCCTCTCACCTCTCCTCCAAGGCCCATGTTGGCCCATTATGCTCCCGGGGGGTTCCGGTAACCCTCCCGGTATTCCGGTAAAATCCTGATTTCACCTGGAATGCATCCGATGTCCAAACATAGGCTTCCAATATATAATTCTTTATGTCTCGACCATTTCGAGACTCCTCGTCACGTCCGTGATCACATCCGGGACTCCGAACTCCTTCGGTACATCAAAATGCATAAACTCATAATAACTGTCATCGTAACGTTAAGCGTGCGGACCCTACGGTTCGAGAACAATGTAGACATGACCGAGACACGTCTCCGGTCAATAACCAACAGCGGGACCTGGATGCCCATATTGGCTCCTACATATTCTACGAAGATCTTTATCGGTCAGACCGCATAACAACATACATTGTTCCCTTTGTCATCGGTATGTTACTTGCCCGAGATTCGATCGTCGGTATCCAATACCTAGTTCAATCTCGTTACCGGCAAGTCTCTTTACTCGTTCTGTAATACATCATCTCGCAACTAACTCATTGGTTGCAATGCTTGCAAGGCTTTATGTGATGTGCATTACCGAGAAGGCCCTGAGATACCTCTCCGACAATCGGAGTGACAAATCCTAATCTCGAAATACGCCAACCCAATATGTACCTTCGGAGACACCTGTAGAGCACCTTTATAATCACCCAGTTACGTTGTGACGTTTGGTAGCACACAAAGTGTTCCTACGGTAAATGGGAGTTGCATAATCTCATAGTTAAAGGAACATGTATAAGTCATGGATAAAAGCAATAGCAACACACTAAACGATCGGGTGCTATGCTAATGGAATGGGTCATGTCAATCAGATCATTCAACTAATGATGTGATCTCGTTAATCAAATAACAACTCTTTGTTCATGGCTAGGAAACATAACCATCTTTGATTAATGAGCTAGTCAAGTAGAGGCATACTAGTGACACTCTGTTTGTCTATGTATTCACACATGTATTATGTTTCCAGTTAATACAATTCTAGCATGAATAATAAACATTTATCATGATATAAGGAAATAAATAATAACTTTATTATTGCCTCTAGGGCATATTTCCTTCAGTCTCCCACTTGCACTAGAGTCAATAATCTAGTTCACATCGCCATGTGATTTAATAGCAATAGTTCACATCACCATGTGATTAACACCCATAGTTCACATCGATATGTGACCAACACCCAAAGGGTACTAAGGTGTGATCATGTTTTGCTTGTGAGATAATTTTAGTCCACGGGTCTGTCACATTCAGATCCGTAAGTATTTTGCAAATTTCTATGTCAACAATACTCTGCACGGAGCTACTTTAGCTAATTGCTCCCACTTTCAATATGTATCTAGATTGAGACTTAGAGTCATCTAGATTAGTGTCAAAACTTGCATCGACGTAATCTTTTACGACGAACCTTTTGTCACCTCCATAATCGAGAAACATATCCTTATTCCATTAAGGATAATTTTGACCGCTGTCCAGTGATCTACTCCTAGATCACTATTGTACTCCCTTGCCAAACTCAGTGGTAGGGTATGCAATAGATCTGGTACACAGCATGGCATACTTCATAGAGCCTATGGCTGAGGCATAGGGAATGACTTTCATTCTCTTTCTATCTTCTGCCGTGGTCGGGCTTTGAGTCTTACTCAATTTCACACCTTGTAATACAGGCAAGAACTCTTTCTTTGACTGTTCCATTTTGAACTACTTCAAAATCTTTTCAAGGTATGTACTTATTGAAAAACTTATCAAGCGTCTTGATCTATCTCTATAGATCTTGATGCTCAATATGTAAGCAGCTTCACCGAGGTCCTTCTTCGAAAAACTCCTTTCAAATACTCCTTTATGCTTTACAGAATAATTCTACATTATCTCCGATCAATAATATGTCATTTACATATACTTATCAGAAATGCTGTAGTGCTCCCACTCACTTTCTTGTAAATACAGGCTTCACCGCAAGTCTGTATAAAACTATATGCTTTGATCAACTTATCAAAGCGTATATTCCAACTCCGAGATGCTTGCACCAGTCCATAGATGGATCGCTGGAGCTTGCATATTTTGTTAACACCTTCAGGATCGACAAAACCTTCTAGTTGCATCGTATACAACTCTTCTTTAATAAATCCATTAAGGAATGTAGTTTTGTTTATCCATTTGCCGAATTTCATAAAATGTCGCAATTGCTAACATGATTCGGACAGACTTAAGCATAGATACGAGTGAGAAACTCTCATCGTAGTCAACACCTTGAACTTGTCGAAAACCTTTTGCGACAATTCTAGCTTTGTAGATAGTAACACTACTAACAGTGTCCGTCTTCCTCTTCAAGATCCATTTATTTTCTTTGGCTTGCCGATCATTGGGCAAATCCATCAAAGTCCATACTTTGTTCTCATACATGGATCATATCTCAGATTTCATGGCCTCTAACCATTTTGCGGAATCTGGACTCATCATCGCTTCCTCATAGTTCGCAAGTTCGTCATGGTCTAGTAACATGACTTCCAGAACAGGATTACCGTACCACTCTGGTGCGGATCTCACTCTAGTTTACTTACGAGATTCGGTAGTAACTTGATCTTGAAGTTACATGATCATCATCATTAGCTTCCTTACTAATTGGTGTAGTAGTCACAAGAACAGATTTCTGTGATGAACTACTTTCCAATAAGGGAGAAGGTACAATTACCTTATCAAGTTTTCTACTTTCCTCCCACTCACTTCTTTCGAGAGAATCTCCTTCTCTAGAAAGGATCCATTCTCAGCAATGAATATCTTGCCTTCGGATCTGTGATAGAAGGTGTACCCAACAGTCTCCTTTGGGTACCTATGAAGACACATTTCTCCGATTTGGGTTTGAGCTTATCAGGATGAAACTTTTTCACATAAGCATCGTAACCCCAAACTTTAAGAAACGACAACTTTGGTTTCTTGCCAAACCACAGTTTATTTTGTGTCGTCTCAACGGACTTTAGATGGTGCCCCTTTTAACGTGAATGCAGCTGTCTCTAATGCATGATCCCAAAATGATATTGGTAAATCGGTAAGAAACATCATAGATTGTACTATATCCAATAAAGTACGGTTATGACGTTCGGACACACCATTATGCTGTGGTGTTCCAGGTGGCATGAATTTCTGAAACTATTCCACATTGTTTTAATTGAAGACCAAACTCGTAACTCAAATATTTGTCTCCGCGATCAGATCGTAGAAACCTTATTTTCTTGTCACGATGATTTTCACTTCACTCTAAAATTCTTTGAACTTTTCAAACGTTTCAGACTTATGTTTCATCAAGTAGATATACCCATATCTGCTCAAATCATCTGTGAAGGTTAGAAAATAATGATACTTGTCGCGAGCCTTAATATTCATCGGACCATATACATCAGTATGTATGATTTCCAACAAATCTGTTGCTTGCTCCATTGTTCCGGAGAACGGCGTTTTAGTCATCTTGCCCAAGAGGCATGGTTCGCAAGCATCAAGTGATTCATAATCAAGTGATTCCAAAATCCCATCAGCATGGAGTTTCTTCATGCGCTTTACACCAATATGACCTAAACGGCAGTGCCACAAATAGGTTGCACTATCATCATTAACTTCGCATCTTTTGGTTTCAATATTATGAATATGTGTATCACTGCGATCGAGATCCAATGAACTATTTTCATTGGTGTGTATGACCATAGAAGGTTTTATTCATGTAAACAGAACAACAATTTATTCTCTTACTTAAATGAATAACCGTATTGCAATTAACATGATCAAATCATATTCATGCTCAACGCAAACACCAAATAACACTTATTTAGTTTCAACACTAATCCCGAAAGTATAGGGAGTGTGTGATGATGATCATATCAATCTTGGAACCACTTCCAACACACATCGTCACCTTGCCCTTTAACTAGTTTTTGTTCATTCTGCAACTCCCGTTTCGAGTTACTAATCTTAGCAACTTGAACTAGTACCAGATACTGAGGGGTTGCTATGAACACTAGTAAAGTACACATCAATAACATGTATATCAAATATACTTATGTTCACTTTGCCATCCTTCTTATCCGCCAATCACTTGGGGTAGTTCCGCTTCCAGTGACCAGTCCCTTTGCAGTAGAAGCACTTAGTCTCAGGCTTAGGACCAGACTTGGGCTTTTCACTTGAGCAGCAACTTGCTTGCCGTTCTTCTTGAAGTTCCCCTTCTTTCCTTTTGCCCTTTTCTTGAAACTAGTGATCTTGTCAATCATCAACACTTGATGTTTTTCTTTGATTTCTACCTTCGCTGATTTTAGCATCGCGAAGAGCTTGGGAATATTTTCCGTTATCCCTTGCATATTATAGTTCATCACGAAGTTCTACTAACTTGGTGATGGTGACTAGAGAATTCTGTCAATCACTATCTTATCTGGAAGATTAACTCCCACTTGATTCAAGCGATTGTAGTACCTAGACAATCTGAGCACATGCTCACTAGTTGAGCGATTCTCCTCCATCTTTTAGCTATAGAACTTGTTGGAGACTTCATATCTCTCAACTCGGGTATTTGCTTGAAATATTAACTTCAACTCCTAGAACATCTCATATGCTCCATGACGTTCAAAGCGTCTTTGAAGTCCCGATTCTAAGCAGTTAAGCATGGTGCACTAAACTATTAAGTAGTCATCATATTGAGCCAGCAAAACGTTCATAATGTCTGCATCTGCTCCTGCAATAGGTCCGTCACCTAGCGGTGCATCAAGGACATAATTCTTCTGTGCAGCAATGAGGATAAACCTCAGATCACGGATCCAATCCGCATCATTGCTACTAACATTTTTCAACACAATTTTCTCTAGGAACATATCAAAATAAACACAGGGAAGCAACAACGCGAGCTATTGATCTACAACATAGATATGCTAATACTACCAGGACTAATGATCATGATAATATTAAAGTTCAATTAATCATATTACTTAAGAACTCCCACTTAGATAGACATCCCTCTAATCTTCTAAGTGATCACGTGATCCAAATCAACTAAACCATGTCCGATCATCACGTGAGATGGAGTAGTTTCAATGGTGAACATCATTATGTTGATAATATCTACTATATGATTCACGCTCGACCTTTCGGTCTCCGTGTTCCGAGGCCATATCTGTTATATGCTAGGCTCGTCAAGTATAACCTGAGTATTCCGCGTGTGCAACTGTTTTGCACCCGTTGTATTTGAACGTAGAGCCTATCACACCCGATCATCACGTGGTGTCTCAGCACGAAGAACTTTCGCAACGGTGCATACTCAGGGAGAACACTTCTTGATAATTAGTGAGAGATCATCTTATAATGCTACCGTCAAACAAAGCAAGATAAGATGCATAAAAGATAAACATCACATGCAATCAATATAAGTGATATGATATGGCCATCATCATCTCGTGCTTGTGATCTCCATCTTCGAAGCACCGTCATGATCACCATCGTCACCGGCGCGACACCTTGATCTCCATCGTAGCATCGTTGTCGTCTCGCCAATCTTATGCTTCCACGACTATCACTACCGCTTAGTAATAAAGTAAAGCATTACATCGCGATTGCATTGCATACAATAAAGCGACAACCATATGGCTCCTGCCAGTTGCCGATAACTCGGTTACAAAACATGATCATCTCATACAATAAAATTTAGCATCATGTCTTGACCATATCACATCACAGCATGCCCTGCAAAAACAAGTTAGACGTCCTCTACTTTGTTGTTGCAAGTTTTATGTGGCTGCTACGGGCTTAAGCAAGAACTCATCTTACCTACGCATCAAAACCACAACGATAGTTTGTCAAATAGACTCCGTTTTAACCTTCTCAAGGACCGGGCGTAGTCACACTTGGTTCAACTAAAGTTGGAGAGATAGTCTTCCGCAAGCCATCTATGTGCAAAGCACGTCGAGGGAACCGGTCTCGCGTAAGCGTACGCGTAAGGTTGGTCCGGATCGTCTCGTCTAACAATACCGCTGAACCAAAGTATGACATGCTGGTAGGCAGTATGACTTGTATCGTCCACAACTCACTTGTGTTCTACTCGTGCAAATAACATCAAACCATAAAAACCTAGGCTCGGATGCCACTGTTGGGGAACGTAGTAATTTCAAAAAAAATTCCTACGCACACGCAAGATCATGGTGATGCATAGCAACGAGAGGGGAGAGTGTTGTCTACGTACCCTCGTAGACCGAAGCGGAAGCGTTGACACAACATAGAGGAAGTAGTCGTACGTTCTCCTCGCGATCCAACCGATCACAGCACCGTTACTCCGGCACCTCCGAGTTCTTGGCACACGTTCAGCTCGATGACGATCCCCGGGCTCCGATCCAGCAAAGCGTCGAGGAAGAGTTCCGTCAGCACGACGGCGTGGTGACGATCTTGATGTGTTACCGGCGCAGGGCTTCGCCTAAGCACTGCAACGATATGATCGAGGTGGAATTTGGTGGAAGGGGGCACCGCACACGGCTAAGGAAAGATCTCAATGATCAACTTGTGTCTCTTTGGGGTGCCCCCTGCCCCCGTATATAAAGGAGCCAAGGGGGAGGGGCTGGCCGGCCAACTCTGGTGCGCCAGGAGAGTCCTACTCCCTCTGGGAGTAGGATTCCCCCCCCCCCCCCAATCCTAGTTGGACTAGGATTCTCCAAGGGGGAGAGAGAGAGAGAGAGGGGGCGCCCACCTCTCCTAGTCCTAATAGGACTAGGGGAAGGGGGGAGGCGCGCAGCCCCTAGGGCAGCCCTCTCACCTCTCCTCCAAGGCCCATGTTGGCCCATTATGCTCCCGGGGGGTTCCGGTAACCCTCCCGGTATTCCGGTAAAATCCTGATTTCACCTGGAATGCATCCGATGTCCAAACATAGGCTTCCAATATATAATTCTTTATGTCTCGACCATTTCGAGACTCCTCGTCACGTCCGTGATCACATCCGGGACTCCGAACTCCTTCGGTACATCAAAATGCATAAACTCATAATAACTGTCATCGTAACGTTAAGCGTGCGGACCCTACGGTTCGAGAACAATGTAGACATGACCGAGACACGTCTCCGGTCAATAACCAACAGCGGGACCTGGATGCCCATATTGGCTCCTACATATTCTACGAAGATCTTTATCGGTCAGACCGCATAACAACATACGTTGTTCCCTTTGTCATCGGTATGTTACTTGCCCGAGATTCGATCGTCGGTATCCAATACCTAGTTCAATCTCGTTACCGGCAAGTCTCTTTACTCGTTCTGTAATACATCATCTCGCAACTAACTCATTGGTTGCAATGCTTGCAAGGCTTTATGTGATGTGCATTACCGAGAAGGCCCTGAGATACCTCTCCGACAATCGGAGTGACAAATCCTAATCTCGAAATACGCCAACCCAATATGTACCTTCGGAGACACCTGTAGAGCACCTTTATAATCACCCAGTTACGTTGTGACGTTTGGTAGCACACAAAGTGTTCCTACGGTAAATGGGAGTTGCATAATCTCATAGTTAAAGGAACATGTATAAGTCATGGATAAAAGCAATAGCAACACACTAAACGATCGGGTGCTATGCTAATGGAATGGGTCATGTCAATCAGATCATTCAACTAATGATGTGATCTCGTTAATCAAATAACAACTCTTTGTTCATGGCTAGGAAACATAACCATCTTTGATTAATGAGCTAGTCAAGTAGAGGCATACTAGTGACACTCTGTTTGTCTATGTATTCACACATGTATTATGTTTCCAGTTAATACAATTCTAGCATGAATAATAAACATTTATCATGATATAAGGAAATAAATAATAACTTTATTATTGCCTCTAGGGCATATTTCTTTCACTGACCTGCCCCCCTAGTAGTACGTTGAACTTCCCTATGAACTAGGTTGAACTTCCGCCAACATTGCCGAAATGGGGCTTGCTATATACCGTTGGAAAGCTATGGACACCAGTATCATGACCCAAGTTAAATTTTTGACAAAATATAAGCGGTTTAAGAGCAGTTTTGAAAACCGTTTTCTCTTCGTACAAAAAACGTGAATCGTATTTTCGATCGCGTTTCTAAACCGTTTATCGGAATGAGGCATATAATATGGCGTTGGAGAGCTACTGCAAAACCGCTCCTTCCACATGTTGAAAGTTTTCTCTATTTCCCTATGGTTAAAGAGTAATTTGAAAAAATGTAAAATTTCGTAAATCGAACAGCTGAGTTCGTTTTTCGATGTCATTTCTAAACGGCTAATCTAATGGAGTCATATGATATGGCGTTGAAAGCTTATGAAAATGTGCTACTTTTTCATCTTGAAAGTTTTTTTCTAATTTTGAATGGTTTAAGAGTAATTTAGAAAATGGTCCAAGTCCTACCGAGTTCGTATTTTCGAGCTAATTTTTTAACCGTGCGTCCGAATGTAGCAAATGATATGGCGTTGGAAAGCCTGAACAAATGCGAAACTCTTTGGTTTGTATGGTTTCTCCCAATTCTTTACGGTTTTAAGTCAGTTTTGAAAATTGCAAAAAAACGTATTTTCAACGTAAATTTTACAAACTTTATCGGAATGGGGCAAATAATATACCGCTGAAAAGCTACGGAAAATGCGAAACTTTTTCATGTTGATGGTTTTCTCTGATTCCTAGCCGTTTTCAAGTAATTTTGAAAACAGCGGGATCATGCGTTCTGCCTTTATCGCGAAACAGATTCTTCGAAAATGCACCGCGTGAAGAACCTGAACTTCTCGGTGCATTTACCTGAACTTCACTCTGTTTTTCACGTGATTTTTTTGCTCGTAGATATTCATCCACTGCTCGTAGCTCTCCATCCCACTCACGGGAATTGAGCGGGTGATATACCGGTGGAAAACTGCTGTAAGCACGCAACTTTCCCGTGTTGATCATTTTTTCATACTCGCGACGATTTTGAAAGTTTTTCATCTGAAATTCATTCAGTGTAGTAGGTGAACTTCCTGCTGTTTTCACGTTGAACTTCTGTGACGTATTTTCGTTTGTAATTTTTCTCATCCATTTCGTCAGTGTTATACAAATGATATTATTTTTGTACAAATCTCTTTGACAATATTTTTTTAACTTTCTCCGACCAAGGCCTTGAATTTACACAAATAATATTCCTGCCGTTTTGAGGTAAACTAGAAAATGGCGAGATCATGATTTCTGCGTTCATAGCGAACGGAAATGCACTGCGTGAACTAGTAGAACTTCTAGGGCATGTCTGTTTGAACTTCACTCTGTTTCACTTTATTGTATTTTTCTTATATGAAACACACACCATGTAGTACGTGAAATTCTGGTTGTTATCACGTTGAACTTCTCTCTGCTTTGAGAGAGTTATTTTAAAACACAAAAAACAACATATATTTTTTTACGTATTTTGGACATCTGAATATATGGTGAACCTCTCTCACAAGAATTTTTCGAACTTTTCCTCGCCGAGCACTTGAACTTTTAGCAACCATTTTTTCGTTTATGAGGTTGTTTTTAAAAGTGCAAAAAATGGTGTTGTGTTTTTTATTTTTTGAACGGGAAAATCCTAGGTTTTAATAAACTCCGAACTTCTATGTTATTTCAACTTGAACTTCACCTTTTTATATTTTGATTAAATAATTGTATTCGATTTTTATACAACAAAAATCGAACATGGAAATACAAGATGAACCTCTCTCGCAAAGATTTTTTAACCTCCCCGGACAAAGCACTTGAACTTCTTTCAACAAACCTTTTAAGCTTTTATTTTTTCTATACTTTTATTTTCACCTGAAATGCATTCCTTGCAGTAGTTGAACTTCTCGTTGTTTTCACCTTGAACTTCTGTCACGTATTTTTGTTCAACCTCTCTCACAAGAATTTTTGAACTTTCTCGGGCCGAGCACTTGAACTTCTAGTAACAAAACTTTTGGCTTTGCATTTTCATTCTTTTTTCATACAAAATGCACACCGTGTAGTACGTGAACTTCTGGCAGTTATCAACCTCAACTTCTGAGATCATGCGTTCTGCCTTCATCGGAAAAACAGAGTCTCCGAAAATGCACTACGTGAAGAGGTTGAACTTCTGGAGCAGATCTTTTTGAACTTCACTCTGTTTTTGACGTGTTGTTTTCTTCCCGTAACTCCCCAACCGCTTACCAGAATTGAGCATTGAGCAAATGATATATTGATGGAAAGCTGTTGAAAACATGTAATTTTTCCCTTGTTGATCATTTTTTTCATACTCACGACGATTAAAAAGATTTTTTTATTCAATACATAAAAACAAGTTTTAATTGGTATGCATGAAACTTTTAAACTGCACTTGGGAGGGGGGGATACATTTTTTAATAAAATGTTGAACTTATGCATTATTATAATTTGAACTCTTGGCTTTTATTTTTTAGAAACCAGAAAAATGTGATTTTATAAGCAAAGCTCTTTTTATTTTTATCCCAACTTAATGGGTTTTGAAGTTCCAAACTTCTTAGGTTTTGCCATGTTAACTTTTCTAATTTTTTGTGTCCTATAACTTTTCAAAGTAATCTTTTTTTATCGGACAATTTTTGTTACACGAGCGTATGCTCCACTCGCAAGTGAGTAGACTCCTTTTAACATAGTATAGAAGTGTCACATCAAAAAAAAAGTATAGAAGTGGACTAGTGGAGTAGTAGTATTCACACAAAAGGAAATAAAGGAAAACCCAAACAATCCTCCCGTACATGCCCACCACATGTACGATACGACTAGTACTCTGCCTGCATCACACAAGGTAGGTTCATGATTTTCTTGGGGCTTTTGTATCTGTTGTATGCTGAAAAGACACTTTCTGAGAGAGAGAAAAATAGTGGTACATCTTGTGAAGACATGAACCTACGAGGCAATAATATTTTAACTTGACTCTCAAACTTGACCTTCTCAAACACAACTTCTTGACCTTCAGAAAATAAATAAAGTAAGTAAAAAATACACAGTTGTACAACAGATCAATTTCTTTCTGTTTTTTATATGAAATCTCACATATGAGAAAATAGTGCCTCGGCTTAGATTCTTTTTTTAACAAATGATAAATTACGTCCAGCTTCTTCTGTGGAATTTTAATAAACAAATGGTGGACGTCAAAGCATTCACA
Organism: Aegilops umbellulata; assembly: GCA_032464435.1. NCBI lineage: Eukaryota > Viridiplantae > Streptophyta > Magnoliopsida > Poales > Poaceae > Aegilops > Aegilops umbellulata. The sequence continues at coordinate 449,243,236 of CP136058.1, read as the reverse complement.
CACACACACACGTAGTTTGAACTCTCTCAGAATCAATATATGGACTTCCATAAATTCTTTTCTCTAAAAAAGCATCACGCATAGTTGAATCACAACTGAATTTTTATTTATTTTTGTATATTTGTAGTTTGCAGAAAAATACCATTTGTTTACAACATAGAAAAATGACACCTAGTTGAAAAAACTAGTGGTCAATTCTTAATTGAAAACGTGGTGCTTTCTCCCCCACACGTTCCAATCTTATCCTCTCATGACTATGCTGTGCGTTGTCATTCTCTGTCTCTGTGACTTTCCTCTTCACTGTACTATGAAATCCATAGCAGAAAACAACAGCAGTTTGATCCAAATAAAAAGGTTCCAACAAGATTTCTTGCTGCTGCTCGATACTCTATAGATGAAGCATAAGGAGCAGCATGCTAGTGGGGGAGCTCGGTGCCAGCAACAAAGCCAGCAGCAGCTCGGTGACATAGCCTCACGCACGGGGGAAGATGCCAGGGAAACAGCAGGGATAGCTGCCAGGAAACCGTGGAGCGCCGTGTGCGACAGCAACGAGAGACACCGGGGAAGGTCGACGACATGCATCGTGGAAGCTCGGTGAGAGATGCCAAAGCAGGTCACACATGAGGGATGCGATATGTTAGAGGGAGTCAGAGGAGCTGCACTGCATCATAGTCATCAATCGCTCATCAGTCCAGATCAAAATTTCCATGCAATTCAAATAAACGATGTTAATGCTTCTGAAGATGAACAAGAGATAGGGGTCGACTACTGCTGCTTGAAGAAGAACGGAGGCTGCGAGAGCTATCGGGAGAGGCCGAGATGGTCGGGAAGCAGGCAGGCGGCCCTGCTGTGGGGAGGTGCCGCCGTCGACCTTCTCTACCCTCCAACGCGACCTGCCCTCCCGTCCTACGTGACCTGCCGTGTGTCCCGCGCTGTGCTCCGGCACGCTCAAGTCCAGCGCCCCCTCCCTTGCATCTGTCTGTGCGCAAGCTCTCCTCCAACAACCGCAGCCAGGGCCTCGAATCACCGGATCCCGCTGCCATATCGCGCCTACGGCGCCGCCGCACCGGGCCTCCACCGTTGATTCACCATTCATCCTCCTCCATGCTTCTTACCCCGCCACCGCAACTGCCACGAGTTCCCTGGCTACGACGGGCAGAGGGCGGCGGTGGAGATGGTCGTGTCGGAGGGCAGTGACGGAGGTGGTCGCGGCGGAGGGCGGAGAGGGACGGTGGCGGCGGCGCGATCCGTGGCGAGGGATGGTGGCGGTCGTGCGATCCGCGGCGAGGGCGGTGGCGGCGGCGCGATCCGCGACGAGGGATGGTGGCGGGGGCGGTTGGGAGCGGTGGTGCGTTCCGTGCGGTGAGCCGGTGACGGCGGCGCTAGTTTGGGATGGGGGCGATGGGGGGTCGTGGGGATCAGGTAGGTTAGGGAAGTTCGATGAGTGGCTCATGGGTATGGTACAGGTGGTGGATTTTCTCTGTTGATCCAAATAATTATTCTGATCCTGTGATCAAAATACTGTTACTATATATAATATATATATATATATATATATATATATATATATATAATTTCTAGTAGAACCGATCATATATGTATATTATCAAATGTCTCACAAACCATCATATTAATTCACACATACACACATGTATAGTTATATACAGTTTCTCCTACATGTTGCCTCCGGAGCCAGTGGCATTAGCCTAATTGGTGCCTTCGGAGCACGATGACAATTAGAAGTGGTTCATGGGGGCGGTAGCGGGTAATGGTATTCTCCCTTCGGATCTATGACCTGGTCGAGCAAAAATCCCGCTATTTTCTCTTGAAATGCTTGTACGCGCTTCGTTTGTAGGAGCTTGTCCCGCACCTCTGTGAACTGTTAAGAAGGAGATCAATATGCATGTGTACTAGTTGTGTGACTAGATATCGATAATGGTGTAAAAATTATGAATAGTGTTCTGACAAACGTACCCATTCCTGTCTTTGAGATCTGCTCCTTTCGGACGCCATCATGCGAATGTTCTCGCAAACGCAGTATGCACACAGATTAGTCCCCTGCGCCTGCTGAAGGGCCTTTACGAGAATGGAATATTGATCAGATAATAATTAATCAAGCATGATAATTAAAGAGATGGCAGCTAGTTAGCTAGCTAGTACTACTTAATTACTTACCTTGGGTCGAAACCATTTCAGATTTTGTTTCCATTCGCCTGGAGTGACGCTGATGAATCTTGCCAAGCCCTGCCCGCCGACAAAGAAAATGAATAAAGGGGTTATTAAATAGTACATATCATGAAATGACGAACTAAATAGGCCGAGATATATAGTTAATAATGATTGAAATTACCTGTTGACTATCCCAAACAAATTGTTATAGTCAGTTTTTATTTTGAGTAGTGAGTCCAGTATTTCAACTGTTCCGGCGTCAACTTTAATGATACACAAGATCCAGTGAAATCTGCATGCACACATGTTTGCATGTCTTAATTAAGCGGGCATATGTAAGCAAAAACATGTAGCTAGCTATTAGGCAAAAACAAAGAATTTGTAGTACAAGACAGTATGACTCACTGAAAGTTGTAAGAAAGTAGTATATCTTCATTGTATTTGAGGCGCTTTAAGAACTCTAGCATGCTGTCCTCTACATGCTTTTCATGATATGCATCTATTTTCCATGTGTATTCATTAACGGTGTTTGGGTCAATGAACCCAATGCCATAGTGTCCACCTTTTCTCATTTCATACATCTTCATCCTGCATAATACCACAGAAAAGAATATAGTGAGGATAATTACAGGTAATGATTAATCAAAAGGATCACTACTGCTAGCTTGAGACTTAAATTACGGAAAGAAATCACTTACAGACAATAGCAACTGACGATAGATTTGTCGAGTGCGCCTTGATTGTATAACTGAAACAGTTCATTATACTCAACGGCCACAGCTTTCTGATGGTAGTAATGATCCTTCTTGACTTCCACCATGAGGGACTCTCGATTGGAACTCTTGGTAATGTCCATGTACCATTGATGCAGTTCATACATTCTCGTTGGGAGCTTCTTGACCTCGTCTGGCTTGACCAAAGGTTCGCCCCGGACATATTTCCGTTTTGTTCCTCCTCTCTAAGCACAGGCATGGGCTTGATCTCGAGGAGTTGTCCAACAGTGATATTGAGAATTTCAGCCTGCGTTATATGCTCCTCGGTTATTACCACATTGCCCACCTCGGGAACGTAAACTGTTTGCCCACAATAATATTGGGCGCGCGTACTCTCACATGTTGTTGGCACAACAAGCGGGGGGATCGATTGCGCCGCCTGTTCTCCCAGCTGGGGAACGGTTTTCCCGCATTTTTTGGCAGCTGCTTGTTGTTTGCTCGAGCTCGAGCTCGCCTCCTTCTGTATACGTGCTCGATTTAACTTCCTGATGTGGCGCTCATAGTCTGTGTCAACAGGTTTGGGAGCTGGTGGTTGAGCCATACGAATGAAGTGGTCAATCTTTTCCTCAGGCACTTTCTCCCTTGGCGGCGGTGGCGGTTTCGGTGCAAAATGGGTTTCCACCTCGGCCTTCGATATGGCTACGGTTTCCTCCTCGGACTTGTCATAAGGCCCCTGCGGAAGAGGCACGAGGCTTGGACCATATTTATATCGCTTGCCTCCTCCTGTACTTCCTGTACTACCTCGACTCGTACCGCTACGCACCATAGCTGCGGCGTGTCTCTTCTGCGATTGCTGAGGCGGCGGAGACGGCTGACATGGTTGAGTTGGATGAGGAGGAGTGGCCTGAAGCTGTGCCGGACTTGGAGGAGGAGTGGCCTGAAGTTGTGCCGGACTTGGAGGAGCAGTGGACGTCTGACGCTGTGTCGGACTTGGAGGAGGAGTGGCCTGACGCTTTGCCGGACTTGGAGGAGGAGGAGTGGCCTGACGCATTGGTGGACTTGGAGGAGCGGGAGTCTGCTGACTCGGTGGAGGACTTCGACGAGGAGTTGGGTGACGCGGTGTCGGTGGCCTTCGAAAGACGATGCAATCCTTTCTCCATAAGATGACACGATGTATGGCCTCTCCCAATGTGTGCTCGTCGTCACCTCCAGGAATGTCAAGCTGTAGCCCCGATGTCGGTGTCAAAACCGGCGGATCTCGGGTAGGGGGTCCCGAACTGTGCGTCTAGGCTGGATGGTAACAGGAGACAAGGGACACGATGTTTTTACCCAGGTTCGGGCCCTCTCGATGGAGGTAAAACCCTACTCCTGCTTGATTAATATTGATGATATGGGTAGTACAAGAGTAGATCTACCATGAGATCAAGGAGGCTAAACCCTAGAAGCTAGCCTATGGTATGATTGTTGTATGATGGAGTTGTCCTACAGACTAGAACCCTCCGGTTTATATATACACCGGATAGGGTTAGGATTACACAGAGTCGGTTACAATGGTAGGAGATCTTGAATATCCGTATCGCCGAGTTTGCCTTCCACGCCAAGGAAAGTCCCATCCGGGCACGGGACGAAGTCTTCAATCTTGTATCTTCATAGTCCTGGAGTCCGGCTGAAGGTATAGTCCGGCTATCCGAACACCCCCTAATCCAGGACTCCCTCACCCGAATATGGGTCCACCACCTCATCAACCAAGACACGAGCATAGCTCGCTGGAATCGGGTTGCAATGGAAGGTTGCCTTGGGGGGATTTGTAAAAGCAATGGCGTCCGCCACTTTCATGGATATGTTCTTCATTTTGAAGTGTAGCTCGCAGTTAGTGTTCTCCATGATGTCACCCACGGGGTATCTATCCAGCATTGCGTCGCCCGGGGCGGAACCCACGCTGCTTCTCGGCATGGATGGGGCGGTGCTATCCAATGCTGGATCATCCGCTAGCCGCTGCAGCTGCTGAGACCCCTTTTGCTGGCTAAGTGAGTCGATCTGCTCCTGCTGCCACTGGAATTTGACTGCCAAGTCCGCGTGCTTTGATTCTAGGCCTTGAAGGCGTTCATAGTCCAGCTTCCTCTGCTCCTCCTCCATCTTCCTCTTCTTCTCCTCCGCAATCTTCCTTCTCGCACGGGTTCTGTAGTCGGCGTTCCAGTTTGAAAACCCCTCATACCACAGAATAGCGCCCTTGCCTCGTGTTCTTCCCGGGTGTTCAGGATTTCCCAGGGCACGCGTAAGCTCGTCGTTCTCTCTGTTGGGCTGGAACACCCCTGATCGAGCCTCTTCTATTGCAACAAGTAGGTTATCGTCGGCTCCGTTCAGACATGCCTTCGTCGAAACATTGCCTGTCTTCGGGTCCAACTCCCCCCATGCGCATAGAACCAAGTCCTGCACCTGGGGGGCAGCTCCTAGTAACCGGAGTGACACCTGCATCCTCCATCTTTTTCTCAAACTTATCCCACTTAGGCATTGCCACCGCGTAGCCACCTGGCCCCAGCTTATGGAACTTATCCTTTTTTCGGCATTCTTCTTGTTTATTCTCGACCGTTCCTTAGCTAATTCTGAATCCTTGAATTTCACGAAATCGTCCCAATGAGCACTTTGCTTCTCTAGTGTTCCCTCGAATATTGGAGTCTTCCTTCCTCCCTTGACGTACTTGTCCCATTCACGATTCTTGTGGTTCTTGAATGCAACCGCCATCTTCCTAAGAGCAGCGTCCTTGACTTTCTGCACATCTGCTTCTGTGAAATGATCTGGTAGGGTGAAATGTTCCATGAGAGTATCCCAAAGCAGACCTTTTTGTCTGTCGTCGACAAAAGTAAGATTTGGACGTGGCTTTGCTGGCTCTCTCCATTCTTGAAGGGAGATCGGGAGTTGGTCCTTCACAAGAACTCCGCACTGATGAACCAACTTGTCCGCAATCTTCTTAGGCGCTAATGGTTCGCCATTAGGTCTGATGGCCTCGATATTATACTTTACGCCCTCCTTCAACTTTTTGTTGGGGCCTCGTTTCGTCCTGTTGCCTGAAGATTTGCTCGATCCGGATGGCTGAAAGAAGAAAGATCGTTAATATATCTTCAAGTCATTTAAAACATGTGATGATCACCAGATGCCTGCTTATATAAATATATATACCTCGCTGGTCTTTGTTGTTTCAAGATCAACATTTTCTTCGTCGTCATCATAATCATAGTTCATGACTTCATCTATTCGGTCGCCGCAATCGAATATCATACCACCCTCCCCGGTGTTGTTTAGAAATTCGGAGCCGTCATAATCTTTTTCATTCTGATCATCATATGGCCCGCGAGGATGGCGTATCATATCGAACAGGGCCTGTTCTCCCTCTCTGCCGGTATTGTCCGCCATAGCTTTTATTTAACTAATCCAAAAGAAATATAAAACAATTTAGTATTCAAATTACATCGTCTTGAATAATAGATATAATCTCGAATACATCGTCTCGAATAAGATATAATCTCGAATACATTGTCTCGAATAATATATAATCTCGAATGCATCGTCTCGAATATTATATATGAAATACATCACTGGCTAGGTAGCTAATAAAGATCGAATACTACAGAAGAATCTAGGACACTCGCGGTTCCTGCGGCGCGGTCGGTGGACACCCAAAGAGAAGGAACCCTCACAGGATCATAGCTGAAGTGAGATCCCCGAAGAAACTGCCAGGTATTGGAGAACCTGCCGCCCTCTAACGCAACCATGTAGCGATGGACGTGCTCGTCCTCCTCCCTGACACGACGACGTACCACCTCCGGCGGGGCCGGCTCCCTCCGCACCAAAAGTGGCCCACGCGAACGCCACCAAACGAGATCTGGGTCGACGACGGGACCCGGGGTCGGGTTCCTCATCAAGAGGCACGCCCCTCCAGGCAGCACCTCATAGTGCCAGCCCGACGGAGCCCAGTCCCGGACATGGGTCAGCCGGACGTCGTCGCGGAAGGGTCGACGGCGAGGATGCGGGCCGGGCATCGTCGAGAACAAATACTAGCTATATGCCCGCAAAAACTAACATTTTTTTAATGATTGGATTTTGATAACTAGAATTTCTAACATTTCTATATAACTAACATTTCTATAACATTTCTAACAATGCTATATAACTAACATCTCTATAACATTTCTAATATTTCTATATCTAAAAAACAGAAAAAAATTATAACATTTCTATATTACTAACATTTGTATAACATTTCTAATATTTCTATAACTAAAAAAAAGAAAATTTTCTAACTTTTTTCTAACTATTTCTATAACTAAAAAACAGAAAAATTTCTAACAATTCTATAAATATTTCTATAACTAAGAAACAGAAGAAAAATATATATATATATAACTAAAAAACAGAAAAACAAATTAAGTGTGTATGCGAGGCGAGAGGCGACGGGGTGCGGCGACGGGGACGGCGACGGGCGCGGCGACGACGGGGATGGCGACGACGGGGACAGGGACGGGGCCGCGACGACGGGGACGGGGACGTACGGGCCGGGGCGGCGACGACGGGGCCAGGGCGGCGACGACGGGGACGGGGACGATGCGGGACGGGCCGGGACGGGGCGGCGGTGACGACGGGGACCACGGGGACGGGGACGACGGGGCGGCGACGACGGGGACGGGGCGGCGACGGGGGCGGCGGCGAGGGATATGGAGACGGGGGCGGCGGGCGACGGGGCAGAGGAGAAGAAGCAGATGAGAAACTGAAATTTTTGAAGTGTTTTCTTATATAGGATGGACCTTTAGTACCGGTTGGAGCCACCAACCGGTACTAAAGGCCTGTTTTGGCCAGGCCAAGCGGCGGGAAGCGCAGCCCTTTTAGTACCGGTTGGTGGCTCCAACCGGTACTAAAGGCCCCCCCTTTAGTACCGGTTGGAGCCACCAACCGGTACTAAAGGGGGTGCGCTGGCGCAGGTGCGGTGCGGCATGTTTAGTCCCACCTCGCTAGCCGAGAGGCGTCCACACTAGTTAATAACCCCCCGTGCGGTAGCTCTCTCGAGCTCCTCTCCAAAGCAGGCCTACTGGGCCTACATGTTCTGTGCTGCCCTGTTGGCCTACTAGGCCTTTGCGGGCCTGCATCCTGGCCCAACAACAGGTTGGGTTTCTAGTCGTATGCAGGCCGCTCTGGCCCAGTAGGCGGGCTTTTTTATTTATTTTTTTTGCTTTATTTATTTTTGCTTTATTTATTTTTGAGTTGTTTTCTTGTGTATTTAGAGTTTCTTTGTGAATATTTTTGCTTTAGGTACAAAAAATTACAAATTTTCTGTTAGTGCCCGTAGTTTTCAAATTTGAATAGTTTAAATTTTGAATTATTTGAAATTAGTGTGAATCACTACTTTGTGAATAACTTAACTTTAAAAATCAGTAAAGGCATGAAAGAATTTGTTTGCACATAAAATTTCTTCGCGTTTCAAATGCCAAAACACATAACTACCCTAACTATTTCAGAGATTCCCTCCTGGGTGTGAAACACAGAAGAAAGTGATGATAGTGAAGCCAATCACATCCCAGATCTTTGGGTTTGAAACTTTTTCTTCGCGTGTGTCCCTTTGCGCCGTAACCATGGAAAATCTTCATCATTTAACGGGATGCTCGGGTCAATATTCACTGTGAATGGAGCAATTTCATCAAACTTTTCATAATCTTCTGACATGTTTGTCTTGCCATCCACTCCCATGATGTTTCTCTTCCCAGAAAGAACTATGTGCCCTTTTGGCTCATCGTACGATGCATTCGCTTCCTTATCTTTTCTTTTTCTCGGCTTGGTAGACATGTCCTTCACATAGAAAACCTGTGCCACATCATTGGCTAGGACGAATGGTTCGTCTGCATATGCAAGATTGTTGAGATCCACTGTTGTCATTCCGTACTGCAGGTCTTCCGTTACCCCGCCTCATGTCATATTGACCCATTTGCACCGAAACAAAGGGACCTTCAAACCACGTCGATAGTCAAGTTCCCATATGTCCTGTATATAACCATAATATGTTTCCTTTCCCGTCTTGATTTCTGCATCAAAGCGGACACCACTGTTTTGGTTGGTGCTCTTCTTATCTTGGGCGATCGTGTAAAATGTATTACCATTTATCTCGTACCCTTTGAAAGTCATTATATTCGAAGATGGTAACTAGGACAGCAAGTACATGTCATCTTCAATAGAGGCGTCATGCATGGTACGTGTCTGCAACCAGCTGGTGAAACTCCTGGTTTGTTCACGTGTAATGCAGTCATCAGACCGCTCCGGGTGTTTGGAGCGTAGCAAATTCTTGTGTTCATCCATATACGGAGCCACCAAGGCGGAATTCTGTAGAACTGTGTAGTGTGCTTCAGTGAGAGAATGTCCGTCCATACATATTATTTGTTCCCCTCCTAGCGTGCCTTTTCCATCCAGTCTGCCCTTATGCCGCGATTCAGGAACACCAATCGGCTTAAGGTCAGGAATAAAGTCAATAAAAAACTCAATGACCTCCTCATTTTCATGGCCCTTGGAGATGCTTCCTTCTGGCCTAGCACGATTATGAACATATTTCTTTAAGACTCCCATGAACCTCTCAAAGGGGAACATATTGTGTAGAAATACAGGACCCAAAACGTTAATCTCTTCGCATATGTGAACTAGGACGTGCGTCATGATGTTGAAGAAGGATGGTGGGAACACCAACTCGAAACTGATAAGACATTGCACCAAATCATTCTCTAACCTTGGTATGATTTCTGGATCGATTACCTTCTGAGAGATTGCATTGAGAAATGCACATAGCTTCACAATGGCTAATCGAACGTTTTCCGGTAGAAGCCCCCTCAATGCAACCGGAAGCAGTTGCGTCATAATCATGTGGCAGTCATGAGACTTTATGTTCTGGAACTTTTTCTCTGCCATGTTTATTATTCCCTTTATATTCGACGAGAAGCGAGACGGTACCTTAATACTGAGCAGGCATTCAAAGAAGATTTTCTTCTCTTCTTTGGTAAGAGCGTAGCTTGCATGACCCTGATGTATGCCGTCTTTTCCGTGCATACGTTGCTGGTCCTCCCGTGCCTCATGTGTATCTTTTGTCTTCCCATACACGCCCAAGAAGCCAAGCAAGGTCACACAAAGATTCTTCGTCACGTGCATCACGTCGATTGCGGAGCGGACCTCTAGGTCTTTCCAATAGGGCAGGTCCCAAAATATAGATTTCTTCTTCCACATGGGTGCGCGTCCGTCAGCGTCATTCGGAACATGTTGTCCACCAGGACCCTTTCCAAAGACCACCTTCAAATCCTTGACCATATCATGTACATCAGCACCAGTACGGTGGCGAGGCTTCGTCCGGTGATCCGCCTCACCTTTGAAATGCTTGCCTTTCTTTCTTACGGGATGCCTGCTCGTTAGAAATCGACGATGTCCCAGGTACACATTCTTCTTACAATTAGCCAAATATATACTGTCGGTATCGTCCAAATAGTGCGTGCATGCGCGGTAGCCCTTGTTTGTCTGTCCTGAAAGGTTACTGAGAGCAGGCCAATCATTGATGGTCACGAACAGCAACGCCTTTAGGTCAAATTCTTCCCCCATGTGTTCATCCCACGCACGTACACCTGTTCTATTCCATAGTTGTAAGAGTTCTTCAACTAATGGCCTTAGGTACACATCAATGCCGTTGCCAGGTTGCTTAGGGCCTTGGATGAGCACTGGCATCATAATGAACTTCCGCTTCATGCACAACCAAGGAGGAAGGTTATACAAACATAGAGTCACAGGCCAGGTGCTATGGTTGCTGCTTTGCTCCCCAAAAGGATTAATGCCATCTGCGCTTAGACCAAACCATACGCTCCTTGCGTCATCTGCAAACTCCTTCCCGTACTTTCTTTCGATTTTTCTCCACTGCGACCCGTCAGCGGGTACTCTCAACTTTCCGTCTTTCTTACGGTCTTCTCTGTGCCATCGCATCGCCTTGGCATGCTCTTTGTTTTGGAACAAACGTTTCAACTGTGGTATTATAGGAGCATACCACATCACCTTGGCAGGAATCTTCTTCCTGGGGCGCTCGCCCTCGACATCACCAGGGTCATCGCGGCTGATCTTATAGCGCAATGCACCGCATACCGGGCAAGCGTTCAAATCCTCGTACTCACCGCGGTAGAGGATGCAATCATTAGGGCATGCATGTATCTTTTGCACCTCTAACCCTAGAGGGCAGACGGCCTTCTTTGCTTCATACGTACTCTCGGGCAATTCGTAGTCCTTTGGAAGCATATCATTTGTCATTACCAGCAACTTTCCAGATCCCTTGTCAGATACACCATTCTCTGCCTTCCATTGCAGCAATTCCAGTGTGTTGCCTAGCTTTTTCTTGTCACCTACGCAATTCGGGTACAAATTTTTTTTGTGATCCTCTAACATGCGCTGCAACTTATTCTTCTCCAAATCACTTGCGCAGTTTCTCTTTGCATCGGCAATGGCCCGACCTAGATCATCAACGGGCTCATCTGATGCCTCTTCTTCAGCTTCTTCCCGCATTGCCGGCTCAGCTTCTTCCCGCATTACCGGTTAAGCTTCTTCCCCCATTGTTGTATCATCGTATTCAGGGAACCCATGGCCAGGATAGCTGTCGTCGTCCTCTTCTTCTTCATTGTCTTCCATCATAACCCCTCTTTCTCCGTGCTTGGTCCAAACATTATAGTGGGGCACGAAACTAGACTTAAACAGGTTGACGTGAATGGTTCTTGACTTAGAGTAATTTTGACCATTCTTACAGACAGCACATGGACAAGGCATAAAACCATCTGCCTGCTTGTTTGCCTCAGCCACAAGCAGAAAAGTTTGCACGCCATTAATGAACTTGGGAGAGCATCGGTCATCGTACATCCATTGTCGGCTCATCTTCAATACACAGCATCAAAAACACCAACTTAATACAAGTTCATACATAAAGTTCATACAACACTTAAATGCAACAAACAAATAACTCTCTAGCTAAAGCATTTAAATGCAACAACAAATGCGATCAAGATTGCAACTAAGGTAACAATTGATCCAACAGCATAATGATACCAAGCATCACTATCGATGGCATATTTTCTAATCTTTCTAATCTTCAAGCGCATTTTCTCCATCTTGATCTTGTGATCATCGACGACATCAGCAACATGAAACTCCAATTCCATCTTCTCCCCCTCAATTCTTTTCAATTTGTCTTTCAAGTACTCGTTTTCTCTTTCAACTAAATTTAACCTCTCGACAATAGGGTCAGCTGGAATTTCCGGTTCACATACCTCCTAGAAAAAATATCTATGTCAACTTGATGGGCATAATTTGTCATAAACACGAAATGCAACTAGTTTTAAAAGAGAATATATATACCACATCCGAATCATAACAAGGACGAGGGCCGACGGGGACGGATATCAAAACCATGGCACTATGTATAACAAACAACGTACGGGTAAGATAATTATACGAGTAACTATATATCCAAATCACACAAACATCAATTTTTATATAAAATTTCATGAACAAGAGGCTCACCACAAGGTGGTGCCGGCGACGGGACGGTGCGGGTGATCGACGGTGGTTACAGCGGAGATTTAGAAGGCACTAAGTAAACCACACCTACATATGCAAACTAAGTGTTATTTTTGACCTCAGACTGCATATAAATCAAATACTAGCACATATAATTCCTCCCAAATTACTAAACTCACAAATTAAACACTATATAAAGCATTGCAAGAGCTAATCTAGCAATGAGAGATGAAAGGACAAAGTTGCTAACCTTTATGATCATTTGAATCGATGGGGACCTTCAAATCTTGACAAATTTTGGGCAAAATGTGCGATGAGCTCGAGAGGAAGAGGGGAAGAACAGAGACGGAGGGGAAAGGGGAAGAACAGAGCGAGCTCGGGTGGACGAAGGGTTTATGTAGGACGACCTTTAGTACCGGTTCGTGACACGAACCGGTACTAAAGGTGCTGGAGGGGCCCCAGACTGACAACATCCTGCCACCACTCTCATTAGTACCGGTTCGTGGCACGAACCGGTGCTAAAGGTTCGCCACGAACCGGTACTAATGAGAGCGGCCCGGCTAGCCGTTGGAACCGCCACTAATGTACACATTAGTGCCGGCTCAAATTCAAACCGGCACTAATGTGCTTCACATTTGACCCTTTTTCTACTAGTGGGACTCGTGGATGCATTCATTGACAACGTGTATGATGGCGCGCTGTGTATGGGCGCTAGGTGACCCGGAGCTGGTTGAGCATGTTATTGCAACAGCGGAACCGAATGCCAAGGCTTGGCTCTTCAGTATGCAAGAATCGATGCCACATGCCGAGTTCACAAAGCTAACCGTGACACTATGGGCCATATGGTCGGCGCGGCGAAAGCTAATCCACAAAGGAGAGCACCAAAGCCCAATGGGGACACATGCTTTTATCACACGCTTCTTGGCAGATTTGAGTATTGCTTCCTTGTCACATGAAATAACCAAGCCCAGAACAGCCCCAGTGCGGGTGCAAGATTGGATACCACCATCGGCGGGTCACCACAAGGTAAATGTTGATGCAGCTACTTGTAAACACCCTCCCATCGGGGCTGTTAGTGCGTTCTGCCGAGATCAATCAGGTGCATATGCTGGATCGGCAGCGGTGGTATTCCATGGTATGACCGACCCGAATATATTGGAAGCTCTGGCATGTCGCGAGGCTATTGCATTAGCCAGGGATCTCGCACTGACTCATTTTAAGGTGGCTTCAGATTGCCTTTCGGTGGGTACAATTGCTCCAATCGTGCAGGAGATCATCGCCTCGAGCAGGGAGTTTCAGTCCTGCTCTTTCACCCATGAGAGACGTCTTTCCAACAAGGAGGCTCATGGCTTAGCTAGACATGCTTTACATTTAGGGGAGGGTCGCCATGTATGGCTGTTACACCCTCATGATACTTCTATTATTCCTGTAATTCGCTCTATTGATCAATAAAGTAAAGCATGTTCCCCTAAAAAAAGTGTTTTTTGCACTACACTTGTGTAAAGAGCGGAGACGGCTCTATTTTTTCTTTTTCTTTTTTGCGGGGAAAAGTTGTTTCCATTAACTTCACCTGGATCAACACGATCCAGTTCACAAAGGCTTGCGACACCTTCATGCATGACCCTATCCAGACTGCGGTCCTTAACATCAACTCAGCCGATCCAAGCAAGTTCACGCCGTCACCATATCATATGAACGGTGACGGCTCCCTCATCTCATGCATCAACCCATCGAGCATACGAATGGTGTCCCTTGTACCGTTTACATCCTATCTACCATCACCATCCATAACTCTTTCACTTTGAACTTTGAACGGAACTTGATGCAAATATGCTCCAAGTCCCTATCTACCATTTGTCTCGACTAGGAAGTCTAAGTGGCGATTTGTGGGCGAAGAAAGCGCCCGAGCCTGTTAGTTGTATGGGGAACCTGCAGGAGCATCATAGGCGAGGACATCATGGGCGCCTTTCGCAAGGTTTGTAGGAAACTCAACCTCCTCAACTTGGTCGTGATTGCTTCCAAGAGAAGGGGAACCTAGGCGACGTGACTATTGCCCAATTAACCTCATTCACTCTTCCGCGAAGCTGCTGCCCAAAGTTAGTTCTCGTACATGACTTGTCTTGCAGGGCAAATTGACCAGCTTATCATGTTGGCACAAAGTGCCTTATTGAAGACTTCGTGCATACATGACACTTATATGTATGTGTGCAATGCATGTTGATATGGAGAGCGGGAACTATGTCTCGCTTATAGCGAGACGTATCTCCGGCTCGCATTTGGCGCGGCGCTAGTGGGCCGGTCCAGCACGAGTTTTTTTGTCTCTGGTTATCTTATCGGTTCTTCCTAGTTTGCATCAGTTTCTTCTAGTTTTCTTTGCCTTTTCCCCTTTTTTTACAGTTTTATTTCTTTCTTTGGTTTTCTTTGGGTTTTTTTTCATTTAAGTTTTTATTAAGTATTTTCGAAACATTACCACATTTTACATACAAATTGTACATTTTATTACACATTAGAAACATTTTTAATACACTTTTAAAAAATATATGATAAACATTTTTTCAAATATATGTTTTGATATCTTTTCATACACATTATACATTTTTGTTGTACACCTTATTTTTTATGAATTTTTATTATTTTCTAATGCATGATTAGTAGTTTTACAAATACATGATTTTGAACTTTTTTCAAATACATTTTTTATTATTTTAAATACACATTGTAACTTTTTTTAATGATACAAAATTTTTTAAAAACTATGCAAACATTTTTATATCTTATAAATATTTTAGAAAGTGTCACGAACATAATTTTGAAACTCGTGCACATTTTTTAAAATGTAAACATACATTTTTTTGAAAGATAAGTTTTTTGTTGAGTTACACAAATATGCTATTACATTGCGTAAATATTTTCTGAAATGTCCAATACATGTTTTGAAACTTGTGAACATTTTTTGATTGCTATCAATTTTTTTTAAATTACGTTAACAAACTTTTACACCATGTTAAACTTTTTCGTATTTGCAGTGAACATTTAAATAAATAAGTAAATTATTTTTGGAACATATGTATTTAGAATGTCTCAAAATATAAAGGAAATTCGAAAACAAATAAAGAAGAAACAAACGAAACTGGTGAACTGATGCTACTAAGCCGACCCACTTAGCGCGCTCCCTAAGAGTGAGGCATATGTTTGTCTAAGCGAGGCAAAGGCGGGCTGATATAGAGCCATCAGATACAACCAAGGCAATCGAAGGGGAGGGTCTCACAACGAAATTCATGGAAATTCTTCTTGGGCGGGAGACATTGGCCTTGATCTCACCGCTGAAATGCTTCACCCTTTCCTGGATCTTTGACCTCGAGTAGATGTTGGCACATGATACTTGATCTCCTAGTCCTGGAAAAGGATGGCATGTTCTACCGAAGAAGGGTTTCCCCCCGCTTTGTATACAAAGCAACCAACTAAACCATAGAGGGATAGGTGCTGGGGCGGAAGCAGCACAGGCATGCCCAAAAATATAACAGAGAAAGAGCAAAAGAAACAAATGCCGACAACGGCGGATCAACAAAAACGAAGAAGCCTCGCGACCACTACGCCCACCGGAAACTTCCACTAGGCTCCAAGACCCCGAAGCGCCGGCACCTATCAACACCTCCAAGAAGGATCGTGACGATGATGACGCTGCTGCCAAGGGTTTCCGCGGGTACACGACGAGGCGAGAGGAAGGGTAGCCCCCAACGCCCTCCCGGAAGGTCAGGTGGCACCCATAGGCGCCACCGCGCCGGTGTCGGCCATGCCGACATGGGTTTCCCCCGATCCCAACCCGCACCTCGGACGCTCCGGAGCCTTCCACCAAACCAACCACCACCCTTCGCCAACACGATCAAGAGGCCCCCACGCCGTCTCACCACGGCACCGCGAAGTGATGACAGCATGGCTAAGAATCAGAGCCGGGACTAGGGCATCAGCACCGTCGGCACGCGGGAGGGCCCCACCTCCACCGTCGGCGATGGTAGCCATCCGGACGCAATAGTAGGAGCACACCAGGCCCGTAGGCCCACAGGCCTGGCCGAGCCCTCGTGGGCCCGTAAAGCTCACGCCCTTGCGCTGCTGCCGGCATGCCGTCGGCGCCACCGCCCCACATCCGAGCTCCTCCTCCTCCACACCGAGTTGCAGACAACGAGGCCACGCCGGGAGGGCGGCCCGCTAGGACCCAGATGGGGCCGGGAGGGCCCAGATCTGGGCCGAGGGCACGCCGCCGGCCACCGCACGTCACCACGCCGCCCTGCCGCCAAGGGCAACACCGCCACCGCGCCCACCGCCGGCAACCGCCGCCGGGTCGCCGGACCGCCGCCCAGCCGAGCAGCACTGCCACCGTCACCAGCCCCGGGAAGGAGACGAGCGCGCGGGGAAGGAAGGGCCTGCCGCCGCCGGTACCACCCGGGCCAGCGCCGGGGGCACCCGCCGGCCGCGGCGGGGGAGATCTACCGGAGGAGGGGGCCGAGAGGGAGAGGAGGGGCGCGCTGCCCCGGCCACCTACCGGGGAAGCGGCGCAGGGGCGGGAACGGGAGGGGAGGGGCGAGAGGGGGCGGGAGGCGCCGGGGCGCGCGCGCCGACGGCCGGCTGCGGCGGGAACCCTAGCGGGAGGGAGCGCCTAGCAGGAGGGAGCGGGAGCAAGGTATCACACAAAGTTTTTCAGGATGGTATGTTCTCCGCGAGATCTGCGTACGCGGCCAAGTTTGCAGGCCTCGTGGTCTCACACACGACCACCTTCAAGTGGAAATCCAACGCACCGTCCTAATGCCATCTCTTTGCGTGGTTGGCTCTCAAGGATCGGTGTTGGACGTCAGAGAGATTGGGCAGGCTATGCCTCTCGTACCATGTTTCATGCCCATTCTATGATCAACACGATGAGACCATAAACCACATTCTGGTGAGCTGCGTCTTTGCGAGAGAAGTCTGGAACCGGGTCTACATTGCGTTCGGCAAGCCAGAGAACCTTTTGTGAACGAGACTTTGGGAGCATGGTGCAACAGGCATGAGCAATAAGTAGAGCACCAGAGAACGACTCGGGCGATCTACCTCTTGGGCCTGTGGAAGCTGTGCAAACACCGAAATGCCATTGTGTTTGACGGAGCGGTACCATCTCAAAAGTAGGTTCTCCAGCGGATCGAGAGTGAAGGTAGGATTTGAAGACAAGCATGACTCCTAGGAGGGGAGCTAGATGGTTTCTTTGCAGTGTTGGCAACGTGGACAATACTTGAGTAGTTGCACATACAAAGTAGGGTGTGGACGTGGGCAGATTGGATCATGTTATCTACTTTGTAATATTGCGGTGTGGAGGGAGTCTTTCATTTCTCTTCTATAATACGGTATATGATACACACATTCGTGCGTATTCGAGAAAAAAAATGCACGCTTCTTCATCTCAACAGTGGCATGATGCGTCCTAGTACAAATATGTATCAATTCTTACTTTTTACAATAGTTAAGCCATATGTAGAGATAATTGTTGACTTGAAAGTGAAGACAACAATGTTGACTTCTCTTACAAGCTAAGAGCTGATATTTTGTGTACACACATGGGAAAATAACTTTTTCCTGGTTTTGCTCTAACACGACCTCGTGCAATGTGAGCTTGCCAACTAATGCAGTGAACATGTCTTTCTCTTCACCAATGCTAGCTACTCCCAAGTCCCAACTAAAAGCACGACCCTTATTTTGAATCGGAGGGAGTAGTATTTACTAGCCCAGATATCTTTCTCTTCCCCAGCTCAATGAAGAAATTGTAGCGGTCCGCCTCGCCGCAGAGCCGGCACAGCCTCTCCATGGGGTCGTCGTCTTCCCTGCGGCACCGGTACTTCTTTGCCTTCTTGTCCTGGTTCTGGTCATAGTGGGCCTTGACGTCGATGGCATGTCTTTTGCTTGGCCGGTGCTCCCCTACGGTCGTCGGCGGTGGCTTGAGCATGGCCAGGTTCATGAGGGCATCCTGCTTTATCTTTTGCGTTGCATCGTCGATTTTGTTGCTGGCCCTCTTCGGCACCTTGAAATGCAGCTTGTAGCCCTGGTCCTTGTAGTAGTGCTCGTAGCCATGGAAGGGTATGTCGTCGACGATCTCTTCCTCCTTGCCCACGGCGACCGCCGTCTCGTAGCACCAGCACGAGGCGACATGGTTGACGGTGTACCCGCCGCCGCCGAGGAGGAGCAGCGGCACGTTGAAGCTCCGGAGGTAGCCGACGCAGGCGGCGTGGCCTTTCACGGACAGTCTGAACTCGCCCAGCCTGTCCCCGTAGAGCGAGTCGGCGCCGCACTGCAGCACAACGGCGTCCGGGGCGAACTTCTCCATGACCTCGTCCATGATCGGCCTGAACAGGTGCTGGTACCTCTCGTCGTCCATGCCCGCCTTCATGGGCACGTTCAGGGTGTAGTACTTGCCCCTGCCCTGGCCGACGTCCTCGGCCTTGCCGGTGCCCGGGAAGAATTTCTCGCCTTTGCGGTTGATCTCGTAACGGTGGAACGAAACCGTCATCACGCGGCTCTCCCTCTTGAAGTGCTCCTCCACGCCGTCGCCGTGGTGCACGTCGATGTCCACGTAGAGCACGCGCTCGAAGTGCTTCAGGAGCTCCTGGATGGCTAGCACGATGTCGTTGACGTAGCAGAAGCCGCTGGCCTTGCCCCGGCACGCATGGTGCATCCCGCCGGACCAGTTGATAGCAATGTCGGAGGATCCGTCGGCGAGCGCGCGCGCGGCGGCGAGCGATCCGCCGGCGTAGCGAAGGCAGTAGTCCCAGAGGCCGTCGATGACGGGGTTGTCGTATGCGCCGGCGCCACCGGCCTCGGGCTCGTCGGGGCCCGGCACACCAACGCGGCACGCCCTGGCCCTATCCCGGATCTCGCTGTCGCGGTGGCGGTGGTAGGCGTCCGGGGTGATGTCGTGGAGGAGGCGGACGTAGGCGTCGTCGTGGAAGGCGCGCAGTTCGGCCTCGGTGGCGGGCCTGATACGGAGGCGCTCCATGTCGGCGAGCAGGCCGTACTTTTCGACGAGGGCGTGCGCCATGGCGACGCGGCGGGGCACCATGTGGTGGTCGGCGCCGTAGTCGACGTTGGCGATGCCCGGGTCGTAGTAGTAGCAGACTCTCCTCTTCCGGCCGTCGCCGCACGACGGCGACGGCAGCGAGTGCCCTTCCGTCTCCATCTTGATCGTATTCTCCCTCTGATTCCTACGGCCGGTGAACTGTATATGTGATGTGATGACTCCGTGTAGTCCATCTTTGATATAGAAGCTAGATCGATCGTGTCCGAGTTGGCCTCACATAGCGATCGTGTCTCGGACTCCAATAGGTATCGCCCTAACAGACTTGTGTCGGGTAGCCTCAAACGGACGACACAATCTTTTTCCCACACGACTCGTTTTTTTTTTTTTTGAAATTAACTCATTTTTTTCTGACTAGATTTTTTTGAGGATTTTTTCTGATTAGATGTGATGTGTGAATCTAATCAATGTTTCTTTTTGAACGGTTCTAATTGATGTTATTAGTCACGTCCGAGTCGACCTCTTGATCTCGGCCCGAAAAGTCAGTAGGCCGACACAGGCCTTAGCTGGGCTCATTACAACATCGGTGCACCGTCTCAACAATGTCCCCTTTTTCGATCTCAGTTTTCGTTATACATGGTCTTTCGGATCCATCTTCTTTTGAAGCAGTGGCTTGTCGAGAAGCTCTTTCTCTAGCAGAAGATCTTGGACTACAGCAGTTTCACATTGCATCGGATTGGAAGAAAGTTATGAAACACATACATGAATCATCATGGTGGAGTACTGGTGTGATTAGGGATATAAAATCATGATGCACTACATTTATTTCGTATGTTTTTATTCATGAGTTGAGGACGTCGAACTACGAACCTCATGTACTAGCTAGGTATGCACTTTCCTTAGATCAAGGGCGACATGTGTGGTTGGGTCCTGATCCGGTTCTTTTACATGTTTTTGTGAACTTTTGATCAATCAATAAAGTAAAGCAGGTTTTGCTAAAAAAACAAATACGACGAGAAAGGCATGACGTGGAATGTATTTATGTTGTCACCGGTCGTCGTCAAATTCATTCTCACATAGTTTGCATTTTTTAGCACACAGACACTCGTACATACACACATATACTCATTTATATGAACACATGCACGCACATCTTACCTCTATGAGCACCTTCAATAGACTGAGCTGACACATTATTTTGCTATTGACGACATCGTCACAAACGTCTTTGCAGTCAACAGGACGTCTCCTCCTCCTGAATGCATATCGTCGGAAGGCCTGAAATAAATTCAAAAAATGCGGGCACCATGTCAAGTCTACTAATTGAGCCCTGGTAGACAGAGGATACCACTGTCCTCATAACCATCCAACCATAATCTGCATTTCGGTGTGCATGCAAAACATGGACGGCTGCCTGCATGATTGGCACATGTTCGAACTATAGTAGCACAACTCGTTTTTTCGATAAAGTTGAATTTTATTGACTCGGAACGAAGCATCAAGAGAATACAAAATACAACGGGCATACACTCGGTCTCTGCGTATTTAGTATGCACACAGTCAACATGAACTCACAAACACATGAAAACACGCTGACAACTAGCAAAGTCAAATAAGACCGAAAATATGCGTAGGCGAGGGAAAAAAACACAAAGCGACCAGATATGCAATCGGCAAACTATAACAATGACCATACCCGCACCAACCATCTCATAACTATGCACAACTCGTTTACCTTCTTCATCTAAAGCACGCCCAAGCTCTTTTTTGTTTGGTTATTATTTTCTGGAAGCACATGATCTTGCATGAGGTTCATATACAACATTTTTTATTTTCGGTTTATCTCAGTGTCAAAACATTTTATAACAGCCTAACCAACTAGAATTACAATATCCCTAAAAAAACTAGAATTACAATAGTCAACATTTATTGTGTCCACTCTGCACGCATTTTGCATGTGTAGAAACTTTTAACCACTGAACCACACACACACACAGCCGACCTGCAAAAAAAAAAGGAAAAAAGGACCACACACACAGCCATTTGCCTTGTTTTAGATTTTTCTTCTAGATGGTTTGATTGATTGGTTTTACACTTTAAGCTACCTCCCTCCCACAGGCATAGGTCGTATACTCAGGAGATTACATAGCTTATACTCATACGGGAGTGGTATAAGTTACGACAGGTATTGGTTGGGGAGAGACATATGAAACTGTACGTTTTCACATGCAATAAGAAAACGACGACATATAACATATACGATGTCAAAGAAGAGGAGAAAGAAAACAAAGTTTGACATAACCTACAAGGATGCTCCTTCGGAAGCGCACACAATTGAAATGAAGCACACCCAACCCGCCTTCCATGTGCCGGGCCACTGTGTCCGCGCTCTGACACTATGAGAAGCGCACATTTGAATCGAAATCCAGTTGAAACGCATCCATGCTGCGAACATGGTGAATACTCCAACGGAAGAACGAGCACGTCTCTTTGACAACAATGGGCTCCGACGAGGCCTCAATCTTCTCGAGAACAGGTCCGGTGCCATCGTTGCGATTTTTTCATCCCCAATATCTCACAGAATGACCAAGTACTTCAAGTTGTGCATGCATTTCTACGATTATGTATACGTCTATCAGCTACACATCCTAGATCTTCATGTAGTACAAAAGGATCTATGTCCAAGCTGTCAAAACAGGGTAGAATTCAGCGGAGTTTTTTGTAGAGGAAACACGTATGGCCGTAATACACACGTAGGGCTTAGTGGTCTAGGAGGCAAGGAAGATGATACAGTGCTGGGGGGTTATTTATTGCCATCTCTCTACTGAAATAGAGTTTCCATCAATCTGGCATGTCTCGCCTCACACAACCTGGATGATCAGTTTAGTCATCCAAAAAACTGATGACAAAATATCTATTCTAGTACCAGGGGTGTGTGTTTATGCTGGCACCGGCTGTTGCCAAGTTCTTTAAACATCTCTCATTTAGTATGCGTTTGGTTTCCTAGGCTTGCCAAACAGATGGGTTGGCTACTTTCACTCGGAGCACGTTGCATGCATGGTTGGAACTTGGAAGAGCGTCGAACTTGAACCATACACGGCACTTTTACAGTCTTCATCTCAATCATACTCTTTTCTTCAGTTATTTCTAGAAGCAGCACACAATCTTGGTACGAGGCTGATTTTTTTAATTAAAAAAAGTCACTTCCATTCAATCATTATAATGAGCCGGTACAACCGCACCGAGGAAATGTCCGTCATCTGCATAAAAAGACGTGCACAGTAAACATGTCCAGAATAAATAAAAACCCAAATGCTAAAAAGTGGTCGGATGCTCGTTTGCTCGCGCGAGCACACACCCTGAGAGCCGTCCGAGCGCAACACGCACGCGGGATCGTGACCCAGAGGTGGAGCGGGTGAAGGTCGCCGCGGTGCTCTGTCTCCAATCCGCCAAGGGGTGCGGGGTGAAGGTCGCCGGCGACGCTGCGTTTCTGGCAAGGGGACTCGCCACGGAATTTCTGAGGTAAGAATCATGTTGTTCCCCGCCCTTTTTTCACGGTTCCATTATTGCTCGGGAATAGTGGTGGCCCTAGTTCGTTGATGCGTTTAGGATTCATGGGCATAGGGAGGGGGAGAGGTGATCATGCGCGCAGAGAGGGGAGGCCCTAGTTCATTGTTGTCCCTTCCCAAACATTTTTCCGAGCCCAGTGGACGGATCCGTTGTGTGCATCTCATGTTAATTCAGTCGAATTGAGTATGTGATTTGCCTGAGATTTGTGCAGGAGTTACCTGACTCATGTCTATTTTTCATGTTAATTCAGTTGCTTGGAGATTTTGGGATTTTGCCTGAGATTTGTGTAGGAGTTGCCTGACTCATGTTAATTTGAGTTGCTACGAGATTGTGTAGATTTTTTGTTGTTGGTGGGATTGATGAGTTGCTTCAAGTTTGTTAGGGGTTGCCTAACTAACGTTAATTGAGTTGCCGAATCTAGAGAGGCTGGGGAGTTTGGGGAGTCTTCGGACAAGAGTGCCCATGTTAATTTGAGTTGCCAATATGATGTGGATTTTTGGCAGGTTAATTCATGTTGTGTGAGGTTATTTTTTTGGTGTAGAAATTTGCCATAAGTCAATATATGAGTTGCCTTGACATTGTGATCCATAATTCATGGTAATTCATGTTGTGTTTGCTAAAGTGTTGAGTAACAGGGGGGTGGGGTGTGGGTGTCTGGTCTGTTTTGTCACTTTTTTATTTATTGCTTAAGTCATTTTTAGATTTTGGGATTGAGGTAGGATGGCACATCAGCAAGCTCTAGCAAGTTTTTGAGCCATGAAACAGGCAAATATAGTGCTATAAGCAGACAAGTTTTCATCAAGCAGAAGAAATTGTATATGTGGCTAATAATTTTTATTTTTATTTTCATTTCCCTGATATCCTTTTGTGTTTTTGCAGCATCAACAATGTCTGAGACAAGCAAAAAAAAGTGACGGTCAGGTCGCACAAGCAACCCAATAGGGTGTAGATGAAATAGAGGTAACCGCTTTTTCTCGGGCTGAAATAAAACAGGTGGCAGGGGTGGCACATGGGCGGTGCTGTTCCTTTTTTTACTAGTGTTTTTTCAAGATGAATATGGGGGTGGGACGGGGCGGTGGTGTTGTCATGTTCGAGTTATGCGACAATTTTTTACTAAACAAACAAGCATCATTTTTTTCAGCGCAGGTACGCCCACCATAGCAACAAAACACGCCGGTAATTGTCTACAAGTGTATGCGCACTAAAGAGATCATCTATCGCGGGAAGCGCCCATCATACATAGATAGTAATACCAGTGCACCAGATGCTGATTTAGAAGGCAAGGATATCATGCAAGAGGAGGAATCGAAGCCAAAACGGCGGAGGACAGGCAAAAACGAGGTAAATGTGCGTAAACTTAGTAGTTTCCACCGCCCCTTTTTTTGCTAAGGCTGGATGATCATGAGTTTTCCAAGTTATGTATCATGTGATGTGAATGCGTGTCAACTTAGTAAAAAAAATCTCGAAAGCATCATGCGTAAGCAAGTTCAGTATTGGAGGCCTCGGATGAGTGCTGTTTTTGTTATTTTTTGGTGCGCATTGGAAGGCTATTTGCCTGGTTTTTTGGTTTTACTTGCTTGGAATTGGTATGTGAGTTGCCAGTATCCGAGAGACGATATCCAGAAAGTCATCTGAATGCACTCTTTTTCGTTTTGTGTAATAGGAACTAATGGATGGATCAAGCAAAAAGGGCATTCAAGAAGATCATCATGCAGTTAATCGTGATGCTGATCCCTCGCATGTGATTGAATATCATCAAGAGGTGTGTCAGAAAAAAGATTCAATAAACTTGTTATGTGTTCTTTTAACTTGTTGCGTGTTCTTTTTGCAGGGCTAGAGAAGCACACCCTTTATTGGGTACCAGCATCGGGGAAGAAAGAAGATTGCTGCCCGTGGCAAACGTCCGCTAGACATCAACAACAATCCGAGTGTTTCCACAGATGGTGATGGAAATGTTGAGAAAGACACTGTTGTGGAACAACCACCAAAAGCAAAACGTCAAAAGACCGGATCTAAAGAGGTAATACACAGTCGCTTCACTTTTGATCAACACTTGCCCAAGTTCTGCTGTCAAGTTGCCTAACTGTCCAGGAAATACACATGTTTCATCTGTTGTTGTATTTTTCTTCTAGGATAAGAGAAACAAGGCATCGCCTGCAAGGCTTTTCAAGCTGAATAAACTTCTTGTACCTGTTCAACAAGGCCAAGCTCAAGTCACTTCCAGTCAATTTCTGACACCAGGTACCATAAATCCATCTCTATATGAAAACAGTTGTTGCATAGTAGTAATCCTTTCTTGCCTAACATTATTTTTCTTCAACCAGATTTTTTTACATTCATTTCTTTCTTGCTTAATCATGACATGTAAGTTGCCTAAACATATCACCAAAGTTGCCGAAAACACCTGAAATTTTGCTTCAGAAGAATACCCATGCCAGTTTCATGTTTGATTCACAATACTACTGAATTTGCACGAAACAAGCCCTAAAACTTTGCCTACCTTTGTTTTCTTGCAACCAGTTTTTTTACACATCATTTTCGTCCTTTGCTTAAACATAACATGTAAGTTGCCTAAAACATAGCACTTATCTGGCTAAAAACATCTGGAGTTTTGCTTCATAATAACCATACCGGTATTTCTTGCTTCACATTTGTCCTAATTTGGCCCAAACAAACCCTCAAACTTGCCTACCATTATTTTCCTTCAACCAGCCTTTTTTTACATTGACTCCCCACCCTTTTTGCTTAACCTTAACATGTAAGTTGCCTAACCATAACACTTAACTTGCTTAAAACAACCGGTCTTTGCACAACACTCCTGGATTTGTCCAAATAGGGCTTGAAGCTTGCCGAAACATCTACACACACCGTGCTTACGATCTACAGTTGCTCAAACAGGCCAAGCAAGTTGCTTTACCAGTAAACATACTTGTGTTTCTACCAACTTATTAAGCAGAACAACAAACCCATCAAATCAATTAGGCAGAAAATCTAACATTTGCAGCAATTAACAGCACATGTGCAACTTTGTATTTATGTTTTTTCATCCAGTACATGCTCTTACACATTTTTTTCAAACTGCAGCCTTATACAGATCATGGGGAAAGGGAAAGGGAGGCTTGTGTTCTTCAGTAACCCAGGGGACAGGGATGAAAGAAGCACACAACCATGGGGGAAAGTGAATGCTAAATCTGACCTTTTTTTGTGCTTCTTCTACCCTTAGTCAATATGAATTGCCTGGAGAACAAATCCTAAACCAGGCACCATTGGAGGATTGTGGAGAGTTTTCTGGATCTGGGAGTTGTCCCTTTGTGGCTTGGGAGAGAGAAGAAGATGGGGCTGGGCGATTTGGTGGGGGAGAAAAGGAGACGCCCAGGGGGGTGGAGGAGGGAAACACGTGGGGGAGGGAGGATCAGGTGAGTTCCGCGGCTCGATGGTTGGGTGCAAGGAATCGGGAGCGGGGGCCAGGTACTTTCCTATTCTGGATAGGAGGGACAGAAAATTGCTATTTTGGGAGGGCTGCCAGGGAACGCTAGGGAGCAGCCGGCTGCTCCCTAGACGCGTCCAAATAAAAATAAAATAGTCTTACATCTATATCTATATCTATACCTACTATTAAAGCAAGGTGATATTTTTGGTTTCGTCCCCCATTTGATCCTACATTATGTGAAATACATGAGGTGGCACTAATTTATATAGCCAAGTTCCGTTCCGCGCCTCACCCGTATTGGGCCACCTTGTTCCACTATTGGGCCTTTTTTTTAACGTCCACTAAGTCACGTGAGAAAAATAGCTGATCCTGGTTAAAACATAGTTAAAGCAATAAAATAATTCGCATCAGTTTTGATGATGTTAAATAGTCCCACCTTACTTCTTTACATGGATTCCTCAGTTCATATACACCTAGAATAACATCAAGGCACCTAAAAAGCCTAAAAACGGACGGTGAGAACAAACAAGGGGCTTCACAATGAGCAACGTGGCATTCAGACGTGCATGATACTCTAATAATGGATTATAATTTGATTAAGGACCGAAACGAGAAAGGAGAAAACATCCTCAACAAAGATGCAGTGCAGTGACGGTCGCCGGCGGGCACACGCGGCGTGGGGATGTGGCATCTAGGATGGCCGGGCCGAGCCGCCATCGCCGGAGAGGTCGGTGCAGTCAGAGGTCGAAGAGGGGAGGGTGGGTGGATCCGCCGGGTAGATAAAGGACGCGTCGCATCGGGCAACGGTCGGAGAGACAGGAGGAGCGAGGCGACGCGCGAGAGTCACAGGAGGGCACGGCCAGGGGAGCACAGGCACCTCGGATCACCAGGGCCCACTCCGTCGGCCTGCCGCGGCCGCGAGGGGGTGCACGCAACAGGCGATGGGAGATGAGGAGAGGCCCCGTGCGCCGCCGCTTGGTGGTGGCCTCGGCTGCGGCAAGGGGAGGAGCTGAAGATGGAGTTGCTGGTGGCGGCGCGCTCGGGGGAAGTCCGCCGTGGCTTCCAGCGCTCGCTCGTAGTCGCCACTCCCCTAGGCCGGCTGACAACGTGGCAAATCCCGAAAAAAAATCCCGTAGGAAGCAACGGCGGAACATACGGATAAGAGTTATGGAGCGACGGAATAGAACAAAGAGCAATCAAATGGATAGGCTTTGAAGCGTGGCCTCTCTAGAGCGAGTCGTACACTTGTTTGACGGTGTACGTGTCGGCTAGAACCAATATCAGCCGGTTGATTTTCTTAATCATTTCCTGTATTTTTACTCCTGTTTTAAAAGCATGCACGATGCATCTATCTGTTTTTTTAGAGATGCTCTTGCGTTTGGGCCAAGCCCAAATAGTGAAAAAAAACATTAGGCATGAAATATAATCCTACAAATCAAACAATCTTTGATAAAAAAACAAAAAAACTTCATGCATCACTATTCTTTTGATAAAAAACATTGGATTCAGTTCTTTTGATAATTCTATAAAAATCCTTCAAATGAATTATACTGTATGTTTCCTCGCCAATAAAGAACGTCGGGGTGGCTTCTTCACATAAACACTTCACGATAAAAAAGAAGATGATGGAACCTGTGACAACACAGGCGCATATGCATCATAGAGATACGAGGGTAACCTTATTTCAGCGTTTATCAGAGTTGAACATGAGTGTTGCGTAATGGCACATGAAGCATATTTTATTATTTTTTTCGTCCGTTGCAACACACGGGCATATGTACTAGTAAAAGGAAAAAAGAAACAACCTAAGAGGGAGGATGTCCTATCTTATGTGGTGCTACTGGGCTGGTAGATGCTTGAAGTTATCTGGATTATAGACCATACCACATGTTTTGCTCATAAGACAATTGGAGGACTCCAAATGTGTGAACAATTTATTACATGCTGCAAGGCGATGCCCAAAGATTAGGCTCATCTTGGCCCAAGGCTAGCATGCATGGTTGTTACATATTTATGCCTAACAATTCGATACAGTGGTGGGTATTGCAGTTTAAGGGGAGTGGTTTCGTCGTTTCACTTGGGAACTATCCTTGACCGAGAATGTTCCAAATTGAAAAAACAAATCCTTTATGTACATCAGACCAGACCATAAATGAGAATCACCCTGCCTTTGTTGGAGTATTAGGCAAATTGATGATTAACTCCGGTAAATAATTCATGACTAGAACAGGAAAACATCCATAGCAACATCGCACGTATAAGAACAACTACTAATAGAGACATGAATAAATCACGATGGTGTACTGTTCGTTAGCTCCTGTAGGAGAGACATTGTCGATGACGATGTTGGTGACGATCTGTTTGATGGCGTTGTAGACGACGATGAGTGGTGCCGCCAGACTTGGACGGAAGACGACCCGCGACCTTGAGCAGTCACGCAGATCGCTTCCCAAAAAACCTAATTTGTCCTTTTCCCGGTGCGAGATCTCAAGGACGAATAGTTCCAGAGACCTGCTCTTCCGCACGCCGATGCACCCCTCCCGCATGGGCTTGGCCCATTCAACGCTCTGTTTTGCCGGTTCGCATTGTTTTGTCCCACGCGGAGTTTCTGTTCTTCGTTTGGCCGGCGCGTAGTTTGAACGCAACTGGTTTTGTAAAGCTTCAAACCGATTTTGGGAAGCTTCTGACCTGTTTTTAACTTTTGTAGCTTTTCTAGATGGTTTTGTTCAGGTTTTTTTTGTTTTCTTGTTTGTTTCTTTTTTCTTTTTTCTTTATCTTATTCTGTTATTTGTTATAACTGTGAGAATTTTTTTCCAAATTCAGAGAAAAAATTAAGATTTTTTTCATGAACTGTTTCTTAAATTTGCAAATTGTTTTTTATTTTTTGTAAATGTTTTTCCTTAAAGTCATGAACTTTTTTTTCAAATTCGTGAACCTTTTTTCCCTTCAAATACGTGAGCTTTTTCAAATCCGTGAAGATTTGTTTCAAGACTTGTGAATATTTTTTCCTCAAAACCATGAACTTAGTTTCGAGCCCCGCCAAACACGTGAACTATTTTCAAATTCATCATTTGTTTTCAAGTGCATGAACTTTTTTTGAATCCCGCGAACGTTTTTTGGACCCGTGAACTAATTTAAGTTTGTGGTTTTTTTCAAATCCAAGAACTTTTCTTGAATGCCACAGACTTTTTTTGAACTGATGAACTTTTTTCGGGTGAACTTAGAAGACCATGAATTTTATTCGATTTCATAATTTTTCTGTTTTGTAAAAGAAATCATTTTTCCTCAAAATGTCAGTGGTCACCCGGTCAACGGTGGACCGGTTCACCGTGACCGATCAAGCGCCACTAGTGTAACAGGAAAAGCAGCGTCGAGATGATGCTCTCGCCAAACTTCTATGGGCTAGCCCATGAGGGGTGCGCGTGAGCGCCGGTTACCCTCCCTAACACTTGAGGTGCTGGGGAAGAGGTCTTCTCTTCAGTGCCTTAATTGCTACTTGGCAAAAGGGCCCTTACCCATGGGTCATGGCTCATTAAGGGTTATCCTGCGCTGGCTCACATCCGCTCTTTCTAGAAATAAGACAATATTATTGGACATATTGATCATTGACCGCAAACACTGTTGACCATGAAAAAAGTTCACCAATTTGAAAAACAATTCAAAAAAGAAAAAAAATACGAATTCAAAAAAATAAAATTAAAAAACACAAATTTTGGAAAAGTTCTCAAATTTGAAAAAATATTGCTATTTTAAAATTCAAGAATTTCAAAAGGTTCAATATTTTTAGAAAGCAAAAATTGAGTGAAAAACAAACAAAAAAGTACAAAAACGGTCACAAAAAAGAGAAAGAAAAAACAACGCGGAAGTTTCCAGAAGCTTTCCAAGACCGAACTCCCAATAGATTACTCTTAAATGGGCAGGGCCACAGAAAGAGGCGCGTAAGCACTCCGTACCAATAATGTCTTGAACGGTGCTGAAGGCGCTAAATAGGAATTAACACTTGCATGTATAGCTAGTACTCCCTCCGTCCGGAATTACTTGTCGCAGAAATGGACGACAAGTTATTCCGGACGGAGGGAGTACTTATTAATTTCAACAGGGATTGATCGATGGGGAAAGATGACGTGATATTGTATATGACGAACGCTAATAAACAACTGTATTGGGGCTATCATAGGCAAACCACTGATATGATGGAAAAGATGATAGACGCAATGTATCATAGAAGAAAAATAGGAAAAGCTTAAAAAAGTAGAACAGTTCAACCTGATGCGAGTTGAAATGGAAACCACTCGTCTCAGGTGGAGATGGACTAGGGCCAGGGGGATGCACAGTGCTCCTGAACTCTCACCGTGCGAGAAAGTAGCGGATTTGAATTGCGCTACACATGAGACACACCCATTTTACATGCTGATGGAATTTGTGAATGTGGAGGCCTCATGCCGATTGCAGAACGGATAAGAGCATTTCTAGCTAGCCAATCCCCTTTTCCCGCAAAAAAAAAAAAGCTAGCCAATCCCCTAAACAGGTTATAGAAGAATAAAAAGCTAGCCAATCCCCTAAACAGGTTATTTTCGGTTTATCTCAACATCAGAACATTTTAAAACAGCCTAACCAACTAGAATTACGATAGTCAACGTTTACTGTGTCCACTCTGCACGCATTTTTTTTTTCGAATCATGCAGGTGAGAAGCATGAGATCATTATAGAGGAGAGAAAATAACAATGCCCAAGAGGGTACAGAGAACAAGAGCAGAAAAGTAACTAAATACAACTTAAACAGGACGGCCCTAAACACCCAGAAAAATAGCACGAAGGCAAGCGACCTACGTAAAAAGCAACTCAAAACAGACTAGCCCCGGCCTTGAACCGGTAGAGAGCATCACATTTGATCTGACTAATAACCGTGATCAAGCGAGTTAGATTTGTTGTCGAAGACTTTGCTGTTGCGCTCCTTCCAAATCGACCAAGCAACTTAGGATAACCTGGCTATTCAATTTCCTCTTATCCGCAAGCGGCACCCGATTCCTAGCTGAAGCCCACCAGACGGTGCACGATGCATTTTGCATGTGTAGAAAACGTTAACCACTGAGCCACACACACAGCCATTTGTCTTATTTTAGATTTTTCTTTTAGATAGTTTGATTGATTGGTTTTACACTTTAAGCTAGCTTCCTCCATCGTATACTCAGGAGGTAACGTCACTCGTTTATACATAGCTTATGCTCGTACGGGAGTGGTATAAGTTACAAAAGATATTGATTGGTGGGGAGAGTGACATATGAAACTGTACGTGAAATTTGCATATGCAATAATAAAATGACGACCTCGCAAAAAAGAAACACGACAGACGATCAATACAGTGAAAGGATTTAACATACGCGATGTCAAAGAAGAGGAAAAAGAAAACTAAGTTCACGGAATTACAGGGATGCTCCTTGAAGTGCACACAATTGAAATGAAGCACGCCCAACTCACCCTGCACGCGCTCGGCAAATCTTTCAGCGTTCTCACTGTAGGAGAAGCGCAGATTTGAATCGAACTCCAGTTGAAACGCACCCACACTGCGAACATGGTCAATACTCCAATGGATGAACGAGCACGTCTCTTTGCCAACGACCGTCTCCGACGAGGAATCAATCTCCTGGAGGACAGGTCCGGTGCCATCGTTGCGATTTGTTCATCCCCAATATCTCACAGAATGACCAAGTACTTCAAGCTGTGCATCCATTTCTACGATTATCAGCCATACATTCTGGATCTTCATGTACAAAAGGATCTAGCTGTCAAAACAAGATGGAATTCAGCGGAGTTTTTGTAGAGGAAACATGTATGGACGTACACACGTAGGGCCAGTGGTCTAGGAGGCAACGAAGATGATAGAGTGTTGGGGGCTATTTATTGCCATCTCCCAAAAAACAAAATCTCCCTAAAAAACAGGGTTTCCATCAATCTGGCATGTCTCGCCTCACACAACCTGAATGATCAGTTTAGTCATCCCCAAAACTGATGACAAATAATCTCTTCTACCAGGGGTGTGTGTTTATGCTGGCACCGGTTATTGCCAAGTTCTTAAAACGGCTCTCATTTAGTTTGCGTTTGGGTTCCTAGGCTTGCCAAACAGATGGGTTGGCTCTACTTTCACCAGGAACACGCTGCATTCCATGGTTGGAACTTGGAAGAGGGTCGAACTTGAACCATGCATGGCACTTTTACCGTCTTCATCTCAATCACACACTCTTTTCTTCTGTCACAATCTTGGTACGAGGTCTGTTTTTTTTTTAAATAAAAAAGGTCATTTCCATTCAATCGTTATAATAAGCCGGTACAACCGCATCGAGGAAATGTCCGGCCTCTGCATAAAAAGACACGCACAGTAAACATGTCCAAAAAAATAAAAATAAAATAGTCTTACATAAAAGGAAAAAAGAAACAACCTAAGAGGGAGGATGTCCTATCCAAAGTAGGTGAAGAAAACCTCCCTAACCGTAAGCTCCAGCCATTTCCATCCTGAATGATCAATCCGACCAGTCTCGCCTCACACAACCTGAATTATCAATTTAGTCATCCCAAAAAAATGATGACAAGATATCTCTTCTGGTACCAGGGGCGTGTGTCTATGCTGCCACCAGTTGTTGCCAAGTTCTTAAAACGGCTCTCGTCGGCTCTGCTTTCACTAGGAACACGCTGAATGCACGACACTTTTACCATCTTCATCTCAGTCACACGCTTGTTCCTTCTGTTATTTTCCGAAGCAGCACACAATCTTAGTATAAGGTCTGATTTCTTTTATAAAGGTCAGTTCCTTTTTGAATAGTTTAGATTGCTTAAGACACATGTGTCATTTGGTTATAAAGGTCATTCCCACACATGAGCCGGTACAACCGCGCTAAGGGAATATCCGGCCTTTGCATAAAAGACACGCATGGTCAACACATCCAGACGAAATAAAATAAAAATAGTCTTGCAAAAAAACTAAAAAGGAACAAAACCTAAGATGGAGGATGTCCTATCTGAAGAAATCCTCTCCAGCCGTAAGCTCCAACCAAGTAGACACGATTGAAAAAGGTAATTTTCATCCGGTCTCCGCAGCCCCGAATGATTTTTTACCAATACCACTCAACCAATTACCAAGCATATTATGTGGTGCTACTGGGCTGGTAGATGTTTGAAGTTATCTGAACTATAGACCATACCACATGTTATGCTCATTAGAGAGTTGGGTGGGCTCCAAACATGTAAGCAATTCATTGCATGCTGCAAGGAAATGCCCAATAAATTCCTATGAAAAGAAATATTGGGCTCATGTTGGCCTAAGACTTGTGTGATTGTTACTTATATATATATATATATATATATATATATATATATATATATATATATATATATATATATATATATATATATATATATATATATATATAATTGACTATTCGTCACCCTGGGTGAGGAATAGTTATTCTTCACCCCCTCTATTTTACCATCAATACACCGTAATTTTACGTTTCGTAAGTTTTGGCTTATTTCCGACGTAAAAAAAGACCGTAAGAAATTATATAATTGGCGTAAAAAATATTTTATGTTATGTAAAATAACAAACGTAAAAACATAGTGTAAAATACACATAAACTGCAATTTTTTATCTTATGACCTATATTTTTATTTTTCTTATGCCAAATTTTACGTAGTGAATCAATATGAATGTAACTATTTGAATTTCAAACGTACTTAATTATGAAATGATCGTAAGATTACCTCGGGTGAAGAATAACTTATTCTGCATCCTGGGTGATGAATAGCATCACTATATATATATATATATATATATATATATATATATATATATATATATATATATATATATATATATATATATATATCGAGAGAGAGAGAGAGAGAGAGAGAGAGAGAGAGAGAGAGAGAGAGAATTTCTAGTAGAACCGATCATATATATATATCATTAAATGCCTCACAAACCACCATATTAATTAATTCAGACATACACACATGTATATATATATATATACAATTAGCTAGCTATATACAATTTCTCCTACAATGTTGCCTTTGGAGCCAGTGACATTAGCCTAATTGGTGCCTTCGGAGACAATTGGAAGTGGTTCATGGGGGCGTTAGCGGGTAATAGTATTCTCTCTTCGGATCTATGACCTGGTCGAGCAAAAATCCCGCTATTTTTCTCTTGAAGTGCTTGTACGCGCTCCGTTTCTAGGAGCTTGTCCCGCACCTCTGTGAACTATTAAGAAGAAGATCAAAATATGCATGTGTATTAGTTGTGTGGCTAGATATCGATAATGGTGTAAAAATTGTGAATAGTGTTCTGACAAACGTACCCATTCCTGTCTTTGAGATTTGCTCCTTTCAGACGTCATCATGCGAATGTTCCCGCAAACGCAGTATGGATCAGTCCCCTGCGCCTGCTGAAGGGCCTTTACGAGAATGGAATTTGATCAGATAATAATTAATCAAGCATGATAATTAAAGAGATGGCAGCTAGCTAGTACTACTTAATTACTTACCTTGGGTCGAAACCATTTCAGCTTTTGTTTCCATTCACCTGGAGTGACGCTGATGAACCTTGCCCAAGTCCTGCCCGCCGACAAAGAAAATGAATAAAGGGCTTATTAAATTGTTCATATCAGGAAATGACGAACTAAATAGGCCGAGATATATAGTTAATAATGATTGAAATTACCTGTTGACTATCCCAAACAAGTTGTTATAGTCAGTTCTTATTTTGAGTACTGAGTCCAGTATTTCAACTGTTCCGGCGTCAACTTTAATGATACACAAGATCCAGAGAAATCTGCATGCACACACGTTTGCATGTCTTAATTAAGCGGGCATATGTAAGCAAAAACATGTAGCTAGCTAGTAGGCAAAAACAGAGAATTTGTAGTACAAGACAGTGTGACTCACTGGAAGTTGTAAGGAAGTAGTATATCTTCATTGTATTTGAGGCGCTTCAAGAACTCTAGCATGTTGTCCTCTACATGCTTTTCATGATATGCATCTATTTTCCATGTGTATTCATTAACGGTGTTTGGATCAATGAACCCAATGCCATAGCGTCCACCTTTTTTCATTTCATACATCTTCATCCTGCATAATACCACAGAAAAGAATATAGTGAGGATAATTACAGGTAATGATTGATCAAAAGGATCACTACAGCTAGCTTGAGACTTAAATTACAGAAAGAAATTACTTACAGACAATAGCAACTGATGATAGATTTGTCGAGTGCGTCTTGATTGTATAACTGAAACAGTTCATTATACTCAACGGCCACAGCTTTCTGATGATAGTAATGATCCTTCTTGACTTCCACCATGAGGGACTCTCGATTGGAACTCTTGGTAATGTCCATGTACCATTGATGCAATTCATACATTCTCGTTGGGACCTTCTTGACCTCGTCTGGCTTGACCAAATGTTCGCCCCGGACATATTTCCGTTTTATTTCCTCCTCTATAAGCACAGGCATGGGCTCGATCTTGAGGAGTTGTCCAACAGTGATCTTGAGAATTTCAGCCTGTGTTATATGCTCCTCGGTTATTACCACATTGCCCACCTCGGGAACATAAACTTTTTGCCCACAATAATATTGGGCGCACGTACTCTCACGTGTTGTTGGCACAACAAGCGAGGGGATCGATTGCGCCGCCTGTTCTCCCAGCTGGGGAACGGTTTTCCCGCATTTTTGACAGCTGCTTGTTGTTTGCTCGAGCTCGAGCTCGCCTCCCTTTATAGACGTGCTCGATTTAACTTCCTGATGTGGCGCTTATAGTCTGTGTCAATAGGCTTCGGAGCTGGTGGTTGAGCCATACGAATGAAGTGGTCAATTGTTTCCTCAGGCACTTTCTCTCTTGGCGGCGGTGGCGGTTTTGGTGCAAAATGGGCTTCCACCTCAGCCTTCGATATGGCTGCGTTTTCCTCCTCGGACTTGTCATAAGGCCTCTGCGGAAGAGGCGTGAGGCTTGGACCATATTTATATCGATTGCCTCCGCCTGTACTTCCTGTACTACCTCGACTCGTACCGCTACGCACCATAGCTGTGGGGTGTCTCTTTGCGATTGCTTAGGCGGCGAAGACGGCTGGCGTGGCTGAGTTGGACGAGGAGGAGTGACCTGAAGCTGTGCCGGACTTGGAGGAGGAGTGTCCTGAAGTTGTGTCGGACTTGGAGGAGGAGTGGACGTCTGACGCTGTGTCGGACTTGGAGGAGGAGTGGCCTGACACTTTGCCGGACTTGGAGGAGGAGGAGTGGCCTCACGCGTTGGTGGACTTGGAGGAGCGGGAGTCTGCTGACTCGGTGGCGGACTTCGACGAGGAGTCGGGTGAAGCGGTGTCGGTGGCCTTCCAAATACGATGCAATCCTTTCTCCATAGGATGACACAATGTATGGCCTCTCCCAATGTGTGCTCGTCGTCACCTCCAGGAATGTCAAGCTGTAGCCCCGAATATGGGTCCACCACCTCATCAACCAAGACACGAGCATAGCCCGCTGGAATCGGGTTGCAATGGAAGGTTGCCTCGGGGGGATTTGTAAAAGCAACGGTGTCCGCCACCTTCATGGATATGTTCTTCATTTTGAAGTGTAGCTCGTAGTTAGTGTTCTCCATGATGTCATCCATGGGGTATCTATCCAGCATTGCGTCGCCCGGGGCGGCCGAACCCACGCTGCTTCTTGGCATGGATGGGGCGGTGCTATCCAATCCTGGATCATCCGCTAGCTGCTGCAGCTGCTGAGACCCCCTTTGCTGGCTAAGTGAGTCGATCTGCTCCTGCTGCCGCTGGAATTTGACTGCCAAGTCCGCGTGCTTTGATTCTAGGCCTTGAAGGCGTTCATAGTCCAGCTTCCTCTCACTAGTAGAAAAAGGGTCAAAATGAAGCACATTAGTGTCGGTTTGTATTTGAGCCGGCACTAATGTATACATTAGTGCCGGTTCCAACGGCTAGCCGGGCCGCTTTCATTAGTACCGGTTCATGGCTAACCTTTAGCACCGGTTCGTGCCACGAACCGGTACTAATGAGAGTGGTGGCAGGATGTTGTCAGACCGGGGCCCCTCCAGCCCCTTTAGTACCGGTTCTTGGCACGAACCGGTACTAAAGGTCATCCTACATAAACCCTTCGTCCACCCAAGCTCGCTCTGTTCTTCCCCTTTCCCCTCTCCTCTCTGTTCTTCCCCTCTTCCTCTCGAGCTCATCACACATTTTGCCCAAAATTTGTCAAGATTTCAAGGCCCCCATCCATTCAAATGATCACAAAGGTTAGCAACTTTGTCCTTTCATCTCTCATTGCTAGATTAGCTCTTGCAATGCTTTATATAGTGATTAATCTGTGAGTTTACTTAGTGCCTTGTCCATGTGCTAGTATTTGATTTATATGCAATTTGAGGTAAGAAATAACACTTAGTTTGCATATGTAGGTGTGGTTTACTTAGTGCCTTCTAAATCTCCGTCGTAACCACTGTCGATCGCCCGCACCGTCCCGTCACCGGCACCACCTTGTGGTGAGCCTCTTGTTCATGAAATTTTATATAAAAAATGATGTTTGTGTGATTTGGATATATAGTTACTCGTATAATTATCTTACCCATACATTGTTTGTTATACATATAGTGCCATGGTTTTGATATCCGTCCCCGTCGGCCCTCGTCCTTGTTATGATTCGGATGTGGTATATATTTTCTCTTTTAGAACTAGTTGCATTTCGTGTTTATGACAAATTATGCCCATCAAGTTGACATAGAAATTTTTTCTAGGAGGTATGTGAACTGAAAATTCCAACCGACCCTATTGTCGAGAGGTTAAATTTAGTTGAAAGAGAAAACGAGTACTTGAAAGAAAAAATGAAAAGAATTGAGGGGGAGAAGATGGAATTGGAGTTGCATGTTGCCGATGTCGTCGATGATCACAAGATCAAGATGGAGAAAATGCGCTTGAAGATTAGAAAGATTAGAAAACATGCCATCGATAGTGAGGCTTGGTATCATTATGCTGTTGGATCAATTGTTACCTTAGTTGCGATCTTGATCGCATTTGTTGTTGCATTTAAATGCTTTAGCTAGAGAGTTATTTTTTTGTTGCATTTAAGTGTTGTATGAACTTTATGTATGAAATTGTATTAATTTGGTGTTTTTGGTGTTGTGTATTGAAGATGAGCCGACAATGGATGTACGATGACCGATGCTCTCCCGAGTTCATTAATGGCGTGCAAACTTTTCTGCTTGTGGCTGAGGCAAACAAGCGGGCGGATGGTTTTATGCCTTGTCCATGTGCTGAAGGAAATATGCCCTAGAGGCAATAATAAAGTTATTATTTATTTCCTCATATGTCATGATAAATGTTTATTATTCATGCTAGAATTGTATTAGCCGGAAACATAATACATGTGTGAATATATAAACAAATAGAGTGTCACTAGTATGC
The DNA here is from genome assembly GCA_032464435.1 of Aegilops umbellulata. Lineage (NCBI taxonomy): Eukaryota > Viridiplantae > Streptophyta > Magnoliopsida > Poales > Poaceae > Aegilops > Aegilops umbellulata. Next base: position 449,204,304 of record CP136058.1, on the reverse strand, counting down.
CTCTACTTGACTAGCTCGTTAATCAAAGATGGTTATGTTTCCTAACCATGAACAAAGAGTTGTTATTTGGTTAACGAGGTCACATCATTAGTGGAATGATCTGATTGACATGACCTATTCCATTAGCTTAGCACCCGATCGTTTAGTATGTTGCTATTGCTTTCTTCATGACTTATACACGTTCCTATGATTATGAGATTATGCAACTCCCATTTACCGGAGGAACACTTTGTGTGCTACCAAATGTCACAACGTAACTGGGTGATTTTAAAGGTGCTCTACAGGTGTCTCCAAAGGTACTTGTTGGGTTGGCGTATTTCGAGATTAGTATTTGTCACTCCGATAGTTGGAGAGGTATCTCTGGGCCCTCTCGGTAATGCACATCACATAAGCCTTGCAAGCATTGCAACTAATGTGTTAGTTGTGAGATGATGTATTACAAAACGAGTAAAGAGACTTGCCGGTAACGAGATTGAACTAGGTATTGGATACCGACGATCGAATCTCGGGCAAGTAACATACCGATGACAAAGGGAACAACGTATGTTGTTATGCGGTCTGACCGATAAAGATCTTCGTAGAATATGTAGGAGCCAATATGGGCATCCAGGTCCCGCTGTTGGTTATTGACCAGAGATTTGTCTCAGTCATGTCTGCATTGTTCTCGAACTGTAGGGTCCGCACGCTTAAAGTTACGATGACAGTTATTATGAGTTTATGCATTTTGATGTACCGAAGTTAGTTCGGAGTCCCGGATGTGATCACGGACATGACGAGGAGTCTCGAAATGGTCGAGACATAAAGATCGATATATTGGAAGCCTATATTTGGACATCGAAATGGTTCCGAGTGAAATCGGCATTTTACTGGAGTACCGGGGGGTTACCGGAACCCCCTGGGGTTAATGGGCCCATATGGGCCTTAAGGGAAAAGAGGAGGGGCGGCCAGGGCAGGCCGCGCGCCCCCTCTCCCCCTAGTCCGAATAGGACAAGGAAGGGGGGGCGGCGCACCCCTTTTTCCTTGCCCCCTCTCTCCTTCCTTCTCCTACAAGGCAAGGGAGAGGAGTCCTACTCCCGGTGGGAGTAGGACTCCTCCTGGCGCACCCCTTGGGGGCCGGCCGCGCCTCCCCCTCCCCTCCTTTATATACAGGGGCAGGGGGGCACCCTAGAACACCAAAGTTGATCTTCGTGATCATTCCTTATCCGTGTGCGGTGCCCCCCTCCACCATATTCCACCTCGATCGTATCGTTACAGTGTTTAGGTGAAGCCCTGCGTTGGTAGAACATCATCATCGTCATCACGCCGTCGTGCTGACGAAAATCATCCCCGAAGCTTTGCTGGATCGGAGCCCGGGGAACGTCATCGAGCTGTACGTGTGCTAAGAACTTGGAGGTGCCGGAGTAACGGCGCTTGGATCGGTCGGCTCGGGAAGAACGTACGACTACTTCCTCTACGTTGGGTCAACGCTTCCGCTTCGGTCTATGAGGGTACGTAGACAACACTCTCCCCTCTCGTTGCTATACATCACCATGATCTTGCGTGTGCGTAGGAAATTTTTTGAAATTACTACGTTCCCCAATAGTGGCATCCGACCCTAGGTTTTTATGGTTTGATGTTATGCACGAGTAGAACACAAGTGAGTTGTGGGCGGTATAAGTCATACTGCCTACCAGCATGTCATACTTTGGTTCTGCGGTATTGTTGGATGAAGCGGCCCGGACCGACATTACGCATACGCTTACGCGAGACTGGTTCTACCGCCGTGCTTTGCACACAGGTGGCTGGCGGGTGTCAGTTTCTCCAACTTTAGTTGAACCGAGTGTGGCTACGCCCGGTCCTTGCGAAGGTTAAAACAGCATCAACTTGACAAACTATCGTTGTGGTTTTGATGCGTAGGTGAGATTGGTTCTTGCTTAAGCCCGTAGCAGCCACGTAAAACTTGCAACAAACAAAGTAGAGGACGTCTAACTTGTTTTTGCAGGGCATGTTGTGATGTGATATGGTCAAGACATGATGCTAAATTTTATTGTATGAGATGATCATGTTTTGTAACCGAGTTATCGGCAACCGGCAGGAGCCCTATGGTTGTCGCTTTATTGTATGCAATGCAATCGCCCTGTAATGCTTTACTTTATCACTAAGCGGTAGCGATAGTTGTAGAAGCATAAGATTGGCGAGACGACAACGATGCTACGATGGAGATCAAGGTGTCGCGCCGGTGACGATGTTGATCATGACGGTGCTGCGGAGATGGAGATCACAAGCACAATATGATGATGGCCATATCATATCACTTATATTGATTGCATGTGATGTTTATCTTTTTATGCATCTTATCTTGCTTTGATTGACAGTAGCATTATAAGATGATCTCTCACTAAAATTATCAAGAAGTTTTCTCCCCGAGTATGCACCGTTGCCAAAGTTCGTCGTGCCCAGACACCACGTGATGATCGGGTGTGATAAGCTCTACGTCCATCTACAACGGGTGCAAGCCTGTTTTTGCACACGCAGAATACTCGGGTTATACTTGACGAGCCTAGCATATGCAGATATGGCCTCGGAACACGGAGACCAAAAGGTCGAGCGTGAATCATATAGTAGATATGATCAACATAATGATATTCACCATTGAGAACTAATCCATTTCACGTGATGATCGGTTATGTTTTAGTTTGATTTGGATCACGTGATCACTTAGAAGATTGGAGGGATGTCTATCTAAGTGGGAGTTCTTAAGTAATATGATTAATTGAACTTAAATTTATCATGAACTTAGTCCCTGATAGTATCTTGCTTGTTTATGTTGACTGTAGATAGATGGCCCGTGCTGTTGTTCCGTTGAATTTTAATGCGTTCCTTGAGAAAGCAAAGTTGAAAGATGATGGTAGCAATTGCACGGACTGGGTCCGTAACTTGAGGATTATCCTCATTGCTGCACAGAAGAGTTACGTCCTGGAAGCACCGCTGGGTGCCAGGCCTGCTGCTGATGCAACTGACGACGTTAAGAACGTCTGGCAGAGCAAAGCTGATAACTACTCGATAGTTCAATGTGCCATGCTTTACGGCTTAGAACCGGGACTTCAACGATGTTTTGAACATCATGGGGCATATGAGATGTTCCAAGAGTTGAAGTTAATATTCCAACAGAATGCCCGGATTGAGAGATATGAGGTCTCCAATAAGTTCTATAGCTGCAAGATGGAGGAGAATAGTTCTGTTAGTGAGCATATACTCAAAATGTCTGGGTATTATAATCACTTGATTCAACTGGGGGTTAATCTTTCGGATGATTGCGTCATTGACAGAATTCTCCAATCACTTCCACCTAGCTAGAAAGGCTTCGTGATGAACTATAATATGCAAGGGATGGATAAGACGATTCCCGAGCTCTTCGCAATGCTAAAGGCTGCGGAGGTAGAAATCAAGAAGGAGCATCAAGTGTTGATGGTTAACAAAACCACTAGTTTCAAGAAAAAGGGCAAAGGGAAGAAGAAGGGGAACTTCAAGAAGAACAGCAAACAAGTTGCTGCTCAAGAGAAGAAACCCAAGTTTGGACCCAAGCCTGAAACTGAGTGCTTCTACTGCAAGCAGACTGGTCACTGGAAGCGGAACTACCCCAAATATTTGGCGGATAAGAAGGATGGCAAGGTGAACAAAGGTATATGTGATATACATGTTATTGATGTGTACCTTACTAGAGCTCGCAGTAGCACCTGGGTATTTGATACTGGTTCTGTTGCTAATATTTGCAACTCGAAACAGGGACTATGGATTAAGCGAACACTGGCAAAGGACGAGGTGACGATGCGCGTGGGAAATGGTTCCAAAGTCGATGTGATCGCGGTCGGCACGCTACCTCTACATCTACCTTCGGGATTAGTATTAGACCTAAATAATTGTTATTTGGTGCCAGCGTTGAGCATGAACATTATATCTGGATCTTGTTTGATGCGAGACAGTTATTCATTTAAATCAGAGAATAATGGTTGTTCTATTTATATGAGTAATATCTTTTATGGTCATGCACCCTTGAAGAGTGGTCTATTTTTGATGAATCTCAATAGTAGTGATACACATATTCATAATGTTGAAACCAAAAGATGCAGAGTTGATAATGATAGTGCAACTTATTTGTGGCACTGCCGTTTAGGTCATATCGGTGTAAAGCGCATGAAGAAACTCCATACTGATGGATTTTTGGAACCACTTGATTATGAATCGCTTGGTACTTGCGAACCGTGCCTCATGGGCAAGATGACTAAAACACCGTTCTCCGGTACTATGGAGAGAGCAACAGATTTGTTGGAAATCATACATACAGATGTATGTGGTCCAATGAATATTGAAGCTCGTGGAGGATATCGTTATTTTCTCACCTTCACAGATGATTTAGGCAGATATGGGTATATCTACTTAATTAAACACAGGTCTGAAACATTTGAAAAGTTCAAAGAATTTCAGAGTGAAGTTGAAAATCATCGTAACAAGAAAATAAAGTTTCTACGATCTGATCGTGGAGGAGAATATTTGAGTTACGAGTTTGGTCTACATTTGAAACAATGCGGAATAGTTTCGCAACTCACGCCACCCGGAACACCACAACGTAATGGTGTGTCCGAACGTTGTAATCGTACTTTACTTGATATGGTGCGATCTATGATGTCTCTTACAGATTTACCGCTATTGTTTTGGGGTTATGCTTTAGAGACGGCCGCATTCACGTTAAATAGAGCACCATCAAAATCCGTTGAGACGACGCCTTATGAACTATGGTTTGGCAAGAAACCAAAGTTGTCGTTTCTTAAAGTTTGGGGCTGCGATGCTTATGTGAAAAAGCTTCAACCTGATAAGCTCGAACCCAAATCGGAGAAATGTGTCTTCATAGGATACCCAAAGGAGACAGTTGGGTACACCTTCTATCACAGATCCGAAGGCAAGATATTTGTTGCTAAGAATGGATCCTTTCTAGAGAAGGAGTTTCTCTCGAAAGAAGTGAGTGGGAGGAAAGTAGAACTTGATGAGGTAACTATACCTACTCCCTTATTGGGAAATAGCACATCACAGGAACCAGTTTCTGTGACGTCTAAACCAATTGGTGAGGAAGTTAATGATGATGATCATGCAACTTCAGATCAAGTTACTACAGAACCTCGTAGATCAACCAGAGTAAGATCCGCACCAGAGTGGTACGGCAATCCTGTTCTGGAAATCATGCTACTAGATCATGGTGAACCTACGAACTATGAAGAAGCGATGGTGAGCCCAGATTCCGCAAAATGGCTTGAAGCCATGAAATCTGAGATGGGATCCATGTATGAGAACAAAGTATGGACTTTGGTTGACTTGCCTGATGGTCGGCAAGCAATAGAGAATAAATGGATCTTCAAGAAGAAGACTGACGCTGATGGTAATGTTACTATCTACAAAGCTCGACTTGTCACAAAAGGTTTTCGACAAGTTCAAGGGATTGACTACGATGAGACCTTCTCACCCGTAGCGATGCTTAAGTCTGTCCGAATCATGTTAGCAATTGCCGCATTTTATGATTATGAAATTTGGCAAATGGATGTAAAGACTGCATTCCTGAATGGATTTCTGGAAGAAGAGTTGTATATGATGCAACCAGAAGGTTTTATCGATCCAAAGGGAGCTAACAAAGTGTGCAAGCTCCAGCGATCCATTTATGGACTGGTGCAAGCATCTCGGAGTTGGAATAAACGCTTTGATAGTGTGATCAAAGCATTTGGGTTTGTACAGACTTTTGGAGAAGCCTGTATTTACAAGAAAGTGAGTGGGAGCTCTGTAGCATTTCTGATATTATATGTGGATGACATATTACTAATCGGGAATGATATAGATTTTCTTGATAGCATAAAGGGATACTTGAATAAGAATTTTTCAATAAAAGACCTCGGTGAAGCTGCTTACATATTTGAAGGAAATATGCCCTAGAGGCAATAATAAAGTTATTATTTATTTCCTTATTTTATGATACATGTTTATTATTCATGCTAGAATTGTATTAACCGGAAACATAATACATGTGTGAATACATAGACAAACAGAGTGTCACTAGTATGCCTCTACTTGACTAGCCTGTTGATCAAAGATGGTTATGTTTCCTAGCCATAGACATGAGTTGTCATTTGATTAACGGGATCACATCATTAGGAGAATGATGTGATTGACATGACCCATTCCGTTAGCTTAGCACCCGATCGTTTAGTATGTTGCTATTGCTTTCTGCATGACTTATACATGTTCCTATGACTATGAGATTATGCAACTCCCGTTTGCCGGAGGAACACTTTGTGTGCTACCAAACGTCACAACGTAACTGGGTGATTATAAAGGAGCTCTACAGGTGTCTCCAAAGGTAGATGTTGGGTTGGCGTATTTCGAGATTAGGATTTGTCACTCCGAATGTCGGAGAGGTATCTCTGGGCCCTCTCGGTAATGCACATCACTTAAGCCTTGCAAGCAATGCAACTAATGATTTAGTTGCGAGATGATGTATTACAGAACGAGTAAACAGACTTGCCGGTAACGAGATTGAACTAGGTATTGGATACCGACGATCGAATCTCGGGCAAGTAACATACCGATGACAAAGGGAACGCCGTATGTTGTTATGCGGTCTGACCGATAAAGATCTTCGTAGAATATGTAGGAGCCAATATGAGCATCCAGGTTCCGCTATTGGTTATTGACCGGAGACATGTCTCGGTCATGTCTACGTTGTTCTCGAACCGTAGGGTCCGCACGCTTAAGGTTTCAATGACAGTTATATTATGACTTTATGAGTTCTGATGTACCGAAGGAGTTCGGAGTCCCGGATGAGATCGGGGATATGACGAGGAGTCTCGAAATGGTCGAGACGTAAAGATCGATATATTGGACGACTATATTTGGACATCGGAAAGGTTCTGAGTGATTCGGGTATTTTTGGGAGTACCGAAGAGTTACGGGAATTCGCCTGGGAGTATATGGGCCTTATTGGGCCATACGGGATTAGAGGAGAGAGGCCAAAAGGAAGGAGGCCTGCGCCCCCCCTCTGGTCCGAATTGGACAAGGGGCGCAGCCCCCTTTTCCTTCTTCCTCTCCCCCTCTTTCCCCTTCTCCTACTCCAACAAGAAAGGAGGGAGTCCTACTCCCGGTGGGAGTAGGACTCCCCTTGGCGCGCGCCCTCCTAGGCTGGCCGCCCCCTCCCCCTTGCTCCTTTATATACGGGGGCAGGGGGGCACCCCATGACACACAAGTTGATCTTCGTGATCGTTCCTCAGCCGTGTGCGGTGCCCCCTCCACCATATTCCACCTCGGTCATATCGTTGCAGTGCTTAGGCGAAGCCCTGCGTCGGTAGAACATCATCATCATCATCACGCCGTCATGCTGACGAAACTCATCCCCGAAGCTTTGCTGGATCGGAGCCCGGGGAGCGTCATCGATCTGAACGTGTGCTAAGAACTCGGAGGTGCCGGAGTAACGGTACTTGGATCGGTCGGATCGGGAAGACGTACGACTACTTCCTCTATGTTGCGTCAACGCTTCCGCTTCGGTCTACGAGGGTACGTAGACAACACTCTCCCCTCTCGTTGCTATGCATCACCATGATCTTGCGTGTGCGTAGGAAAATTTTGAAATTACTACGTTCCCCAACAGTGGTATTAGAGCCAGGTTTTTATGGTTTGATGTTATGCACGAGTAGAACACAAGTGAGTTGTGGACGATATAAGTCATACTTCCTACCAGCATGTCATACTTTGGTTCGGCGGTATTGTTGGATGAAGCGGCCCGGACCGGCATTACGCGTACGCTTACGCGAGACTGGTTCTACCGCCGTGTTTTGCACACAGGTGGCTGGCGGGTGTCAGTTTCTCCAACTTTAGTTGAACCGAGTATGGCTACGCCCGGTCCTTGAGAAGGTTAAAACGGAGTCTATTTGACAAACTATCGTTGTGGTTTTGATGCGTAGGTGAGATTGGTTCTTGCTTAAGCCTGTAGCAGCCACGTAAAATTTGCAACAAACAAAGTAGAGGACGTCTAACTTGTTTTTGCAGGGCATGTCGTGATGTGATATGGTCAAGACATGATGCTAATTTTTATTGTATGAGATGATCATGTTTTGAAACCGAGTTATCGGCAACCGGCAGGAGCCGTATGGTTGTCGCTTTATTGTATGCATTGCAATCGCCCTGTAATGCTTTACTTTATCACTAAGCGGTAGCGATAGTCGTAGAAGCATAAGATTGGCGAGACGACAACCCTACTACGATAGAGATCAAGGTGTCGCGCCGGTGACGATGGTGATCATGATGGTGCTGCGGAGATGGAGATCACAAGCACAAGATGATGATGGCCATATCATATCACTTATATTGATTGCATGTGATGTTTATCTTTTTATGCATCTTATCTTGCTTTGATTGACGGTAGCATTATAAGATGATCTCTCACTAAATTATCATAGTAATAGTGTTCTCCCTGAGTATGCACCGTTGCGGAAGTTCTTCGTGCTGAGACACCACGTGATGATCGGGTGTGATAGGCTCTACGTTCAAATACAACGGGTGCAAAACAGTTGCACACGCGGAATACTCAGGTTTAACTTGACGAGCCTAGCATATAACAGATATGGCCTCGGAACAGGGAGACCGAAAGGTCGAGCGTGAATCATATAGTAGATATGATCAACATAGTGATGTTCACCATTGAAACTACTCCATCTCACGTGATGATCGGACATGGTTTAGTTGATTTGGATCACGTGATCACTTAGAGGATTAGAGAGATGTCTATCTAAGTGGGAGTTCTTAAGTAATATGATTAATTGAACTTTAATTTATCATGAACTTAGTCCTGGTAGTATTAGCATATCTATGTTGTAGATCAATAGCTCGCATTGTTGTTTCCCTGTGTTTATTTTGATATGTTCCTAGAGAAAATTGTGTTGAAAGATGTTAGTAGCAATGATGCGGATTGGATCCATGATCTGAGGTTTATCCTCATTGCTGCACAGAAGAATTATGTCCTTGATGCACCGCTAGGTGACGGACCTATTGCAGGAGCAAATGCAGACGTTATGAACGTTTGGCTAGCTCAATATGATGACTACTTAATAGTTTAGTGCACCATGCTTAACGTCTTAGAATCGGGACTTCAAAGACGTTTTGAACGTCATGGACCATATGAGATGTTCCAGGAGTTGAAGTTAATATTTCAAGCAAATACCCGAGTTGAGAGATATGAAGTCTCCAACAAGTTCTATAGCTAAAAGATGGAGGAGAATCGCTCAATTAGTGAGCATGTGCTTAGATTGTCTGGGTACTACAATCGCTTGAATCAAGTGGGAGTTAATCTTCCAGATAAAATAGTGATTAACAGAATTCTCTAGTCACCATCACCAAGTTAGTAGAACTTCGTGATGAACTATAATATGCAAGGGATGACGAAAGTAATTCCCAAGCTCTTCGTGATGCTGAAATCGACGAAGGTAGAAATCAAGAAAAACATCAAGTGTTGATAGTTAACAAGACCACTAGTTTCAAGAAAAGGGCAAAGGGAAGAAGGGGAACTTCAAGAAGAACGGCAAGCAAGTTGCTGCTCAAGTGAAGAAGCCCAAGTCTGGACCTAAGCCTGAGACTGAGTGCTTCTACTGCAAAGGGACTGGTCACTGGAAGCAGAACTGCCCCAAGTAGATGGCGGATAAGAAGGATGGCAAAGTGAACAAAGGTATATTTGATATACAGATCATTGATGTGTATTTTACTAGTGTTCATAGCAGCCCCTCGGTATTTGATACTGGTTCAGTTGCTAAGAGTAGTAACTCGAAACGGGAGTTGCAGAATGAACAGAGACTAGTTAAGGATGAAGTGACGATGTGTGTTGGAAGTGGTTCCAAAATTGATATGATCATCATCGCACACTCCCTATACTTTCGGGATTAGTGTTGAACCTAAATAAGTGTTATTTGGTGTTCGTGTTGAGCATGAATATGATTTGATCATGTTTATTGCAATACGGTTATTCATTTAAGTAAGGGAATAAATTGTTGTTCTGTTTACATGAATAAAACCTTAGATGGTCACACACCCAATGAAAATGGTTCGTTGGATCTCGATCGTAGTGATACACATATTCATGATATTGAAGACAAAATATGCAAAGTTAATAATGATAGTGCAAGTTATTTGTGGCACCGCCGTTTATGTCATATTGGTGTAAAGCGCATGAAGAAACTCCATGCTGATGGGATTTTGGAATCACTTGATTATGAATCACTTGATGCTTGCGTACCATGCCTTATGGGCAAGATGACTAAAACTCCGTTCTCAGGAACAATGGAGCGAGAAACTGACTTGTTGGAAATAATACATACTAATGTATGCGATCCAATGAGTGTTACGGCTCGCGGCGGGTATCATTATTTCTGACCTTCACAGATGATTTGAGCAGATATGAGTATATCTACATAATGAAACACTAGTCTGAAACATTTGAAAAGTTCAAAGAATTTCAGAGTGAAGTGGAGAATCATCGTAACAAAAATAAAAGTTTCTACGATATGATCGCAGAGGTAAAATATTTGAGTTACGAGTTTGGCCTTCAATTTAAAAATGTGGAATAGTTTCACAAACTCATGCCACCTGGAACACCACAGCATAATGGTGTGTCCGAATGTCATAACCGTACTTTATTGGATATAGTGCAATCTATGATGTTTCTTACCGATTTACCACTATTGTTTTGGGGTTATGCATTAGAGACAGCTGCATTCACGTTAAATAGGACACCGTCGAAATCCGTTGAGACGACGCCTTATGAACTATGGTTTAGCAAGAAACCAAAGTTGTCGTTTCTTAAAGTTTGGGGCAGCGATGCTTATGTGAAAAAGCTTCAACCTGATAAGCTCGAACCCAAATCGGAAAAATGTGTCTTCATAGGATATCCAAAATAAACTGTTGGATACACCTTCTATCACAGATCCGAAGGCAAGACTTTTGTTGCTAAATTCGGAGTCTTTCTAGAAAAGGAGTTTCTCTTGAAAGAAGTGAGTGGGAGGAAAGTAGAATTTGATGAGGTAACTGTACCTGTTCCCTTATTGGAAAGTAGTACATCACAGAAATCTGTTTCTGTAGCACCTACACCAATTAGTGAGGAAGCTGATGATATTGATCATGAAACTTCAGATCAATTTACTACAGAACCTCGTAGATCAACCAGAGTAAGATCCGCACCAGAGTGGTACGGCAATCCCGTTCTGGAAGTCATGCTACTAGATCATGACGAACCTACGAACTATGAAGAAGCGATGGTGAGCCCAGATTCCGCAAAGTGGCTAGAAGCCATGAAATCTGAGATGGGATCCATGTATGACAACAAAGTGTGGACTTTGGTTGACTTGCCCGATGACCGGCGAGCCATAGAAAATAAATGGATCTTCAAGAGGAAGACAGACGTTGATAGTAGTGTTACTATCTACAAAGCTAGAATTGTCGCAAAAGGTTTTCGAAAAGTTCAAGGTGTTGACTACGATGAGAGATTCTCACTCGCATCTATGCTTAAGTCTGTCTGAATCTTGTTAGCAATTGTCGCATTTTATGAAATCTGGCAAATGGATAAACAAAACTGCATTCCTTAATGGATTTATTAAAGAAGAGTTGTATATGATGCAACCAGAAGGTTTTGTCAATCCTAAAGGTGCTAACAAAATATGCAAGCTCCAGCGATCCATCTATGGACTGGTGCAAGCATCTCGGAGTTGGAATACACGCTTTGATAAGTTGATCAAAACATATGGTTTTATACAGACTTGCAGTGAAGCCTGTATTTACAAGAAAGTGAGTGGGAGCACTACAACATTTCTGATAAATATATGTAAATGACATATTGTTGATCGGAAATAATGTAGAATTATTCTGCGAAGCATAAAGGATTATTTGAAAGGAGTTTTTCGAAGAAGGACCTCGGTGAAGCTGCTTACATATTAAGCATCAAGATCTATAGAGATAGATCAAAACGCTTGATAAGTTTTCAATGAGTACATACCTTGACAAGATTTTGAAGTAGTTCAAAATGGAACAGTCAAAGAAAGAGTTCTTGCCTATGTTACAAGGTGTGAAATTGAGTAAGACTCAAAACCCGACCACGGCAGAAGATAGAAAGAGAATGAAAGTCATTCCCTGTGCCTTGGCCATAGGTTCTATAAAGTATGCCATGCTATGTACCAGATCTATTGTATACCCTACACTGATTTTGGTAAGGGAGTACAATAATGATCTAGGAGTAGATCACTGGACAGCGGTCAAAATTATCGTTAGTGGAATAAGGATATGTTTCTCGATTATGGACGTGACAAAAAGGTTTGTCGTAAAAAGGTTACGTCGATGCAAGTTTTGACACTAATCTAGATGACTCTAAGTCTCAATCTAGATACATATTGAAAGTGGGAGCAATTAGCTAAAGTAGCTCCGTGTAGAGCATTGTAGACATAGAAAGTTGCAAAATACATACGGATCTGAATTTTGGCAGACCCGTTGACTAAGCTTCTCTCACAAGCAAAACATGATCACACCTTAGTACTCTTTGGGTGTTAATCACATAGCGATGTGAACTAGATTACTGACTCTAGTAAACCCTTTGGGTGTTGATCACATATCGATATGAACTATGGGTGTTAATCACATGGTGATGTGAACTATTGCTGGTAAATCACATGGCGATGTGGACTAGATTATTGACTATAGTGCAAGTGGGAGACTGAAGGAAATATGCCCTAGAGGCAATAATAAAGTTATTATTTATTTCCTTATTTTATGATAAATGTTTATTATTCATGCTAGAATTGTATTAACCGGAAACATAATACATGTGTGAATACATAGACAAACAGAGTGTCACTAGTATGCCTCTACTTGACTAGCCTGTTGATCAAAGATGGTTATGTTTCCTAGACATAGACATGAGTTGTCATTTGATTAACGGGATCACATCATTAGGAGAATGATGTGATTGACATGACCAATTCCGTTAGCTTAGCACCCGATCGTTTAGTATGTTGCTATTGCTTTCTTCATGACTTATACATGTTCCTATGACTATGAGATTATGCAACTCCCGTTTGCCGGAGGAACACTTTGTGTGCTACCAAACTTCACAACGTAACTGGGTGATTATAAAGGAGCTCTACAGGTTTCTCCAAAGGTAGATGTTGGGTTGGCGTATTTCGAGATTAGGATTTGTCACTCCGAATGTCGGAGAGGTATCTTTGGGCCCTCTCGGTAATGCACATCACTTAAGCCTTGCAAGCAATGCAACTAATGAGTTAGTTGCGAGATGATGTATTATAGAACGAGTAAAGAGACTTGCCGGTAACGAGATTGAACTAGGTATTGGATACCGACGATCGAATCTCGGGCAAGTAACATACCGATGACAAAGGGAACACCGTATGTTGTTATGCGGTCTGACCGATAAAGATCTTCATAGAATATGTAGGAGCCAATATGAGCATCCAGGTTCCGCTATTGGTTATTGACCAGAGACATGTCTCGGTCATGTCTACATTGTTCTCGAACCGTAGGGTCCGCACGCTTAAGGTTTCGATGACAGTTATGTTATGAGTTTTGATGTACCGAAGGAGTTCGGAGTCCCGGATGAGATCGGGGACATGACGAGGAGTCTCGAAATGGTCGAGACGTAAAGGTCGATATATTGGACGTCTATATTCAGACATCGGAAAGGTTCTGAGTGATTCGGGTATTTTTGGGAGTACCGGAGAGTTACGGGAATTCGCCGGGGAGTATATGGGCCTTATTGGGCCATACGGGAATAGAGAAGAGAGGCCAAAAGGAAGGAGGCCTGCGCACCCCCCCTCTGGTCCGAATTGGACAAGGGGCGCAACCCCCTTTTCCTTCTTCCTCTCCCCCTCTTTCCCCTTCTCCTACTCCAACAAGGAAGGAGGGAGTCCTACTCCCGGTGGGAGTAGGACTCCCCTTGGCGCGCGCCCTCCTAGGCCGGCCGCCCCCTCCCCCTTGCTCCTTTATATACGGGGGCAGGGGGGCACCCCATGACACACAAGTTGATCTTCGTGATCGTTCCTCAGCCGTGTGCGGTGCCCCCCTCCACCATATTCCACCTCGGTCATATCGTTGCGGTGCTTAGGCGAAGCCCTGCGTCGGTAGAACATCATCATCATCATCACGCCGTCGTGCTGACGAAACTCATCCCCGAAGCTTTGCTGGATCGGAGCCCGGAGAGCGTCATCGAGCTGAACGTGTGCTAAGAACTCGGAGGTGCCGGAGTAACGGTACTTGGATCGGTCGGATCGGGAAGACGTACGACTACTTCCTCTATGTTGCGTCAACGCTTCCGCTTCGGTCTACGAGGGTACGTAGACAACACTCTCCCCTCTCGTTGCTATGCATCACCATGATCTTGCGTGTGCACAGGAAAAATTTGAAATTACTACGTTCCCCAACAATATTGGGCATCAAGATCTATAGAGATAGATCAAGACGCTTAATTGGACTTTGACAAAGCACATACCTTGACAAAGTTTTGAAGAAGTTCAAAATGGATCAAGCAAAGAAAGGATTCTTGCCTGTACTTCAAGGTGTGAAGTTGAGTAAGACTCAATGCCCGACCACTGCAAAAGATAGAGAGAAAATGAAAGATGTTCCCTATGCTTCAGCCATAGGCTCTATCATGTATGCAATGCTGTGTACCAGACCTGATGTGTGTCTTGCTATAAGTCTAGCAGGGAGGTACCAAAGTAATCCAGGAGTGGATCACTGGACAGCGATCAAGAACATCCTGAAGTACCTGAAAAGGACTAAGGATATGTTTCTCATATATGGAGGTGACAAAGAGCTCATCGTAAACGGTTACGTTGATGCAAGCTTTGACACTGATCCGGACAATTCTAAATCGCAAACCGGATACGTGTTTACATTAAACGGTGGAGCTTTCAGTTGGTGCAGTTCTAAACAAAGCGTCGTGGCGGGATCTACATGTGAAGCGGAGTACATAGCTGCTTCGGAAGCAGCAAATGAAGTAGTCTGGATGAAGGAGTTCATATCCGATCTAGGTGTCATACCTAGTGCATCGGGTCCAATGAAAATATTTTTGTGACAATACTGGTGCATTTGCCTTGGCAAAGGAATCCAGATTTCACAAGAGGACCAAGCACATCAAGAGACGCTTTAATTCCATCCGGGATCTAGTCCAGGTGGGAGACATAGAGATTTGCAAGATACATACGGATCTGAATGTAGCAGACCCATTGACTAAGCCTCTTCCACGAGCAAAACATGATCAGCACCAAAACTCCATGGGTGTTAGAATCATTACTGTGTAATCTAGATTATTGACTCTAGTGCAAGTGGGAGACTGAAGGAAATATGCCCTAGAGGCAATAATAAAGTTATTATTTATTTCCTCATATGTCATGATAAATGTTTATTATTCATGCTAGAATTGTATTAGCCGGAAACATAATACATGTGTGAATATATAAACAAACAGAGTGTCACTAGTATGCCTCTACTTGACTAGCTCGTTAATCAAAGACGGTTATGTTTCCTAACCATGAACAAAGAGCTGTTATTTGATTAACGAGGTCACATAGTTAGTTGAATGATCTGATTGACATGACCTATTCCATTAGCTTAGCACCCGATCGTTTAGTATGTTGCTATTGCTTTCTTCATGACTTATACACGTTCCTATGACTATGAGATTATGCAACTCCCGTTTACCGGAGGAACACTTTGTGTGCTACCAAACGTCACAACATAACTGGGTGATTATAAAGGTGCTCTATAGGTGTCTCCAAATGTACTTGTTGGGTTGGCGTATTTCGAGATTAGTATTTGTCACTCCGATAGTCGGAGAGGTATCTCTGGGCCCTCTCGGTAATGCACATCACATAAGCCTTGCAAGCATTGCAACTAATGTGTTAGTTGTGAGATGATGTATTACAGAACGAGTAAAGAGACTTGCCGGTAACGAGATTGAACTAGGTATTGGATACCGATGATCGAATCTCGGGCAAGTAACATACCGATGACAAAGGGAACAACGTATGTTGTTATGCGGTCTGACCGATAAAGATCTTCATAGAATATGTAGGACCCAATATGGGCATCCAGGTCCCGCTGTTGGTTATTGACCAGAGATTTGTCTCAGTCATGTCTACATTGTTCTCGAACCGTAGGGTCCGCACGCTTAAAGTTATGATGACAGTTATTATGAGTTTATGCATTTTGATGTACCGAAGTTAGTTCGGAGTCCCGGATGTGATCACGGACATGATGAGGAGTCTCGAAATGGTCGAGACATAAAGCTCGATATATTGGAAGCCTATATTTGAACATCGGAATGGTTCCGAGTGAAATCGGCATTTTACTGGAGTACAGGGGGGTTACCGGAACCCCCCCGGGGGTTAATGGGCCCATATGGGCCTTAAGGGAAACGAGGAGGGGCGGCCAGGGCAGGTCGCGCGCCCCCTCCCCCCTAGTCCGAATAGGACAAGGAAGGGGGGGGGCGGCGCCCCCCTTTTTCCTTTCCCCCTCTCTCCTTCCTTCTCCTACAAGGGAAGGGAGAGGAGTCCTACTCCCGGTGGGAGTAGGACTCCTCCTGGTGCACCCCTTGGGGGCCGGCCGCGCCTCCCCCTCCCCTCCTTTATATACGGGGGCAGGGGGGCACCCTAGAACACACAAGTTGATCTTCGTGATCGTTCCTTAGCCGTGTGCGGTGCCCCCCTCCACCATATTCCACCTCGATCATATCGTTGCAGTGTTTAGGCGAAGCCCTGCGTCGGAAGAACATCATCATCGTCATCACGCCGTCGTGCTGACGAAACTCATCCCCGAAGCTTTGCTGGATCGGAGCCCGGGGAACGTCATCGAGTTGTACGTGTGCTAAGAACTCGGAGGTGCCGGAGTAACGGCGCTTGGATCGGTCGGATCGGGAAGAACGTACGACTACTTCCTCTACGTTGCGTCAACGCTTCCGCTTCGGTTTACGAGGGTACGTAGACAACACTCTCCCCTCTCGTTGCTATACATCACCATGATCTTGCGTGTGCGTAGGATTTTTTTTGAAATTACTACGTTCCCCAACATGTGCTCGCTGTAAGAATGGTCACAATTACTCTACATCAAGAACCATTCACGTCCACCTGTTTAAGTCCGGTTTCGTGCCCCACTATAATGTTTGGACCAAGCACGGAGAAAGAGGGGTTATGATAGAAGACAATGAAGAAGAAGAGGATGACGACAGCTATCCTGGCCATGGGTTCCTTGAATACGATGATACAACAATGGGGGGAGAAGCTGAGCCGGTAATGCGGGAAGAAGCTGAGCCGGCAATGCGGGAAGAAGCTGAAGAAGAGGCATCAGATGAGCCCGTTGATGATCTAGGTCGGGCCATTGCCGATGCAAAGAGAAACTGCGCAAGTGATTTGGAGAAGAAGAAGTTGCAGCGCATGTTAGAGGATCACAAAAAATTGTTGTACCCGAATTGCGTAGGTGACAAGAAAAAGCTGGGCACCACACTGGAATTGCTGCAATGGAAGGCAGAGAATGGTGTATCTGACAAGGGATTTGGAAAGTTGCTGGTAATGATAAAGGATATGCTTCCAAAGGACAACGAATTGCCCGAGAGTACGTACGAAGCAAAGAAGGCTGTCTGCCCTCTAGGGTTAGAGGTGCAGAAGATACATGCATGCCCTAATGATTGCATCCTCAACCGCGGTGAGTACGAGGATTTGAACGCTTGCCCGGTATGTGGTGCATTACGCTATAAGATCAGCCGCGATGACCCTGGTGATGTCGAGGGCCGGCGCCCCAGGAAGAAGATTCCTGCCAAGGTGATGTGGTATGCTCCTATAATACCACGGTTGAAACGTTTGTTCCAAAACAAAGAGCATGCCAAGGCGATGCGATGGCACAGAGAAGACCGTAAGAAAGACGGAAAGTTGAGAGTACCCGCTGACAGGTCGCAGTGGAGAAAAATCGAAAGAAAGTACGGGAAGGAATTTGCAGATGATGCAAGGAGCGTATGGTTTTGTCTAAGCGCAGATGGCATTAATCCTTTTGGGGAGCAGAGCAGCAACCATAGCACCTGGCCTGTGACTCTATGTTTGTATAACCTTCCTCCCTGGTTGTGCATGAAGCAGAAGTTCATTATGATGCCAGTGCTCATCCAAGGCCCTAAGCAACCCGGCAACGACATTGATGTGTACCTAAGGCCATTAGTTGAAGAACTCTTACAACTTTGGAATGGAACAGGTGTACGTGCGTGGGATGAGCACATGGGGGAAGAATTTGACCTAAAGGCGTTGATGTTCGTGACCATCAATGATTGGCCTGCTCTCAGTAACCTTTCAGGACACACAAACAAGGGATACCGCGCATGCACGCACTGTTTGGACGATACCGACAGTATAAATTTGGCTAATAAGAATGTGTACCTGGGACACCGTCAATTTCTTCCGAGCAGGCATCCCGTAAGAAAGAAAGGCAAGCATTTCAAAGGTGAGGCGGATCACCGGACGAAGCCTCGCCACCGTACTGGTGCTGATGTACATGATATGGTCAAGGATTTGAAGGTGGCCTTTGGAAAGGGTCCTGGTGGACAACCTGTTCCGAATGACGCTGACGGACGCGCACCCATGTGGAAGAAGAAATCTATATTTTGGGACCTGCCCTATTGGAAAGACCTCGAGGTCCGCTCCGCAATCGACGTGATGCACGTGGCGAAGAATCTTTGTGTGACCCTGCTTGGCTTCTTGGGCGTGTATGGGAAGACAAAAGATACACCTGAGGCACGGGAGGACCAGCAACGTATGCACGGAAAAGACGGCATACATCAGGGTCATGCAAGCTACGCACTTACCAAAGAAGAGAAGGAAATCTTCTTTGAATGCCTTCTCAGTATTAAGGTACCGTCTGGCTTCTCGTCGAATATAAAGGGAATAATAAACATGGCGGAGTGAAAGTTCCAAAACCTAAAGTCTCATGACTGCCACGTGATTATGACGCAACTGCTTCCAGTTGCATTGATGGGGCTTCTACCGGAAAACGTTCGATTAGCCATTGTGAAGCTATGTGCATTTCTCAATGCAATCTCTCAGAAGGTAATCGATCCAGAAATCATACCAAGGTTACAGAATGATTTGGTGCAATGTCTTGTCAGTTTTGAGTTGGTGTTCCCACCATTCTTCTTCAACATCATGACTCACGTCCTAGTTCACCTATGCGAAGAGATTAACGTTTTGGGTCCTGTATTTCTACACAATATGTTCCCCTTTGAGAGGTTCATGGGAGTCTGAAAGAAATATGTTCATAACCGTGCTAGGCCAGAAGGAAGCATCTCCAAGGGCCGTCAAAATGAGGAGGTCATTGAGTTTTGTATTGACTTTATTCCTGACCTTAAGCCGATTGGTGTTCCTGAATCGCGGCATAAGGGCAGACTGGATGGAAAAGGCACGCTAGGAGGGGAACAAATAATATGTATGGACGGACATTCTCTCACTGAAGCACACTACACAGTTCTACAGAATTCCGCCTTGGTGGCTCCGTATATGGATGAACACAAGAATTTGCTACGCTCCAAACACCCGGAGCGGTCTGATGACTGGATTACACGTGAACAAACCAGGAGTTTCGCCAGCTGGTTGCAAGCACGTACCATGCATGACACCTCTATTGAAGATGACCTGTACTTGCTGTCCCAGTTACCATCTTCGAATATAATGACTTTCAAAGGGTACGAGATAAATGGTAATACATTTTACACGATCGCCCAAGATAAGAAGAGCACCAACCAAAACAGTGGTGTCCGCTTTGATGCAGAAACCAAGATGGGAAAGGAAACATATTATGGTTATATACAGGACATATGGGAACTTGACTATCGACGTGGTTTGAAGGTCCCTTTGTTTCGGTGCAAATGGGTCAATATGACACGAGGCGGGGCAACGGAAGACCCGCAGTACGGAATGACAACTGTGGATCTCAACAATCTTGTGTATGTAGACGAACCATTCGTCCTAGCCAATGATGTGGCACAGGTTTTCTATGTGAAGGACATGTCTACCAAGGCAAGAAAAAGAAAAGATAAGGAAGCGAATGCATCGTACGATGAGCCAAAGCGGCACATAGTTCTTTCTGGTAAGAGAAACATCATAGGAGTGGATGACAAGACAAACAAGTCAGAAGATTATGAAAAGTTTGATGAAATTGCTCCATTCACAGTGAATATTGACCCGAGCATCCCGTTAAATGATGAAGATTTTTCCATGGCTACGACGCAAAGGGACACACGCGAAGAAAAAGTTTCACACACAAAGATTTGGGATGTGATCGGCTTAACTATCATCACTTTCTTCTATGTTTCACACCCAGGAGGGAATCTCTGTAATAGTTAGGGTAGCTAGTTATGTGTTTTGGCATTTGAAACGCGAAGAAATTTTATGTGCAAGCAAATTCTTTCATGCATTTACTGATTTTTTCAGCTAAATGACCCTGAAATTGAAAAGCATTTCAAATGAACTCAGAAAAGGTTTAAAGTTGGCATGGTATCATAATTTCACCCACATAGCATGTGCAAAAAAGTAGAGAGGGTTACCGCAAAAACTGGATGCACTTCGTGTACAAAATGGACAATTTGTTTCGAAGTATCAGGGTTTCGGACGAAAACTCATCCGTTACAAAGGCATTTCAGTTTTTAATTAACGTAAGCATTACCAAATTGAATATAATGATAAAACACACTAATATTAAACATAAGAAAAAAGAATCACTGAAAAATCTATTTTCAAAGTTAAGTTATTCACAAAAATAAATAAAGCAAAAAAATAAGAAAAAAAAGCCCACCTACTGGGCCACAGCGGCCTGCATACGACTAGAAACCCAAATTCAAGTTGGGCCAGGATGCAGGCCCGCTAGCCCAGCAGGCCCAACAGGGCATCGCAGCAGAGGTAGGCCCAGAAGGCCTGCTTAAGAGAGGAGCTCGAGAGAGCTACCGCACGGGGGTTTATAAACCAGTGCGGTCGCCCCTCGGCTAGCAAGGTGGGACTAAACTTGCGCACCGCACCTGCGCCAGCGCACCCCCTTTAGTACCGGTTCGTGGCACCAACCGGTACTAAAGGGGTGCCTTTAGTACCGGTTGGAGCCGCCAACCGGTACTAAAGGGGGTGCGGTTCCCGCCGCTTGGCCTGGCCAAAACAGGCCTTTAGTACCGGTTGGTGGCTCCAACCGGTACTAAAGGTGCCTTCTATATATACAACACTTATGAAAATTTCATTCTCCCTCTGTTTCTTCCTCTGTTTCCCCGTTGAAGCACCGCCCGTGCGCCCCGATCTATCGACGCCGTCGCCGTCGCCGCCCCCGTCCCCGTCGCCGCCCTCGTCTCCGTCGCCGCCCCGGGCTCGTCCCCGTCGCGTCGTCCCCGTGTCGCCGCCCCCGCGTCACGCCCCGGCCCGTCGCCGCCCCCGGCCGTCACCTCGCCGTCGCCGTCGCCCCGCTGTGAGCTCTCCCCCTCTAACCCCTCTCGCCCCCGGCGGCCACCATGGGCGCCGCCCCTCCCCGAGCCCATACACACACACACAAGCATGATGAACACACACACACACACACGCGCGCGCGCGCGCGCGTACATATGTATGAATTAATGCATGTATATATTAGTATATATGTATTTTGTATGTTTAATTAGTTTAGATTTTTTACATTATTATTTTTTCACTAGTATATATGTATGAATGCATGTTAGATGGATATAATTAGTGTTTAATTAGAATGGAATTTTTTATATAATGTTGTTTTTCAGTTTTTTTAATGGATGTATAGAAGTTGTGTTTTCTGTTTTTAGTGTTAGATGCTTAATTAGTATGAAATAGCATATAGAATTTTGACATATGCAATGATAGCATAATTAGTGTTATATAGAAATGTTAGAAATTTTAGTTATCAAAATCCAATCATTAAAAAAATGTTAATTTTTGCGGGCATATAGCTAGTATTTGTTGTCGACGATGCCCGGCCCGCATCCTCGCCGTCGACTGGGCTCTGCCGGGCTGGCACTGGGAGGTGCTGCCTGGAGGGGCGTGCCGCTTGATGAGGAACCCGGCCCCGGGTCCCGTCGTCGACCCTGATCTCGTTTGGTGGCGTTCGCGTGGGTCAGTTTCGGTGCGGAGGGAGCCGGCCCCGCCGGAGGTGGTACGTCGTTGTGTCAGGGAGGAGGACGAGCACGTCCATCGCTACATGGTTGCGTTAGAGGGCGGCATGTTCTCCAATACCTGGCAGTTTCTTCAGGGATCTCCCTTCAGCTATGATCCTGTGAGGCTTCCTTCTCTTTGGGTGTCCACCGCCTGCGCCGCAGGAACCGCGAGTGTCGTAGATTCTTCTGTAGTATTCGATCTTTAATTAGCTACCTAGCCAGTGATGTACTATTCAATATTATATATTATTCGAGACGAAGTATTCGAGATTAAATCTATTATTCGAGACGATGTATTCGAGATTATAACTATTATTCGAGACGATGCATTCGAGATTATATCTATTATTCGAGATTATACTAAATTTCTTTTGGCATAGTTAAATAAAAGCTATGGCGGACAATACCGATAGAGAGAGAGAACAGACCATGTTCGATATGATACGCGGGCCAGATGATGATCAGAATGAAGAATATTATGACGGCTCCGAATTTCTAAACAACACCGGAGAGGGTGATATGGTATTCGATCGCGACGACCGAATTGATGAAGTCATGAACTACGATTATGACGATGACGAAGAACATGTTGATCCTGAAACAACAAACACAGGCGAGGTATATATATATATTTATATAAGCAGGAATCTGGTGATCATCGCATGTTTTAAATGAGTTGAAGATATATTAACGAATCGATCTTTCTTCTTTCAGCCATCCGGATCGAGCAAATCTTCAGGCAAAAGGACGAAACGAGGCCCGAACAAAAAGTTGAAGGAGGGCGTAAAGTACAATATCGAGGCATTCAAACCTAATGGCGAACCATTAGCACCTAAGAAGATTGCGGACAAGTTCGTTCGTCAGTGCGGAGTTCTTGTGAAGGACCAACTCCCGATCTCCCTTCAAGAATGGAGAAAGCCAGCAAAGCCACGTCCAGATGTTACTTTTGTCGACGAGAATAAAAAAACTGCTTTGGGATACTCTCATGGAACATTTCACCCTACCAGATCATTTCACAGAAGCAGATATGCAGAAAGTCAAGGACGCTGCTTTTAGGAAGATGGCGGTTGCATTCAAGAACCACAAGAGAACGACGTGGGAGAAGTACGTCAAGGGAGGAAGGAAGACTCCAGTATTCGAGGGGATACTGGAGAATCAAAATGCTCATTGGGATGATTTCGTGAAATTCAAGGATTCAGAATTAGCTAAGGAACGGTCGAGAATAAACAAGAAGAATGCCGAAAAAAGGATAAGTTCCATAAGCTGGGGCTAGGTGGCTACGCGGTGGCAATGCCTAAGTGGGATAAGTCTGAGAAAGAGATGGAGGATGCAGGTGTCACTCCGGTTACTAAGAGCTGGCCCCCCAGGTGCAGGACTTGGTTCTATGCGCATGGGGGGGAGTTGGACCCGAAGACAGGCAATGTTTCGACGAAGGCATGTCTGAACGGAGCCCACGATGCGATACTTGTTGCAATAGAAGAGGCTCGATCGGGGGTGTTCCAGCCCAACAGAGAGAACGACGAGCTTACGCGTGCCGTGGGAAATCCTGAACACCCGGGAAGAACACGAGGCATGGGCGCTATTCCGTGCTATGAGGGGTTTTCGGACTGGAACGCCGACTACAGAACCCGTGCGAGAAAGAAGATTGCGGAGGAGAAGAAGAGGAAGATGGAGGAGGAGCAGAGGAAGCGGGACTATGAACGCCTTCAAGGCCTAGAAGCAAGTCAAGCGGAATTGGCAGTCAAATTCCAGCGGCAGCAGGAGCAGATCGACTCACTTAGCCAGCAAAGGGGGTCTCAGCAGCTACAACAGCTAGCGGATGATCCAGCATTGGATACCACCGCCCCATCCATGCCGAGAAGCAGTGTGGGTTCTGCCCCGTTTGACGCAATGCTGGATAGATACCCCGTGGATGACATCACGGATAACACTAACTGCGAGCTACACTTCAAAATTAAGAACATATCCTTGAAGGTAGCGGACGGCGTTGCTTATACAAATTCCCCCGATGCAACCTTCCATTGCAACCCGATTCCAACAGGCTATACTCGTGTCATAGTTGATGAGGTGGTGGACCAATATTTGGGGCTAGAGCTTGACATTCCTGGAGGTGACGAGGAGCACACACTCGGAGAGGCCAAACATCGTATCATCCTATGGAGAAAGGATTGCATCATCTTTCGAAGGCCACCGACACCGCGTCACCTGACTCCTCGTCGAAGTCCGCCACCGATTCAGCAGACTCCCGCTCCTTCAAGTCCACCAACGCGTGAGGCCACTCCTCCTCCTCCAAGTCCGGCAAAGTGTCAGGCCACTCCTCCTCCAAGTCCGACACAGCGTCAGACGTCCACTCCTCCTCCAAGTCCGGCAAAGTGTCAGGCCACTCCTCCTCCAAGTCCGACACAGCTTCAGGCCACTCCTCCTCGTCCAACTCAGCCCCGTCAGCCGTCTCCGCCGCCTCAGCACTCGTAGAAGAGACACCCCGCAGCTATGGTGCGTAGCGGTACCAGTCGAGGTCATAGTACAGGAAGTACAGGCGGAGGCAAGTGATATAAATATGGTCGAAACCTCGATACTCCTCTTCCTGAGAGGGCTTACGACAGGACCAAGGAGCAAACCAATGCCATAGTGCGGGCAGAAGTCGACGCCCATTTTGGACCGAAACCGCCACCGCCGCCAAGGGAGAAAGTGCCTGTGGAAGTTATTGACCACTTCATTCGTATGGCTGAACCACCAGCTCCTAAGCCTGTTGACACAGACTATGAGCGCCACATCAGGAAGTTAAATCGACAACGTCTACAGAAGGAGGCAAGCTCGAGCTCGAGCAAACAACAAGCAACTGTCAAAAAATGCGGGAGAACCGTTGCCCAGCTGGGAGAACAGTGGGCGCAACTGACCCCCCCGCTTGTTGTGCCGCCAACAACACGTGACAATACGCGCGGCCAATATTATTGTGGGCAAACAGTTTACGTTCCCCAGGTGGGCGATGTGGTAATAACCCAGGAGCATATAACGCAGGTTGAAGAACTCAAGATCACTGTTGGACAACTCCTCGAGATCGAGGACATGCATGTGCTTACAGAGGAGGAAATAAAACGGAAATATGTCCGGGGCCAACCTTTGGTCAAGACAGAAGATGTCAAGAAGCTCCCAATGAGAATGTATGAATTGCATCAATGGTACATGGACATTACCAAGAGATCCGATCGACAGTCCCTCATGGTGCAAGTCAACAAGGATCATTACTACCATGATAAACCTGGGACCGTTGAGTATTCTGAACTGTTTCAGGTATACAATCAAGACGCACTCGACAAATCTATCGTCAGTTGCTATTGTCTGTAAGTGATTTCTTTCTGTAATTTAAGTCTCAAGCTAGCTGTATTGATCCTTTTGATCAATCATTACCTGTAATTATCCTCACTATATTCTTTTTTGTGGTATTATGCAGGATGAAGATGTATGAAATTAAAAAAGGTGGACGCTATGGCATTGGGTTCATTGACCCAAACACCGTTAATGAATACACATGGAATATAAGCGACTATTATAAAAAGCAGGTAGAGGACAGCATGTTCGAGTTCTTGAAGCACCTCAAATACAATGAAGATATACTACTTCCTTACAAGTTCCAGTGAGTCACACTTTCTTGTACTACAAATTCTGTGTTTTTGCCTACTAGCTAGCTAGCTACATGTTTTTGCTTACATATGCCCGCTTAATCAAGACATGCAAACGTGTGTGCATGCAGATTTCACTGGATCTTGTGTATCATTAAAGTTGACGAAGGAACAGTTGAAATACTGGACTCACTACTCAAAGAAAATAAAGACTATAACGTCTTGTTTGCGATAGTCAACAGGTAATTTCAATCATTATTAACTATATATCTCGGCCTATTTAGTTCGTCATTTCATGATATGAACTATTTAATAACCCCTTTATTCATTTTCTTTGTCGGCGGGCAGGGCTTGGGCAAGGTTCATTAGCAAAACGGAAGGCGAATGGAAACGACAGCTGAGATGGCTTCGACCCAGGGTAAGTAATTAAGTAGTGGTAGCTAGCTGCCATCTTTTTAATATTATCATGCTTGATTAATTATTATCTGATCAAATTAAATTCCATTCTCATAAAGACCATAAAGCAGGCGCAGGGGACTGATCTGTGTGCATACTGCGTTTGCGAGAACATTCGCATGATGGCGTCCGAAAGGAGCAGATCTGAAAGAAAGGAATGGGTACGCTTGTCAAAACACTATTCAGAATTTGTGCACCATTATCGATATCTAGTCACACAACTAATACACATGCATATTGATCTCCTTCTTAACAGTTCACAGAGGTGCGGGACAAGCTCCTAGATACGGAGCGCGTAGAAGCACTTCAAGAGGAAATAGCGGGATTTTTGCTCGACCAGGTCATAAATCCGAAGGGAGAATACTATTACCCGCTACCGCCCCCATCGACCAAGTCATGAACCACTTCCAATTTGTCATCGTGCTCTGAAGGCACCAATTAGGCTAATGCAACTGGCTCCGAAGGCAACATGCATATGTACGAGAAATTTTATATAGCTATATACATGTGTGTATGTGTGAATTAATATGGTGGTTTGTGTGAGACATTGATGATATATATATATATATATATATATATATATGATTGGTTCTACTAGCTACCATATATATGCATAACGTGTACAATGTGTAGTATCGTAAAATAACATCAAACGAAAAAGAATTAAAATGGAAAACACAAAATTAAATGAAAAATAAATCATAAAACCAAAAAAAAACCAAACATTTTAGTACCGGTTGGTGTTACCAACCGGTACTAAAGTGCTCCCGGCCCCCGGAACTGGCTCGTGCCACGTGGATGCCCTTTAGCACCGGTTCGTGCTAGACCGGTGCTAAAGGGGGGGCCTTTAGTGCCCACACTTTAGTGCCGGTTATGGAACCGACACTAAAGGGCCTTACGAACCGGTGCTATTGCCCGGTTCTGCACTAGTGTCTACTCCTCCTCCATCTTGCTCTTCTTCTCCTCCGCAATCTTCCTTCTCGCACAGGTTCTGTAGTCGGCGTTCCAGTCCGAAAACCCCTCATACCACGGAATAGCGCCCTTGCCTCGTATTCTTCACGGGTGTTCAGGATTTCCCAGGGCACGCGTAAGCTCGTCGTTCTCTCTGTTGGGCTGGAACACCCCCGATCGAGCCTCTTCTATTGCAACAAGTATCGCATCGTCGGCTCCGTTCAGACATGCCTTCGTTGAAACTTTGCCTGTCTTCGGGTCCAACTCCCCCGATGCGCATAGAACCAAGTCCTGCACCTGGGGGCCGGCTCCTAGTAACCGGAGTGGCACCTGCATCCTCCATCTCTTTCTCAAACTTATCCCACTTAGGCATTGCCACCGCGTAGCCACCTGGCCCCAACTTATGGAACTTATCCTTTTTTTAGCATTCTTCTTGTTTATTCTCGACCGTTCCTTAGCTAATTCCGAATCCTTGAATTTCATGAAATCGTCCCAATGAGCACTTTGCTTCTCTAGTGTTCCCTCGAATACTGGAGTCTTCCTTCCTCCCTTGACGTACTTGTCCCATTCACGATTCTTGTGGTTCTTGAATGCAACCGCCATCTTCCTTAGAACAGCGTCCTTGACTTTCTGCACATCTGCTTCTGTGAAATGATCTGGTAGGGTGAAATGTTCCATGAGAGTATCCCAAAGCAGACCTTTTTGTCCGTCGTCGACAAAAGTAAGATCTGGATGTGGCTTTGCTGGCTCTCTCCATTCTTGAAGGGAGATCGGGAGTTGGTCCTTCACAAGAACTCCGCACTGACGAACGAACTTGTCCGCAATCTTCTTAGGCGCTAATGGTTCGCCATTAGGTCTGATTGCCTCGATATTGTACTTTACGCCCTCCTTCAATTTTTTGTTCGGGCCTTGTTTCGTCCTGTTGCCTGAAGATTTGCTCGGTCCGGATGGCTGAAAGAAGAAAGATCGATTCGTTAATATATCTTCAAGTCATTTAAAACATGTGATGATCAACAGATGTCTGCTTATATAAATATATATACCTCGCCGGTCTTTGTTGTTTCAAGATCAACATTTTCTTTGTCATCATCATAATCATAGTTCATGACTTCATCAATTCGATCGTCACGATCGAATATCATATCACCCTCCCCGGTGTTGTTTAGAAATTCTGAGCCGTCATAATCTTCTTCATTCTGATCATCATCTGGCCCGCGAGGATGGCGTATCATATCGAACAGGGCCTGTTCTCCCTCTCTGCCGGTATTTCCCACCATAGCTTTTATTTAACTAATCCAAAAGAAATATAAAACAATTTAGTATTCAAATTACATCGTCTCGAATAATAGATATAATCTCGAATACATCATCTCGAATAATAGATATAATCTCGAATACATCGTCTCGAATAATATATAATCTCGAATACATCGTCTTGAATATTATATATCGAATACATCACTGGCTAGGTAGCTAATCAAGATTGAATACTACAGAAGAATCTAGGACACTCGGGGTTCCTGCGGCGCGGGCGGTGGACACTCAAAGAGAAGGAACCCTCACAGGATCATAGCTGAAGTGAGATCCCTGAAGAAACTGCCAGGTATTGGAGAACATGCCGCCCTCTAACGCAACCATGTAGCGATGGACGTGCTCGTCCTCCTCCCTGACACGGCGACGTACCACCTCCGGCGGGGCCGGCTCCCTCTGCACCGAAACTGGCCCACGCGAACGCCAGCAAACAAGATCAGGGTCGACGACGGGACCCGGAGCCGGGTTCCTCATCAAGCGGCGCGCCCCTCCAGGCAGCATCCCCGAGTGCCAGCCCGGCGGAGCCCAGTCCCGGACATGGGTCAGCCGGACATCGTCGCGGACGGGTCGACGGCGAGGATGCGGGCCGGGCATCGTCGAGAACAAATACTAGCTATATGCCCGCAAAAAGTAACATTTTTTTAATGATTGGATTTTGATAACTAAAATTTCTAACATTTCTATATAACTAACATTTCTAACAATGCTATATAACTAACATTTCTATAACATTTCTAATATTTCTATAACTAAAAAAGAGAAAAAAATATAACATTTCTATATATATAACTAACATTTGTATAACATTTCTAATATTTCTATAACTAAAAAAAGAAAATTTTCTAACTTTTTATAACTATTTCTATAACTAAAAAACAGAAAAATTTCTAACAATTCTAACTTTTTTATAACTACTTCTATAACTAAAAAACAAAAAAAATTCTAACAATTCTAACATTTCTATAACATTTCTAACAATATGCTATATAACTAACTATTTCTATAACTAAAAAAAGAAAAAATTCTAACTTTTTTATAACTATTTCTATAACTAAAAAACTAAAAAAAAGTATGTGTGTGTGTGTGTCCTCACCGGCGAGGCGAGAGGCAACGGGGGGCGGCGCGCGACGGGAACGGCGACGACGGGGACGGGGACGGGGCGGCGACGACGGGGACGGGGCGGCGATGACGTGGACGGGGACGGGCCGGGACGGGGCGGCGGTGACGACAGGGACGATGGGGACGAGGACGACGGAGCGGCGACGACGTTGACGGGGACGACGGGGCGGCGACGACGGGGACGGGGCGGCGATGGAGGCGGCGACGAGAGGGATATGGAGACGGGGGTGCGCAGCGGGCGACGGGGCAGAGGAGAAGAAGCAGATGAGAAACTGAAATTTTTGAAGTGTTTAGTTATATAGGATGGACCTTTAGTACCGGTTGGAGCCGCCAACCGGTACTAAAGGCCTGTTTTGGTCAGGCCAAGCGGCGGGAAGCGCACCCCCTTTAGTACCGGTTTGGCTCCAACCGGTACTAAAGGCCCCCCCTTTAGTACCGGTTGGTGCAACGAACCGGTACTAAAGGGGGTGCGCTGGCGCAGGTGCGGTGCGGCAAGTTTAGTCCCACCTCGCTAGCCGAGGGGCGTCCGCACTGGTTTATAACCCCCCATGCGGTAGCTCTCTCAAGCTCCTCTCGAAAGCAGGCATACTGGGCCTACATGTTTTGTGCTGCCCTGTGGGCCTACTGGGCCTTTGCGGGCCTGCATCCTGGCCCAACAACAGGTTGGGTTTGTAGTCATATGCAGGCCGCTCTGGCCCAGTAGGCGGGCTTTATTTATTTATTTGTTTTTTCTTTATTTATTTTTGAGTTGTTTTTTTGTGTATTTAGAGTTTCTTTGTGAATATTTTTGCTTTAGGTACAAAAAATTACAAACTTTCTGTTAGTGCCCGTAGTTTTCAAATTTGAATAGTTTAAATTTTGAATTATTTGAAATTTGTGTGAATCACTAGTTTGTGAATAACTTAACTTTAAAAATCAGTAAAGGCATGAAAGAATTTGTTAGCACATAAAATTTCTTCGCGTTTCAAATGCCAAAACACATAACTACCCTAACTATTACAGAGATTCCCTCCTGGGTGTGAAACACAGAAGAAAGTGATGATAGTGAAGCCGATCACATCCCAGATGTTTGGGTGTGAAACTTTTTCTTCGCGTGTGTCCCTTTGCGCCGTAACCATGGAAAATTTTCATCATTTAACAGGATGCTCGGATCAATATTCAATGTGAATGGAGCAATTTCATCAAACTTTTCATAATCTTCTGACATGTCTGTCTTGTCATCCACTCCCACGGTGTTTATCTTCCCAGAAAGAACTATGTGCCGCTTTGGCTCATCGTACGATGCATTCGCTTCCTTATCTTTTCTTTTTCTCGGCTTGGTAGACATGTCCTTCACATAGAAAACCTGTGCCACATCATTGGCTAGGACGAATGGTTCGTCTGCATACGCAAGATTGTTGAGATCCACTGTTGTCATTCCGTACTGCGGGTCTTCCGTTACCCCGCCTCGTGTCATATTGACCCATTTGCACCGAAACAAAGGGACCTTCAAACCATGTCGATAGTCAAGTTCCCATATGTCCTGTATATAACCATAATATGTTTCCTTTCCCGTCTTGGTTTCTACATCAAAGCGGACACCACTGTTTTGGTTGGTGCTCTTCTTATCTTGGGCGATCGTGTAAAATGTATTACCATTTATCTCGTACCCTTTCAAAGTCATTATATTCGAAGATGGTAACTGGGACAGCAAGTGCAGGTCATCTTGAATAGAGGCATCATGCATGGTACGTGTCTAGAACCAGCTGGCGAAACTCCTGGTTTGTTCACATGTAATCCAGTCATCAGACCGCTCCGGGTGTTTGGAGCATAGAAATTCTTGTGTTCATCCATATACGGAGCCACCAAGGTGGAATTCTGTAGAACTATGTAGTGTGCTTCATTGAGAGAATGTCCGTCCATACATATTATTTGTTCCCCACCTAGCGTGCCTTTTCCATCCAGTCTTCCCTTATGCCGCGATTCAGGAACACCAATCGGCTTAAGGTCAGGAATAAAGTCAATACAAAACTCAATGACCTCCTCATTTTCATGGCCCTTGGAGATGCTTCCTTCTGGCCTAGCATGGTTATGAACATATTTTTTTAAGACTCCCATGAACCTCTCAAAGGGGAACATATTGTGTAGAAATACAGGACCCAAAATGTTAATCTCTTCGCATAGGTGAACTAGGACATGCGTCATGATATTGAAGAAGGATGGTGGGAACACCAACTCGAAACTGACAAGACATTGCACCAAATCATTCTCTAACCTTGGTATGATTTCTGAATCGATTACCTTCTCAGAGATTGCATTGAGAAATGCACATAGCTTCACAATGGCTAATCGAACGTTTTCCGATAGAAGCCCCCTCAATGCAACCGGAAGCAGTTGCGTCATAATCACGTGGCAGTCATGAGACTTTAAGTTCTGGAACTTTTTCTCTGCCATGTTTATTATTCCCTTTATATTCGACAAGAAGCCAGACGTTACTTTAGTATTGAGCAGGCATTCAAAGAAGATTTCCTTCTCTTCTTTGGTAAGAGCGTAGCTTGCATGACCCTGATGTATGCCGTCTTTTCCGTGCATACGTTGCTGGTCCTCCCGTGCCTCAGGTGTATCTTTTGTCTTCCCATACACGCCAAGAAGCCAAGCAGGGTCACACAAAGATTCTTCGTCACGTGCATCACGTCGATTGCGGAGCGGACCTCTAGGTCTTTCCAATAGGTCAGGTCCCAAAATATAGATTTCTTCTTCCACATGGGTGCGCGTCCGTTAGCGTCATTCGGAACAGGTTGTCCACCAGGACCCTTTCCAAAGACCACCTTCAAATCCTTGACCACATCATGTACATCAGCACCAGTACGGTGGCGAGGCTTCGTCCGGTGATCCGCCTCACCTTTGAAATGCTTGCCTTTCTTTCTTACGGGATGCCTTCTCAGAAGAAATCGACGATGTCCCAGGTATACATTCTTCTTACAATTAGCCAAATATATACTGTCGGTATCGTCCAAACAGTGCGTGCATGCGCGGTATCCCTTGTTTGTCTGTCCTGAAAGGTTACTGAGAGCAGGCCAATCATTGTTGGTCACGAACAGCAACGCCTTTAGGTCAAATTCTTCCCCCATGTGCTCATCCCATGCACGTACACATGTTCCATTCCACAGTTGTAAGAGTTCTTCAACTAATGGCCTTAGGTACACATCAATGTCGTTGCCGGGTTGCTTAGGGCCTTGGATGAGCACTGGCATCATAATGAACTTCCGCTTCGTGCACAACCAAGGAGGAAGGTTATACAAACATAGAGTCACAGGCCAGGTGCTATGGTTGCTGCTCTGCTCCCCAAAAGGATTAATGCCATCTGCGCTTAGACCAAACCATACGCTCCTTGCGTCATCTGCAAACTCCTTCACGTACTTTCTTTCGATTTTTCTCCACTGCGACCCGTCAGCGGGTACTCTCAACTTTCCGTCTTTCTTACAGTCTTCTCTGTGCCATCGCATCGCCTTGGCATGCTATTTGTTTTGGAACAAACGTTTCAACCGTGGTATTATAGGAGCATACCACATCACCTTGGCAGGAATCTTCTTCCTGGGGCGCTCGCCCTCGACATCACCAGGTTTATCGCGGCTGATCTTATAGCGCAATGCACCGCATACCGGGCAAGCGTTCAAATCCTCGTACTCATCGCGGTAGAGGATGCAATCATTAGGGCATGCATGTATCTTCTGCACCTCTAACCCTAGAGGGCAGACAACCTTCTTTGCTTCGTACGTACTCTCGGGCAATTCTTTGTCCTTTGGAAGCATATCCTTTATCATTACCAGCAACTTTTCAAATCCCTTGTCAGATACACCATTCTCTGCCTTCCATTGCAGCAATTCCAGTGTGGTGCCCAGCTTTTTCTTGTCACCTACGCAATTCGGGTACAACAATTTTTTGTGATCCTCTAACATGCGCTGCAACTTCTTCTTCTCCAAATCACTTGCGCAGTTTCTTTTTGCATCGGCAATGGCCCGACCTAGATCATCAACGGGCTCATCTGATGCCTCTTCTTCAGCTTCTTCCCACATTGCCGGCTCAGCTTCTTCCCGCATTACCGGCTCAGCTTCTTCCCCCATTGTTGTATCATCATATTCAGGGAACCCATGGCCAGGATAGCTGTCGTCGTCCTCTTCTTCATCATTGTCTTCCATCATAACCCCTCTTTCTCCGTGCTTGGTCCAAACATTATAGTGGGGCACGAAACCGGACTTAAACAGGTGGACGTGAACGGTTCTTGACTTAGAGTAATTTTGACCATTCTTATAGCCAACACATGGACAAGGCATAAAACCATCCGCCCGCTTGTTTGCCTCGGCCGCAAGCAGAAAAGTTTGCACGCCATTAATGAACTGGAGAGAGCATCGGTCATTGTACATCCATTGCCGGCTGATCTTCAATACACAGCACCGAAAACACCGAATTAATACAATACATAAAGTTCATACAACACTTAAATGCAACAAACAAATAACTCTCTAGCTAAAGCATTTAAATGCAACAACAAATGCGATCAAGATTGCAACTAAGGTAACAATTGATCCAACAGCATAATGATACCAAGCCTCACTATCGATGGCATATTCTCTAATCTTTCTAATCTTCAAGCGCATTTTCTCCATCTTGATCTTGTGATTATCGACGACATCGGCAACATGCAACTCCAATTCCATCTTCTCCCCCTCAATTCTTTTTAATTTTTCTTTCAAGTACTCGTTTTCTCTTTCAACTAAATTTAACCTCTCGACAATAGGGTCGGTTGGAATTTCCGGTTCACATACCTCCTAGAAAAAATATCTATGTCAACTTGATGGGCATAATTTGTCATAAACACGAAATGCAACTTGTTTTAAAAGAGAATATATATACCACATCCGAATCATAACAAGGACGAGGGCCGACGAGGACGAATATCAAAACCATGGCACTATGTATAACAAACAACGTACAGGTAAGATAATTATACGAGTAACTATATATCCAAATCACACAAACATCAATTTTTATATAAAATTTCATGAACAAGAGGCTCACCACAAGGTGGTGCCGGCGACGGGACGGTGCGGGCGATCGACGGTGGTTACGGCGAAGATTTTGAAGGCACTAAGTAAATCACACCTACATATGCAAACTAAGTGTTATTTTTGACCTCAAATTGCATATAAATCAAATACTAGCACATATAATTCCTCCTAAATTACTAAACTCACAAATTAAACACTATATAAAGCATTGCAAGAGCTAATCTAGCAATGAGAGATGAAAGGACAAAGTTGCTAACCTTTGTGATCATTTGAATCGATGGGGACCTTCAATCTTGACAAATTTTAGGCAAAATGTGTGATGAGCTCGAGAGGAAGAGGGGAAGAACAGAGACGGAGGGGAAAGGGGAAGAACAGAGCGAGCTCGGCGGGTGGATGAAGGGTTTATGTAGGACGACCTTTAGTACCGGTTCGTGTCACGAACCGGTACTAAAGGTCGTCCTACATAAACCCTTCGTCCACCCGCCGAGCTCGCTCTGTTCTTCCCCTTTCCCCTCCCTCTCTGTTCTTCCCCTCTTCCTCTCGAAGGTGCTAGAGGGGCCCCAGACTGACAACATTCTGCCACCACTCTCATTAGTACCGGTTCGTGACACGAACCGGTGCTAAAGGTTCGCCATGAACCGGTACTAATGAGAGCGGCCCGGCTAGCCGTTGGAACCGGCACTAATGGACATATTAGTGCCGGCTCAAATTCAAACCGGCACTAATGTGCTTCACGTTTGACCCTTTTCCTACTAGTGAACAAGGGCATAGTTCATACATTTATACATCCATGTCACCAACGAGTGTCCCTCTTCATCGTCTTTAGTGCTACTTGGCGAGCGGGTGCTCACGCGCATTCCTATGGGCTCGCTGGCTCTCGCTTGCTCGTTTCAAAAAAAAAAGAAACCATGACGTTGCCTACAAAGACCATTGACCACGGAAACATTGACAGCTAAGACCGTTGACTTTTAAAAAACAGGAACTACATAAAAAGCCATGAATTTGAAAAAAAATTGTTTATGAAATTCAAAATGGCAATGCTTTTGAAAACATTTAATGAATTTTTAGAATTGTTCAGCAATCCAATTAAAATTTGCAAATTAAAAAAAAGAATCTCAAATTTGAAAGAAGTTCATGAATTTAAAAAATAGTCCAGATTTCGAAAAAATGAAGAAACTTGAAAAGAAGTTCACAAATATGAATAAGTTCACTATTAAAAAAATAGAAAAGGGGAAATAGAAAAATAACCGAGTGAAAAGCGAACAAAAAACAAGTACAAACGGCAGGAACAAATGAAAAAATGGGCACAAAAGCTTCCAAACGCTTTTCGGACCTGGAGCAGAACTCCCACTAGAGTGCGCTTAAATGGGCGCGCCATGTAGGTGCCACATACCAATAACCCGTTAAGCGGCGCTAAAAGCGCTAAATAGGAATTTGTGTCACCTACCAATCTATATGGCTTACCTTCGAAGGAAAGGTACTTAATTTCAACAGGAATTGATCGATGGGGAAAGATGCCGTAAAATTGTATATGAAGATCACTAAATAGAAACCGTGTAGGAAGTATCATAGGCAAACTACTGATATGATGGAAAAAGTGATAGACACAATGTATCATAGAGGAAAATAGGAAAAGCTAAAGAAATACTCTGTCCTATCAGTTCAAGTGTTTAAGCTGTGACACTTATTATGGATCAACTAAGGTCAAAGTTGCGACACTTATTATGGATCATAGGAAGTAGAATAGTTCAACCTGACGCGAATTGAAATGGAAACCACTCATCTCATGTGTAGATAGGCTCGAGCTAAGGGGGATGCAAATCGCTCCTGAAGTGTCACCGTGTGAGAACGGAGCTATTTTGAATTACACTCCAGTTGAAACACGCCCATTTTACGAGCTGATGGAACATCTGAATATGGAGGGCTCATGCCGATTGCA
The DNA here is from genome assembly GCA_032464435.1 of Aegilops umbellulata. Lineage (NCBI taxonomy): Eukaryota > Viridiplantae > Streptophyta > Magnoliopsida > Poales > Poaceae > Aegilops > Aegilops umbellulata. Next base: position 449,167,632 of record CP136058.1, on the reverse strand, counting down.
GACCGGGTAAGAGCAGCAATCTTCTCGGGCACAAACTTCGTGGCATGGTTGCGGTGGGTCTCGTGGATCTCCGCGGGGAGGGGGCGCTATAGCTTGTTCAAGCAAAGTAGACTGGCCCATCCTTGCTTGTGAGCGTAGAAAGGGCTCTCAATTCTGGAGAGCCATCCAGGGGATCAAGCATGAGATCCGCAATGAGCTCTCCTTTACATTTGGCTCTGTGGAGACCGTTGAGTGGGCCAACTTGCGGGTTGCCCTCCCGCTGGTGCTCGAAGACTATCCAGACACCATTTCTTGGTGGCTAACTCCTCGGAGATCTTTTATATTGGCTCGGCTTATCGTGCCTTATGCTGTTGGACATACCTTTTCTGGAAAGTGTCTTCACCTCTCAAGAATAAAATCTTTGTTTGGCAGCTTCAGAGGGATCGCCTCCCATTTGGGACGTCGGTGATCAAATTGAAGGAAATATGCCCTAGAGGCAATAATAAAGTTATTATTTATTTCCTTATTTCATGATAAATGTTTATTATTCATGCTAGAATTGTATTAACCGGAAACATAATACATGTGTGAATACATAGACAAACAGAGTGTCACTAGTATGCCTCTACTTGACTAGCTCGTTGATCAAAGATGGTTAAGTTTACTAGCCGTAGACATGAGTTGTCATTTGATTAACGGGATCACATCATTAGGAGAATGGTGTGATTGACTTGACCCATTCCGTTAGCTTACCACTTGATCATTTAGTATGTTCCTATTGCTTTCTTCATGACTTATACATGTTCCTATGACTGTGAGATTATGCAACTCCCGTTTACCAGAGGAACACTTTGTGTGCTACCAAACGTCACAACATAATTCGGTGATTATAAAGGTGCTCTACAGGTGTCTCCGAGGTACTTGTTGGGTTGGCATATTTCGAGATTAGAATTTGTCACTCCGATCATCGGAGAGGTATCTCTGGGCCCACTCGGTAATGCACATCACTTAAAGCTTGCAAGCATTGCAACTAATGAGTTAGTTGCGGCATGATGTATTACGGAACGAATAAAGAGACTTGCCGGCAACGAGATTGAACTAGGTATTGAGATACCGACGATCGAATCTCGGGCAAGTAACATACCGATGACAAAGGGAACAACGCATGTTGTTATGCGGTCTGACCGATAAAGTTCTTCGTAGAATATGTGGGAGCCAATATGAGCATCCAGGCTCCGCTATTGATTATTGACCAGAGATGTGTCTCGGTCATGTCTACATAGTTCTCGAACCCGTAGGGTCCGCACGCTTAAAGTTTCGATGACGGTTATATTATGAGTTTATGAATTTCGATGTACCGAAGGTTGTTCAGAGTCCCGGATGTGATAACGGACATGACGAGGAGTCTCGAAATGCTCGAGACATGAAGATTGATATATTGGTAGCCTATATTTGGATATCGGAAGTGTTTCAGGTGAAACCGGGATTTTACCGGAGTACCGAGGGGTTACCGGAACCCCCCGGGGGCTTAATGGGCCATAGTGGGCCTTTGTGGACAAGAGGAGAGGCGGCCAGGGCAGGGCCGCGCGCCCCTCCCCCCTAGTCCGAATAGGACAAGGAGAGGGGGGCGGCGCCCCCCCCTTTCCTTCCTCTCTCCCTCCTCTTTCCCCCTCCACTCCTAATCCAACAAGGAAAAGGGAGGGAGTCCTACTCCCGGTGGGAGTAGGACTCCTCCTGGCGTGCCCCTCCTGGCCGGCCGCACCTCCCCCCTTGCTCCTTTATATACGGGGGCAGGGGGGCACCCTAGAGACACAACAATTGATCGTTTGATCTTTTAGCCGTGTGCGGTGCCCCCCTCCATCATAGTCCACCTCGATAATACTGTAGCGGTGTTTAGGCGAAGCCCTGCGTCGGTAGAACATCATCATCGTCACCACGCCGTCGTGCTGACAAAACTCTCCCTCAACACTTGGCTGGATCGGAGTTCGAGGGACGTCATCGGGCTGAACATGTGCTGAACTCGGAGGTGTCGTGCGTTCGGTACTTGATCGGTCGGATCGTGAAGACGTACGACTACATCAACCACGTTGTGCTAACGCTTCCGCTTTCGGTCTACGAGGGTATGTGGACAACACTCTCCCCTCTCGTTGCTATGCATCACCATGATCTTGCGTGTGCGTAGGATTTTTTTTTGAAATTACTACGTTTCCAACACAAATGGCACGGCCCCGGAGATGGAACGTGTCCCCTTTGTGTTGTTTCTGAGACAGTGAGACACATCTTCTTCTCCTACACAACAGCGAGAGTTTTTTGGAGCTTTGTCCGTGAGGCTCTAAGGCCTGACTGCGAGGACCTGGACCTGGACCTGTACCGGTTCCTCCAAACCTATGCCAACCAGACTGAGAGGGGAGGAAGTGCTTGTCCTGGCTTTGTGTTTGCGGTGCTAGATTGGACCCTGTGGATAACGCGTAGCAAGAAGATTATTGAGCGGGTCTTTCTTAGGCAGGCCTCTGACTCTATCTTTAAATATCTTACATTTTTACAACACTCGCAACCTCTTTCTAGGCAGCGGGATCGCGACCGGCTTGGCCACACGGTTGACCCCTTCTCTGCGGCGGCCCGCCGTCTTGCTTCGCCGCAAATCTCCTTAGTTACCGACCGTAATTTTTTGGATTTTTTGGGCGTGTTTGTGTTGATGTCCCAACAGACTATTTTTATTTCTGATGGGACACTTATTGTATCGACGTGATGGTTACTTTATTTATAAAATGGTGGGAAAGCCTGATTCAAAGATAGACAATAACATACCCACTCTGCTTTGGAATCATAGTTTGCAGAAAACAACAAATCACGAGCTGTTTTCCTTACTTGAAAAGGCTATAGCGCAAATTTCCATTACAAGAAACCACAGACTCACTGCACACATGAGAGTTTGATGAGGTAAAAACAAAAAATGAGCGTGTAATCGCAAAAGAGGCGCAGATGCCGGGGCCCTCCCTTTTTTTTTGAAAGTAAGTATGGTCACAAAACATGCAACAACCTAGTTAAAGCTACAGAAAATATGGGCGCATAGGATGTCTCAATCGGCGGCTCTGTACGCCGGGAGCGATCCGGCTCTCCACCAACTGTGGCCAGCGCTGCGGCACACATCCCCGTCCCTGCGCCGCGCAGGTACTCGCCATCTCCGTTGTTAGTTTATCTCCAATATCTTAAAGAATTTGCAGCAAATCGTTCAAACCATGCATATATGTGTGTGATCTGTCAGCTACGTATCCACTATTCCACTTTCGATGATCGAGAAATTAGGTGCGCGCCGAATGTGTATTTATGCTGGCACCTGTTGCTGCCGAGTTCTCAAAACGGCTCGGTTTGCGTTTGGGTTCATGCTAAACAGATGGGCTGCCTCTTCTTTGACAAGGTCCATGCTGCATGCATGGTAGGAAGTGGAACAAGATCAAAGCATGCTCGGTGTTGGGTTAGTGGTACTTATGCCATTAGTTCAATCCTGTTTTATTTTTCTTTTGACCTGCTTGTAAGAGTTTTCTCACCACCTAGAGCATCTCCAACAGATGCGGCAAATAAAGCGCGCATGTGAAAAACAGGGGTTTTACCTCGCGCGCGCCCACGCGGCGCTCCAGCAGGCGCTGGAAAAAGTGCACGCAAAAAAAAACGGGTGCACGCACGGGAAAGAGCGCGGGGGGGGGGGGGGGGCTCGTCGCCGCCGCGCCACCATGCCGTCGGGGAAGTTCTGGCTACCGCGGCGTCCGCGCGCACCCCTCCGGCTCTTTCTACGCCGAGACCCACTCCGATGAGATGCGCCTCGGCCTCGGCACATTCGACACCGCCCACCAGGCCACCCGCGCGTACGACGTGGCGCCTCCGACGGCCTCGTAGGGAGATGAACTTCCCCGACGTGGCGACGCGGGAGCAGGCGCAGGAGCTCGCGCCTCCCCTGCAGCTTGTCACCGACGAGGACTGTCACGACAACTGGAGGTGGGAGCGCCGCCTCGGCATCGCTGAGATGGACGAGAAGACCATGGCGGTGTGGCACCAATGCTTCCCGGAGGAAGTCGTCAATGAGCGCGAATTCTATGCGCAAAGGAGGGCGGAGAGAAGGGAAGAGTGAGCCACCTATCGCGAGGATAGGCGTACGCGGAAGGCGGCCGCGCTCTTCAACATCGAGCTCAAAGAAGCATCGATCTGGGGCTCCAACGAGAATGGTGGATTGACGCCTTCATTACGACGTCGGAGTCGGAGGAGGACACCACCGAGTCGAAGTTGGTGGAGGACGACGAGTAGTTTTTAGTCGCGGGCTTTTGTATCGTTTTTTTTTACTATCTATGCTATGAACTATGTTGTGGTTGAAATATGCTCTTTTGTTTGAAATATGACTATGTCTATGTTGGTTGAAATATGTATGTCTTGTTTTTGTGTACGTATGTGTATCAGCGTGCTGTATTTTAGCCTAAAGCGCTATATCGGCATGCTAAAATTTGCAGCGCCTGGTGAAGCAACTGCCCACCCGGGTGCAAACATAGCAATTGCGCGCGTTGTAAAAAAATTAGCGCGCCGCGCCTGCGCGCATCTGTTGGAGATGCTCTTAGTATTGATTTGACCGTTTGTGCCTTTATTTATAAAGGAGGGGTAAATTTTTGTTTCGAGCATGGGAACCACGGAACAACACACACCCATTTGGTGCTCGCAAAAGAAAATTTTTGCCCCATTTTTTCATGCTACTAGGTGATGTGATTGTATAATCGCATTACTAGCTTAATCTCGTAGGCAACGTACTTAATTTGAAACAGAAATTGATCGAAGTGGAAGGTTTGACATGTGAAATTGTATATGAAGTGTATTACTAGCATGGAAAAACAAGGCGAGATCTAACATAGAAGAGAGAAAAAAAATAAAGTTAACGAATCAGCGGGAACACAGCTATGTAGAACTCATGAACCGCACACATTTGAAATGAAACACGCAAGTTTCGCTTGAGGAAGGACTCGAACTAAGGGCGGTGCAGAATGCTTCTCCCATTTCAGCCATGGAGAAACGAGTGAACTGGAATTACACTACATTTGAAACCCACCCATTTTACGAGCTGAAGGAAAATGTGAATGTCGACGTCTCCACGCCGATGCCACACCCTGCATTTGGGTGGAGGTCTTCAATCATAGACACGGTGCCATCCGTGCGGTTGGTTTATCTCCAATATCTCACAGAATCATGTAACCGTTCAAGAAGCCGGGCATGTCTACGATCGATTGTCGATCTTCTTTTTTCTTGAAATGGAATTGTCGATCTCTTGATGTACAAAAGTATGTATATATCTAACTTGTCAAGAAGAAAGATGTATGTGATGGAAATCAATCAGCCGAACTTTTATAGTGAAGAACACATACATTTGAGGTCTAGAGGCCTAGCTGGAGAGGGGCACGGGAGGTAGATGATAAGGTGCAGGAGGGTATTTATTGGCCTTCTCTTCATTGAAGCACAGTTTCCATCAATCCGGACTTGCCTCACACGACCTGGATGATCAGTTTAGTCATCCAAAAGAGCTGGAGACTCGACGGCTGCTATAGTTTTCAGCTATACTACCATACGCTACCTTCGTATTTACGAACTCGTCGTTCTGAATCTTGTTGATCTGTTCATGCTGAAGTTTTTCGGAATGCAAGGAAGGTGTTGCTCAAGAATTGCCTCGCTAATAAGTATATGTGACCGCGGTAGTTTCTCACTGTCGAATTAGCTAATTCGGGTCAAGTTTTTATTTTAAAAAGGAATATATTAATATTGCGAAGATATCAAGTACATCCAGTCTCTGCATCTACAAAATGTCGCATAGACATCCAGGATGCGTCCAGCCAAAGGAAAAAAGAAAAAGAAAAAAAAGGTCCCACCACAAAGATCGACTCTTCTCAGCAGCCGCACACAAATCATGTACAGAGAATATTTGGTGCAACTCAATTGTATTCCAGGGAGTCGGTCACAATATATACACAGGATGTCTTGCCTGACAAGGAAACTAATCCTACCATATCTCTAGGAGTCAACTATACAAGGCTAGAGAAGATAGGATAAGCAATACAGATATGTCACGTTCAACACCCCCTCCCCCCCCCACCCCCCCCCCCCCCCGCGCGCAGTCGAAGCGTCGGCGTCGGCGATGCAAAGACTGGAACGGAACTCCTGGAACGCAGCGGTTGGAAGCCCCTTGGTCATAATGTCAGCAAACTGTTGGGTGGTCGGTACATGAAGAACACGAAGCTGACCCAACTGAACCTTCTCTCGAACGAAGTGAACATCAAGCTCAATGTGCTTGGTGCGCTTATGCTGCACCGGATTCGCCGCGAGATAGGTGGCCGAAACATTATCACAAAAAACCACCGTAGCTTTCGGGATGGAGACCCGAAGTTCGCCAAGTAGTTGTCGTAGCCAACATATCTCGGCAACAACGTTGGCAACGGCGCGGTACTCGGCCTCAGCACTCGAGCGGGAGACGGTGGGCTACCGCTTAGAGGACCATGAGATGAGAGAGTCACCGAAGAAGACACAATATCCGGACGTAGATCGTCGAGTGTCGGGGCATCCGGCCCAATCCGCATCAGTGTAAGCAAAGAGCTCAGTGGAGGCGGAGGCGTGAAGACGAAGACCGAATGTCGGTGTGCCACGAATGTACCGGAGAATGCGCTTGACCAAAGACCAATGAACATCACGAGGCGAGTGCATGTGCAGGCAAACCTGCTGCACGGCGAACTGAATGTTTGGTCGGGTGAGCGTGAGGTACTGAAGAGCACCAACAATACTGCGGTAGAGGGCGGCATCCGTGGCAGGTTGGCCAGCAGTGGCAGAGAGCTTCGGCTTGGCCTCAGCAGGAGTAGCAGCAGGTTTGCAATCAGTCATACCAGCACGATCCAGGAGATCAAGAGCATATTGTCCTTGATGAAGAAAGAACCCGGAAGTGTCACGTCGCACATTGATGCCGAGGAAGAAGTGCAGAGCGCCCAAGTCCTTAAGCCGAAACTCAGAACCAAGACGACCGATGATGTCGCGAAGTAAGTCCGCCTGAGAGGCGGTGATGAAGATATCGTCAACATATAGAAGAAGCATGGCGACATGATCAGCTCGATGAAGCACAAACAGCGACGTGTCGGAGGTGGTGCTACGAAAACCAAGAGCAGTGAGGAATGCTGCAATGCGTTGATACCACGCACGGGGCGCCTGCTTCAGACCATAGAGAGACCGTGAGAGCAAGCAAACATCATCAGGCCGAGAGGGATCGACAAAACCAGTTGGCTGCTGACAGAGAACACGCTCCTGAAGATGACCATAGAGGAAAGCGTTGTTGCTGTCGAGCTGATGAACAGGCCAGTGACGAGAGGCGGCAAGTTGAAGAACAACACGAATCATGGCGGGTTTGACAACCGGGGAGAAGGTCTCCGAGAAGTCAACACCGGCACGTTGTGCCAAACCGCGAACAACCCAGCGGGCCTTGTACCTGTCCAGAGAGCCATCAGGAAGAAGGTTATGCCGAAAAACCCACTTGCCGGTGATAATGTTAGCACCAGGGGGGAGAGGAACCAACGTCCAGGTCCGGTTGGCGACGAGAGCATCATACTCAGCACGCATAGCCGCTAGCCAATGCGGATCACTCAGTGCAGAACGCACCGAGACCGTGACGCTGAGATTGTGGTAGCGAGGGTTTGGTTGATGGATCCTGGCTTTAGCACGCGTCACCATGGAATGATGAGGCGGTGGAGGCGGGGGCCGAGCCCGGCGTCGAGGGGAGGCACAACCACGGAAGAGGACGATGGCGTGGCCACGGGAGAAGGCACTGGTGAGGCGGCCGTCGAGGCCTCAACGGAGACCGCAGACGGCGGCGTCAAGACCGCGAGCGAGGCCGCGGGTGGCAAAGAGGAAGCCGCGGGGACGATCGCGAGTGACGGCGACAGAACCGCGGGCGAGGCCGCGGGTGGCGAAGATGACGCCGTGGCCGAGACAGACGAGGCGGTAGACGAGACCGCAGGCGACATGGGGGCGGGCAAGGCCGCCTCCAACGTGGGTGCGGGCGAAGCAGGAGAGAGGCCGGCCGATACGCCTCCTGCGCCAAGCCAGCGAGGGCGGGCGCCGAAGCCCGGGGGGTGAGATCATCTCCGCCTGAGCCAACCAGATCAGAGGCACCCGAAGCTTGGAGGGGCGAGGCCAGCTCCGCCTGAGCCGGCAAAGGAGACCCCGCCGAAGGACCCATCGGAGGTGCACGGGGTCGTGGCGGAGGAAGCGCAAGCGCTCGACGAGGCCGTCGAGGGAGATCATCCGAAGACGGACTTGTTGTCGGTGTAGCCTGCTCAAAGGGAAAAACAACCTCATCAAAGTATACATGCCGTGAGACAAACACGCGACGAGAGACCGGGTCATAGCAGCGAAATCCTTTGGTGTTTGGTTGATAGCCGAGAAAGACACAAGCGAGAGACCGAGGCGCAAGCTTATGGGGGGCGGTGGCGGTGATGTTGGGGTAACACAAGCAACCAAACACATGAAGATCGTCATAGGAAGGGGGAGACCCGAACAGAAGATGATGAGGTGTATATCTCCATCGCGGTTTGCATGGCCGGATGTTAAGAAGGAGAGTGGCGGTGGCAAGAGCATCGGGCCAAAACCGGGCGTGCATGTGTGCATGGAAAATCAGCGCACGAACACTCTCATTGAGGGTACGAAGAACACGTTCAGCGCGACCGTTTTGTTGGGATGTGTATGGACATGTAAGGCGGAAAATAGTGCCATGAGTGGAGAGAAGATGTCGAATGGCGAGGTTATCAAATTCTTTTCCGTTATCCGTTTGAAGATGAGCAATGGTGCGATGGAAGTGGGTGTGGACGTAAGCATAAAAAGCGTGGAGAGTGGAGGCGACGTCAGATTTACGGCGTAACGGAAAAGTCCAAGTGAAGTGAGAAAAATCATCTAAAATCACAAGATAATATGATAAGCCCGAATTACTAGGCACGGGAGATGTCCAAACATCACAATGAATAACATCAAAAGGAAAAGTGGCTATGGATGTAGATGAAGGAAACGGCAAGCGAACGTGTTTTCCTATGCGGCAAGCATGACATGTGTGAGCCGCCGATTTATTACAAGAAAAAGAAAAGGTGCTCAAAACTTTGTGAAGAGCGTCGGCGCCGGGATGACCAAGTCGAGCGTGCCAAAGCGAGACATCGGCATGAAGAGCAACCGGACCACCACTCGTCGTAGGACCACATGGGTAGAGATCATCGGGGAATCACATCGGTGCAGAACCCTCCGGGTGAGAGCATCCTTGACAGAGAAACCAAGAGCATCAAACTCAATAGTGACAGGATTTTCATGAGTAAGAGTTTTAACAGAACATAGGTTTTTGATTAAGGACGGTGAAACTAGCACATTATTAAGGGTAAGAGACGAAGAGGGAAACGGAAGAGAGGATGAACCGTGATGAGTGATGGGAAGAGAGGAGCCATCACCCACCACGATGCGGGAGTTGAAGGGATAGGGAGAGGCACGGGAGAGGATACCGGGGTTGGAGGCCATGTGAGCTACGGTGCCAGTGTCCATGTACCAATCGCCGCCTCCGTTGTAGGTGCTTGGCGAGGGTGCAGCATGAAGGGCGGAGAGGAGCGCCGGGTCGTAGACCGGCGGGGCGCCGCCATATGCGCCGTAGCCTGGGTAACCGCCGTAGGCCGAGGGGCCACTGTAGGCCGCGGCGGTGCCGTGTGCCGCGGGAGCTGGCGTGGTCAGCAGCGCCTGATGAGAAGACGACCGCGGCCCGAGGATGCTTGGAGCGGGAGGGCGGGGGCTCGGCATGGGGTAAGCATGCACAACCCCCGTCCAGGGATTATACCCCGAGAGCCATGGCGGAGGAGGGGCGGCCGCGGTTGCAGCGGGAGGACGCGGCGCAGAGTTGGTGTTGCGGCCACGACCCCCGCGACCCTTCTGCTTGCGTCCACCGGCGGGCGCGAGCGCGGGTGGCAGGGTCGGAGTAGGCGCGCGTGGTGCTGGCGGAGTTGGCGGAGCGCCATGGCCAGCGGCGAGACCGACGTGGAGGGCGGCGTGGGTCGCCTGCCGAGCGGTGTGACGGAGACGCTTTTCCTCCATGCGAAGATAAGTGACCGCCTTCTCATATGCCGGCGTGACGAGGGAGAGGTTGGCGGCGGACTGGCCAAGGTCGGGGTGGAGGCCGCGGAGGAGGTTGGTGAGGAGGACGGAGTCGTCGATGGTCATGTCAATGTCGCGTAGTTCATCGGCGAGGACCTTCAGCCGCGTGCACTACTCATCGATCGAAAGATCGTTTTGCTGCATAGTGAAGAACTCCCCTTGAAGAAAGACGCGGCGCTGGAGTTGATTGTCGAGGAAGAGATCACAAAGGCGCGTCCACATAGCATACGCGGACGGATCGCGGGCGTTCACCATGTTGAAGAGGCCGCCGGAGATGGTGAGGAAGAGCCACTTGACGATGCAGGCGTCCACAGCAAGCCACTCATCGTCGTCCTTCATGTCGCGGAAGTCGACGCTCCCATCAACATGCTCGATGAGACGGTAAGAGCGGAACAACAACGCGAAGTAGGTGCGCCATGCGTTGTAGGACGGCGAGTCGAGGTCGAGGATGACCGATACGTGGTCTTTGATGTGAAGTTCATTGAGACGGTCGGAGGTGAACATGGCACCGGAGAAGGAACCGGCGTCGGATGCGTCAGCCTTGGCCATGGTGGCGTCGGGTGGTGTGGGTTTTGGGTGTTGGGGAAAGGAGCGGCGGCGGCTACAGAAGATAGATGGGAGCGGCGGCGGCTGTTAGGGTTTGGGGAGGAAGGTGGCAGCGGTAGGGAGAAGAAGGGAAGCGGCGGCGGCGGCTACAGGAGAGGTGGTAGCGGCGGCAGCAGCGGGAGGGGTTTGGGGAGGAGTGGGCGGCGGAGGTGGCTATGGGAGAAGTAGCTACGGTGGCGGCGTTAGGGTTTGGAGTTGGCGCGGCGGCGGCGGCGGCTAAGGGAAGGCGCGGCGGCGGCGGGTTGCGGAAGCGAGAAAAGATCGCGGTAAAACTAATACCATGTAGAGAGAATATTTGGTGCAACTCAATTGTATTCAAGGGAGTCGGTCACAATATATACACAGGATGTCTTGCGTGACAAGGAAACTAATCCTACCATATCTCTAGGAGTCAACTATACAAGGCTAGAGAAGATAGGATAAGCAATACAAATATGTCACGTTCAACAAATCACCATCAAATACAGCACTCAAAAAACACAAAAGGTCAGCGCCGTCGTTGCCCGATCCAAGATCTTAGGTTTTCACCCTGGAGAAGTCCAAGCTCTTAAAACGATTCCTGTAGCAAGACAATTGACAGACATGACCAATGAAGGCCAGACCTTAGGTTTTCACCTTAAAAGTCGTCTCGGCCCGGCATCCGAGGAGCACCACCAAAAATGAATTCCTCCAATGCTGCCGCCCCCACTTGACATTGTTGCTCCTGAGGTTATCAAACACCTAGCTAACTCCGTCGCCTCGCAAGCCCTGTCCGTCTAACTGATCCTCCTATCTCAGCCACCATGACCATCTCCACATCTGTCTAGACCATAGAAATCGAGAAGTCGACATGCCCCATGGTGTCAACGAACAACAGAGCTTCGCGTCACGCCCTCATGAAACCTCGTACGTTGAAATGGATGTGCACGACTGAATTCTACATGATCCAGATATCTTGGGCAAGATCTCCGGCAGCAGTTCCGGAACACGTTGATGACCAGATTGAGGATGATCGATCATGCAGGATGTTGTTATGATGCGAGAGGAGCACGATGACCGCCATCTTTATTTCACAGCAGTAGGCCCCCACGCCGCCCCGATCCAGTCCGCCACTGCCCGACTGCAGCCATGGGCCAAGCACCAACCCACCCAGATCCATACGCTGCAACACGCGCGCAGCCACCATCGTCCTCCCGCCGCCCCAGGCACCTACGAACTGCGCGGAGGAGCGCAACATCGCCAGCCGCCACAAACGCCCCCAACTCGACGGCAGCCACCCAGGGACGCCAGAGCGCCGCCGCCTCCGGATCCTCGCGAGCTTTACCCGGCGAAGACCATGGGGCAGCGGCGAGGGCAAGGGGAGCACAGGGGAGGAGGCCTTGAGCGGGCGTGGATTCACCGCCGCCCAAGTCATCCTGGGGAGGACAACGCGGGGGCTGGGAGCGGATGATTAAAAAAATATCACCGCAAGAACAAGCTAAAGCTTAGCACCATCGGTCAATTCGGGTCAAGTTACTTTGCAGGCAGGTTCATTTTCTGATGCTGTAAAAAAATTGAAAATAGAATCGAGGAGATAGTTAGTTCATAATTCATAAACAGGTTGGTTACTGATCTGATCCTGATTTGATCCACTCTGCAACTCTCTCGCTCTTCTTGCCACTTCTATGGAACTCTGAGGTGGCGTGCAGATGCAATACATTAGTCTAATGAATCTCTGAGTATCTCTCTTTGTTTCAACACTACTAGGAAAAAGGCTATAGCTGATATGGACATTAATGGCTCACCATGTATGTGGTGTGCCACAGCTATATAGCAGTGGCGCACCAGATACAGGTGCGCCATTACTAGCAATTTGTTTTTCCAAAACTATTAATGACGCACCAGGGCACAGTGCGTCATTACTAGTTTTAACTAGTAATGGCGCACCACACGCTCGGTGTGCCACTACTGACAATTTTTTTTTTACTTTTTTTTTCAAAAGTAGTAATGGCGCACCTGGGCGAAGTGCGTCATTACTAGCTCAAATTAGTAATGGCGCACCACACTCACGGTGCGCCACTACTGAGAATTATATATATATATATATATATATATATATATATATATATATATATATATATATATATATATATATATATATAGGGTCGCGCTATTCGTCATCCTGGGTGAGGAATAGTTATTCTTCACCCCCTCTATTTTAACATCAATGCACCGTAATTTTACGTTCCATAAATTTTGTCTTATTTCATACATAAAAAGAGAACGTAAGAAAATTTATAATCGCCATAAAAATATTTTATGTTACGTAAATTACAAATGTAAAAACGTAGTGTAAAATGTACATAAAATGTAATTTTTCTGGTCCTTTGACCTTTTTTATGCCAAATTTTACACAGTGAATCAATATGATTGTAACTATTTTTATTTAAAACATAATTTATTTGTGAAATGATCGTAATATTATCTCGTGTGAAGAATAACTTATTCTGCACCCTGGGTGATGAATAATAACATTTTATATATATATATATATATATATATATATATATATATATATATATATATATATATGCAAAACTAGTAATGGCGCACCCCTGACAGGTGCGCCATTAGTAGCAGGGTTACTAATGGCGCATTTGTAGGTGCTGCGTCATTAGTAACCTGAGACCAGCTAGATATTTTGGATAGCCACCTACCACACTCACTTTCCCCACTTCACTCTCTCCTCCTCCTCCTCCAAGCTTGTCTCGGCTGCCTCATCCTCCTCACCTCATTTGCATCATAGATTCACCCAAATTAATTGGTTAAAATTACCTTTTTTTGATAGGTAAGCAAGGGGAAAGCTTTCTTTATGTTGTAGATCTACTTTTTCTCCCTCCAACAACGTGCACATGCACATTTTATGGCCTAACTAAATCTACGTATGTTTGTGGTGTTGCATATGTTTGTGGTGTTGCATATATGTTTGTGTTTGCAGGTACCGGTATTTGAAATGCGATAGTTGACAATATTTTGCCGGAATGTTGATTCATTTCTGTTTCGGCAAGAATTTGGCACTATGCATTCTTTTTGGTCCTATTTTTAGGCAAAGTCATGCCAAATTTTTTCTTGGTTCTAAAATATCGTTTTGCTCTACCCCGCAGGCGACCATGGTCCGCACGATGACTGAAGGGATCGTGAATAGGTTTTTGAGCTCCACAAAGGCCGAGATGCTTCAAAAGAACGAGACGGAGATAAGATGTCCGTGTCGAAGATGTAAGCTGAAGAGCCTTATTGCGGACCCGGATTCCGGGCAGGTGCGGGACCACCTGCTCTTGCGTGGTTTCATGGATGGCTATCGGTGGCAACGTGATGAAGATGACTATGAAGTTGTCCATGGGGGTCGGGCAAGAAATGAGGAAGGGCAGCAAGACAACCACCGCGGCGAGGGCGGGCGAGAAGATGAAGAATCTCCAGGACATGATCACGACGGTGATGCCAGACATGATGATGAGGAAGATCAAGACGAAGGGCATGATCATGAAGATGAAGATGCCGGAGCAGACGACGATGGACCATCGATGGGCTGGGTGCGGGAACCTCATATTCAAGAGCTGCTTCTCAAGCAGACGGATAACGCAAGAGCTGCCGCTCGAGAGAAAGCCAAGCTGGATCAACTGGAGATAGACGCGGTTACTCCATTGTATGAAGGATGCAGGCCCGAGGATACCCGCCTGAAAGTAACGCTCATGGCTCTGGAGATGAAGGTAAAACACAAAATGACCGACGCATGATTCTACGAGAACATGTCATTCTGGCACGAACGTCTTCCCAAGGGGAACAAGTGCCCGATCAATTTCGAGGAGGCGAAGAAAATCGTGTGTCCTCTGGATTTACCGCACGTGAAATACCATATGTGGATGAACAATTGCATCATTTATCGGGACGAGCACGCGGAGTCTACCATATGTCCGGTGTGCGGCGTCACTCGATAGAAGAAGAGGAAGAAAGCTCCTCGAAAAGTGGTGTGGTACTTTCCAATCACTCCTCGTCTGCAGCGGTATTTCGCGGACCCTAAGCTAGCAAAGCTCCTGCGTTGGCACGCGGCACTACAACAAAAACCTACCTACAGCAACGCAAATCTAGCAACGGTGATGACAAATGTGTTGTTTTGGGTTCAGCTTCCCACCTCCCCACGAAGGGCTAACCTCCCACCCACCTCCCCTTTATTATCTGCACCTCCTTCGTCTACATACACGCAGCCAACAAGCATGTAAAAAAATCAAAATAGTTTCTCTCCACCACACCCTTCTCCCCTGATTCCTCTCTCAATCTCACCCGAACGTGTGGTCGGCTGGCCGCCACCTCAGATTCCGGGCAACAACGGCGCACTCCCACACCGTTGCTCACCAGCCTGCCCCTACCCCCCGGTGTTATCCGCAGATCCTCTGCCGCCGCGACGTCCTCCGCATCCCAGCACCCGCCCCCGCAACAACCCTCGTCGGCACAGGTCGCTGGCATGGCCCCAGCGGCTCCGGTTTGTCGGCCCACTGCAACTACAACACATCACATCCACCATTAACGCCCCAATATCCTACCTCCCCTCTTCTTTCTCTTCCCGTTCCCAGCACCATATCTTGTAGGCAACCTAACTCTAGATCGGTGATTGCCTTGCCCTATTGTGTGAGCATCTAACCGTGCATGATGGTGACCAACAGATTCGTGATGCTCGAGGCGACGGCCGCTTCCAGCAGTGGCCCGGTGGGAGAATTAGGATCCCGACCGAGGAGGACCTGGAGGATCCTAGCACTGCCTCGACATTGGCTTCAGGCATATCACGTAATCTCCCAGATCTGTGAATCTCAGAAATGTCATGGGGTCGAGGTTAGTAGCACACTTACCTGGCCACTAATAAGATTTGTGTTCACCGTATCTAGTTATTTGTTCCACCTGCATATTGTCATGTGATTGGGTTAACAGTTTGTCAGACACAACATCTTTAACCTGAATGTGTTATGGATTGTGAATCTGTGGCTTTAATATTCGTACCCAATTTTGCTTTTTCTGATGCAATGTCTATGTGTATGTATTATGAAATTGTCCTACAGATAAGCTTTCAAATTATTGACAATAGATGTGCAAATAGATAAGCCGATTGTGTTAAAAAAATACCTTGCCTTGGCTGATAGTGTGAGGAATTAACCTGCTTTAGTGCACTTGGATGTCAATTACTTGTAGCTTCAGAGGCAGATGGATGTGTAATGATTGGTGTTTCGCTACAATCAGGTCCAACGCTATCTCCCGGCGGTGTCCTCCAAAACCAGGATCCCCTAATGATGCTCTGCATAATCCTTTTTTGGGTATGTTCAGCCTTTTGCACAATAATATTCTGATTACCTATACATGGAGTATTTGGTTGCATTTTCTGCAGAGATTTTGATATGAAAGCCTTATTTTCTGGTAGATGTGGTTCATTCTGTACCTCAGATAAAAGACTAGCATTTTATCCTAATGATTAACCAACTATCGATGAGTTAGGCATATACTCATAAACCATAAACTTTGTACTACTGTTTGGTTTTACCATTTTCTTCATAGAATTGTACATTCATGATTCATATGTTGTTCTAGCATGTTCTGAAAAATTATTTAGACATGGTCATATTATGCTTTTGGCAGCCTCCAGAAATGGAAAAGAAACAACATGAGATTTTTGGGTGAGCTTGAGTGCTTCATGCCATGGCGTGGATTGTTTTGTACTCCCTCCGTCCCATAATATAACAGTGTTTTTGACAGTACACTAGTATAAAAATGCTCTTATATTATGGGACGGAGGGAGTATATGCTATACAAATCCTCCCAGTGGATTCGAGAATAATATCACAATTGACCACCATCTGCACTACAGTCTATATGTCCGATCAAGTCTGCAAGTAGTTGATCACTTATTTTTTATTGGAAGAAACATATGTACTATTCTGTTTTTTTTTACTTGGGATGTCTTTATGGCGTTCACCAATAATTAACTGAGAGTCTGAAGCATTAGTCGTTTATATGATAGATCCTGTAGCAAATTTGCATTTGAGTTCATCATGACTTGTATGGTAACTTAACTGATTGTACATCCGAAATTTCTTTTGCATACAGCAACTGGAAAGTAGTACGGAATTATGTATCATACTGAGGTTCGATTAAGTTTGTATACGTCACTCAGTTCGTTTTAGTCGACCATTATTTATTTCTTCTGTATTATTCATGCTCTCATAATGCAAATATCCCAATTTTATTTTGCACCATCTTCACCTATTTTCTATTGTTTCTATTCATTCTACGTACCTGAATAGACAAGAAGTTCAGAATAAGCTACTCATTGCCAGTTCAGATAAGCTATTCATTGTCATCTTCACATATTTTATTTTGTAATGTTTTCTTGTATTTGTACAGAGTTGGCTGCTGACATACATTGTGGCCACTTACACAGAAGAAAAAGGACCCATCACTTGCAAGCTAGGTAAGATCCGTTCTTATGCTTTCACCGTGTTTCTTCAATGGGAATGGTTTGGCTCAACACAAACGGATTCATGCAATTTTGCAATTGAGATGTGATATATATATTTATTCTGAAATACTTAAACATGGTAACTATATGCTAATTGTTAGGTTGCTCTACTTATTTTTCTATCTGATACAATACAGAATGAAAGCTAAAAAACATCAACAGTGTCGTGCGGCCTTTCATAACACAAGTTTGTGTGTGTAGGTGCAAGCCTGCAACCCTTTTGTTTGTTCGCTCAAGGGGAAGGATTGGGGCATCCATTTTTGGTGTCTCCCGTCAGAAGTGCGGTGGTGGTGGCTGCTCTACGGTACACACCGACAACTTAGAGGATTTTTTATGAAGAGACTGGAGCATGCAAGAAGAAAATTGAGGGAGAGGTGTCGCAAGGTGGACATGAGAAGGCGGTGTGGGACAAGGGAGGACGCTACAGATTGCTCAATGGGGCTACTCCCTAATAGTTTCACATTATGTTGTAGAATTGTTATTTTTAGGGTCAATGTTCGAGACATTATATTTTAGACTAGTTACGACATTGATTGCAAGGTTGAGAATTGGGCAGCTAGATATTTTCACATTTTGTAATCTTTGAATCGTGTCCTTGTAAAGCAACATAGTTATTTTAATATATGAGACCTTTCTGTTTATTATACCGTGGCTTCAATGCACTATCAGTTTGACCTAACAATTTTGGATGGCCATATGCAAAATATCATTAATTGTTCATGCTATGTAGCAAAAATCATTTTGTGTAGGGCAATCACCAACGCATATGAAGTGTTGCGTGGATGTAGCTTTATACGTTGCTATCTTACAACGCTTATTTAGGTCGTTTACCAACGGAAGTATATACGTTGTTGTAGGCTCTTGCAACGCCACCAACGGCAACGCATATTAATCCATTGGTGTAGACCTTAGCATCGCTTATATGGACATACAACAACGCATTGATGTATTGCTGAAGGGGGGTTCTTGTTGTAGTGCGGGTAGGGAGGAGAAGAAGCGAGAAGATGACAGAAATGATCCGGAGATAAATAAAAAGACAAGATGTTGAGTCACCCTAAGGATGCGAGCCAGTGGCAAGCGTTGAACTCCGAACACCTAGAATTTGGGGACGATCCAAGGAACATCGTGCTGGGCGCGAGCACCGATGGAGTCAATCCGTTTGGCAGCCAGAGAAGCACACATAGCACCTGGCCTGTGTTTGTGTGGATGTACAACCTCCCCCCTGGTTGTGCATGAAGAGGAAGTACATTCACATGAGTATGCTAATTGAAGGGCCGAAACAACCAAGGAACGACATCAATCTGTATCTGGGGCTGCTGAAAGAGGAGCTAGACACGCTGTGGAAAACGCCAGCCAATACGTGGGACGCCACAGAGAAAGAATATTTCCATATGAGAGCCGCACTGCTCACGACGATGCACGACTATCTCGGTTACGGATATCTCGCGGGGCAGGTGGTCCACGGATTTTCTGGATGCGTCAGGTGCATGGATGACACAACGTATCGCCAGCTAGATAGAGATCCCGGGTCTTCGAAAACCGTGTTCATGGGACATTGAAGGTGGCTTCGCGACGATGACCCATGGAGAAAACGCAAGGATCTGTTCGATGGTGAAACCGAACCCCGAAGACGCCCGCGTACGAGGAGCGGCGAGGAAATAGACGAGCTGTTGAAAAATTGGAAAGATTGCCCACTGCCGGGAAAGAAGCAAAAGGCGCCAGAGCCGGGAAAGAAGCGAAAGGCGCTAGATCCGCTGCTGAAGGTATGGAAAACGAGGTCTGTTTTCTGGGACTTGCCGTACTGGAAGATCCGCCGTGTGCCTCATAGCCTTGATGTCGTGCATATCACGAAGAACGTGTGCGAGAGTCTGCTAGGTACCCTGCTCAAGATGCCAGAGAGGATCAAAGATGGGCCGAAAGCAAGGGCAGATTTGAAATCAATGGGCATCAGGGAGGAGCTTCACGCTAATGATGACGACACGAAAAGTCGTCGCAAAGGAAAAAAGGCCAAGAAGACCGGAAATGACTACCCTCCCGCGTGCTTCACTCTAAGTCAGGAGGAGATCGAGCAGTTTTTAACCTGCCTCGTAGGAGTAAAACTTCCTTATGGTTACGCGGGGAAGATAAGCAGATACCTAGACTCAGCGAAGCAGAATTTCAGCGGGATGAAGTCTCATGACTGTCACGTGCTGATGACACAGATACTTCCAGTTGCAATTTGTGGGATCATGGACGCGCACGTCCGTGAAACGCTATTTGTCCTATGCAACTTTTTCGACGTCATCTCTCGGAAGTCGGTTGGCGTGAGGCAACT
Organism: Aegilops umbellulata; assembly: GCA_032464435.1. Lineage (NCBI taxonomy): Eukaryota > Viridiplantae > Streptophyta > Magnoliopsida > Poales > Poaceae > Aegilops > Aegilops umbellulata. The sequence continues at coordinate 449,148,031 of CP136058.1, read as the reverse complement.
CAGAAGGCTATAGGAAGAGATTGTGGTGATACTATGAGAGCTTGAGATGTACTTCCCGCCCGCATACTTCGATGTTATGGTGCATCTGCTGGTCCATATCGTGGAGGATATCATCCAACTCGGGCCGACGTTCCTGCACAGCATGATGCCGTTCGAAAGGACGAATGGTGTCATCAAATGATACGTTCGCAACATGTCACATCCGGAGGGAAGCATAGCCAGGGGCTTTCTGACCGAAGAGTGCATCTCCTACTGCACGAATTATCTAGGCATCGACAATCCCGTTGGTCTACCCGTCAACAGGCACCTCGGCAGGCTCGCTGGATGGGGTCACTGCGAGGGTCGCCGCGAAATGCATGTCGACTTCGAGGGTCGACTCGCCGACTTTGAAAGAGCAAACCTAGTCGCGCTACAACACATAGACGTGGTCGATCCTTGGGTGGTAGAGCACAAAACCTTTATTGAGAAGACGTACAATGACCAAGGCCAACAGAGGACGGACGGAGATATAATCAAAGAGCACAACTCATGTTTCACGCGTTGGTTCAAGGAGAAGCTTCTGTTGTACCCTTTACATGAGGATTCTTCCGCGGAAGAAAAACTCATATTCGCCTTGTCACAGGGCGCCGAGCACAACCTGATGACCTATGAGGCGTACGATATCAACGGCTACATATTCTACATCGAGGACAAGGACATGAAGAGCGATGGTTATCAGAACTCCGGGGTAACGATGGAATCCTACACCGGTAATGACAAGGACAGATACTACGGAAGGATCGAGGAGATCTGGGAGCTGAGCTATGCTGGAGAGAAGGTCCTGATGTTCCGTGTCAGATGGGCCATGAGCGTCATAAAAGAAGACCGGTATTTTACCACCATGGTTATACCCGAAGCCAAATCCAAGACCGCGGGCGCAAACGTCACCGCGAAATATGAGCCATGGGTACTGGCTTCCCAAGTGAATCAATGCTTCTTCATTACCGACCCGTCAAAGCCCAGTCGTGTTGTTGTGAGGAGAGGCAAAAGAAAGATCATCAGAATGGATGGAGTCGCCAATGAGCAAGACTTCGACAAGTACGGCGATCCGAAGATGGAACATGACGACGACGATGAAGTGCCATACACCACAAGAAGAAGCAGGACCACCCTACCTAAAGGACGTCCGTTCAACAGAAGAACTCCATTTGCGAAAAAGAAGGGCAAGAAGATTGTGAAAAGAAAGCTAGCTAAGATCGATTGTATTTAAATCGTAGTCTTCATTTCTCGATTGTATTTCGACATTTTGAAATGATATTTCTTCTGTTCTAGTCCTCATGAATATTGAATTTGTTAATATTTTTTGAACTCATGAATATTTTTAAGTTTCATGGGCACTTTTTGAATTCATGAATATTTTTTCAAATTTGATGATATTTTTTCATATTCATGAATGTTTTACCAATTCACAAATGAATGCAACTAAAAATCCAAAAAAATATTGATGATATTTTTAAATAAAAAATTTGATGATATTTTCAAATAACAAATTTGATGATATTTTCAATTAAAAATAAAAAAACAAATTTGATGATATTTTCAAAAAATAATTGATGATATCTTTTGTTCTAGTCCTCATGAAAATAACAAATTTGATAAAAAAAATTATTAGATGCAACAAAAAACTAATGAAAAAAAAAGTTACTAATGGCGCACCAGAGGAGGATGCGCCATTGCTATCAGAAAAAAAAGAGTTACTAATGGCGCACCAGAGGATGGTGCGCCATTGCTATCAGTGTTTTTATGGCGCACCCCTAGATGGTGCGCTATTACTAACATTCCCCCCTCTAGCTGGATACCCCTTCACCCGATCCCCCTTCCCTCTCCCTCACCAGATCCCCATTCCCTCCCTCGCCACACCCGCTCCGACGACCCCCGCGCCTGCTCCGACGACCCCCGCGCCCGCTCCACACCCGCTCCGGCTCCCCTGTTGGGTAAGGCCGAGCCAGACCCCTATGCAAACCCTAGCACCTCCCCACTTCCCCTCCCCTCGCGCTGCTTCACCCAACTAGGTCGTCGCCGTCACCGCATCGTCCCCGCGACCATCGTCGTCCCCGCACCTGAAAGTGCTTTATATCGACTAGAGGGGGGTGAATAGGCGATTTTTATGAAATTCTTCACTGAGGAATTTGCTAGTGAGGAAATTCCTTAGCGAAGAACTACTTGCAGCGGAATAAGTACTCAGAAGTAAACATAACAGAATACATGCATGGTCATCATGATGAAATGAAGACAAACACAGAGTACAGAAAGCGTAAGCACATGATAGCACAAGATGAAGACAAACAGACTGAAGAAATTGAACTGAGGAAATTGAGAAAGTCTTCAGTAAAAGTCTTCAAACACAGATATGAACAAACACACAACACAGTAATGAGGAAATGAAAGTGTTGAGGAAATATAACCAGTTGGCTTGGTGAAGGCAATGATTTGGTAGACCAGCTCCAACTGCTGTCTCAGTTGTACATCTAGTTGGAGCGGCTAGGTATTTAAACCTGAGGACGCACAGTCCTCACCATATTCTCCTTGAGCTAAGGACACACAGTCCTCGCCCAATCACTCATGGTAAGTCTTCAGGTGACTTCCGAACCTTCACAAACTCGGTCACTCGGCGATCCACAATTCCTCTTGGATGCTCTAGACCATGACGCCTAACCGTCTGGAAGAAGCACAGTCTTCAAAGGTAACAAGCGTCGGATCCACGTAGGATCAATCTCTTCAGTGATGCTCAATCACTTTGGGTTTGTAGGTGTTTGGGTTTGGGTTTTTGGATTTTCCTCACTTGATGATTTTCACTCAAAGTCCTCAGAGGATGGGATGCTCTCAATTGACAAGTGTCAGTTTCTCGCGGAGCAGCCAACCAGCTAGTGGTTTTAGGGGGCAGCTATTTATAGCCTAGGGAGCAGCCCGACATGATAATACATAAATGCCCTTCAATGATATGACCGTTGGATGGATAAGATATTTTGGGACAGCTGGCGCGTAGCACAGCAACGGTCGGAAATTTGAGGTACAAATTCCTCAGGTCTATCATGTTCCTCACTGTGTAGGCAATCCGCACTGGCGAATTCCTAACTCCTCAGTCAGAACAAAGTCCTCAGTGACCAGAAGAACTGCGTCTCTGTCACTGAAGAAATTGACTGAACTGTATGAGATTTCCAATGGCTTCACTCGAAGGGATTGGTAGCTGTAGGATTTTGAGTTGAGCATCACATGGAAATTTTTCCTTAGTATTTCCTCGACCCCTTTTAACAGTACGGTGTTTCCTATGACTCAAGAAAGAGAAAATGAAACTACGAAAACAAAAGTCTTCACGCTTCATGTTCCTCAAATGAATTCCAAGTCTTCAAGGTTACATCAATTTCTTCACTTTCAAAGTCTTCAGAAAGTCTTCAGAATATCAAAGTCTTCAGTCGAAGAACTTCATTTTTAGGGGTCGACTTTCTCTGTAAATATCAAACTCCTCATAGACTTATAGACATGTGTACACTCATAAACACATTAGATCCTTAACATATAAGTCTTCAATCCACCAAAATCACTAAGGGGCACTAGATGCACTTACAATCTCCCCCTTTTTGGTGATTGATGACAATAGTTAAGTTTTCAACGGGGATAAACATATGAAGTGTAAATACTGATATTGAGGAATTTGATTGCAAGATATAGAAGAACTCCCCCTGAAGATGTGCATAGTGAGGAATTTGCTTTTGAAGCAATGCACACTTGAAGAGTTGAATCATGGAGATCTCCCCCTATATCTTTGTAATTCATACATGCATTTTACATATAATATGAAGAATTTGAAATGCATGATGAAATATGGTGACTGATGTAATTCAGCATGCGTGCAGTAATATTAACGAGGAATAAGCATGCAGAATAACGTTGCAGAAGTATCAGACCACCATCAGGTTTAAGTTTACAACTCGATCCAATAAAAGTTTCGGAAGAACGAGAGTTGTAACTTAGCAAAAAAACGCCCATATAATAGACCCGTTTGAAGACTAACTCAAATTTCTCCCCCTTTGTCATCGAATGACCAAAAGGGTCGAAACTGAGGACTAACGCCCCTGAAGATAATCAAGTTGATGAAGGAGCGCCAGCGTTGTCGGGCTCGGTTGTTGAAGTAGGGCCTGCCGCGGTGTCGTCCAAGTCTTCATTTTCATCAGTGTCACGCGATCAAGAATAGGAGCTGGCCACCAAAGAAGGAACCTTGACCTTCTTGTATTTCTTCGGAGGAGGTGCAACCCAGTCAAAGTCTTCCTTGAGACCCATTTTCTTCAGATCTTCAGCGCTGTAGACATGAGACAGAACAGCCCTGGTACGGTTGATGGTTCCATGGAGGTAGTAGTGGTTTTTCTTCACTGCATTGTGTGTTGAAGTCATGTTGTGAAGAATTGAACCAAACTGACGCTTGACCCATTTATGATTGCGATCAACCTTCTGATGAAGACTGAGGAGTAACTCACGATCAGTCATCACCCTAGGTGCTGTGGCTTGAGGATTTTTCTTGGCATTGTTGGCGGCAGAGTCATGTGTGGCAGAGTCATCATTGGTGGAGTAGGATGCAGCCTTGCGAAACTGACCATCCAATGGACGAATGCCTTCATCTATCACAGCAATTGCCTTGCCTTTGTCATCAGCTGAGGAAAATGTCCTTTTGAGGACTTCAATTGGAGGCAAGTAGCTGCAGTGGTTCAGAGTGTCAGCTTTGTAGTTGAGTGAAGACCTTGTCCTGATGAATCTCATAATCCATGGAGCATAAGGTTTCAGCTCAAATGGTGACATGGCAATATTGGCCAGAGTCCTCATGAAGAAATCATGGAAGTTGACCGGAACACCATGACAGATGTTGAAAAGCATATTTCTTCATGATGCCAACGACTTCTTCGTCATTTGAGTCGTGGCCTTTGATAGGACTCATAGTCTTCGACAGAATACGATAAACAGTCCGAGGCACATACAGTAATTCCTTGACGAGGAAATTGGTTCGAGGGGCCTGCCCTGGCTTCAAAGGCTTCATCAAAACTTGCATGTAGTGATTTGGAAGCTCAGGTTCACTATAGACACAACGTGCATCTTCAAGGGGAGGACTGAGTGGTAGGGCACGAAGCAATTCCGAAGCTGGTGCCTTGTGATGAGTATTTTCGGACATCCAGTCGAGCATCCACGAATTCACATCTTCAGAATCTCTTGTGATGTGCAGCGTTGCATAGAACTGAAGAATGACTTCTTCATTCCAATCACATATGTCAGTGCAGAAGTTTAACAGCCCAGCATCGTGAAGAACACTGAGAACTGGCTCGAAGCACGGCAAAGACTCCATGTCTACGTGAGGAATATGTGCATGATCGAAGACTTTGTCATTGTTGAACAGCACTGAGGAATAGAAGTTTGCTTAACTAGCAGTCCAGAAACACCTCTTCCTTATGCGAGCAGAGTCATATGGATTGTAATCAGTGAAGAATACATGCTCGCCAAAGAAGCCTTCAGCCTTGAACTTTTGCTTCCTTGAGAACGGATCCTTTGGCTTTGGCAGAGGGGTGTCAGTGATTTGCATCACAATCTCAGGAAGCGCGAGCTCAGGTTCACCAGGCTGAGGAATTTCTGGTTCCTCTTCAGGTGTAGTCTGACTTGTCAGATTTTTAGCAGCAGCAGTTTCTTCAGCACTAGTGGCTGGAATTTCTTCATGGACAGACGAGGTGGGATGAGTTTCTTCAGAGCCCATTTGAACTGTTGGTCCACGGGAGTGAGGAATTTGCTGTAGTGGGGTGAAGAGTGGAGAATTGGGATGCCGACTTTCCCAAAATTTATCATTCATCACTGGTGTTGTGCTTCCAATGTCCACGTCTTCATCTTGTAATTCTTCAACACCAGCCTCTTCAGCTGTGAACTGAGGCATTGGTGAGGATACAACAGGTGTGGAAGGGATCGTATCCACTTCAATTTCTTCATCAATCTGCTCTGACGAAGCAACAGATTGAGTTTCTTCATCAGATCCTCTTGGGATCTCATATTCTTCACCAAAAGGAACAAGGTCCTTTGATGGCATGGTTGAAATCGGAATAGCATCGATAGGATTTTCGTAAGAGCTGGTCATAGGCTTCATCTTCTTTGGAGCTGAAGATTCTGAAGCACTTGATGCTTTCCTTTTCTTCACAGCAGCTCGCGCTGCAGCCTTGGTCTTCTTCACATCTGATGCAGATGGAAGGATAGGAATTGGTGTAGGCGCAGGTGGAGCTGAGGAATCTGTTTGTATTTCTTCAGGCGCAACTGATGCAGTTGCCCTGACTTCTTCAGTTTCTTCAGGCGCACCACTAGTGGATGCATTGACAATTTCTTCAGCGGCTGGAATGGAGTCATCAGCCCTGGAACTAGCATTTCTTCAGAAGCCTGAAAGTCATTAGCGGTGCTGGCATGTTCTTCAGTGGGCTGAGCAGAAGCTTCAGCTTGAGGAACTTCTTGTTGCGATGGGGCTGCAACATTTGTGAACTTTTCAGCCAGTTTCACAAACCTGACTTTGGCTCCTCGTTCAGAAGTTGCCTTGGTCTTCAATAGAGTGGGGCCAGATGAAGAATTTGGTGCAGCTGAGGAACTTGCTGAGACACCAGAGGCAATTGAGATGCCTGCAGTCCTTTGGAACGAGGCCAGATGCACAGGTGCTGAGGACTTTGTCGGAACAGCTGAAGACTGTGGAGGAGGTGCTGAGGATTTTGGAGGAGCAGGAGCAGCATGAGGAATTGGTCTTGAAGATTTTGTAGTTCCTGGCCGTGAGGGCGCAGCTGAGGAACTTGGCCGTGAGGGCACTGTTGGTGAAGAACTTGGTTTACGAGCAGGCTTCTTAGGCATAGATTTCCTCGTCTTGACAGAGGCCTCAGTGGCAGCAGCAGCAGCAGAATCTTCGTTGAATTTCCTCACTGCTTCTCTGGCTTGTCTAGCCAATTTGGCTTGCGTCTGGCCCATTCTTCAGGAAAGTCCTCACCGCGTTTAACGCTAGTGGGATCAGCCACTTGGCCAGGTGCCAGTGGAAGTCTTGGGCATGGAGGGTTGAGAGCGAATTTCTTCATATACTTTGGAGTAACATATCTGTACTCCCTCCATTCTCTTGCCCATCTCCGTTCTATCCTCTGAATGCGCACCTTGCGCTGATTTTTGTTTTCTTTGCCAAACTTGGCTTCATCAGGTGTGCAGTACTCTTTGTAAATGTCCTCAGGGATCTCAAACGCAGTCATAACCTCAGGTTTCTTTCCTCCTTTCTGTGATTTCTTACCATCTGCCATATTCTTCAGCTGAGGAATTTGAACAATTGAATTTTCTGAAGAAGTATACAGTTTTTCTTCGAGGAACGCTGCAAATGAGTTAAGTTGATGAGAACCTAGTGATTCAGCAGCGGACATGAGTACCTGTGAACAGAATATAGTTGCTAGGAATTTGGAGAGGTCATATCGTTCTCAGAAGGTTTTTCAAAAAGAACAAGTTTGAGGAATTTGACCAGATGAGTCTTGAAGAATTTCACTAAGCGTGCTTTGTCTTAGGTTCCAGAGTTGTATAGATCGAAGATCCACACAACTGAGGAATCTTGAAGAAAATGATGCTTAGAGAAATGAATCAAGAACAGATGACGTGTGAGGTGTTTTAGTGTGTGAAGATTTGAATAATAAAACACCTTTGAAGATTTTGTAGAGAAATTTTGAATCAAAGAGGGCAGTAAAAGTAACTTTTAATTACCCTGAATGAAGAACACGATGAACAAAGAGGTGAAACAGTGAAGTTTGTCGGTGTAGATCTTCCATGCCCTAACTCGGCGGAGGAAGACGGCTACGGTGGCGGCGGAGGTGAAGATTTCCGCGGTCGGCGCGAGTACGACGGCGACGAGGTTGAGGCAGTGAAGCTCTTACTCACCGGCGACGATGGAGTAGCGGCGGCGCTAGGGTTTGAGAAGCTCGAGCGCGAGAGAGAGATCGAGCGGAGTAAAGGAAGTGAGGAAGGGGTGAGGGGGTATTTATAGTGGCAGTGAAAAACTGTTCGCCCGAAGATTTGGGACGAATGTGCCCCTGACGCTTCTCCTTCGCACGACATGTGTCACCCACGTACAGAGAGGTGGAGATCGTGTAAGATCGTGGGTGAATAAAAATTGCATCGTGGGATGCGGAACGGTTTAAGCGGCAAAACCGAAAATTTTGATAAGATTAGTTTAAAAGTTCCGTTCGCAATTTCTTCAGCTGACAAGGATACAGTGAAGATTTTGAACGAGTTTCAAATAGAACGCACATGAAGAATTTGTGAATAGATTGGATTGAGTATAGCATAGAGGGGGAAGGGTCTGATCACATTCACTTAGCAGAAAAACTAGCTTGAAGAAATAGCCATAAGTGAATGCTGTAGAGGGCATAAACTCATATATATATATATATATATATATATATATATATATATATATATATATATATATATATATATATATATATATATATATATATATATAGCCAATGAAGAAAAACGACGGAACAAGTGAAGATTTTGCAAAGTTGAAGAATTTGAACAACTGAGGAATTTCAAAACTGAGGAAAAACTCAAATTGAAGATTTTCAACTTTTGTGGTGGCGTGACCCACCGTATAAGAATGCTGATTTCAGACACCGCATACAATTTTCGTAGGGTTCTGAGAATCAAATTCTTCACACTTAGAGTGTTATTCTTCATTGATTGAAGAAAAACGTTTCTTCATGTGTTGCACATCTAAGTCATCAATTTTGCATAAGTGTTAGGATGAGTGCCTTTTCAAAGTACATTCGAAGACTCTAAGATATTTAGCTCACACCGCAACTTGCTAAATCTCTTCTCATCCAAGGGCTTAGTGAAGATATCGGCTAGCTGTTCTTCAGTCTTCACATGCTCAATAGAAATGTCTCCCTTCAACACATGATCACGAAGAAAATGATGACGAATCTGAATGTGCTTTGTCTTCGAGTGCTGAACTGGGTTGTGAGCAATCTTGATAGCACTCTCATTGTCACAGAGGAGAGGCACATTCTTCACGTTGACGCCATAGTCCTTGAGTGTTTGCTTCATCCATAGAAGTTGAGCACAGCAAGAACCAGCAGCAATGTACTCAGCTTCAGCAGTAGACAGTGATACGCAGTTCTATTTCTTCGAGGACCAACAGACCAAAGATCGTCTGAGGAAATGACATGTACCAGATGTTGACTTGTGGTCCACACGATCACCAGCATAGTCAGAGTCAGAATATCCAATGAGGTCAAAATCCGAGCCCTTGGGATACCATAATCCTAGTGTTGGTGTGTGAGCTAGATATCGAAGAATATGCTTCACAGCCTTATGGTGTGATTCCTTCGGTGCAGCTTGAAATCGGGCACACATGCAAACACTAAGCATTATATCTGGCCTAGATGCACATAAGTACAATAAAGAACCAATCATGGAGCGGTATACCTTATGATCGAAGTCAATACCATTTTCATCAGTGCATAGATGACCATTTGTGGGCATAGGAATCTTGATGCCTTTGCAATCTTGCATGCCGAATTTCTTCAGGACATCCTTGAGGTATTTCTCCTGAGATATGAATATGCCATTGCGTTGTTGACGAATTTGAAGACCTAAGAAGAATTTCAACTCTCCCATCATATACATTTGATATTCTTCACTCATCATATAGCAAATTCATCACTATAACGTTGGTCAGTACAGCCAAAGATGATATCATCAACATATATTTGGCACACAAACAGTTCACCATCATAAGATTTAGTAAAGAGAGTGGGATCGAGTGAACCGGGTGTGAAGCCATTCTTCATGAAAAATTCCTTCAAAGTATCATACCACGCCCGTGGGGCCTACTTGAGGCCATAGAGGGCCTTATTGAGTCTGAAGACTTTGTCAGGATTCTTTGGATCTTCAAAACCTGGGGGTTGAGCAACATATACTTCTTCCTCAAGCTTACCATTGAGGAATGCACTTTTCACATCCATTTGATATAAGATGATATCATGATGGTTAGCATAAGCAAGCAATATGCGAATAGCCTCAAGTCTAGCAACAGGTGCAAAAGTTTCATCGAAATCAACTCCTTCAACCTGTGTGTAGCCTTGAGCTACTAACTAGACGTGCCTTATTCCTCACCACAAGGCCGTTTTCATCTTGATTGTTGCGATAGATCCACTTTGTGCCAATGATATTATGCTTGCGAGGATCTGGACGGTTGACCAGTTCCCAGACATTGTTGAGCTTGAACTGATGTAATTCTTCTTGCATGGGCCTGAATCCACTCGGGCTCTAGAAATGCTTCATCTACCTTAGTGGGCTCTGTGATAGAGACAAAAGCAAAGTGCCCACAAAAGTTAGATAGATGTGAAGCTTTTGAGCGTGTGAGAGGATCTGGTGCTCTAATGTCATCGATGATCTTCCCCACTTGCACCTCTTTTGCAACGCGAGGATGAGCTGGTTGTCGTTGAGGAATTTGATCAACATTTTCTTCAGCATCAATTTCCTCAGCATTTTCTTCAAGTGCATCAGCTCGACGTTCTTCACGTTCTGGAATGGATTCTTCAGCAGATTCTTCAGTAGGAATGACATCTTCAGTAGCCTTGATCTTGATAGAATCTTCAGGTGCTGGTTCATCTAACACAGAAGGTAGGTGCTCTCTTTGCGAGCCATTAGTTTCATCGAACCGCACATCTACAGTTTTAACATCTTGTGAAGAACATTGTTGAAGACTCTATAGGTGTGCGTGTCCTTTCCGTAACCAAGCATAAAACCTTCATGTGCTTTCGGTGCAAATTTAGAGTTGTGATGAGGATCTCTTATCCAGCATTTAGCACCGAAGACTTTGAAATAACTCACATTGGGTTTCTTGTCAGTGAGGAGTTCATAGGCAGTCTTCTTGAAGAATTTGTGAAGATATACTCTATTGATGATGTGGCACACAGTATCAATTGGATCAACCCAGAAACGACGAGGTGTTTTGTACTCATCGAGCATAGTGCGAGCCATCTCAGCAAGAGTCCTGTTCTTGCGCTCCACGACGCCATTCTGTTGAGGAGTATAAGGAGCAGATAACTCATGAGTAATACCAAGTTTATCAAGATAGTCATCGAGACCCGAATTCTTGAACTCAGTGCCATTGTCACTTCTGATGTGCTTGATCTTCACACCAAAGTTGGTTGAAGCCCTCGAGGAAATTGTTTGAAGACTTCCTGCACTTCATGTTTGTAAGTAACAAGGTGTACCCATGTGTAACGAGAATAATCATCAACAATAACAAAGCCATATTGAGATGCTTCATTTGAAATGGAAGAATAATGATTAGGACCAAAGAGATCCATGTGAAGCAATTCAAATGGACGAGTAGTGGTCATGATAGTCTTCGCTGGATGCTTGGCCTTGGTCATCTTTCCAGCTTCACAGGCACCGCATAAGTGATCCTTGAGGAATTTGACATTCTCAATGCCAATGGCATGCTTCTTCTTCGCAAGCGTGTGCAAATTCCTCATGCCTGCATGACCAAGTCGTCGATGCCATAACCATCCTTCTGAAGCTTTTGCAAGTAGGCACACGGCTGGTTGTGAGTCTGCAAAGAAATCAACAATATACAAGTCTCCTCTCCTAAAGCCTTCGAAGACTTTGGAATTGTCAGCTTCCATAATCACAACACAACGATACTTGCCAAAGACAACAACCATATCAAGATCACAAAGCATTGATACAGACATAAGGTTGTATCCTAAGGAATCAACAAGCATGACTTTGTCTATGTGTCGATCCTTTGCGATAGCAACCATACCTAGACCCAATACCTGACTTTTGCTTTTGTCAGCGAAGATGATATGCTTCAGATGTGATGACGATAAGGGAGCATCTATCAATAGATTCTTGTCACTAGTCATGTGATTTACATCCACTATCGAGGACCCACTCAGTGGCTTTGGGTTGATCATCCTGCAGATGAATTAGTGCAGCTTACGAACTCATATACTTCATCAGTGAAGAATATGATATCAAATTCATCAGATCAATTTCATCAAGCAGTAAGACAGATAAAGCAGTGTGAGTACGTGTGAAATGAAAATTCATTTCTTCATGATTAGCCTGCGTCCTTTCAGGCAATTTGTCAGGTCCCCAACAAATTATTCAGATGTTTAAGCACGTCTGGAGACCTGACCCTGCAGAAGAAATTAGTTCTTTTTCTTCACCACCCACATTTGAAGGGGTGGCAAAGAGTTCATCACTCTACGAGCTCCATATGAGAATGGTGGCATAGAGGCCAAACCATTTTGTTTCACATAAGAGGGATTAGGGTAAGCATATGCATAAGCAGAGAAATTCTTCGAGGACTTATGAACATAATGATTAGAAGAATAATGCTCATATTCATAGCCCTAGGCTCTTCCCTATGAAACAGAGTTGTTAGCACGATGATATTCATATGAGGACTTTGAGGAATTTGATCCACGTGAGGAATTTGGTCTGGGGTTCCTATTCTTCATAGGTGGTGTCATGAGGACATTCACCTAAAGACTTTCAAGGCACTTTTTGGTAACCCAGATTTTCTTCATGGGGGAACCATTCCTGCAGTTAGTGCCAACATATCTAGCAAATACTTCACCATTCTGATTTTTGAACAGTTTATAGTTGGAGTCAAATGACTCATCAGAAGAATGAGAAGATTCACATGTATAGCCAGATAAATTAGATGGATCAACTGGAGGTCCCTTTGCAGCAACCCATGAGGTTTTGGGGTACTGCTCAGGCTTCCAATATGTACCATCAGCATTGAGTTTCCTCTCAAAGGCAATACCCTCTTTCCTAGGGTTCCTGTTGAGGATCTGCTTTTTAAGCACATTACAAAGAGCCTGATGCCCTTTGAGGCTTTTGTACATGTCTGTCATGTACAATTCCTTCAGCCCTGCATCGTTAGTGATACTAGCAATGTCCTCAGATGAGGAATTAGTGATAGCAGAGACATGTGAAGAATTTGTAACATTAGAAGCATTTGAACATTCAGGTGAAGAATTAGCAGATTCTCGTTCAATGCATTTCAAACATGGAGGAACAAATTCTTCCTGAGCAGCGCTGATTTATTGAGCAAGTAATGAATCGCGCTTCTTCTGAAGATCTTCATAACTCACTCTTAGCTTCTCATGATCAGACAAGAGAGAGTTATGCTGATCTTGAAGTGAGTCATACTTAGAATGAAGTCTCTGAAGACTTTCAGCCAAAGCTTTTGACTGATCCATTTCTTCACCCAACATATCATTGCTCTTACTTAGCATGTTGTGATCCTTTTCCAAAGCCCTTTGTTGTTTAGCAGCAAGGGAAGCAAGTTTGACATAACTGGGTCCAAATTCATCACCAGATTCATCATCACTGGATTCAGATAGATAGCATTCAGTTACCTGTTCACCATCTGCCATAAGACATGGTGAGGAGGATAATGATTCTGGTTCAAATGTCATTGACTTGAGAGATTCCTTGAAGTCCTCAAACCAAGGATCGTGACAGGTTCGATGGCCTTCATAGACATCGGAGAGACGGTCCCAGATAAGCTTCGCATGATCGAGATGCATGACGTTCCTGAACTAATTTCGAGATAGACAGGAGCAGATGACATCCTTCGCCGTGAGGTTGAGAAGGGTGTACTTGCGAATGTCATCAGCTTCCGCCATCTTGCACAGATCGGTCAGACCAATCTCAGTGACGGTCCACAGCTCGCTGTTCATCGTCATGAGGCGCTTCTTCATCATGGCCTTCCATTTGGGATACTCGTGACCGTCAAAGATAGGGCATGTCACTTTCTTCATACCTGCGGTTGACATAACTAAAACTCCAGGCGGTTAAACCAAAATCACACAGAACAAGGGAGTACCTTGCTCTGATACCAATTGAAAGTGCGTTATATCGACTAGAGGGGGGTGAATAGGCGATTTTTATGAAATTCTTCACTGAGGAATTTGCTAGTGAGGAAATTCCTTAGCGAAGAACTACTTGCAGCGGAATAAGTACTCATAAGTAAACATAACAGAATACATGCATGGTCATCATGATGAAATGAAGATAAACACAGAGTACAGAAAGCGTAAGCACAGGATAGCACAAGATGAAGACAAACAGACTGAAGAAATTGAACTGAGGAAATTGAGAAAGTCTTCAGTCAAAGTCTTCAAACACAGATATGAACAAACACACAACACAGTAATGAGAAATGAAAGTGTTGAGGAAATAGAACCAGTTGGCTTGGTGAAGACAATGATTTGGTAGACCAGTTCCAACTGTTGTCTCAGTTGTACATCTGGTTGGAGCGGCTAGGTATTTAAACCTGAGGACACACAGTCCCGGACACACAGTCCTCACCGTATTCTCCTTGAGCTAAGGACACATAGTCCTCGCCCAATCACTCGTGGTAAGTCTTCGGGTGACTTCCGAACCTTCACAAACTCGGTCACTCGGCGATCTACAATTCCTCTTGGATGCTCTAGACCATGACGCCTAACCTTCTGGAAGAAGCACACTCTTCAAAGGTAACAAGCATCGGATCCACGTAGGATCAATCTCTTCAGTGTTGCTCAATCACTTTGGGTTTGTAGGTGTTTGGGTTTTTGGATTTTCCTCACTTGATGATTTTCACTCAAAGTCCTCGGAGGATGGGATGCTCTCAATTGACAAGTGTCAGTTTCTCGCGGAGCAGCCAACCAGCTAGTGGTTGTAGGGGGCGGCTATTTATAGCCTAGGGAGCAGCCCGATATGATTAGACATAAATGCCCTTCAATGATATGAGCGTTGGATGGATAAGATATTTTGGGACAGCTGGCGCGTAGCACAGCAACAGTCGGAAATTTGAGGTACAAATTCCTCAGGGCTATCATGTTCCTCACTGTGTAGGCAATCCGCACTGGTGAATTCCTAACTCCTTAGTCAGAACAAAGTCCTCAGTGACCAGAAGAACTGCGTCTCTGTCACTGAAGAAATTGACTGAACTGTATGAGATTTCCAATGGCTTCACTCGAAGGGATTGGTAGGTGTAGGATTTTGAGTTGAGCATCACATGGAAATTTTTCCTTAGTATTTACTCGACCCCTTTTAACAGTGCGGTGTTTCCTATGACTCAAGAAAGAGAAAATGAAACTACAAAAACAAAAGTCTTCACGCTTCATGTTCCTCAAATGAATTCCAAGTCTTCAAGGTTACATCAATTTCTTCACTTTCAAAGTCTTTAGAAAGTCTTCAGAATATCAAAGTCTTCAGTCGAAGAACTTCATTTTTAGGGGTCGACTTTCTCTGTAAATATCTAACTCCTCATAGACTTATAGACCTGTGTACACTCATAAACACATTAGATCCTTAACCTATAAGTCTTCAATACACCAAAATCACTAAGGGGCACTAGATGCACTTACAGCACCCCACCAAGGATTCCAGGAGCTCTGCAGTGTTCTTCTACGCCATCTACGACCACCCGTTCGAGCTCGACGACTCTGCATCGTGCGGATCGATGTCTTCTTCCACCTCCGGCCACCGCGGCCTCACCGTCGATCCGCGTCACCTCGTCAACCCCGGCCCCGCACGAGCTCGCCATCGTCTTCCTCTCAGTGAGCTGCACCGGTTCCCCTTCCCCCCCTTCGATTTAGTCGCCGTAGACTGTCGCACCACCACGCCCCAGCTCCTGGTTGCTGCCCCCCATGGCCGTGCTCCCCTCGGCCCCTGGCCGCGCCCTGGCCCCGCCCAGGCGCACTCACGGCACCGCTACCGCGCCTCCACTATGCTCTCGCCGCGCCCAGCCGTATCGCCCAATTTGGATTACGACCGGAGATGGGGAGCAATGTTACTTTATCATGCTAGTTCAGATCGGTTCCTCTGTTCCGTCACCTGCGTTGCTCTTGCTCTCTTGTTATACTCTGTCAATTCTTGGCCCTCTGTCAGTTCTTGTTGGCCCTCTGTCAATTCTTGAGTTCCAGGGTCCATTAATTCTTGACTTCTTGTTGTACCGGTTAGGCGTGTGTGTTCTTATCCTAGATGCAGAGACGGGGTGATTGTTCTGATGGTGTATACTTCTTATGTTCATTCCAATTTGTTTCTTTTTACCATGCTTTGCTTGTGTGTTCCTGCTGCTTGACTAATTGAACACCTGCTGTTGCTACTGTGGGACAATGTTCCTTCTTTTCTTCCTGATGTTGCTATTTTCATTGAAGTACTCACATGTGTTCTAGATGAGTTGCTGCTAGTTAGTTCCCCTTAGACTACATTCTAGATTGCATAGCATAACTCCAGAATTTTGTCGTTGCACACCTGCGCATATATTTCTGCTGTGAGCATAACTCCAGAATTTATTTATCTATGATTCGTATTGGGTTAATAATCTGCAGCTAGTTGTATTTTTAATTCACTAGACTTTTACTTATACATGAGAGAAGTGGGAATCTAAGTCAATAGGAGCTAAACTCAACCCTTGGCTTGTTACGTGAGCTCAAACTAGTACCTAGTGAGTGTTTCATGTACTGAACTTGGATTTCCGGTGTTTTTGTAACATCCATGTAAGGTGCATAGCAGTCCTATTTTATGCTAGATCCTTTGTTTAACCAAATTAGTTAGGGATGATAACCCATTCATGAGCAATATTGCGAGATGTTGGTTGCCTTTTAGAGAAAATCTGGATCGTGGGGTGACTCTGGCTGTAAACTGAACTTGGTTCGGTTAAAAACTGCACTGTCAAATCTGGACAGCAAGCTTATATCTGAAAAATGAGTTAGCTAGGCTCAGAATTTTGAGTTTGCCCCTTTACATAAGTTTTAGATAAAGTTTCAAGGTTTCTTTAGAGTATTTATTTGTGTCGTTTGGATGTACGGTTTGAGAGCAGCTATCAGTTTAGTTTGCTGTCCTGAAATATATGTTCCTGGGTACAGTATTTTGATATGGGAGATTAGGCCTTGTTAGAGGTGGTATTAAAATAAAGTTACAACATGAAAATTTTAGAGGCTGTTTTGTAGATACTTAAAACAGATATCACTTGTCAGGTTTCGTTGGGTATATTAAATCCTATGAAATTATCAAAGTGGGTTGTACTATGTTGGACAGAATTTTATGTTTGGACTTGGGTGAATGTAACCAGACTTATACTCTCAGATTTTGTCATAGTTGATGGTGTGAGGACTTATAATGTGATAAAGTATATACGTTGTTGCAACACCTCCATATGAAAGTAGAGGCACATTGTGGTGCTAGTTTGCTGGGTTTTGTCTCCGACCATCGTGTCGTGATGATTTTGCAGGTACCCCGAGAGGCCCTTGAGTTTGCCGGAATGTCGATTAACTTCCGTTCCGGCAAATTCGGGTACTCCATATGTCCTATTTTCAGCAAAGGTCATGCTGAAATTTTCCGTGAATTTTAGCATGACTTTGCTAAAAATAGGACATATGGGGTACTTGCGACTAATGCATGGGCCGGGGTATCTTAGTACTTAATTAAGTAGGATAAAATGCCTCTTGTGTTATGCATGGGCCTTAGCGTCGACAAACCCTAAATGATAAAACCTTGGCTTTTAGGGTACCTCAGTGTCGATAAAAACCTAAATGTTGAAAGCTTAGGCTTTTAGGGTGCCTCGGCGTCGAAAAAAACCTAAATGATAAAAGCTTAGCTTTTAGGATGCCTCGGTGTCGACAAACCCTAAATGATGAGACCATGATCTTGTTTCTTGACAATAACTAACTTTTTGACCATTTTTTTTCCTATTTAGAGCAAAACATGGCCCACAATGATGAGGCCGGCGGTTCAGGCAAGGCATTCTGAGAGCTGTCCCAGGAGATGGAGGAAGAACCTCACCGCTATGAGGACGCCGTGGAAGACACGGATCCCGACTACACAACCCCTAGTGGCGTCGGGGATGACACCACTGATGGTGCCGCCAAGGATGCCACCACTGATGATGGCGGCGCACGCACAGATGGCAGCCAACCGAAGAGGCAACGGAAGGACCGGCGCCCGAACATGCTCGGCACCGTCAAGGAGGAATTTACTGAAGTGTCCTCTGAGGGGCATCCAACGGCACCCAAAGAAATAGTCAAGGGGTACGCGGGACAGTTCAGTTCATTCTTCGGAGCACCGACTCGATCAACACCGAGAACCTAATGCATCGTGACCGAGGGAATTTGCGCAATCTCCTCTTCACGAAGCTGCACGAACGATACAAGTTCCCCGGTGACTTCGCAAACACACGCCTCACAGGGAATAAAGTGAACAGTGCCGCCCTCACGAAGATGAGCAAGGCCCTGGCTACTTGGAGAGGCGTGGTGAAGAGCATGATTGAAAAAGGTGATAGTTATGAGAAGATCAAAGAGAAAAATCCTTCGATCAGCGAAGATTACTACCGGAGTTCAAGATCAAGGGCGAGAGCAACGCATCCGAGGAATCAAGTCGGTGGGGGAAAGATATGCGGGACTTGAACTTAGGGGTCCACAAACTTGGTCCCGACGATTACAGAGTGGCGGAACCTATATGGGACAAGGAGGACGCGGAGCGTGCCGAGCAAGGCCTGCCGCCCCGCTCTGAGAAATACCGTGACAAGTAGACCAGGAACTATGTTAGGGCCCGGTACAAGATTGACCCGATAACCAAGGAGCTTACCACGGATCCGAAGACCAAGGCGCTTGAGAAAGTTCTGGTAAGGAATACACTCCCACGTAATTAGCTCCATATATGGTTGCATTCTAGTTAATGAAGCCAAATTTCTAAATAGTTCACGTTCCTTCCGCAGGACAATGAAAGCAGTAGCGCGGGGTCGTCTCAGAGCTCCCCTCTCGACACCCCTTTAAATAGGGCGTTGAACATAATGAAAAACAAGGATAAGCTTAGTAAGCCGTCGTCAGCTGGTCGTGTGGCCGGCAAAGGCTTGTCCACGAAATGGTCGGAATACTATACCGCTGGGCGAAAGGAGAGAAAGACCAGCTCGGAAAGCCAGCAGCGCGAGGTTGAACCACTCAAGGCACAAGTGGCACTGATTCCGAAGATGGTCGAAGAGCAAGTGCAATACCAACTGGGAGCGACGATCACCGCCATTATGCCTACCTTGGTTTCTGGGCTGCAGGCGTGGGTGACGGGCGGCCAACAGGGGCCGCCCCCAATTCCCAGCTTCACGGGCAGCAACTCGCGCAACGCGTCGGCGGCGCCATTGGTGTCTCCGACGGAGGCGCCATTGGTGTCTCCCGCGGTGGCGCCATTGGTGTCTCCGCCGGAGGCGGCATTGGTGTCTCCCGCGGCGGCGCCGACATTGCAGCTTAATGCACCCGGGTGTGGGAAGAATACGTCGGCCGGCACCTCAGCAGCAAGCGGCCCCTCCGTCAATTGCACGGCCGCCGTTGGCGGTGCCTCGACATTAGCCGAGCTCGACGCCATCACGGTAACTAATTAAGCCTCTCGACCGATGACTTCATCTCCTTGCCTTTGACTGGGCATCCCTGACGCCCTACATGTTTTCGCTGGGCGCCGCCGACGTTTCATGCATTCTCCTACACTTCATGAACGACGAGTTGGTCGATGTCGCCAAAGGCAGAATCGTTCAACCGGGCAACCGCGTGTTCCACGGTAATCCGATGCCACCCACCATTTATAGGGTTCAACTGGTTCGGGTGCTGTAGGGCTTCGACGACATGTTACCTCCGTATCGACCCCATGGGGCCGACGAAGATGATGTGATGACCCTCAACGCCTGAATAAGCTGGCCCATGCTTTGGCCGAAGAGCCAGATTCGTTTGGGGGCGGGGGACACCACCCCACAGACAACACCGCCAGTCGTGCCGGCCAAGCCATGGCAAGACCCCGCAACGCTACCGGACATGCCGGACGTGCATATGGCACAGGATCCGGACATGCATATGGCACAGGATCCGGACGACGACGACGACGATGACGGTACATTTACCAACGTCGATAAGTACTTCAACAAACATGGGTACGATGACCTATTCTTGGGGCCTCCTTCTCAAGAACCCAACCCTGCAAAAGACGATCGCGATCTAGCTGGTACCACGCAGAAACCCAATTGCAACAGGCGTCGTCTAGCATTCAGTTCTCAGGAGACGCCTCCAGCTGCCGCCTTCACCGAGCCTCAGATAGCCGAGGTGCGAAATATTAAAATCCCCAACACACTCAAGAAGGCGGTCTCTGAGCAGAACTCGATCCCATTATAGCAGAAGAAGAAGGGACGGAAAAGAAAGACTAACAAGGGTGCGAGCCAGCCGGCACCAAGTACGATCCGTGCTCAGGAAGGCCCACCTTCACCTAAGGATATCTCGAGGAGGGTGCATGTGGCGGGTAGGCCGATGCTACCGACTAATCTGCTCAATGCTTCAACCGGTGCTATGCGGAGTCTGCATGACAGTGTTCTTTCTTTGGAGAAGCGGCGTCTCTCCGAGAATGATGTGGCATACCCGGTTTTCGTGGCCAAGGTGCCAGAGGGCAAGGGCTTTGTGGATAGCGCCATCGGGGGTACGACCGTCCTGCGGTTTGCTGACATCTTCGCTATGTTTAACCTTCATCCGCTGCACTACACCTTCGTTCGGCTATTTTCGCTAAGTATGGAGATGCGGATCATTAGAGACAAGACCATGGACATCGTGATAGTCAACCCCTTCTACATGCGTGCCAAGATCTTGAGCAGCGCTAGGGACCGGCAAGTCGCGAGTTCATACCTTGAAGGCATCATTCTAGCAAACCAGATAAGGATAACTTCCTCGTGCCTTACTTTCCCGAGTAAGTCATCCCCTCACCGCCCCGTAACATATGATTTCTTAGATTTCGATCGTTTTTTTCTAACATTCCGTGTTTTGTGCAGTGACACACATTGCACACTCATCCTCTTAAGCCCGAAATATTCCATGGCCACGTATTTCAACTCGGACCGTCAGTCGAAGAAAGACTACACAAATATCAAGAAAGTTCTTGATGATGTTCTCCCCGGCTATGCCAGATCTGGAGGCACCTTCAACATGCCGGTTCGTAGGTACGGCAAGCACGTGTTCACCGACAATACGACGTTCCCCTGCATCAAGCAGCCTCCTGGCGGTCAGAAGGATGCCTACTACGCCCTCCATCACATGCGGGTGATCGTACGGGGCCATAATCACCTTCTGCTACCAAATAATCTCAAAGATTGGGCCGCACGCTTGTCGGCAATCCAGGACGCGGTCATCAGACAAGAATTCTTTCACATCCAGTCAGAGTTTGCGGAAATCATCCATCAAGATGTCCTTCGTACCTCGGGGCAGTTCTACCTCAGATATCAACCGTCCAACAGTGAGTTAGAAACAACACTACAAATGCAGGCTGACAACGCCCGCGATTTCATGACCATCACGACAGACGCGGCTCCATCCACGCTCCGGTCCCTGAGTCGAGTCGAAAGTAGTGATGCTATGTAGTTTTGAAATATCTATTAGCTCATGTTGTAATTAAACTTTAATGAACTTGTATGTCTCTTTGGTTTGGACAGTCGCTCAACTTATATGTAATCGATGCTATTTATTAGTAGGACCATGAATCGTGCTATTAATGTCTTGCTTTTCTCTTCCAATCCTTTTGTTGCATATTTATATATTGCTTATGTATTGTCTGTGAATTGATACTAACATTTTGTTTGGCTAGTGCATAGAGATGTCGTCGTATGTCGTGTACAAGGGTAAGGTTTCCGGAGTCTACGACGACTGGGAGGAGTGTCGGAGACAGGTTCACCGTTTCAGCGGTAACAGTTACAAAGGGTACACCACTAGGGCGGAGACGGAAGCTAGATACGTGCGCTATCTAGCGGGAGAGAGGAGGGAGCGGAGGAGGAACCGGATGAAGACCAGTTTCATCGCGATGATGCTCATCGTCATGACTGTAGCTCTATTCTATGTGATGGTAGTTTAGATGATCGATATCGACATGTAATGTGAAGACAAACTCGCTACTCGTGGTCTCGAGACTTTTAATGTTCTAACTTTGTTCGGTATTTTGAATTTGGAGACTAGCTAATATGATGAATTGTATTCAGAGACTAATCTTCTATCGTATTCGATGAATCTGTTGTTTATATGTTTTGTTGTCTATATTCTGTGCAGTAATATATTTTGTAACCTGTGCAAATATCATAAAAAAATTCTAATATTCATACTAGTGGCGCACCATACATCACATTAGTGGCACACTGCTGTAAAAAATACTAGTGGCGCATTGTCTGTTAGTGCGCCATTAGTAACCCAGGGCAGAAGGTAAATATGGCCCCTGGGAGGCATACTAATGGTGCACCATGGGACATACTAATGACGCACTGCCTGGTGCGCCACTACTGTCTGATATACTAATGGCGGGCCAGGGATGCGCCATTAGTATTAGTTACTAATGGCGTGATGATAGTGACGCACCTGTAGTGCGCCATTAATGGCCAAAACAGGTGCGCCACTAACAGGCCTTTTCCTAGTAGTGCAATGACCAAACCAGGATCTTGATGTTGTGATTACCTTACAATTTGGAAGATGCATGAATTGCAGATCCAGTCAGTTTATGAAATACATCAGTGGCTGACCACCAAATGACGCGGATTAAAGACTCCGCAATGCATGCCCGAAAATCTAAGTCCACGGGATTGTTAGTCTCATTGTGATTTTGGTACGCGCTCGAGGCGATGATTATACATTTAACATATCCGCTTAAATTACTCTATCCTAGTTGGTTCCTTATGGTTCTCTTGATCATTTTAGTGATATCATCAGTGTAATGTTGCATTAATGCGCTACCAAGCTTTATAATTCTTTGTTACTTAAGTGCATAATTGAAGCAACTTAGCTATCACTCACACTCACCAAGTCGATCACCAGTCAGCGGTAACCACTGTTTTTTTTCTTTTTGTTCTTTTGCACGAATACCAGTGGCCACTGCTAGTGTGTGAACCACTAATTGGACGTACTGATCTGAAATGATGTGTAATTCAAGGAGCTGGTTACATAGACAAGTTTATCTTGTAAAATATCTAAAATTTATAGCCTTATTTAGGAACATATCTAAATGCAATTAATCAGGAGAAAAAGGATAAGCTCTACAGATTATGTGAGCTCTGCAAATCTGCACCACTCGTACTAAAATCCATGAGTAACTATTTTCTTGCCAAGCAAATGCTGAAGTATTAAGCAATTTTCAGCAATTTTTCGTCCACGCTGGATGCTAGCCGGTCACGGGCTAGGGTGGAGCGGGTGGTGGGGGATCTAGCACAGGATAATTCCCCGGTCGGCTCCGGCCAGCCGCGACGGCTACGACACTCGAGGGTGATCGGTCTTCTTCCTAGAGACATCGTTTGGGTCTGCCCTACCTCTTCCCACTTCACCACTTTTCGGATACAAACCGTAACTGCGGTGGGCGGCGACAATGCTCAAGGCGTCATATCCTTCTTGAAGGTGCCGTCGTGAGAGCTATATGCTGGTGGGCACCGTTTGGGTTCGTAGGCAGATGCAGATGGCATGCCCCTCTTCCTCCAGCAAACATCTGCACAGACGGAAACCGTAGATCTGGGTCTCCCGAATCGAATGATGACGGAGACTTTGGTGCCGTTCTCCCTCGTGGGAGCATTATTTGGGAGCAGATACTGGCCGGAGGGGCCAATAGGTGGAACGGTGTTACATCTACCACATGGAAGATGACAGGTCTTGGCAACATGGTGCAGTGGAGTCTCAACGTTGGGCGCAGGTTGATGGATGTGAACAGACTGGTGGCGTTGTCTGGTGTCGTGGTGGTATCGATGGCAGTTGGGCTTGGCAAGTCAATGCGATGATCCCTCCTAAAGATGGGATTGAAGGAAATATGCCCTAGAGGCAATAATAAAGTTATTAATTATTTCCTTATTTCAAGATAAATGTTTATTATTCATGCTAGAATTGTATTAACCGGAAACATGATACATGTGTGAATACATAGACAAACAGAGTGTCACTAGTATGCCTCTACTTGACTAGCTCGTTGATCAAAGATGGTTATGTTTCCTAGCCATAGACATGAGTTGTCATTTGATTAACGAGATCACATCATGAGGAGAATGATGTGATTGACATGACCCATTCCGTTAGCTTAGCACCTGATCGTTTAGTATGTTGCTATTGCTTTCTTCATGACTTATACATGTTCCTATGACTATGAGATTATGCAACTCCCGTTTACCGGAGGAACACATTATGTGCTACCAAACGTCACAACGTAACTGGATGATTATAAAGGAGCTCTACAGGTGTCTCCAAAGGTACATGTTGGGTTGGCGTATTTCGAGATTAGGATTTGTCACTCCGATTGTCGGAGAGGTATCTCTGGGCCCTCTCGATAATGCACATCACCTAAGCCTTGCAAGCAATGCAACTAATGAGTTAGTTGCGAGATGATGTATTACAGAACGAGTAAAGCGACTTGCCGGTAACAAGATTGAACTAGGTATTGAGATACCGACGATCGAATCTCGGGCATACCGATGACAAAGGGAACAACGTATGTTGTTATGCGGTCTGACCGATAAAGATCTTCGTAGAATATGTGGGAGCCAATATGAGCATCCAGGTTCCGCTATTGGTTATTCACCGGAGACGTGTCTCGGTCATGTCTACATTGTTCTCGAACCCGTAGGTTCCGCAAGCTTAAGGTTTCGATGACAGTAATATTATGAGTTTATGAATTTTGATGTACCGAAGGAGTTCGGAGTCCCGGATGAGATCTGGGACATGACGAGGAGTCTCGAAATGGTCGAGACGTAAAGATCGATATATTGGACGACTATATTCGGACGTCGGAAAGGTTCCGAGTGATTCGGGTATTTTCGGGGGTACCGGGGAGTTACGGGAATACGAGGAAGAAGTAATGGGCCTCATGGGCCAAGTGGTGGAAGAGAGGAGGCAGGGCGCGCGGCCCCCCTACCCCAAACCGAATTGGATTAGGGGGCCGGGCCCCCTTTCCTCCTTTTCCTCCCTCTCCTTCCTTCTCCTTCTCCTTCCCTTCCTTCCCCTCTCCTACTTGGACTAGGAAAGAGGGGGAATCCTACTTGGAGTAGGATTGCCCCCCTTGGGCGCGCCTCCTCCCCTTGGCCGCCTCTCCCCCCTTGCTCCTTTATATACGGGGGCAGGGGGCACCCCATAGACACAACAATTGATCCTTGAGATCTCTGAGCCGTGTGCGGTGCCCCCCTCCACCATAATCCTTGATAATATTGTAGTGGTGCTTAGGCGAAGCCCTGCGACGGTAGAACATCAAGATCGTCACCACACCGTTGTGCTGACGGAACTCTTCCCCGACACTTTGCTGGATCGGAGTCCGGTGATCGTCATCGAGCTGAACGTGTGGTAGAACTCGGAGGTGCCGTATTTTCGGTGCTTGATCGGTCGGGCCATGAAGGCGTACAACTACATCAACCGCGTTGTTATAACGCTTCCGCTTTCGGTCTACGAGGGTACGTGGACAAAACTCTCTCCTTTCGTTGCTATGCATCACCATGATATTGCGTGTGCGTAGGAATTTTTTTTGAAATTACTACGTTCCCCAACAGTGGTATCAGAGCTTGGTTTATGTGTAGATGTCATATGCACGAGTAGAACACAAGTGAGTTGTGGGCGATATAAGTCATACTGCTTACCACCATGTCATACTTTGGTTCGGCGGTATTTTTGGATGTAGCGGCCCGGACCGACATTACGCGTACGCTTACGCGAGACTGGTTTTACCGCCGTGCTATGCACACAGGTGACTAGCGGGTGTCAGTTTCTCCAACTTTAGTTAAACCGAGTGTGGCTACGCCCGGTCCTTGCGAAAGTTAAAACAATTCTTACTAAGCCTAGTAGCAGCCACGTAAAACTTGCAACAACAAAGTAGAGAACGTCTAACTTGTTTTTGCAGGGCATGTTGTGATGTGATATGGTCAAGACGTGATGAGATATAAGTTGTTGTATGAGATGATCATGTTTTGTTGAAGTTATCGGCAACTGGCAAAATCCTTATGGTTGTCTCTCTATTGCATAAGATGCAAGTGCCCAATAATTGCTTTACTTTATCGCTATGCGATAGCAATAGTTGCAAGAGCAATTGTTGGCGAGACGACCATGTGACGACACATTGATATAGATCAAGATGATGGAGATCATGGTGTCATGCCGGTGACGATAGAGATCATGATAGTACTTTGGAGATGGAGATCAAAGGCGCAAGATGATCATGGCCATATCATGTCACATATTTTGATTGCATATGATGTTTATCTTTTATACATCTTATTTTACTTAGTTTGACGGTAGCATTTTAAGATGATCTCGCACTAATTATCAAGAAATGTTCTCCCTGAGTATGCACCGTTGCGAAAGTTCTTCGTGCTAAGACACCACGTGATGATTGGGTGTGATAGGCTCTACGTTCAAATACAACGGGCGCAAAACAGTTGCACACGCGGAATACTCAGGTTAAACTTGACGAGCCTAGCATATACAGATATGGCCTCGGAACACGGAGACCGAAAGGTCGAACGTGAATCATATAGTAGATATGATTAACATAGTGACGTTCACCATTGAAAACTACTCCATCTCACGTGGTGATCGGACATGGTTTAGTTGATTTGGATCACGTGATCACTTAGATGACTAGAGAGATGTTTGTCTAAGTGGGAGTTCTTAAGTAATATGATTAATTGAACTTAAATTTATTATGAACTTAGTCCTGGTAGTATTTTGCAAATTATGTTGTAAATCAATAGCTCGTGCTGTTGCTTTCATATGTTTATTTTGATATGTTCCTAGAGAAAATTGTGTTGAAAGATGTTAGTAGCAATGATGCGGATTGGATCCGTGATCTGAGGTTTATCCTCATTGCTGCACAGAAGAATTATGTCCTTGATGCACCACTAGGTGACATACCTATTGCAGGAGCAGATGCAGACGTTATGAACGTTTGGCTAGCTTAATATGATGACTACTTGATAGTTTAGTGCACCATGCTTAACAGCTTAGAATCGGGACTTCAAAGACATTTTGAACGTCATGGACCATATGAGATGTTCCAGGAGTTGAAGTTAATATTTCAAGAAAATACCCGAGTTGAGAGATATGAAGTCTCCAACAAGTTCTATAGCTAAAAGATGGAGGAGAATCACTCATCTAGTGAGCATGTGCTCAGATTGTCTGGGTACTACAATCGCTTGAATCAAGTGGGAGTTAATCTTCCAGATAAAATAGTGATTGATAGAATTCTCTAGTCACCATCGCCAAGTTAGTAGAACTTCGTGATGAACTATGATATGCAAGGGATAAATTCCCAAGCTCTTCGTGATGCTGAATTTGACGAAGGTAGAAATCGAGAAAAACTTCAAGTGTTGATGGTAGACAAGACCACTAGTTTCAAGAAAAGGGCAAAGGGAAAAAGGGGAACTTCAAGAAGAACAACAAGCAAGTTGCTTCTCAAGTGAAGAAGCCCAAGTCTGGTCCTAAGCCTGAGACTAAGTGCTTCTACTACAAAGGGACTGGTCACTGGAAGCGGAACTACCCCAAGTGATTGGCGGATAAGAAGGATGGCAAAGTGAACATAAGTATATTTTATATACATGTTATTGATGTGTACTTTACTAGTGTTTATAGCAACCCCTCAGAATTTGATACTAGTTCAGTTACTATGATTAGTAACTTGAATCGGGAGTTGCAGAATGAACAAAGACTAGTTAAGGGTGAGGTGACGATGTGTGTTGGAAGTAGTTCCAAGATTGATATGATCATCATCGCACACTCCCTATACTTTCGGGATTAGTGTTGAACCTAAATAAGTGTTATTTGGTGTTTGCGTTGAGCATGAATATGATATGATCATGTTTATTGCAATGCGGTTATTCATTTAAGTTAGAGAACAATTGTTGTTCTGTTTACATGAATAAACCTTATATGGTTACACACCCAATGAAAATGGTTCATTGGATCTCGATCGTAGTGATACACATATTCGTAATATTGAAGCCAAAAGCTGCAAAGTTAATAATGATAGTGCAACTTATTTGTGGCACTGCCGTTTAGGTCATATTGGTGTAAAGCGCATGAAGAAACCCCATGCTGATGGACTTTTGGAATCACTTGATTATGAATCACTTGATGCTTGCGAACCATGCCTCATGGGCAAGATGACTAAGACTCCGTTCTCCGGAACAATGGAGCGAGCAACTGACTTATTGGAAATAATACATACTGATGTATGCGGTCCGATGAGTGTTAAGGCTCACGGCAAGTATCATTATTTTCTGACCTTCACAGATTATTTGAGAAGATATGGGTATATCTACTTGATGAAACATAAGTCTGAAACATTTGAAAAGTTCAAAGAATTTCATAGTGAAGTGGAAAATCATCGTAACAAGAAAATAAAGTTTCTACAATCTGATCATGGAGAAGAGTATTTGAGTTACGAGTTTGGTCTTCAGTTAAAATAATGTGAAATAGTTTCACTACTCACGCCACCTGGAACACCACAGCATAATGGTGTGTCCGAACGTCATAACCGCACTTTATTGGATATAGTGCAATCTATGAAGTTTCTTACCGATTTACCACTATCGTTTTCGGGGTTATGCATTAAAGACAGCTACATTCACGTTAAAAAGGGGCACCATCTAAGTCTGTTGAGACGACACAATCTGAACTATGGTTTGGCAAGAAACCAAAGTTGTCGTTTCTTAAAGTTTGGGGTTGTGATGCTTATGTGAAAAAGTTTCATCTTGATAAGCTCAAACCCAGATCGGAGAAATATGTCTTCATAGGATACCCAAAGGAGATTGTTGGGTACACCTTCTATCACATATCCCAAGGCAAGACATTCGTTGCTAAGAATGGATCATTTCTAGAGAAGGAGTTTCTCTCGAAAGAAGTGAGTGGGAGGAAAGTAGAACTTGATGAGATAATTGTACCTGCTCCCTTATTGGAAAGTAGTTCATCACAGAAATCTGTTTCTGTGACTACTACACCAATTAGTGAGGAAGCTAATGATGATGATCATGTAACTTCAGATCAAGTTACTACCGGACCTCCTAGGTAAACCAGAGTGAGATCCGCACCGGAGTGGTATGGTAATCCTGTTCTGGAGGTCATGTTACTTGACCATGACGAACCTGCGAACTATGAGGAAGCGATGATGAGCCCAGATTCCGCAAAATGGCTTGAGGCCATGAAATCTGAGATGAGATCCATGTATGAGAACAAAGTATGGACTTTGATTGACTTGTCCAATGATCGGCGAGCCATTGAGATTAAATGGATCTTCAAGAGGAAGACGGACGTTGATAGTAGTGTTACTATCTACAAAGCTAGACTTGTCGAAAAAGGTTTTTGACAAAGTTCAAGGTGTTGACTACGATGAGATTTTCTCACTCGTATCGACGCTTAAAGTCTGTCCGAATCATGTTAGCAATTGCCGCATTTTATGAAATCCGGCAAAATGGATAACAAAACTGCAATCCTTAATAGATTTCTTAAAGAAGAGTTGTATATGATGCAACCCGAAGGTTTTGTCAATCCTAAAGGTGTTAACAAAATGTGCAAGCTCCAGCGATCCATCTATGGACTGGTGCAAGCATCCCGGAGTTGGAATATACGCTTTGATGAGTTGATCAAAGCATATAGTTTATATAGACTTGCGGTGAAGCCTGTATTTACAAGAAAGTGAGTGGGAGCACTACAACATTTCTGATAAGTATATGTATGACATATTGTTGATCGAAATTAATGTAGAATTATTCTGCAAAGCACAAAGGAGTGTTTGAAAGGAGATTTTTCAAAGAAATACCTCGGTGAAGCTGCTTACATACTGAGCATCAAGATCTATAGAGATAGATCAAGACGCTTGATATGTTTTTTCCAATGAGTACATACCTTGACAAGATTTTGAAGTAAGTTCAAAATGGAACAGTCAAAGAAAGAGTTCTTGCCTGCGTTACAAGGTGTGAAATTGAGTAAGACTCAGAACCCGGCCACGGAAGAAGATAGAAAGAGAATGAAAGTCATTCCCTATGCCTTGGCCATAGGGTCTATAAAGTATGCCATGTTGTGTACCAGATCTATTGTATACCCTACATTGATTTTGGCAAGGGAGTACAATAGTGATCTAGGAGTAGATCACTAGACAGCGGTCAAAATTATCCTTAGTGGAATAAGGATATGTTTCCCGATTATGGACGTGACTAAAAGGTTCGTCGTAAAAGGTTACGTCGATGCAAGTTTTGACACTAATCTAAATGACTCTAAGTCTCAATCTAGATACATATTAAAAGTGGAAGCAATTAGCTAGAGTAGCTCCGAGCAGAGTATTGTTGACATAGAACTTTGCAAAATACATACGGATCTGAATGTGGCAGACCCGTTGACTAAACTTCTCTCACAAGCAAAACATGATCACACCTTAGTATTCTTTGGGTGTTAATCACATAGCGATGTGAACTAGATTATTGACTCTAGTAAACCCTTTGAGTGTTTGTCACATAACGATGTGAACTATGGGTGTTAATCACATGATGATGTGAACTATTGGTGTTAAATCACATGGTGATGTGAACTAGATTATTGACTCTAGTGCAAGTGGGAGACTGAAGGAAATATGCCCTAGAGGCAATAATAAAGTTATTATTTATTTCCTTATTTCATGATAAATGTTTATTATTCATGCCAGAATTGTATTAACCGGAAACATGATACATGCGTGAATACATAGACAAACAGAGTGTCACTAGTATGCCTCTACTTGACTAGCTCTGTGATCAAAGATGGTTATGTTTCCTAGCCATAGACATGAGTCGTCATTTGATTAACGGGATCACATCATTAGGAGAATGATGTGATTGACATGACCCATTCCGTTAGCTTAGCACCTGATCGTTTAGTATGTTGCTATTGCTTTCTTCATGACTTATACATGTTCCTATGACTATGAGATTATGCAACTCCCGTTTACCGGAGGAACACTTTGTGTGCTACCAAACGTCAAAACGTAACTGGGTGATTATAAAGGAGCTCTAAAGGTGTCTCCAAAGGTACATGTTGGGTTGGCGTATTTCGAGATTAGGATTTGTCACTCCGATTGTCGGAGAGGTATCTCTGGGCCCTCTCGGTAATGCACATCACTTAAGCCTTGCAAGCAAATGCAACTAATGAGTTAGTTGCGAGATGATGTATTACAGAACGAGTAAAGAGACTTGCCGGTAACAAGATTGAACTAGGTATTGAGATACCGATGATCGAATCTCGGGCAAGTAACATACCAATGACAAAGGGAACAACGTATGTTGTTATGCGGTCTGACCGATAAAGATCTTCGTAGAATATGTGGGAGCCAATATGAGCATCCAGGTTCCGCTATTGGTTATTGACCGGAGACGTGTCTCGGTCATGTCTACATTGTTCTTGAACCCGTAGGGTCCGCACGCTTAAGATTTCGATGACAGTAATATTATGAGTTTATGAGTTTTGATGTACCGAAGGAGTTCGGAGTCCCGGATGAGATCGGGGACATGACGAGGAGTCTCGAAATGATCGAGACGTAAAGATCGATATATTGGACAACTATATTCGGACATCGGAAAGGTTCCGAGTGATTCGGGTATATTCGGGGGTACCGGGGAGTTACGGGAATACGAGGAAGAAGTAATGGGCCTCATGGGCCAAGTGGTAGAAGAGAGGAGGCAGGGCGCGCGGCCCCCGTAGCCCAAACCGAATTGGACTAGGGGGGCGGCCCCCCATTCCTCCTTTTCCTCCCTCTCCTTCCTTCTCCTTCTCCTTCCCTTCCTTCCCTCTCCTACTTGGACTAGAAAAGAGGGGGGGATCCTACTTGGTGTAGGATTGCCCCTCCTTGGGCGCGCCTCCTCCCCTTGGCCCCCTCTTCCCCCTTGCTCCTTTATATACGGGGGCAGGGGGCACCTCATAGACACAACAATTGATCCTTGAGATCTCTTAGCCGTGTGCGGTGCCCCCCTTCATCATAATCCTCGATAATATTGTAGCGGTGCTTAGGCGAAGTCCTGCGACGGTAGAACATCAAGATCGTCACCATGCCGTCATGCTGATGGAACTCTTCCCGGACACTTTGCTGGATCGGAGTCCGGGGATCGTCATCGAGCTGAACGTGTGCTAGAACTTGGAGGTGCCGTAGTTTCGGTGCTTGATCGGTCGGGCCGTGAAGACGTACGACTGCATCAACCGCGTTGTTATAACGGTTCCGCTTTCGGTCTACGAGGGTACGTGGACAACACTCTCCCCTCTCGTTGCTATGCATCACCATGATCTTGCGTGTGCGTAGGAATTTTTTTGAAATTACTACGTTCCCCAACAAGGATGGTGGAAGATGGTGATGGCGGCCTAAAGTGTGCGCTGCATTGGGCTGTCGCCTATTCTAATTGATGCTCTCGGCTTGCTAAGGGGCGTCTTTTTGAGGCCACTGGATTAGATGATGTGCGTTGGTGCGGTCAGGGCACATCATCATACTTGTAAGTGTAGCGACTTTATTCGCCTGGAACGTGGATTTGAGTTGATCTTTGTATTTATTTTGTCAGACTCTATTGAGGAAGATAAATTTGTAGCCTTTTTGAGGAAGATATCTAAATGCATTTAATAAGGAGAAAAGTAATAAGCTTTGCAGATTATGTGAGCTCGGCAATTCTGCATCACTGGTGTTAAATTCTGTTTTCTTGCCAAGCAAGTGTTGAAATAATAACCATTTTTTCGAACTAATTCACATTGACTGGAAACAAACCTGATGAGTAGTTCTTTTTGGACTAGAAATTGATGATGCCTACCCTCTCCGTTCCAAATTATGAAGTTATAAGTTTGTTGTAAACCAATTTTTTTATATTCAACCAATTTTATGATATTTGTGTTAATATATGACATCAAATAGATAAATATATAAATTTAAAAAACTGATAAGACCCCATTTAAAAAAATAGTGAATCTAATAAATCTAATTTGGTGTTAAATATGTTATTCTTTCTATGTTAATAGTCAAACTTAGAGTAAAAGGTTGATTTAGGACAAAACTAAAAAATAATTAATTTGAAACAGGTTATTTAGTCTTTATATAAACTAGAAGCATACTTAGCGTGCTGAAGCGGGTATTCGTAGAAACTAAACTAAACTTTATCCATAGAGAATCTCGATCACCCATGACCGACAACATACTCTTTTGTTGACCTATACAAGTAATACATACTGTTTTTTCTTCTTCGTATAGGGAGTGGTTGGAGCCTTCCACCTTCTTTCACCAGTGAGAACGATTGCTCCTTGCCTTGGTCGATCGTTCGGTGGAGTGAGGGGAGGATCCTAGTTCTCGGACATCTATGTGGTTTAAGTCATTCATATTTCTATCGTTGCTTCCACATTGGAGGTACTTTGCCTCTCTCTCCCTCCCTCCCCCCCCCCCCTCCCTGTCCCTCCCTCCCCTCCCTCTCTCTCTGAATGGCATCACGGGGGCATTTACCTTCTTTGGCAGGGGTGGCTTATGCGGTGTTCAAAGCTTCATCTGTTGGAAACTTGGTTGTCTTAGTGTGGAGTACGGGTATGTTGTATGTATCCTTCTGCAGATTTTCCTTGGAGGCCCGTGAGAAGTTCGGGCAGGCAGCGAGGAATGGTAGCAGAATGTGAGTCGCGCATGACCTTTGTTGTTTGAGAAAAGTATATTTTTCGTCCCTCAATTCTTGGTGAAGTTTAGATTTAGTCCCTCAACTTCAAAATCGGATAACTTGCACCCTTAACTTCTGAAACCGGACAAGATTCATCCCTGGTCACGGTTTTGACCTATTTTGCTGCTATCCCACCTCGGTTTTGATCGTTCCGACTCAAATTTGCCTACCTTTTCCACGTCCACATAATGTTTTCAAATTCGGTTACTTTTTTCAAATATGAACCTTTTTAAAATTTATGTACTTTTTTAAAATCTGCATACTTTTTCCAAGTTCATGTACTTTTACAAATATGCATATTTTTTAAACCTCATTTAGTTTTTTAAGTTCATTTAATTTTTTAAATTGATGTACCTTTTCATATATGAGTACATTTTTTTGAAAGAGTTCATGAACTTGAAAATTTTATGCGAACTTGAAAAAAGTACGCGGATATGGACTTCTTTTACGCAAAAATATGTGGATTTCAAAATTTATTTCAACTTGAAACAAGTACGTGAATTTCAAACAAAATTCATGGATTATAAAAAGAACACGGATTTGAAAAAACATACGGACTTTAAAAAGCATGTGGATTTGAAATAAGTATGCGAATTTCAAAAACAGTTCATGGTTTTGAAAAATACTTGGATTTGATAAAATTACACAAACTATGGAAAAATACAGGGATTTGGAAAAAGTAGGTAAATGTTGAAAGATCACGGATTTGAAAAAAGTATGCGAATTTCAGAATAGTTCGCTGATTTGAAAAAAATATATGTTTTTTAATAAAAATACGCGACCTTGAAAAAACTACGCGGAGTTGAAAAGTGTATGTGAATTTCAAAAAGTTCACGGATATAAAAAAAATTACATGAATATGAGTGAGCACCGGTCAAAACCGGGGAGAGTCAACACCAAAATCGGTCAAAACCAAGTCCAGGGATGAACCTTGTCCGGTTTTGGTAGTTGGGGGTGCAAGTTGTCCGGTTTTGAAGTTGAGGGACCAAATCTAGACTTCACCAAGAATTGTGGGACGAAAAATATACTTTTCGCTTGTTATTTCCACACTTTACGATGGCCCTTCTGCGATGAGTGGGCTTCGTTTGAATCATTTTCACTTGGTAGGTTTCAGTCACATCGAAACCTAGTTTTGGGGGGTCTGTATCTCAAAAGGTATAGCCTAATGTTGAGAAGAAGCAGCGGGCCTGCTACCTTCGCATCTCTTCTTAGCGTAGTTAAGCATGCTAACTTTAGCTCAAAAAAGAAAACATGTTCATTTCAGAAATAGTGATGATAACATGTTGTCTTGGCTAGATAACTTGGTCGATTTAGATGCGTGGCAATTATATTGCACGCGAATTCTTTTTGGAAAACACAAACTCAATGCTCAACGATACTCCCATCGTTTTTTTATATAAGGTGTATTTGTTTTTTCAAAAGTCAAACAAGGGCATATTTGACCAAGTTTTTGGAAAAATATATCGACATCTACAATACAAAATTTATATCATTTGACCCATCATGAAAAGTAGTTTCATATTTTATTTATTATGTATTGTAGATGTTGTTATTTTATTCTATAATCTTGATCAAACATTTAAATGGTTGATTTGTATGGAAATTAATATACCTTATATTCTGGAATGGAGGGGAATCGGACAATCACATAAGCATGTGCTCGTCTTTTTTTGGTTGGGAGGCATACGAGCACTAGACAATTGATGGTAGGCAGGGGCGGAGCTACAGGGTGGACAGGGTGGGCCGCGGCCCACCCTGGGATTTCGGACCAGGCTGTACTTCTACGTATTAGAGATGGACCAGAGAAAAATAAAAGGCCAATATGACCCATATCTGGCTAGCCCAAGAAGAAACAAACGCACGCAGCTGTTCGGGCCACTGCTCGTCCAGACCTAGATCGCTCCCTCGTTTCCTATTCTTCTGTCGTCACGCCGCCACTGACCTCGTCGAACGTCGTCCCCGCCTACCTCACCGTCCTAGGAGCGAGGAGATGATTTCTTCTCCGTCTGCCCTGCCCGACGCACAGAGCCTCCGCGCGTCCGCGGCTCCCACCGTCCTGTGTGGCTGTGCTCCAGCCCAGGTGCGGCAAGCCAGTAACCAGCAATGCCCACTGTGTGGCGGGCGGTGGCTGGTACCCCTGCAAGCCAGCGCCAGCAGCCCAATCCGCACTTCGGCACTCTGCTATTTTTCGATCTGAGGTACTGCCCAATCCCCAAATTTTTATTGAGGGCTTGTTAATTGATATCCATTCCAGTGAAGTACATATGTGTAGATGAACTGATGAACACATTCCAGTGCAGACACTTTGCCTCTTTTTTATGCAAAACTGAGACTTCATTCATAATTCTATTATGTTTGTAAGGCCATATTGATCAATTTATATGTAGTAAATAGTTATATAGTTCACATGTCATATTTGTTGTAAAAAAAAATTTGGACCACCCTGGTTTCAAATCCTAGCTCCGCCACTGCTAGTAGGCGGCATCGGTGGCAAGCTAGTTTTTTTTTCCAAGTATAGTTCTTTTTATTTCTTTTTCTTCTGCCAAGTTTGAGTTTGTTTTACCACGCGCGTGTGTTAAAAAAAGAGTTGTTTACCACGTGTGCCACGTGGTAAGTACAGCTTTATTCGATGGTTAAAAACCAAGTACACGCATGTTCACATACATATCGTCGTCCCTTACACAGAGTGAAGTTCAACGGAGCTTGCTGGCCCCGCGTGCTGGCCTGGAAGAAGCTGGATTGAAAGGAGGAAGCGACGTTGGTCCGGTCGCGGTGGCGACCCCTTCCGATTGGGCGAAGTCGGCATGGCCAGCATCCTCCACTGCGTGCACGATATAACCAAATAAGCAAATTAACCGATCGATTTACGATTTGGCAACACGTCCAGTATACATAGCAGATAAGCGCGAGATGTATACGGTACACAGGATGGTAGTAGTACGTACATGTGGAGGAGAGGCCGATCATGTCATGGTCTTTCAGAGTGTTGTGGACTGGCGCACCTTTGCCGGCAGCGGAAGAGATCATCAGCAGCGAGAGCAGCACGGCCGAGAGCAAGGCCGCCTTGTTGTTCTTCATCGCCGCGTCTGCGAGCGTGGCGCGTGATCAGTGCGTGCGTGTTTATGTGTGGATCACCAGATGGGCGGGGATAGAAGGGAGCTGCATCGTCTTTTGCCCGGCCGGTCTATATATACGCCAGCTCCGTCCATGTATGCATGGAGCGGTTTGGGGCTCGTTAAACCGGCCTTGTTAGTAGCACGTGGTGTGGCATGTGAGGAGCGACCGAGCGAGAATCAAAATCTCCACCTAGTTAGGGCCGGCCAATTAATCCATCCCCTGATTATTATTATAGTTGTGCTGGAGCAAGAAAAGAAACAATACTTTGCTAAAGCCACTGGAGTAGAACGTTGACGGATCCCTATTTTTGCGTGCGGGGGAGTATGTTCCATTAACTATCAACACGACCCAATTCACAAAGGTTTACAACCTGTTGAGGACTTGAGGGCCGGACCCTATCCAGACTGCGGACTTCAATATTATCTCGAGCGATCCTAGCAAGTACCACGGCTCCCTCATCTCATGCATCAACCCACGCCGTCACAGTAGCATTTGAACGGTGTCCCTTCGACTAGTCACAATGGGTAGTAACATAGACTAGAACATGCCCATGTTACTAGTCTATGTTACTATCCTTATAGTGATGAGTAACATATGTATGATAACATGCAACACTTCAGTTATTAGGCTATAGGCACATATTGCCTTGATATGTGTGTGATGTTATTCATACTAGTAGTAACTAGCTATGTTACCACTTTCATCTCTTTCTTCATTTATTACATGCCACATCATCTATTTAACCTAGATATGTGTGATGTTACTACCTACTAGCAGAACGCCCGTGCGTTGCTACGGGCTATCCACAATATCTGTAACATCCGGGTTTAACACAAAAACCCTATCCAATGTTGCACCTTCCCTTTTTCTGTCAGAATCTCTCATTCTTGACAGAATTTTCGTCGTAGCGAGACATTTCTCATTTTCTCTCTCATTGACGCCACCTCCTCTAAAAGCAAATGACAGCCAACTCATCTTCGCCATGCATTGCAGTAAGGATGAAATTTTCTTGTTTACGATATAATAGAGTGGGTTAAACTAACACATACTATTGACACAAAACAACAAATAACTACATCGATCTTTCCTAGTCACCAATAAGCTCCACCTCCTTCCCACATATGCTAGAAGGGATAATTGTCGTTCTTCTCTTCTTCATATTTCCGTACGTCTTCAACTCCATGCCTCTTCGCCAATCCGTTTAATTGGCACCAACCAGCACCACGTCAACATTAGTGTGTTCATCATCGATGCCTCATCTTCTTCTTTCTCATTCCTCGGCAACTTTAGTTCTCGTTCCTACTTATTTCCTAGAGTACTCTTTCTTTCTTTTTTTCTCTTATTATTTGGAACACTCTTACTTTCTCCAACACCATGCACCACTTTGGCTTCAGTTCTTTTTCCTTCTTGTTTTTGGAACACTCTTCCATTTTACTATAGCATGAACCACCTAGCTCACCCGCAAACATTTCGGCCACCGTCATCGAGTGGACATCCCGCGGAGCATAGACTTCATCCATCTTGGTGAATGCTAGGTCGCCCATGTCGCGAGCGCATGGTGGCCGTTGTCCATGTTGGCAAGCGGTGCTCGGTGCTTGGCAATGTAACTGAGAGCCCGTTGATTGTTTTTGCCCACAAGCGCTTTCAAAATGATTCGCCATGACTAATTACTTGCTTAATTAGTTAAGTACACAAAAAATGAATGTCCTACCTATTTCTCTACATGCCTAATTAATTGCCAACCAAATCAATTAATTATCTGACTAATTGGAAAATATCCCTACTTCTAATTATCTGTAGGCATAAAGAATTGGCTAACAAATTAATTAATGCAATTTAGTGCATCCCTACTTCTAAATATCCCTACTTCTAATTAATGTAATTTAGCCAATTTTTCGCACTGAATCAATTTAAAAATTGAGTTATTAATGCACTCCCTAGCATTCTCGAGCATCGCGCCACGGATAGACCCAGCCATGACATCTTCCATGGTGTCGTGCACGACGTCCCTCCGCAGGAGCGGGCGTATGCCTACGCCCATAGAAAACTTGTGACTGTCAATTAATAGTAGAGATAATGATAATAATAAATAATATAGCATGGGGATTAGCAATTTGTTATGAAGTAATATAGTATTTTATTATGGAAGGAGATCGAGAAAAATCTTATATTTGTCTTTTAGGGAAGTGATCTCACATATATGGTGCTAAATACCCGTGGGTTGCTATGGGATGAAATAATATTTAAAGAGTGGTAGTGGTGGGGTGTGACCGATTGTCGTAGGTCATCACCATCGTTCTTGCGGGTGCGGTCGGAAACCTCGACCGTTAGTGCTTGGTCATCCTCAAGCGCGCGACCGTTGACCTTGTTCTATGGCATCTGTTATCCTCGCCCACAAACATTTCGGCAACCATCAGTGTGTGGACGACGGTAATCATCCATCTTTACGAATGCTTGGTCGTTCATGTCACGAGGCGTGGTGGCTGTTATCTATGTTGGCAAACGCTGGCCAACCATGTCGTTGAGAGCATGTTGGCAGTCACCAATGGCAGCGATAGCCTAGCTACTGGCCGTCCTCGCCCACAAACGCTTTTAAATTGATTCGGCACGATTAACTGCCTGCCTAATTAATTACTAACATGCCTAATTAATGGCATGCCTAATTATCTGCACGCCTGTTAATTGTTTGCCTATTTAATTAATTATATGTCTAATTCAAAAAATCCCTATTTCTAATTGTACACAATCCTAATTACCTGGATGTATAATTATTTAGTTGAATTAATGATTCGGTTTCTGAACTGATTCAGCGTGAAAAAAATTCTTATTTAAATAGACCTAATTAATTGCACACATAATTAACTGCCTGACTAACTAATTACATTAATGGCTTGATTTTGAAATTGATTCAGCACTTGGTTTTTAAATTGTTTTTGCATTAATGGTTGTGTGTGAAATTGCAATGTAGCAACATTTCTTTAATAGTATATATATTAGATAATGACTTCCTCTAAGAAGCTCCACTTTTGTGCGTGTGTTTTTAACAAACAGTTCATCTATATATATGACAGTCATATAATCCCACTGGGGTTTTTAGTACTATACTACAAGCAACAAAATTATCACCCTGAAGAATACCGCCACAAGGAACCTAGAGACAAATAAACAGTGGATCTGCAACCATTGAAGTTAAATATATGGAAACTTAATGGGAAATTGTTATTTTCCTTTCCTCCAAAGGTTTCCTTATCTCCACATTGACACTATCTTGACATATCTTGATATAGGAGAGCAATTTGTAGAGAGAATATATCTTATCACCAGTGAAATTAGAAAGTTTAAGAAACCATTTCATCAGTTGTAGTTTCCCTTCTAAAAATGCGAACCTGCCCATCTCTAAACGGTGGTGGGGCTACAAAGAAATAGCTGGACAGGCCAATCAGCAGTGGTGGGGCTACAAAGAAATAGGGGATGTCATTGCGATCGCAGCTGCGCGAGTGCTTGATTAATTGTTCCTGGGTCTTCGCTACTCGCTTTGACTCTCAGAGCACATCCAAATTTTTATGTACTCCCTCCGTTTTTATTTAGTCCGCATATTAGCTTTGGTCAAAGTCAAGCTTTTTAAACTTTGACTAAGTTTATAAACAAAAATATTAATATATACAATAACAAATCAATACTATTAGATTCATTATTGAATGTACTAACACATCATATAGATTTGTTATGGTAAATGCTTTTAATTTTTCTATAAAGTTGGTCAAACTTTATGAAGTTTGACTTCAGTCAAACCTAATATGCAGACTAAATAAAAACGGAGGGATTACTTGGTTTATTTCTTTTTTGCTAATTTTGGGAAATCAACACCAAGCAAGGCATTGCTTATCCTGGTAGTTTCTCTAATTTTGTTGAAATAGTAAACATGGTTTTGAGGCTCTTGTCTTACAATTTTAACATCATGTCAGCTAAACTTACACATCCACACAGGTAAACCAGCTAGACATTGAGAAGTAGTGCATTTTGGTCACCAAGAGCATTCTCATATATTTGACCAAAGAAAGTTTTCCAAACAAAAAGCACGCTGTTGCAGCTGGACGGCTGTGCTAATGCATGCGCTAATTAACCCCACACGACCAGCAGCCAAGACACTTCTGAACCTGCATGTTTGTTGAACCCATCGCTTCATCTGAGTACGCCAAAACTATGAAGCTATATTGGTTTACTACTTCCAGTCGCAAATCAGTTTCAATTCACCTGGCCAGGCAAAAGTTGCATCCAATGCGTAAGCACGATCAGGAGGATTGACAAAAATCCAGATAATTAGTGTACCTGTGACTTGGAGTTGACTTGATGCAACTGCCGCTTCTTGATTCGTCTACTCTTTCTTTGGTCTCCTCTCAACACTACCACTCTACCAGATCCGTGTCCATGGAATCGGACCCTTCGCCATTACGGAGGCGGGGGAGGTGGCGTTGGGAGGCGCCGAGCAAGGTGGCCAGCAGCGAGCGGGACGGTGGCGGCCGCAGCGAGCCGTCGAAAGGACGGCGGCAGTCTGCAATAGGAGCGGCGGCGGGCTGCCTGCGAGCAGAGGTTAGACCTCTCGCTCGGAAGTCCCAAAGGATGTGGGCGTTGGTTTTCTTTTGAGGGGTGCCCCATCATTGATTTGGTTTGGAGAGGATCGGAAAACGGGATCTGTTTCCTTTTTCGTGTGCGGTGATATAATTGGAAGGGACGACGACTGACGAACGAAAGTAGGAAACCGACCAACACGACCGTAGACTCCTCCATTACGAGTAGAGATAGCCTTTGAGGTAATTGAAATCTATTACCATATAATTACCGTATTCGAAATTTTCTGAGTTATGGCCTTACCATACCTGGATTGATAGCCTTTAGGATAATTTAAATTTATTACCATATAATTACCATATTCAAAATTTTCTGAGTCATGACCTTACCATACCTGGATTGATGAGATTTCTGAGTTTATAGCCTTGCCATACGTGGATTAATTGTGATTGATTATCATAAATACGTTGGGTATTGTCGACCAGACAAGAGAAGAGGAAGACTGATGGAAGGGGGTGGTGGGAGGTGGGACAGAAAAAACCAGACGAAAAATAACCAGTTGAAAATAAACCGGTTGAAAATGGTGGGACTATTCAACCAACTCGTCCATTAGGAGTAGAGATTCGAAATTTTCTGAGTTATGGCCTTACCATACCTGGATTGATAGCCTTTAGGATAATTTAAATTTATTACCATATAATTACCATATTCAAAATTTTCTGAGTCATGACCTTACCATACCTGGATTGATGAGATTTCTGAGTTTATAGCCTTGCCATACGTGGATTAATTGTGATTGATTATCATAAATACGTTGGGTATTGTCGACCAGACAAGAGAAGAGGA
This sequence comes from Aegilops umbellulata, assembly GCA_032464435.1. Classification (NCBI taxonomy): domain Eukaryota; kingdom Viridiplantae; phylum Streptophyta; class Magnoliopsida; order Poales; family Poaceae; genus Aegilops; species Aegilops umbellulata. The sequence goes on along the minus strand of CP136058.1, from coordinate 449,105,763 downwards.
AGACTGATGGAAGGGGGTGGTGGGAGGTGGGACAAAAAAACCAGACGAAAAATAACCAGTTGAAAATAAACCGGTTGAAAATGGTGGGACTATTCAACCAACTCGTCCATTAGGAGTAGAGATTCGAAATTTTCTGAGTTATGGCCTTACCATACCTGGATTGATAGCCTTTAGGATAATTTAAATTTATTACCATATAATTACCATATTCAAATTTTTCTGAGTCATGACCTTACCATACCTGGATTGATGAGATTTCTGAGTTTATAGCCTTGCCATACGTGGATTAATTGTGATTGATAACCATAAATACGTTGGGTATTGTCGACCAGACGAGAGAAGAGGAAAACCGATGGAAGGGGGTGGTGGGAGGTGGGACAAAAAACCAGACGAAAAATAACCAGTTGAAAATAAACCGGTTGAAAATGGTGGGACTATTCAACCAACTCGTCCATTAGGAGTAGAGATTCAAAATTTTCTGAGTTATGGCCTTACCATACCTGGATTGATAGCCTTTAGGATAATTTAAATTTATTACCATATAATTACCATATTCAAAATTTTCTGAGTCATGACCTTACCATACCTGGATTGATGAGATTTCTGAGTTTATAGCCTTGCCATACGTGGATTAATTGTGATTGATTACCATAAATACGTTGGGTATTGTCGACCAGACGAGAGAAGAGGAAAACCGATGGAAGGGGGTGGTGGGAGGTGGGACAAAAAACCAGACGAAAAATAACCGGTTGAAAATAAACCGGTTGAAAATGGTGGGACTATTCAACCAACTCGTCCATTAGGAGTAGAGATGTGAAATTTTCTGAGTTATGGCCTTACCATACCTGGATTGATAGCCTTTAGGATAATTTAAATTTATTACCATATAATTACCATATTCAAAATTTTCTGAGTCATGACCTTACCATACCTGGATTGATGAGATTTCTGAGTTTATAGCCTTGCCATACGTGGATTAATTGTGATTGATTACCATAAATACGTTGGGTATTGTCGACCAGACGAGAGAAGAGGAAAACCGATGGAAGGGGGTGGTGGGAGGTGGGACAAAAAAACCAGACGAAAAATAACCGGTTGAAAATAAACCGATTGAAAATGGTGGGACTATTCAACCAACTCGTTCATTAGGAGTAGAGATGTTACTCGCATTGTGGGTAGTCTTCTACCGTCTGCCATCCTATCTACCATCACCATCCATAACTCTTTACTTTGTTCTCTAAAAAAGCATCTTTAGTTTGTGGACAATGCTCTAATTATTGTCGAAACATCTTCCGGCGTCGCGGCCATGCATTTAAAAAACATTTTACTCTCTTGGGATGGGAATGTAAGTCGGGCATGGGTTTCTAGGTCCTGGATTTGAGTAGCAAAATATGTATTGTGTATGTTATAAAAATTATATATCTAGACTCATTATCGAATGATATATCTACACATATTCTTTGTGGCATACAAGTTTTGTCAATTAAATTAATGACCTAAATTCTTGTGCCCGATTTATTTCCATCTAAAGGGTGCAAACTACTCGTGGCAACAATACCTCTCTTCATGTCCGTATGTAAATATGTAATTGTAGTTTGTAATTTGTACACATATTCCATTGTACAACATACCTTTTTGTCTTATGTAGCTGGCTTGCATTACTAGCACTACTGTCAAGTAGAGTATGCCCTTAATTAAAAAAATGGCTGGATGAAAATAGTATGCTCATCAAGAGTAGAGCACAATTAAATAGAACTGTTGTCACTGTGGTGCAATGTAACTGAATGTGTTCGTATGGAAGAGCAAAAACATGGCATATTTAGTATCACAGCCTAATCTAAAACTCTTATAGTCTTATTGACATAGCACTATAGGAGATGCCCTTAGAAGATTGCCTGAATGCAACTAATATGATCTTCGCAAGTGGAGGAAGTAAATATCAATCCTCTTTCTGTGTGGTAAGCAAAAAATATTTTCACAAGTCCCAGGGATCGAGCCTTCTTCTCAATGTTATAAATTAACTTATTGTTGACCATTTCCTCGACATTCTTTATTATATAACAATAGGTACAACTTGCCCAACTCTTATCCCAAGGAAAAGAAAGAGAGCAACACTGTTAGAGTACGTAATGGGCCTAATGGGCCCGTTAGTCTTAGGGTTAACTAAAGATAAGAGTCGCTTACTTAGGGATCAAGTAAGCCTTACTTGGGAGTCAAGTAAACCTCTCTATATAAAGAGAGGAGATGTATCAATCTAATGAAGTAAGAATTAAGAAGGAAATCCCTTCCCTCTTGCCCGGCCGTGGGCAAAAAGGCCCCCGTCCGGCACTCTCGCGCCCTCCTTCTAGCTGCGCCATAACAATTTGGTATCAGGTAGCTCAGTTCCGATCATGTCTTCGTCGCCGCCCACCCCGTCGCTTCCGCTGCCGACCGTCACCACCGCGCCGCTGCCTCCCCGTCCGCGCCGCTGGTTGCATCCTCCGGTGCCGCCATCGCCCAGATGCCGGCGCCCTCCACCGCACCACCGTTCGCCGTCTACACCCCGGAGGAGATCACCGGGGTCCTCAACGACCTCGTCACAGCCGTCCAGGGGATCCGGCTGTACCTGGCCAGCCCCTACGGGCCACCGCCGCCCCTGCCGCTGACCGCCACCGCCGGGCAGCCGGCCCTGCCGTGGTACTCGCCGCATCCAGGGGCCTCCGCGGCATTTGCTGGGACGCTGCTGCCCCAGCTGCAGCCGCCGCCCGCCGCCGCCCCGCAGTGGCCGCAGTGGCCGGTGCCGGCTCCCGCCGCGCCTCCAGCGCCCATCACCGCCCCCGCGCCGCCGTGCCTGCTGTGCCAGCAGCCGCACCAGGCGGCCTTCGCCGCGCTCGCCGGGCCACTGTAGCTGCCATCCATCGCCACCACCGCCCAGCCCTGGCTGCAGTGGCAGCCGCCGCTCCTGGCGGCCTCCGCCGCGCCCGGCGCTCCGTCGCAGCAGCCGCTGCCGCTGCCCGGTGCGCCACCGCCGCAGCCGCTGCAGCTGCAGCTGCCACCGCCGGTCAGCTCCGGCCCCGCATCGACCATGCCGGCGGGAGTCCCGCTCCACCAAGTCCAGTCCCCGCCGTCGCCGTCACCGCTTTCGTCTTGGATCGCTACCCGCCACGTGTCGGCGGCGGTGAGGCTGCAGGCTACTGCGCGCGGCCTCCTAGCGCGTCGGCGTGTGTGGGAGATGCGTGATCTGCAGCTGCCACTCCTCCAAGTTGCCCTTCGCTGCGCAAAGGACCTCGATCTCATCCGCTACGCTGGGGATATTGGGCATGCGGTTCCCCCACGGGCAGCGGGCATGCTGTTTTCCCTGCGGGCAGCGACCTCAAAGTCTGCGACATCGGCGGTTGGGGGGGCGCACCCCTCCTCGTCATTCTCCATCGCAAGCCGTCCACTCTTCCCTGTGCGGTGCAGACTAACAGCCGTCCGGCAGGAAGAAGGCATGGTGTCACCGACAGTAGCGCACCATGTAGCACCACTGCATTCCGTCACCGGCCGCCGCGAGGGCGCCTCTACTGGTCACTCTTGCGACCACTTCCAGGCGGTCCTACACATGCACTCCTTTTGTGCAGATGGTGTCCATGGGATCCAGGTGGCTGTACACGTGCGGATGGTGTCCACTTTTTGTTAAGGGGTCCAAAATAAAGCGTCCCAGTTCATTTCAGGTTGAGAATAATAAAACAAGCCGAGATGTAAAAGACTTGTTTTTAGGTGTTAGGTTTGTGTTGCGTCGAGTCATGGTTATAAGTTGGTTAGGCTGCAGCTTGAGGACAAGCTGCATGTCCAGGTGGGGTGTAGTGTTAGAGTACGTAATGGGCCTAATAGGCCCGTTAGTCTTAGGGTTAATTAGAGATAAGAGTCGCTTGCTTAGGGGTCAAGTAAGCCTTGCTTGGAAGTCAAGTAAACCTCTCTATATAAAGAGAGGAGATGTATCAATCTAATGAAGTAAGAATTAAGAAGGAAATCCCTTCCCTCTTGCCCCGCCGTGGGCAAAAAGGCCCCCGGTCGGCACTCTCGCGCCCTCCTTCTAGCTGCGCCATAACAAACACATTCTATTATTAAACCATCTCTCTCCACAATAATTAATGGTGTCAACACTTTACTCTCTATCTGTTCGGCAGCCCGAGCACACGGTGTTGACATCTCACTTGGACCAAGACCCCCTCCTGTACGTCAATGCCATGTCACCACGACGAGCCATTTCGAGAATTTATGGCCAAGGTTCCTGAGTCTTATATGGACCATGATTGTTCCATCATAGTATTTCAAAACCTAGACAAGCCCCGCGTCTAGGCTTGCGGTCTTGACAATCCTTTTCTCGACTAAGAAAGTCTGAGTCGCAATTTCTGGACGAAGAAAGCGCTCCAGCCCGTTAGTTTTACGGGGGACCTGCAGGAGCATCACAATTCATAGGCAAGGACATCATGGATGCCTTTCGCAAGATTTATGGGAAATTCCAACCTCCCCCTTTCGGCATTGATTGCTGCCAAGAGAAGGGGAACCTGGGTGACGTTACTAATTATTTCCCAATCAACCTTATTCACTCTTCCGCGAAGCTGCTGCCCAAAGTTCTCGTGACTTGTCTTGCAGGGCAAATTGGCTAGCCTTTTTGCAGACTTCGTGCATACATGACACATTCGCGCAATGCATGTTGATATGGAGAGCAGAAACTATGTCTCGTTTATTGTGAGACATATCACCGGCTCGCATTTAGCGTGACACTAGTGGGCTGGTCTGGTACGAATTTGTCTTTTGTCTCTGGTTTTCTTAACGAAACTTACGAACTGACGCTACTATGCCGACCACCTAACGCGCTCCCTAAGAGTGAGGCATATATTTGTCTAAGTGAGGCAAAGACGGGCCCTATATAGAGCCATCTTACACAGCCAAGGTAATCGAAGGGGGAGGGTCTCATAACGAAATTCATGGTGCATTAGTAGAAGTCTATGCACTCTTCTTGGGCGGGAGACATTGGACCTGATCCCACGGCCGAAACGTTTCACCCTTTCTTGGATCTTTAGCCGAGTAGTGATTGTGCATCTGGACACAGGTACACTAGACTCGATTTCCTGGTCCTTGGAAAAGGATGGTACGTTCTCGGCGAGATCTGCGTACGCGGCCAAGTTTGCAGGCCTCGTGGTCTCACACACGACCACCTTCAAGTGGAAATCCAACGCACCGCCCCAATGCCATCTCTTTGCGTGGTTGGATCTCAAGGATCGATGTTGGACGTTAGAGAGATTGGCCAGACTATGCCTCCCGTACCATGTTTCATGCCCATTCTGTGATCAACACGACGAGACCATAAACCACATTCTGGTGAGCTGCGTCTTTGCGAGAGAAGTCTGGAACCGGGTCTACATTGCGGTCGGCAAGCCAGAGAACCTTTTGCGAACGAGACTTTGGGAGCATGGTGCAACAAGCAGGAGCAATAAGTAGAGCACCAGAGAATGACTCAGGCGATCTACCTCTTGGGCCTATGGAAGCTGTGCAAAAACCGAAATGCCATTGTGTTTGACGGAGTGGTACCATCTCAAAAGTAGGTTCTCCAGCGGATTGAGAGTGTGAAGGTAGGATTTGAAAACAAGCATGACTTCTAGGAGGGGAGCTAGATGGTTTCTTTGCAGTGTTGGCAACGTGGACAATACGTGAGTAGTTGCACATACAAAGTAGGGTGTGGACGTGGACAGATTGGATCATGTTGCCAACTAATGCAGTGAACATGTCTTTCTCTTCACCAATGCTAGCTACTCCCAAGTCCCAACTAAAACCGCGACCCTTATTTTGAATCGGAGGGAGTAGTATTTACTAGCCCAGACATCTTTCTCTTCCCCAGCTCAGTGAAGAAATTGTAGCGGTCCGCCTCGCCGCAGAGCCGGTGCAGCCTCTCCATGGGGTCGTCGTCTTCCCTGCGGCGCCGGTACTTCTTTGCCTTCTTGTCCTGGTTCTGGTCATAGTGGGCCTTGACGTTGATGGCATGTCTTTTGCTTGGCCGGTGCTCCCCTACGGTCGTCGGCGGTGGCTTGAGTATGGCCAGGTTCATGAGGGCATCCTGCTTTTATCTTTTGCGTTGCATCGTCGATCTTGTTGCTGGCCCTCTTCGGCACCTTGAAATGCAGCTTGTAGCCCTGGTCCTTGTAGTAGTGCTCGTAGCCATGGAAGGGTATGTCGTCGACGATCTCTTCCTCCTTGCCCACGGCGACCGCCGTCTCGTAGCACCAGCACGAGGCGACATGGTTGACGGTGTACCCGCCGCCGCCGAGGAGGAGCAGCGGCACGTTGAAGCTCCGGAGGTAGCCGACGCAGGCGGCGTGGCCTTTCACGGACAGTCTGAACTCGCCCAGCCTGTCGCCGTAGAGCGAGTCGGCGCCGCACTGCAGCACCACGGCGTCCGGGACGAACTTCTCCTTGTCCATGATCGGCCTGAACAGCTGCTGGTACCTCTCGTCGTCCATGTCCGCCTTCATCGGCACGTTCAGGGTGTAGTACTTGCCCTTGCCCTCGCCGACGTCGTCGGCCTTGCCGGTGCCCGGGAAGAAGGGCTTGCCGGGACGGTCGATGTCGTAGCGGTGGAACGAAACCGTCATCACGCGGCTCTCCCTCTTGAAGTGCTCCTCCACGCCGTCGCCGTGGTGCACGTCGATGTCCACGTAGAGCACGCGCTCGAAGTGCTCCAGGAGCTCCTGGATGGCGAGCACGATGTCGTTGACGTAGCAGAAGCCGCTGGCCTTGCCACGGCACGCGTGGTGCATCCCGCCGGACCAGTTGATGGCGATGTCGGAGGAGCCATCGACGAGCGCGCGCGCGGCGGCGAGCGACCCGCCGGCGTAGCGGAGGCAGTAGTCCCAGAGGCCGTCGATGGCGGGGTTGTCGTATGCGCCGGCGCCACCGGCCTCGGGCTTGTTGGGGTCCGACAGGCCGACGCCGCACGCCCTGGCCCTATCCCGGAGGTCGCCGTCGCGGTGGGCGTCCGGGGTGATGTCGTGGAGGAGGCGGACGTAGGCGTCGTCGTGGAAGGCGCGCAGTTCGGCCTCGGTGGCGGGCCTGACGCGGAGGCGCTCCATGTCGGCGAGCAGGCCGTACTTTTCGACGAGGGCGTGCGCCATGGCGACGCGGCGGGGCACCATGTTGTGGTCGGCGCCGTAGTCGACGTTGGCGATGCCCGGGTCGTAGTAGTAGCAGACTCTCCTCTTCCGGCCGTCGCCGCACGACGCCGACGGCAGCGAGTGCCCTTCCCTGTCCATCTTCTTGATCCTATTCTCCCTCTGATTCCTACGGCCGGTGAACTGTATATGTGATGTGATGACTCCGTGTAGTCCATCTTTGATATAGAAGCTCGATCGATCGTATCCGAGTTGGCCTCGCATAGCGATCGTGTCTCGGACTTCAATATGTATCGCCCTAACAGACTTGTGCCGGGCAGCCTCAAACGGACGACACAATCTGTTTCCCACACGACTCATTTTTTTTAAAATTAACTCTTCTTTTTTCTGACTAGATTTTTTTGAGGAATTTTTCTGATTAGATGTGATGTGTGAATCTAATCGATGTTTTTTTAGCGGTTCTAATTACTTAAACAGTATAACGCAGCTAGCTATGACTTCTCACAGCGATTTGGCGTCTTTAGCCGTCCGATTCTGCAGTTAACGGTCCAGATATAATTAGCGACCCTTCCAAACGTGTTTTGCGGAACATAATTGGGCAGCTGCTCCGTGGATTGAACTGCGTGCGTTGTGGTTGATCCGGGCTTTCGTCGGGCCCATTAGCCAATCTTTAACTCTCCTCTCTCTCTTCTCGGGACACCCAAAAAAACACATCCTCGGCCTCTCCTGTTCCGCTTCCGCCTCTCTCTCTCTCGTAGTAGTAGTAGTGTATCGTCGCCTAGAAAAAGCAGAAGTGTATCAACAAATTCCATGCGTGATCATGCGGCGGAGGCGGCGGCAGCGGCAGTGGTGACGTCCACGGCGTACTAGATGGACGACAACAAGATGGGATTCCACCGCGACGAGACAGCACCGGCCAACCTAAGGCTGCCCTAGCCCATCACCCTAATCCCCTTGTCGTCGCGATGGATGAGGCATAGACGGCAATTAGTGGCAGCAGGACTGCCCCTTCCGTTGGCTGCATATCCTGGTGCGCGGTCATGGAGATGATCTTTAAACATAGTCAGTCATTGTAGAGAAGCAGTTTTTGTTTCATCGGTTGAATAATTTTATCAGGAATTTGGCTTCTAGGTCAGTCTAGAATCCTTCAATATTTAGTTTGATGATGTACATGTCAGAGAGATTTAATTAGTTTTGCTAGCTGACTTAATAAATATTTTTATCTAGATTGTTCATGGTATGATGTTTTCAAATTCCATTGTGCCTACAAAAACTTATTGTCTGATGTCTACACCTAAAAAATGATCGGATAAAATTCATAATTGCAACAAAGTGCTATGTGCCATTTAGTTTTTGTTTAGGCAGGAAGATAGATCCTTCTTTTCTTGTGTTTGTATAGGTGGACATTTGCAAATGCATAGATGTTGCAGCCATGAAGTTGACTCATTTTTTTAAACAGGAATATAGTCACCATTCGAACTGATTGTTGGCAATAAATCTGTAATTTCACACTAAAGCTGAATCCAACATTTGATATTATTTTCCTTCCGTGTAAATATGCTGATACGTAAACATCAAGGGTTTTAATTTTTCTGCATTACACTCCATGTAAATATATTTCTCTCAAAATGGTCGGGCGCGGCAACGCGCGCCCTCATATTCTAGTTGATGTTATTAGTTGGAAGAAGCTGGACCGCGGTGTGTGCTGGAAGATTTGGAGAAGAAGAAGAACACTAAGGCGAAACAATATTCACGGGTGTCTTGGTTGAAGGATGGAAATAGGAATACACGGTACTTAATGGTGTTTGCCTCGGCTAGGAAGAAGATGAATAGAGTTAAGGAGCTGAGGAAGGAGGATGGCACGGTGGTGAAGGAAGGGGAGGAGCTTTCTAACTATGTCTGCTCGTTTTTTCAGGGCCTCTTTACGTCCAGCATGGGTAACCGCCTCGATGAGCTCAGTGCTAAAGTCGAAGCCCGGGTCACGCAGCCTATGCATGCCATCCTTGATGCCGAGTTTACTCGAGAGGAGGTGAAGGCGGCTCTCGACCATATTGGAGACCTCAAGGCACCGGGTCCAGACGGGATGCCCTCCATTGTGTATAAAAGGCATTGGAATTCATGGGTGACAAAGTGGTGGAGGAGATCCTAGCAGTCCTGAATGGGGGCCCAATTCCGGAGGGATGGAATGACACAGTGGTGGTGCTAATCCCAAAAGTCAAGAATCCGCATCGGATTAAGGATCTCCGCCCAACCAGTCTATGCAATGTTATCTACAAGCTTGTGTCGAAGGTGATCGCTAACCGGCTGAAGATCGTCCTACCAAATATCATATCTGACAATCAGAGTGCTTTTGTCCCGGGGAGGCTCATCACCGATAATGTGCTCAGCGCATACGAGCTGTCACACTTCCTGTTGAATAAGAGAAAGGGAAAGGAGGGGATTGTTGCTGTTAAAGCTGATATGAGCAAAGCATATGACAGGGAGTGGAAATTCTTGGCAGCGATGTTAAGTAAGCTAGGTTTTAAGCAACATTGGGTAGACCTGATCATGTGGTGTGTAACTTCTGTGAGATACCAAATTAAGGTCAATGGTGCCCTGACCCAACAATTCAGTCCATCCCATGGCTTATGACAGGATGACCCGATATCACCGTACCTCTTTGTTATCTGTGCAGATGGTCTGTCAGCTCTTCTCCATGATGCAGAGCGAAACGGTCAGATTAGTGGTGTCAAGGTTTGCCCCAATGCACCGGTGGTGTCACATTTGTTCTTCGCTGATGACTCAATGTTACTTATGAAGGCAAAGCAGGAGGGAGCTATGGCCATGGGGAGTATTCTCGAGCTCTACGAAAATTGCTCGGGGCAATGCATCAATACTGAAAAATCTGCGATTATGTTCAGTCCCAACACGCTAGCATGCGACAAGACTTGGGTGAAAGGAACCTTACAGATTGCTAGTGAAAGTTGGAATGCAAAATACCTTGGGCTGCCAGTCCACGTGGGGAAATCTAAAAGGAGAGCTTTTGCATACATTAAGGGTTCTATGGCGGGGCAGATGTATGGGTGGCAAGAGAAGTTGATTGCGAAGACTGGAAAAGAAACATTGGTGAAAGCCGTAGCGCAAGCTATTCCAACGTTTGCCATGTCTTGCCTCTATCTGACCAAAACCTTCTGCCAAGAACTAAGCTCGTTAATGGGAACTTACTGGTGGAGTCAGCAGGAGAAGGAAAACACCATCCATTGGATTAGTTGGGAGAAGCTAACGGAATCCAAAGCACGGGGCGGGTTGGGGTTCAGGGATATGCATGGTTTCAATATCGCCATGTTGTCAAAACAAATCTGGAGGATTATTGAATGCCCGGACTCTCTCTGTGCACAAATCTTGAAAGCTTGATACTTTCCTCATACTCATGTGCTTGAGGCCGTAGCAAAGGATGGCATCCCCTATTCGTGGCGCAGTCTCTTACATGGACTCCAACTGGTGAAAGAAGGTTATGTGTGGCGGGTTGGAGATGGCACTAGTATCGGAATCTGGAGTGACCCATGGCTTCTGCGACCATGGTCAAGAAGGGTAATTACACCGAGAGGAGGGAACCTACTGGAGTTTGTTAACTACCTGATCAGCCCTATAACTGTAAACTGGGATGAACAGCTAGTCCGGGACACATTCTGAAATGTTGATACAGATAGTATTCTGAAAATACCAATTCGAGCGGGGGTCCAAGACTTTATAGCCCGCCGATCCCAAAGGTGTGCATTCTCTCAGAAGTGCATACAAGCTCCACACTCAGATTGAGAGGATGGAAAAGGATGGGGGAGTAGGCAGCAGCACTATGTTGCCGGGCAACTTGGATAGTTGCCAGGAGGACTCTTGGAAACGACTATGGAAGCTCCCCTGCCCAAGAAAAATTCAAATGTTCGCTTGGGTTGTCAAGCACGAATCTTTAGCATTGAGGACAAATCTGTCACGGAGGGCTTTCCCAGTTGAAGATACATCATGCCTATTATGTGGTCGGGCGGAGGAGGACGGAGCACATCTGTTCATAAAATGCAAAGTGGTGAAGGAGGTGTGGAGGGACCTATCTATGGAATATGAGAGAATGGCGTTGGAGGACATCCCATCTGTGCATGCCATGATGGACTTCTCGTGGGGACTAGAAGAACAAAAACTAGTCCGGATCCTGACCTCCTAGTGGTTGTGGTGGAGCAATCGCAATAAGTTGAGGGAAGGAGAGCTACCATGGACAGCGGGTGAAGTGGTGCGGCGAACTCGAAGATACACCATGGAATACCAACAGATCTTCTCAAAGAAGCCAAACCATCAGAGCGATGATAGTTGGAGACCGCCACAGAATGATATGATCAAAATCAATGTAGATCACTCATTTGTGCCGGGAGAAAACCACGCCGGCTGGGGTGTGGTTGCGAGGGATACGGCGGGCTCCGTCATTTGTGCCCGCACAGGACGACAAGAGCATGCTGGAGATGCTTTCAGCGCAGAGGTGAATGCCATGGCACAAGGCGTTGCACTAGCTGCGGACTTGGGAATGCTAAGGCTGATCTTCGAGACCGACTCCCAACTTGTTGCAGATGCCATGGATATGAGAAGTGTAGATTCTTCTGCTTACTCTGCTGTCATCGAGGACACTAAGCTCCAGCTGAAATTATGGTTCTCGCGTCATGTAATCGTGTCATGTAAGAGAGGGGCAAATTCTATAGCCCACGAACTCACTAGTCTGGGTCGGGCGAGTTTGGTGAACCACTCTTTGCAGTGGGACTATGATGTACCAGCCATTGTAGCGGCTCGTGCCCTGGGTGACTTGCCTGGGCACCGTTAAATTTAAAGCTATGCTTTATCACAAAAAAGAAATTGATGTTGTTAGTCATGTCCGAGTCGACCTCTTGATCTCGGCCTGAAAAGTCAATAGGCCGACACAGGCCTTAGCTGGGCTCGTTACAACATCGGTGCACCGTCTCAACAATGTTCCCTTTTTCGATCTCAATTTTTGTTATACATGGTCTTTCGGATCCATCTTCTCTTGAAACAGTGGCTTCTCAAGAAGCTCTTTCTCTTGCAGAAGATCTTGGACTATGGCATCATATTGCATCGGATTACAAGAATGTTATTAAACAAATACATGAATCATCAGGTGGTGTCTATGGTGGAGTGATTAGGGATATAAAATCATGATGCACTATATTTTTTCATGTGTTTTTATTCATGAGTCAAGGACGTCGAACTATGAACCTCATGTACTAGCTAGGTATGCACTTTCCTTAGATCAGGGGCGACATGTGTGGTTGGGTCCTGATCCGGTTTTTTTACCTGTTTTGTGAACTTTTGATCAATAAAGTAAAGCAGGTTTTGCTAAAAAACACGGTCGAGAAGGGCATGATGTGTAATGTATTTATGTTGTCACCGGTCATTGTCAAATTCATTTTCACATAGTTTGCATTTTTAGCACGCAGATGCTCGTACATACACACATATACTCATCTATATGAACACATGCACGCACATCCTACCTCTATGAGCATCTTCAATAGACTGAGCCAACACATTATTTTGATATTGACGATGTCGTCACAAACGTCTTTGCAGTCAACAGGACGTCTCCTCCTCCTGAATGTATATCGTCGGAAGGCCTGAAATAAATCCAAAAAATGCGAGCACCAATGTCAAGTCTACTAATTGAGCCCTGATAGGCTGAGGATATCACTGTCCTTGTAACCATCCAACCATAATCTGCACTTCGGTGTGCATGCAAAACAGGGACTGTTGCGTGCATGATTGGCACAGGTTTGAACTATAGTAGCACAACTTGTTTTTTCGATAAAGTTGACTTTTATTGACTCAGAACGAAGCATCAAGAGAATATAGAATACAATGAGCACGCACTCGGTCTCTACGTATTTAGTATGCACACAGTCAACATGAACTCACAAACACATGAAAACACGCCGACAACTAGCAAAGCCAAATAAGACTAAAAATATGCGTAGGTGAGGAAAAAAACCACAAAGCGACCAGATATGCAATCGGCAAACTATAACAATGATTATACCCGCACCAACCATCTCATAACCGTGCACAACTCGTTTACCGTCTTCATCTAAAGCACGCACAAGCTCTTTTTTGTTTGGTTATTATTTTCTGGAAGCACATGATCTTGCATGAGGTTCATATATAGCATTTTTTATTTCTGGTTTATCTCAACGTCAGAACATTTTAAAACAGCCTAACCAACTGGAATTACAATAGTCGACCTTTGCTGTGTCCACTCTGCACGCATTTTGCATGTGTAGAAACTTTTAACCACTGAACCCCACACACACAGCCGACCGGCAAAAAAAAAAAGGAAAAAAGAACCACACACACAGCCATTTGCCTTGTTTTAGATTTTTCTTCTAGATGGTTTAATTGATTGGTTTTACACTTTAAGCTAGCTCCCTCCCACAGGCATACGTCGTATACTCAGGAGGTAACGTCACTCATATACATAGCTTATACTCGTACGGGAGTGGTATAAGTTACAACATGTGTATTGATTGGTGGGAAAAGACATATGAAACTGTACGATGTCTAAGAAGAGGAGAAATCCCTGTATATCTATCCCTGTACAGGGATTGATTGGTGGATTGGGCGTGCTTCTTCATTTCAATTGTGTGAAAAGTACAATAGGAAACCGACGACATATAACATATACGATGTCAAAGAAGAGGAGAAAGAAAACAAAGTTGACGGAAGCTACGGGGATGCTCCTTCGAAAGTGCACACAATTGAAATGAGGAAGCACGCCCAATCCACCTTCCAAGTGCCGGGCCAATATGTCCGCGCTCTGACTCTATGAGAAACGCACATTTTGAATCGAACTCTAGTTGAAGCGCACCTTCCAAGTGCCGGGCCAATATGTCTTCGAACTGGGTGAATACTCCAACGGATGAACGAGCATGTCTCTTTGCCAACGACCGACTCCGACGAGGAATCAATCTCCTCCAGAACAGGTCTGGTGCCATCGTTGCGATTTGTTCATCCCCAATATCTCACAGAATGACCCAAGTACTTCAAGCTATGCATGCATTTCTACGATTATGTATACGTCTATCAGCCATACATCCTAGATCTTCATGTATAAAAGGATCTATGTCCAAGCTGTCAAACTAGGATGGGATTCAGCGGAGTTTTTGTAGAGAAAACACGTACGTATGGACGTACACACGTAGGGCCACTGGTCTAGGAGGCAAGGAAGATGATACAGCTGGGGGGCTATTTATTTCCATCTCTTTATTGAAACAGAATACCCATCAATCCGGCATGTCTCGCCTCACACAACCTGGATGATCAGTTTAGTTATCTAAAAAAACTGATGACAAAATATCTATTCTAGTACCAGGGGTGTGTGTTTATGCTGGCACCAGTTGTTGCCAAGTTCTTAAAACGGCTCTCACCGGCTCTACTTTCACTAGGAACACGCTGAATGCACAGACACTTTTACCATCTTCATCTCAATCACACGCTCGTTTCTTCTGTTATTTCTAGAAGCAGCACACAATCTTGGTGCGAGGTCTGATTTCTTTTATGAAGGTCATTTCCATTTTAATAGATTAGATTGCTTACCACACATGTGTCACGTGGTTATAAGGTTGGTTGTAATGCTAGTATCATAGCTAGTATCATGCATGCCAACTAGATTGCTTATCATATGTGTCACGTGGTTATAAAGATCATTTCCATTCAATCGTTATAACACCGCACTAAGCAAATGTCCGACCTCTGCATAACAAGACGCGCACAGTCAACACATCGAGATAAAATAAAATAAAAATAGTTTAACAAAGGAAGTAAAAAGGAACAACCTAAGATGGAGGATGTCCTATCCGAAGACTACACTGTCATCCATAGATGAAGAAAACCTCTCGAGCTGCAACCTCCAGCCAAGTAGACACAGCTGAAAAGGGTAATTTTCATCCGGTCTTTGCCAGCCCCCTCCCCCTCCCCCCACCCCCTCAATGATTTCTTACCAATGCCCCTCTACCAATTACCAAGCATATTATGCGGTACCACTAGGCTGGTAGATGTTTGAAGTTACCTGAACTATAGGCAGTTGGATGGGCTTCTCCTCAACTAGCAACTCTTCATGTGTTATCTTGTTTTGCTGGTCGTAGGTGTAGCGTTGTAAGCTGTTCTTGCAGCCCCTTTGTATCGTTCGGACAATGTTGTGTGGTGGTCTTGTTCTTGTACTCCTGGCCGGTTGATTGCTTTGTTAATTCAAAGCTGGGCTCTTCTCGTTCTAAAAAAAAAGTTGGATGGGCTTCAAGCATGTAAGCAAGTCGTTACATGCTGCAAGGCGATGGGGTGCCCTATGTCTCGCATTCAGCGAGATGATAGGAACCATCGCTGAAGGGCGCGTGTGTTGGGCCGGCCCAGGCGCTCAGGAACAAGTGCCTCATTTCTTTTTGCTTATTTCTCACAATTTTTGTTTCTGTTTTTTGCTTTTATTTATACTTCCAAATATTCTAAATAAATATATTACAAAAATCACTCTACATAAAATATTGATGAGGTATTTGAAAATGTTAAATGTGTATAGAGAAAATGTTTATCACATATATGAAAAACGTATATAAAAGAATAAAATGTGTATGATACAATTTGATCATGTATCTGAAAACAATTAATCAAGCATTTGAAAAAAATATTGAAAAAGTGTTTGGAAAATGTTAATAAAGCATTTGCAAAATGTTAAATGTGTAGAGAAACAATGTTGACCATATATTGAAATTATTTAATCATCTATATAAAAATGTTAATCAAGCATTTAAAAATAACTATTTAGAAAATGTTAATCAACCAAATGAAAATGTTGAATGTGTATAGAAAAAATGTTGACCATGTATTAAAAAATGATGGAAAATATTTTATCGTGTATATAAAAATGTTCATCAAGAATTTATGAAAAAGTGTTTGAAAAATATTAATCAAGAATTTGAAAATGTTATATGTTTGTAGAAAACTGTTGACCATGTATTCAAAAAATGTTAATCCTGTATTTGAAAAATGTTAATCAAGCATTTGAAAATAATAAATATGTATAGAAACTTGATGATCATATATTAAAAAAATGTTAATTTTTATTTAATTTTTTTAACCTAACATTTGAAAAAATATGTATAGAAAAAAGTTTGATCTTGTATTAAAAATTGCTAATCTAGCATTTGAAAAGTGTTGAATGTGTATAGAAAAGATGTTGACCATGTATTACAAATATGTTAAACTTGTATTTAAAAAAATGTTACTCAAGCATTTAAAAATTATAATGTGTATAGAAAAAATGTCGACCATGTATTGAAAAATATGAGTCTTATATTCGAAAAATGTTAACCAAGCATTTAGAAATGTTAAATGTGTATAATAAAATGTTGACCATGCATCCAAAGTTTCGTTAGAAAAGTGTATTAGATATATACCAAAATGTCTATTAAAACAGGAAAAACGGAGAGAAAACAAAAAAAAGCTGAGGAAAAACAAGAAAGAAACCAAAAAACCAAAGAAAAAGCGGTGAAAACTGAAGAAACTGAAGAAATAAACAAAAGAATCACCTAAAAAAAAATGAAGAACAACGAAAAACCCAAAGAAATCCGTAAAAATCCATGAGGAGATGAAGAGAAACCAAGAAAAATAGAAAAGAAAATAAGAAAACCGGAAAACTCACTGCATAAAAAGATAAAGAAATAATAAACATGAAAAGTTGAAGAAAAACGCTAAGGAAATAAAAAAACTGAAGAAAATCAGAAAAAAAAAACATGTGAAAACCAGGAATTGAAGGAAGAAAACCGATGAGAAACAAAAAGGACCATGAAGAAGCAAGGGGAACCGGTATGAGACGTGTAAAAAAGTGAAAAAAAAACGGATGCAAAAAGAAAGAAAACCGAAGAAAACTATAAAGTAAAATAATAGAAAACGAACCAAACGAAAGAGCAACGAGAATGGTCCGAGCGATCCGAGTGAGAGCAAGTGAGGAGAAGAAAATGGGGCGGTCTGATTTTCGAGAGCAAGCTATTGTCTCGCTTAAAGCAAGAAATAGCTCTTGCGCAGGGTGATGTCCAATAAATCTCTATGAAAAGAAATATTGGGCTCATCTTGGCCCAAGACTTGTGTGATTGTTATATATTTATGCCTAAAAATTCAATACGATGGTGGGTATTGCAGTTTAAGGGGATTGGTCCCATCCAGGTATCTTTCTGGAATTAATTTGATAGCCATCCTTGGTCGAGAAGGCTCCAAATTAGAAGAAAAAAAATCCTGCGAACCAACCTGTGGTTGGATGGTTAAAGGGACTATGATATTCCCAACCCATCAAGGTTCAAGTCCTGGTGCTCACATTTATTTCTGGATTTATTTCATGATTTTCGACGATGCGCATTTAGTGGTAGGAGACGTTCCCATCGATGACGAGGTGCCTACGGTGACTTCGTAAACTTTAAAATGACTAGTAGAACACGTGTGTGTTTCTACGGGCTCTTTATATATAACAATAGTTCAACATCAGTTGTGTATAATATATATTTTACCCTCGTACTAATTATGCTTATGCTTCATTGTCAACCTTTTTTATGTAAAGTACCTCTTTCTCACTCTTCTTTCTCTCTCTCTCTCCGTCCATTTCCTCATCTTCTCCATCCTCTTAAATTCCCTCAATCAGTTATTTAAGTGTTTGACTATACACAGAATAATATTTTTCAGTGTAATATTTTCAGGACTAAGAGCATCTCTAATAGATGGTCCATATGTAAAAACAACCAACTTTTGAATCTTCTGAGGCAAAAAATACCTCTCCAACAGATGGTCCATATGCATTTTTTTACATTTCCGCCTCCACGAGATGTAAAATACAACACCTCACGGTGCAAATTTACATCTTTGGAGGCAGAACATGTAAAAACCGTGGCCGCGTGCCAACGCCCAATCGCCCTTCAGTTCATTCCCCCATTCTTCCTCCGGCCCGCCCGCCACCGCCCCGCCACCACCCCGCCGCAGATCCAGCCCCGTCCCTACCCCCATCGCCGATTCTACCCCGCCTGGGCTGCCGCCCGTCGTCGTATGGGTGGATCGGGCCGTCGCCGCACCGCGCCGCCCCGGCCCCGTCCGGCTCCGCTCCGGCCGCCTCCGCCCCGCCTCGGACCCGTCCGCCTTAGCCCCGCCTGCCTTTGCCCCGCTCCGGCCTCCGTCCGCCCCCGCCCGCACCGCTCGCTGATCCGTCCATTTTGCATCATGCTTTTATATCGATATTTATTGCATTATGGGTTGTTATTACACATTATGTCAAAATACTTATGCCTTTTCACTCTTATTTTACAAGGTTTCCATGAAGAGGGAGAATGCCAGCAGCTGGAATTCTGGGTTTGTCGTGATTTTGTCAGGGCAGATGTCCTAGTGTGAGGACTTAGTCGTGGAGCCATCGCGACGGGTTAGCTTAAAGGGGTTAAAGCAGGACAAAGGACGCAAGGAGTTTATACTGGTTCGGCCCCTTGCGGTGAAGGTAAAGGCCTAATCCAGTTGATGTGGAATTGCTAGGGTTTCGATGACCAGAGAGCGAATCCGCTTGACCTGGCTCTCGAGTTGTTGTTTGTTGTCCCTAAACCATCGCCGGGTCGTCCCTTTATATACATAGGTCGACGCCCGGCGGTTCACAGAATCCCTGCCGGCTCATAAACGTGTCCGACTCGGTTTCTACCCTTTCTTATCTTACAACACAAGCCAGCTACCATATGACGGTTTACATCTATGGGCCCTAATCCGCCTTTGGGCTTCTGGGCCTTCTTGTTAATCTCCGTAAAGCGCCATACTCCTTGTCTTCATGGGCTTCAATATGCATAACTCATTACAGGTATAACCCGGCCCCTCCTGGGCAGTTTATGCTCAGCAGTTATATCCCCAACATTAGGCCCCAGATTGATTTGAACCTGTTCATGTCAATGTTCAACACTTAGGAAAATTTCTTCTTCAGTACCTTCGAGTAAACATTGTAATCCGCCATGACGTCATCTTCCAGGATTATAGTAAACCGTCATGACATCACATATTCATTAAAGAACCGTATATACCTTACTTTTATTAACGAGCCTCCGAAAATCGAGGCGACAGCTCTGTCACATATCCATTGTTTGGACTCCTCGATTCTTGTGCCTGTCGCTTATCCCTTCGTCTTATAAATAGGGCCAAGGATCCCTTTCCTTTTCTCCCCTTGCCTCTTCGCCTTTCTTCCACCTCGCGTCGCCTCAGTACTCATGCGCTGCCGCCGCCGACGACCTTCGCCTCCGCCCCAACAACGGCCGCTGCATCAATCTGATTCGACCAGAGTTTTGTCTGCACGCCTCCGCATTCAACAGCCCTGGTGAGTCTTTCTTTCCTCTTTCCCATAGATCCCGTCTAGGGTTTCTGCAAGTTCTTCATCGAAGTATAGTGCTGTTCTTCCCTGTTCTTCTCTGTAGCATAAATGGCGAGTTTAGATCTTATATTTTCCTGTGCGGTCGTAGTTATGATCCCCTTTCTCATCATTAGTGTATCCTCTCTGTATAGAATAATCTCATCTGGATCTGATGAACTGCTTAAGCACCTGTATCTTAGGTCTGAATATACTTTGATTTATTCATACGCTGCAGATCTGAAATTATCATATCAATTTGTGAAACTTTTTTTCCCTCACTTAGATATTTTAGATATGTACCTTCCATACCAAAGTAGGCGGTTTAACTTTAGAAAGTGATAATCTGGCAGGTACCATTAGTCCCCTCTTAAACCGCCGATTCATTTATCTTTGTAACCCTTCCAATGTCAGACTCCGATTTAACAATGTGTAAATGCCTCAACGTCTTCTCCTGCTGATCTTGCAACGCTTTATAATTGTCAGTCATGAATCTTAAACCGACATCGATCTTTTTCCAGCTTTTCATTGAAATGGCCACAAAATTTTACGCCTGCAATTGTGTCCCCTCCCGGGTTACTGAAGAGCAGCTAAACGGATGTGTCACAACTGGTGCTTTAGCAAAAAAGGAAGTCATCCACTGGAGGGCTCCTGGTCCAGAAAATCCTCCTGAGCCCAAGGATGGAGAAGTAATCGTGTTCGTTGATCATCTGGGTCGAGGGTTTAGCCCTCCCGGATCAAAAAATTTCCGTGTTGTGCTTGCTAGCTTCCAACTCCACCCTCAAGATATTGGACCTAACTCGGTGTCCAATATTTGTAATTTCCAAGTATATTGCGAGGCTTATCTGCAAGAAGAGCCCATCGTTGAGCTATTTAGGGATTTCTTCTATTTGAACCACCGTACAGAATTTACAGACGGACCCAATACTGAACTTGGCGGGATGGCAATCCAGAAGAGGAAAGATGTCAGCTTCCCTCACGCCAAGGATCATAGTCACCCCAAGGACTGGTATCAGACTTGGTTTTACTGCCGAGACACGTCTCCAACTGACGAGAATCCTCTGCCGGGTTATCGTCCTCACCGGGCTTACCAATACACATCCATTTCCCCAACGACTTAGCGCCAAGGAACGATCCAAGTATGCACCACAGCTTTCAAAGCTTCGGGCCTTCGTTGCGAACGGTTTAACAAGTGTTGATTTTGTTCGTTGCTGGATCTCCTGGAGCATTCTGTCTTTAAGCCGACGCCCCGGTTTAATGTGCGAGTACACAGGGGACTTGAAAGATCCTCAACGACATATTGACATTTAGCTAACAAAGGCTGAAATTACTGAAGCTGTGAAAAAGATACTGGATGAATCGGTGGCTGTCTGTAGCAAAACAGGGTTGAATCCCTTCTGTGCTTCCGATAAACCGCCAGCTGTAAGAATCATATAACTCTTGCTTTAATCCAATCTTTTTAAATATTCCCTCAAAATTTTGTCAATCTTTGACAGGGTGATGATCCGTTCTGGAAGAAGAAACCACAGGATAAACCGGCCAAGACGCCTCGCCCCAAGACCAAGGTTATCAAAAAACCTGCCAAGAAAAGAACCGTTGAATCCTCTGAACCAAATGTTGATGATGATCTAGATAATCCGGAATCACAGGTAGAACTTGATTCTCTTGGTTCTTTTTTCATACACCTCATTGGCAATGACTATTATCAGGATGACGCTGGAGCCATCCATGTTGATGATGTAGAGGTAATTATTCTTTCCTCCGGTTCAGATCCTCTGCCAACACAGAAAATCCGTCAAGCAAACCGGAAAGTAAGATTTTCTCACCCCTAGCTCACTTGGACCCAAACTTTCTTTTGAAGAAGCAGCAACACGAAGCTCGCCGCACAACCAGGCACAGTGGCCAGGTAGTTACCTCAGCCAGTTTACCGAATACTTCGGTCCGGAAACGTCGATCAGAGGTCTCTTATATTTCTTATATTTATGATACTTCCTTCCCAAGGCGGGTTATTTCCGACACCCTCTTAATCCGTCTGATTCAAACTATCAGGGAACACCTCATTCATCATCCGGCGAGTCAACGGCCACACAACTTCCAACCCTCAAGACGGTTCCTGGGTGAGTTATGCTTTAAATTTACCTTTAACATCTTATGCTCGCCCGATTTCCTAACCTTTATATTTGTTCTTCTCAGTGCCAAGCCTAGACCCAACAAAAAGGCCAAATTAAATAAACCGGCTGATGACAATGTGATTACTGAACCGGAGAGAACTCTAGAACCGGAAGAAACAAATGCTGGCGCCATGCTTGATGATCCGCCACCACAAGATCATGAATTTTCTGTTGAACAAGTGGAAGTTGATCCAACGGGCCATGCTGATAAACTGACAAGTCTGGTCCGAGTTGCTGATAAACCGTCAAGTCCAGTTAAGGCTGCTGACAAACCGTCAAGTCTAGTCAAAGCTGCTGATGATAAAGCGGATGATATTATGATTACTGGCTTCAGCCACACCACCCCTGGCAAACATGTCGCTCTATCAAAGCATAGTGCCAAGGAAGAATTTTCTGCTATGGATAAAGGCAAGTGGAATACATATTTTTCAAGCTATGCCCATCTCAACACCCAAGACATTCATTCTGGCTTTTTGAACCGTCTGTACACAAGCCGCGACTATGAAGCCGGTTTAGTGAACCCGATGGAAGAATGATATGAGGTAACTGCTGCTTAACTCTGCATAACTGTTTCTCTCTTGTGTCCCAATATCAACTCTAGTAGCCCCTAAGGGCCGGTTTGTGATATCAATATAAACCGAGACTTTTTAATACCTCAACTGTGTTTGTGTAGCCCCCAAAGGCTGGTTTATCTTTTCAAGATGAACCGGGACTTTAAAATATTAATCTTGCAACTTTCGCCTGTGTAGCTCCCAAGGGCCGGTTTATTCTTTCAAGATGAACCGGAACTTATATCCTGCCAAATTTCTTTGCTGAGTACCGTTGTACACCAATCATCCACTAAGCTGAGTAATGGGAGAACACCCACAGTGTTATTTTGATCAAATATACATTAGCCCCCAAGTTCCAGGAATAATACTTGTATTGAGCTTGGGACTTGTAGAAAATTTCTGATAACAAGCAAATAGGCATTACCCCCAAGTACCAAGTGTATAACTTGTTATGTGCTTGGTACTTTAAATATGTGCTGCCACCTCATGATATGTATGTCTCTTATAGGCTGAGCTGAGAAAAAAGGAATCCCAAGCCGCTGATCTTCAAGAAAACATCAAGTCCCAACAAGCAGAAACCTCCAAAGCTAAAGAAGAGCTGACTAGTGCCCTAGCAGCCATGGAGAAACTGAAAGAGAACTTCAAGAAGGAGCGGGCGACTGGGACGTAGAAAAAGCCACACTGCAAAATAGGTCTGATGATGCAGAAGCAACTCTTAATCCGGTGGTAGAATCATGACCTCTGCTGTGTCTGGTAAGTATTCTTACTATAAGCTTCGAACATGTATTATCCCATAAACTGCCGGTTTATCAACATGCGTAATGATGTAGGATCTTGCATTACCCATCTTGGATCTGATATGCAAAAGAAATTGAAGGCTGCCTATACTCTTATAGAGCAGTTATATACCGGCGCACAATGAATCATCTGTACTCTTCTCATAACAAACCACCCCCAACCTTGATCAAAGAGACATTAGAGAGGTTGTCAATGCTGCCTGCCCGGTTTGAGGAGTTGAAAAGATCAGCTGCAAGGGCAGGTGCTCTGAGCGCGCTAACCCGAGCTAAGGCATGGGTGCCAGATCTTGACCAGGCTGATGTAGGAAATGGCTACCCGAGCATAAAGGAGGATGGATCAGATTTTGGCAATGATGACCTCCGAGCTTTGACAAGGGAAATGCGCTCTCTGGCTAGTAAATTGGCTGAAGAGACTGAACTTCCTCATTACCAGTCGATTTATGATGCCGACAACAGACGGGTCAATGCGCCAAATTATGATGTGCAGAATCTTATCCCGCCAATCTGTAAGCATACTTATCCCCTGATGTTGAACTGTCCACCCTTATAAGTGATGAAGATGTCTTCCAAGCTTTAACTGGGATTGACTGGAAAACCATTGACTTCCAGCCGCTGGGTGGAGAGGACGATGAACCGGCACAGGATGATCCACAACCTTCAATTCATCCTGGCGAGGATTCATGATCCGGAGGCCGGTTTAGCTTCTGCATACTGCAATGCTTGTGATAAACAATTATCCTTTTGGGCGTCTATTGCCTTGTAATAGGCTAGTTTAAACACTTGGTCTCCTATGCCATCGTGCATATCCACTTTGCATGATACTGTTAATCCATCATGATTATGCAATGCCTGCTTATGACCCTTAATAGCCGTATTCAACTTGTTTCTGCATACAACAAGTTTGAAGTGTCCTGGCGGTTGACCGCCGAACGGGTCATAATGCCCAACATATAACCCGGTTTATAACCAAGGTTGTATTTAAGAAGAATTAAATATGAAATATATCATACCTGTGATATCAAATCACATCATTGGTTTACCAACTTTTTGTAGTAAGGGTGATAACCCCAATCTTGAGTACTGATAACTCCTCCCATATTTTGCCGGTTTATAATAAAACTGTACTGGGTTGTAATAAACTCCAGATTATCCTTATATAATACTGGCAACTTGCAGTCGAAACCAGGTCGGTTTAATAAATACCGGTTTATTTTATACTGGTGAGTTATAATAAAAAACCAGGCCGGGTCAATAAACACTGATTTATCATAAAGTGTTATAAACCTCAAAAAGAGAAAATTTGTCAAATATAAGTATGGGAAGACCCGAGGCTTTTCATGGGCTGTTAGGCCACCGAGTTAAACCATTTTACAAAGCCTTTTAAGATGGACCTCACATTAACCAATCGTCGTTTTAACTTTGACAAGTTCAGGGTCTGTATAAGATTGACTTGTCAAACGTTCGGCGGGTCGTACCAGGATTACCTAGGCGGAGTGAATTACTTAAGAAAGGCAGGATAACCCGGGGTTTTAGGTGAATACACCTGGCTTCCAAGCCTGGCTTGATAGCCTATTACAAGGGTCATTAAAACTCTTTGTTGCTGTGCAAAAAGAGCCCCCGCGTAACATTCTGAGCTGTGCTTAGTGGGTGCCTATGTTTGAGTTGTGCTTTTGCAACACTCTCTTTGGCCCCTATTGACTTTGGGTGACAAGCCCCCAAGTTTTTTTGTGGCTTTATAAGCCGGATCACTGGGTAGTCAAAATTCCGCTTTATAAACAGAAGCCCCCTGATACGTCTCCAACGTATCTATAATTTTTGATTGCTCCATACTATATTATCTACTGTTTTGGACCATATTGGGCTTTATTTTCCACTTTTATATTACTATTGGGACTAACCTATTAACTGGAGGCCCAGCCCAAAATTGCTGTTTTTTTGCCTATTTCAGTGTTTCGAAGAAACGGAATATCAAACGGAGTCCAAACGGAATGAAACCTTCGGGAACGTGATTTTCTCACCGAACAGGATCCAAGAGACTTGGACCCCACGTCAAGAAATAAGGGAGGCGACCACGAGGGTGGAGGGCGCCCCCCTAGGGCGTGCCCCTGCTTCGTGGGCCCCCCTTTGCTCCACCGACGTACTCCTTCCTCCTATATATACCTACGTACCCCCAAACGATCAGATACGGAGCCAAAAACCTAATTCCACTGCCGCAACCTTCTGTATCCATGAGATCCCATCTTGGGGCCTGTTCCGGAGCTCCGCCGGAAGGGGAATCCACCATGGAGGGCTTCTACATCATCACCATAGCCCCTCCGATGAAGTGTGAGTAGTTTACCTCAGACCTTCGGGTCCATAGTTAGTAGCTAGATGACTTCTTCTCTCTTTTTGGATCTCAATACAATGTTCTCCCCCTCTCTCGTGGAGATGTATTCGATGTAATCTTCTTTTTGCGGTGTGTTTGTTGAGACTAATGAATTGTGGGTTTATGATCACGATTATCTATGGACAACTTCTCTGAATTCTTTTATGTATGATTGGTTATTTTTGCAAGTCTCTTCGAATTATCAGTTTGGTTTGGCCTACTAGATTGGTTTTTCTTGCAATGGGAGAAGTGCTTAGCTTTGGGTTCAATGTTGCGGTGTCCTTTCACAGTGACAGTAGGGGCAGCAAGGCACGTATTGTATTTTTGCCATCGAGGTTAACAAGATGGGGTTTTATCATATTGAATGAATTTATCCCTCTACATCATGTCATCTTGCTTAAGGCGTTACTCTGTTTTCTTGAACTTAATACTCTAGATGCATGCTGGATAGCGGTCGATGAGTGGAGTAATAGTAGTAGATGCAGGAAGGAGTCGGTCTACTTGTCTCGGACGTGATGCCTATATACATGATCATACCTAGATATTATCATAACTATGCTCAATTCTGTCAATTGCTCAACAGTAATTCGTTCACCCACCGTAGAATACTTATTCTCTTGAGAGAAGCTACTAGTGAAATCTATGGCACCCGGGTCTATCTTTATCATATTAATCTCCCAACACTTTATTATTGATTTGCTTTTTTACTTTACCTTTTATTTTAATTTGCATCTCTATACCAAAAATACCAAAAATATTATCTATCATCTCTATCAGATCTCACTCTCGTAAGTGACTGTGAAGGGATTGACAACCCCTAATCGCGTTGGTTGCGTGGAGCTATTTGTTTTGTGTAGTTACGAGGGACTCGTGCGTAGCCTCCTACTGGATTGATTCCTTGGTTCTCAAAAACTGAGGGAAATACTTACTCTACTCTGCTGCATTACCCTTTCCTCTTCATGGAAATCCAACGTAGTGCTCAAGAGGTAGCAGGAAGAATTTCGGGCGCCGTTGCCGGGGAGGTCTACGCAAAAGTCAACATACCAAGTACCCATTACAATCCCTTATCTCTCGCATTACATTATTTGCCATTTGCCTCTCGTTTACTCTCCCCCACTTCACCCTTGCCGTTTTATTCGCCCTCTCTTTTCCGTTTGCCTTTTTCTCACTTGCTTTTTGTTTGATCGTGTGTTGGATTGCTTGTCTGTCACGATGGCTCTACCTAGATTTGGTGATCTTCACCTTAAAGGTTAGAAGAGATCGAAAGTAACGTCAGGAGTTTTATGGTTTTGCAATTTGAGCATAATAATTTCTTCAGAAACGAGCTTAAAGAACAAAAAAGTTTTATGAGCTATATGAATAAAGATCTTGATGATATGACTAAAGAATTTGATGGTATAAGATCCCAAATTGCTCGTCTTGAGAAGTTGACTGCTGAGATTTCGGATAAGCAGGCTACCTTAGTCAATAAGATGGCCGCTAAAGCGGATCCCTATGAAAATAAAGATGAAGATCTAAAAGTTATTGATGTGTACCCTATTAAATCTTTGTTTTGCAATATGAATATTGATAATGATGGGACTGAATATGATCCACCTTTACCTAGAAGGCGTTCCAAGAATTCAGAATATTTAGATCTTGATGATAAAATTGATAAAAGTGGGATTAAAGAAAGCAAAACCCTAGATGTTGCTAAACCCACTATCTTGGACTTCAAGGAATTTAATTATGAAAGTTTATCTTTAATTGATTCTATTTCCTTGTTGCAATCCGTGCTAAATTCTCCTCATGCTTATAGTCAAAATAAAGCCTTTACTAAACATATCGTTGATGCCTTAATGCAATCTTATGAAGAAAAACTTGAGTTGGAAGTTTCTATCCCTAGAAAACTTTATGATGAGTGGGAACCAACTATTAAAATTAAGATTAAGGATCATGAATTTTATGCTTTATGTGATTTGGGTGCTAGTGTTTCCACTATTCCCAAAACTTTGTGCGATTTGCTAGATTTCCGTGATTTTGATGATTGCTCTGTAAACTTGCATCTTGCGGATTCCACTATTAAGAAACCTATGGGAAGAAAAAATGATGTTCTTATTGTTGCAAATATGAATTATGTGCCCGTAGATTTTATCATTCTTGATATAGATTACAATCCTTCTTGTCCTATTATTGTTGGTATACCTTTCCTTAGAACGATTGATGGAATTATTGATATGAAGGAAGGGAATATTAGATTCCAATTTCCATTAAAGAAAGGCATGGAACACTTCCCTAGAAAGAAAATAAATTACCATATGAATCTATCATGAGAGCCACTTATGGATTGTCTACCAAAGATGGCAATACCTAGATCTATCCTCGCTTTTATGCCTAGCTAGGGGCGTTAAACGATAGCGCTTGTTGGGAGGCAACCCAATTTTATTTTTAGTTTTTTTTGCTTTTGCTTCTGTTTAGGAATACATAATCCTTCTACCTTATATTTATATGTGGTTTTATGTTTTAATTAGTGGTTGTGCCAAGTTAAGCCTATAGGATCTTCTGGGATGATAGTTATTTGATCTTGCTGTAATTTCCAGAAACTTTCTGTTCACAAAAACAATTGTTAAAAATTGCCAGAACGTGATAAAATAGTGATTCCAATTGCTTCTGATCAATAAACAAATTGCCTAGGTCTTCCTATTTTGGCTGAATTTTTTGGAGTTCCTGAAGTTAGCGTTAGTTACAGATTATTACAGACTGTTCTGTTTTTGACAGATTCTGTTTTTCATGTGTTGTTTGCTTATTTTGATGAATCTATGGCTAGTAAAATAGTTTATAAACCATAGAGAAGTTGGAATACAGTAGGTATAATACCAATATAAATAAATAATGAGTTCATTACAGTAACTTGAAGTGGTCTTTTGTTTCTTTCGCTAACGGAGCTCACAAGATTTCTGTTGAGTTTTGTGTGTTGAAGTTTTCAAGTTTTGGATGAAATCTTTTGATGGATTATGGAACAAGGAGTGGCAAGAGCCTAAGCTTGGGGATTCCCATGTCACCCCCAAGATAATCTAAGGACAACAAAAAGTCAAAGCTTGGGGATGCCCCGGAAGGCATCCCCTCTTTCGTCTACTTCCATCGGTAACTTTACTTGGAGCTATATTATTATTCACCACATGATATGTGTTTTGCTTGGAGCGTCTTGTATGATTTGAGTATTTGTTTTTTAGTTTACCACAATCATCCTTTCTGTACACACCTTTTGAGAGAGCCATACATGAATTGGAATTTGTTAGAATACTCTATGTGCTTCATTTATATCTTTTGAGCTATATAGTTTTGCTCTAGTGCTTCACTTATATCTTTTAGAGCATGGTGGTGGACTTGTTTTAAAGAAACTATTGATCTATCATTCTTCACTTAGATTATTTGGAGAGTCTTAAATAGCATGGTAATTTTCTTAATTATAATATGCTTGGTATTCAAGATTTGTAAAACTTTCTTTTGAGTGCGTTGAATACTAAGAAAAGTTTGATGCTTGATAATTGTTTTGAGATATGGAGGTGATAATATCAAAGTCGTGCTAGTTGAGTAGTTGTGAATTTGAGAAATGCTTGTGTTGAAGTTTGCAAGTCCCATAGCATGCACGTATGGTAAATGTTATGTAACAAATTTGAAACATGAGGTGTTATTTTATTGTCCTCCTTATGAGTGGCGGTCGGGGACGAGCGATGGTCTTTTCCTACCAATCTATCCCCCTAGGAGCATGCTCGTGGTTTTTGATGGCTTGTAGATTTTTGCAATAAGTATATGAGTTCTTTATGACTAATGTTGAGTCCATGGATTATACGCATTCTCACCCTTCCATCATAGCCTCTTTGGTACCGTGCATTGCCCTTTCTCACATTGAGAGTTGGTGCAAACTTCACACATAAACCTCCTTATATCTTCCTCAAAACATCCACCATACCTACCTATTATGGCATTTCCATAGCCATTCCGAGATATATTGCCATGCAACTTTCCACCATACCATTCTTCATGACACATTCATCATTGTCATATTGCTTAGCATGATCATGTGGTTGACATAGTATTTTTGGCAAAGCCACCGTTCATAATTCTTTCATACGTGTCACTCTTGATTCATTGCATATCTCGGTACACCGCCGGAGGCATTCATATAGAGTCATACTTTGTCCTAGTATCGAGTTGTAATCATTGAGTTGTAAATAAATAAATAGAAGTGTGATGATCATCATTTTCTAGAGCATTGTCCCAAGTGAGGAATAAAAAAAAGAGAAAGGCCATAAAAAAAGAGAAAGACCATACACAAATGAGAGAGAAAGAGAGAAGGGACAATGCTACTATCCTTTTCCACACTTGTGCTTCAAAGTAGCACCATAATCTTCATGATAGAGAGTCTCTTGTTTTGTCACTTTCATATACCAGTGGGAATTTTTCATTATAGAACTTGACTTGTATATTCCAACTGTCGGGGAACGTAGTAATTTCAAAAAAATTCCTACGCACATGCAAGATCATGGTGATGCATAGCAACGAGAGGGGAGAGTGTTGTCTACGTACCCTCGTAGACCGAAGCGGAAGCGTTGACGCAACGTAGAGGAAGTAGTCGTACGTCTTCCCGATCCGACCGATCCAAGCACCGTTACTCCGGCACCTCCGAGTTCTTGGCACACGTTCAGCTCGACGATGCACCCCTAGCTCCGATCCAGCAAAGCTTCGGGGAGGAGTTCCGTTAGCAGGACGGCGTGGTGACAATCTTGATGTTCTACTGGCGCAGGGCTTCGCCTAAGCACTGCAACGATATATTCGAGGTGGAATATGGTGGAGGGGGGCACCGCACACGGCTAAGGAACGATCACGAAGATCAACTTGTGTGTCCATGGGGTGCCCCCTGCCCCCGTATATAAAGGAGCAAGGGAGGGAGGAGGCCGGACCTAGGTTTGGGCGCGCCAGGGGAGTCCTACTCCCACCGGGAGTAGGATTCCACCTTTCCTAGTCCAACTAGGTCAAGGGGGGAAAGAGGGGAAGAGGGGAAGGAAGGGAGAGAGGGGCCGCGCCCCAAACCCCTTGTCCAATTCGGACTGGGCTTGGGAGGGGCGCGCGCCACCTCCTGGCTCCTTCCCACTAAGGCCCAATAAGGCCCAATACTCTTCCCCGTATTCCCGTAACTCCCCGTTACCTCCGAAAATACCCGAACCACTCAGAACCTTTCCGATGTCCGAATATAGTCGTCCAATATATCGATCTTTACGTCTCGACCATTTCGAGACTCCTCGTCATGTCCCTGATCTCATCCGGGACTCCGAACTCCTTCGGTACATCAAAACTCATAAACTCATTATATAACTGTCATCGAAACCTTAAGCGTGCGGACCCTACGGTTCGAGAACAATGTAGACATGACCGAGACACGTCTCCGATCAATAACCAATAGCGGGACCTGGATGCCCATATTGGCTCCTTCATATTCTACCAAGATCTTTATCGGTCAGACCGCATAACAACATACGTTGTTCCCTTTGTCATCGGTATGTTACTTGCCCGAGATTCGATCATCGGTATCCAATACCTAGTTCAATCTCGTTACCGGCAAGTCTCTTTACTCGTTCCGTAATACATCATCCCGCAACTAACTCATTAGTTGCAATGCTTGCAAGGCTTAAGTGATGTGCATTACCGAGAGGGCCCAGAGATACCTCTCCCACAATTGGAGTGACAAATCCTAATCTCGAAATACGCCAACCCAACATCTACCTTTGGTGACACCTGTAGTACTCCTTTATAATCACCCAGTTACGTTGTGACGTTTGGAGCACCCAAAGTGTTCCTCCGGCAAACGGGAGTTCCATAATCTCATAGTCAAAGGAACATGTATAAGTCATGAAGAAAGCAATAGCAACATACTAAACGATCGAGTGCTATGCTAATGAAATGGGTCTTGTCAATCAGATCAATGAACTAATGATGTGACCTTGTTAATCAAATGACAACTCCTTTTGTCTATGGTTAGGAAACTTAACCATCTTTGATTAACAAGCTAGTCAAGTAGAGGCATACTAGTGACACTCTGTTTGTCTATGTATCCACACATGTATTATGTTTCCGGTTAATACAATTCTAGCATGAATAATAAACATTTATCATGATATGTAAGGAAATAAATAATAACTTTATTATTGCCTCTAGGGCATATTTCCTTCATTCTCCCACTTGCACTAGAGTCAATAATCTAGGTCACATCACCATGTGATTAACTCACATCACCATGTGATTAAATCACATCACCATGTGATTAACTCACATCACCATGTGATTAACATCGATAGTTCACATCATCATGTGATTAACACCCATAGTTCACATCGCCATGTGACCAACACCCAAAGGGTTTGCTAGATTCAGTAATCTAGTTCACATCGCTATGTGATTAACACCCAAAGAGTACTTAAGGTGTGATCATGTTTTGCTTGTGAGAGAAGTTTAGTCAACGGGTCTGCCACATTCAGATCCGTTATGTATTTTGCAATTTTCTATGTTTACAATGCTCTACACGGAGCTACTCTAGCTAATTGCTCCCACTTTCAATATGTATCTAGATCGAGACTTAGAGTCATCCAGATCGGTGTCAAAACTTGCATCGACGTAACCCTTTACGGCGAACCTTTTGTCACTTACATAATCGAGAAACATATCCTTATTCCACTAAGGATAATTTTGATCACTGTCCAGTGATCTACTCCTAGATCACTATTGTACTCCCTTGCCAAACTCAGTGTAGGGTATACAATAGATCTGGTACACAGCATGGCATACTTTATAGAACCTATGGCTAAGGCATAGGGAATGACTTTCATTCTCTTTCTATCTTCTGCCGTGGTCGAGTTTTGAGTCTTTACTCAACTTCATACCTTGTAACACAGGAAAGAACTCTTTCTATGACTGTTCCATTTTGAACTACTTCAAAATCTTGTCAAGGTATGTACTCATTGAAAACTTATCAAGCGTCTTGATCTATCTCTATAGATCTTGATGCTCAATATGTAAGCTGCTTTACCGAGGTCCTTTCTTTGAAAAACTCCTTTCAAACACTCCTTTATGCTTTGCAGAATAATTCTACATTATTTCCGATCAACAATATGTCATTTACATATACTTATCAGAAATGCTGTAGTGCTCCCACTCACTTTCTTGTAAATACAGGCTTCACCGCAAGTCTGTATAAAACTATATGCTTTGATCAACTCATCAAAGCGTATATTCCAACTCCGAGATGCTTGCACCAGTCCATAGATGGATCGCTGGAGCTTGCACATTTTTGTTAGCACCTTTAGGATTGACAAAACCTTCTGGTTGCATCATATACAACTCTTCTTTAATAAATCCATTAAGGAATGCAGTTTTGTTTTATCCGTTTGCCAGATTTCATAAAATGCGGCAATTGCTAACATGATTCGGACAGACTTAAGCATAGATACGAGTGAGAAACTCTCATCGTAGTCAACACCTTGAACTTGTCGAAAACCTTTTGCGACAATTCTAGCTTTGTAGATAGTAACACTACTATCAGCGTCCGTCTTCCTCTTGAAGATCCATTTATTTTCTATGGCTTGCCGATCATCGGGCAAATCCATCAAAGTCCATACTTTGTTCTCATACATGGATCATATCTCAGATTTCATGGCCTCAAGCCATTTCGCGGAATCTGGGCTCATCATGGCTTCCTCATAGTTCGCAAGTTTGTCATGGTCTAGTAACATGACTTCCAGAACAGGATTACCGTACCACTCTGGTGCGGATCTCACTCTGGTTTACCTACGAGATTCGGTAGTTACTTGATCTGAAGTTACATGATCATCATCATTAGCTTCCTCACTAATTGGTGTAGCAGTCACAAGAACAGATTTCTGTGATGAACTACTTTCCAATAAGGGAGAAGGTACAATTACCTTATCAAGTTCTACTTTCCTCCCACTCACTTCTTTCGAGAGAAACTCCTTCTCTGGAAAGGATCCATTCTCAGCAACGAATATCTTGCCTTCGGATCTGCGATAGAAGGTGTACCCAACTGTCTTCTTTGGGTATCCTATGAAGACATATTTCTCCGATTTGGGTTTGAGCTTATCAGGATGAAACTTTTTTCACATAAGCATCACAACCCCAAACTTTAAGAAACGACAACTTTGGTTTCTTGCTAAACCACAGTTCATATAGTGTCGTCTCAACGGATTTAGATGGTGCCCTATTTAACGTGAATGCAGCTGTCTCTAATGCATAACCCCAAAACGATAGTGGTAAATCGGTAAGAAACATCATAGATTGCACTATATCAATAAAGTACGGTTATGACGTTCGGACACACCATTATGCTGTGGTGTTCCAGGTGGCGTGAGTAGTGAAACTATTTCACATTGTTTAACTGAAGGCCAAACTCGTAGCTCAAATGTTTTACCTCTGCGATCATATCGTAGTAACTTTTATTTTCTTGTTACGATGATTCTCTACTTCACTCTGAAATTCTTTGAACTTTTCAAACGTTTCAGACTTATGTTTCATCAAGTAGATATACCCATATCTGCTCAAATCATCTGTGAAGGTTAGAAAATAATGATACTTGTCACGAGCCTTAATATTCATCGGACCACATACATCAGTATGTATGATTTCCAACAAATCTGTTGCTTGCTCCATTGTTCCGGAGAACGGCGTTTTAGTCATCTTGCCCAAGAGGCATGGTTCGCAAGCATCAAGTGATTCATAATCAAGTGATTCCAAAAGCCCATCAGCATGGAGTTTCTTCATGCGCTTTACACCAATATGACCTAAACGGCAGTACCACAAATAGGTTTGCACTATCATTATTAACTTCGCATCTTTTGGTTTCAATATTATGAATATGTGTATCACTACGATCGAGATCCAATGAACTATTTTCATTGGGTGTGTATGTCCATAAAAGGTTCTATTCATGTAAACAGAACAACAATTGTTCTCTAACTTAAATGAATAACCGTATTGCAATAAACATGATCAAATCATATTTATGCTCAACGCAAACACCAAATAACACTTATTTAGGTTCATCACTAATCCCGAAAGTATAGGGAGTGTGCGATGATGATCATATCAATCTTGGAACTACTTCCAACTTTCATCGTCACTTCACCCTTAACTAGTCTTTGTTCATTCTGCAACTCCCGTTTCGAGTTACTACTCTTAGCAACTGAACCAGTATCAAATACCGAGGGGATGCTATGAACACTAGTAAAATACATATCAATAATCTGTATATCAAATATACCTTTGTTCACTTCGCCATCCTTCTTATCCGCCAAATACTTGGGGCAGTTCCGCTTCCAGTGACCAGTCCCTTTGCAGTAAACGCACTCAGTCTCAGGCTTAGGTCCAGACTTGGGCTTCTTCACTTGAGCAGCAACTTGCTTGCCGTTCTTCTTGAAGTTCCCCTTCTGCCCTTTGCCCTTTTCTTGAAACTAGTGATCTTGTCAACCATCAACACTTGATGTTTTTCTATGATTTCTACTTTCGCCGATTTCAGCATCGCGAAGAGCTTGGGAATAGTTTCCGTTATCCCTTGCATATTATAGTTCATCACGAAGTTCTACTAACTTTGTGATGGTGACTAGAGAATTCTGTCAATCACTATCTTATCTGGAAGATTAACTCCCACTTGATTCAAGCGATTGTAGTACTCAGTCAATCTGAGCACATGCTCACTAGTTGAGCGATTCTCCTCCATCTTTTAGCTATGGAACTTGTTGGAGACTTCATATCTCTCAACTTGGGTATTTGCTTGAAATATTAACTTCAACTCCTGGAACATCTCATATGGTCCATGACGTTCAAAACGTCTTTGAAGTCCCGATTCTAAGCTGTTAAGCATGGTGCACTAAACTATTAAGTAGTCATCATATTGAGCTAGCAAAAACGTTCATAACGTCTGCATCTGCTCCTGCAATAGGTCCGTCACCTAGCGGTGCATCAAGGACATAATTCTTCTGTGCAGCAATGAGGATCAACCTCAGATCACGGATCCAATCCGCATCATTGCTACTAACATCTTTCAACACAATTTTCTCTAGGAACATATCAAAATAAACACATGAAAGCAACAACGCGAGCTATTGATCTACAACATAGATATGCTAATACTACCAGGACTAAGTTCATGATAAATTTAAGTTCAATTAATCATATTACTTAAGAACTCCCACTTAGATAGACATCTCTCTAATCCTCTAAGTGATCACGTGATCCAAATCAACTAAACCATGTCCGATCATCACGTGAGATGGAGTAGTTTCAATGGTGAACATCATTATGTTGATCATATCTACTATATGATTCACGCTCGACCTTTCGGTCTCCGTGTTCCGAGGTCATATCTTATATGCATAGCTCGTCAAGTATAACCTGAGTATTCCGCGTGTGCAACTGTTTTGCACCCGTTGTATTTGAACGTAGAGCCTATCACACCCGATCATCACGTGGTGTCTCAGCACGAAGAACTTTCGCAACGGTGCATACTCAGGGAGAACACTTCTTGATAATTAGTGAGAGATCATCTTATAATGCTACCGTCAATCAAAGCAAGATAAGATGCATAAAAGATAAACATCACATGCAATCAATATAAGTGATATGATATAGCCATCATCATCTTGTGCTTGTGATGTCCATCTCCGCAGCACTGTCATGATCACCATCGTCACCGGCGCGACACCTTGATCTCCATCGTAGCATCGTTGTCGTCTCGCCAATCTTATGCTTCTACGACTATCGCTACCGCTTAGTGATAAAGTAAAGCATTACAGGGCGATTGCATTGCATACAATAAAGCGACAACCATACGACTCCTGCCGGTTGCCGATAGCTCGGTCACAAAACATGATCATCTCATACAATAAAATTTAGCATCATGTCTTGACCATATCACATCACAACATGCCCTGCAAAAACAAGTTAGACGTCCTCTACTTTGTTTGTTGCAAATTTTACGTGGCTGCTACGGGCTGAAGCAAGAACCAATCTCACTTACGCATCAAAACCACAACGATACTTCGTCAAATAGACTCTGTTTTAACCTTCTCAAGGACCGGGCGTAGCCATACTCGGTTCAACTAAAGTTGGTGAGACAGTCTCCCGCAAGCCATCTGTGTGCAAAGCACGTCGAGGGAACCGGTCTCGCGTAAGCGTACGCGTAAGGTTGCTCCGGGTCGTCTCATCCAACAATACCGCTGACCCAAAGTATGACATGCTGGTAGGCAGTATGACTTGTATCGTCCACAACTCACTTGTGTTCTACTCGTGCAAATAACATCAAACCATAAAAAACCAGGCTCGGATGCCACTGTTGGGGAACGTAGTAATTTCAAAAAATTTCCTACGCACACGCAAGATCATGGTGATGCATAGCAACGAGAGGGGAGAGTGTTGTCTACGTACCCTCGTAGACCGAAGCGGAAGCGTTGACGCAACGTAGAGGAAGTAGTCGTACGTCTTCCCGATCCGACCGATCCAAGCACCGTTACTCCGGCACCTCCGAGTTCTTGGCACACGTTCAGCTCGACGACGCACCCCTAGCTCCGATCCAGCAAAGCTTCGGGGAGGAGTTCTGTCAGCACGATGGCGTGGTGACAATCTTGATGTTCTACCGGCGCAGGGCTTCGCCTAAGCACTGCAACGATATATTCGAGGTGGAATATGGTGGAGGGGGGCACCGCACACGGCTAAGGAACGATAACGAAGATCAACTTGTGTGTCCATGGGGTGCCCCCTGCCCCCGTATATAAAGGAGCAAGGGAGGGAGGAGGCCGGCCCTAGGTTTGGGCGCGCCAGGGGAGTCCTACTCCCACCGGGAGTAGGATTCCACCTTTCCTAGTCCAACTAGGTCAAGGGGGGAAAGAGGGGAAGAGGGGAAGGAAGGGAGAGAGGGGCCGCGCCCCAAACCCCTTGTCCAATTCGGACTGGGCTTGGGAGGGGCGCGCGCCACCTCCTGGCTCCTTCCCACTAAGGCCCAATAAGGCCCAATACTCTTCCCCGTAT
Source organism: Aegilops umbellulata (assembly GCA_032464435.1). NCBI lineage: Eukaryota > Viridiplantae > Streptophyta > Magnoliopsida > Poales > Poaceae > Aegilops > Aegilops umbellulata. The sequence continues at coordinate 449,068,256 of CP136058.1, read as the reverse complement.
TCCCGTAACTCCCCGGTACCTCCGAAAATACCCGAACCACTTAGAACCTTTCCGATGTCCGAATATAGTCGTCCAATATATCGATCTTTACGTCTCGACCATTTCGAGACTCCTCGTCATGTGTCCGATCTCATCCGGGACTCCGAACTCCTTCGGTACATCAAAACTCATAAACTCATTGTATAACTGTCATCGAAACCTTAAGCGTGCGGACCCTACGGTTTGAGAACAATGTAGACATGACCGAGACACGTCTCCGGTCAATAACCAATAGCGGGACCTGGATGCCCATATTGGCTCCTACATATTCTACGAAGATCTTTATCGGTCAGACCGCATAACAACATACGTTGTTCCCTTTGTCATCGATATGTTACTTGCCCGAGATTCGATCGTCGGTATCCAATACCTAGTTCAATCTCATTACCGACAAGTCTCTTTACTCGTTCCGTAATACATCATCCCGCAACTAACTCATTAGTTGCAATGCTTGCAAGGCTTAAGTGATGTGCATTACCGAGAGGGCCCAGAGATACCTCTCCCACAATTGGAGTGACAAATCCTAATCTCGAAATACGCCAACCCAACATCTACCTTTGGTGACACCTGTAGTACTCCTTTATAATCACCCAGTTACGTTGTGACGTTTGGTAGCACCCAAAGTGTTCCTCCGGCAAACGGGAGTTGCATAATCTCATAGTCAAAGGAACATGTATAAGTCATAAAGAAAGCAATAGCAACATACTAAACGATCGAGTGCTATGCTAATGAAATGGGTCTTGTCAATCAGATCATTCAACTAATGATGTGACCTTGTTAATCAAATGACAACTCCTTTTGTCTATGGTTAGGAAACTTAACCATCTTTGATTAACAAGCTAGTCAAGTAGAGGCATACTAGTGACACTCTGTTTGTCTATGTATCCACAGATGTATTATGTTTCTGGTTAATACAATTCTAGCATGAATAATAAACATTTATCATGATATGTAAGGAAATAAATAATAACTTTATTATTGCCTCTAGGGCATATTTCCTTCACCAACAATGGGCCTCCTCAAGTGCCCTAGGTCTTCGTGAGCAAGCAAGTTGGATGCACACCCACTTAGTTTCTTTTGTTGAGCTTTCATACATTTATAGCTCTAGTGCATTGATACGTCTCCAACGTATCTATAATTTTTTATTGCTCCATGCTATATTATCTACTGTTTTAGACAATATTGGGCTTTATTATCCACTTTTATATTATTTTTGGGACTAACCTATTAACCGGAGGCCCAGCCCAGATTTGTTGTTTTTTCCTATTTCAGTGTATCGAAGAAAACGAATATCAAACGGAGTCGAAACGGAACGAAATCAACTGGAGAAGTTATTTTTGGAAGGAAAGCTACCGGATGGACTTGGACCCCACGTCAGGAGATAAGGGAGGTGCTCACAAGGGTGGGGAGGGCGCCCCCTCTAGGGCGAACCCCCTGCCTAGTGGGCCCCCCGAAGCTCCACCGACGTACTTCCTGCACCCATATATACTCACGTACCCAAAATTTCCAGAATGGAGATTAGATCGGGAGTTCCGCCGCCGCCAGCCTCTGTAGCCACCAAAAGTCAATCAGGACCCTGTTCCGGCACCCTGCCGGAGGGGGGAACCCTCACCGGTGGCCATCTTCATCATCCCAGCACTCTCCATGACAAGGAGGGAGTAGTTCACCCTCGGGGCTGAGGGTATGTACCAGTAGCTATGTGTTTGATCTCTCTCTCGTGTTCTTGATTTGGCACGATCTTGATGTATCGCGAGCTTTGCTATTATAGTTGGATCTTATGTTTCTTCTCCCCCTCTACTCTCTTGTAATGGATTGAGTTTTCCCCTTGAAGTAATCTTATCGGATTGAGTCTTTAAAGAGTTGAGAACACTTGTTGTATGTCTTGCCGTGCGTATCTGTGGTGACAATGGGATATCACGTGATTCACTTGATGTATGTTTTGGTGATCAACTTGCGGGTTCCGCCCATAAACCTATGCATTGGGTTGGCACACGTTTCGTCGTGATTCTCCGGTAGAAACTTTTGGGCACTCTTTGAAGTACTTTGTGTTGGATTGAATAGATGAATCTGAGATTGTGTGATGCATATCGTATAATCATACCCACGGATACTTGAGGTGACAATGGAGTATCTAGGTGACATTAGGGTTTTGGTTTATTTGTGTCTTAAGGTGTTATTCTAGTACGAACTCTAGGGCTGTTTGTGACACTTATAGGAATAGCCCAATGGATTGATTGGAAAGAATAACTTTGAGGTGGTTTTGTACCCTACCATAATCTCTTCGTTTGTTCTCCGCTATTAGTGTCTTTGGAGTGACTCTTTGTTGCATGTTGAGGGATAGTTATATGATCCAATTATGTTATTACTGTCGAGAGAACTTGCACTAGTGAAAGTATGAACCCTAGGCCTTGTTTCCTAGCATTGCAATATACCATTTACGCTCACTTTTACCACTAGTTACCTTGCTGTTTTTATATTTTCAGATTACAAAAACCTATATCTACCATCCATATTGCACTTGTATCACCATCTCTTCGCCGAACTAGTGCACCTATACAATTTACCATTGTATTGGGTGTGTTGGGGACACAAGAGACTCTTTGTTATTTGGTTGCAGGGTTGTTTGAGAGAGACAATCTTCATCCTATGCCTCCCAAGGATTGATAAACCTTAGGTCATCCACTTGAGGGAAATTTTCTACTGTCCTACAAACCTCTGCACTTGGAGGCCCAATGTCGGTGTCAAAACCGGCGGATATCGGGTAGGGGGTCCCGAACTGTGCGTCTAGGTGGATGGTAACAAGAGACAAGGGACACGATGTTTTTACCCAGGTTCGGGCCCTCTCGATGGAGGTAAAACCCTACTCCTGCTTGATTAATATTGATGATATGGGTAGTACAAGAGTAGATCTACCACGAGATCAGAGAGGCTAAACCCTAGAAGCTAGCCTATGGAATGATTGTTGTTCTCGTGTCTTGCAGACTAAACCCTCCGGTTTATATAGACACCGGAGGGGGATAGGGTTACACAGAGTCGGTTACAATGGGAGGAGATCTACATATCCGTATTGCCAAGCTTGCCTTCCACGCCAAGGAAAGTACGATCCGGACACGGGACGAAGTCTTCAATCTTGTATCTTCATAGTCCAGGAGTCCGGCCAAAGGTCATAGTCCGGCTATCCGGACACCCCCTAATCCAGGACTCCCTCAGTAGCCCCTGAACCAGGCTTCAATGACGACGAGTTCGGCGCGCAGATTGTCTTCGGCATTGCAAGGCGGGTTCCTCCTCCGAATACTTCATAGAAGATTTTGAACACGAGGATCGTGTCCGGCTCTGAAAAACAAGTTCCACATACTATCGTAGAGAGAATAATATTTACACAAATCTAACCTACTGACGTATTCCATAGCGTGACATCACACCACAGCCAAGCCTTTATTTGAATCGTTTTTTGTCGTCCCACCTCAGCGCGTTTTGTGAGGCGGTTTCCTTGGCACGTCTTGTCGAAGCAGAGATCATGTCCCCTATCACGGGATTATCATCAATACGGGCATGGGTAACCCAACTGTGCCATTGATTACTGTGCTTGGGGGATAAGTGAGTTTTACCAGGCTGCCGGGAACGCATAGTTTCGTCCGCCAATATAAGAGGATAAGGATTCACCCTTTCATCCATGCCTTCTTCCTCCTTTGCTCATCCATCTTCGCACACTCGAGCTCCAGCGCCCAAGTCCGCATTTCCCACCTCGACCTTCTCCAACCATGTCCGGAGCGGGAGGCAGGTGGATGGTCTCCTCCGTCATGGAGGGACACATCAAGAAGCTGAAGAGAGCCGGATACTTGCCTGACGATATCGCGCACCGGCTCCGAGATGAGGGGAAGCTCATCCCCACCCCCAGGCCCCATGAGAGGGTAGTGTTCCTTACCCATTTCCTTCGCGGACTGGGCTTCCCTCTCCACCCATTCGTCCGGGGGCTCATGTTCTACTACGGCTTGGACTTCCACGATCTGGCCCCGAACTTCATCCTCAACATCTCGGCGTTTATCGTCGTGTGCGAGGCCTTCCTCTGCATCCAGCCCCACTTCGGCTTATGGCTGAAGACCTTCAATGTCAAGCTGAAGGTAGTGAGCGGCCGCCAGGCGGAGTGCGGAGGCTCCATGGTGGGCAAGATGCCCAACGTCACATGGCTCGAGGGATCCTTCATGGAGAACATAAAGGGGTGGCAATCGAGGTGGTTCTACATCATCGAGCCGCGTGACCCTGAATGGGCAGCGACCCCCGAGTTCCGATCCGGCATCCCTACGCGGCTCACCTCCTGGCAAGAGAAGGTCCTGTCTAGAGGTAGTTCAGGAGAGGTGACCGGACTCCAAACATGTGTCCAAAACCTGGTGAGCAAGAAGCTCAAACTCGTCAATGTAGTCCAGGTCATGCTCATCCGCCAGATCCTCCCGTGTCAACAGCGGGCTTTCAACTTGTGGGAGTTCCACCTGGCCCAGCACTGAACTCTGAGCAGGCTCTTCGACACAACAGACGAGGATGCCTGGAAGGTGCTATTCAAGAGTGCCGAGGTTCCTCCTCCCCTTATCGAGGATCGCAGATTCAGCGCGAAACGGCAAGCCAACACGGTAAAGCGGTTTTACCTTTTACAGGATACTCGTATTTCATAGTTTCACTCCATGCGGGATCTAAGCTCCCGTACCTTTGACAGGATTGGCAGGAGACGTCCGGACAGATCAACTGTCCGGCTCCTTTGCCCGAAGGCCCGGCAGACGCCCGCTTGGTGTAGCTGCTGGTTCCGGCACCCTACGTGGTGCCGGAGAAGAAGGCCAAGAAGAAGGCCATGGGAACCCGAAAGTGTTCCCGGCGCCCGGCGGTGTTGGACTCATCGTCCGATGACTCCGAGGCGCACTCCTCCCACGAAGACGAGGAGGAGGAAAGAGAGGTTTCTTCCCCAGCAGGGGGAGAGAAGAAAAGGAAAGCCGCCCCAACTAGGGCTGCCGGAGGGTCTAAGAAGGGAAGGACCCTTCCTCCGGACTACTCCACCAACGCCGCTGACAGCGAAGAGGAGTGGCCGCCCAGGGCCAAGCCCCTGGCGAAGTCGTAAGTATTCGGACACCAGAGTGACTCATAGTGTTCCTTTATTGCACAACTTCTCCTGACGCCGAATATAATTATGCAGTCCGCCCAAAGCCTAGCTCGACGTGTCGTCGAGCGGTTCCTTGGGTTCGTCGGATGTGAACAACACTTCACTTTCGGCCACCTCCTCCCCTCATCCTACGGATAATGCCGAGGTGTTGTCTCAGGGGGTTCCCAACCGAGGGGAGGTAGTCCTGGAGGCGCCGCAAGGCGACCTTCCGAACTGCAAGCGGAAAGGGAGCAAGGCTCCCAAGGGCTCCAAGTCCGGCCCTGGGCGGAACACCGCGCCGGAACCCTCAACGGTTCCGGAGTCCGGCAGGTGGCCCCCCGCTAAGAAGGGCAAGCCTACCGCACCGGTGACCTCCGTCCAACCGGAGGCACCGGATAGCTTGCTGGAGGTGCTTAACCGCGCCTCTATCGACGAGGAGCACCGCACTATTATGAGTGCGGTGATCCAGAAAGTTCAATCCTCCAAAAGCGGGCTGACTGAAGCTTGTGCCAGCCTGCTGACAGGCTTTGAGGTATGTAACAAATATATGAAAATATTACCGCATAGACAGTAGCCCCTGATGCTCTGTTTGGAGTTCACAAAGAAAAGCCGAATATAGGATCCAATAATATTTTTAGGAGTCTAACATGATTATGTCAATATGCGTATGCAGGCTTCGCTGCTGGCCTCTGCTGCACTAACTGCGGAGGTTGATGCGCACAAGCAGAACCACGAGCGGTCTGAGCAAGAGCTCGGCCTTGCCAAGAAGCAGCTCGAGGAGAACCAAGGTACGTAATGCCTTGTCCATGTGTGTATATAAAAAAAGATGCAATTGCAAGAATTTACAGGATTGTTATTGGTGTGCTAGGGGCCACGACCGAGGTGGCGACCCTGAAGCAAATGCTTTCCGAGGCCGAAAAGAAGGCGGCCACGGTGCGCACCGAGCGGGAGAAGCATGAGGCACGGGTGGGCGAGGTGCAGCAAGAGCTCCATTCTCTCGTGAAGAAGCATGAGACTTTGGAGCTGGACTCGAAGACTCGAGAGTCCGAGCTCGCCGCGGCCCTCGAAAGTGCCAAGTCTGCCAAGGTCGAAGCCCAAAAAGCCCTCTAGGAAATTGAGGCGATGAAGAAGATAGCAGCGGGTAAGGCATTCTTTATGCAAAGCAAGCACGTGAAAGTGAATTACTTGTTACTTACCCGAGTCCGGAGCTCTCTAGGAGCGTTCACAGATTGGCCCCGTAGCGTGTCAGATGCCGCCGCCTACTACCGGGCCGAGGAGGGGAGCTCGACGGAGAAGGTGTTCTGGTCTTAGTATGCTGAGACCAGACACCCCGTGCCTTTGAGCGACCAGCTGAAGCAGCTGGTCGAGCTCCATAAGGTGGCCGAACAGGCCATGAAGGGTCTCATAGTCCGGCTGTGGCCTGGAGAGGCCATGCCTGGGAGCTACTATGGGCTGGTGAGGCGGCTGGTGGATGCCTGTCCGTGGCTTGAAGTCATCAAGCGCTCCGTCTGCTTCGAGGGCGCCCGTAGGGCTCTTTCCCGTGCTAAAGTACACTGGGGCAAGATGGATGCTGAGAAGCTTGTGAAGGATGGGCCACCGCCGGGCAAGGAGCATCGTCGCCCCAAGATGTATTATGAGGGCATCCTGAAGGGTGCCCGCCTTGTGGCGGATGAATGTTCCAAGGATGTAATATTTGAGTGAACTCGCTCGTGTTATCCTGTGCGCTGAAAACTTGTTCATATGCGCTATGCAATGCTTGTTTTAATTTAAAATATTACCTTCTATGTGGCCGTTTATTAAATCTGAGAGATGGCGAGTCGTCGGCTTCTGCCCCCATGCCACGAGTGTTGGGGTGTTCGGGATAAACTTGAGCACTCTTTTTCCCATTATTGGGTCCTTCGAGGGAGGTGCTCAGCACAACGAATGAGGCAATCATACTATAGTGCGTTATCACTCTCACTTAGCCAAAGAATTCTATAATTTTATATTTCGGCGAAGCCCCTAGTGTTCGGAAGACCGAGTTCGGGGCGCTATACACGCCTAGGCCGGACAAAGCCGGCTCCTCTCTCTAAGCGGCATAAGTCTTTAGGGACTCGAAACCTCTCGAACAGCGACCAGCTCTCGCCCTATCATGACAGTCAGTTTTAGCTTTCTCGACTGGGTGCTTAGCCCAGCTGAACCAAGGCACAATCGTAGTAGTTCTCCCGGTGCTACCCTAGCCGATATAGCAGAACGTAAGGTACCAAAACATGGGAGCCGGGCAAACCCAACTATTGACCAAAGACATGATTCAGAGCTGATGCATATAATGCTATAAGTTCGGAGTGCCGCACTTAGGAAAGTGTTCGGACTTCTCATGCCATATTATGGGGTGTTTGAGCCCCTGGCGTATTTGCCGTACCAAAGTGTACGGGTGCTTAATGTCATGAATGAACATGTATACTTAAAAATGGATGAATAGAGAATGCAATAATAGTCTAAGGCTAAGCATTGTTATTCGAGAAAAGTGCATTAAAAGCAGGACAATAAAAATAGTGTGGTAAGCAGGAGATGGGACTATTTAACATGTCCCCTCCAGGGGTGAGCTGCGGAATGGCATGTAAAACAGATATTTTGCTCGTTATAGAGACCACCTGGGAGTTCCATAGTGCGGCGTAGCTTTCTGCCTCCCCGGTTGTTGTATCGTTCATTCGGCAATTATACTGCCGATCAGGTCTTCCGGAGAGTGGAGTCCTGAAAGTAAGAAAAAATGACAAAATCGGCAGCCCCTAGTGCGGTTGAGCCACGTTTTGGGCGTGCCGTGGTGGTGCCCCTCCCCCAGTCGGACTGATTTTCAGAGCGTAATTATGTACGCGTAGCACTGATTTCGCCGTTTCACGAGGGCTGGGGTTGGGGCCGCATTGCTATGCCTGCTCGGAATGTGCCAGGCGGTCTTGCTGTAGGTTGCTCCGGGCGCGCTTGATGGTGTCCGGACATTTTATCGCCGGACTGGAGAATTGCCTTGAAAGGCTGCCCTGTACTTCCGCAGCGAGGGTCGCCGTGTGCTCCTCTATTTGAAGAGAGCGTTCGGTGTTTCCATTGAATGTGATGACTCCTCGAGGTCCTGGCATCTTGAGATTGAGGTTGCGTAGTGCGGCACCGCGTTGAACTTCACAAATGCGATTCGCCCGAGCAGTGCGTGATAGCCACTGCGGAACGAGACTATGTCGAAGATTAACTCCTTGCTTCGGAAATTATCCGGGGATCCGAAGACCACTTCAAGTGTGACTGAGCCTATGCAGCAGGCCTCTACACCTGGTATGACGCCCTTAAAGGTCGTTTTTGTGGGTTTAATCCTTGAGGGATCTATGCCCATTTTCCGCACTGTGTCCTAATAAAGCAGGTTCAGGCTGCTACCGCCGACCATAAGGACTCGAGTGAGGTGAAATCCGTCGATGATTGGGTCTAGGACCAATGCGGCAAATCAGCCGTGGCGGCTACTAGTGGGGTGGGCCCTTCGATCGAAAGTGATCGGGCAGGAAGACCATGGGTTGAACTTTGGAGCGACTGGCTCCAACGCGTATACGTCCCTTAACGCACGCTTCCGCTCCCTCTTGAGGATGTGGGTTGCGTATATCATGTTCACCGTCCGCACTTGTGGGGGGAAACCCTTCTGTCCTCTATTGTTTGGCGGCCGGGGCTCCTCCTCGTCGTCGCTATGTAGCCCCTTGTCTCCATTTTCGGCATTTAACTTGCTGGCCTGCTTGAACACCCGACAATCCCTGTTGGTGTGATTGGCTGGCTTTTCAGGGGTGCCATGTATTTGACACGAGCGATCGAGTATCCGGTCCAAACTGGACGGGCCCGGAGTGCCTCTTTTGAATGGCTTCTTCCGCTGACCAGGCTTGGAGCCTCTGAATCCGACATTAACTGCCGTATCTTCAGCATTGTCGCTTATAATGCGGCGTTTGTGCTTGTTGCGACGCGACCTGCCATTGCTGTCCTTGGTATCCAAACTACCAGGATTCTTTGACATGTTATTGCTGCGAGCCAGCCAGCTGTTCTCCTGCGCAAAAGTGGGTCATGAGTGTCGTGAGGGCTGCCATAAATTTCGGCTTTTCCTGTCCAAGGTGCCGGGCAAGCCACTCGTCGCGGATGTTATGCTTGAAAGCTGCTAGGGCCTCTGCGTCCGGACAGTCGACGATTTGATTTTTCTTGGTTAGGAACCGTGTCCAGAATTGTCTGGCTGATTCCTCTGGCTGCTGAATTATGTGGCTCAGGTCATCGGCGTCTGGCGGTTGCACTTAGGTGCCCTGTAAGTTGTCGAGGAATGCGGCTTCCAGGTCTTCCCAACACCCAATGGATTCTGCTGGCAAGCTGTTAAGCCAATGCCGAGCTGGTCCTTTAGGCTTGAGTGGGAGGTATTTGATGGCATGCAGATCATCGTCACGGGCCATGTGAATATGAAGGAGATAGTCCTCAATCCATACCGCGGGATCTGTCGTGCCATCGTATGATTCGCTATTTACAGGTTTGAAACCCTCTGGGATCTGATGATCCATTACTTCATCTGTGAAGCATAGCGGGTGTGCGGCGCCTTTGTATTGGGCTATATCACGACGTAGCTCGAATGAGCATTGTATGCTGTGTTCGGCCCGACCGGATTTGCTTTTACTGTATCTGGCGTGACGGTTATCGTCTCGTGTCGTGGGGCGCCCACGCGATCTGTAGATCGATCTTGTTTGCCTTGCTTTGTCCTCCAACATATCTCGCAGGTCTAGCACATTTCCCTGTTCCTTGGTATTTTTTGAGCGACGCCAGGGTGCGGCTTGAGTTGTGGGCCATGAGGCCTCTCTGTCGCGACCACGAGGTGGCCGTTCCGCCGCGTCATGCGCTGGAGATGTAGGTTTAGATGCTTCCTCCTCTAATCGGGGTAGCAACCTGCGCTTTGGGTAGCTCTTGGAGGGGCGTTCGAGTTCATATTCCTCAGCCGCAAGGACTTCAGTCCATCTGTCATCTAGCAAGTGTTGATCAGCTCTAAGCTACTGCTGCTTTTTCTTAATGCTATTCGCCGTGGCCATAAGCCTGTGCTTGAAGCGCTCTTGCTCGAAGGGATCCTCAGGCACAACAAATTCGTGGTCGTCGAGGCTTGCCTCGTCTTCGGAGGGGGCATGTAATTATCATCCTCTTCCTCTTTATCTGCCGCTCTCTCAGGGGGGCTAGCTTCTCCATCCTCCTGCGCTGAATCTTGCTGGAGGGGGTTGTCTTTGGTGCTATCCGGATTGTTATTATCTCCTGTGCCAGAATCACCGTTTTTCTCTGGCGGGACTTAGAGCGGCGCCGCTGGCGTCGGCGCTTGGGTTGCTTCTTGGATGGGTTATCCTCTGCTGCACCGTCGCCATTGCCCTCTTTGGATGTGTCCACCATATATATGTCATACGACGAGGTGGCTTTCCAGTGCCCTATAGGCGCTGGTTCCTGTTCGTCTCCTGCATCGTCGTCCATACCATCGATGTCTTCGGAGTCGAAGTCGAGCATGTCGGTTAAATCATTGACAGTGGCTATGAAGTGGGTGGTGGGTGGGCGTCGAATTTCTTCGTCGTCCGCATCCCAATCCTGCCGGTCATAATCCGGCCAGGACTCTCCTGACAAAGAGAGAGAGAGACCTTAGTGAATTCAATATATCGCCAAAAGGCGAGTGCTGAAAGATATCTGCGGTGGTGAATTCCATGATCGGCGCCCAATCAGATTCGATTGGCAGGGGCACGGAAGGTTCAGAGTCCGGAGAAGAGTCCGGCAATGTGGAGTCACGGGCCTCACGAAGGATAAGGCTGTTGTTCGGCTCGATCGCCGTTGAGACTGCAGCCCCCGCAGTGGGGTCTAGCCACCCGCCCTCGGTTGGTGCAGTTGGCTCTGAGCTAAAGGTCGGAGCGGCTGCGGGTGCGGCCTCCAGGGCACTATTCGGCGTCAGAGCTAAATCATGCCCATCGTGACAGTGCGGCGCGCTTGGCTGTGGCTCGAATCCGTCGAAGATCAAGTCTCCGCGGATGTCGGCCGTGTAGTTCAAACTTCCAAATCTGACCTGGTGGCCAGGGGCGTAGCTATCAATCTGCTCCAGATGGCCAAGCGAATTAGCCCGTAGTGCAAAGCCGCCGAATACGAAGATCTGTCCGGGGAGAAAAGTCTCACCCTGGACCGCATCGCTGTTGATGATCGGAGGATCCATTGGGCCTAAAGATGACGGCACAGAGGAACTCTCACTGAAAGCACCAATGTCGGTGTCAAAACCGGCGGATCTCTGGTAGGGGGTCCCGAACTGTGCGTCTAGGCGGATGGTAACAGGAGACAAGGGACATGATGTTTTTACCCAGGTTCGGGCCCTCTCGATGGAGGTAAAACCCTACTCCTGCTTGATTAATATTGATGATATGGGTAGTAGAAGAGTAGATCTACCACGAGATCAGAGAGGCTAAACCCTAGAAGCTAGCCTATGGTATGATTGTTGTTCTCGTTTCCTGCGGACTAAACCCTCCGGTTTATATAGACACCGGAGGGGGCTAGGGTTACACAGAGTCGGTTACAATGGGAGGAGATCTACATATCCATGTTGCCAAGCTTGCCTTCCACGCCAACGAAAGTCCCATCCGTTCACGGGACGAAGTCTTCAATCTTTTATCTTCATAGTCGAGGAGTCCGACCAAAGGTCATAGTCCGGCTATTCGGACACCCCCTAATCCAGGACTCCCTCACCCAACAACATCTACAAGAAGAAGGTTGCGTAGTAGACATCATGCATCTGTTGCATGGTAATCCCTACTCCTTGTTAGTCCGGCTATTCGGACACCCCCTAATCCAGGACTCCCTCACCCAACAACATCTACAAGAAGAAGGTTGCGTAGTAGACATCATGCATCTGTTGCATGGCAATCCCTACTCCTTGCACTAACATCAATCGATGGGCATTTCCATAGCCCATTGATTAGCCTCATTGATGTGAGATCTTCTCCTTTTTGTCTTCTCCACATAACCCCTATCATCATATTCTATTCCACCCATAGTGCTATGTCCATGGCTCAATCTCATGTATTGCATGAAGGTTTATAAGTTTGAGATTACTAAAGTATGAAACAATTGCTTGGCTTGTCATCGGGGTTGTGCATGATGAGAGAATTCTTATGTGATTAAAATGGAGCATGACTAAACTATATGATTTTGTAGGGATGAACTTTCTTTGGCCATGTTATTTTGAGAGGACATAATTGCTTAGTTAGTATGCTTGAAGTATTATTATTTTTATGTCAACATGAACTTTTGTCTTGAATCTTTCGGATCTGAATATTCATACCACCATTAAGAGCAATTACATTGAAATTATGCCAAGTAGCACTCCGCATAAAAAATTCTTTCTTTTATCATTTACCTACTCGAGGACGAGCAGGAATTAAGCTTGGGCATGCCTGATACGTCTCCAATGTATCTATAATTTTTTATTGCTCCATGCTATATTATCTACTGTTTTGGACCATATTGGGCTTTATTTTCCACTTTTATATTACTTTTGGGACTAACCTATTAACCGGAGGCCCAGCCCATAATTTGTGTTTTTTGCCTATTTCAGTGTTTCGAAGAAACGGAATATGAAATGGAGTCCAAACGGAATGAAACCTTCGGGAACATTATTTTCTCACCGAACAGGATCCAGGAGACTTGGACCCCACGTCAAGAAAGAAGGGAGGCGGCCACGAGGGTGGAGGGCGCCCCCCCAGGGCGCGCCCCCTTCTTCGTGGGCCCCCTTTGCTCCACCGACGTACTCCTTCCTCCTATATATACCTACGTACCCCCAAACGATCAGATACGGAGCCAAAAACCTAATTCCACCGCCGCAACCTTCTGTATCCACGAGATCCCATCTTGGGGCTTGTTTCGGAGCTTCGCTGGAAGGGGAATCCACGATGGAGGGCTTCTACATCATCACCATAGCCCCTCCGATGAAGTGTGAGTAGTTTACCTCAGACCTTCGGGTCCATAGTTAGTAGCTAGATGTCTTCTTCTCTCTTTTTGGATCTCAATACAATGTTCTCCCCCTCTCTTGTGGAGATCTATTCGATGTAATCTTCTTTTTGCGGTGTGTTTGTTGAGACTGATGAATTGTGGATTTATGATCAAGATTATGTATGAGCAATATTGAATCTTCTCCGAATTCTTTTATGTATGATTGGTTATCTTTGCAAGTCTCTTCGAATTATCAGTTTGGTTTGGCCTACTAGATTGGTTTTTCTTGCAATGGGAGAAGTTCTTAGCTTTGGGTTCAATCTTGCGGTGTCCTTTCCCAGTGATAGTAGGGGCAGCAAGGCACGTATTGTATTGTTGCCATCAAGGATAACAAGATGGGGTTTTTATCATATTGCATGAATTTATCCCTCTACATCATGTCATCTTGCTTAAGGCGTTACTCTGTTTTCTTGAACTTAATACTCTAGATGCATGCTGGATAGCGGTCGATGAGTGGAGTAATAGTAGTAGATGTAGGCAGGAGTCGGTCTAGTTGTCTCAGACGTGATGCCTATATACATGATCATACCTAGATATTCTCATAACTATGCTCAATTCTGTCAATTGCTCAACAGTAATTCGTTCACCCACCGTAGAATACTTATGCTCTTGAGAGAAGCCACTAGTCAAATCTATGGCCCCCGGGTCTATTCTCATCATATCAATCTTCCATCACTTTATTATTGCTTTGCTTTTTTTACTTTGCCTTTTATTTTACTTTGCATCTTTATACCAAAAATACCAAAAAATATTATCTATCATCTCTATCAGATCTCACCCTCGTAAGTGACCGTGAAGGGATTGACAACCCCTAATCGCGTTGGTTGCGTGGAGCTATTTGTTTTGTGTAGGTACGAGGGACTCGCGTGCATCCTCCTACTGGATTGATACCTTGGTTCTCAAAAACTGAGGGAAATACTTACTCTACTCAGTTGCATCACCCTTTCCTCTTCAAGGAAATCCAACGCAGTGCTCAAGACGTAGCACCTCCATGTAACCAAAAAACTCTTAAAGGGGAACGGCAGAGGCCCCGCTTTAGCAGGGATGCCAGTTAATATATACATTGTCATAAATATATACATAAGAGGAGCCTATGGCTCAGGTGTAGTAAGGCAGAGATGAGCGATATTCCACGGCCGGTGGGTCTCCTCCTCCGATTTACGTGAGTCTTTGTGCTCTCGAACATCGATAAGATAGTACGACCCGTTATGCAGATTCTTGCTGACCACAAAGGGTCCTTCCCAAGGTGGGGATAACTTGTGCATATCAGTCTGATCCTGGATGAGTCGGAGCACTAGATCGCCTTCTTGAAAAGTTCTGGTTCTAACCCGGCGGCTGTGATAGCGACGCAGATCTTGCTGGTAAATCGCCGAACGAGCTGCTGCAATGTCACGCTCCTCATCTAACAGGTCAAGTGCTTCTTGTCATGCCTTCTCATTGTCAGCTTCAACATAAGCCGCCACACGAGGCGAGTCATGACGGATGTCACTAGGGAGAACCGCCTCTGCTCTGTAAACCATGAAAAAAGGTGTGTAACCCGTAGATCTGTTGGGCGTGGTATTGATGCTCCATAACACAGAAGGTAACTCTTCCACCCAACAACCCGGCGTCCTCTGTAGGGGAACCATAAGCCGGGGCTTGATACCTCTCAGGATCTCTTGATTGGCTCTCTCAGCCTGACCATTAAATTGAGGATGAGCCACTGATGACACATCAAGCCGGACGTGCTCACGTTGACAAAAGTCTTTCATAGTACCCTTGGACAGATTAGTTCCATTATCAGCTATAATGTTGTGTGGAAAACCAAACCGGAAAATCACCTTCTTGATGAATCGAACTGCTGTGACTGCATCACACCTACTGACTAGCTCTGCTTCCTCCTAATAACCCACAATTATAGGGGATCGCAACAGTTTTCGAGGGTAGTGTATTCAACCCAAATTTATTGATTCGACATAAGGGGAGCCAAAGAATATTTTCAAGTATTAGCAGTTGAGTTATCAATTCAACCACACCTGGATAACTTAGTATCTGCAGCAAAGTATTATGGAAGTAACGGTAACGGCAACAAAAGTAATATTTTTGGGTTTTGTAGTGATTGTAACAGTAGCAACGGAAAAGTAAATAAGCGGAGAACAATTTGTGAAAATCTCGTAGGCATTGGATCGGTGATGGAGAATTATGCCGGATGCGGTTCATCATGTAACAATCATAACATAGGGTGACACAGAACTAGCTCCAGTTCGTCAATGTAATGTACGCATGTATTCCGAATATAGTCATATGTGCTTATGGAAAAGAACTTGCATGACATCTTTTGTCCTACCCTCCCGTGGCAGGGGGGTCCTAATGGAAACTAAGGGATATTAAGGCCTCCTTTTAATAGAGTACCGGACCAAAGCATTAACACATAGTGAATACATGAACTCCTAAAACTATAGTCATCACCGGGAGTGGTCCCAATTATTATCACTTCGGGGTTGCCGGATCATAACACATAGTAGGTGACTATAGACTTGCAAGATAGGATCAGGAACTCACATATATTCATGAAAACATGATAGGTTCAGATCTGAAATCATGGTACTCGGGCCCTAGTGACAAGCATTAAGCTTAGCAAAGTCATAGCAACATAAATCTCAAAACATAGTGGATACTAGGGATCAAACCCTAACAAAACTAACTCGATTACATGATAAATCTCATCCAACCCATCACCGTCCAGCAAGCCTACGATGGAACTACTCATGCACGGCGGTGAGCATCATGAAATTGGTGATGGAGGATGGTTGATGATGATGACGGCAACGAATTCCCCTCTCCGGAGCCCCGAACGGACTCCAGATCAGCCCTCCCGAGAGAGTTTAGGGCTTGGCGGCGGCTCCGTATCGTAAAACGTGATGAATCCTTCTCTGAATTTTTTCTCCCTGAACACGAATATATGGAGTTGGAGTTCACGTCGGTGGAGCTCCAGGGGGGCTACGAGGCAGGGGGCGCGCCTAGGGGGGCAGGCACGCGCCCCACCCTCGTGGAAAGGGTGTGGGCCCCTGGCCTTGATTCTTTCGCCAGTATTTTTTTATTTCCAACAATAATCTCCGTGAAGTTTCAGGTCGTTCCAAGAACTTTTGTTTCTGCACATAAATAACACCATGGCAATTCTGCTGAAAACAGCGTCAGTCCGGGTTAGTTCCATTCAAATCATGCAAGTAATTAGAGTCCAAAACAAGGGCAAAAGTGTTTGGAAAAGTAGATACGACAGAGACGTATCAAGTCCCCAAGCTTAAACCTTTGCTTGTCCTCAAGCAATTCAGTTGATAAACTTACAAACTCTGTTTGCTCTTGTTGTTGTAAATATGTAAAGCCAGCATTCAAGTTTTCAGCAAAGATTATGAACTAACCATACTCACAATAACATTTAGGTGTCATGTTTACTCATATCAATGGCATAATCAACTAGCGAGCAATAATAATAAATCTCAGATGATAACACTTTCTCAAAACAATCATGATATGATATAACAAGATGGTATCTCGCTAGCCCTTTCTGAGACGGCAAAACATAAATGTAGAGTACCTTTAAAGATTAAGGACTGACTAAACATTGTAATTCATGATAAAAGAGATCCAATCATAGTCATACCCAATATAAATTAATAGTAATGGATGCAAATGACAACGATGCTCTCCAGCTGGTGCTTTTTAATAAGAGGGTGATGACTCGACATAAAAGTAAATAGATAGGCCCTTCGCAGACGGAAGCAGGGATTTGTAGAGGTGCCAGAGCTTGATTTTAAAGTAGAGATAAATAATATTTTGAGCGACATACTTTCATTGTCAACATAACAACCAAGAGATGGTGATATCTTCCATGCTACACACATTATAGGCGGTTCCCAAACAAAATGGTAAAGTTTATACTCCCCCTCCACCAACAAGCATCAATCCATGGCTTGCTCGAAACAACGAGTGCCTCCAATAACAACAGTCCCGAGGGAGTTTTGTTTGCAATTATTTTGATTTGATTTGCATAAAGCATGGCACGGCGCATCCCGGTGCCAGCCATTTTCTCATGAGTGAGGAGCGGAGTCCACTCCTCTTGAGAATAACCCGCCTAGCATGGAAGATACGGACAGCCCTAGTTGATACATGAAGCTATTCGAGCATACAAAACAGAATTTCATTTGAAGGTTTAGAGTTTGGCACATACAAATTTACTTGGAATAGCAGGTAGATACCGCATATAGGAAGGTATAGTGGACTCATATGGAATAACTTTGGGGTTTAAGGGATTGGATGCACAAGCAGTATTCCCGCTTAGTACAAGTGAAGGCTAGCAAAAGACTGGGAATCGACCAACTAGAGAGAGACAACAGTCATGAACATGCATTAAAATTAATAAACATTGAGTTCGCATGAGTAGGATATAATCCAGCATGAACATAAATATCATGAAGGCTATGTTGATTTGTTTCAACTACATGTGTGAACATGTGCCAAGTCAAGTCACTTAAATCATTCAAAGGAGGATACCACCCTACTATACCACATCACGACCATTTTAATAGCATGTTGGCACGCAAGGTAAACCATTATAAACTCCTAGCTAATTAAGCATGACATAAGCAACTATAATCTCTAATTGTCATTGAAAACATGTTTATTCATAATAGACTGAATCAGGAACGATGAACTAATCATATTTACAATAACAAGAGAGGTTGAGTTCATACCAGCTTCTCCCATCTCAATCAGTCCATCATATATCATCATAATTGCCTTTCACTTGCACGACCGAACGATGTGAATAATAATAATGGTGCACGTGCATTGTGCTAAGCTAGAATCTCCGAGCATTCAATAAACAGGAGAAGACAAGATAATATGGGCTCTTGGTTAAATCAACAATAATGCATATAAGAGCCACTTCAACAATTTCATTATGGTCTTCTCCTATCGACCCCCAAAGAAAAGAAAAGAAATAAAACTATTTACACGGGAAAGCTCCCAACAAGCAAAAGAAGAACAGGAAATCTTTTTGGGTTCTCTTTTTAATTATTACTACTACAACAAGAAAAGTAAACAACTAAAAGCTACAACTAATTGCTTTTGGTTTTCTTAAGATTTTTCAAACACACAAGAAGAAAGCAAGAAAAAGAAAATAAACTAGCATGGATATTACAGTGAAAGAGTATGAGCACCGACAACTAGCATGAGTGTGTGGACATGAATGTAATGTCGGTGAGAAATACGTACTCCCCCAAGCTTAGACTTTTGGCCTAAGTTGGTCTATTGCCACGGCTGGCCTGGCGAATATCCAAAGTTATAGTTGGGGTCGTATTGAGAAGAAGCCTCGGATTGCCACTGGTTGGCAATCACCTCCGGATCCCACTGGTAATTAGACTGTCGTGGAGGATCAAACTGTGGTTCCGGCTCTGGCTCCTTGGATGGTAGCTAGCGTAACAACATACAGACCTGCAGATAAATCAAACAAGGAAGGAGTAGGCAAGGTAATAGTCTCAGGGTGACTTTTATCAAACACCAATTTGTATTTAAGCGCCCTTTCCCTATTCTTAACAATAAAATCATGCGCCACCATACTCTTATAATCTAAATAAACAGTAGGCAACAATTTTTCTTCTTTCTCATAGTGCCTAATAGGTATGTTATAGTATGCAGCGAGGCGCGAGGCGAAGATGCCTCCCAAGATGGGGCCCTTAGTACAGTTAAGATTTAACCACTTTGCAACAATAGCGCCCATACTAAATGTGTCATCACGAAACAAAGCATGGCGCAAAATAATGATATCAGGGACACTCAGGTTTCCACAGTTTCCGCGACCAATTAAGCATCTACTAGAAAATATAGCAAAGTAACGTAGAACAGGAAAATGTATGCTAGTGATTCGTGCGTCGGCAACCTTCCTTGTTTCCCGTACAACAATTGTATCAATAAACCCCTCCACATCGTTACTATGTGGTTCCTCTATGAAACCTGGAAAAGGTAACTTGCAAACCTCGCAGAATTCTTGAAGAGTCATCTCCTTATACTCATCATATAAATAAAAATCCACCGTAGGTGGTGACCTCCTAGAGTGGAAATGAAAATTTTGCACAAAGATATTGGTGGGTAAGAGATACTGTTCGCGTTGGTCGCGGAGGAAGTCCGTGAGGCCTGCATTTTCAGCCAACTCATAAAAGTCATCATAAATCCTGGCAGCTCTCAAGAAATCATCGCAAGGCCATTCACACGGCCGAACCTCCGCGGTGCGAGGCAGATTATATTTGGGCCTTTCCGCTTCTTCACTTTGCTTATCCTTCGAGCTTCGGCTCGAAGATCCCCTCAAAAATCTCTTCATCATTTTCTGAAAATTTCTGAAATTTTTAGTAACTTCAAATAAAAGTGAACCAAGCTCAACAAAATTGATAGCAACTACTCCTACAAGTGCCTAGAGACTAAATCATGCATTAGAACTACTTGGAACCATATAAATTTGACATGCAAGATCAAGAACATGGTCATCTAGGCAGCACAAATTTGCAATGAATAAAGCACTAGAACAAAAACTAATTGGACCAATGGAGGAGTCACGTACCAACGAACAATCCCCCAAAGCAGTTTTGTGAGAGGTGCTTTGAGCAAGGAGATTGAAAATCGTAGCAAAATGAGCTAAAACTTGTGCTTGAGCTGGTTGGTGATTTTTTTGGGAGGAAGAAGAAGTGTGTGGGTGCAGGAATAAGTGGAGGGGAGCCACCGTCGGCCCACGAGGCAGGGGGCGCGCCCTGGACCCTCGTGCCCAGGTGCTTGCTCCCCCTGCTGTGTTCTCGGTGCCAGATATTCTCAAATACTCCAGAAAAAATCCTATTAAATTGGCAGGGCATTTGGAGAACTTTTATTTTCGTGGTATTTTTATATTGCACGGATAATTCGGAAACAAGACAGAAAAAATACTATTTTTACTTTATCCATTCTAAACAACAAAAAGTAAAAGAAGGGTACAGAAGGTTGTGCCTTCGAACTTCATCCATCTCATGCTCATCAAAAGGAATCCACTAACAAGGTTGATCAAGTCTTGTTAACAAACTCATTCCGAATAACATGGAACCGGAGAAATTTTGAATAACAATATGTTACCTCAACGGGGATATGCACATCCCCAATAATAAGAATATCGTATCTCTTTTTGACAGTAGGAAGAGGAAATTCAAAACCTCCAATAATAATGAATGGAATTTTCCCAATAGAATTGATACTGTGGACTTGAGGTTGTTTCCTCGGAAAGTGTACCGTATGCTCATTACCATTAACATGAAAAGTGACATTGCCTTTATTGCAATTAATAACAGCCCCTGCAGTATTCAAAAAGGGTCTTCCAAGAATAATAGACATACTATCGTCCTCGGGAATATCAAGAGTAACAAAGTCCGTTAAAATAGTAACATTTGCAACCACAACAGGCACATCCTCACAAATACTGACAGGTATAGCAGTTGCTTTATCAGCCATTTGCAAAGATATATCAGTAGGTGTCAACTTATTCAAATCAAGTCTACAATATAAAGAGAGAGGCATAACACTAACACCGGCTCCAAGATCACATAAAGCAGTTCTAACATAATTTCTTTTAATGGAGCATGGTATAGTGGGTACTCCTGGATCTCCAAGTTTCTTTGGTATTCCACCCTTAAAAGTATAATTAGCAAGCATGGTGGAAATTTCAGCTTCCGGTATCTTTATTTTATTTGTAACAATTTCTTTCATGTACTTTGCATAAGGATTCATTTTGAGCATATCAGTTAATCGCATACGCAAAAAGATAGGTCTAATCATTTTAGCAAAGCACTCAAAATCCTCATGGAAAGGGTGTGGCCCCTTGGCCTTGATTCTTCCGCCTGTATTTTTTATTATTTCCAAAAATAATCTCCGTGAAGTTTCAGGTCATTCCAAGAACTTTTGTTTCTGCACATAAATAACACCATGGCAATTCTGCTGAAAGCAACGTTAGTCCGGGTTAGTTCCATTCAAATCATGCAAGTTAGAGTCCAAAACAAGGGCAAAAGTGTTTGGAAAAGTAGATACGACGGAGGCGTATCACCACCCACTTGGCGAACTTATCAACCGCTACCAAAAGGTGGATCTTCTTATCCTTGGATCTCTTAAAGGGCCAAACCATATCCGGCCCCCAAGTTGCAAACGACCAACTGGTTGGAATCATCCTCAATTCCTGAGCTGGAACATGAGCTCGACGTGAAAACTTCTGACAACCATCACACTTTTTCACCAGCATCAGCATGCGCCGTCAACCAATACAAGACGTGACGAAAAGCTTTAGCTACCAAGGACTTTGAACCGGCGTGGTGACCACAATCTCCTTCGTGGATCTCACGCAAAATCTCACGGCCTTCTTTAGGAGATACACAACGCTGAAACACCCCTGCTACATACAATGCAATGATGCAATTCTCCATTGACGATGGTCATTGACTTGGACCGCCGGATTATCTTCCTGGCCAAAGTTTCATCCTCCGGTAACTCGCCCCGGTTCATATACACCAAATATGGAACCGTCCAATCTAGGATAACATGAAGAGCCGCCACCAACTGATCCTCCGGATCAGGAACAGCCAAATCCTCCTCTGTAGGTAACTTGACCGACGGGTTATGCAAGACATCTAGAAAAACATTGGGTGGCACCGGTTTATGTTGGGAACCCAAACGGCTTAAAGCGTTTGCCACTTCGTTCTTCCGCCGATCCACATGGTCAACCTGATAACCTTTGAAGTGACCACCCACAATATCCACCTCTCGATGATATGTTGCCATGAGCGGGTCCTTGGAATCCCAAGTACCAGACACTTGTTGAGCCACCAGGTCCGAGTCAGCAAAGCACTTAACTCGGCTTAAATTCATCTCCTTAGCCATTCAAAGACCATGGAGTAAAGCCTCATATTCAGCTGCATTGTTAGTGCAAGGGAACATTAAACGGAGAACATAACAAAACTTATCACCTCGTGGGGAAGTTAGCACAACTCCAGCCCCCGAGCCCTCCAACTTCCTGGATCCATCAAAATGAATAGTCCAGTAAGTATTATCCGACTTTTCTTCCGGTGCTTGTAACTCTGTCTAGTCATTGATGAAATCCACAAGCGCTTGGGACTTGATTGCCGTACGAGGCACATATTTTAACCCGTGAGGTCCAAGCTCAATGGCCCACTTGGCAACCCGGCCAGTTGCTTCCCTGTTTTGGATTATATCTCCCAAAGGGGCAGAAGTGACCACAGTGATGGGATGACCCTGAAAATATTGCTTAAGCTTCCGGCTTGCCATGAAAACTCCATACACCAATTTTTGCCAATGTGGGTACCTCTATTTGGACTCGATAAGCGCCTCACTGATATAATAAACCGGCCATTGAACCGGATACTCCTTGCCAGCCTGCTTGCGCTCTACCACAATGGCCACGCTGACAGCCCGGGCATTTCGTATCCAAGTTAGCGCTGATGCTAAACTGCTTGGATGAATCACTAGGCACAAAATCAACTAGCTTAGTCTCCTCTGCCGATTTAAATTTCAAGTCCGGATCATGCTATGTAGTTGGCTTTTCAAAGAAGTCATATCTATCGGATCAACATGGTCCTCGTAAAATTTCGATTCCTCTGTTGTACAAACCAACTCAGCATAAGCCGCATCACATTCTTCACATTCCAAAGCTATCTTACGGCTCCCATGTATCGTGATGGTCCCCCTATGACCCGGCATCTTGAGCCGCAGATAAACATAATAGGGCCTTGCCATGAACTTAGCATAAGCCGGCCGTCCAAACAGGGCATGATAAGGGCTCTTGATTTTCACCACTTCAAAAGTTAATGTCTCTGATCTTGAATCATGATCATCTCCAAAAGCAACCTCCAGAGCTATCTTGCCAACTGGACGCGCCCATTTACCAGGCACCACACCACGCAAAACAGTATTCGGTGGTTTAAGATTTTTATGTGTCAACCCCATGCGACGGAAGGTCACATAATAAAGGATATTGATACTGCTCCCTCCATCCATGAGCACCTTGGTGAACTTATAACCTCCAACCTGAGGCGCCACCACCAACGCTAGATGACCCGGATTATCAAACCGACACTACTAGGAAAAGGCCTACTAGTGGCGCACCTGTTTTGCCTACTAATGGCGCACTACAGGTGCGCCACTAGCACCACGCCATTATAATTTCTTACTAATGGCGCACCATGCAGTGCGCCATCAGTATAGCCCACGGTGTGCCATTAGTATGCCTCCCAGGGGGCCATATTTACCCATGTGCTTTGGCATACTAATGGCGCACTGGTGGATGATGTGCCATTAGTGTGCTCTGGCTTACTAATGGCGCACTATGTGGTGGTGCGCCACTAGTATGAATATTAGGGTTTTTTTTCTTTCCTGATATTTTCACAGGTTAAAAAATGTATTATTGGACAGAATATAGACAACACCACACAGCAACAGCAGATTCATCGAATACAATAGAAGATTAGTCTTCGAATACAATTCATCATATTAGTCTCCGAATTCAAAAGACCAAACAAAAATAGAACATTACAAGTATCGAGACCGCGAGTAGCGAGTTTGTCTCCACATTACAAGTCGATATCGATCACCTAAACTACCATCACATAGAAGAGAGCTGCGGTCATCACGATGAGCATCATCGCGATGAAACTGGTCTTCATCCGGTTCCTCCAACGCTCCCTCCTCTCTCCCGCTAGATAGCGCGCGTATCTAGATTCCGCCTCCGCCCTAGTGGTGTACCCTTTGTAACTGTTACCGCTGAAATGGTGAACCTGTCTCCGACACTCTTCCCAGTCGTCGTAGACTTCGGGAACCTTACCCTTGTACACGACATACGACGGCATCTCTATGCCCTAGCCAAACAAAACGTTAGTAGCAATTCACAGACAATACATAAGCAATATATAAGTATGCAACAAAAGGATCAGAAGACAAAAGCACGACATTAATAGCACGATTCATGGTCCTACTAATAAATACCATCGATTACATCTAAGTTGAATGACTGTCCAAACCAAAGAGACATACAAGTTCATTAAAGTTTAATTACAACATGAGCCAATCGATTCTTCAGAACTACACATAGGATCACTACTTTCGACTCGACTCAAGGGACCGGAGCGTGGATAAAGCCGTCGTCTCTCGTGATGGTCATGAAAAATCGCGGGCGTTGTCAGCCTGCATTTGTAGCGTTGTGTCTATCTCACTGTTGGACGGTTGATATCTGACGTTGAACTGCCCCGAGGTACGAAGGACATCTTGATGGATGATTTCCACAAACTCCGACTGGATGCGAAAGAATTCTTGTCTGATGTCCGCGTCCTGGATTGCCGACAAGCTCGCAGCCCAATCTCTGAGATTATTTGATAGCAAAAGGTGATTATGGTCCCGTACGATCGCCTACATGTGATGGAGGACGTAGTAGGCACCCTTCTGACCGCCAGGCGGCTGCTTGACGTAGCAGAACATCGTATTGTGGGCGAACACGTGCTCGCCATACTTACGAACTGGCCTGGTGAAGGTGCCTCCAGATTTGGCGTAGCCGGGGAGAACATCATCAAGAACTTTCTTGATATTTGTGTAGTCTTTCTTCGACTGACGGTCCAAGTCGAAATACATGGCCATGGAATATTTCGGGCTTAAGAGGATGAGTGTGCAATGTGTGTCACTGCAAAAAACACGGAATGTTAGAAAAAAAATGACTGAAATCTAAGAAATCATATGTTATGGGGCGGTTGAGGGGATGACTTACTCGGGAAAGTAAGGCACGAGGAAGTTATCCTTATCTGGGTCTGCGAGAATGATGCCTTCGAGGTAAGAACTCACGACTTGCCGGTCCCCAGCGCTTCCCAAGATCTTGGCACGCATGTAGAAGGGGTCGACTATCACGATGTCCGGGGTCTTGTCTCTAATGATCCGCATCTCCATACTCAGCGAAAATAGCCAAACGAAGGTGTAGTGCAGCGGATGAAGGTTAAACATAACGAAGATGTCATCAAACCGCAGGACCATCGTACCCCCGATGGAGTTATCCACAAAGCCCTTGCCCTCTAGCACCTTGGCCACGAAAACCGGGTATGCCACATCATTCTCGGAGAGACGCCGCTTCTCTAAAGAAAGAACATTGTCATGCAGACTCGGCATAGCACCGGTTGCAGCATTGAGCATATTAGTCGGTAGCATCGGCCTACCCGCCACATGCACCCTCCTCGAGATATCCTTAGGTGAAGGTGGCCCGTCCTGAGCACGGATCGTACTCGGTGCCGGCTGGCTCTCACCCTTGTTACTCTTTCTTTTCCGTCCCTTCTTCTTCTGCTGTAATGGGACCGAGTTCTGCTCACAGACCGCCTTCTTGAGTGTGTTGGGGCTGATAATATTTCGCACCTCGGCTATCTGAGGCTCGGTGAAGTCGGCAGCTGGAGGCATCTCCTGAGAACTGAATGCCAGACGACGCCTGTTGCAATTGGGTGTCTCCGCGGTACCAGCTAGATCACGATCGTCTCTTGTAGGGTTGGGTTCTTCAGAAGGAGGCCCTAAGAATTTGTCATCGTACCCATGTTCGGCAAAGTACTTATCGACATTGGTAAATGTACCGTTGTTGTTGTCGTCGTCGTCCGGATCCTGTGCCATATGCATGTTCGGATCCTGTGCCATAGGGATGTCCGGTAGCATTGCGATGGTCTTCCCATGGCTTGGCGCCGGCATGACTGGTGGTTTTGTCTTTGGGGTGGTGTCCCCTGCCCCCAAACGAATCTGGCTCTTCGGCCAAAGCAGGGGCCAGCTTAGGCAGGCGCTGAGGGTCATCACATCATCTTCGTCGTCCCCGGCGGGTCGAATCAGAGGTAACAACTTGTCGCAGCCTGGCAGCACCCGAACCAGTTGAACCCTATACACGGTGGGTGGCATCGGATTACCGTGGAAAACGGGGTTGCCCGGTTGAACGATTCTGCCCTTGGCGACATCGACCAACTTGTCGTTCACGAAGTGCAGGAGAGTGCACGGAACGTCGGCAGCGCCCTGCGAAAACATGTAGGGCGTCAGGGATGCCTAGTCAAAGGCAAGGAGATGAAGTCCTCGGCCGAGAGGCTTAATTAGTTACCGTTGTCGGTGTCAAAACCGGCGGATCTCGGGTAGGGGGTCCCGAACTGTGCGTCTAGGCGGATGGTAACAGGAGACAAGGGACACAATGTTTTACCCAGGTTCGGGCCCTCTTGATGGAGGTAAAACCCTACGTCCTGCTTGATTAATATTGATGATATGGGTAGTACAAGAGTAGATCTACCACGAGATCAAGGAGGCTAAACCCTAGAAGCTAGCCTATGGTATGATTGTTTGTTTGTTGGGGTTGTCCTACGGACTAAAACCCTCCGGTTTATATAGGCACCGGAGAGGGTTAGGGTTACACAAAGTCAGTTACAATGGTAGGAGATCTGAATATCCGCATCGCCAAGCTTGCCTTCCACGACAAGGAAAGTCCCCTCCGGACACGGGATGAAGTCTTCAATCTTGTATCTTCATAGTCCAGGAGTCCGGCTGAAGGTATAGTCCGGCTACCCGGACACCCCCTAATCCAGGACTCCCTCAACCGTGATGGCGTCGAGCTCGGCTAATGTCAAGGCACCGCCAACGGTGAGCGTGCAATTGACAGAGGGGCCGCTTGCTGCCGAGGTGCCGGACGGCGTACACCCGGGTGCATTAAGCTCCAATGCCCGTGCCGGCGTCGGAGACACCAATACCGCCTCCGCCGGAGACACCAAGGGCGCCGCCTGCGCGTTGTGCGAGTTGCTGGCCATGAAGCTGGGAATCTGGGGCGGCCCTGTTGGCCACCCGCAATCCACGTCGTCAGCCCATAAATCAAGGTAGGCATAATGCCGGTGAGCGTCGATCCCAGTTGTTGTTGCACTTGCTCTTGGACAATCTCCGGAATCCGCGCCACTTGTGCCTTGAGTTCTTGAACCTCGCGCGACTGGCTCTCCGAGGTGGTCTTTCTCTCCTTTCGCCCACCAGCGTTATAGTATGACGACCATTTTGTGGACAAGGCTTTGTCGGCCACACGACCAGCTGACGACGGCTTGCTAAGCTTATCCTTGTTTTTCATTACGTTCAACGCCTATTTAGAGTGCTGTCCCAAGGGGTGCTCTGAGCCGACCCCGCGCTTCTGCTTTCAGTCTCCTGCGGAAGAAATGTGAACCATTTAGAAATTTGGCTTCATTAATTAGAATGCAACCATATGGAGCTAATTACGCGGGGGTGTAGTCCTTACCAGAACAAGCTCAAGCGCCCTGGTCTTCGGATCCGTGGTAAGCTCCTTTGTTACCGGGTCATCCTTGTACCGGGCCCTGACATAGTTCCTGGTCTGCTTGTCACAGTATTTCTCGAAGCGGGGCGGTAGGCCTTGCTCGGCACGCTCCGCGTCCTCCTTGTCCCATATAGGCTCCACCACTCTGTAACCTCCGGGACCGAGTTTGTTTTCCCCTAAGTTCAACACCCGCATTTCTTTCCCCCACTGACATGATTCGGAGGTTGCGCTGCTCTCGCACTTGATCTTGAACTCCTTGTAGTCATCTTTGTTGATCGAAGGATTTTTCGCCTTGATCTTCTAATAACTATCACCTTTGTCAATCATTCTCTTCACCACGCTTCTCCAAGTAGACAGGGTCATGCTCATCCTCGTGAGGACGACACTGTTCACTTTATTCCCTGAGAGGCGTGTGTTTTCAAATTCAGCGGGTGTCGGTGTACTAAAGTAGGGGTACCTTAGTACCCCGAACTTGTGCACGGGCAGTCGTAGCACCCCGCGGCAAGGCTTGCCAGGCGATCGCCAAGACTCTCCATGGTCCCTTTTTGGGCCATCCAAGAACAAAGTATTTGAGCCAAGGCCCCGGCAGGAGGAGCCTGCCGGGAAGGCCACCCGAAGAGAGCAAGGCCCCGGCAAGAGGAGCTTGCCGGGACGACCGCTTGATGCACAAGGCCCCGGCAAGAGGAGCTTGCCGGGAAGGCCGACCAAGGCACGACAAGAGACTTGCTGCGACGCGCTCCGCGTCCCGGCAAGGACCGGTGAGCGACAAGCTCCTGGGCGCGACAAGGCATCAACCGTGGCAAGGCGCTTGCCGCGGCAAGTCACCACCCCGCGCCTGCGCTCCAGCTCATCCACCCACGCATCGCTCTGCTGCCATTCCAGGCGTACGTGGCGAGAGGCTGCGCAGCCAGGGGCATGCGGTGGCGAAGCAACGCTGCAGAGTAGCCATCGTGGCAAACGGTGGCGCTCCTGATGGTCCCTTCCCTGCACCGTCTGGGCGATGCGGACGGGCCTTTAATGCCCTTGTCCCCTGCCGTCAGAGTTAGGTATGATAGCACTGTGCAAACAGCTGTACCCGACACAGCGTTTTCCAGTTTTGCCCCCGCCTATGTTGCCACCTGTGGGTAACCCATTGCACATATAAAAGGAGGCCCCATGCGCAACAGAGAGGGGAAGGGGAGGAAGGAGGAGACCATTCACGCTCGGTCTCGCCAGCAGCTCGTGTGTACTGTAGCACCACATGTTCCCGAGCAAGAACACAATACAAACCACAAAGCAGCAGTAGGGTTTTACGCATCCTTGCGGCCCGAAGCTGGGTAAATCCCTTGTGTGCATCACCTCGATCCGCTCTTCGCGCGACCTCCGCCCCCCGCCGAACCAAGAAAGGGGCTCGGTCCCCATAGGTGTTCGTGGAGGCAGATTTCCCCAGACATCTTTGGCGCGCCAGGTAGGGGGCGTCGAGGTTGTGTGAACCTGATCTGGCGTCTGCACAGGCTAGATCTCCATCATCTTCATCGACATGCCACCGAAGAAGAAAGCTCCGGAGGTGGCCGGTCCGTCCGCGACGAACCCACCGCCCTTGGAGCAAACGGGAGGTGGGGACGGCACCGGCGGCGGAACGGGCGTCGTCGAGCTAGCTCATGGCGCCACGGCGTCCGAACATGCACCGCGCCCCTCTCAGGAGGCACGGGACCAACAGCGTCTTGGCACCCACGGTACCATACGCTCGCTGGACCCAGATCGAGCCGGCGGATCCCAGGGTGCTCAAGGCCAGCACTCACACCAACGTGCTGGCGCGAGCGTGGCGCGACTGCTTGGTTCGGGTGTTGCTCCTTCTAACGTAGTTAGAAGTTCAAGCACATCCCTCTCCACGCGCCGTTCGCCACCGCTGCCCGCCACTCCA
The DNA here is from genome assembly GCA_032464435.1 of Aegilops umbellulata. Classification (NCBI taxonomy): domain Eukaryota; kingdom Viridiplantae; phylum Streptophyta; class Magnoliopsida; order Poales; family Poaceae; genus Aegilops; species Aegilops umbellulata. The sequence continues at coordinate 449,038,802 of CP136058.1, read as the reverse complement.
GCAGAAGCTCTGGCGCGAGCTCAACTGCTCCTGGACTACCCTCCAACGGCGGACAAGCTCGACGGCTGGAGGGCCACGATACAGAGCCTCATCGGTTTCGCTAACGGCGACACCCCGCGGCAGCACAGTGCGTCGCAGCCGCGGCAGGTCGGCCAGGCGAGAACCGATGGCGCCAAAACCGGTGGGGGTGCGACTACCGTGGATTCCCCGCCCCAAAGGTCGAGATCGCCGACCCGCCGGAGTCATCACGACAACGACTCCACCGCGTCGTCGAATCCGCGGACTCGTCGCGATCAACGCCAAGTTCTTCACGAACGAGAGCAAGAGGACGCTCGTACCCGCATCGAGCGTCGGAGAGAAGCGCGGCGTCAATCAGACCAGGTTGCTGGGCCCTCTGTCGACATGCATGCGCCGGGGGGACCAGGCGACCTGCCGTACGCGGTAGGATGCCCTGCGTTCACCCGTGAGCTGCGGCAAGTCCAGTGGCCCAGCACGAAGAATTTCAAGCCAGACGTACCAGAGAAGTATGACAGCAAGTCGCATCCGTCGGAGTTCCTCAGCATCTACACCATCGCGGTGCAGGCTGCTGGAGGGCGAGATGACAAGATCCTTGCCAACTACTTCCCACTGGTACTCAAGTCCAACGTCAGATCCTGGCTCATGCACTTGCCGGACAACTCCATAACCTCCTGGACAGACTTGTGCCATCAGTTTGTTGGCGCCTTTACGGGCGGCCACAAACCCCATGGCCAAGCGAGCGACCTTCATCTGCTTGTCCAGAAGGAAGGGGAACCCTTGCGCAAGTTCATCCAGAGATTCAGCCATGTACACTACAACATCCCAGACGTCCACCCCGCCGCGGTCATCAGCGCGTTCCATCAGAATGTGCGTAACCGCAGGATGCGGGAGGAGATGGCGATGTGCAAGATCAAAGATGTCAGCGAGCTAGATGCCCTGGCCGACAAGTGTGCCCGTGCTGAGGAAGGGAGGAAACTCCCAGGAGAGAACACTGGAGCAGGAGAATCTGACAGTGAGGATACCGCCCCGACAAGGAAGAGCCGGCGGCGGAGCAACAGGAAGAAGAAGAGCCAAGAAGTGCTGGTTGTTGAGCAGTCTGGCGATGAAGGCGCCGCCAAGAAGGCCCAGGCTGGTAGCTCCGGCAAGGAGGTTGCCGGATGCGCCAACTGCCAGGCTGTGGCGGTCGCCGACAAGCGGGACGGCACCAACAAACAGTACTGCAAGATCCACCGCACCAAGGGCCATGACCTCCAGAGCTGCAAGCAGGTCGAGCGGCTCGTCCAGCTGCAAAAGGCCGAGTACGAGCGGCGCGACAAGGAGAGAGCCCGGGGAGGTGGCGGAGGATCAGGCACGAAGCGCCCTGGCCGGGGAGGACGCCGCGACAAGGACAAGCAGCGGCAAGCGGACAGACCTCCCCGCGGCCCCGACAAGAACGAAGACGACGACGAAGACGAAGACATGGATGACGTCGAGACCAGTGAGCAGGAGTTTCAGAAAGCCACAGAGGTCTTGTGCGTAGACGGCGGTGCTTCCCTGCATACTTCTCACCGCCAGCTCAAGCAGTGGGCGCGGGAAGTCAATGCAGCGGAACCACCCATCGAGTCGCGCAAGCCTCTGAAATGGTCCAGCACGCCTATCATCTTCGATATTGAGGACAACCCTGACCACACAACTGCGATCGGGCGTTTGCCGATGTTGGTCTCACCAACAGTCCGCAACCTCAAGGTCACTAAGATGCTAGTCGACGGCGGGGCCGGCTTGAACCTGATCTCCTCCGCTGTGCTCCGGAAACTCCAAGTCCCCGACAGCGAGCTCGAAGAGACCGGCACGTTCCAAGGAATCAACCCGGGAAGGAGCAAGCCGAAGGGGAAGATAATGTTGCCAGTGACATTTGGCAGCGAGCTGAACTTCAGGACGGAGAGGATCACTTCTGACGTTGCCGATTTTCCATTGCCCTACAATGGAATTCTCGGCCGTCCAGCGCTCGCCAAGTTCGTGGCGGCCTCTCACTACGCATACAACATGCTCAAGATGCCAGGCCCGATAAGCGTCATCTCTGTCCCCGGCGACAAGAAGGATGCCCTTATCTGTGCCGACAAGATCTACCGGGAAGCAGCAGCCGCAGCGGATCACAAGCCACTTGCCGCTGAAGCTCCCGGAGGGAAGAAGAGGACCAAGCCCGGCAAGTGCTCTGGTGCCCACTCTGGCAAGCGCACCTCTTCGGAGTGCTGCGCTACCGTCGAGGACGCGCCATCGAGCTCCACCGGCAAGAGTAAGAAGACAATGGCAGCTCCGCCAACGACCAAGAAGGTGTCCGCCAAGGAGGACGGCACTGGTGGTACCTTCACCTTCAGTGCCACTCTCAACCCCAAATAGGAAAGCGCGCTCGTTGCTTTCCTGCGGGCGAATGTCGATGTGTTTGCCTGGCAACCATCTGACATCCCCGGCGTTCCCAGGAAAGTGATTGAGCACCACCTCGCCGTCTGTCCTCATGCGCGGCCCGTCAAGCAGAGAGTCAGGAAGCAAGCGGTGGAGCGCCAAGAGTTCATCACAGAAGAGATTAAGAAGTTGGAAGCGGCAGGCCTCGTCAGAGGAGTGCTCCATCTGACGTGGTTGGCCAATCCTGTTGTCGTGCGCAAAGCAAATGGGAAATGGAGGCTTTGCATCGACTTTACTGATGTTAACAAAGCTTGTCCCAAAGATCCTTTTCCCTTGCCGCGAATTGACCAGGTTGTTGACTCCACGGCCGGATGTGACCTACTTTCATTTCTTGACGCATACTCAGGATACCATCAGATCTTCATGGCTGAAGAAGACGAGGAGAAGACCGCATTCATCACTCCATGTGGCACGTACTATTTTGTACGGATGCCTTTCGGTTTGAAGAATGCTGGTTCGACGTTTGCGAGGGTTGTCCATACCGCTTTTGAGCCACAGATCCACAGAAACGTGGAAGCCTACATGGATGACATAGTGGTCAAAAGCAGGGACAGGGCAACCCTGATTCAAGATTTAGAAGAGACCTTCACGAACTTGCGCAGGATCAGCCTCAAGCTCAACCCCGAGAAGTGCGTGTTTGGAGTCCCTTCCGGCAAGCTTCTCGGGTTCTTCGTGTCTCAGCGAGGAATCGAAGCCAACCCAGACAAGATCAAGGCCATCGAGCAGATTGAAGCACCAACACGCGTCAAGGATGTACGAAGGCTTGCCGGCTGCGTCGCGGCTCTCAGCAGGTTTATTTCCAAGTCTGCAGAACGCGCCCTGCCATTTTTCAAAGTTTTGAAAAAGGCGGGTCCAGTGAAATGGACTCCGGAAGCGGAGGCTGCGCTGCAAGACTTGAAGAAATACCTATCCTCCGCTCCAATACTTGTCGCGCCTAAACCACAAGAGAAGTTGCTGCTGTACCTGGCGGCAACCAATCAAGTGGTTAGTGCTGCGTTAGTAGCGGAGAGGGAGGCAGATGATGAGCCAGCAACTGCGGCAAGCGCGTCCAGTGACAAGCAAGGGGCTTCCCCGACAAGCTCTGGCCCCGACAAGGATGAATCTGCGCAGGAGCAAGTGGAGGTGCAGAAGAAGAAAATGGTGCAGCGCCCAGTTTACTTTGTCAGCTCCCTTCTGCAGGGGGTTAGGTCAAGGTACTCTGGTGTGCAGAAGTTGCTTTTCGGCCTTCTCATGGCCTCGAGAAAGTTGCGCCATTACTTCCAAGCACATGAAATTACAGTTGTCACCCGCTTTCCGCTGAAGAGGATACTGCAGAATCCAGAAGCAACAGGCAGGATTGTCGAGTGGGCACTAGAACTGTCGAGCTTTGGTCTCCAGTTCGAGAGCACCTCGACTATCCAAAGCAGAGCATTGGCGGAGTTCATAGCAGAGTGTACACCGACACCAGACGAAGATATCCCAGAGACGAGCATCCCCGCCAAAGAAGCAAGCAAAGAGTGGCTGATGTATTTTGATGGTGCCTTCTGTTGGAAATATGCCCTAGAGGCAATAATAAATAGGTTATTATTATATTTCCTTATTCATGATAATCGTTTATTATCCATGCTAGAATTGTATTGATAGGAAACTCAGATACATGTGTGGATACATAGACAACACCATGTCCCTAGTAAGCCTCTAGTTGACTAGCTCGTTGATCAATAGATGGTTACGGTTTCCTGACCATGGACATTGGATGTCATTGATAACGGGATCACATCATTAGGAGAATGATGTGATTGACAAGACCCAATCCTAAGCCTAGCACAAGATCATTTAGTTCGTATGCTAAAGCTTTTCTAATGTCAAGTATCATTTCCTTAGACCATGAGATTGTGCAACTCCCGGATACCGTAGGAATACTTTGGGTGTGCCAAACGTCACAACGTAACTGGGTGACTATAAAGGTACACTACGGGTATCTCCGAAAGTGTCTGTTGGGTGGCACGAATCGAGACTGGGATTTTTCACTCCGTGTAAACGGAGAGGTATCTCTGGGCCCACTCGGTAGGACATCATCATAATGTGCACAATGTGATCAAGGAGTTGATCACGGGATGATGTGTTACGAAACGAGTAAAAGAGACTTGCCGGTAACGAGATTGAACAAGGTATCGGGATACCGACGATCGAATCTCGGGCAAGTATCGTACCGATAGACAAAGGGAATTGTATACGGGATTGATTAAAGTCCTTGACATCGTGGTTCATCCGATGAGATCATCGTGGAACATGTGGGAGCCAACATGGGTATCCAGATCCCGCTGTTGGTTATTGACCGGAGAACATCTCGGTCATGTCTGCATGTCTCCCGAACCCGTAGGGTCTACACACTTAAGGTTCGATGACGCTAGGGTTATAAAGGAAGCTTGTATGTGGTTACTGAATGTTGTTCGGAGTCCCGGATGAGATCTCGGGCGTCACGAGGAGTTCCGGAATGGTTCGGAGGTAAAGATTTATATATAGGAAGTCCTATTTCGGCCATCGGGACAAGTTTCGGGGTCATCGGTATTGTACCGGGACCACCGGAGGGGTCCCGGGGGCCCACCGGGTGGGGCCACCTATCCCGGAGGGTCCCATGGGCTAAAGTGGGAAGGGATCCAGCCCAAAGTGGGCTGGGGCGCCACTTCCCCTAAGGCCCATGCGCCTAGGGTGAAGGGGGAAACCCTAAGGAGGAGTCCCAAGGGGGTAAGGCACCTCCCAGGTGCCTTGGGGGGGAGGGAATCCTCCCCTGGCCGCCGCCCCCTAGGAGATTGGATCTCCTAGGGCTGGCGCACCCCCCCCCCTTGGGATCCCTATATATAGTGGGGGTAGAGGGCTTCTTGAGACACACCTTTTGCCTTTGGTGCAGCCCCTCCCTCTCCCAAGTTCTTCTCCTCTCTTGCGGTGCTTGGCGAAGCCCTGCTGGATTGCCACGCTCCTCCATCATCACCATGCCGTTGTGCTGCTTCTGGATGGAGTCTTCCTCAACCTCTCCCTCTCTCCTTGCTGGATCAAGGCGTGGGAGACGTCACCGGGCTGTACGTGTGTTGAACGCGGAGGTGCCGTCCGTTCGGCACTAGGATCATCGGTGATCTGAATCACGACGAGTACGACTCCATCAACCCCGTTCACTTGAACGCTTCCGCTTAGCGATCTACAAGGGTATTTAGATGCACTCTCCTTCCCCTCGTTGCTGGTTTCTCCATAGATAGATCTTGGTGATACGTAGGAAAATTTTGAATTTCTGCCACATTCCCCAACAGTGGCATCATGAGCTAGGTCTATTGCGTAGATTCTTTGCACGAGTAGAACACAAAGTAGTTGTGGGCGTTGATTTTGTTCAATATGCTTACCGTTACTAGTCAATCTTGTTTCGGCGGCATTGTGGGATGAAGCGGCCCGGACCGACCTTACACGTACTCTTACGTGAGACAGGTTCCACCGACTGACATGCACTTGATGCATAAGGTGGCTAGCGGGTGCCAGTCTCTCCCACTTTAGTCGGAACGGATTCGATGAAAAGGGTCCTTATGAAGGGTAAATAGCAATTGGCATATCACGTTGTGGTTTTGCGTAGGTAAGAAACGTTCTTGCTAGATACCCATAGCAGCCACGTAAAACATGCAACAACAATTAGAGGACGTCTAACTTGTTTTTGCAGGGTATGCTATGTGATGTGATATGGCCAAGAAGAATGTGATGAATGATGTGTGATGTATGCAATTGATCATGTTCTTGTAATAGGATTCACGACTTGCATGTCGATGAGTATGACAACCGGCAGGAGCCATAGGAGTTGTCTTTATTTATTGTATGACCTGCGTGTCATTGAACAACGCCATGTAATTACTTTACTTTATTGCTAACCGGTAGCCATAGTAGTAGAAGTAATAGTTGGCGTGACAACTTCATGGAGACACGATGATGGAGATCATGATGATGGAGATCATGGTGTCATGCCGATGACAATGATGATCATGGAGCCCCGAAGATGGAGATCAAAAGGAGCAAAATAATATTGGCCATATCATGTCACCTTTTGATTGCATGTGATGTTTATCATGTTTATGCATCTTGTTTACTTAGAACGACGGTAGTAAATAAGATGATCCCTCATAAACAATTTCAAGAATGTGTTCTCCCCTAACTGTGCACCGTTGCTACAGTTCGTCGTTTCGAAGCACCACGTGATGATCGGGTGTGATAGATTCTTACGTTCACATACAACGGGTGTAAGCCAGATTTACACACGCGAAACACTTAGGGTTAACTTGACGAGCCTAGCATGTACAGACATGGCCTCGGAACACAGAAGACCGAAAGGTCGAGCATGAGTCGTATAGAAGATACGATCAACATGATGATGTTCACCGACGTTGACTAGTCCATCTCACGTGATGATCGGACACGGCCTAGTTGACTCGGATCATGTAATCACTTGGATGACTAGAGGGATGTCTATCTGAGTGGGAGTTCATAAGATGAACTTAATTATCCTGAACATAGTCAAAAAGATTTTGCAAATTATGTCGTAGCTCGCGCTTTAGTTCTACTGTTTTAGATATGTTCCTAGAGAAAATATAGTTGAAAGTTGATAGTAGCAATTATGCGGACAGTACAAGGCTTGCGTCCTTAATGCACTGCTCGGTGTGCTGGACCTCGAACGTGGTCTGTGGATGTTACGAACATCTGACATACACGTTTTGATGACTACATGATAGTTCGGTAATGTTAAATGGTTTAGAATTGAGGCACCGAAGACATTTTGAAATGTCGCGGAACATATGAGATGTTTCGAGAGTTGAAATTGGGATTTCAGGCTCGTGCCCACGTCAAGAGGTATAAGACCTCCAACGATTTTCTTGGCCTGCAAACTAAGGGAGAAAAGCTCAATCATTGAGCTTGTGCTCAAATTGTCTGAGTACAACAATCACTTGAATCGAGTGGGAGTTGATCTTCCAGATAAGATAGTGATGTTTCTCCAAAGTCATTGCCACCAAGCTGCTAGAGCTTCGTGATGAACTATAACATATCAGGGATAGATATGATGATCCTTGAAATATTCACGATGTTTGACACCGCGAAAGTAGAAATCAAGAAGGAGCATCAATTGTTGATGGTTAGTGAAACCACTAGTTTCAAGAAGGGCAAGGGCAAGAAGGGATACTTCATGAAACGGCAAATCAGCTGCTGCTCTAGTGAAGAAACCCAAGGTTGAACCTAAACCCGAGACTAAGTGCTTCTGTAATGAGGGGAACAGCTACTGGAGCAGAATTACCCTAGATACTTGGTAGATGAGAAGGCTGTCGATAGAAGTATATTGGATATACATTATGTGAATGTGTACTTTACTAGTACTCCAAGTAGCATCAGGGTATTAGATACTGGTTCGGTTGCTAAGTGTTAGTAACCCGAAATAAAAGCTACTGAATAAACGGAGACTAGCTAAAGGTGAGCTGATGAGATGTGTTGGAAGTGCTTCCAAGGTTGATATGATCGAGCATCACACGCTCCCTCTACCATCGAGATTGGTGTTAAACCTAAATAATTGTTATTTGGTGTTTGCGTTGAGCATAGGCATGATTGGATTATGTCTATCGCAATACGGTTATTCATTTAAGGAGAATAATGGTTACTCTATTTATTTGAATAATACCTTTAATGGTCTTACACCTAGAATGAATGGTTTATTGAATCTCGATCATAGTGATACACATGTTCATGCCAAAAGATATAAGATAGTAATGATAGTACCACCTACTTGTGGCACTGCCATGTAAGTCATATTGGTATAAAACGCATGAAGAAGCTCCATGTTGATGGATCTTCGAACTCACTCATTTCTGAAAAGATTGAGATATGTGAACCATGTCTGTTGGTATATACGCATGAAGAAACTCCATGCAGATGGACCGTTTGGACTCGCTTGATTTTGAATCGCTTGAGACATGCAAATCATACCACATGGGCGAGATGACTGAAAGCTTCGGTTTCAGTAAAATGGAACAAGAAAGCAACTTGTTGGAAGTAACACATTTTGATGTGTGCAGTCCAATGAGTGCTGAGGCACGCGGTGGATATCGTTATGCTCTTACTTCACAGATGATTTGAGTAGATACTGAGAATATTTACTTGATGAAACACAAGTCTGAATTATTGAATGGTTCAAGTAATTTCAGAGTGAAGTTGAATATCGTCGTGACAAGAGGATAAAATATCTATGATATGATCATAGAGATGAATATCTGAGTTGCGAGTTTGGTACACAATTGAGACATTATGGAAATTGTTTCACGACTAGTACCGCCTGGAACACCATAGTGTGATGGTGTGTCCGAACATCATAACTGCACCCTATTGGATATGGTGCGTACCATGATGTCTCTTATCGAATTACCACTATCGTTCATGGGTTAGGCATTAGAGACAACCGCACTCACTTTAAATAGGGAACCACATAAATCCATTGAGACGACATCGTATGAACTATGGTTTAGAGAAACCTAAGCTGTCATTTCTTAAAAGTTTGGGGCTACGACGCTTATGTGCAAAAGTTTCAGGCTGATAAGCACGAACCCAAAGCGGATAAATGCATCTTCATAGACACCCAAAACAGTTGGGTATACCTCCTGTCTCAGATCCGAAAGCAATAGGGATTGTTTCTCAATCGGGTCCTTTCTCGAGGAAAAGTTTCTCTCGAAAGAATTGAGTGGGAGGATGGTGGAGACTTGATGAGGTTATTGAACCGTCACTTCAACTAATGTGTAGCAGGGCACAGGAATTGTTCCTATGGTACCTACACCAATTGAAGTGGAAGCTTATGATAGTGATCATGAGACTTCGGATCAAGTCACTCCCAAACCTCGTAGGATGACAAGGATGTGTACTACTTCAGAGAGGTACGTAATCCTGTCTTGGAAGTCATGTTGCTAGACAACAATGAACCTACGAGCTATGGAGAAGCGATGGTGGGCCCGGATTCCAATGAATGGCTCGAGGCCATAACATCCGAGAAAGGATCCATGTACGAAAACAAAGTGTAGACTTTGGCAGAACGGCTCGATGGTCGTGAGGCTGTTGAGTACAGATGGATTTTGAAAGGAAGACGGACAATGATGGTAAATGTCACCATTAAGAAAGCTCGACTTGTCATTAAGATGTTTTCCGACAAGTTCAAGGAGTTGACTGCGATGAGACTTTCTCACTCGTAGCGATGCTAAGAGTCTGTTGGAATTATGTTAGCGATTACTGCATTATTTATGAAATTGTGCATATAGGATGTCAAAACATTGCTTCCTCGACGATTTTCTTGAGGAAAGGTTGTATGTGATACAACCAGAAGGTTTTGTCAATCCTGAAAGATGCTAATAAGTATGCAAAGCACCAGCAATCCTCCTGAGGACTGGAGTAAGCATCTCGGAGTTGGAATGTACACTTTGATGAGTTGATCAAAGATTTTAGGTTTATATAAAGTTTATGAGAAACTTGTATTTCCAAAGAAGTGAGTGGGAGCACTATAGAATTTCTGATGAGTATATGTTGTTGACATATTGTTGATCAGAAATGATGTAGAATTTCTGGAAAGCATATGGGGTTATTTGAAGAGTGTTTTCAATGGAAAACCTGGATTAAGCTACTTGAACATTGAGCATCAAGATCTATAAGGATAGATCAAAATCGCTTAATAGTACTTTCAAATGAATACATACCGTGACAAGATTTTGAAGGAATTCAAAATAGATCAGCAAAGAAGGAGTTCTTGGCTGTATTACACATGTGAGTATTGAGTAAGACTCAAGACCTGACCACGGCAGAATAGAGAGAAAGGACGAAGGTCGTCCCCTATGCTTAGACATAGGCTCTAAAGTAGTACCGCACCTGAAGTGTGCCAAGCCATGAGTCAGTCAAGGGGTACAAGTGTGATCCAGGAATGGATCACAGGACAACGGTCAAGGTTATCCTTAGTAACTAGTGGACTAAGGAATTTTCTCGATTATGGAGGTGGAAAAGAGTTCGTCGTAAAGGGTTACGCCGATGCAAACTTTGACACTGATCCAGATTATACTAAGTAGTAAATTGGATTCGTATAGTAGAACAGTTATTTGGAATAGTTCCAAATAGAGCGTGGTAACTGCATCTAGGAGATGACATAGAGATTTGTGAAGGACACACGGATCTGAAAGGTTCAGACCCGTTGACTATAACATCTCTCACAAGCATAACATGATCAAACCAAAAACTCATTGAGTGTTAATCACATAGTAATGTGAACTAGATTATTGACTCTAGTAAACTCTTTGGGTGTTAGTCACATGGGGATGTGACCTTGGGTGTTGGAATCATTGCAATCACATATCGATGTGAGCTGGATTATTGACTCTAGTGCAAGTGGGAGACTGTTGGAAATATGCCCTAGAGGCAATAATAAATAGGTTATTATTATATTTCCTTGTTCATGATAATCGTTTATTATCCATGCTAGAATTGTATTGATAGGAAACTCAGATACATGTGTGGATACATAGACAACACCATGTCCCTAGTAAGCCTCTAGTTGACTAGCTCGTTGATCAATAGATGGTTACGGTTTCCTGACCATGGACATTGGATGTCATTGATAACGGGATCACATCATTAGGAGAATGATGTGATGGACAAGACCCAATCCTAAGCCTAGCACAAGATCATGTAGTTCGTATGCTAAAGCTTTTCTAATGTCAAGTATCATTTCCTTAGACCATGAGATTGTGCAACTCCCGGATACCGTAGGAATACTTTGGGTGTGCCAAACGTCACAACGTAACTGGGTGGCTATAAAGGTACACTACGGGTATCTCCGAAAGTGTCTGTTGGGTGGCACGAATCGAGACTGGGATTTGTCACTCCGTGTAAACGGAGAGGTATCTCTGGGCCCACTCGGTAGGACATCATCATAATGTGCGCAATGTGATCAAGGAGTTGATCACGGGATGATGTGTTACGGAACGAGTAAAAGAGACTTGCCGGTAACGAGATTGAACAAGGTATCGGGATACCGACGATCGAATCTCGGGCAAGTATCATACCGATAGACAAAGGGAATTGTATACGGGATTGATTAAAGTCCTTGACATCGTGGTTCATCCGATGAGATAATCGTGGAACATGTGGGAGCCAACATGGGTATCCAGATCCCGCTGTTGGTTATTGACCGGAGAACATCTCGGTCATGTCTGCATATCTCCCAAACCCGTAGGGTCTACACACTTAAGGTTCGATGACGCTAGGGTTATAAAGGAAGCTTGTATGTGGTTACCTAATGTTGTTCGGAGTCCCGGATGAGATCCCGGACGTCACGAGGAGTTCTGGAATGGTCCGGAGGTAAAGATTTATATATAGGAAGTCCTATTTCGGCCATCGGGACAAGTTTCGGGGTCATCGGTATTGTACCGGGACCACCGGAGGGGTCCCGGGGGCCCACCGGGTGGGGCCACCTATCCCGGAGGGTCCCATGGGCTGAAGTGGGAAGGGATCCAGCCCAAAGTGGGCTGGGACGCCACTTCCCCTAAGGCCCATGCGCCTAGGGTGAAGGGGAAAACCCTAAGGAGGAGTCCCAAGGGGGTAAGGCACCTCCCAGGTGCCTTGGGGGGGAGGGAATCCTCCCCTGGCCGCCGCCCCCTAGGAGATTGGATCTCCTAGGGCTGGCGCACCCCCCCCTTGGGATCCCTATATATAGTGGGGGTAGAGGGCTTCTTGAGACACACCTTTTGCCTTTGGTGCAGCCCCTCCCTCTCCCAAGTTCTTCTCCTCTCTTGCGGTGCTTGGCGAAGCCCTGCTGGATTGCCACTCTCCTCCATCATCACCATGCCGTTGTGCTGCTGCTGGATGGAGTCTTCCTCAACCTCTCCCTCTCTCCTTGCTGGATCAAGGCGTGGGAGACGTCACCGGGCTGTACGTGTGTTGAACGCGGAGGTGCCGTCCGTTCGGCACTAGGATCATCGGTGATCTGAATCACGACGAGTACGACTCCATCAACCCCGTTCACTTGAACGCTTCCGCTTAGCGATCTACAAGGGTATGTAGATGCACTCTCCTTCCCCTCGTTGCTGGTTTCTCCATAGATAGATCTTGGTGATACGTAGGAAAATTTTGAATTTCTGCCACATTCCCCAACAGTGGCATCATGAGCTAGGTCTATTGCGTAGATTCTTTGCACGAGTAGAACACAAAGTAGTTGTGGGCGTTGATTTTGTTCAATATGCTTACCGTTACTAGTCAATCTTGTTTCGGCGGCATTGTGGGATGAAGCGGCCCGGACCGACCTTACACGTACTCTTACGTGAGACAGGTTCCACCGACTGACATGCACTTGATGCATAAGGTGGCTAGCGGGTGCCAGTCTCTCCCACTTTAGTCGGAACGGATTCGATGAAAAGGGTCCTTATGAAGGGTAAATAGCAATTGGCATATCACGTTGTGGTTTTGCGTAGGTAAGAAACGTTCTTGCTAGATACCCATAGCAGCCACGTAAAACATGCAACAACAATTAGAGGACGTCTAACAATTAGAGGACGTCTAACCCGCCTCATCCCTTCCTCCGCCAAAGGCGTGAGAGAGGTCGAGTGGCGCGGGAAGACGGCAGGGCCTGTTGCCGGGCAAAGAAGTGTCTATCTTAACAATATAAAGGATTCGCTCCTTGGCGTGGGTTTTACCCACGGGACAAATGGCCCAACAAACATCCCCTTTTCATTAAAAACATTCTGCTCAGGTACAGTTCAGAGAGAATGAAAAACATGAAAGATGGGATTACAAGTTTTAAACACAGCTAAGGCCCGAGGGCTTACAGATTGAAAAAAGATGAGATACCCGTAATCCCTTTCTTGTCTCTCTCCTCAGGAGGTAGGACAAGGAGGCGAAAAGGACAAAAGGGGCGCCTAGGCGAGCTACGGGTGGTAGAAGACACCAACAGAACGCCCCGGGGGCCGGCTGAAAGCTGGACGGTGATGGCGGCGCCGGAAGAAGGGCTCGATGAGGCGGCAGGGTGTCAGCACGATGTCGAGGGCGTCGTGCCCTCGTACTCCGAGTAGACGGCCTTGCCGCCAGCCCTCTTCCTCTTCCGTAGCCTCGCCACGCCAGCCGCCAAGGAGGCGAGCCCGGGAAGCTCAAGGAGCCGGCGACACGGATGATGGGGTCACCGGTGCCACACGGAGCCGCGACCGGCGCCTAGTCGGACCCGTCATCCCGACGACCGCTGCCCTCGTCGTCGCTGTCGCTCCCCTCCTCGTCACTCTCGCTCGAGGAGGAGCCTTCGCTGTCGGAGGAGCTATCCACGCAGCATCGGGCCTGGGTCCCGAAGTCCCCGAAGGCCTTGACGGAGAGGAGGTCGCCCTCCATCAACTTAAAATGGAGGGTGAACCCCTCCATCAAGCTGTGGATACGGGCGAACGTCTTCCACCCTCGACCAAGATACACCACGCCGGGGGCTGGGGACTCGACGTGGACCCGCGTGCTGCTGATCCCGCAGCCCTTCATGCGCAGCCTTAGCATCTCGGGTTGCTCCATCTCCGTCACGCTTGCGAAGGGATCCGGGAGGCGGAGGCGGCGGCGAGGCGCCCGGCGCAGCCTGACAAAGAACTCGCAAGGATCGTCCCCGATGTGGACCGCCGTGGGAAGAAGAGCCGCTGGCGGAGGCGAGGCTGGCGCGTCACCCCGCCCGCCTCTTCCCTGAATGCCTTGGCCTCGTCCATGACCTCGTCCACGACCTCGCCCCCTCCCCCTTCCCCTTACGGTTGGCTCCACCACCGCGGGTGCAGGGGGAGGAGGGGCGCGTTGCCTAGCGGCAACCCTCGCCGCCACCGATGAAGGACCAGGGTTCCCTTTCTCCATGGCGAATGGAGGGAGGGGATCAGAAGCCGAAGGGAAGGAAAGATGAAGGAGTGCGGATTTCCGTCGCCCCCTCTTGCTCTTTATAAAGAAGCAGGGTGGGGGCTCGGCCGCCCCGCTCAGCCAATCAAGACGCAGGAAGGCCAAGCGACTGGGGCCGACCTGCTGCCCCAACCCGCGACGGCCCGGATTCCTGCCTCCACCGTCCGCAACCCCGGGTGCATGGAAGCCGCGTGGCCGGCGTGCAGGACCGAGGCGACGGATGAGGCGACCTCTCCCCACCCCGTGATCGTGGGGAGCGGGCGCCTTGGAAACCGTGCCTCGGCCCCGTCCAGCGAACGAGCCACGCCTCCACGCCTCCCTCCACTTATGGAGCTAGCGCGAACCGTCCCCCTTTATTGCGACGCGACGCATGCCTGCGGGGTTCAGCCTCGCGCACGCCGCCCACGTCACGCACGCCTCTCCCCACGATGCCGCATTCGACGCGTGCCGTTCGGGGAGGACGTGGTGGACGCAGAAGCAGATGCAGCGTGACCCAGGCCGCGCGTGCCCGTGCACTGTTTTGGGCCTGGCCCAACAGCGCTCGGCACCGTGTATGGCCCAGGCCCGGGGGCTCCTGTCGGTGTACTAAAGTAGGGGTACCTTAGTACCCCGAACTTGTGCACGGGCAGTCGTAG
Organism: Aegilops umbellulata; assembly: GCA_032464435.1. NCBI lineage: Eukaryota > Viridiplantae > Streptophyta > Magnoliopsida > Poales > Poaceae > Aegilops > Aegilops umbellulata. The sequence continues at coordinate 449,023,785 of CP136058.1, read as the reverse complement.
CACCCCGTGGCAAGGCTTGCCAGGCGATCGCCAAGACTCTCCATGGTCCCTTTTTGGGCCATCCAAGAACAAAGTATTTGAGCCAAGGCCCCGGCAGGAGGAGCCTGCCGGGAAGGCCACCCGAAGAGAGCAAGGCCCCGGCAAGAGGAGCTTGCCGGGACGACCGCTCGAAGCATAAGGCGTCGGCAAGAGGAGCTTGCCGGGAAGGCCGACCAAGGCACGGCAAGAGACTTGCTGCGACGCGCTCCGCGTCCCAGCAAGGACCGGTGAGCGACAAGCTCCCGGGCATGACAAGGCATCAACCGCGGCAAGGCGCTTGCCGCGGCAAGTCACCACCCCGCGCCTGCGCTCCAGCTCATCCACCCACGCATCGCTCTGGGGCCATTCCAGGCGTACGTGGCGAGAGGCTGCGCAGCCAGGGGCATGCGGTGGCGAAGCAACGCTGACAGAGTAGCCATCGTGGCAAACGATGGCGCTCCTGACGGTCCCTTTCCTGCACCGTCTGATCGATGCGGACGGGCCTTTAATGCCCTTGTCCCCTGTCGTCCGAGTTAGGTATGATAGCACTGTGCAAATAGCTGTACCCAACACAGCGTTTTCCAGTTTTGCCCCCGCCTATGTTGCCACCTGTGGGTAACCCCTTGCACATATAAAAGGAGGCCCCATGCGCAACAGAGAGGGGAAGGGGAGGAAGGAGGAGACCATTCACGCTCGGTCTCGCCAGCAGCTCGTGTGTACTGTAGCACCACACGTTCCCGAGCAAGAACACAATACAAACCACAAAGCAGCAGTAGGGTTTTACGCATCCTTGCGGCCCGAAGCTGGGTAAATCCCTTGTGTGCATCGCCTCGATCCGCTCTTCGCGCGACCTCCGCCCCCCGCCGAACCAAGAAAGGGGCTCGGTCCCCATAGGTGTTCGTGGAGGCAGATTTCCCCCGACAGCGGGGAACTTGTATCGTTCGTGCAGCTTCGTGAAGAGGAGGTTGCACAAATTCCCTCGACCCTTATGCCTTAGGTTCTCGGTGTTGCTCGAGACGGTGCTCCGGAGAATGCACCCGAGCTGAACCGAGTACCCCTTGACTATTTGTTTGGGCGCCGTTGGATGCCCGTCGGAGTCCACTTCAGTAAATTCCTCCTTGACGGTGCGGAGCACGTTCATGCGCCGGTCCTTCTGTTTCCTCTTCGGTTGGCTGCCATCTATGCATGCGCTGCCATCATCAGTGGTGGCATCCTCGGCGACACCATCAGTGGTGTCATCCCCGACGCCACTAGGGGTTGTGTAGTCAGGATCGGTGTCTTCCGCGGCGTCCTCATAGCGGTGAGGTTCTTCCTCCATCTCCTGGGACAGCTCCCAGAATGCCTTGCCGCCCGAACCGCCGGCCTCATCGTTGTGGGCCATGTTTCCCTCTAAATAGGAAAAAAAAATTGGTCAAAAAGTAGGTTATTGTCAAGGAACAAGATCTCATCATTTAGGGTTTGTGAAGAATTATCATGGTCTCATCATTTAGGGTTTGTCGATACCAAGGCATCCTAAAAGCTAAGGTTTTATCATTTAGGGTTTGTCGACGCCGAGGCACCCTTAAAGCCCAAGCTTTCATCATTTAGGTTCTTATCGACACCGAGGCACCCTAAAAGCCAAGGTTTTATCATTTAGGATTTGTCGACGCTGAGGCACCCTAAATGCTAAGTTAAGTTTTCATCATTTAAGGTTTATCGATGCCGAGGCATCCTAGGTTGACTGATATATATGGTTATCTTCTAATAATATACCCTATCAAGAAAAGGGAAGGAGAATTCTAAGTTGGGCCTAATCACTTGGCTCTATTGCCACCTATGGCAGTTGCTTTTTCGTCTGTCCACACATGAATTCATCATATGTGTTTAATGCAGCAAGAATAAAGGGGCAGTTGATCCTACTTAATTTAAGTACTAAGATACCCTGGGCCATGCATTAGTCGCAAGTACCCCATATGTCCTATTTTTAGCAAAGTCATGCTAAAATTCACGGAAAATTTTAGCACGACCTTTGCTGAAAATAGGACATATGGAGTACCCGAATTTGCCAGGACGGAAGTTAATCGACATTCCGGCAAACTCAAGGGTCTCTCGGGGTACCTGCAAAATCATTACCCCGCCCCCGCCTAGTTGTAACCCCACAACACCTCACAATATCATCACAACACGATGATCGGAGACAAAACCCCCCAATATCATCAAAATACTCCAGTTATGAAGTAACATTCCTGAAGTGTTCCAGGAGTAGAACCTGAAGTGTAGTCAGTGGCTTCACCTATGTGCACAAAAATCATAAAAATTCAAAATCATTTGAAACCTGATCACTCGGACCACACCACAGGCCACAGCATACATAGTACATAGAGTTGACAATTCAGTTGCAATCATGTAGTAATGGATTGTTCAACCTAGCAGGTTGTTGGAAATGGATTGTTCTACCTAGCAGGTTGTTGGAAATTCAGTTGCTTTTTCATTAGGACTAGCAACAAGACATGGTCAAATTTCGATTAAGATTATATGTTGGTTCAAGACTGGCAACAAGACTTGTTCTACAAAATCAATTATCTATTGAGTAGTTCTTGTGCTCATCCAGTAGCAACATCTTTCATACATGATCAGTAGTCATGTACCAAATTTTTATTTAAACTGAATTTGCAAATAACCAAGAGCTCTACTAGTTTCAGACTAGATTTACACTAAATACACTAGAGTATTTGACCAGTAGTCAGTTACATTTACACTAGACTGAAGAAATTGCTGCATCACTAGACTGAAGAAATTGTGTTGTCAGTTAGGTACTGAAGAAAATGTGTTGCAGATTTTGATTCGCTTGTTGATCTTCGGTTAACTCCATAGAAGAGTTTTGTACTGATTTAGTTAACTGACAGCAAGTAACAGCATGTTCTAACAGCAACAGTTTTAGAGTACTACTCCAAAATCCTCCTAGTTGTAGCTCACCTAAATGGTTGAATTCAAAGAACTGCAGTGGACTTCAGTGATTGAGAGCTTAAAATTTCCAACAATCTGAACAAACAAAGTAAAAAGGACCAGTATCTCATTTCAGCTGATTTATTCTTCATAAGCATAGGCTTTGTTTGTTGGAAACTAGCCTGTGAAACTGAAATTTAACAGTAAACTGAATTACTGTCATTTAACAGTAAACTGAATTTTAAACTGACTATTGGAGTAAACTTGTTGGAGTACAAATTTATGCATTACTCCATATTTTTTGAAATACCTACTGCTATGAGCTATGTCAACAGGGCTACTCCAGTGCACACCACTGCCCAGAGCAAAATGAAACCCACTCTTCTCTCTCTACCCAAGGTTGTATATGTTTGGAGGGGATTGTGAGGGATTACATCCTCTACAAGTCAAAATCCACCTCAATCCCCTCCAAAACCCTTGTGGGAGGGATTAACCGAACAAGCTGTTAACTATGGTGGAAGGCTAATCTATATGAATGCAGTTTTATCAATCCTACCCACCTTTGAGGCAACAATGTGTGCCCACCTGATTGTGTAAACTACACCTTTTAGTTGTGTAGTGATCAACATAAAGGATATTATGGGTGCACCAGATAATCTATCAGCCATATATCGATAAGAACGATTGTTGCTGCCTATGAAGCACAACACAGATGTATGGCGTGAACAAATTCAATCTACAATGAGACTGAAGCATCTAGAAGATCAAAGTAATCATGTCAAATTGCAAAAATATTCATTTTTTTAAGAATGTTTGGCACTTTAACTAGAATCATGCATTGGTGCAAAGTTGCTCCTATATACTATAACATCTGAAAGATGGAGATCACAGAGTTGCATCTGAAAGATGGGTTGGATCGAGGAAAAAAATGGGGGTGAGGGGGAAGATGGAATCGGGGGCTCTGTACCTGCGGTGGCTGCGGCTGGAGGACGGCGCCGTCGACGAACTCAAGTGTGGGGGCACCGGATGCTCCTCTTGTTGATGGGGGAGGGGAGGGCATGGAGGCAAACCCTAGCCGCCAAGCGCACGAGTGCTACATCTAGGTGGAGTAACCTCTGCCGGAGATGACGGAGCAGGTGGCCGGCGTCGTGGTTAGTGAGGAGCATGTGGCCGGCGTCGTGGTTGGTGAGGAGAGCGCGAGGAAGAGCATCCCGTCCGAGGAGGTGGTTGGTGCCTTGGCGGCCGGCGGCGGCGGAGGCCTGGAGGATGGAGGGACCGAGGGAGAGATGGAATCGGGGGCTTGAGAGATGTGATCGATTGGGGGAAGAAAGGGGATTGGCGATTTTAGTGGGGGGGATTACTAATGGCACACCCCCTGGCGGTGCGCCATTAGAATATTTTTTTATAGCAATGGCGCACCCCCGAGCGGTGCGCCATACGTAATCTTTTTTTAGATAGCAATGGCGCACCACACAGAGGTGCGCCATAAGTAACTTTTTTTTTGCATAGCAATGGCGCACTAGCCAACAGTGCGCCATAAGTAACTTTTTTATCATTATTTTTTGTTGCATCTAATAATTTTTTAGAAAATGCATATGAATATGAAACAGTAATAAATTTTTTTAAAAACAGTAATAATTTTTAAAAAAATATCATCAAATTTGTTATTTGAAAATATCATCAAATTTGTTATTTGAAAATATAATAAAATTTGTTTTTTTTGGATTTTTAGTTGCATTCATTTGTGACGGTGGAGCGGCGGAGGGTGCGATGGGTCATCGGCGGCGGTGGAGCGGGGGGTCGTCGGCGGCGGTGGAGCGGGGGAGGGTGCGGTGGGTCGGCGGCGGCGGTGGAGCGGGGGAGGGTGCGGGGGGTGATCGGTGGCGAGGGGGATCTAGCGAGGGAGGATAGCAATCAAGATGGAGGGGGATCGACATCGAGTGTCCTCATGAATATTCAATATTTTTCATATTGAATATGAAAAAATATCATCAAATTTAAAAAATATTCATGAATTCAAAAAGTGCGCATGAAATTTAAAAATATTCATGAGTTCAAAAAGTGCCCATGAAATACAATCGAGAAATGAAGGCTACAATTGCAATGCAATCAATCTTAGCTAGCTATCTGTTCACAATCTTCTTGCCCTTCTTTTTCGCAAATGGAGTTCTTCTATGGAACAGACGTCCTTTAGGTAGGGTGGTCTTGCTTCTTCTTGTGGTGTATGCTGCTACTTCATCGTCGTCGTCATGTCCATCTTCGGGTCGCCGTACTTGTCGAAGTATTGCTCATTGGCGACTCCATCCATTCCGATGATCTTCCTTTTGCCTCTCCTCACAACAACACGACTAGGCTTTGACGGGTCGGTAATGAAGAAGCATTGGTCCACTTGGGAAGCCAGTACCCATGGCTCATTTTTCGCGGTGACGTTTGCGCCCGCGGTCTTGGATTTGGCTTCGGGTATAACCATGGTGGTGAAATACCGGTCTTCTTTTAGGACGCTCTTGGCCCATCTGACACGGAACATCGGGACCTTCTCTTCAGCATAGCTCAGCTCCCAGATCTCCTCGATCCTTCTGTAGTATCTATCCTTGTCGTTACCGGTGTAGGATTCCATCGTTACCCCGGAGTTCTGATAACCATCGCTCTTCATGTCCTTGTCCTCGATGTAGAATGTGTAGCCGTTGATATCGTACGCCTCATAGGTCATCAGGTTGTGCTCGGCGCCCTGTGACAAGGCGAATATGAGTTGTTCTTCCGTGGAAGAATCCTCATGTAAAGGATGCGACAGAAGCTTCTGCTTGAACCAATGCGTGAAACATGAGTTGTGCTCTTTGATTATATCTCCGTCCGTCCTCTGTTGACCTCAGTCATTGTACATATTCTCAATAAAAGTTTTGTGCTCTACCACCCAAGGATCGACCACGTCTATGTGTTGTAGCGCGACTAGGTTTGGTCTTTCAAAGTCGGCGAGTCGACCCTTGAAGTTGACATGCATTTCACGGTGACCCTCGTGGTGACCCTATCCAGCGAGCCTGACGAGGTGCCCGTTGACGGGCAGACCAACGGGGTTCTCGATGCCTAGATAATTTGTGCAGTAGGAGATGCACTCTTCGGTCAGAAAGCCCCTGGCTATGCTTCCCTCTGGACGTGACATGTTGCGGACGTATCCTTTGATGACACCATTCATCCTTTCGAACGGCATCATGTTGTGCAGGAACGTCGGCCCAAGTTGGATGATATCCTCCATGATATGGACCAGCAAATGCACCATAACGTCGAAGAATGCGGGCGGGAAGTACATCTCAAGCTCGCATAGTATCACCACGTTCTCTTCCTGTAGCCTTCTGAGTTGCCTCACACCAACCGACTTCTGAGAGATGACGTCGAAAAAGTTGCATAGGCCAAATAGCGTTTCACGGACGTGCGCGTCCATGATCCCACGGATTGTAACTGGAAGTATCTGCGCCATCAGCACGTGACAGTCGTGAGACTTCATCCCGCTGAACTTCTGCTTCGCTGGGTCTAGGTATCTGCTTATCTTGCCCGCGTAACCGTAAGGAATTTTACTCCTACGAGGCAGGTGAAAAACTGCTTGATCTCCTCCTGACTTAGAGTGAAGCATGCGGGAGGGTAGTCATTTTCGGTCTTCTTGGCCTTTTTGCCTTTGCGACGACAGTCCGTGTCCTGCTTCGCCTCATCATCATCATCATCATTAGCGTGAAGCTCCTCCCTGATGCCCATTGATTTCAAGTCTGCCCTTGCTTTCGGCCCATCTTTGGCCCTCTCTGGCATGTTGAGCAGGGTACCAAGCAGACTCTCGCACACGTTCTTCGTGATATGCATGACATCAAGGCTGTGAGGCACACAGTGGATCTTCCAGTAGGGCAAGTCCCAGAAAACAGACCTCGTTTTCGCTTCTTTCCCGGCTCTGGCGCCTTTTGCTTCTTTCCCGGCAGTGGGCAATCTTTCCAATTTTTCAACAGCTCGTCTATTTCCTCGCCGCTCCTCGTACGCGGGCGTCTTCGGGGTTCGGTTTCACCATCGAACAGATCCTTGCGTTTTCTCCACGTGTCATAGTCATGAAGCCACCTTCGATGTCCCATAAACATGGTTTTCGAAGAACCGGGATCTCTATCTAGCTGGCCATACGCTATGTCATCCATGCACCTGACGCATCCAGAAAATCCGTGGACCACCTGCCCCGCGAGATATCCGTAACCGAGATAGTCGTGCACCATCGTGAGCACTGCGGCTCTCATAGAGAAATATTCTTTCTCTGTGGCGTCCCACGTATTGGCTGGCATTTTCCACAGCATGTCTAGCTCTTCTTTCAACAGCCCCAGATACAGATTGATGTCGTTCCCTAGTTGTTTCGGCCCTTCAATTAGCATACTCATGTGAATGTACTTCCTCTTCATGCACAACCAGGGGGAAGGTTGTACATCCACACAGACGCAGGCCAGGTGCTATGTATGCTTCTCTGGCTGCCAAACGGATTGACTCCATCGGTGCTCGCGCCCAGCATGATGTTTCTTGGATCGTTCCCAAATTCTGGGTCTTCGAAGTTCAACGCTTGCCACTGGCTCGCATCCTTAGGGTGACTCAGCATCTTGTCTTTTTTATTTATCTCCAGATCATTTCCGTCATCTTCTCGCTTCTTCTCCTCCCTATCCGTGTGCCAACACAGGAGCTTTGCTACCTTAGGGTCCGTGAAATACCGCTGCAGACGAGGAGTGATCGGAAAGTACCACACCACTTTTCGAGGAGCTTTCTTCCTCTTCTTGTATCGAGTGATGCCGCACACCGGACATATGGTAGACTCCGCGTGCTCGTCCCGATATATGATGCAATTGTTCATGCACACATGGTATTTCACGTGCGGTAAATCCAGAGGACACACGATTTTCTTCGCCTCCTCGAAACTGGTCGGGAACTTGTTCCCCTTGGGAAGACATTCGTGCCAGAATGACATGTTCTCGTCGAAGCATGCGTCGGTCATTTTGTGTTTTACCTTCATCTCCAGAGCCATGAGCGTTACTTTCAGGTGGGTATCCTCGGGCCTGCATCCTTCATACAGTGGAGTAACCGCGTCTATCTCTAGTTGATCCAACTTGGCTTTCTCTCGGGCGGCAGCTCTTGCGTTATCCATCTGCTTGAGAAGCAGCTCTTGAATATGAGGGTCCTGCACCAAGCCTCCATCATCGTCTGCTCCGGCATCTTCATCTTCATGATCATGCCCTTCTTCTTGATCTTCCTCATCATCATGTCCGGCATCTTCTACATGATGACTGTGTACAGCATCACCGTCGTGATCATGTCCTGGAGATTCTTCGTCTTCTCGCCCGCCCTCGCTACTGTGGTTGTCTTGCTGCCCTTCCTCATTTCTTGCCCGGCCCCCATGGACGACTTCATAGTCATCTTCATCACCTTGCCACCGATAGCCATCCATGAAACCACGCAAGAGCAGGTGGTCCCGCACCTGCCCGGAATCCGGGTCCGCAATAAGGCTCTTTAGCTTCCATCTTAGACACGGACATCTTATCTCCGTCTCATTTTTTTGAAGCATCTCGGCCTTCACGGAGCTCAAAAACCTATTCACGATGCCTTCGGTCATCGTGCGAACCATGGTCGCCTGCGGGGTAGAGCAAAACGATATTTTAGAACCAAAAAAATTTGGCATGACTTTCCCTAAAAATAGGACCAAAAAGAATGCGTAGTGCCAAAATTCTCGCCGAAATGGAAATGAATCAACACTCCGGCAAAATATTGGCAACTATCGCATTTCAAATACTGGTACCTGCAAACACAAACATATATGCAACACCATAGACATATGCAACACCACAAACATACATAGATGTAGCTAGGCCATAAAAAGTACATGTGCACGTTGTTGGAGGGAGAAAAAAAGTAGATCTACAACATAAAGATAGCTTTCCCCTTACTTACCTATCAAAAAAAGGTAATTTAACCACTTAATTTGGATGAATCTATGCTGCAAATGAGGTGAGGAGGAGGAGGCATCCGACACAAGCTTGGAGGAGGAGGTGGAGAGACTGAAGTGGGGAAAGTGAGTGTGTAGGTGTGACTGTCCAAAATATCTAGCTGGTCCCAGGTTACTAATGGCGCTCCACCCACAAATGCACCATTAGTAACCCTGGTTACTAATGGCGCACCAGCTTGAGGTGCGCCATTAGTAGTTTTGCAATACATATATATATATATATATATATAGTAGTGGCGCACTGTGTGGCAGGTGTGCCATTACTAGTTAAACTAGTAATGGCGCACTTCTTGGGTTCTACGGTAGGGTGCGTCGACTGCAATTTAAAATTTCCTATGCGCAGAACAACCAAGAACATGCAACGGGAGATGGATCACAGTTCGTTACCACTAGACGCGCAGTGCCGTGCATCGGAAGAAGAGTTGGGGCAGCGCATCCGCATGGATCATCTCCTCCTCGTCCGGTCTTCCTCGAGCAGTTGGTCGTCCGATCCCACGTACAAGTTTGCCGGAGCGGCACAGGTGCACCGCCTCTAATGGTATCCGCGCGTGCAGGAGGAACGTCGCGCGGCGGACTGCTAGGTCCGATCACACAAGCGGCAGCGAGTGGAGGTGTCTATTCGCAACACATGCAAACCCTAGTGACAGTGCCGAAGCGATCAGCCTCATGAGTGTGCGGCACCTCCACTTTATATAAGCGTCCGTCGCACTCAACACTTGGGCCTCGCACGGACCCTAAAGCCCATAAGTCTACTCGGCCACAATCCGGATACAACTCAGATCACATCCGACCAGTGTCCCTGGATCGGACCTCGTAGGTTCCTTCCCTTAAGCGCGCGACCCCTTAGGTTCAAGTTGGCTTGGTCACAGCTCGTATCACCTCCGAACTGCACGGTTGGTAGCGGCCTCTAGCAAGGCATGCCAAACACCAAGCAGACTATGAAGCTGGTTAGCGAACCTGTACATCACACATCCATTCCTTTTACCATACGATATATGTTGTCGAGCTCAAGGCGAGTCTGTCATCCTTGTGCTAGCCCGACCACTTTCTCGTTCCAGTGATCCGACCACAAACCAGATTATCTCATAATCCTTGTCGTGTGGCCATGCTTATCCTGGTCGGATCACACGAGGGGCCCAGAGTATATCTCTCCTGGTCGGAGGGGCAAATCCCATCTTGCTCGACCATGTCTCGCAGCATGGGTCTGGACAAGCCTGAAACCTACCTTTGTAACTACCCAGTCACGGAGTAGCGTTTGGTCGGCCCAAAGCAAGTCTATCACCATCCCAAGTACATGCGACAGTTCAGGTCTTAGGACATAGAACGTATGTTGTACTAGAGACTCACATATGACATATTGCTGCGTCTCATAGTTGGGTCTGACCGACTTGGACCTTATCTCAACTCGGATCCGACTATGTCGAATCCGACCAGACCTTTCCAAGCCCATATTATCCGGTTAGCATCCAATGCTTCATGGCTAGTGAGACCAAGCCATCAACCGTGTCGTATGCTAGTCTAGTTGGCTCCGCGTCCACACAGCCCTTTCGACTAGGGACCTTTTAGGACAGTCATCATACAATGCATAGTCCCACAAACAAGTCATGTACTTGCTGATACACATCATTGATAATGTCCAAGGACTATATTTATTCATAAACACATAGGAAATATCATCTTACATGATTGCCTCTAGGGCATATCTCCAACAGCAATGTGCCCTGGTGTGCCATTAGTATTTTTGGAAAAAAATTGTTACTAGTGGTGCACCGTGGGTCTGGTGCGCCATTAGTGTCTACCACACTAATGGCGCACCAACTCATGGTGCGCCATTACTATATAGTAGTGGCGCACCACATGTCTGGTGCGCCATTAGTGGCCATATCATCTATAGCCCTTTTCCTAGTAATGCGAGGCGGATGATCCTCTCGACTCCACACAATGGGCTGTTTAGACCAGCGCAAGTAATGGGGTACCGCCGGTTCAACAGAATTCACTGCCCTTTTATGAAGCTTCTAATCGCGCTTCCACAAGCTAGTGGTGAAGACATGATACTGCCCACCATTATACTGCTTCGGGTTGCTCTGGTAACTCGACTATTGCTGCTGACTTCCCTGCTGATTATAACCACACTGGTTGCCCTGATTGCCATGTCTGCTTCAATTACCTTGAAACCTGAGCCAGAACCGCCTCGACCATAACCCGGCCCATGAGATCCGGGTCTTGAACCGCCGTGCAGTCCATGATCATACTGGAAGAGGTCCTAGTTTTTGAACTCCCGCATGATAAAGCAATCCTTCCAGAGGTGCGTAGCTGGCCTTTCTTTTGTCCCGTGCCTTGGGAAAGGCTGATTTAACAGGCCCTCAATATTGACCCCTGATCCTCCACCCCGCGGGGGCGGTTTACCCTTACGATGCGGACCATTATTCTGCGTGTTGGTGTTAGCCACAAAATCTAAACTGTTATCCGCTTTATGCTTACCGCTGTTTCCATAGCCCGCTGGGTTATGCTGCTGCCCTTTGGTGCTGCCGCTCTTCTTTCCCTTTCCCGGATTTTCATCTTCAGACTCAGGGTCCTTGGTACTATCAGAGTCGGCATACTTGACCAGAGCTGCCATAAGTGTCCCCATGTCATTGCAGTGACGCTTGAGCCGTCCCAACTTTAGCTTCAGAGGCGTGAACCGGCAATTGCCTTCCAACGGTAAAACTGTCGTAAGCGTTGATGCGGTCATGAATGCAAGATTTCTGAAACCCGGCGCACCCAATGGGTTGTCGATTCACCTTCCTCTTGGACACAGGCAGCTAAGTCCACAATTGACATGGGTTGCTTGCACGTGTCTTTGAAATTCTAGATAAACCGGGCTTTTAACTCGGCCCATGACCCAATGGAGTTAGCTGGTAAATTTTTCAGCAAGTGCGAGTTGTTCCTTCCAACACCATGGTGAGTTATTTAGCACATGCCGCATCATCCACGTCCGATCTCCATCGCCATCTCATAGCTTTCGATCCATGACTCAGGGGGTAAATCGGCAGTGTAATTGGGCACTTTACGTGGACCCTTGAAATCCTTGGGTAGCCGTACATTACATAGAGCCGGGGTGAGACACGACACCCCCAAAGAACTGGAGGTAACTCCTGGTTCCACCGAAGTTGTTGGACGAACCGGAGTAAGCTGACGGGCCGCGTACTGCGCTGCTAACTCGGCTTCTCGACGTGCCCTACCATGATCCACCAGATCCTGAGCATTCGCACCACCGCCTGCCGGGTTATCCCCTCAAGGCGGGTTACGGTTCCGCGCACTGCTCGACACAGCCGATTCATCAATACGCCTGCTGTAACTCCGGCTTGGGCAGGGAGTGGAATGAATCCTCTCACGGCTATATGAATAAGCCTACTGCTGAGTCAAGGCTGTCTGAAGGAGCTCTCTAGCCCGTCGTGTCTCAACTGCTACAGGGGACTCGCCTTCGATCGGGAGAGCCGCCAATCATGAAGTGGCGGCGACTATGTTATCCAACGGGTTAGAGTAATGAACCGGAGGTGTTGAGACATGCTGCGACAGGACATTGTTCTGACGAGGCGGATCCATCGGGCGCGGCTGAACCGGCGCTCCCGTTCCAGGTGCCTCCACCCGGTTTACCACCGGCAGGTTGCTGGTTCCTGCTCCTGACGTGTTAAAGAGATTCTTTGCCTCATAAACCGGAGGTAGATGAGACCGGTACCCTCTCCTCATGACATCATTTGACGTGCTCTGATCCAACATAAGCCGGTAAGCCTGTGCATCCAACTCGGCCCGCTCTGCAGCCATCCTAGTGGCCTCAACTGCCAAGTCTGTCTTGGCCTGAGTTATCTGATCCTTCACTTTCGCAACTTCCGTGTTATGCTCATCCTAATTCACCGGGTGAACTTCTGCCACTAGTAGTGCTGCGCAGGCTGTGTACCGGCCATGAAGATCGCAACCCGGCTCGGCGGATCAAAGGGGTCCAAAATACTGTTGCCATCGGAACAGCCCCCAAACCGGCCATCTTGCAGTTGGTATAATGACTCGGTCTCTCCGGTAGATGACTCGTCATCAGAATAAACGATGGTTTCACCACCAGATGCCGATCTATCCTCACATTCCGCTCCGTGGATAACTCCCACAAAGGCACGCTTCATGGTGGGCTGAACCCGGGCGGTCTCGCACACTGAGCCATTTTGACGATGTTGGTGCAGATGTCCGGCTCAGGGCCCGGTTCGCCGATCTTGCCAATGAAGACGTGAATGCCGCCGAAGGGGACCCGGTACCCGTACTCAGTTGAGCCGGCCTCGGGGCCCCAGCCTGCGTTGTCGATGTAGAGCTTGCCGCGACAACTATTGGTCATCCGGCCCACAACGTATCCCTTGAGCCCTTTGAAGCTGCCCTCTAAGAACTCGAAACCATCGTGCAATAGCCCCACGGTGGGCGCCAACTGTCGTGGTTTGGTCACAGCAGATGTCCTAGTGTGAGGACTTAGTCGTGGAGCCATCGCGATGGGTTAGCTTAAAGGGGTTAAAGAGGGACAAAGGACGCAAGGAGTTAATACTGGTTCGGCCCCCTGCGGTGAAGGTAAAGGCCTAATCCAGTTGATGTGGAATTGCTAGGGTTTCGATGACCAGGGAGCGAATTCGCTTGACCTGGCTCTCGAGTTGTTGTTTCTTGTCCCTAAACCACCGTCGGGTCGTCCCTTTATATACATAGGTCGACGCCCGGCGGTTCACAGAATCCCGGCCGGCTCATAAACGTGTCCGGCTCGTTTTCTACCCTTTCTTATCTTACAACACAAGCCAGCTACCATATGGTGGTTTACATCTACGGGCCCTAATCCGCCTTTGGGCTTCTGGGCCTTCTTGTTAATCTCCTTCGTAAAGCACCATACTCCTTGTCTTCATGGGCTTCAATATGGATAACTCATTACAGATATAACCCGGCCCCTCCTGGGCGGTTTAACTCAGTAGTTATATCCCCAACAGGGCTGGAAAAGGAGCAAATATTAGAGACCTATTCTGCACAACTCCAAATGTCCTGAAACTCCATGAAAGTCAGTTTTCGAATATATTAAAAATACTGGGCGAAGAAAGCACCAGAGGGGGCCATACCCTATCCACGAGGGTGGAGGGCGTGCCCTACCCCCCTGGGCGCGCGCCCTGCCTCGTGGGCCACCTGGAAGCCCCCCGATGCCCATCTTTCAGGACGAAGCGCCGCCGTCTCGAGGCGGAACTTGGGCACAACCAATCTAGGGCTCTGGCGGAGATGTTCTGCAGGGGAACATCCCTCCGGGAGGGGGAAATCGTCACCATCGTCATCACCATCGATCCTCTCATCGGGAGGGGTCAATCTCCATCAACATCTTCACCAACACCATCTCCTCTCAAACCCTAGTTCATCTCATGTATCCGATCTTTGTCTCAAAACCTTAGATTGGTGCTTGTGGGTTGCTAGTAGTGTTGATTACTCCTTGTAGTTGATGCTAGTTGGTTTATTCGGTGGAAGATCATATGTTCAGATCCTTTATGCACATTAATACCCCTCTGATTATGAACATGAACATGATTTTTGAGTAGTTACGTTTGTTCCTGAGGACATGGGAGAAGTCTTGTTATAAGTAGTCATGTGAATTTGGTATTTGTTCAATATTTCGATGAGATGTATGTTGTCTTTCCTCTAGTGGTGTTATGTGAATGTCGACAACATGACACTTCACCATTATTTGGGCCTAGGGGAAGGCATTAGGAAGTAATAAGTAGATGATGGGTTGCTAGAGTGACAGAAGCTTAAACCCTAGTTTATGTGTTGCTTCGTAAGGGGCTAATTTGGATCCACATGTTTCATGCTATGGCTAGGTTAACATTAATTCTACTTTCGTAGTTGAGGATGCTTGCGAGAGGGGTTAATCATAAGTGGGATGCTTGTGTGACAGCCTGGTTTTTGCCCTCTCTCATTTGCTTGATTTTCATTTGGAGTCAACTTGAAATTTGGAGTTTTTGAATCTTTTCATCTGGACTTAAACACTTGGGTACCCTTGGATTTCACCCAAGTGCTTCATTTCACTCCCTAATAATCATTCCCCTTCTGATCCACCCCAAAATAATCTTTGGAATATTTTTCTTAAATGAAAAATATTCATTTCTCTCTCAAAACCCTAGCTAGTTCAATATGCTCCAAAGCAGCCCCAATTTTTAAGGCCCAGAAAAATCTGAGATAATTCACAAATATTATTTGAAACCTAGGGCACCTTCCTGAGGAAAAATATTTCACAACTTTTTGGAATATTTTTTCTATAGAAAATATTTTCTGTTCTGGACAGAAATGGTGGTTTCTACAGCAACTACCATTTTACTTGCTCCATTATGCCTGGTTTTTCTTGTGCATCTTCACCTTAGTAGATCATGGATAGCCTCCAAAGCACACCCCCCAACTCCCAGCCATTTGACCTCAGTAACCTCTCAAAGTTACTGACCAGAAACTTACCTGGCATGTAAAAACTCCTCTACTGCACCTGGATCCAAACCAAAGCGTGGTAAACTTAAAAACCACCACGAACAACATGCCAGACATGATTTTTGGACTTAGGCTGGACTGAGGGAAGAGTTCGCGCGGTGACCACGCGTGTCCACCATGTCATGCCTGCGTGTCGACGCGCTCTGAGTGCCGCCGAGCGCTCTGTTCGCGCGTGCACACTTCCCTCGTCTGCCCGAGCATGCCAAACCTCGCCACCATCCTCGTCTCAACGCCATTAACTCCCCCTAGCGCTCGCCGATGCCAGAGCTCGCCGCAGCGAGCACGGGCACGGTCCGGCCAACCGAACAGTGCGGTGCACTGTGCTCGTCACCTTCTGCTTGTTCCTATGCTCGTCCCAGTTCGCCAACAGTTGCCGCGTGAGCTACGTCGCCTTCTCCCCCTCTCACTAACGCCGCTCGTCGCCGGGTGCCGTGGACAAGTGTCTACCGGCGGAGCCCAAACCCCCCCCCCCCTCTCCGCTCGCCTATAAATGGAGCCGCCCCCAGCCTCCTCGAGCACCATCCACCACTCCCACACATCCCAAAAGCGCGTAGGAAACCGTAGCCCGGCCGGTCAGGCCGCGGGCCGCCGTCCTCGAGCTCGAGCTCGCCGGCGATCCCCTCTGGTCGCCACGGTAGCTCCAGCCCCTCCCAGGCCAGGGCGACACTTCCAGGGCCTCCACCTCTCTCCGGTGAAGCCATCCCGCCCCCCTGGATCCCCTGCAGTTGCCTCTGCTCGCCGTCTTCCTCATCTCCGGCGACCACCGTGTTCTGCCTCCGCTTGCGAGATTGATTCTGATGCCGTCCGACCACCCCTAGCTACGCTACGGTATGGGCAGGTGCGCCACCGTCCCCTCTCTCCATCCCTCCCTCCTGTTTTGGCCAAGGCGCCCTTGTCGCCGGCTAGAGCTCCGGCGAAGCCGCGACTCCCTCTGTTTCCTTCTCCCCCTCCTTCTCATCTGAATAGCGGGGCCCGCTAGTCAGTGACTCTATACGCGCGTGAAGCGGTACGAGTGGTGGCGCCCCTGGGTTTTACGCCTTCGACGTCACCCCCCCCAGTTTGTTTATTTTTATTCAAATTCATTTGAATTTACAGAACACTTCAAACAGTCATAACTCTTTAACCATAAGTCCAGATGAATTGATTATTTTTGCATTTTGTTCTTCGCAAAGAAATCTAGCATCTCACCAAAGATGAGATTTTTCTGAGCTGTTTAGAATTTCTGGTGATTTTCAGAAGTGTTCTTGATATTTTCTTTTTTGTGCTTAAAATTATTTTCAGAGGGTGAGGCTTGTCTTGAGGATCACCAGAAGGCTTGTGAAGCTCATCTGCACTAAGGCAAGCCATAGCAACATTTTCATGGTGTCATTTCAATATTTATGGTTTTCTTACTTGAACGAAATGATTAATTCATGCATTGAAATAACTATTGTGTTATTTATATTCTGTTAAGTGTTTGTTAGTTATTATGCTTGATTTACAGAATGTTGAAACTAGCTTAGTTGGTAAAGCAAAGCTAAGATCTATTTGTAGTGATGATAAAAAAATATTTTTGGTATGCATGTTAGTAATTACTAAAAGTTATTTTCTTGCATAAAATAAAAATAGTAAAGTTTGCTAGAAAATATTATGTTAAGTACTTATTTAGTCATTTTACTTGACTTACAGAATGTGTGAACCTAACTTGGTTGGTAAAGGAAATTAGGAATTGTTTGTGGTATGATCTTTGCTATGCATGTAAGAAATTAATCGGAGTTATTTTCTTGCTTGAGAAAAATAATAAAAACTTGCTGCAAAATATTTTGGTTAAAATGTGAGTTACCCTGACCAGGAAAGTAATATAAGTTGTTGATGTTTATGCTTAGTGTGAATACGGTTGACATCAGTCATTCTCGTTAATATGTGATGCATGTGTAGTTTTGCATTTCATGGCATGCTATGACACCGGTCATTTTCGTTTAAGTTGAACCTGAATATAACTCCACTTGAATATATCGTTGACTGGGACATGGTGCCGCTGAATCAAGTTTTTCCCTGTGCAACCACATTTACCTTTGTGGGAAGGCCTTGATTCGGTCCATTGGCATTGCCTCTGGTCGGTGCCTCCAACTAGGGAAGGTTATGGCATGCTTACCCTGGCCCGGTAAGCAGGCATAACCTTGTGTGCCCAAGATTATGGTACCGGGTCCCCGAGTGGGATCGTTTTGGCCACGACGGTGGTCGTTGTGTCTTTGGTAGACACGGGGCCACCCAGGACTAGCCCGTTGGGGATTGGGTCGGAGTCGCCGGGAGAGTGTCATGGCAATGGAAGGGTTTCATCGGAATGTCGTTGGTCCACCCGAATGGGAGCGCGAGGCCATGGGTTCCGTGGTGTGGGTACAGTGTGCTACCTTTGCAGAGTGTATAATCAATCAATAGCCGAGTCCACGGTCACGGACACCTCGTAGTAGGTCCCACCATGAGTCAACGTTTAATAAAATTTGCACACTAAGCTATGAACTTTGCACTGTTGATTATGGCTGAAGGGCTATCGAGAAGTTCAGGACCAAATATTGGTCGTGGTTGTGATCGCCGTAAGAATCACGAGTTATTCTTGTCAAGACCATGATGGTGGTTTGTTTGTGATCCGAGAATGATCACGGTTGGTAAGTCCGTCCCAAGGGACGTTCGAGCATGATCACAACATGTTGGACATATAGTGTTGCCTTATTATTAATTGGTTAATTATCATGATATTGTTTGCCATTATGATTATGCCTGTTGTGAGCTTGCAAGTACATTCAATGTACTGACCTGGTGTGTCATGCCAGATTTCAGGAAAGTCTCGTTGGAAAGGAGTGCTGCTCGAGTCTAGATCGTGTCCACATTGGTGTCCCTGTGATATGGAGTTTCCGCTACGACGTTGTTCCGCTGCCACGTAGTTGTTATGATCAAGGCCCATTTATGTTCACTAAATAATGAACATATTGTTCAGCCGCACCGGGTGTGCTGCTTGGCCTCGACATCTGTTGTAATATAAACTCTGATCCTCTAGCATCAATAAAAGCGGTTGTTTTCTGTACCAAGATGTTGCGTGTTGCCAGAAGACATGGTCTCTGGGCTGGCAATGCATGGTAAACCGGTCGCTCTGAGCCGGGGTGCCACAACGCTTGGTATCAGAGCTGCGCTGACTGTAGGCCATGCTAGACTACGACGTGTTAAATGGACGTTAGATACGAGTTTAAGTTGAGTGCCGGTAGCAATTGTAGCTGGTTGTTGCATTGCATGCATTTGGTTTATATTTTTATGCTAACCTGCTAATGGTTGTGAGTGTAGATGGCTCTGGTGTCGTATCCGTGCCAGTTGCAACTGATGTCGTACACGTCACCGCACCTCCTTCGCAACGTGTGGCATCGGTTGTACCCTCTCGGAGACGACCCAGTCTATCGTGTGTACCGGGAACGTCTAGCTGATTCAGTGTATGACTATCACGAAGTGGTCACTCTGTGCACTAGTTCCGATTCCGGTTCTTACACTCGTACTTCTCGGAGCGGTTACGCCTCCACCGCTTCTCAGGCTGTCCAGTTTGCTGCATTCGAGGTCCTTGTCGAGCTTCGCTACAACGAGGTCCGAATGCAGAACCACCCAGGTTTCTATTACTACCCTTCTCTGCACGACAATGGTCGTGTCCGTTTCCCTATCATTGATCCGGAGTTTGATAGTGTTGCTAGCCACCTTGCTCGTTATGTCACTGCTAGCTATCTTATGATCCACGAGCTGGCTCAAGAGCTGACTCGTGCCCGTACTGCTTCTGCCGCTGCTTTAGTCACTACTAGATCTGCCACTACTCCATCTTCTCTGGGATTTACCTCTTATATTCCAGCGAGTTCTAGTTCCCCTATTTCACCGGTTACTCCTTCAAGTAGCACGGGCGTATCGGCCGTGAATCCTCTCAGCACTCCTGCCGAGTGGGTTTCACTTCTCGCTACTCCTGTAGCCCCAATGCTTCATCCTACCCCTGCCCCTGAGGGAGAGCCCTCGAGGCAGCGTCGTCGTGTTACCTTTAACCCGGAGGTTTCCGTTAACCACGTCAGTTCAGGATCCGAGACCGCTTCAGGGGAGGACACCGCAGCACCAGCGGAGCAGTAGTATCTTTGAGTATTCGCAGTCGTCCGGATGATGTACGGATGTAGTCGTACGAGTCATGATGTTTTGTTGCATGTATGAGAGTAGTTGAACCTGGCGTGTTGTTTATCTTTCATGTATGAGTCTATGTATAATTATGTTGGGACTTTATTCACCGTATTTTCTTCGCTCTTTTGTTTTCTTCCGGGATTTGTTGCTGTCTTTTCCCCAAATTTATTCTTGGATGTTTCTCATCTCAATTGTGTTGTCTTGGGAAAAATCCACAATAGGATGCCGCGCGGAGGCAGCAGTAGCAACGTTCTTGAGGGAACTCATGTTCGTCGTTCCGCACGACAGGCAAGACATTCTCCCGAGTCGTACGTTCCGCCACTGCCTCCACCGCCAAATCCTCCCTCCACCGAGCAAATTGTGTGTATGTTTGAGGAAAGAAGGAACAATGCTCTGATCAAAATATTAAGAAGCGTGCAAGCTATGGTTGGACAGAATGGAAATCAGAACGGTCATCACTCCAAGCTGACAGATTTTCAAAGGACCAAGCCACCCAGTTTCAGTCGGATTGTTGACCCATTGGATGCAGACGATTGGTTGCGTACCATTGAGAAAAAGCTTGAGATTGCTCGTAGTGAAGAAAATGATAAAGTTCCATTTGCAACTCATTACCTTGAAGGAGCAGCTGCCATATGGTGGGAAAATGCAAAAGCCATGTGGCCTGTTGATGAAGAGATCACCTGGGAAAAGTTTAAGGATCAGTTCCGGAAATATCATATCCCTACTGGAGTTATGAAGACTAAGCAGCGTGAATTTCTTGCACTCGTCCTAGGAAATCAGTCTGTGGGTGAATATTTGCAAAATTTCAATCATCTGGCCCATTACTCTCTTTATGACGTGGCCACCGAAGAAAGGAAGACTGACATTTCTTGGAGGCTTAAATCCGCAACTCCGGTGTACTCTCAGTATGCTTGATTTCCCAGATTTCCAAACTCTGGTGAACAAGGCTTTCATTGTTGAATGGGAGCACAAGCTTATATCAGATAATAGGCCTGTGTAACAACGACAACAAACGTAAGTTGGAGCCAAAGAAGGATGGGCAACCAGTGCAAAAGGCTCGTACCTGGCAGCAGACTCAGGTGGAATACAAGCCAAATTGGCAACAGAATGTTAACAATACCCCCACTCAAGTCAAGAATGTCGTGACCAACCCAATGCATGAGGAGCGTCAGCGCAGTAATTCTTGCTTTAGTTGTGGGCAGAATGGACATTGTGCCAGACAGTGCCGCAAGAACAACAAGGCGAATGCCCTAATCAGGCCACAAGTCAACTTTATGGAGTCATGCCCGACCCAGCAAAACTTCACCGGGCACGTGCATCATATCTCCGCCGATGAAGCCCAAGAGGACCTAGAAGTCGTCATTGGTATGTTTTCTATTAATGACATACCTGTCGTAATTTTATTTGACTCTGGGGCTTCCCATTCTTTTATTTCTCAGAGTTTTGCTGCCCAAAACAAATTTCCTTGTATGCTTTTGGGCAAAAATATGCTGGTACAAACCCCGGGATCTTTAATCAAGAGCAATCTGGTCTGCCGTGATCTGGAAATCAATATCAACGGAGTCTACTTTCCAACCTCTCTGATAATCATTGAGTCTGAAAAGTTGGATATTATATTGGGTATGAATTGGTTGACCCAATATCAAGTTTGCATAAACTGCGCAACACGAGAAGTCACTTTGACCAGTCTGAATGGGCAGACTACCAAATTATATGCTCGCAAGAAAATACCCAAGCAAGAATTAGTTTTCACCGCTGTGGCTGAGTTGGAATTAATCCCTGTGGTCAGCGAGTACCCTGATGTATTTCCAGAAGAACTGCCAGGCATGCCACCAGATCGGGATCTGGAATTTGCAATAGATCTTGTGCCCGGAACTGCACCGTTATGCAAGAAGTACTACCGGATGCCCTCATCAGAATTAGTGGAGCTAGAGAAACAGCTTGATGAACTGCTCCAGAAAGGATATATTCGTCCCAGCTCTTCACCATGGGGATCACATGCTATTTTCGTGGAAAAAAAGGATGGCAGTCTCCGCATGTGCGTGGATTACCGCCAGCTGAATGAGGTCACCATCAAAAACAAATATCCGCTGCCAAGGATTGATGATCTGTTTGATCAGCTCAGTGGGGCTAAATTATTCTCTAAGATCGATTTACGGACCGGATATCATCAGCTCATGATTAAAAAGGAAGATATTCCTAAGTCCGCATTCACTACTCTGTACGGTCTCTATGAATATACTGTGATGTCCTTTGGCCTCACCAATGCCCCTGCTTTCTTCATGCATATGATGAACAAAGTATTCATGGACTTCCTCGACATTCATGGTAGTCTACATCGATGACATCCTCATTTACTCCAAGGGTGAAGAAGAGCACAAGGATCACCTCCGAGCAGTGCTACAACTGCTCCGCGACCATCAGCTATACGCCAAATTCAGTAAATGCGAATTTTGGCTCAAGCATGTTGGGTTTCTCGGACATGTACTATCCGCTGAAGGTATAGCCGTGGACTCGAGCAAAGCAAAGGATGTCATCGATTGGGTGCCGCCCACGACCGTGACGCAGATCCGGAGTTTTCTCGGATTAGCTGGATATTACCGCCGTTTCATTGAAGGGTTTTCCAAGATTGCTAAACCCATGACGGAGCTGCTCAAAAAGGATAAGAAGTTTGAATGGACGGAGGACTGTGAGAAAAGTAATAATGAGCTAAAGATCCGGCTGATGACCGCACCTGTATTGACCCTTCCAGACATTTATCGCAGTTTTGATGTGTATTGTGACACCTCCAGGCAAGGCATTGATTGCATACTTATGCAAGACAACAAGGTAGTAGCATATGCATCGCGACAGCTACGACCCCACGAGGGAAATTACCCTACTCATGATTTGGAATTAGCTGAAGTGGTTCATGCGCTAAAAATTTGGAGACACTATCTCATTGGAAAAAGGTGCCAAACTTTTACCGACCACAAAAGTCTCAAATACATCTTTACTCAGCCAGATTTAAACCTCCGTCAACGAAGATGGCTAGAGTTGGTCAAGGATTATGACCTTGGAATAAATTACCACCCGGGTAAGGCCAACGTGGTTGCCGATGCACTCAGTCGAAAGCCCGTCAGCTTAAATGTCATATTGAAATCATTGCCTCCCGAACTCCAAGAGGAGATCGCTCAGCTCAACCTGGTCATAGTGGATGCTGGCCTCGCCAATATTTTGGAAGTTACCCTCACACTTGAGTAAGAGATCCGCAAGGCCCAGCCAGCTGACACCAAGCTGCAACAACATGCCAAGGGCCAGACGACAGAGCAGACCTCAGATTTCTCCAAGAACAAATTCGGTACCCTCCGATTCCGTGGATGGATTTGCGTACCCAATCAACCGAACTTAAAGAAGAAAATCCTGTCAGAAGCACACGAATCCTCATATTCCATTCACCCGGGAGGTACGAAAATGTATGAAGACCTTAGACAAATATTCTGGTGGGATGGAATGAAGAAATACATTGCCTATTTTGTGGCCTGTTGCGACATATGTAACAAGATGAAGGCAGAGCATCAGAAGCCAGCCGGACTCCTCCAACCGCTGCCGGTTTCACAATGGAAATGGGATGACGTTTGTATGGATTTCATTACGGGATTGCCGAAGACTCAGCGAGGCAATGATGCAATCTGGGTCATAGTGGACACCCTAACCAAGGTTGCTCACTTCATTCCGATCAGCACCAGATACAGAGCAGATCAACTTGCACAGTTGTATGTATCCAGAATAGTCAGTCTGCATGGAGTACCCCGAACTATCACTTCCGACCGAGGTTCCCTGTTTACCTCCGCTTTTTGGTCACGTCTCCATCAAGCCTTGGGGACAGCACTGAAATATAGTACTGCTTTTCATCCTCAGACGGATGGACAGACAGAATAGGTAAATCAAATACTCAAAGATACGTTGCGATCCTGTGCTTTAGCACAAGGACCTAAATGGGAAGACTGCTTGCCATATGCCGAGTTTTCCTATAACAACAGCTTCCAGACCAGTCTAAAAATGTCAGCGTATGAAGCTCTGTATGGCCGTAAGTGCCGCACTCCTTTAAATTGGTCTCAAACTGGAGATAGCCGTATCTTTGGAACATATCTCATGATGGAAGCTGAGAAACAAGTTAAGGAAATCAGAGACAGATTGCAATTTGCCAAATCCCGACAGAGAAGTTATTATGATGCAAAGCACCGACAGATAAATTTTGAACCCGGAGAACACGTATACCTCCGAGTCACTCCTATGAAAGGGGTCAAGAGATTTTAGACCCGTGGAAAGTTGGCACCCAGATTTATTGGTCCATTCCTGGTTATGTCTCGAGTAGGTACGGTTGCATATCAATTGGAACTACCCGTTGAATTGGCAGACGTGCACAACGTGTTTCATGTTTCGCAATTGAGACGATGCATATCCCCGCCTGAGAAAAGGACTGCTATGGCTGAGGTAGAATTGGCAAATAATTTAACTTATGAAGAGAGACCGTTTAGAATTTTGGATCGGATGGAAAGGGTCACTCGCAGTAAAGTAAAGAAAATTTACAAAGTTCAGTGGAGCATCACACAGAGTCAGAATCAACTTGGGAGCGGGAAGAATTTCTACAGTCACATTATCCAGAGTGGTTTTCCCAAGCAACCGAATCTCGAGGAGGAGATTCATTCTAAGTGGGGGAGGTTTGTGACAGCCTGGTTTTTGCCCATCCTCATTTGCTTGATTTTCATTTGGAGTCAACTTGAAATTTGGAGTTTTTGAATCTTTTCATATGAACTTAAACACTTGGGTACCCATGGCTTTCACCCAAGTGCTTCATTTCCCTCCCTAATCATCATTCCCCTTCTGATCCACCCCAAAATAATCTTTGGAATATTTTTCATTATTTTTCTTAAATGACAAATATTCATTTCTCTCTCAAAAACCATAGCTAGTTCAATATGCTCCAAAGCAGCCCCAATTTTTATGGCCCAGAAAAATCTGAGATAATTCACAAATATTCTTTGAAACCTAGGGCACCTTCCTGAGCAAAAATATTTCATCACTTTTTGGAATATTTTTGCTACAGAAAATATTTTCTGTTCTGGACAAAAATGGTGGTTTCTACAGCAACTACCATTTTACTTGCTCCATTGTGCCTGGTATTTCTTGTGCATCTTGACCTTAGTAGATCATGGCTAGCCTCCAAAGCATAGCCCCCAACTCCAGCCATTTGACCTCGGTAACTTCTCAAAGTTACTGACCAGAAACTTACCTGGCATGTAAAAACTCCACTACTGCACCTGGATCCAAACCAAAGCATGGTAAACTTCAAAACCACCACGAACAACATGCCAGACATGATTTCTGGACTTAGGCTGGACTGAGGGAAGAGTTCACGCGTGCTCGCTTCCCTCGTCTGCCCGAGCGTGCCAAACCTCGCCACCATCCTCATCTCAACGCCATTAACTCCCCCCTGGCGCTCGCCGATGCCAGAGCTCGCCGCAGCGAGCACGGGCACGGTCCGGCCAACCCAACAGTGCGGTGCGCACTGTGCTCGTCGCCCTTCTCCTCGTTCCTGTGCTCGTCCTTGTTCGCCAACAGTCTCCGCGTGAGCTGCGTCGCCTTCTCCCCCTCTCGCTGACGCTGCTCGTCGCCGGGCGCCGTGGACAGGTGTCCAACGGCGGAGCCCGAACCCCCCCTCTCCGCTCGCCTATAAATGGAGCCGCCCCCAGCCTCCTCGAGCACCATCCACCACTCCCACACATCCCACAAGCGCGTAGGAAACCGTAGCCCGGCCGGGTAGGCCGCTGGCCACCGTCCTCGAGCTCTAGCTCGCCGGCGATCCCCTCTGGTCGCCGTGGTAGCTCCAGCCCCTCCCAGGCCAGGGTGACACTTCCAGGGCCTCCTCCTCTCTCCGGTGAAGCCATCCCGCCCCTTGGAGCCCCTGGAGTTGCCTCTGCTCGTCGTCTTCCTCATCTCCGGCGACCACCGCATTCTGCCTCCGCTTGCGAGGTTGATTCTGACACTATCCGACCACCCCTAGCTACACTACGGGTATGGGCAGGTGCGCCTCCATCCCCTCTATCCATCCCTCCCTCTCGTTTTGGCCAACGCGCCCTTGTCATCGGCGAGAGCTCCGGCGAACCCGCGACTCCCTCTGTTTCCTTCTCCCCCTCCTTCTCATCTGTCTAGCGGGGCCCGCTAGTCAGCCACTCTGTACGCGCGCGAAGCGGTATGAGTGGTGGCGCCCCTGGGCTTTACGCCTTCGACGTGACCCCCCCCCCCCCCCCCGAGTTTGTTTATTTTTATTCAAATTCATTTGAATTTACAGAACACTTCAAACAACCATAACTCTTTAACCATAAGTCCAAATGAATTGATTTTTTTGCATTTTGTTCTTTGCAAATAAATCTAGCAGCTCACCAAAGATGAGATTTCTCTGAGCTGTTTAGAATTTCCGGTGATTTTCAGAAGTGTTCTTGATATTTTCTTTTTGTGCTTGAAATTATTTTCAGAGGGTGAGGCTTGTCTTGAGGATCACCAGAAGGCTTGTGAACCTCATCTGCACTAAGGCAAGCCACAGCAACATTTTCATGGTGTCATTTCAATATTTATGCTTTTCTTACTTGAATTAAATGATTAATCCATGCATTGAAATAACTATTGTGTTATTTATATTCTGTTAAGTGTTTGTTAGTTATTATGCTTGATTTACAAAATGTTGAAACTAGCTTAGTTGGTAAAGCAAAGCTAAGATCTATTTGTGGTGACGATAAAAAAAATTACGCATGTTAGTAATTACTCAAAGTTATTTTCGTGCATAAATAAAAATAGTAAAGTTTGCTAGAAAATATTATGTTAAGTACTTATTTAGTCATTTTACTTGACTTACAGAATGTGTGAACCTAACTTGGTTGGTAAAGAAAATTAGGAATTATTTGTGGTATGATCTTTGCTATGCATGTAAGAAATTAATCGGAGTTATTTTCTTGCTTGAGAAAAATAATAAAAACTTGCTGCAAAATATTTTGGTTAAAATGTGAGTTACCCTGACCAGGAAAGTAATATAAGTTGTTGATGTTATGCTTAGTGTGAATATGGTTGACATCGGTCATTCTCGTTAATATGTGATGCATGTGTAGTTTTGCATTTCATGGCATGCTATGACACCGGTCATTTTCATTTAAGTTGAACCTGAATATAACTCCACTTGAATATAACGTTGACTAGGTCATGGTGCTACTGAATCGAGTTTTCCCAGTGCAACCACATTTGCCTTGGTGGGAAGGCCTTGATTCGGTCCATTAACCTTGCCTCTGGTCGGTGCCTCCAACTAGGGAAGGTTATGGCATGCTTACCCTGGCCCGGTAAGCAGGCATAACCTTGTGTGCCCGTTGTTGAGGTTATGGTACCGGCTCCCCGAGTGGGATCGTTTTGGCCACGACGGTGGTCGTTGTGTCTTTGGTAGATTAGGGGCCACCCAGGACTAGCCCGTTGGGGATTGTGTCGGAGTGGCCGGGAGAGTGTCGAGGCAATGGAAGGGTTTCGACGGAATGCCGTTGGTCCACCCGAATGGGAGTGCGAGGCCATGGGTTCCGTGGTGTGGGTATAGTGTGCTACCTCTGCAGAGTGTATAATCTATCGATAGCCGAGTCCATGGTCACGGACACCTCGTAGTAGGTCCCACCATGAGTCAACGTTTAATAAAATTTGCACACTAAGCTATGAACTTTGCACTATTGATGATGGCTGAAGGGCTATCGAGATGTTCAGGACCAAATATTGGTCATGGTTGTGATCGCCGTAGAATCACGAGTTATTCTTGTCAAGACCATGATGGTGGTTTGTTTGTGATCCGAGAATGATCACGGTGGTAAGTCCGTCCCAAGGGACGTTCGAGCATAATCACAGCATGTTGGACATATAGTGTTGCCTTATTATTAATTGGTTAATTATCATGATATTGTTTGCCATTATGATTATTCTTGTTGTGAGCTTGCAAGTACATTCAATGTACTGACCTGGTGTGTCATGCCAGATTTCAGGAAAGTCTCATTGGAAAGGAGTGCTGATTGAGTCTAGATCATGTCCACATCAGTGTCTGTGATATGGAGTTTCCGCTACGATGCTATTCCGCTGCCGCGTAGTTGTTATGATCGAGGCCCCTTTATGTTCACTAAATAATGTACATATTGTTCAGCCACACCGGTGTGCTGCTTGGCCTCGACATCTGTTGTAATATAAACTCTGATCCGCTAGCATCAATAAAAGCGGTTGTTTATGTACCAAGATGTTGTGTGTTGCCAGAAGACATGGTCTCTGGGCTACAAGAAGAAGAAGAAGAAGAAGAAGAAGAAGAAGAAGAAGAAGAAGAAGAAGAAGAAGAAGAAAGAAGAAGAAGAAGAAGAAGAAGAGAAGAAGAAGAAGAAGAAGAAGAAGAAGAAGAAGAAGAAGAAGAAGAAAGAAGAAGAAGAAGAAGAAGAAGAAGAAGAAGAAGAAGAAGAAGAAGAAGAAGAAGAAGAAGAAGAAGAAAGAAGAAGAAGAAGAAGAAGAAGAAGAGAAGAAGAAGAAGAAGAAGAAGAAGAAAGAAGAAGAAGAAGAAGAAGAAGAAGAAGAAGAAAGAAGAAGAAGAAGAAGAAGAAGAAGAAGAAGAAGAAGAAGAAGAAGAAGAAGAAGAAGAAGAAGAAGAAGAAGAAGAAGAAGAAGAAGAAGAAGAAGAAGAAGAAGAAGAAGAAGAAGAAGAAGAAGAGAAGAAGAAGAAGAAGAAGAAGAAGAAGAAGAAGAAGAAGAAGAAGAAGAAGAAAGAAGAAGAAGAAGAAGAAGAAGAAGAAGAAGAAGAAGAAGAAGAAGAAGAAGAAGAAGAGAAGAAGAAGAAGAAGAAGAAGAAGAAGAAGAAGAAGAAGAAGAAGAAGAAGAAGAAGAAGAAGAAGAAGAAGAAGAAGAAGAAGAAGAAGAAGAAGAAGAAGAAGAAGAAGAAGAAGAAGAAGAAGAAGAAGAAGAAGAGAAGAAGAAGAAGAAGAAGAGAAGAAGAAGAAGAAGAAGAAGAAGAAGAAGAAGAAGAAGAAGAAGAAGAAGAAGAAGAAGAAGAAGAAGAAGAAGAAGAAGAAGAAGAAGAAGAAGAAGAAGAAGAAGAAGAAGAAGAAGAAGAAGAAGAAGAAGAAGAAGAAGAAGAAGAAGAAGAAGAAGAAGAAGAAGAAGAAGAAGAAGAAGAAGAAGAAGAAGAAGAAGAAGAGAGAAGAAGAAGAAGAAGAAGAAGAAGAAGAAGAAGAAGAAGAAGAAGAAAACATCAAAATCCTAAAACAAGAATCTAGCTGAGTATCGGTCGCTCACAGGGTTTAGCGACTAGTGGCCATCGGATCGTTTTGCTTGATGTGATCCGGGCCGTCGGATCTCACCCTGGGAGGAGCCCAGGCAGATCGACGGGAGTAGGCTAGGTGGATCGACAAGAGGAGGCCAGCCGGTGGAGGCGCACCATCGCCACCGGCTAGCGCGTCGACAGGAGGAGGCTAGGTAAGAGCATTTACAACCGTGCTTTGCAAATCCAACCCCTCAAACGCTCGCAGACACTGACCGGTCATGCCTCAAATTAGCCACTCTGCATCCGCCTCTCTCATATTTCAACCTCTAGATGCAGACAAAGCATGCAAACGAAATCTTACGTACTACATTCTACGTACTATCCTAACTACTCTTCATCATCGAAGATGTCCAAGACAAAGGTGTTGGGCGCCGGCTGGACGGGCGGGTAGGAGGGCTCCAACTCATCCTCTTCCTGCTCGACCTCATCCATGTAGGCGAGCATCTCCGCCTCCCCCGCGGCCTATTGTGCCTCCATCTCCTGCCGACGACGGGGTGTGGCCTCCGTAGAAAAAGGTGGGACATAGCAAAATACGGAGACCAAGGACTGACCACCGGCGCCGGGTTCCCGTGGCTGTAGGGCGCCTTCCCGAACTGCCACTCCTCCTTCATCCCGGCCTTCGAGATGTCGTTAGCCTGGCCGGCGACCTGCTCCTGCGTGCACGTATTGATCACCATGACCATCACCATCTTCTTACTTGGCCACTAGCATTCACCTCAACTTCATTTTCTTGGCTAGTAGAAAACGGGGCTTTCTTCCCAGTCGGATCGGAGCAATAGTCCCGGCCGCGTTACGAACCGGGACTAGTGTGAGCATTAGTCCCGGTTCGAGCGGCGCATACATCAGTCCCGGTTCGAACGGGACCTTTAGTCCCGTTTGGAGACACCAAAAGGGTTTGCGACCGGCTTCGAACGGTTCGAGCCCATTTAGTCCCGGTTGGTACCTTTAGTCCCTGTTGGAGGTACCAACCGGGACTGATATATTATTTCTCATTTTTTTTCAAATTTCAATTTTTTTCTCCCAGCCCTTTAGTCATGGTTGGTGTCTTTAACCTGGACTAAAGGTCTATCTTTAGTCCCGGTTGTAAGCCTTTTACCAAATTAAACATGGAAAATTCATAACTAAATCATCTTAATTCAGAAAAATACAAATAATATATAAAAATATGCAGAACAAAAAGATTGATTTGAAGCAAGATGGCTGACGCAGGTAGATGATCTACAGGTGGCGAACCTTCCATAGGTTATAATGTATAACTATATATCCATGCATGAGCTGCCATTTTAACAAATTTCTGTGTTGAAAATGGAATATATCCACTAGCTATTTGATTATTTAAGCTCAAAGCATCATACTTGAGATGAGTATTTAGGAGCAGCAATACATAATACCACTTGGAAGAAAACAGATGTACGCATAAGATAAAAGTTTAAAGCTGAAAGTTTAATGCCCACTAAAGGCTAGATTGCCGAGATAGTGAAAAAATTACGAGCAGGTGCGGTAGCATTGTCGAGCAGTCAATAATATATTGAATCGAATGGCAAGAAAGTGAAAACAAACTAATGGCAGTTGTTCAACTTCAAACAGAGGAAGAAAATTTTATTTAAGTAGAGAAGATTGTGCTATGGCACATCGAAGGGAGATGAGTAACCTATCCATTGATGTATTTTTCAAGATGGTATATATGCCTCGATATAGATAAAATCAAACAAACAACTTGAAGAGTGCTTCCATCCTTCACTAGAAGAATACTGACATTTTCTTCAGGACGAATGAAGGTTCAAAAAATAAATCATGATGCATCAAGTCAACTTTACATCTGTTTGACTAACAAAACAAGTTCTCTTTGACTAACAAAATCCAGTGAACAAATCGATCGATATGGTTGCTTCACTTTTTTTACTTCCTAAGTGAACTACTACTAGTGGATTTCTAGCACTAGGATGGATGTTTGTTAACAAGAGCAAATAGCACAAGACAAGAGCATGTATATATACCGGAGGAATCAGAAAAATCGAGATGAGATGCCACCGTGCACACAGCAGGGGAAGGAAGGAAATTGTGATGGGGAAAGCACCCTGATCGGCTGGAATGGTGACGACGGTGATGTTCGAGGCAGAGGCGGCGGTTCGGTAGGTATTCGCGGGACTTTTACTCTGGGGTTCACCACATGGGACGAAAAAATGCTAAGCCGCGAGACATTTTTTTGGTTTTTTTTTTTGGCTGGCACTTTTTTGTGAGCCAGGACTATGTGCCACTTATCATGAGCCTATAGCGTCAACTAATCTGCGCCAGTCAATGCGTTCCCACATGAAAAAAGCAGGTATATTTTTTGAAAACTCGAAAAACATATTTATGGTATTAATTTAACACTATTAATTTTGTGATAATAAACTGTATTAATATAATGCTTATTTACATAAAATTATTCACGCATATTTCTATTTCAGAATATTCATGCAATTGAAAAATGGTTCAATTTTTTGGGAAAATTATCATGCAATTCAAAACAATGTTTGCATATTTTCAGAAATGTTTTTGTAATTTAAAAAGTTAATTTTTCTTCCAAAAAACTGTTTGTGTAAATGAAAATGTTTCTCATAACTTAAAAAATGTTGACGTATTTTTAAAAGTGGCCATAATTGTTTCAAAAATTATAATATGTGTCAAACAATGTTCACACATTTTTTTAAAGGTTCATGTAACTGAGAAGACACAAAAAGTGGTTATGTATTTTAAAAAGATATACACATAATTCTAAAAACCGTGCACACATTTTAATCAAATATTCATGTAAACTTATAATTTTTTCGTGTATGTTCAAAATAATGTATATATAAAAACAGTTAAGAATAGAAAAAGGAAGAGGAAAAAAAGAAAAAGGAAACAATAAATAGCTAAAAGGAAAAAACAGACAATAGAAGAAGAAGAAGAAGAAAAACACGGAGAAAACATCAAAATTCAAAAACAAGAATCTAGCTGAGTGACGGTCGCCCACAGGGTTTAGCGACATGGCCATCGGATCGTTTTGCTCGATGCGACCCGGGCTGTCGGATCTCGCCCTAGGAGGAGGCCAGGCGGATCGACAAGAGGAGGCCAGCCGGTGGAGGCGCACCATCGGCACAGGCTAGTGCGTCAACGGGAGGAGGCCAGGTAAGAGCATCTACAACCGTACTTTGCAAATCTGACCCCTCAAACGCTCGTAGACACTGATCGGTCATGCCTCAAATTAGCCACTCTATATCTGCCTCTCTCATATTTCAACCGCTAGATGCATACAAAGCATGCAAAAGAAATCTTAGATAGTACATACTACATACTACCCTAACTACTCTTCATCATCGACGATGTCCACGACGAAGGTGTTGGGCGCCGGCTGGACGGGCGGGTAGGAGGGCTCCAACTCATCCTCTTCCCGCTCGACCTCATCCATGTAGGACAGCATCTCTGCCTCCATCTCCTGCCGGCGACGGGGTGTGGCCTCCGAAGAAAAAGGCGGGACATAGCAAAATACGGAGACAAAGGACTCACCAGCAGCGTCGGGTTCCCGTGGCTGTAGGGCACCTTCCCGAACTGCCACTCCTCCTTCATCCCGGCCTTCGAGATTTCGTTAACCCGGCCGGCGACCTGCTCCTGCGTGCACATACTGATCACCATGACCATCACCATCTTCTTACTTGGTCACTCGCATTCACCTGAACTTCATTTTCTTGGCTACACTAGTAGAAAACAGGGCTATCGTCCCAGCCGGATCAGAGCAATAGTCCCGGTCACATTACGAATCAGGACTAATGTGAGCATTAGTCCCGGTTCGAGCGGCGCAGGCATCAGTCCCGGTTCGAACGGGACCTTTAGTCCCGGTTGGAGACACCAACCGGGACTACAGGGTTTGCGACTGGCTTCGAACGGTTCGAGCCCCTTTAGTCCCAGTTGGTATCTCCAACCGGGACTGATATTTTTTTTCCAAATTTCAATTTTTTTCTCCCAGCCCTTTAGTCTCGGTTGGTGTCTTTAACCGGGACTAAACGTCTGTCTTTAGTCCCGGTTGGAAGCCTTTTACCACATTAAACTTGGAGAAATCATAACTAAATCATCCTAATTCAGAAAAATACAAATAATATATCAAAATTTGCAGAACAAAAAGATTGATCCGAAGCAAGATGGCTGACATAGGCAGATGATCTACCGGCGGCGAACCTGCCATTGGTTATAATGTACAACTATATATCCATGCATGAGCTGCCATTTTAACAAATTTCTGTGTTGAAAATGGAATATATCAGCTAGTTATTTGATTATTTAAGCTCAAAGCATCATACTTGAGATGAGTATTTAGGAGCAGCAATACATAATACCACTTGGAAGAAAACAGATGTACGCATAAGATAAAAGTTTAAAGCTGAAATTCTAATGCCCACTAAAGGCTTGATTGCTGAGATAGTGAAAAAATTACGAGCAGGTGCAGTAGCATTGTCGAGCAGTCAATAACATATTGAATCGAATGGCAAGAAAGTAAAACCAAACTAATGGCAGTTGCTCAACTTCAAACAGAGGAAGAAGATTGTGCTATGACACATTGAAAGGAGATGAGAAACCTATCCATTGGTGTATTTTTCAAGATGGTATATATGCCTCGATCTAGATAAAATCAAACAAACAACTTGAAGAGTGCTTCCATGCTTGAATAGAAGAAAACTGACATTTTCTTCAGGACGAATGAAGGTTCAAAAAATAAACCATGATGCATCAAGTCAACTTTACCTCTGTTCGACTAACAAAACAAGTTCTCATTGACTAACAAAATCCAATAGACAAATTGATCGATATGGTTGCTTCACTTTTTGTACTTCCTAAGTGAATTACTACTAGAGGATTTCTAGCACTAGGATGGATGTTTGTTAACGAGAGCAAATAGCACAAGACAAGAGCATGTATATATACTGGAGGAATCAGATAAATATGCGCCAGTCAATGCGTTCCCACATTTAAAAAGCAGGTATATTTTTTTGAAAACTCGAAAAACATATTTATGGTATTAATTTAACACTATTAATTTTGTGATAATAAACTGTATTGATGTAATGCTTATGTACATAAAATTATTCACGCATATTTCTATTTCAGAATATTCATGCAATTGAAAAATGGTTCAATTTTTTGGGAAAATGATCATGCAATTCAAAATAATGTTTGCATATTTTAAGAAATGTTCTTGTAATTTAACAAGTTAATTTTTAATTCCAAAAAAATGTTTGTGTAAATGAAAATGCTTCTCATAACTTAAAAAATGTTGACGTATTTTTAAAAGTGGTCATAATTGTTTCAAAAATTATAATATGTGTCAAACAATGTTCACACATTTTTTTAAAGGTTCATGTAACTGACAAAACACAAAAAGTGGTTATGTATTTTAAAACGATATACACATAATTCTAAAAACCGTGCACACATTTTAACAAAATATTCATGTAAACTTATAATTTTTCCGTGTATGTTCAAAATAATGTATTTATAAAAAAATAAGAGGACAAAAAAGAAAAAGGATACAATACATAGCTAAAAGGGAAAAACAGACAATAGAAGAAGAAGAAGAAGAAGAAGAAGAAGAAAAACACGGAGAAAACATCAAAATCCTAAAACAAGAATCTAGCTGAGTACCGGTCCTCCACAGGGTTTAGCGACAAGTGGCCATTGGATCGTTTTGCTTGATATGATTCGGGTCGTCGGATCTCGCCCTAGGAGGAGGCCAGGCGGATCGACGGGAGGAGGCCAGGCAGATCGACAAGAGGAGGCCAGCCGGTGGAGGCGCACCACCGCCACCGGCTAGCGCGTCAATGGGAGGAGGCCAGGTAAGAGCATCTACAACCGTACTTTGCAAATCCAACCGCTCAAACCCTCACAGACACTGATCGGTCATGCCTCAAATTAGCCACTCTGCATCTGCCTCTCTCATATTTCAACCTCTAGATGCATACAAAGCATGCAAAAGAAATCTTAGTTAGTACATACTACATACTACCCTAACTACTCTTCATCATTGAAGATGTCCACGACGAAGGTGTTGGGCGCCGGCTGGACGGGTGGGTAGGAGGGCTCCAACTCATCCTCTTCCCGCTCGACCTCATCCATGTAGGCGAGCATCTCTGCCTCCCCCGCGGCCTATTGTGCCTCCATCTCCTGCCGGCGACTGGGTGTGGCCTCCGTGAAAAAGGTGGGACATAGCAAATTACGGAGACCAAGGAGTCAGCAGCGGTGCCGGGTTCCCGTGGCTGTAGGGCACCTTGCCAAACTGCCACTCCTCCTTCATGCTCGCCTTCGAGATTTCGTTAACCCGGCCGGCGACCTACTCTTGCGTGCACATACTGATCACCATGACCATCAGCATCTTCTTACTTGGTCACTTGCATTCACCTCAACTTCATTTTCTTGGCTACACTAGTAGAAAATAGGGCTTTCGTCCCAGCCGGATCGGAGCAATAGTCCCGGTCACATTACGAACCGGGACTAATGTGCGCATTAGTCCCGGTTCGAGCGGCGCAAGCATCAGTCCCGGTTC
The DNA here is from genome assembly GCA_032464435.1 of Aegilops umbellulata. Lineage (NCBI taxonomy): Eukaryota > Viridiplantae > Streptophyta > Magnoliopsida > Poales > Poaceae > Aegilops > Aegilops umbellulata. Next base: position 448,988,229 of record CP136058.1, on the reverse strand, counting down.
GAACGGGACCTTTACTCCCGGTTGGAGACACCAACTGGGACTACAGGGTTTGCGACCGGCTTCGAAGGGTTCGAGCCCCTTTAGTCCCGGTTGGTATCTCCAACTGGGACTGATTTTTTTTTTTCCAAATTTCAATTTTTTTCTCCCAGCCCTTTAGTCCCGGTTGGTATCTTTAACCGGGACTAAAGGTCTATCTTTAGTCCCGGTTGGAAGCCTTTTACCACATTAAAGTTGGAAAAATCCTAATTAAATCATCCTTATTCAGAAAAATACAAATAATATATCAAAATTTGCAGAACAAAAATATTGATCCGAAGCAAGATGGCTGACGCAGGCAGATGATCTACCGGCGGCGAACCTGCCATTGGTTATAATGTACAACTATATATCCATGTATGAGCTGCCATTTTAACAAATTTCTGTGTTGAAAATGGAATATATCAGCTAGTTATTTGATTATTTAAGCTCAAAGCATCATACTTGAGATGAGTATTTAGGATCAGCAATACATAATACCACTTGGAAGAAAACAGATGTACGCATAAGATAAAAGTTTAAAGCTGAAAGTTTAATGCCCACTAAAGGCTTGATTGCTGAGATAGTGAAAAAATTACGAGCAGGTGCGGTAGCATTGTCGAGCAGCCAATAATATATTGAATCGGATGGCAAGAAAGTAAAAACAAACTAATGGCAGTTGTTCAATTTCAAACAGAGGAAGAAAATTTTACTTAAGTAGAGAAGATTGTGCTATGACACATTGAAAGGAGATGAGAAACCTATCCTTTGATGTATTTTTCCAGATGGTATATATGCCTCGATCTAGATAAAATCAAACAAACAACTCGAAGAGTGCTTCCATGCTTGACTAGAAGAAAACTGACATTTTCTTCAGGACGAATGAAGGTTCAAAATATAAACCATGATGCATCAAGTCAACTTTACCTCTGTTCGACTAACAAAACAAGTTCTCTTTGACTAACAAAATCCAATGAACAAATCGATCGATATGGTTGCTTCACTTTATTTACTTCCTAAGTGAATTAATACTAGTGGATTTCTAGCACTAGGATGGATGTTTGTTAACGAGAGCTAATAGCAAAAGACAAGAGCATGTATATATACTGGAGGAATCAGAAAAATCTGGGCCAGTCAATGCGTTCCCACATTAAAAAAGCAGGTATATTTTTTTGAAAACTCGAAAAACATATTTCGGTATTAATTTAACAATATTAATTTTGTAATAATAAACTGTATTGATGTACTTATTTACATAAAATTATTCACGCATATTTCTATTTCAGAATATTCATGCAATTGAAAAATGGTTCAATTTTTTGGGAAAATGATCATCCAATTCAAAAAATGTTTGCATATTTTAAGAAATGCTCTTGTAATTTAAAAAGTTAATTTTTTATTCCAAAAAAATGTTTGTGTAAATGAAAATGCTTCTCATAACTTCAAAAATATTGACGTATTTTTAAAAGTGGTCATAATTGTTTCAAAAATTATAAAATGTGTCAAACAATGTTCACACATTTTTTTAAAGGTTCATGTAACTGAGAAAACACAAAAAGTGGTTATGTATTTTAAAACGATATACACATAATTCTAAAAACCGTGCACACATTTTAACAAAATATTCATGTAAACTTATAATTTTTCCGTGTATGTTCAAAATAATGTATTTATAAAAAAAATAAGAGGAAAAAAAGAAAAAGTAAACAATACATAGTTAAAAGGGAAAAACAAACAATAGAAGAAGAAGAAGAAGAAGAAAAACACGGAGAAAACATCAAAATCCTAAAACAAGAATCTAGCTGAGTACCGGTCCCCCACAGGGTTTAGCGACAAGTGGCCATTGGATCGTTTTGCTTGATCTGATCCGGGCCGCCGGATCTCGCCCTAGGAGGAGGCCAGGCGGATCGACGGGAGGAGGCCAGGCAGATCGACAAGAGGAGGCCAGCCGGTGGAGGCGCACCATCGCCACCGGCTAGCGCGTCAGCGGGAGGAGGCCAGGTAAGAGCATCTACAACCGTACTTTGCAAATCCGACCGCTCAAACACTTGCATACACTGATCGGTCATGCCTCAAATTAGCCACTCTACATCTGCCTCTCTCATATTTCAACCTCTAGATGCATACAAATCATGCAAAAGAAATCTTAGGTAGTACATACTACATACTACCCTAACTACTCTTCATCATCGAAGATGTCCACGACGAAGTTGTTGGGCGCCGGCTGGACGGGCGGGTAGGAGGGCTCCAACTCATCCTCTTCCCGCTCGACCTCATCCATGTAGGCGAGCATCTCTGCCTCCCCCGCGGCCTATTGTGCCTCCATCTCCTGCCGGCGACGGGGTGTGGCCTCCGTGGAAAAAGGTGGGACATAGCAAATTACGGAGACCAATGAGTCACCAGTGGTGTCGGGTTCCCGTGGCTGTAGGGCACCTTCCCGAACTGCCACTCCTCCTTCATCCTCGCCTTCGATATTTCGTTAACCCGGCCGGCGACCTCCTCTTGCGTGCACATACTGATCACCATGACGATAACCATCTTCTTACTTGGTCACTTGCATTCACCTCAACTTCATTTCCTTGGCTACACTAGTAGAAAACAGGGCTTTCGTCCCAGCCGGATCGGAGCAATAGTCCCGGTCATATTACGACCCGGGACTAATGTGAGCATTAGTCCCTGTTCGAGCGGCGCAGGCATCATTCCCGGTTCGAACGGGACCTTTAGTCCCGGTTGGAGACACCAACTGGGACTACAGGGTTTGCGACCGGCTTCGAACGGTTCGAGCCCCTTTAGTCCCGGTTGGTATCTCCAACGGGGACTAATTTTTTTTCTGCCAAATTTCAATTTTTTCTCCCAGCCCTTTAGTCCCGGTTGGTGTCTTTAACCGGGACTAAAGGTCTATCTTTAGTCCCGGTTGGAACCCTTTTACCACATTAAACTTGGAAAAATCATAACTAAATCATCCTAATTTAGAAAAATACAAATAACATATCAAAATTTGCAGAACAAAAAGATTGATCCGAAGCAAGATGGCTGACGCAGGCAGATGATCTACCGGCGGCGAACCTGCCATAGGTTATAATGTACAACTATATATCCGTGCATGAGCTGCCATTTTAACAAATTTCTGTGTTGAAAATGGAATATATCAGCTAGTTATTTGATTATTTAAGCTGAAAGCATCATACTTGAGATGAGTATTTAGGAGCAGCAATACATAATACCACTTGGAAGAAAATAGATGTACGCATAAGATAAAAGTTTAAAGCTGAAAGTTTAATGCCCACTATAGGCTTGATTGCTGAGATAGTGAAAAATTTATGAGCAGGTGCAATAGCTTTGTCGAGCAGTCAATAATATATTGAATCGAATGGCAAGAAAGTAAAAACAAACTAATGGCTGTTGTTCAACTTCAAACAGAGGAAGAAAATTTTATTAGTAGAGAAGATTGTGCTATGACACATTGAAAGGAGATGAGAAATCTATCCATTGATGTATTTTTCAAGATGGTATATATGCCTCGATCTCGATAAAATCAAACAAACAACTTGAAGAGTGCTTCCATGCTTGACTAGAAGAAAACTGACATTTTCTTAAGGACGAATGAAGGTTCAAAAAGTAAACCATGATGCATCAAGTCAACTTTACCTCTGTTTGACTAACAAAACAAGTTCTCTCTGACTAACAAAATCCAATGAACAAATCGATCGATATGGTTGCTTCACTTTTTTTTACTTCCTAAGTGAATTACTACTAGTGGATTTTCTAGCAGTAGGATGGATGTTTGTTAACCAGATCAAATAGCACAAGACAAGAGCATGTATATATACTGGAGGAATCAGAAAAATCTGCGCCAGTCAATGTGTTCCCACATTAAAAAAGCAGGTATATTTTTTTGAAAACTCAAAAGACATATTTATGGTATTAATTTGACACTATTAATTTTGTGATAATAAACTGTATTGATGTAAATTTTATTTACATAAAATTATTCACGCATATTTCTATTTCAGAATATTCATGCAATTGAAAAATGATTCAATTTTTTGGGAAAATGATCATGCAATTCAAAATAATGTTTGCATATTTTAAGAAATGTTCTTGTAATTTAAAATTTTAATTTTTTATTCCAAAAAATGTTTGTGCAAATGAAAATGCTTCTCATAACTTAAAAAATGTTGACGTATTTTTAAAAGTGCTCATAATTGATTCAAAAATTATAATATGTGTCAAACAATGTTCACACATTTTTTTAAATGTTCATGTAACTGAGAAAACACAAAAAGTGGTTATGTATTTTATAATGATATACACATAATTCTAAAAACCGTGCACACATTTTAAAGAAATATTCATGTAAACTAATAATTTTTTCGTTGACGTTCAAAATAATGTATTTATGTAAAAAAATAAGAATAAAAAAAGGAAGAGGAAAAAAAGAAAAAGGAAACAATAAATAGCTAAAAGGGAAAAACAGACAATAGAAGAAGAAGAAGAAGAAGAAGAAGAAGAAGAAGAAGAAGAAGAAGAAGAAGAAGAAAAACACGGAGAAAACATAAAAATCCTAAAACAAGAATCTAGCTGAGTATCGGTCGCCCACAGGGTTTAGCGACAAGTGGCCATCTGATCGTTTTGCTTCATGCGATCCGGGCCGTCGGATCTCGCCCTAGGAGGAGGCCAGGCGGATCGACGGGTGGAGGCCAGGCGGATCGGCAAGAGGAGGCCCGCCGGTGGAGGCGCACCATCGCCACCGGCTAGCGCGTCGACGGGACGAGGCCAGGTAAGAGCATCTACAACCGTACTTTGCAAATCCGACCCCTCAAATGCTCGCAGACACTGATCGGTCATGCCTCAAATTAGACACTCTGCATCTGCCTCTCTCATATTTCTACCTCCAGATGCATACAAAGGATGCAAAAGAAATCTTAGGTAGTACATACTAGATACTACCCTAACTACTCTTCATCATTGAAGATGTCCACGACGAAGGTGTTGGGCGCCGGCTGGATGGGCGGGTAGGAGGGCTCCAACTCATCTTCTTCCCGCTCGACCTCATCCATGTAGGCGAGCATCTCTGCCTCCCCCGCGGCCTATTGTGCCTCCATCTCGTGCCGGCGACGGGGTGTGGCCTCCGTAGAAAAAGGTGGGACATAGCAAAATACGGAGACCAAGGACTCACCACCGGCGCCGGGTTCCCGTGGCTAGAGGGCACCTTCCCGAACTGCCACTCCTCCTTCATCCTGGCCTTCGAGATTTCGTTAACCCGGCCGGCGACCTGCTCCTGCGTGCACATACTGATCGCCATGACCATCACCATCTTCTTACTTGGTCACTCGCATTCACCTCAACTTCATTTTCTTGGTTATACTTGTAGAAAACAAGGCTTTCGTCCCAGCCGGATCGGAGCAATAGTCCCGGACACCAACTGGGACTACAGGGTTTGCGACCGGCTTCGAACGGTTCGAGCCCCTTTAGTCCCGGTTGGTATCTCCAACCGGGACTGATTTTTTTCTTCCAAATTTCAGTTTTTTCTCCCAGCCCTTTAGTCCCGGTTGGTGTCCAACCGGGACTAAAGGTCTATCTTTAGTCCCGGTTGGAAGCCTTTTACCACATTAAACTTGGAAAAATCATAACTAAATCATCCTAATTCAGAAAAATACAAATAATATATCAAAATTTGCAGAACATAAAGATTGATCCGAAGCAAGATGGCTAACGTAGGCAGATGATCTACCGGCGGTGAACCTGCCATAGGTTATAATGTACAACTATATATCCATGCATGAGCTGCCATTTTAACAAATTTCTGTGTTGAAAATGGAATATATCAGCTAGTTATTTGATTATTTAAGCTCAAAGCATCAGACTTGAGATGAGTATTTAGGAGCAGCAATACATAATACCACTTGGAAGAAAACAGATGTACACATAAGATAAAAGTTTAAAGCTGAAATTTTAATGCCCACTAAAGGCTTGATTGCTGAGATAGTGAAAAATTTATGAGCAGGTGCAGTAGCATTGTCGAGCAGTCAATAATATATTGAATCGAATGGCAAGAAAGTAACAACAAACTAATGGTTGTTGTTCAACTTCAAACAGAGGAAGAAAATTGTATTTAAGTAGAGAAGATTGTGCAATGGCACATTGAATGGAGATGAGAAACCTATCCATTGATGTATTTTTCAAGATGGTATATATACCTCGATCTAGATAAAGTCGAACAAACAACTTGATGAGTGTTTCCATGCTCCACTAGAAGAAAGCTGACATTTTTTTCTTTAGGACGAATGAAGGTTCAAAAAATAAACCATGATGCATCAAGTCAACTTTACCTCTGTTTGACTAACATAACAAGTTCTCTTTGACTAACAAAATCCAATGAACAAATCGATTGATATGGTTGCTTCACTTTTTTTTACTTCCTAAGTGAATTACTACTAGTGGATTTCTAGCACTAGGATGGATGTTTGTTAAAGAGAGCAAATAGCACAAGATAAGAGCAGGTATATATATATTGGCGGAATCAGAAAAATCAAGATGAGATGCCACCGTGCACACAGCAGGGGAAGGAAGGAACTTGAGATGGGGAAAGCACCTTGATCGGCCGGAACGGTGACGTTCGAGGCAGAAGCGGTTGTTCGGTAGGTATTCACTGGACTTTTACTCTATGCTTCACCACATGGGCCGAAAAAATGCTAAGCCGCGGGACATTTTTTTGGTTTTTTCTGGGCTGGCATTTTTTGGGGAGCCAGGACTATGTGCCACTTATCGCGAGCCCTAGCGTCAGCTAATCTGCGCCAATCAATGCATTCCCACATTAAAAAAGCAGGTATATTTTCTTGAAAACTCAAAAAACATATTTATGGTATTAATTTAACACTATTAATTTTGTGATAATAAACTGTATTAATGTAATGCTTATTTACATAAAATTATTCACGCATATTTCTATTACAGAATATTCATGTAATTGAAAAATGGTTCAATTTTTTGGGAAAATGACCGTGCAATTCAAAATAATGTTTACGTATTTTAAGAAATGTTCTTATAATTTACAAAGTTAATTTTTTATTCCAAAAAAATGTTTGTGTAAATAAAAATTCTTCTCATAACTTAAAAAATGTTTGCGTATTTTTAAAAGTGCTCATAATTGTTTCAAAAATTATAATATGTGTCAAACAATGTTCACACATTTTTTTAAAGGTTCATGTAACTGAGAAAACATAAAAAGTGGTTATGTATTTTAAAACGATATACACACAATTCTAAAAAACATGCACACATTTTAATGAAATATTCATGTAAACTTATTATTTTTCCATGTAGGTTCAAAACAATGTATTTATAAAAAAAATTAAGAATGAAAAAAGGAAGAGGAAAAAAAGAAAAAGGAAACAATAAATAGCTAAAAGGGAAAAACAGACAATAGAAGAAGAAGAAGAAGAACACGGAGAAAACATTAAAATCCTAAAACAAGAATCTAGCTGAGTACCAGTCGCCCCTAGGGTTTAGCGACTAGTGTCCATTGGATCGTTTTGCTTGATGCGATTCGGGCCGTCGGATCTCGCCCTAGGAGGAGGCCAGGCGGATCGACGGGAGGAGGCCAGGCGGATCGACAGGAGGAGGCCAGCCGGTGGACACTAGTAGAAAAAGGCCCATTTGTCCCGGTTCCAGAGGCCCATTTGTCCCGGTTCTGGAACCAGGACTAAAGGGTCCGGACTAAAGCCCATGACCTTTAGTCTCGGTTCGCTTACGAACCGGGACAGGTGGGGCTCCACGTGGACGCTGCGGCGAGCCCAGGCAGGAGGGCCTTTGGTCCCGGTTGGTAACACCAACCGGGACCAAAGAGCATCCACGCATCAGCAGCTCAGGAGCTGGGGTTATTTTGAAGGGGGGAGGACTTAATCCTTGTTAGCAGTAGCGTTTGCCTAGTTAAAATGCAGCTTATTGTCGCCATGTTTGTATAGGTTTAATATACAGTACTTTCATCATATGATTTTATGACCATGATTAGTTATTATATATAACAGTGGGAGAAATGAACATGGATTAGATTGAAGTGAAGGCAACATGTGGTGCATGTCAAAAGTTTGGATTAGTACTACTTTCGACATGCACCACATGTTGCCTTCACTTCAATCTAATCCATGTTCATTTCACCCACTGATATATAATAACTCATCATGTTCATATAACCACTTAGCATCATGCATCATCATAATAAAAAGTCCTACTCATCGTCATCATACAACTTCTACTCATTATCATAATAACAAGTCATACTCATCATCCTCATAGTCATCTAACCAACCCTACTTAATTGTTTTTACCACTGGTCTGCAAACGGTGAACTATGCAACAAAAATAGAAACTTGAGAGTTCAAAGGAGCATCTGTATTGAGAGAGGTACAGTAAAACAAAAACAGAAGTGGTTCCAAAACCAGCACCTCAAACCTTACAAAGTTTTGTATATGTGAAAAGATGATTGCTTTCTCAATACAAGCATGTCTTGCAATCAACATGGATTTGATAAACATTTTTGCATTCATACATTTTTCAGTTTCAACAGAGGTAACTTAGTGAGACACGGACACCGGGAACAAATTCTAACCACAGATCCAGCAGCCATATAATATTTGAGTCTGGACAAAAGATAATGCAATTTTCGAGCATATAACCCTTCTAGAGAAGGGGCAAAGACTACACAATATCTAGGCATTAACCTTGTCTGCCACGTGTAATTCATATAAATTTGCAGCATCCAGAAATCTTTGATGTGTCCTTGAAGAATATTAAAGAAGTTGAACTAGGCAAGAATCTTCCTTCCAAGTACTTCCAGAAGGAAAATTTCAATAGCAATATTGGAATAGTTCCGGTTTAATATATTTGAAACCTTCAAGCAATTTTTTTGCCAATATAACTGAAAGCTTACCAAGAAGAAAAATACCAAAAATCAGCTTAGGTTGTGCTAGTCAAATTTACAGCCCAATGATGATTATTTTTTAAGCAGCACAAAGAACAAAAAGGTACCACTTCCATGCAGCAAAGAATTTAAAATTACATGGCCAAAACATACATGGATTAAACTTCCTTCAAATAATGGTGATGCGGGCCTTCCTAATACAGTAATACTCACCATCTATAACCACATAAGCCAATTAGCACCATTGAGCGACCATTAGTAAGAAACTAAGAATGAAGGGAAATGAAAGTGGTTGAACATGAGGTGTTCTCCTCAAAATTCAAACTCTTAATAAAATAAATATTTACATGTTAATACAGGTAAATTTAAAATGTGTACTCTAAAGTAGTCCTATTTTCTGTCATGTTTTATGCATAATAAGGTTCATGATATTTAAATAGTAATACTGGTAAACTTTGCAACATCCAAATCCCTCCACCTTTAGCACTACTAGAAAAAGGGCTATAGATGGGATTGACATTAATGGCGCACCAGACAAGCGGTGCGCCATTAGTATATACTAATGGCGCACCACCTTCTGATACGCCATTAGAGTTGAAACTACTAATGGCGCACCAGGCCCAGGGTGCGCCATTAGTATCAATTTTTTTTGAACTAGTGTGCCTGTCCAAACATACTAACGGCGCATCCAGGCACAGTGCGCCATTACTAGTTGTAACTAGTAATGTCGCACCTGTCGGAAAGTGCGTCACTAATGTTGTTTTTTTATTATATTTTTTATTCATTTTTTTGCAAAATTACTAATGGCGCACTGTTCCACCGTGCACCATTACTAGTTTAAACTAGTAATGGCGCACTGTGGAACAGTGCGCCATTAGTATGTTTTTTTTGTTGCAAAACTACTAATGGCGCATCACCAGAAGGTGCGCCATTAGTAACCTGGATTACTAATGGCGCATTTAGAGTTGGTGCGCCATTAGTAAGTGGGCAGCAACAAGATATTTTGGACAGCCTCTCCTACCCACACTCACTTTCTCCTCACTTCATTCTCTCCACCTCCTCCTTGTCTCGGGTGCCTCCTCTTTTTCACCTCATTTCCACCATAGATTCATTCAAATTAAGTGGTTAAATTACCTTGTTTTGATAGGTAAGTAAGGGGGGAAGCTATATTTATGTTGTTCTCCCTACAACAATGTGCACATGCACTTTTTATGGCCTAGCTAGATCTATGTATGTTCGTGGTGTTGCATATGTTTGTGGTGTTGCATATGTGTTTGTGTTTGGAGGTGTACCGGTATTTGAAATGCGATAGTTGCCAATATTTTGCCGGAATGTTGATTCATTTCCGTTTCGGCGAGAATTTTGGCATTAAGCATTCTTTTTGGTCCTATTTTTAGGGAAAGTCATGCCAAAATTTTTCTTGGTTTTAAAATATCGCTTTGCTCTACCCCGCAGGCGACCATGGTCCGCACGATGACCGAAGGCATCGTGAATAGGTTTTTGAGGTCCACGAAGGCCGAGATGCTTCAAAAGCACGAGACGGAGATAAGATGTACGTGTCGAAGATGCAAGCTGAAGAGCCTTATTGCGGACCCGGATTCCGGGCAGGTGCGGGACCACCTGCTCTTGCGTGGTTTCATGGATGGCTATCGGTGGCAAGGTGATGAAGATGACTACGAAGTCGTCCATGGGGGCCGGGCAAGAAATGAGGAAGGGCAGCAAGACAACCACCGCGGCTCGGGCGGGCGAGAAGACGAAGAATCCCCAGGAGATGATCACGACGGTGATGTTGTACACAGTCATCATGTAGAAGATGCAGGACATGATGATGAGGAAGATGCCGGAGCAGACGACGGGCATGATCATGAAGATGATGATGCTGGCGGAGCAGACGACGCTGGACCCTCATATTCAAGAGCTGCTTCTCAAGCAGACGGATAACGCAAGAGCTGCCGCCCGAGAGAAAGCCAAGATGGATCAACTTGAGTTAGACGCGGTTACTCCATTGTATGAAGGATGCAGGCCCGAGGATACCCGCCTGAAAGTAACGCTCATGGCTCTGGAGATGAAGGTAAAACACAAAATGACTGACGCATGCTTCGACGAGAACATGTCATTCTGGCACGAACGTCTTCCCAAGGGGAACAAGTGCCCGACCAGTTTGGAGGAGGCGAAGAAAATCATGTGTCCTCTGGATTTACCGCACGTGAAATACCATGTGTGCATGAACAATTGCATCATTTATCGGGATGAGCACGTGGAGTCTACCATATGTCCGGTGTGCGGCGTCACTCGATACAAGAAGAGGAAGAAAGCTCCTCGAAAAGTGGTGTGGTACTTTCCGATCACTCCTCGTCTGCAGCGGTATTTCGCGGACCCTAAGGTAGCAAAGCTCCTGCGTTGGCACGCGGATAGGGAGGAGAAGAAGCGAGAAGATGACGCAAATGATCCGGAGATAGATAAAAAAGACAAGATGCTGAGTCACCCTAAGGATGTGAGCCAGTGGCAAGCGTTGAACTTCGAAGACCCAGAATTTGGGAAGGATCCAAGGAACATCGTGCTAGGCGCGAGCACCGATGGAGTCAATCCGTTTGGCAGCCAGAGAAGCACACATAGCACCTGGCCTATGTTTGTGTGGATGTACAACCTTCCCCCTGGTTGTGCATGAAGAGGAAGTACATTCACATGAGTATGCTAATTGAAGGGCCGAAACAACCAGGGAACGACATCAATCTGTATCTGGGGCTGCTGAAGGAGGAGCTAGACACGCTGTGGAAAACGCCAGCCAATACGTGGGACGCCGCAGAGAAAGAATATTTCCCTATGAGAGCCGCACTGCTCACGACGGTGCACGACTATCTCGGTTACGGATATCTCGCGGGGCAGGTAGTCCACGGATTTTCTGGATGCGTCAGGTGCATGGATGACACAACGTATCGCCAGCTAGATAGAGATCCCGGGTCTTCAAAAACCGTGTTCATGGGACATCGAAGGTGGCTTCGCGACAATGACCCGTGGAGGAAACGCAAGGATCTGTTCGATGGTGAAACCGAACCCCGAAAACGCCCGCGTACGAGGAGCGGCGAGGAAATAGACGAGCTGTTGAAAAATTGGAAAGATTGCCCACTGCCGGGAAAGAAGCAAAAGGCGCCAGAGCCGGGGAAGAAGCGAAAGGCGCCAGAGCCGCTGCTGAAGGTATGGAAAACGAGGTCTGTTTTCTGGGACTTGCCGTACTGGTAGATCCACCGTGTGCCTCACAGCCTTGATGTCACGCATATCACGAAGAACGTGTGCGAGAGTCTGCTTGGTACCCTGCTCAACATGCCAGAGAGGACCAAAGATGGGCCGAAAGCAAGGGCAGACTTGAAATCAATGGGCATCAGGCAGGAGCTTCACGCCGATGATGATGATGATGATGATGATGATGATGATGATGATGATGATGATGATGAGGTGAAGCAGGACACAGAAAGTCGTCGCAAACTCAAAAAGGCCAAGAAGACCGGAAATGACTACCCTCCCGCGTGCTTCACTCTAAGTCAGGAGGAGATCGAGCAGTTTTTCACCTGCCTCCTAGGAGTAAAACTTCCTTACGGTTACACGGGGAAGATAAGCAGATACCAAGACCCAGCGAAGCAGAAGTTCAGCGGGATGAAGTCTCACGACTGTCACGTGCTGATGACGCAGATACTTCCAATTGCAATCCGTGAAACGCTATTTGGCCTATGCAACTTTTTCGACGTCATCTCTCGGAAGTCGATTGGCGTGAGGCAACTTAGAAGGCTACAGGAAGAGATCGTGGTGATACTATGCGTGCTTGAGATGTACTTCCCGCCCGCATTCTTCGACATTATGGTGCATCTGCTGGTCCATATGGTGGAGGATATCATCCAACTCGGGCCGACGTTCCTGCACAGCATGATGCCGTTCGAAAGGATGAATGGTGTCATCAAAGGATACGTTCGCAACATGTCACGTCCAGAGGGAAGCATAGCCAGGGGCTTTCTGACCGAAGAGTGCATCTCCTACTACACGAATTATCTAGGCATCGAGAACCCCGTTGGTCTGCCCGTCAACAGGCACCTCGGCAGGCTCGCTGGATGGGGTCACCGTGAGGGTCGCCGCGAAATGCATGTCGACTTCGAGGGTCGACTCGCCGACTTTGAAAGAGCAAACCTAGTCGCGCTACAACACATAGACGTGGTCGATCCTTGGGTGGTAGAGCACAAAACCTTTATTAAGAAGACGTACAATGAACGAGGCCAATAGAGGACGGACGGAGATATACTCAAAGAGCACAACTGATGTTTCATGCGTTGGTTCAAGCAGAAGCTTCTGTCGTACCCTTTACATGAGGATTCTTCCGCGGAAGAACAACTCATATTCGCCTTGTCACAGGGCGCCGAGCACAACCTGATGACCTATGAGGCGTACGATATCAACGGCTACACATTCTACACCGAGGACAAGGACATGAAGAGCGATGGTTATCAGAACTCCGAGGTAACGATGGAATCCTACACCGGTAACGACAAGGACAGATACTACGGAAGGATCGAGGAGATCTGGGAGCTGAGCTACGCTGGAGAGAAGGTCCTGATGTTCCGTGTCAGATGGGCCAAGAACGTCATAAAAGAAGACCGGTATTTCACCACCATGGTTATACCCGAAGCCAAATCCAAGACCGCGGGCGTAAACGTCACCGCGAAAAATGAGCCATGGGTACTGGCTTCCCAAGTGGACCAATGCTTCTTCATTACCGACCCGCCAAAGCCCAGTCGTGTTGTCATGAGGAGAGGCAAAAGGAAGATCATCGGAATGGATGGAGTAGCCAATGAGCAAGACTTCGACAAGTACGGCGACCCGAGGATCGAACATGACGACGATGATGAAGTAGCAGCATAGACCACAAGAAGAAGCAGGACCACCCTACCTAAAGGACGTCTATTCCACAGAAGAACTCCATTTGCGAAAAAGAAGGGCAAGAAGATTGTGAACAGATAGCTAGCTAAGATCGATTGTATTTAAATAGTAGCCTTCATTTCTCGATTGTATTTCATGGGCACTTTTTGAACTATCATGAATATTTTTAAATTTCATGGACACTCGATCTCGATCCCCCATCATCTCGATCGCTAGCCCACCTCGCTAGATCCGGTCCCCCTCACCGCCGAGCACCCCCCGGTCCATCGGCCACCGCCGCTGACCCCCCGCACCCTCGATTCCCCTACTCAACCGCCGCCGCCGACCCCCCGCACCCCTCCCCTACTCAACCGCCGCTGCCGACCCCGCGCACCCTCCCCCGCTCCACCGGCATTACTATTTGATGATATTTTTTAAAAAATTATTACTGTCTTATAAAAAAATATTACTGTTATGATTTAAACAAGTTTGATCATATTAAAACACAAATAAGTATCAAACAGCATTTTAAATGCATAAAAAAATTGTGGAGCCTGGGAATCGAACCCAGGACCTCCTGGTGTGAGAACTGGCTACTGACCAATTGAGCTAGTAAAGGGGACTTGGTGTGGATCAGGTCAGGTGGAAGATAACCTGTTGGCTCCAGCAGAAATAAAAAAATATACTAATGGCGCACCACGGTGAGGTGCGCCATTAGTATGGATGTACTTATGGCGCACCGAGGGGTGGTGCGCCATTAGTATTGTGCCGCCCCCATCCATACTTCCTCCCCGGCCCAAACCTATCCCCTCTCTCTCCCTCGCCCTCGCCCTCGATCCCCTTCCCCTCTCCTCTCCCGACGCCGCTGCCCCGCCGCCTCGACGCCGCCCCGACGCTGCCTCGATGCCTCGAGGCCGCCTCGACGCCCCGACGCCGCCTCGACGCCTCGACGCCGCCCCGACGCCGCCTCGACGCCTCGACGCCTCGACGCCGCTGCCCCGCCGCCTCGACGCCGCCCCGACGCCGCTGCCCCGCCGCCTCGACGCCGCCTCTCCTCCACAACGGCCGCGACATCAGCCTGATTTGACCAGATCTCATCCACGCACCACCGCCGTTCATCAGCCCAAGTAAGTTCTCCTCCTTCTTCTTCTTTTAGATCCATTAGGGTTCCTGCGAGTTCATCAGAGCTTGTCCTCTTCCTTCCCTACAGTTGCGATTTTTAGCTTGAACTTGATACTCCTCTATGCAATGGTATTCATAGCAATTGGGTTCCTTCTATTTGTTTGTAATTCATCATGTGCGGAGTACTAATTGGGACAGTATACATGTTCTTCATCTACCTAGTATTGTTCTGTTCGTGCCTTCATGTACTAGGTTATTAATCATCAAATAATTTTGTAGTTGGATTATTTCAACCGTTTGAGCACCCATAGATATCGAGGAAGCCAATCGTGCTTATTACGTAGTTTCAATCACCAGTGCTTCGAATTAAAATGAGAATTACTGACAAAACAATCTTTCATTGCTTCCTGTATATCGAGCTTCCACAAACATGGGTCCATAATTATTGTGTCGATGCTGTGTGCATTATTCTATTTTGACATTCATTTAGAAGCATGGAAGATTTAGAAGGCATATGTATGATGACTGCTTTACCAATGTACTGAAAGGTTGGAGTCCAGCATCTTTGAAGAGCAGAGTTTTGCTATTTGCATGATCTTACTTATGTAAACGTGGAGATAGATAACCTTGGACACAAGCTTGGAGTTTCCTCCACTTAAATATGCATGCATAATTTGTGAGTTCTAGGACCTTACTCTTTATCTGAATTTTAATTGGTGATGTCAGTAGTTGAAGCCAAGCTTCAGCTTACTCAAATGGTAGGGAGGTCATAGTGTTCCTTTACAAGCATAGTAGAGCATAGTATGGATTCTAATGTTCAACTCTGACTGCAAACGGTCTTTTACTGCACTTGACTGAAGAAGTAGGTGTCTGCTATATCCTGCACTTGAGGTGAGTTGTGTTCTCAGGTTTACATTGCAATGGGCACTCTTCTTGTAAACACAAATTCAGATTTATATACTATATGCTGGCATGACTGTTTTTATTAGGCAAGACAGTGCAGTAGTTGATGTATCTTGGGTTGATTATAAAGTTGCTTGGGTTTAATATTACCTAGCATGATGATGTATCAATGTAGCATTAGCATATGATCCAAGTGCTAGTACTGCTAGTAAATAGCTAATACAGTTAATGAAGAAGAAAAAAAACTGCTAGTACAGTTAATGAAGAAGAAAAAAAAACTGCTACTACTGCTAGTAAATAGCATCAGACTGAATGTCTTTTATATATGGCCAATACAGTCTGATGGCCAATACAGTTATTGAAGAAGAAAAAAAACTGCTAGTACTGCTAGTAAATAGCATCAGACTGAATGTCTTTTATATATGGTACTGCTAGTAAATAGCTTCTTCTATATACTAATTTGCATCAAAGTGTAGAACAAAGCATCAGACTGAATAACTAACAGTGGGTAATTAACCTAACTATTCATTTTTCCTTAGGTTAATATTAAAATGTCCAGTGTATATATATTTGAAAATGATTGCTGCTAGATGTTAATTTGCTGGTACTAGCTAGAATTTGGCACTGAAAAGCAAAAGCAAAAGCTAATTAACTGCTGGGTAATAGCACTGGTACTAGGTAGCTAAAATATGCGTTCTGAAACACTGAGAGCCGAAACACTTACTACATACATATGCTCAAGAAACACTTACTAACCAGAAAAGGTTTTGACTTGAAATGTTAATAGCACAGAGAGCACCACAAGTTAATAGCATTTTCTCACATTCTTCTTGTATCTGATCCAGTATTGCTGGTCGTGGTTTGTCCAAAATGTTGAATGATACTGCTTGGAGATGCATATATTGTTTCACCTCTTCACATGCCAATGTATTTTCCATGTTGTGATGGAGGCCTTTTTTGCCTTGTCCACCCGAGAGGCCCTTGAGTTTGCTGGAATGTCGATTAACTTCCGTTCCGGCAGATTCGGGTACTCCATATGTCCTATTTTTAGCAGAGGTCATGCTGAAATTTTCCGTGAATTTTAGCATGACTTTCCTAAAAATAGGACATATGGGGTACTTGTGACTAATGCATGGGTGTCGACAAACCATTAATTATACAACCTTGGCTTTTAGGGTGCCTCGTTGTCGATAAAAACCGAAATGATGAAAGCTTAGGCTTCTAGGGTGCCTCGGCGTCGAAAAACCCTCAATGATAAAAGCTTAGCTTTTAGGATGCCTCGGTGTCGACAAACCCTAAATGATGAGACCATGATCTTGTTCCTTGACAATAACCAACTTTTTGACCAAACTTTGTTCCCATTTAGAGAGAAACATGGCCAACAACGATGAGGCCGGGGGTTCGGGCGGCAAGGCATTCTGGGAGCTGTCCCAGGAGATGGAGGAACAACCTCACTTGTATGAGGACGCCGCATTCCCCACCGATACTGAGACCACTGATGGTACCGCCGAGGATGACCCCACTGATGCCACCACTGATGGTGCCGCCGAGGATGCCACCACTGATGATGGCGGCGCACGCACAGATGGCAGCCAACCGAAGAGGCAACGGAAGGACCGGCGCCCGACCGTGCTCCGCACCCTCAAGGAGGAAGTTACTGAAGTGGACTCCGACGGGAATCCAACGGCACCCGAACGAATAGTCAAGGGGTACTCGCTTCAGCTCGGGTGCATTCTCCGGAGCACCGTCTCGATCAACACTGAGAACCTGAGGCATCCTGACCGAGGGAATTTGCGCAACCTCCTCTTCACGAAGCTGCACGAACGATACAAGTTCCCCGCTGAATTTGAAAACACAAGCCTCAAAGGGAATAAAGTGAATAGTGCTGCCCTCACGAAGATGAGCAAGGCCCTGTCTACTTGGAAAAGCAATGTGAAGAGAATGATCGAGAAAGGTGAGAGTTATGAGAAGATCAAGGAGAAAAATCCTTCGATCACCGAAGAGGACTACAACGATTTCAAGATCAATTGCTCGAGCACCGCAAACTCCGAATCAAGTAAGTGGGGGAAAGAAATGCGGGAGCTGAACTTAGGGGAACACACACTCGGTCCCGGCGGTTACAGAGTGGCGGAGCCTATATGGGACAAGGAGGAGGCGGACCGTGCCGAGCAAGGCCTACCGCCCCTCTTCGATAAATACGGTGACAAGCAGACCAGGAACTTTGTCAGGGCCCGGTACAAGAAGGACCCGAAAACAAAGGAGCTTACCACGGATTCGAAGACCAGGGCGCTTGAGCTTGTTCTGGTAAGGAATACACCCCCGCGTAATTAGCTCCATATGGTTGCATTCTAATTAATGAAGCCAAATTTCTAAATGGTTCACATTCCTTCCGCAGGCGACTGAAAGCAGTAGCGCGGGGTCGACTAAGAGCAACCCTTGGGACACCACTCTAAATAGGGCGTTGAATGTAATGAAGAACAAGGATAAGCTCAGTAAGCCGACGTCAGCTGGTCGTGTGGCCGACAAAGGCTTGTCGACAAAATGGTCGTCATACTATAACACTGGTGGGCGAAAGGAGAAAAAGACCAGCTCGGAAAGCCAGGTGCGCGAGGTTCAAGAACTCAGGGCACAGGTGGCGCGGATTCCGGAGATTGTCCAAGAGCAAGTGCAACAACAACTCGGAGCGACGATGACCGCCATTGTGCCTACCTTGATCCAGGGGATTAGTGCGTGGATTGCGGGCGGCCAACAGGGGCTGCCCCCGATTCCTAGCTTGACGGCCAGCAACTCGCAGAACGCGATGGCGGGGCCATTCGTGTCTCCGGCGGAGGCGGCATTGGTGTCTCCGACGCCGGCACGGGAGGTTAATGCACCCGGGTGTACGCCGGCCGGCACCTCTGCAGCAAGCGGCCCCTCCGTCAACTGCACGCCCGCCGTTGGCTGTGCCTCGACATTAGCCGAGCTCGACGCCATCATCACGGTAACTAATTAAGCCTCTCTCGGCTGAGGACTTCATCTCCTTGCCTTTGACTGGGCATCCCTGACGCCCTACATGTTTTTGCAGGGCGCCGTCGACGTTCCGTGCACTCTCCTGCACTTCGTGAACAACGAGTTAGTCGATGTCGCCAAGGGAAAAATCGTTCAACCGGGCAACCCCTTGTTCCACGGTACCCAGATGCCACCCAACTTGTTTAGGGTTCAACTGGTTCGGGTGCTGCCAGGCTGCGACGAGTTGTTACCTCCGATTCGACCCGTCGGGGCCGACGATGATGACGTGATGACCCTCAGCGCCTGCCTGAGCTGGCCCCTGCTTTGGCCGAAGAGCCAGATTCGTTTGGGGGCGGGGGACACCACCCCAAAGACAACACCGCTAGTCGTGCCGGCGCCAAGTCGGCCCCATGGCAAGACCGCCGCAACGGTGCCGGACATCCCTATGCCACTGGATCCAAACATGCATATGGCACAAGATCAGAACAACGACGACGACGATACATTTGCCAACGTCGATCAGTACTTTGCCGATCATGAGTACGGTGGCGACTTCATGGGGCCTCCTGCTCAAGAACCCAACCCAACAAAAGACGTGCGCGATCTAGCTGGTACCGCGGAGAAGCCAAGTTGCAACAGGCGTCGTCTGCCATTCAGCTCTCAGGAGATGCCTCCAGCTGCCGACTTCACCGAGCCTTAGATAGGCGAGGTGCGAAATATTATCAGCCCCAACACACTCAAGAAGGCGGTCTGTGAGCAGAACTCGGTCCCATTACAGGAGAAGAAGAAGGCACGCAAAAGAAAGACTAAGAAGGGTGCGGGCCAGCCGACACCGAGTACGATCCGTGCTCAGGACGGGCCACCTTCACCTGAGGATATCTCGAGGAGGGTGCATGTGGCGGGTAGGCCGATGCTACTGAGAAACATGCTCGATGCTGCAACCGGTGCTATGCGGAGTCTACATGACAGTGTTCTTTCTTTGGAGAAGCGGCGTCTCAGAGAGAATGATGTGGCATACCCGGTTTTCGCGGCCAAGGTGCCAGAGGGCAAGGGCTTTGTGGATAACTCCATCGGGGGTACGATCGTCCTGCGGTTTGATGACATCCACGCTATGTTGAACCTTCATCCGCTGCACTACACCTTCGTTCGGCTATTTTCGCTGAGTATGGAGATGCGGATCATTTGCGACAAGACCCCGGACATCGTGATAGTCGACCCCTTCTACATGCGTGCCAAGATCTTGGGCAGCGCTGGGGACCGGCAAGTCGCGACTTCTTACCTCGAAGGCGTCATTCTGGCAAACCAAGATAAGGATAACTTCCTCGTGCCTTACTTTCCCGAGTAAGTCCTCCCCTCAACTGCCCCGTAACATATGAATTCCTAGATTTCGATCGTTTTTCTTTTAACATTCCATGTTTTCTGCAGTGACACACATTGCACGCTCATCCTCCTAAGCCCAAAATATTCCATGGCCACGTATTTCGACCCGGACCTTCAGTCGAACGTAGACTACACAAATGTCAAGAAGGTTCTTGATGATGTTCTCCCCGGCTTCGCCAAATCTGGAGGCACCTTCACCAGGCCTATTCGTAAGTACGGCAAGCACGTGTTCTCCCACAATACGATGTTCTGCTGCGTCAAGCAGCCGCCTGGCGGTCAGAAGGGTGCCTACTACGCCATCCATCACATGCGGGCGATCGTACGGGACCATCATCAACTTCTGCTACCGAGTAAACTCAAAGATTGGGCCGCGAGCGTGTCGACAATCCAGGACGCAGACATCAGACAAGAATTCTTTCGCATCCAGTCGGATTTGGCAGAAATCATCCATCAAGATGTCCTTCGTACCTCGGGGCAGTTCTACCTCAGAAATCAACCGTCCAACAGTGACATCGACACAATGCTACAAATGCAGGCTGACAACGACCGTTATTTCATGACTCCCACGATAGACGGCGGCTTCATCCACGCTCCGGTCCCTTGAGTCGAGTCGAAAGCAGTGATGCT
The DNA here is from genome assembly GCA_032464435.1 of Aegilops umbellulata. Classification (NCBI taxonomy): domain Eukaryota; kingdom Viridiplantae; phylum Streptophyta; class Magnoliopsida; order Poales; family Poaceae; genus Aegilops; species Aegilops umbellulata. Next base: position 448,967,369 of record CP136058.1, on the reverse strand, counting down.
GTGTCTAGTTCTGAAACATCGATTGGCTCATGTTGTAATTAAACTTTAATGAACTTGTAGTACGTATCTTTGGTTTCGAGAGTCGTTCAACTTAGATGTAATCGATGCTATTAATGTCTTGCTTTTCTCTTTCGATCGTTCTGTTGCATACTTAGATATTGCTTATGTATTGTCTGTGAATTGGTACTAACGTTTCGTTTGGCTAGTGCATAGCGATGCCGTCGTATGTCGTGTACAAGGGTAAGGTTTCCGGAGTCTACGACGACTGGGAGGAGTGTCGGAGACAGGTTCACTGATTCAGCGGTAACAGTTACAAAGGGTACACCACTAGGGCCGAGGCCGAATCTAGATACGCCCGCTATCTAGCGGGAGAGGGGAGGGAGCGCTGGAGGAACCGGATGAAGACGAGTTTCATCGTGATGACCGCAGCTCTCTTCTATGTGATGGTAGTTTAGATGATCGATATCGACTTGTAATGTGAAGACAAACTCGCTACTCGCGGTCTCGAGACTTGTAATATAATGTTCTATCTTTTTTCGGTCTTTTCAATTCGGAGACTAATATGATGAATTGTATTCGGAGACTAATATGATGAATTGTATTCAGACACTAATCTTCTATTGTATTCGATGAATCTGTTGTTGATGTGTGCTGTCTATATTTTGTCCAATTATACATTTTGTAACCTGTGCAAAAAACAGAAAATAAAAAAAAAACCTAATATTCATACTAATGGCGCATCACATCACAGTGCGTCATTAGTATGCCAAAGGATACTAATGACGCATCATTAAACAGTGCGCCATTAGTATGCCGAAGTTACTAATGGCGCATCTTGTTGTTGTGCGCTATTAGTATGCCAAAGCACCTGGGTATACATGGCCCCCTGGGAGGCATACTAATGGCGCACTTTTGTATATATTAATGGCGCATCTGAGGTGCGCCATTAGTATACAAGATACTAATGGCGCACCAGTGGTGCGCCATTAGTAAAATATACTAATGGCGTGACACTAATGGCGCACCACTAATGCGCCATTAATGGCCAAATTAGGTGCGCCATTAGTAGGCCTTTTCCTAGTAGTGTAGGCTTCATTTACTACAGAGAGAGTTAAGAGGAGGCTCAGTTTCAGACACAACATCCGTATGAAAGTAGGCAGGAGCCTTAGTGAATAATAGATATGTTTGAAATAAATAGAACAAGGTAGCTTGCTTTACTTCCCACAAGTTTTAAGAGTACAAATGTGAAATTCAACCGTTAGAAATTAGAGCTCTCCATTCCTCATGCCATGCATCATCATATCACACGCTCTCGCAATCAACCGAGGTAGCAAATAAATAGCAAGAATTAGCTCTCATGTATAAGGGAGAAGATAGACACTGTAGGTTCATAGCTGTTCTGTATGGCACAACCTTGAAATCCAGAGAAGGAAAATATGGCATATAGACAACACATCTTCTCTGTTTATCCACTTCGCAACAACGATAATTATCATGTTTAACTTCCTTTTCCGTGATTTTATCATACAACCATAATTAGTTATATATGCAAGAGAAAAAATATATGTAATGTGTAGAAAGAAGCAAAACCACCTTGCATTGAGTCTATCTAATTATGAGAGTTAGAATAGGTGATCACACGGTAGTTTACACGGTACATCACAAGAGCTGCTGGCATCATATATCATCGGGTACTTATCAGAGTTAAAATAGGTGATCTGTGACGTCCATCACAGGTAATACAAAAGTACTGTAGGAGGATATATTGGAATTTTACCTTCATCGCCACTGATGCATAGCAGATCGCTCCTTGTCGATCCTTTTATAATGTGGTTGCTGCAAGTGCCCTAGGAAGAGTGAAACCGTATTAATATTTGTTTTCATGCTTGTTTAGGAATAATTTATCTGTACTCAATCGTCCAAAATAATAATTGTCCGCAATAAATTTGAAGAACATATATGGACTGTTATTCTGTGTTTGAAATAACAAATTCTATATGGCATAAAAGATCAGACTCAACTAATATCGTGTCATAATCGAAAGTACACATGTATACTGCAATAAGCTTCTCTATGAGACTGGGGTAAAGCAATAAACTGATTTTCATTATCTATTTTTTCAGGAATATATGGTAATCAGTATAGCAGTTATAACCACATCTGTATTTCTGAACATGAACAAAAACATACACGTGTATTCATTTTCTTATATGCAGCGACAACAACAGTGTGGAAGCAAAGGCATCCTGGATAAGAGAAAGCGGAAGGGAACCAGGAAGGGTAGGGGAGGGGTGAGAGGAGACTGGAGAGTGCATGCTGCGAGGACAAAGAAAACCTACAGACTCGACTGGATGGAAGCCGAGGGTGCTCTGAACGCCCATGTATTGTGCCTAGTTCTCATGACATGTTCGTAGAAGTGCCACAGATCTTGGAAGAGAGCGAGAGAGAAAGGAATGGATGGGAGCTGATAACTTACCGAACACGGCCGAAGATTGATCCTGAGAAACGTCCGCAGGACTCGTTCCTCGATCGATTCGAGGTCGCTGTGGCTGGGAGCAGCGGATCAAGGCGTGGCACCATGGAAAGGGGAAAACTGAGCACTCTCACTTTGTATCCTTGCCTGTTGCACTTCTCCTATAAATGGGCAGAGCCCAGCTAAAGTTTTGTGGGTATGGTAAGAATAGTTTCGATAGTTTTGACATTGACAAAGCTTACTGAATTTTGACTTCAGTAGTTACTGGTTTTCATTGACAAATCAGACTTGACAGTAGTAAAGATCCAACTTTCAGAGAGCATATTTACCAAAATTTTCAGACTGGACTGTACTACTACTTCATCAGAGTCAATTAAAACCCTAGAAGACAAATATATATTCAAATTCACTCCACCTTGAGGCATGGGCTCCAGCAGCAGCCATTGTACTTCTACAATAAATCAAATTATCTCCTACAAATTTCAACGAAGGCGCATGGGACCTGGAAACATAAAAAAGGACTGGCACTGGCTAGTCAAAGATCAGCAAGTACACATGGATCCATATATCAAACCAATCCAATTCGTCGTTGCCAGTTCACTACCATCGATTGACTAATTTAAGATCAACCAGGAAGCAGCTTATTGCATCAGCCAATTGAATACATAGATCATCTATGACAAGGACATGTGGTGCCTTTTTTCTGTTTGGCTGTGACCAATATCAAATTGTCCACTCGACAACGACACAATATCAAACAATGGTCCCATGTTCGAACTACAACCCTGAAAGCAACTTCTCTGTACCCTAAGCTGTCTGAACCTACACCTATCCTTTCGTTATCAGCATTGTGCTGTTGTTGCCTGGAAAACTTAATGATGCAGGAGTGTACAGAACAATACCAGGCAGCATCACTACCTGATTTATTAGCCATCCCGCTCCAAAGTGATGCACGTCAATTCATGAAAGATGTGATTTATGCTACCTAACTCCCTTGACTGCTCGTAAGTGCTAACTCATACTATGTTCTACAGCTGCAAAGCTTTCCCCATCAATGAAAATAATAAACAGGCCTCTTGATTTCTAATAAAAAAGGGCAACTGAGGTAGAACGTAGAACCAATGTTCCATGTACTCCTAGGTAGTAGATTTCTAATGGGGAAGGTGAGGGCGATGAGCAACTGGAGGAGGGAGCCACGCTTGCACGAGTACTAGTGACATGTAATGTGGTCTCTTCAACTATGTAGTAAGTCTGTAACTTGAGTTTGCTTGAATCAAAAAGTGATTTAATGAATCAAACAGAGGAAACTGAATATCCAAACCAGTTTCAGTCAATCAGTGGATGTACATGTAGATTTGGGGGTAGAGAGGGGCAGGCGGGCATTTCACCACGTGCTGGAGAGGAGGCAGGGGATGGCCGTCCATGCTCCTCTGGCCGCTCTCCATGGCTGCGGCCCACTCCCGGGAGAGAAGAAGCATACGCGGGGCAGGTGCATGGTGGTGGACAAGCAGCCCGAGGTGGACCGGCCGCTGATGCGCCGTCGTGGTCGCCGGGAGGAAGGAGCGGGCGAGCTGCGAGGGAGAGTGGGCCTGGAGGACAGGGAGGAGGCTCGGGGGAGCGGCGCGGCACGGCGTCGTGGAGCGGAGCAACGTGGCGGCGCGCGACCCAAAGCAGCATGGCCGGTGGTGGGGCAGGGAAGTGGGCATGGGTTAGGGTTAGGAGGGGGAGAGAGAGATGAAGCAGGAGGAAGAGGAGAGGAAGCAGCGCGAGCGCGGGCGGAGCAGACGGGCGTGGCATGGGTCGCCGGCCGGACGAAGGAGATGATGGCGGCGTGTACAGGGAGGCGGGGTTTGGAGGGAGAGGGAGGCGAGGCGGGAGGAACAGGAGGTGGTGGGCGGCACGAGTGCGAGCGATGGCTAGGTCTTCTCTCCATGGGAGCCACCCCTTTTTTATACGTCTCTGTCTGAAATGACGAAAATGCCCTCGAGTAGGCACCGAAATTGCACGCGTTTGCTATCTTTACCTACTACTAGTAGTAAACATGCCCGTGCGTTGCACCGGGAGAAAAAACATGATGTGCTTTGCTGGGAAGCAAACGCCAATTATCATTAATTAGGTTGGCCAGGTAGAGGATAAGTTTGATGATGACAGAAATGATGGATCAATTAACAATAGGATTCTTTGGGGCGCTAGTTCGAAACTTGTGACATGAATCCTAATCAACTAATCGGGTGAACAACCTTATCTTTAGACTAACATATTGATAACAAAACTATTCTACATGTAGTGCTTATTTTGAGTTACAGACATCAGACAATAAAAATATGGTATACTTCATCCGACGACCATGCATGCATGCTTCTGTCGCTGACCGTGAAATCCTTGTTGTATAGATGTTCTAACTTTCTGTTCTATTACGATATATGTATGATTCTTTATTGTAATTGCATCCTTGCTTAGTCTGTTGCGCCTAAGTTCACAATTAGATGCAATTTGCTTTGTTCTCCTTTTAGATGATTATCTTTATATAAAGTTAACGCTGTCATACTCTTTTGCGCCTCAGCGGGAGTAAATAGAATTATTAATGTCTTTAAATCATGGTGGTAGGATATAACAACTTCTGTAATTACCTTTGTTCAAGAAAGTAAGCTAGTTCATTAAAGTAGGTTATTTTTGTTTACTATATTCTTTTGTTTAGATAATATTTTTGTATTGTGGTATACATATACATAGTTTCAAATAAGTATAACTGAGTTAATTAATGACGGCTCATGTGTCGCTAGTGTCCTGTTTTTCATGGATACAAAAGCAGAAAAATGTTACGACATTGCAGATCAGGTTAGCTATTGTACTACTATACAATAAAAGTTTCTTCACACATAACAATAGCTTTATTGAGATCAACTAAAGACTCTATTGTCATGACACGTAAATGTGTGTGTTTTGGCATTGATGGTTTTTTATGCACACATATGAACCGTGATCAGTCCGTCTATGTATGGTGTTTGTTTCCTTTTCAGTTTTGTCAGTATGAGTTCGCGAGGACATAAACAGAGTAAAAAATATTAGAAGTGTCGGTGAGAGTTCATGTCGCTCTGAGCCAACATGAACGCGACACCGGTGCTCTGGAGCGGTGTTGAACGTTTCGGACGGGAAGGAACGTGGATGAGGGAGTGGATTTTGGTTGGGCCAAGGCAGTCATAATCGTGCCCGACAGCGATCCGGACGCCCGCAAAGTCCTTGCGCCGAGTTTGTTTCCGTTTTCTCATAAAAAGTAGGTTCAGACCGGTTGGCGAACCGATGCAGGCTCATGTTGGATGGCAAAACATGTCGGGACCGGCGGTCAGATGGTTGCGGGCGCTTTGGGGGTCGGCGTTGAAAATGCCCTTACACACTCTTCAAGAGTTTAATAATTCATTTAAAGTATTTTATAAAATTATCAAAAGATTTGAATTCTTATGATTTTGATATATATTTTTATTATCGAGGTTGTACGATTTGGAAGATTATATTTCATTTCCAATGTCTTTTTTGCACAAAAAATATTATATTTTCTCATTATGAGTCCATATACTCCGTGTACAACCGGCTCTTAAAAACAAAACAATGCTCGGGCTGAGCGGCCGGCATATATAATTCCCCATAGGCACGTGTACTTCCACCGCCGTAGAGCTTGGCAGCTTGCTTATCCACTCGTGTCTCCACCGAGAAGCACATCTGCAATTCTGCTCTGCCCAGACCGAGCATGTAGCTTCTCTTCCGAGAGATCCACATCCCGACCTCCCGCTGCTCTGGGACACGCCGCCGCTGCCGCTTACACCTACCGCCGCCATGATCCCCCCTCCCAAACTCCACCCGGCCATGGCGCGGGCAGATGGGAACCCCCCCCCCCCCACTCCACCGGCCATTGCGCGAGCTACACACCCGCGCCACCGGGGAGTCTCCCATGACGAAGATGACCGACTCCTCTACAGAGGAGTTGGCTCCGGCCAGCTAGAGGCCGCCGTCGCTCCAGCACCGACGACCACTCACTCTCGTAGAGGCCGGCCCCGTCGCCTTTTTACTGCGTCCTCGCCTTGTCCTGTGCTCGTTCGCCATGGATCTTGCTTCGGTGTTCCTCTTTCGGCCTCTGCTCTCTCTGTTTGCTGATTTGCAGCCACCAGCAGACCAATTTTGGTGTCTTATTTTCCTCTTTTACTCGCTGCAAGCTTGCGCCGCCGTGGTCCGTCGCTTCGACGCCGAAGAACTCCTCGCTCCGGCCGATTCTCCATGTTTTCCTCCTTCATCTCCACGCATGCCTCCCGCCTCGCTGCCGCCGCCTGATGCGGGTGCCCGAGCGCAGCGCCGCCCCGGCAAGTCAGAAACTTCGACCGTCCATGCAGATCGAGCAGGGGGAGGCCGGCGGACGGGCAGAACAATGCGGGAGGCTTGGTGGTGGCTGGATCCGGGGCGCGGCGGAGCAGAAGATGCGGATCCGGGTAGTGGCGACCGGATCCCGTCGGAGTCGTGGCCGGAGGCGGGCGGCGCGGCTGCCGGCGAAGCTCGGGGCGGCCATGGCGGCGCTGCAATGAGAGGGGGACAGAGATGGTGAGAGGGAGGGAGGAAGGAGAGGGAGGAGGAGAAGGCAGAGGCGATGACGTGACCTGGTCGCGACGGCGGTGATCTCCGGTGAGGCCGGCCGGCGCGGCGAGGCGGCAGAGGAAGGCGGGGTCGGGGCGAGCGCGTGGCACGGAGCCGAGCTCCCTGGCTCAGGCGCACATCTTTTTGCTCACTGCGGGTTGAATAGAAACAAATACAGGGTCGTTTTTTAAAAACGAAGCGTTTTATTAGGTACCCACTTAAAAGTAGGATTGCGGGTTGAATTTTTAGAAATAGAAGGACTTTTATGCAAATATGCCGACGACGTACGACCAGAAGCAGTGGCCGCTTTATTAGTAGAATTTTACCTCAATATTAATCTAGCAGGAGTAGGGTTTTACCTCCATCGAGAGGGCCCGAACTTGGGTAAAACAAAGTGTCCCTTGTCTCCTGTTACCATCCGACCTTGACGCACAGTTCGGGACCCCCTACCCGAGATCCGCCGGTTTTGACACCGACATTGGTGCTTTCATTGAGAGTTCCTCCGTGTCGTCGCCTTTGGGTCCGATGGCTCCTTTGATCATCAGCAACGACGAGGTCCAGGGTGAGACCTTTCTCCCCGGACAGATCTTTGTCTTCGGCGGCTTCGCTCTGCGGGCCAACTCCCTTGGCCATCTGGAGCAGATCGAAAGCTACGCCCCTGGCCATCAAGCCAGGTTTGGAAGTTTAAACTACACGGCAAATATCCGCGGAGACTCGATCTTCGACGGATTCGAGCCATAGCCAGGCGCGCCGCACTATCTCGAGGGACATGATATAGCTCTGCCCCCGAATAGTGTCCTGGAGGCCGCATACGCTCCGGCCCCGACCCTCGATTCGGAGCCCGTTGCGTTCGTTGAGGATGAATGGTTGGACGTCACCTCAGGGGCTGCGATCTCAAAGGCGATCGAGCCGAACGACAGCCCCGCACTCCGCGTGGCCCATGACTCCGAGGAGCCGGATTCTTCTCCGAGCTCCGAGCCCCTGCCGATCAAATCAGATTGGGCGCCTGTAATGGAGTTCACTGCCGCGGATATGTTTCAGCATTCACCTTTTGGCGATATACTGAATTCTCTCAAGTCTCTCTCTTTGTCAGGAGAGCCCAGGCCGAACTATGGCCTACGAAGTTGGGATTCGGGCGACGAAGAAATTCAAAGCCCACCCACCACCCACTTGATAGCCACTGTCGAAGATTTGACCGACATGCTTGATTTCGGCTCCGAAGAATTCGACGGTATGGATGACGAATATGGAGACGAACCGGAACCAGCACCTGTAGGGCGCTGGACATCCACCATACCCAATGACGTATTCACGGTGGATACACCAGAGAATATTAACAATGAGGAAAAAGGGGGCGAAAAGAAGGGCAAACCCTCCGAGAAGCACTCAAAACGGAGACGTAAACGCCGAGCTAAGCCCCACCTCGATCAGGACCCAGCCATAGAGCAGGACGACCCGGTAGATGGCGAGCGTGTCTCCGAACAGCCGTTCGAACAGGGTAACACGGGAAGAGAGGATGAACAGTCCTCCCCCGGTCATAACAGAACTCCGGACGATACCACACCGGACAAAATAATGGAGCAGAAAAATCTCCAAGAAAGGCTCGTGGCTACAGCACGCAGCCTGAAAGAGCAGAAGCAAAAGCTAAAGACGGCAGAAAATGCACTCAAGACAAGATGGAGCAAAGTAATCAAGACCGCAGACAAATACGGCGGCAGCCGCCGCACCAAAAGCTATCCAAAGAGAAAGCTACTGCCCGAATTCGACCAGGAGGCCATAGAGCCCCCAAACTCAAAAAACAAAAAGGCTACGCGGTCGGATAGACGACCTCTCGGCCACTACAAAACGGCAAACGGCGCCGCACTAGATGCGGCATGCGACCCAGTCAAAGACTCGCATCATGGCCCAGCCAGGTCCATTTACGGACCAAGAAAGCAAGCTCTTACAAGCAACGCAAAAAATCCACCTTCAGAATCCGGCACACCCAGATACAGGGGTGCCGCACACCCTCTATGCTTCACAGATGAGGTCCTGGAATATGAATTCCCGGAAGGGTTTAAACCCATTAACATAGAGGCATACGATGGAACAACAGACCCTGGAGTCTGGATTGAGGACTATATCCTCCACATACATATGGCTAGAGGAGATGATCTCCACGCCATTAAATATTTACCTCTTAAGCTTAAAGGGCCAACCCGGCACTGTCTTAAAAGCCTTCCCGAAAACACAATTGGAAGTTGGGAAGAGCTCGAGGACGCTTTCCGAGCAAATTTTCAAGGGACCTACGTCCGTCCCCCGGATGCAGACGATCTCAGTCACATAACTCAGCAGCTGGGAGAATCAGCTCGGCAGTTCTGGAACAGATTCCTCACTAAAAAGAATCAAATAGTCGATTGTCCGGACGCCGAAGCCCTAGCGGCTTTCAGGCACAATGTCCGAGACGAATGTCTCGCCAGACACCTCGGCCAGGAAAAGCCTAGAACAATGGCCGCACTCACAAGCCTCATGACCCGCTTTTGCGCCGGAGAGGACAGCTGGTTGGCACGATGCAACCCCAGCGACCCAAGTACATCTGAAATCAGGGATGGAAACGGGAAACCACGACGAAATAAGGATCATCGCCGAGTCAAAAGAAAAAGCCCGAAGAGCACGGCAGTTAATGCCGGATTCAAAGGCTCACGGCAAAATCAGACAAAGACACCCCCTGAGGATAGTAGGGAGGATCCGTCCAGCCTAAAGAGAATCATGGACAGGATATGTCAGATACACAGTACTCCTGGGAAGCCTGCTAATCATACCCACAGAGACTGTTGGGTTTTCAAACAATCCGGACGGCTTAACGCCGAACACAAGGGGCTCGACGCACCAAGTGAGGAAGAGGACGAACCCCAAAAGCAGAACACCAGGAGGCAAAAGAACTTCCCACAAGAAGTCAAAACAGTGAACTCACTTCACATAACAAGGCATGCGACACCCATAAAGGCCGGACTGCCCTGGTACTTAAACCAATAATAGATGGATTCCAGTTTACCAATGTCCTTATGGACGGGGGAAGCAAACTAAACCTGATATATCAGGATACAATTCGCAGCATGGGCATAAACCCAGCAAGAATTCGTCACAGTAAAACCTCCTTTCAAGGGGTATCACCCGGCCCGGACACCCACTGTATGGGTTTTATCCGGCTGGTGGTAATATTCGGCTCTGCCAATAACTTTCGTCGCGAAAGGCTCATCTTCCACATAGTCCCGTTTTCAAGTCGCTATCAAGCACTAATGGGACGCGGAGCTTTTGCTCGCTTTAACGCAATACCGCATTATGCATCCCTCACGCTAAAGATGCCCGGTCCTCGAGGCATCATCTCTTTAAAGGGAGCGTGCTAAAACACGTCTCCTCCAAAAGGAGGACTGTGCGGCCGCTTAAACAGCCACACAATACAACGGCCTCGCCAGCCAAAAAAGACTTTTTCGATGTAAGTCATAAATGGCCACATACCCGGACTCAATGAGTTCGGCGCAAGCCCATCATCACTATAGGCTAAATACGCCATACTAGGGGCTGCACGCAGAGACAATAAAGCTCGACCTCATCTATTCTTCACTTTATATTTTGTTTTTTATTTTTCTTTTTGTCCCGCACGACCCATTTTCAAATTAGTTCCTCTCTTTTACAGATGAACGTCGTACGACGCCCGTCCAGGACACGGCACAGCGGAGACACAGGCGCAGACGTGCAGTAGGGACCCGCCCAAAAGGATTCTTTTTAGATTAAGACCCTGCGTAAACCTTTTTTACTGTCTCTTGCTGCTATACATCCCCTGGTTTATTTCACTATAACCAAGGAGGAGACTGGCGTCTTGGCATGTGGCCACGTCAGGATTATTGCTCGTACCTGGACACGAAGGGCTTTCTTCTTCTTTTTTTCTTTCATAAAAAAGGAGGGGCGTTGTTCCGCACACGCCCGCAAAAGACTGAACACCTTAGGGAGTGTTCGGCGTCGCGAGTTTTGGCACTATATGCATCAGCTCCGAGTCATGATTTTGGTCATATGTTGGGTTGCCCGGCTCCTGAGTTCGGCCACCTTACGTTCCGTTCTGTCGGCTAAGGTAGCACCAGGAGAACTACTGCGATTGCACCCCGGTTAGGCCGGGCGAGTGCCTCAGTAGAGAAAGCCGAAAACCGACTGTCATGATGTAGCGAGAGACTGGTCGCCACTCGATGACTCACAGGGGTTTATCGAACTCCTCCGTTTTGACGAAGGGCCGCTTCCCGGTCAGGCAAACATGCGTCCCGAATTCGGATAAAACGCGGTTGCCACTTTAGGGCTACTTAAAGAGTCCCACTGTCAAGCTCCTATGGCTAAGTGAAAGTGTTAAAGCATTATAGTCCGGTTGCCTGGCCCGCGGCGCAATCACCTCCTTTGTAGGACCAAGACGTTGGGTTAAGTGTGAATGTGTTTTTCACGCGCACCCCCGCATTATGTGCGTGGGGGCTGAAGCCAACGACTGCAATCTTTCAGAATTTAAATTAAAACGGCCGCACAGGAGGTGTTATTCATACTTGAAGGAACAAGTCTAAAAATACGCCATTACAATTCATATAACTACTAGTCTATGATTACATATGCTATCATAAAACAGCATCCTTCGAACACTGCGTCTCTATTATACGAGCGCCTGCGAGGACTTCCTCAAAATAGTGTTCGGCAGGCATTCGGCTTTTATCCGAATCACGGGACGCAACAACGGTGGGCTCCATACCCGCCCAGTATGTCTTGACACAGGCAAGAGCCAGCCGAGCGCCCTCTATGCAAGCTGACCTCTTCAGAGCTTCAATCTGAGGCATCACGTCAAGGAACTGCTGCACCAAGCTAAAATAGCTTTTCGGTTTCGATTTCCCCGGACATAAGCGATCCATTGCATAGCTCATGGCGAGTCCGGACAACCTATTCAGCTCGGCCCATTGGGCTAGGCGATCGTCCACTGCTAGTGGACGCTCTGGATAGGTGAATTGCGACCAGAAGAGTTTTTCCACTTCATGATCTTCCTTATCTTGAAAATACCTGGTCGCATCAGTGGAACTAGCCGCCAAATCCAGATAGGTGTCCTCCACGCTCCACGCTCGGTCCAACGGGGCGAACTTCGGATCACAAAATTTTCTTCGCAGCAGGAAGGGCTTTCCATCCGCAATTAGTCCGGCCTGACGTAGCTCTTCCTTTGCCGCTCTCATACCAGAGCGGGCATTCCTGGCATCGGCAACGGCCTTCTCTAAGTCCGTCTGCCTGGCTCGACCTTCCTCTTCCAGAAGCTTGCAACGGTCAGTAGCACTTTTCAAATTTTCGGCAAGTTCAGCCATCTTATCTTTGCTTCGGCAATGGGAAGCCTGTTCGGCTTTCAGCTCTTCGCGGGCTCTTCGGGCAGCCGCATCACTTTTTCTGGCTTGTTCTTTCGCTCTGGCGAGTTCGGCTCTAAGTCCTTCCACGGCCGCCGCACTATCTGCATCAAGCATACACAAGGTAAGATATTGACTTAAAGCTACTCTTACTAAACAAATCGCCAAATAATCTTACATACCTTGAGCATCATCAAGCCGCTTGTTAACAAGCACGATGTCGGCTTCTGCCACATCAAGTTGCCGTTTCATTTCGGTCAACTCTCGAGTTCGGCTTGATTCCGGACAATTTGCCACCTGCATAAAAAGGTGCCATTTAAAGGACCTGGGAATAAGATCCTCTACGCGCCGCACATCTTTGCGCCACACAGAGTCTCAGGGGCTACTATCTACACAGGGCACATGTTATTATGTGCAATTAACACTAAAGTTCGTTATTTACAAACGTACCTCTAGGCCTGCCAATAAACTCTTGACGGCCTCATCCAGCCCGCTTTCCGCGGCTGAAATCTTCTCAATCACCGTGTGCATCAACACACGATGTTCCTCTGAAACAGAGGCTCGGCCCAGCAGAACCTTCAGCTCCTCCGACCGAACACCAGATGGCGTCGAACTCGTCCCATGGCCTTCTTCGGAGGCCGGACGCGGAGAACTTCGGGGGGCCGCATGATCACCTTCTGCCTCTGGCAGATCCGGAGCAACCCTCTATGACGACACTTCGGCGTCACCCGCCTTGCTAGGCGGTGTAGAAGGGGGAGGCGTCCCGCTCTCCATCATCTCCGGAAGAAGGTCCCCCGACGACGAGTTCTGCTGAGAAGGGTCGGGGTCCGAAGTACAAGGTAAGGTTTCGGTTAAAACTTCTCAGAGTATAAATTAAAGACTTCTCTTAAAAGAACAACTCTCTTTTTACTTACGGCTCGTTGGAGGGCTGCTCCTTTTGAGGATTTAATTCGGCCGAGGGGCTTCTCGACTCCGGGTCCTCTGACGTGGATGTTTTCCCCCGCTTTGGAGCTGCGGCTCCCGGGTCGTCAGAGGTGGCCCTTTTCTTTCCCCTAGGAGGGGAATTTCCGATTCCCCCCTTTGAGGTGGCCTCTTTCGAAGAGGCCATGGTTTCCTTGTTTGTCCCCTTATCTCCCTCCACAGGCAATGCCTCTAGCATCCTGACTAATACGGGATCCAGCCTGGTTTCGGGAAGGGGAGCCGAACACCGGATCAGCCTCGCCTTGGCTATCCACTCCTGCCAAAAAGAACAAATGCTGTTAAAAAGCAAGTTAATTATGCGGATAGGAGGTCCGAACACAAGGTCACCTACCTGAGTATCCGGGCGATTGCGGCTTAGGCCAGCATCCTTGGTCAAATCCGGATTCACCTCTTGTGATCCAAAGAACAGTATATACATATCCATGGGTGTTAAACCCATGAAATTTCGGAGAACCCGCGGCCCCTCTGGGTTGAACTCCCATAAGCGGAGAGGGCGACGTTGGCCGGGTAGAGTCCGGCGAATCAGCATAACTTGAGTCACCTTGACCAAGCTGAGGTCTCCTTTCAAGAGATCCCTTATGCGGCCTTGCAGCAGAGGAACGTCTTTGGACAAGCCCTGATCTAACCCTATGTTGATCCACGATGTTAAACGTGGTGGGGGGCCCGAGCGAAAGGCTGGAGGCGCCACCCAAGTGGTGCCCCGGGGAGAGGTGATATAGAACCACTCCTGTTGCCATAAACCGAGCTCTTCTTGAAAAGCTCCCTCGGGCCGTGGAGCGCCAGTAATTCTTTTTATAACAACGCCTCCGCACTCTAAGTGACGCCCCTCGATTATCTTCGGCTCTACCTTGAAGGTTTTGAGCCATAATCCGAAGTGAGGGGTGACGTGGAGAAATGCTTCACACACAACTATGAAAGAGGAGATGTGGAGGATGGACTCCGGAGCTAGGTCGAGGAACTCCAGCCCATAGTAAAACATCAGCCCCCTTACGAAAGGATCCGTTGGGAAGCCTAAACCCCGAAGGAAGTGGGAGACGAATACTACGCTCTCACCGGGCTGAGGGCTCGGGATCGCCTGTCCTTGAGCAGGCAACCTGTGCGAAATCTCGCTGGTTAGAAATCTAGCTTCCCTCAACTTTGATATGTCCTCCTCTGTAACAGAGGAGGGCATCCATCGACCCTGGAGGTCGGAGCCGGACATTGTTGAAGGTCCGGTGCGCCTAGAATCTGGAAGCCTAGGGTGTTGGAACTCGAGGCGACGGGCGAGATCATTTTGAGAATAGAAGAAGAAGCAGGGCCTTGGTCTCTTTATAAAGAGGTAGAATACCAAGAGACCTCCCCGTAACCGTCTTGGACTGGCCTAAGGCAGGACGTGCTAAACAGGCACGGTTGGGTTACCCACGTCCGTATTAATGAGAATCCCGTTAAAGGGGACACACGATCTCTGCTTCGACAAGACGTGCCAAGGAAACCGCCTCGTTGAACGTGCTGCGGTGGAACAGTAAAAATAATCCATACAGAAGGCTTGGTCGCAGTGTTATGACGCACTGCGGAATACGTCAGCAGATTTGATTTGTGTTTGTATTATTCTCCATATGGCAATACGTGGAAATTTGTTTTGCAGAGCCGGACACTATTTTCTGGAGTTTGTTATCTTCTCGAAGAACTTGGAGGAGGAACCCGCCTTGCAATGCCGAAGACAATTTGCACGCCGGACTCGTCGTCATTGAAGCCTGGTTCAGGGGCTACTGAGGGAGTCCTGGATTAGGGGGTGTTCGGCTAGCCGGACTATACTCTCAGCCGGACTCCAGGACTATGAAGATACAAGATTGAAGACTTCGTCCCGTGTCCGGAAGGTTCTTTCCTTGGCGTGGAAGGCAAGCTAGGCGTGCGGATATTCAAGATCTCCTACCAATGTAACCGACTCTGTGTAACCCTAACCCTATCCAGTGTCTATATAAACCAGAGGGTTGTAGTCCGTAGGACCTCAATCATTATTCATCATCATAACCATAGCTAGCTTCTAGGGTTTAGCCTCTTTGATCTCGTGGTAGATCTACTCTTGTACTACCCATATCATCAATATTAATCTAGCAGGAGTAGGGTTTTACCTCCATCGAGAGGGCCCGAACCTGGGTAAAACAAAGTGTCCCTTGTCTCCTGTTACCATCCGACCTTGACGCACAGTTCGGGACCCCCTACCCGAGATCCGCCGGTTTTGACACCGACACACACATTTACGTGTCATGACAATAGAGTCTTTAGTTGATCTCAATAAAGCTATTGTTATGTGTGAAGAAACTTTTATTGTATAGTAGTACAATAGCTAACCTGATCTGCAATGTCGTAACATTTTTCTGCTTTTGTATCCATGAAAAACAGGACACTAGCGACACATGAGCCGTCATTAATTAACTCAGTTATACTTATTTGAAACTATGTATATGTATACCACAATACAAAAATATTATCTAAACAAAAGAATATAGTAAACAAAAATAACCTACTTTAATGAACTAGCTTACTTTCTTGAACAAAGGTAATTACAGAAGTTGTTATATCCTACCACCATGATTTAAAGACATTAATAATTCTATTTACTCCCGCTGAGGCGCAAAAGAGTATGACAGCGTTAACTTTATATAATGATAATCATCTAAAAGGAGAACAAAGCAAATTGCATCTAATTGTGAACTTAGGAGCAACAGACTAAGCAAGGATGCAATTACAATAAAGAATCATACATATATCATAATAGAACAGAAAGTTAGAACATCTATACAACAAGGATTTCACGGTCAGCGACAGAAGCATGCATGCATGGTCGTCGGATGAAGTATACCATATTTTTATTGTCTGATGTCTGTAACTCAAAATAAGCACTACATGTAGAATAGTTTTGTTATCAATATGTTAGTCTAAAGATAAGGTTGTTCACCCGATTAGTTGATTAGGATTCATGTCACAAGTTTCGAACTAGCGCCCCAAAGAATCCTATTGTTAATTGATCCATCATTTCTGTCATCATCAAACTTATCCTCTACCTGGCCAACCTAATTAATGATAATTGGCGTTTGCTTCCCAGCAAAGCACATCATGTTTTTTCTCTCGGTGCAACGCACGGGCATGTTTACTAGTTACTATTCATTGCAATAGTGTTGCTGTTGGGGAACACAGTAATTTCAAAAAAAAATCTACGGACACGCAAGATCCATCATGGTGATGCATAGCAACGAGCGGGGAAGAGTGTTGTCCACGTACCCTCGTAGACCGTTAGTGGAAGCATTATGACAACGCGGTTGATGTAGTCGTACGTCTTCATGATCCGACCGATCTCAGCACCGGACGTACAGCACCTCCGTGTTCAGCACACGTTCAGCTCGATGACGTCCCACGAACTCTTGATCCAGTTGAGGTCGAGGGAGAGTTCCGTCAGCACGAAGGCGTGGCGACGGTGATGATGAAGTTACCGGCGCAGGGCTTCGCCTAAGCACTACGACGATATGACTGAGGTGTGTAACTGTGGAGAGGGGCACCGCACATGGCTAAAAGATCAACTTGTGTGTCTATGGGGTGCCCCTTGCCTCAGTATATAAAGGAGGAGAGGAGGAGAGGCCGGCCGTCCCTAGGGGGCGCGCCAAGTGTGGAGTCCTACTAGGACTCCAATTCCTAGTATGAGTCCACCAAAGGGAAGGGAGGGAGAAGGAAGGAAAGGGGGGAGAGAAAGGAAAGGGGGGCCGGCCCCCTAGTCCAATTCGGTTTGGGCTAGGGGGGCCGCGCGCCCTGCCTTGTACTGCCTCCTCTCTTTCACCACTTGGCCCATGAGGCCCAATACTTCTTCCCCCATTTCCCGTAACTCTCCGGTGCTCCGAAAAATACACGAATCACTCGGAACCTTTCCGATGTCTGAATATAGCCTTCCAATATATCGATCTTTACGTCTCGACCATTTCAAGACTCCTCGTCATGTCCACGAACTCATCCGGGACTCCGAACTATCTTCGGTCGTCAAATCACATAACTCTTTAATACAAATCGTCATCAAACGTTAAGTGTGCGGACCCTACGGGTTCGAGAACTATGTAGACATGACCTGAGACAATCTCCGGTCAATAACCAATAGCGGAACCTGGATGCTCATATTGGCTCCTACATATTCTTCGAAGATCTTTTATCGGTCAAACCGCATAACAACATACATTGTTCACTTTGTCACCGGTATGTTACTTGCCCGAGATTCGATTGTCGGTATCCTTATACCTAGTTCAATCTCGTTACTTGCAACTCTCTTTACTCGTTCCGTAATACTTCATCCCGCAACTAACTCATTAGTCACATTGCTTTCAAGGCTTGGAGTGATGAGCATTACCGAGAGGGCCCAAAGATACCTCTCCGAAACACGGAGTGACAAATTCTAATCTTGATATATGCCAACCCAACAAACACCTTCGGAAACACCTGTAGAGCATCTTTATAATCACCCAGTTACGTTGTGACGTTTGATTGCACACAAAGTGTTCTTCCGGATATTCGGGAGTTACACAATCTCATAGTGTGAGGAACATGTATAAGTCATGAAGAAAGCAGTAGCAATAAAACAGTAACGATCATAATGCTAAGCTAACAAATGGGTCTTGTCCATCACATCATTCTCCTAATGATGTGATCCCGTTCATCAAATGACAACACATGTCTATGGCTAGGAAACATAACCATCTTTGATAAACGAGCTAGTCAAGTAGAAGCATACTAGGGACACTCTGTTTGTCTATGTATTCACACATGTACCATGTTTCCGGTTAATACAATTCTAGCATGAATAACAAACATTTATCATTAATCAAGGATATAAATAATAACTTTATTATTGCCTCTAGGGCATATTTCCTTCAGTCTCCCACTTGCACTAGAGTCAATAATCTAGATCACATCGTCATGTGATTTAACATGAATAGTTCACATCTTTATGTGATTAACACCCATAGTTCACATCGCCATGTGACTAACACTCAAAGGGTTTACTAGAGTCAATAATCTAGTTCACATCGCTTATGTGATTAACACCCAAGAGTAATAAGGTGTGATCATGTTTTGCTTGTGAGAGAAATTTTAGTCTACGGGTCTGCCATATTCAGATCCGTAAGTATTTTGCAAATTTCTATGTCTACAATGCTCTGCACAGAGCTACTCTAGCTAATTCCTCCCACTTTCAATATGCATCTAGATTGAGACTTAGAGTCATCTAGATCAGTGTCAAAGCTTGCATCGACATAACTCTTTACGACGAACTCTTTATCACCTCCATAACCGAGAAATATTTCCTTAGTCCTCTTAGGTAACTAAGGATAACTTTGACCGTTGTCTAGTGATCTACTCCTAGATCACTATTGTACTCGTTTGACAAAAACATAGCAAGGTATACAATAGGTCTGGTACACAGTATGGCACACTTTATAGAGCCTATGGCTAAGGCATATGGAATGACTTTCATTCTCTCTCTATCTTCTGCCATGGTCGCATTTTGAGTCTTACTCAACTTCATACCTTTCAACTCAGGCAAGAACTCCTTCTTTCCATTTTGAACTACTTCAAAATCTTGTCAAGGTATATACTCATTGAAAAATCTTATCAAGCGTCTTGATCTATCTCTATAGATCTTGATGCTCAATATGTAAGCAGCTTCACCGAGGTCTTTCATAGAAAAACTTTTATTCAAGTATCCTTTTATGCCATCCAGAAATTCTATATCATTTCCAATCAACAATATGTCATCCACATATAATATTAGAAATGCTACAGAGCTCCCACTCACTTTCTTGTAAACACAGGCTTCTCCGAAAGTCTGTATAAAACCATATGCTTTGATCAACTCATCAAAGCGTATATTCCAACTCCGAGATGCTTGCACCAGTCCATAGATGGGTCGCTAGAGCTTGCACACTTTGTTAGTACTTTTAGGATTGACAAAACCTACTCGTTGCATCACATACAACTCTTCCTTTAAGAAATCCATTAAGGAATGCAATTTTTGACATCCATTTGCCAGATTTCAAAAATGCGGCAATTGCTAACATGATTCGGACAGACTTAAGCATCGATACGAGTGAGAAAATCTCATCGTAGTCAACACCTTGAACTTGTCGAAAACCTTTTTGCGACAATTCGAGCTTTGTAGATAGTAACACTACTATCAGCGTCCGTCTTCCTCTTGAAGATCCATTTATTCTCAATGTCTTGCCGATCGTCGGGCAAGTCCACCAAAGACCATACTTTGTTCTCATACATAGATCCTATCTCAGATTTCATGGCCTCAAGCCATTTTGCGGAATCTGGGCTCATCATTGCTTCCTCATAGTTCGTAGGTTCTTCATGGTCTAGTGACATGATTTCCAGAACAGGATTACCGTACCACTCTGGTGCGGACCGTACTCTGGTTCGATAGTAACTTGATCTGAAGTTTCATGATCATCATCATTAACTTCCTCACTAAATTGTGCAGGCATCACTGGAACTGATTTCAGTGATGAACTACTTTCCAATTCAGGAGAAGGTACAATTACCTCATCAAGTTCTACTTTCCTCCCACTCACTTCTTTCGAGAGAAACTCCTTCTCTAGAAAGGATCCATTTTTAGCAACATAAAATCTTGCATTCGGATCTGTGATAGAAGGTGTACCCAATAGCTTCTTTTGGGTATCCTATGAAGACTTG
Source organism: Aegilops umbellulata (assembly GCA_032464435.1). Lineage (NCBI taxonomy): Eukaryota > Viridiplantae > Streptophyta > Magnoliopsida > Poales > Poaceae > Aegilops > Aegilops umbellulata. Next base: position 448,947,191 of record CP136058.1, on the reverse strand, counting down.
CTTCTCCGATTTGGGTTCGAGCTTATCATGTTGAAACTTTTTCACATAAGCATCGCAGTCCCAAAATTTTAAGAAACGACAGCTTAGGTTTCTTGCCAAACCACAGTTCATACGGTATCATCTCAACGGATTTAGATGGTGCCCTATTTAACGTGAATGCAGTTGTCCCCCAAAACGATGGTGGTAAATCGGTAAGAGACATCATAGATCTCACCATATCTAATAAAGTATGGTTACGATGTTCGGACACACCATTACGCTGTGGTGTTCCAGGTGGCGTGAGTAGTGAAACTATTTCACATTGTTTTATCTGAAGGCCAAACTCGTAACTCAAATATTTTACCTCTGCGATCAAATCGTAGAAACTTCTATTTTCTTGTTATGATGATTCTTCACTCTGAAATTCTTTGAACTTTTTAAATGTTTCAGACTTGTGTTTCATCAAGAAGATATACCCATATCTGCTCAAATCATCTCCGAAGGTCAGAAAATAAAGATACCTGCCGCGAGCCTCAATACTCATTGGACCGCATACATCAGTATGTATTATTTCCAATAAGTCAGTAGCTCGCTCCATTGTTCCGGAGAATGGCGTTCTAGTCATCTTGCCCATGAGGCATGGTTCGCAAGCATCAAATGATTCATAATCAAGTGATTCCAAAAGTCCATCAGCATGGAGTTTCTTCATGCGCTTTTACACCAATATGACCTAAACGGCAGTGCCACAAATATGTTGCACTATCATTATTAACTTTGCATCTTTTGGCATCAATATTATGAATATGTGTATCATTACGATCGAGATTCAATAAACAGTTTATATTGGATGTATGATCATAGAAGGTTTTATTCATGTAAACAGAACAACAATTATACAGGCCCCAGAAGCAGATGATCTCTGCCATTTTGGTAAGTGAAACTTTAACTTTGTACTGAACTTCCACACTGTACTTTGTAAGCTGCCTAAAGGTTTAACCAAATCACATTATACAGGCCCTAGAAGCAGAAATCTTGGCCAAGAGGTGCTGATAAAGCTCAAGGCGGTTTACACATTGGTGGAACAATTGTATACTGGCGCTCAGCGCACCATAGCCACCATCTCACCAACCAACCAAGCACCATCCCTTCTGAGTGATGTTTTAAGCAAAATTCTGTTATGCCTGTCCGTATTGAAGAAATCAAGCGGTCAGCTGCAAGAACCGGTGCTGTTACGGCGTTAAGTCGGGCTAAGGCATGGCAGGCAGAATTAGACCCGGCCGAGCTAGCTACTGGCTGCCCCAGCTTTAAAGAGGATGGGTCTCCCTTTGACAAGAAGGATTTTGCTGCTTGTGTGAAGGAGATACGTCCGTTGGCGAGCCTTATTACTGAGGAAACCAATCTGTCCAAGTATCAGCCGGCTTATATAGCAGAAAATCAGAAACTGCCCACCCCAGCTTACAAAATTGTGGACCTTATACCTCCAATCCGTAAGCATACTTTCGCCCCTGAAATTGATCTGTCTGAGCTTATCGATGACGAAGCTAAATTCCAAGCCTTGACTGGCATCAATTGGTCATCGCCTAACTTCCAGACGATGGAGGGAGAAGAAGAAGCGGCGCGGGGTGACCTCGAAGCCTCAAGCGCCAAGACCAGGAGAACTGATCCGCTGGACGATTCATAATCTGCATCATCAGAATTTGTCTGGAAAAACATTCCATCATTTGGGTTCACAGAGCCGTGTAATAGGCCAGTTAAATAATGCTCTGATGTGCCATCATGCATGTTTTATTTGCATAACACTGTCGATCCATCATGTGAAGATCTGCCACTTATGCTCATAATACCATCAATTATGCAGACCATACTTATCATGTTTTCCTGCACATATGCAGATAACAGGTGCCCTGGCGGTTTACCTCAGGGCGGGTCACAATACCCCCTATAAAAACCACTGATGACTAAATAGTCCATAACCAGGGCCGGTTTATCAAAACCTCATATAATCACAACAAAACAAACATCATACCTGTGATATTTGTTGACATTGCCGGCTTATCATGCGTCGTGCAGCAAGGGTAACAGCCCAAAGATTGAGAGCACAACGCCCTGTTCATTATTCATACTGCCAGCTTAGAACGCCATATGCAGCAAGGGGTAACATCCCAAAGCTTAGAGCACAGAACTCCAAGCACATAATCATCATATACTGGTGACTTAAAGTCCAAAGCCAGGCCGGGTTAACAAAACTCCGGATAGAATCATATATAAACCATAAGGCAACATGACCCTCATCAGTTTTCAACCATGTATCAACATGTCATGAAAAATGAACCTAAAAAAATGTTCGAATCAAACATAAATCAGAAAACAAGGCTTTCATAGGCTGCCAAGCCTCAATGTCAAGTGCTATTCAAGAGCCGCACAGCCACTGAGTTAAACCTTAATTCAAACCCGTAAGCCAGAACTCACATGACCAGTCGCCATTTTAACTTTGACAAATTCAGGGTCTTTACAAGATTGATTGTCAAGAGTACGACGAGTCATTCCAGGATTACCTGGTCGGAGTGGCAGGCAAACAAAGGCAGGATAACCCGGATTTTTGGTGAATACACCTGGCGTCCAAGCCTATTACAAGGGACAACAAAGCTCTGTTCATTAACAGGAGCCCCCAAGTAATATTTCATTCCAGACGTATAAGCCAGATTAATAGGGTAGTCATAGCTATGCTCAATGAGCAGGAAGCCCCCAAGTATTTTGTAATCTTGGCGTACAAGCCGGATCAAGAGGGTAGTCACAGCTATGCTCAATAAGCAGGAAGCCCCCAAGTGATCATATGAAGGGACAATAAAGACTCATATTCTCAGAAATGAAACGACAGGGGCCCTGAATTCAGGGATGCCAGCTTTATTATATTCATCATAATATATACATTGACAAAGTATGTACATCACAAGAGCCGTTGGCTCAGGTGTAATAAGGCCGAAGATGAGCAATGTTCCATGGCCGGCGGGTCTCCTCCTCCAACGTGCGTGACTCCTTGTGGTTTCGAACATCGATAAGGTAGTATGATCCATTGTTCAGATTTTTGTTGACCACAAAGGGCCCTTCCCAAGGTGGGGATAACTTGTGCATGTCAGTTTGATCCTGGATGAGCCAGAGCACCAAATCTCCTTCTTGAAAGGTCCTGGTTTTATCCCGGCGGCTATGATAACGACACAGGTCTTGCTGGTAAATCGCCGAACGAGCCGCCGCATGGTCCCACTCCTCATCCAACAGGTCAAGAGCATCATGGCGTGCTTTTTCATCATCAGCTTCAACATAAGCCGCCACACGGGGCGAGTCGTGACGGATGTCACTAGGAAGAACCGCCTCCGCTCTGTAAACCATGAAGAAAGGCATGTAACCTGTAGATCTGTTGGGGGTAGTATTGATACTCCATAACACTAAGGGTAATTCCTCCACCCAACAACTTGGCGTCCTCTACAAAGGGACCATAAGCCGGGGCTTGATGCCTCTCAAAATTTCTTGATTGGCTCTTTCAGCTTGGCCACTGGACTGGGGGTGAGCCACAGATGACACATCAAGACGAATATGCTCCCGTTGACAAAATTCTTTCATAGCACCTTTGGACAGGTTAGTGCCATTATCAGTTATGATGCTGTGAGGAAAGCCGAAACGGAAAATCGCCTTTTTGATAAACTGAACAATTGTTGCCGCGTCACACTTATTGACCGGCTCTGCTTCAACCAACTTCGTGAACTTGTCAACCGCCACCAAAAGGTGGGTCTTTTTGTCTTTGGACCTTTTAAAAGGCCCGACCATATCCAGCCCCCAGACTGCAGACGGCCAAGTAATTGGAATCATCCTCAATTCTTGAGCCGCCACATGCGCTCCTCTTGAAAATTTCTGAGAACCATCACATTTACTAACCAAATCCTCTGCATCAGCATGATCCGTACGCCAATAAAACCCATGACGGAAAGCCTTGGCTACGAGAGACTTAGAGTCGGCATGATGACCACAATCTCCTTCATGAATCTCCCGTAGAATCTCACAGCCCTCCTCAGGAGAAACACAATGTTGAAACGCCCCTGTGACACTGCATCGGTGCAACTCTCCATTGACAATAGTCATTGACTTAGACCGCCGTGTTATCTGCCTGGCCAAAGTTTCATCTTCAGGTAACTCGCCCCGGGTCATATAAGCCAAATATGGAACTGTCCAATCAGGAATAGCATGAAGAGCTGCCATCAATTGTGCCTCCGGGTCAAGAATAGTAAGATCCTCCTCCGTAGGCAGTTTGACTGAAGGGTTATGCAGAATATCCAGAAAAACATTAGGTGGTACCGACTTACGCTAGGATCCTAGCCGGCTCAAAGCATCAGCCGCCTCATTTTTCTTGTGATCAACGTGTTCTACTTGATAACCTTTGAAATGACCAGCAATAACATCAACCTCGTGGCGATAAGCAGCCATGAGTGGGTCCTTATAATCCCAAGTGCCTGAGACTTGCTGAGCCACTAAATCTGAGTCACCAAAGCACCTTACCCGGCTTAGATTCATCTCCTTAGCCATCCGAAGACCATGGAGTAAGGCGTCATACTCAGCTGCATTGTTAGTACAAGGGAACATTAACCTTAAAACATAACAAAATTTATCACCTCGTGGGGAAGTCAAAACAACTCCAGCCCTCGAGCCTTCCAATTGTCTGGATCCATCGAAGTGAATAGTCCAATAAGTGCTATCCGACTTTTCCTCGGGCATCTGCAACTCTGTCCAATCATCGATGAAATCCACAAGTGCTTGAGACTTGATGGTTGTGCGAGGCATATATTTCAAACCATGGGGTCCAAGCTCAATGGCCCACTTGGCCACACGACCTGTGGCCTCTCTGTTTTGAATAATATCCCCTAAAGGAGCAGAGCTAACCACAGTGATGGGATGACCAAGAAAATATTGTTTGAGCTTTTGACTAGCCATGAACACCCCATATACCAGCTTCTGCCAATGCGGATACCTCTGTTTGAACTCAATGAGAACCTCACTGATATAATAAACCGGTCGCTGAACCAGATGCTCCTTTCCTGATTCCTTTCTTTCCACCAAAATTGCCACGCTGACAGCTCGGCTATTGGCAGCTACATATAATAACAAGGGCTCCTTATCAATAGGAGCAGCAAGGAAAGGCGGCTCAACTAACTATTTCTTCAAGGCTGCAAACACCTGATTAGCAGCATCACTCGAGACAAAGTGATCTGCCTTCTTCATCATTTGATACTGAGGGATAACTTTTTCTCCCAACCGGCTTACGAACTGGCTTAAGGCCGCAGTACGACCCGCCAGACGCTGAACATCATTGATACATGCCGGTTTAGCCAAGGAAGTAATAGCCTTGGTCTTCTCCGGGTTAGCCTCAATGCCTCTTTTAGACACCAAAAAACCCAAGAGCTTGCCTGCTGGCACACCAAAAACACACTTGTTCGGGTTAAGCATCATCTTGTAGACCCGGAGATTGTCAAAGGTCTCCTTCAAGTCCTCTATCAAGGTTTCCTTCTTCCTGGATTTCACAACAATATCATCCACATAAGCATGAACGTTGCGTCCAATCTGATCATGCAGGCAATTTTGAACACACCGCTGGTACGTCGCCTAGGCACTCTTGAGCCCAAAAGGCATAGGCACATAGCAGAAGGCTCCAAAGGGAGTGATAAAGTTGTCTTCTCTTGGTCCTTAACTGCCATCTTGATCTGATGATACCCAAAATAAGCATCCAAAAAACTCAAACACTCACAAGCCGCCGTAGCATCAATAATCTGATCAATACGGGGAAGAGCAAAGGGATCGGCCGTGCAGGCTTTATTAAGGTCTGTGTAATCCACACACATGCGCCAAGTCCATTCTTCTTAAGCACCAGCACCGAGGTAGCCAACCATTCAGGATGAAAAACTTCAACAATAAACCCAGCTGCCAAGAGCCGGGCTACTTCTTCACCAATGGCCTTACGCCTCTCTTCATTGAAGCGACGAAGGAATTGCTTGACCGGTTTAAACTTTGGATCAATATTGAGAGTGTGCTCAGCGAGTTCCCTCGGCACACCTGGCATGTCTGAAGGTTTCCGTGCAAAGATGTCCCGGTTCTCACGGATGAACTCGATGAGCGCGCCTCCCTATTTCGGATCCAGGTTAGCACTGATGCTGAACTGCTTGGATGAATCGCCAGGAACAAAATCAACAAATTTAGTGTCATCTGCCAACTTAAACTTCAACAGAGGGTCATGCTCTGTGGTTGGCTTCTTCAAGGGTGTCATATCTGCCGGGTCAACATTATCTTTGTAAAACTTCAATTCTTCTGTTGCACAAACAGACTCAGCATAAGCAGCATCGCCCTCTTGACATTCCAAGGCTATCTTCCGGTTCCCATGCACTGTGATGGTACCCTTGTAACCCGGCATCTTAAGCTGCAGATAAACATAACAAGGTCTCGCCATGAACTTAGCAAAAGGCCGGCTGCCCGAACAAAGCGTGATAAGGACTCTTAATCTAGACCACCTCAAAGGTCAATGTCTCAGCTCTGGAATCCTGATCATCACCGAAAGCCACTTCCAAAGCTATCTTGCCCACTGGATATGCCGACTTACCAGGCACCACGCCATGAAAAACAGTGTTAGACGGCTTAAGATCCTTGTCAGTCAAACTCATACGACAAAAAGTCTCATAGTAAAGGATATTGATACTGCTGCCTCCATCCATGAGCACCTTAGTTAACTTGTAACCTCCAACCTGGGACGCAAGCACTAAAGCCAAGTGACCCGGATTGTCAACCCGCGACGGGTGATCCTCCCGGCTCCAAAGAATAGGATGTTCAGACCATCGCAAGTAACGGGGAATCGCCGGCTCAACTGCGTTTACCGCCCTTTTATAAATCTACTAGTATCTTTTACACAAACTTGTGGTGAACACATGAAACTGTCCACCATTCAATTGCTTCGGGTTACTCTGATAACTAGACTGCTGCTGCTGCTGATTCCCTTGACCAGACTGTTGATTAAAACCACCTTGATTGCCCTGGCCCTGGAAACCAGAATTTCAACCGCCGCCACCAAAGCCAGTCCCATGAGAGCCGGATCCTGAACCGCCATTCGGGCCAGGTTATTCTGGAAAACATTGGAATTTCTGTACTCCCTCATGATGAAGCAATCCTTCCATAAATGAGTGGCTGGCTTCTCTTGCGTACCATGCTTTGGACAAGGCTGGTTCATCATCGCCTCAAGGTTAAACTTTGGCCCTCCAAGCCGGGGGGCTTTCCCTTGCGACATTGATTATTATTCTGTACATTGGCGTTAGCCACAAAGCCTAAGCTGCCATCAGCCTTGCGCTTACCGTTGCCACTTTGACCTGCCGTGTTATGCTGCCGCCCTTTCGTATTGCCGCTCTTCTTCCCCTTACACGGCATCTCCTCGCTAGAGTCGGGATCTTTGGTACTATCAGAGTCGGCATATTTTACGAGAGCCGCCATGAGCTCCCCCATGTCATTGCAGTGGCGTTTAAGCCGCCCCAGTTTCTGCTTAAGGGGGATGAAATGGCAATTCTTCTCCAACATCAGGACTGCTGAACCGGCATTGATACTATCCGACGAGTGTATAACAGCTGAGATCCGGCGCACCCAATTGGTTGTTGACTCGCCCTCACCTTGGACACAAGAATCCAAATCCAGGATCGACATAGGCTGCTTGCACGTGTCTTTTAAATTTTGGATGAAGCGAGTTTTCAACTCCGCCCATGATCTAATGGAGTTAGTGGGCATCCCTTTTAACCAAGTACGAGCCGGCCCATCCAACATCATGGTAAAATACTTAACACATGCAGCATCACTAACATCCAGCATCTCCATGGCCATCTCATAGCTCTCAATCCAAGCCTCAGGGGGCTGATCCACCGTGTAATTAGGCACCTTACGAGGACCCTTGAAATCCTTAGGTAATCGCTCATTACGCAGAGCCAGCACCAAACATGGCACACGCAAGGTTCTAGAGGTCACCCCTGCCTCCACCGATGCTGACGGATAAACCGAAGATTGTTGTTGAGCCGCTAGCTGAGCCACCAGCTCAGCCTCCCGGTGCGCCCTGCCCTGATCCACCAAAGTCTGAACATCGAGACCACCGCGCGCCGGGTCATGCCTACGAGGTTGGTTGTGGCGCTGTTCACTGCTCGAAACTTCTGGCGATTCAATGTGCCTGCTATAACTTCGGCTTGGTCGAGGGGTTGAGTGAATCCGCTCACGGCTATATGAATAAACCGCCTATTGAGCCACGGCCGTCTAAAGAAGTTCTCTGGCCCTCCGCGTCTCTATCGCCGCCGGAGATTCGCCTTCCACTGGGAGAGCCGCCAATCGCGTTGCCGCAGCAACCATATTATCCAAAGGATTAGAATAATGACCCGGCGGCGTCGGAACATGGTGAGGCGGAGTCATATCCAAACGAGGTGGATCCGCCGCACGCCTGGTGCCTCCTCCTCATGAAGTCATATCATAAACCGGAGGTAAGCGACTCTGGTGCCTCCTCCTCATGAAGGCATTTGAAGCGTTTTGTTCCAAGGTAAGCCGGAACGACTCTGCCTTTATTCGTTGTGCCTGAGCGTCGAAAGCAGCTCGCTCCATGGCCATCCTAGCATTTTCAGCCGCCAGTCCTTCCTTGGACTTAGCTATATCATCATGTAGCTTCGCTACATCCACATTATGATGTTCCTGATTGCCCGGGGTCACTGTTGGGGAACATAGTAATTTCAAAATTTCCCTACGCACACGCAAGATCATGGTGATGCATAGTAACGAGAGGGGAGAGTGTTGTCCACGTACCCTCGTAGACCGACAGCGGAAGAGTTATCACAACGCGGTTGATGTAGTCGTACGTCTTCACGATCCGACCGATCAAGTACCGAACGTACGACACCTCCGAGTTCTACACACGTTCAGCTCGATGACGTCCCTCGAACTCCGATCCAGCCGAGTGTTGAGAGAGAGTTTTGTCAGCACGACGGCGTGGTGACGATGATGATGTTCCACCGACGCAGGGCTTCGCCTAAGCTCCGCAACGGTATTATCGAGGTGTAATATGGTGGAGGGGGGCACCGCACACGGCTAAGAATATCGTATCTCAAGTGTGTCCATGGGGTGCCCCCGTATATAAAGGAGCAAGGGAGGAGGAGGCCGGCCCTAGGAGGGGGCGCACCAAGTGTGGAGTCCTACTAGGACTCCCTAGTCCTAGTAGGATTCCACCTCCCATATGGAATAGAAAAAGAGGAAGGGAAAAAGAGAAGGAAGGAAGGGGGCGCCCCCCTTCCCTAGTCCAATTCGGACCAGACCAAGGGGAGGGGTGCGGCCACCCTTGAGGCCCTTTTCCTTCTTTCCCGTATGGCCCAATAAGGCCCAATACGTATTCCCGTAACTCTCCGGTACTCCGAAAAATACCCGAATCACTCGGAACCTTTCCGAAGTCTGAATATAGTCGTCCAATATATCGATCTTTACGTCTCGACCATTTCGAGACTCCTCGTCATGTCCCCGATCTCACCCGGGACTCCGAACTTCTTCGGTACATCAACATACATAAACTCATAATAAAACTGTCATCGTAACTTTAAGCGTGCGGACCCTACGGGTTCGAGAACTATGTAGACATGACCGAGACACGTCTCCGGTCAATAACCAATAGCGGGACCTGGATGCCCATATTGGCTCCCACATATTCTACGAAGATCTTTATCGGTCAGACCGCATAACAACATACGTTGTTCCCTTTGTCATCGGTAGGTTACTTGCCCGAGATTTGATCGTCGGTATCTCGATACCTAGTTCAATCTCGTTACCGGCAAGTCTCTTTACTCATTCCGTAACACATCATCCCGCAACTAACTCATTAGTCACAATGCTTGCAAGGCTTATAGTGATGTGCATTACCGAGTGGGCCCAGAGATACCTCTCCGTCAATTGGAGTGACAAATCCTAATCTCGAAATACGCCAACCCAACAAGTACCTTTGGAGACACCTGTAGAGCACCTTTATAATCACCCATTTACGTTGTGACGTTTGGTAGCACACTAAGTGTTCCTCCGGTAAACGGGAGTTGCATAATCTCATAGTCATAGGAACATGTATAAGTCATGAAGAAAGCAATAGCAACATACTAAACGATCGGGTGCTAAGCTAACGGAATGGGTCAAGTCAATCACGTCATTCTCCTAATGAGGTGATCTCGTTAATCAAATGACAACTTATGTCTATGGCTAGGAAACATAACCATCTTTGATTAACGAGCTAGTCAAGTAGAGGCATACTAGTGACACTCTGTTTGTCTATATATTCACACATGTATTATGTTTCCGGTTAATACAATTCTAGCATGAATAATACACATTTATCATGATACAAGGAAATAAATAATACTTTATTATTGCCTCTAGGGCATATTTCCTTCAGTCACCCCCGCGTCCATCAAAGTTGCCAAAGCTTCCAGTAACTCTGTCAGAACCTGAGCCGGCGGTCTCACCGATCCGCTAGCACCAGCCATCGCCGCAGTCGTCTAGATGGAGGTCATAGCCGCGGCGGTCGATGAGCCGAGCGCTGGCTGTGTGCCGGCCATGAAGATGGCAACCCTGTTTGGCGGCTCATAGGGGTCCGGAATACTATCGCCATCAGACCAGCCCGCAAGTCGGCCGTCCTGCATTTGATACATTGCATTGGTCTCGCCGGTTGACGGTTCACCATTAGAGTAGATGGTCGTCTCACCACTGGACATAGATCCTTCCTCAAATTCTGCCCGCCCCGTGGATGAAACCAACAAAGGCATGCTTCATAGAGGCTTGAACCTTGGCGGGTCGTGCACGCTGAGCCGTCTCGATGATGTCGGTGCAGATGTCCGGCTTAGGGCCCGATGCGCCGATCTTGCCGATGAAGACGTGGATTCCGCCGAAGGGGACCCGGTACCCGTACTCAATGGAACCGGCCTCGGGACCTCAGCCTGCGTCATTGATGTAGAGCTTGTTGCGACGACTCTTGGTCATCCGGCCCACAGTGTATCCCTTGATCCCAGCGAAGCTACCCTTCAAGAACTCGAAACCACCGTGCGCTGGCCCCATGGTGGGCGCCAACTGTCGTGGATTTAACACGGCAGATGTCCTAGCGAAAGGACTTAGTCGTGGAGCCATCGCAGCTAGGTTAACTTGAAGGGGTTAAACGGGACAAAGGACACGGGGAGTTTACCCAGGTTCGGCCCCTCTCAATGAGGTAAAAGCCCACTCCTTCTTTGTGTTTTATTGCTTGGTTTTCGATTACCAAGGAGCAAATACGCTTGACCTAGTTCTCAATCTCTTGTTTCTCGTCCCTAACCCGCCGCCGGGTCACCCGTTTATATAGAAAGGTTGATGCCCGACGGCTTACAGAGTCCCGGCCGGCTCATACACAACATGTCCGGCTCGGTGACTAACTAAGCTTGCCTTAGAAAACAAGTTATACATATGGCGGTTCCTCCTCTTGGGCCTCAAGTCGCCTCTGGGTCTTGGGCCGTCAATAGGCTTGCTATGACCCGCCATCTTCATTGATAAGTCGCCAGTGGTATGACCCAGCCCCTCCTGGGCGGTTCATACCCAGTAGTTATATCCCCAATAGTTTGCGACCGGCTTCAAACGGTTCGAGCCCCTTTAGTCCCGGTTGGAGGTACCAACCGGGACTAAAGCCTTTTACCACATTAAACTTGAAAAAATCATAACTAAATCATCCTAATTCAGAAAAATACAAATAATATATCAAAATTTGCAGAACAAAAAGGTTGATACCAAGCAAAATGGCTGACGCAGGTAGATGATCTATCGGCGACGAACCTACTATAGGTTATAATGTACAACTATACATCCATGCATGAGCTGCCATTTTAACAAATTTCTGTGTTGAAAATGGAATATATCAGCTAGCTATTCGATTATTTAAGCTCAAAGCATCATACTTGAGATGAGTATTTAGGAGCAGCAATACATAATAGCACTTGCAAGAAAACAGATATACGCATAAGATAAAAGTTTAAAGCTGAAAGTTTAATGCCCACCAAAGGCTTGATTGCTGAGATAGTGAAAAATTTACAAGCAGGTGCAGTAGCATTGTCGAGCGGTCAATAATATATTGAATCGAATGGCAAGAAAGTAAAAACAAACTAAAGGCAGTTGTTCAATTTCAAACGGAGGAAGAAAATTTTATTTAAGTAGAGACGATTGTGCTATGGCACATTGAAAGGAGATGAGAAACCTATCCAGTAATGTATTTTTCAAGATGGTATATATGTCTTGATCTAGATAAAATCGAACAAACAACTTGAAGAGTGCTTCCATGCTTCACTAGAAGAAAATTGACATTTTCTTCAGGACGAATGAAGGTTCAAAAAATAAACCATGATGCATCAAGTCAACTTTACCTCTGTTTGACTAACAAAACATGTTCTCTTTGACAAACAAAATCCAATGAACAAATCGATTGATATGGTTACTTCACTTTTTTTTACTTCCTAAGTGAATTACTACTTGGGGATTTCTAGCACTAGGATGGATGTTTGTTAACAAGAGCAAATAGCACAAGACAAGAGCATGTATATATACTGGAGGAATCAGAAAAATCGAGATGAGATGCCACCGTGCACACAACAGGGGAAGGAAGGAAATTGAGATGGGGAAAGCACCTTGATCGGCCGGAACGGTGACGACGGCGACATTCGAGGCAGAGGCGGCGGTTCGGTAGGTATTCGCGGGACTTTTACTCTAGGCTTCACCACATGGGCCGAAAAAATGCTAAGCCACGGGACATTTTTTTGGTTTATTTCGGGCTGGCAATTTTTGGTGAGCCAGGACTATGTGCCACTTATCGCCAGCCCATAGCGGCAGCTAATCTGCGCCAGTCAATGCGTTCCCACATTTAAAAAGCAGGTATATTTTTTTGAAAACTCGAAAAACATATTTATGGTATTAATTTAACACTATTGATTTTGTGATAATAAACTGTATTAATGTAATGATTATTTACATAAAATTATTCACGCATATTTCTATTTCAGAATATTCATGTAATTGAAAAACGGTTCAATTTTTTAGGAAAAATAATCATGCAATTCAAAATAATGTTTACATATTTTAAGAAATGTTCTTGTAATTTGCAAAGTAAATTTTTTATTCCAAAAAATGTTTGTGTAAATAAAAATGCTTCTCATAACTTAAAAAATGTTGACGTATTTTTAGAAGTGCTCATAATTGTTTCAAAAATTATAATATGTGTCAAACAATGTTCACACATTTTTTTAAAGGTTCTTGTAACTGAGAAAACACAAAAAGTGGTTATGTATTTTAAAACGATATCCACATAATTCTTAAAACCGTGCACACATTATAATGAAATGTTCATGTAAACTTATAATTTTTCCGTACATGTTCAAAACAATGTATTTATAAAAAAAATAAGAACAAAAAAAAAGGAAGAGGAAAAAAAAGGAAACAATAAATAGCTAAAAGGGGAAACAAGACAATAGAAGAAGAAGAAGAATAAGAAGACGAAGAAGAAAAACACATAGAAAACATCCAAATCCTAAAACAAGAATCTAGCTGAGTACTGGTCGCCCACGGGGTTTAGCGACTAGTGGCCATCAGATCGTTTTGCTTGATGAGATCCGGGCAGTCGGATCTCGCCCTGGGAGGAGGCCAGGCGGATCGACAGGAGGAGGCCAGCCGGTGGAGGCGCACCATCGCCACCGGCTAGCGCCTCGACGGGAGGAGGCCAGGTAAGAGCATCTACACCCATACTTTGCTAATCCGACCCCTCAAACGCTCGCAGACAATGACTGGTCATGCCTCAAATTAGCCACTCTGCATCCGCCTCTCTCATATTTCAACATCTAGATGCATACAAAGCATGCAAAAGAAATCTTATGTACTACATACTATGTACTACCGTAAGTACTCTTCATCATCGAAGATGTCGACGACGAAGGTGTTGGGCGTAGGCTGGACGGGCGGGTAGGAGGGCTCCAACTCATCCTCTTCCCGCTCGACCTCATCCAGGTAGGTGAGCAGCTCCGCCTCCCTCGCAGCCTGTTGTGCCTCCATCTCCTGCCGGCGACATTGTATGGCCTCCGCAGAAAAAGGTGGGACATAGCAAAATACGGAGACCAAGGACACAACACCGGCGCCGGGTTCCTGTGGCTATAGGGCGCTTTCCCAAACAGTCACTCCTCCTTCATCCTGGCCTTCGAGATGTCGTTAACCCGGCCAACGACCTGCTCCTGCGTGCACGTACTGATCACCATGACCATCACCATCTTCTTACTTGGTCACTAGCATTCACCTCAACTTCATTTTCTTGGCTACACTAGTAGAAACAGGGCTTTCATCCTAGCCGGATCAGAGCAATAGTCCCGGTCGGGTTACGAACTGGGACTAATGTGAGCATTAGTCCCGGTTCGAGCGGCGCAGGCATCAGTCTCGGTTCAAACGGGACTAAAGGGTTTTCGACCGGCTTCGAACGGTTCGAGCCCCTTTAGTCCCGGTTGGTATCTCCAACCGGGATTAAGGGTATATCTTTAGTCCCGGTTGGAGGTACTAACCGGGATTGATTTTTTTTTTCAATTTTTTTTCTCCCAACCCTATAGTGCCGGTTGGTGTCTTTAACCGGGAGTAAAGGTCTATCTTCAGTCCCGGTTGGACACACCAACCGGGACTAAAAGCATTTTACCACATTAGACTTGGAATAATCATAACTAAATCCTCCTAATTCAAAAAAATACAAATAATATATCAAAATTTGCAGCACAAAAAGATTGATCCGAAGCAAGATGGCTAACGCAGGCAGATGATCTACCGACGGCGAACCTGCCATAGGTTATAATGTACAACTATATATCCATGCATGAGCTGCCATTTTAACAAATTTCTGTGTTGAAAATGGAATATATCAGCTAGCTATTTGATTATTTAATCTCAAAGCATCATACTTTAGATGAGTATTTAGGAGTAGCAATACAAAATACCACTTGGAAGAAAACAGATGTACGCATAAGATAAAAGTTTAAAGCTAAAAGTTTAATGCCCACTAAAGGCTTGATTGCTGAGATAGTGAAAAATTTACGAGCAGGCACAGTAGCATTGTCGAGCAGTCAATAATATATTGAATCGAATGGCAAGAAAGTAAAAACAAACTAATGGCAGTTGTTCAACCTCAAACAGAGGAAGAAAATTTTATTTAAGTAGAGAAGATTGTGCTATGGCACATTGAAAGGAGATGAGAAACCTATCCATTGATGTATTTTTCAAGATGGTATATATGCCTCGATCTAGATAAAATCGAACAAACAACTTGAAAAGTGCTTACATGCTTCACTAGAAGAAAACTGTCATTTTCTTCAGGACAAATGAAGGTTCAAAAAATAAACCATGATGCATCAAGTCAACTTTACCTCTATTTGACTAACAAAACAGGTTCTCTTGGACTAACAAAATCAAATGAACAAATCAATCGATATGGTTGCTTCACTTTTTTTACTTCCTAAGTGCATT
Organism: Aegilops umbellulata; assembly: GCA_032464435.1. Classification (NCBI taxonomy): domain Eukaryota; kingdom Viridiplantae; phylum Streptophyta; class Magnoliopsida; order Poales; family Poaceae; genus Aegilops; species Aegilops umbellulata. The sequence goes on along the minus strand of CP136058.1, from coordinate 448,931,633 downwards.
ACTACTAGAGGATTTCTTGCACTAGGATGGATGTTTGTTAACAAGAGCTAATAGCACAAGACAAGAGCATGTATATATACCGGAGAAATCAGAAAAATCGAGATCAGATGCCACCATGCACATAGCAGGGGAAGGAAGGAATTGAGATGGGGAAAGCACCTTGATCGGCCGGAACGGTGACGATGACGACGTTCGAGGCAGAGCCGGCGAATTGGTAGGTATTCGCGGGACTTTTACTCTAGGCTTCACCACATGGTCCGAAAAAATTCTAAGCCGCGGGACATTTTTTTGGTTTATTTTGGGCTGGCATTTTTTGGTGAGCCAGCACTATGTGCCACTTATCGTGAGCCCATCGCGGCAGCTAATCTGCGCCAGTCAATGCGTTCCCACATTAAAAAAAGGTATTTTTTTTGAAAACTCGAAAAACATCTTTACGGTATTAATTTAACACTATTAATTTCGTGATAATAAACTGTATTAATGTAATGCTTGTTTACATAAAATTATTCACGCATATTTCGATTTCAAAATATTCATGTAATTGAAAATGGTTCAATTTTTTGATAAAATGATCATGCAATTCAAAATAATGTTTACATATTTTAAGAAATGTTCTTGTGATTACAAAGTTAATTTGTTATTCCAAACAAATGTTTGTGTAAATAAAAATGCTTCTCATACCTTAAAAATTGTTGACGTATTTTTAAAAGTGCTCATAATTGTTTCAAAAATTATATTATGTGTCAAACAATGTTCACACTTTTTTTAAAGGTTCAGGTAACTGAGAAAACACAAAAAGTGGTTATGTATTTTAAGACGATATACACATAATTCTAAAAAACGTGCACACATTTTAATGAAATATTCATATAAACTTATAATTTTTCCGTGGATGTTCAAGGCAATGTATTTATAAAAAATTCAGAATAAAAAAAGGAAGAGGAAAAAAAGAAAAAGGAAACAATAAATAGCGAAATGGCAAAAACAAACAATAGAAGAAGAAGGAGAAGAAAAACACGGAGGGAACATCAAAATCCTAAAACAAGAATCTAGCTGAGTACCGGTCGCCCATAGGGTTTAGCGACTAGTGGCCATCGGATCATTTTGCTTGATGCGATCCGGGCCGTCGGATCTCGCCCTGGGAGGAGGCCAGGTGGATCGACGGAAGGAGGCCAGGCGGATCGATAGGAGGAGGCCAGCCGGATCGACAGGAGGAGGCCATCCGGTGGAGGCGCACCATCGCCACCGGCTAGCGCGTCGACGGGAGGAGGCCATGTAAGAGCATCTACACCCGTGCTTTGCTAATCCGACCCCTCAATCGCTCGCAGACAATGACCGGTCATGCCTCAAATTAGCCACTCTGCATCCGCCTCTCTCATATTTCAACCTCTAGATGCATACAAAGCATGCAAAAGAAATCTTATGTACTACATACTACGTACTACCCTAAGTACTCTTCATCATCGAAGATGTCGACGACGAAGGTGTTGGGCGCCGGTTGGACGGGCGGGTAGGAGGGCTCCAACTCATCCTCTTCCCGCTCGACATCATCCATGTAGGTGAGCATCTCCGCCTCCCCCGCGGCCTGTTGTGCCTCCATCTCCTGCCGGCGACGGGGTGTGGCCTCCGTAGAAAAAGGTGGGACATAGCAAAATACAGAGATCAAGGACTCACCACCGGCGCCTGGTTCTTGTGGCTGTAGGGCGCATTCGCGAACTGCCACTCCTCCTTCATCCTGTCATTCGAGATGTCGTTAACCCGGCCGGTGACCTGCTCCTGCGTGCACGTACTGATCACCATGACCATCACCATCTTCTTACTTGGTCACTAGCATTCACCTCAACTTCATTTTCTTCGCTACACTAGTAGAAAACAAGGCTTCCGTCCCAGCCGGATAGGAGCAATAATCCCGGTCGCGTTTTGAACCGGTACTAATATGAGCATTAGTCCCGGTTCGAGCGACGCAGGCATCATTCCCAGTTAGAAAGGGACCACCAACCCAGACTAAAGGGTTTCCGACCGGCTTCGAACGGTTCGAGCCCCTTTTAGTCCCGGTTGGTATCTCCAACTGGGACTAAAGGTCTATCTTTAGTCCCGGTTGGAGCTGGATATTTTTTTTCAATTTTTTTTCTGCCAGCCCTTTAGTCCCGGTTAGTGTCTTTAACCGGTCTTTAGTCCCGGTTGGACACACCGACCGGGACTAAAGCCTTTTACCACATTAAACTTGGAAAAATCATAACTAAATCATCCAAATTTAGAAAAATACAAATAATATATCAAAATTTGCAGAAAAAAAAGATTGATCCGAAGCAAGATGGTTGACGCAGGCAGATGATCTACTGGCGGCGAACCTGCCATAGGTTATAATGTAAAACTATATATCCATGCATGAGCTGCCATTTTAACAAAATTCTGTGTTGAAAATGGAATATATCAGCTAGCTATTTGATTATTTAAGCTCAAAGCTTCATACTTGAGATGAGTATTTAGGAGCAGCAATACATAATACCACTTGGAAGAAAAAAGATGTACGCATAAGAAAAAAGTTTAAAGCTAAAAGTTTAATGCCCACTAAACGCTTGATAGCTGAGATAGTGAAAATTTACGAGCAAGCACAGTAGCATTGTCGAGCAGTCAATAATATATTGAATCGAATGGCAAGAAAGTAAAAACAAACTAATGGCAGTTGTTCAACTTCAAACAGAGAAAGAAAATTTTATTTAAGTAGAGAAGATTGTGCTATGGCACATTGAAAGAGATGAGAAACCTATCCATTGATGTATTTTTCAAGATGGTATATATGCCTCGATCTAGATAAAATCGAACAAACAACTTGAAGAGTGCTTACATGCTTCACTAGAAGAAAATTGACATTTTCTTCAGGACGAATGAAGGTTCAAAAAATAAACCATGATGCATCAAGTCAACTTTACCTCTGTTTGACTAACAAAACAGGTTCTCTTTGACTAACAAAATCCAATGAACAAATCGATCTATATGGTTGCTTCACTTTTTTTACTTCCCAAGTGAATTACTACTAGTGGATATCTAGCACTAGGATGGATGTTTGTTAACAAGAGCAAATAGCACAAGATAAGAGCATGTATATGTACCGAGGAATCAGAAAAATAGAGATGAGATGCCACCGTGCACACAGCAGGGGAAGGAAGGAAATTGAGATCGGGAAAGCACCTTGATCGGCCGGAACCGTGAGGACGGCGACATTCGAGGAAGAGGCAGCGGTTCGGTAGGTATTTGCGGGACTTTTACTCTTGGCTTCACCACATGGGCCGAAAAAATGCTAAGCCGCGGGACATTTTTTTGGTTTTCTTGGGCTGTCATATTTTGGTGAGCCAGGACTAGGTGCCACTTATCGCGAGCCCATAGCGGCAGCTAATCTGTGCCAGTCAATGCGTTCCCACATTAAAAAAGCTGGTATATTTTTTTGAAAACTCGAAAAACATATTTATGGTATTAATTTAACACTATTAGTTTTGTGATAATAAACTTTATTAAAGTAATGCTTATTTACATAAAATTATTCACGCATATTTCTATTTCAGAATATTCATGTAATTGAAAAATGGTTCAAGTTTTTGTTAAAATGATCATGCAATCCAAAATAATGTTTACATATTTTAAGAAATTTTCTTGTAATTTACAAAGTTATTTTTTATTCCAAAAAAATGTTTGTGTAAATAAAAATTCTTCTCATAACTTAAAAAATGTTGACGTATTTTCAAAAGTGCTCATAATTGTTTCAAAAATAATAATATGTGTCAAACAATGTTCACACATTTTTTTAAAGGTTCATGTAACTGAGAAAACACAAAAAGTGGTTATGTATTTTAAAACGATATACACGTAATTCTAAAAACATTGCACACATTTTAATGAAATATTCATGTTAACTTATAATTTTTCAGTGTATGTTCAAAACAATGTATTTACAAAAGAATTAAGAATAAAAAATTGAATAGGAAAAAAATAAAAAGGAAATAATAAATAGCTAAAAGGGAAAAATAGACAGTAGAAGAAGAAGAAGAAGAAGAAGAAGAAGAAGAAGAAGAAGAAGAAGAAGAAGAAGAAGAAGAAAAACACGGAGAAAATATCAAAATCCTAGAACAAGACGCCCACAGGGTTTAGCGACTAGTTGCCATCGGATCGTTCTGCTTGATGCGATCCAGGCCGTCGGATCTCGCCCTGGGAGGAGGCCAGGCGGATCGATGGGAGGAGGCCAGGCGGATCTACAGGAGGAGGCCAGCTGGTGGAGGCGCACCAGCGCCACCGGCTAGTGCGTCGATGGGAGAAGGCCAGGTAAGTGCATCTACAACCGTACTTTGCAAATCTGACCCCTCAAACGCTCGCAGACACTGACCGGTCATGCCTCAAATTAGCCACTCTGCATCCGCCTCTGTCATATTTCAACCTCTAGATAAATACAAAGCATGCAATAGAAATCTTACGTACTACATACTACGTACTACCCTAACTACTCTTCATCATCGAAGATGTCCAGGATGAAGGTGTTGGGCGCCGGCTGGACGGGCGGGTAGGAGGGCTCCAACTCATCCTCTTCCCACTCGACCACATCCATGTAGGCGAGCATCTCCGCCTCCCTCGCGGCCTGCTGTGCCTCCATCTCCTGCCAGCGACGGGGTGTGGCCTTCGCAGAAAAAGGTGGGACATAGAAAAAATACGGAGACCAAGGACTCACCACCTGCGCCGGATTCCCGTGGCTGTAGGGCGCCTTCCCGAACTGCCACTCCTCCTTCGTACCGACCTTCGAGATGTCGTTAACCCGGCCGGCGACCTACTCCTGCGTGCACGTACTGATCACCATGACCATCACCATCTTCCTTCTTGGTCACTAGCATTCACCTCAACTTCATTTTCTTGGCTACACTAGTAGAAAACAGAGCTTTCGTCCTAGCCAGATCAGAGCAATAGTCTCGATCGCGTTATGAACCGGGACTAATGTGAGCATTAGTCCTGGTTCGAGCGGCGCAGGCATCAGTCCCGGTTTGAACGGGACTTTTAGTCCCGGTTGGAGACACCAACCGGGACTAAAGGGTTTGCGACCGGCTTCGAACGGTTCGAGCCCCTTTAGTCCCGGTTGGTATCTCTCCAACCGGGACTAAAGTAGTCCCGGTTGGAGGTACCAACCAGGACTGGATTTTTTTTTTCAAATTTTATTTTTTTTCTCCCAGCCCTTTAGTCCCGGTTGGTGGCTTTAACCGGGAGTAAAGGTCTATCTTTAGTCCCGGTTGGACACACCAACCGGGACTAAAGCCTTTTACCGCATTAAACTTGGAAAATGATAACTAAATCATCCCAATTCAGAAAAATACAAATGATATATCAAAATTTGCAGAACAAAAAGATTGATCCGAAGCAAGATGGTTGACGCAGGCAGATGATCTCATACCTTAAAAAATGTTGACGTATTTTTAAAAGTGTTCATAATTGTTTCAAAAATTATAATATGTGTCAAACAACGTTCACACATTTTTTTTAAAGTTCATGTAACTGAGAAAACACAAAAAGTGGTTATGTATTTTAAAATGATATACACATAATTCTAAAAATCGTGCACACATTTTAATGAAATATTCATGTAAACTTATAATTTTTCTGTGTATGTTCAATACAATGTATTTTAAAAAAAATAGGAATAAAAAAAGGAAGAGGAAAAAAAGAAAAAGGAAACAATAAATAGCTAAAAGGAAAAAACAAACAATAGAAGAAGAAGAAGAAGAAGAAGAAGAACACGGAGAAAACATCAAAATCGTAAAACAACAATCTAGCTGAGTACCGGTCGCCCACAGGGTTTAGTGACTAGTGGCCATCGGATCGTTTTGCTTGATGCGATTCGGGCCATCAGATCTCGCCCTGGGAGGAGGCCAGGCGGATTGACGGGAGGAGGCCAGGCGGATTGACAGGAGGACGCCAGTCGGTGGGGGTGCACCATCGCCACCGGCTAGCACGTCGACGGGAGGAGGCCAGGTAAGAGCACTCATACTTGTAGTGAAATAATTCTTTTTTTTATTGCAAGCGTAGTTGGTCAACAATGTCATACCTGCTCCACGTTTCTGAATATATATTTTTAATTACAACATTGTCAGTGATTTAAAGATGAAGAGGATGTACATGTAGTCCTGTACTGGACCGAACTGCTATTTCTGTTCATAACCAAACTGTAGTTACTTGAAAATCAACTCTGGAAACTAGTATTGCTGTATAATTTTCTTTCTCCCTGGATTCTTCGGCTAGACAACGGTTCAAACAATTATTAGGCCAGCAGCAATTATGGAGAAGCAGATGGCGTTGTCGACGAGGGTGTGGCCGTGGACAAAGGCACGCTTGTGGTGGGTGATCCACGGCGGCATCGGGAGGACGTCGCAGTGACAGAACCAGTGAGATCCAGGGGTCGGGCGGACTCCCCTCCATGCGAGGACCTCGAACTACGGCAGCGCCTCTGCCATGTGCGGGTGGAGGTAGCCATCAATGAGGTACAGGTCGCCGGTGTCTTCGCCGTCATGGAGGTGAAGGCCGGTGGTAGGGGCGGAGACGCACATCGGCATTTCCTTGAGTCCGTGGAGGGATGGCAGGGTATCGGTGCAGCGGGTGCCATCGACGACATTGAATCACAACATTCGGTTCCGCGGTCAGCGAAGACAACCTTGCTCTCTGAGGGCACTGGGCAGGAAATGAACGGTGTGATGGTTCCCCATGGATCAGGAGAGCTACGGTCGCCTTATGACCAGCTCGGTTTTTGGCGGGACGATCTTTGGCGCCGCTGCCTCTGCCGTCGCCACATCTTGGGTCTTGCAGATCCTTCTTCTTCTCCTGTTGGGGGCACGGGCCTTGGCGGGCGTCAGTGTTGGCACCACCTTGCCATGCCCGGCTGCCTCTTGTGCCGTCAGGTGAAAAATATAACATCCATCCACTCCATTTACCTCTAGGTTGAGTAGTGCAATATCATTTTTATTGAATTAATGCTCCAGTCAACTCGTCCAAAAGTCCGAACCGATGAAAAGAGACGGGCAATATATTTCAGCACTCCTCGTCATGTCTAGACTTATTTAGTCCTTAGACGTGGGATTTATGTAGGCCGCAGAATCATTTTTTTAATACTGTGTTGGCAGGGTCTTGAACTCAAGACCTCTTTGCTCGGATACCATACTGAATTCATGCTCCAGCCAACTCATCTAAAAGTCCGAACTAATGGAGAGAGACGGGCAATATATTTTACAATTTTGATATATCTAATTTTACTTTTGATAAGTTCATTGCTATAATTTCCGTAACAACGTGCTACTACAGTTTCTTTCTACCTGGATTGGATTCTTGAGCGAAGCTTACGATAGATCCACGGCGGCAGAGGGAGGATGTCGCAATGCCAGATTCTGCTAGATACGGCGGACGAGTGGAACCCCCTCCACACCAGGGCCTCGAACTGCGGCCGCACCTCCGCCTTGTCTGGATGGAGGAGGCCATCCATGATGTAGAGGTCACCGGTGTCATCCCCGTCACGGAGGTGTAAGTCCGTCGGAGGGACGGCGACGGCCATCGGCAACTCCTTGACCCTGTGGAGGCATGGCAGGGTATCGATGTAGCTGGAGCTATTGGCGTTGTTGAAGCGTAACATGCGGTTCCCGCGGTCGCCCAAGACGACCTTGCTCTCCGAGGCGGTGGGGAAGAAATGGACGAAGCGATGGGAGTCGAGGCAGGGGGAGATTTGCGGTGGCCCCATGAGCAGCTCGGGTTTTGGCGGAACGATCTTGGGAGCCGCCGCCTCCACCATCGCCAGATCGGAGCTGCAGATCCTTCTACTGTTGGTGGCACGGGCCTTGGCGGGCGTCAGTGTTGGCAGCACCTTGGCATGCGCGGCTGCCTCTTGTGCCATCGGGTGAAACAATTTCATCTTGAAGAGGTCCAAGCGCCGCAGCAAATACACGCGTTTGTGGCCATCATACAGGCCCAGGTTCAAGAACCGCCACATGCCGCCGCTCATCTCCGACTCTCGGATGATCTACTTAGTATGATCCTTCTCTCCTGAGAGGGTAATACGGAAAAAAGGAAGATCAAACCAAAGGAAGTTGACTGACCTACCGGTGGCGAACCTGCCATAGGTTAGCATGTATTTCACCAAACTACGAAGCACTATACATCCATGCACGATGTGCAATAACAAATTATGTGTCACAAATGGAATATATCAACTAGCTATTTGATTATTTAAGCTCAAAACATCATACATGAGATGAGTATTTAGCAGCAGCAATACATACATAGCACTTGGAAGAAAACAGATGCACGCATAAGACAAAAGTTTAATGCCCACCAAATTAAAGGCTTGCTTGCTGAGATAGTGAAAAATTTGGAGTCACCAAGCTGGCTAACAAACTCCCAAAGTCCAGTCCACCACAATATCACGATGGAAAATTAGGAGCAGCTGCAGTAGCATTAATTGGGTCGAGCATGCAGTGAGTAAGTAAATCCAATGGCAAGAAAGAAAAAGTAAACCAATGACAGTTAATGTTCCACTTCAAACAGAAGAAGACAATTTTATTTAGGTACAGAAGATTGTGCTACTGCACATTGAAAGGAAATGAGAAACGTATATTTCAAGATGGTATCTATGTCTCTAGATAATAATATTGAACAAACGAGTAGAAGAAGAAAACTGAGTGAGCCTAGCATTTTCTTGAGGACGAAATGAGTGAAGCTTCAAAAAATACCCGATAGATAAACCCTAGAGCATGTATAGTACAGGGGCAGAAGCAATTATGTACCTACAGAAATCAGAAAAATTGAGATGCCACTGTGCACACAGAAGGGGAAGGAGAAAGCACCTTGATGAAACGGGGAACGGACGGCGGCGGTGGCTGGAATGGTGATGACGCCGGCTGCAACGGCGACGGCAACGTTCGAGACAGAGGTGGCGGTTCGGTAGGTATTCGCGGGACTGAATTGGGGATTTCTTTTACTTGTTTTTAGGCAAGGGGATTTCTTTTACTGTATGTAGGCTTGATCACATGGGCCGAAAAGTTGCCAAGCCGCAGCACATTTTGGTGCGCATGCCCAGGCCAGGACTAAGTGTGACTTATCGCACCATTAAAAAATAGGTATATTTTTTCTTTTTCACACATATTTATGGTATTACTTCACACATTATGCTCTTTTTTTAACACAGTACAAACGCAAGCGCTCATATACACGCGCATACACTCATCTCTATGAACGCACACACGCACACCCTACCCCTATGAGCACCTCCGAAAGACTGAGCTGACATATCATCTTGAAATTTACGAAGTCACCGTAGGCACCTCGTCATCGACGGAAACGTCTGCTCCCACTAAATGCGCATCGCCAGAAATCCTGAAATAAATCTAGGAATAAATGCGAGCACCAGGACTTGAACCCTGGTGGGTTGGGGATATCACAGTCCGTTTAACCATCCAAAAACAGGTTGGTTCGCTTACTTCACACATTATTAATTTCTTGATAATAAAGTATATTAATGTAATGATAATTTACATAAAAAATATTCATGCATACTTCTATTTTAAAATATTCATGTAATTAAAAAATAGTTCAGTTTTTTCTGAAAAATGATCGTGCAATTCAAAATTATAATCACAAATTTTAAAAAATGTTCTCATAATTTACAAAGTTGTCCATGCATTGTTTCAAATGTTCATGTCATTTTAAAATGTTTACTTATAATTTGAAAATGTTGAGGTATTTTAAAACAACATTCATATAATTTTAAAAAACGTGCAAACATTTTAATGAAATATTCATGTTAACTTATAATTTTTTCGTGTATTTTCAAAACCATGTATTTATAAAAAAAATAGAAAAAAAGGACATAATAAATATCTAAAAGGGAAAAAAAATAGAAGAAGCAAAACCCAGTAAAAACATTGAAATGGTCATGAATGGATGTATATATAGAGACATTGTGTGCTGCTTCCAGGGTTTACAAAACCAGCGTATTTCTTGTATAAAAAAAACCAAGATAGACTATGATGTTTCTAGAAACCATTGTATTCTAAGAACACTATACAAAATATACATCGAAACCAAACTGGGATAAATTGTTTTTCTTCAGAAAAACTAAGATTAGCCATATTTTCTTTTAATTCAATTCCATTCAATTCATGTGGCTAGTAAATGTTTGCTGCATTAGCATCATTCTCGTTTTAATTCAATGTCATTTCGTTCCGTGTGAGTCTGGAACCAAACCGACTATCGGCTAGTAAATATTCTAAGAACACTACACAAAATACATCGAAACCAAACTGGGCTAATTTTTTATTTATCAAGCAAAAAAATATTAGCCATATTTCTCATTTTAATTTAATTCTATTCCATTCCGTGTGGCCACTAAATGTTTGCCCATTAGCGGCATTATCGTTTTAATTCAATGTCATTTTGTTCCGTGTGCGTCTGGAACCAAACCGACTATTGGCTAGTAAATATTTGTTGGATTAGGCACATTTTTGTTTTCATTTTAAATATTTCACGTTCTGACAGGACACGCGCCTTGCTGGGGCACTATTGGATGGTAAATGTTTGCCGGATTAGCCACATTTTGTTTTAATTTATACTATTTCTTTCTCTTGCCAGTCTTGAACCCAACCGACACGACATATGCCTAGCTATAGTACTATTGGTCAGTAAATGCTTGCCCGATTAGACACGTTTTTGTTTTAGTTTAAAAAAAATCTCATTCTCACCAAACCAATAAGAGAAGCACCCTTCTCCCTTAATGAGGGGAGGGGGATTGCCCGAAAGCAAAAATTCCACAACCATCGCCATGGCCTCCGTTTCTACAGAAACCCTAGGCCTAATAACCACCACTACCCCACCCACTGCCATACCATTGTTGTTGTTCTGACCTTGGGCAGACATGCCAGTGGACCTCCTCCTCCGTGTCGGCGGCTTCCTTGATGAACTCAAGTGCTACTCCAGTGCTCAGGGTGCTTGCGCAGGTTGGTGTCACGTGCTCGTGCCGCCGACCCCATCGTCTCTAACAGTGCCGCTATTCGTCGCCCCGCCCCTACCATTGCCTCTGTTGATTCGCTCCCAACACGTCGCTCCTTAAACTTTAGGCCAGTTCCTTTGGGTGGGCGCTGGGTCGCCTCCAGCAATGGATGGCTCGTCCATCTCTCCCACAATTAGCACCACTAGTAGGAAAAGGGGCTTTTACCCCGGTTTGTAAGGGCCTTTTGTCCCGGTACACGAACCGGGACTAAAGGGTTGTTACTAATGCCTCCCTCCTTTAGTCCCGGTTCTTACACGAACCGGGACAGAAGGTCCTCCACGTGGCCGCTGCTGCCAGCCTAGGCAGTGGGCCTTTGGTCCCGGTTGGTGCCACCAACCGGGACCAATAGGTAGGGCCTTTTGTCCCGGTTGGTGTCACCAACCGGGACCAATAGGCATCCACGCGTCAGCAGCTGGCAGGAGCTGAGTTTTTTGTTTTTTTTGAAAGGGGGTGGTTTAGGGGTTTTGGGGGGTTAATTTAGGTGTTTCATATATTGTGTTAGCTAGCTAATTAATAGAGAGAAGTGTCCTCTCTTATCTCCGTGCTTGGTCGACGCTACGTACTATATACGTATGGAGAGGAGTAGACACGCTAGCTAGTAATCAAATGAAGGAAACAGAAGATCGTCATGAACATGCATACAGAGAGAAGTGATATCGACCACCTCTCCTTCTCCGAGGTATTGGTTGAACAACAAGTAGTCGTATATCTATCCGACACTACCGGCTACATATATACAATAATTATCTCTTACAATACAATCTCCTAATTAAATTGTAGGAACACAGGGTCCACATAGTATTCTCCGTTTTCAGCGATCACGTGGTCAAGGAAGAATGCCGCTAATTCCTCTTGAATTCCTCGCATACGATCTGGTGCTAGGAGTTCATCCCGCTTCCGAAACATCTAATTTGAAGAAGGGGGTCAATACATATATATATGAATAAAATAAAATAAAATTGTGAATATTATTGCTTACGCACTTCATATTGTTCTTCAGTGTAGCCCCGCTCACAGGTCGTGTAGCGGATGGACTCGCAAACGTAGTATCCACAGTAATTATTCCCGAATTCCTGCCACAACCACTTTACAAGAAATAGAGGTCAATCAAACTGATAAGCAAGCATGCTAAATGGTATTGATGAAACTAGCGCTTGAATCACTAGGAGATGCGCGGAACATGCTACTATAGTACTTACTTTTTGGTGATTAAATTGCAGCTTCTTCGGCAGTCCCGGAGCTTTTGAGGTGAATTTTCTCCAAACCCTGCCAGACAAAAAAAAACAATTACTTGATATCAGGAAATGAACAAAGTTGCTGATATGGGGATCTTTTCGTCTCGAGTCTAAGACGGTTACTACTCCCTGCTCAAGCTTAATCTCTAGGAGAATATAGTGGAAGTTGCGCATGCATGCATAAGTCATCAATTACATTACCATAACCTGGACTAATAAGGGAAACCGAATATGCACAAGACAGTAACACTCACTTGAAGTTGTAAGGAAATAGTATTATATCTTTGTTTTGTTTTAATACCAACGATTGTAGCAAGTTGGCCTCGGCTTCTTTGGGATGTTTTTCAACCGTATATGCATCTATGAGATTTGTGTTAATGAACCCAATATCACCGACTTGTCTTTTCTTCAATTCGGCGATCTTCAGTCTGCATAATATAGTAAGGATAAGTATAAATACATGCAATGAAAGAGCTGGCCTATATAGAGAGACTTAATGACAGAAGTAGTACTACTTACAGACAGTAGCAAGTGATCGTTGTTTTATCGAGGGCCTTTTGATTGTAAAACTGGAAGAAATCCTCAAATGGAACATTCAGTAGATCAATTCCAACGAGGTCATGCTCCGATTTAACTCTCAGCGTCAAAGTATCCATCCCATCAGACTCTCTGCAGGTTTTCATGTACCAATCATGTAGTCTTCGCATCATCGTGCTTAGAGATCTTTCATCTTTGACGAGAGGCTTCCCGTAATGGTATTTGTGTTCGTCCACCTCCATGATTTCATAATGTACATCGTCGGGCAGGTAATCTCCAAGATTGCTATAACCGGGCACCATATTCGGATCATTAGCGACGATGTCTTTTGACACCTTGAGCGGGGGGCACGATTGGTTCGCTTGTTCGCCGAGCTGGGCAATTTTTTTTCCAGCTCGTCGTTCTTTTAACCTTTTATCATTGACAGTACTTCCCGACCGCTCCGCTTCGGCATATGTCTTTACAAGAATGCGCTCATAGTTGCCTCTCAGCGGAGACTTTGGTGGTTTTGTCAGGGCAGCCAGAGTGCGCTTTGCTTTCACCGGATCTACCTTCTCCTCCAGAGGTGGATGTTTCTTTGCTTTCACCCCTTCAAAGAAGTTTGTCACTTTGGCTCGCATGATCTTCCTGGTTTCCTCCTCGGTCCTCTCGTATGGTAACTTCTCTGGAGTATTCAGAGAAGGACCGAATCTGTATTGCCTCCCGCCTCTGGCAGCTGTACTGCTAGATGCCGACAGAGCAGACGGAGCGGTTGCGGCTGTCTTCTTTCCTTGCTTACTAGGCGGAGGAGAAGGACTACGACGCGCCGGAGGAGCCACAGCGGCAGCGGGTCTCTTCCGCCCTTGCTGACGAGGCGGAGAAGGAGGAGGCTGGCTGCTCTGGCGCGCCGGCGTTGGCGGAGAAGGAGGCGGAGTGCCGTCACACGCCGGAGAAGGAGGCTGAGTGCCCTGATCACTCGCCAGAGGAGGAGGCGGAGTGCCCTTACTCGCTGGAGCCGTCCAGTTCGGAAGCTTGATGAGCTCCTTCCGCCATAGGCATGGAGTCTTCAGAGCAGAACCCAGCCGAGTCTCCCCTTCACCGGTAGGGTGGTCAAGCTGGAGCTCCTCAAATCCCTCCGTTATTTCATCCACCATCACCCTATCACATCCTTCTGGAATCGGCCGGCAGTGGTAGGTTGCGCTGGGTTCAGGAGGTAAAACAGAGCCAACAGCCGCCTTGACTTTGAAGTTCTGCCATTCCGCCATAAGGTGGCAATGTTGAGACTCCATGATAGCATCCACGGGGTAGCTCGGTGGAAGCAGCTTCTCCGCTGAGATGGCGGTGTAGCTTCGGGGGCAGTTTCGGCATGTCGATTGCCGTCTTGTTCCTCTAGCGCTTGAACCCTTTCGTGCAACTTCTGAATTTGGATCTGCTCCACTTTTTTCCTCCTCTCCTGGATTTTGTAACCGCCCGCGTCCGGAAAACCAGCCTTCCACGGAACGGAGCCTGGCGTGCCTCGTGTCCGTCCAGGGTGCTCAGGATTCCCGAGGGCCATTGTGAGCTCGTCGTTCTCTCTGTCTGGAACGAACGTCCCTTCCTGCGCTGCGTCGATATATTGCTGAATCTTCTTGACTGGTATTCTCAAAAGCTCGTTCGTCCAAATGCACCTCCCTGATACAGGGTCCAAGGTTCCGCCAGCCCCGAAGAACCAAGTCCGGCAACGGTCTGTCCAGTTCATTGTCTGTGGTTCGATCCCTTTTTCAAGCAGATCATTCTCAGCCTTGGCCCAGTTAGGTCGGTCTTTGAGGTAGCCACCTGACCCCGTGGTATGGTGAAGCTTCTTCTTCGCAGCATTCTTCTTGTTTGTCCCTGACATCTTCTTACTCTTTTCCTATGTCATGTGGGCCACAAATGCGGGCCAGTGATCTCTGATCTTCTCATACCGGCCGATGAATTCTGGTGTCTCTTCTTTGTCGACAAACGTTTTCAGCTCATTCTTCTACCTCCTGAATAGGTCTGCCATCTTCTTAAGAGCATGAGACTTGATTAATTGCTCTATAACTGGCTTCTCCGGATCCTCCTCTGGCGGTAGGGTGAAATTTGCCTTCAGCTCAGTCCAAAGATCATCTTTCTGCATATCATTGACATAAGACACCTCAGGGTCTTCCTTCTTAGGCTTATACCATTGGTGGATGCTGATCGGGATCTTGTCCCTAACTAGAACCCCGCACTGAGCAGCAAATGCATCCTTTGTCCGGATGGGTTCAATCGGTTGGCCGTCGCACGCGATTGCTGTGATCTCAAACCTTTCATTCGAGCACAACTTTATCTTCGAGCCTCGTCTCTTTACCGAGTTGTGCTCGATCCGGAGGGCTAGAAAAAAGAAGAAAGACGAGTGTTAATTAATATGTGTACATACCAAAACAATGAATGCATCAATTAGCTAGTCAGCACAGGCTTAACTAATATATTTACCTGGCCGGACTCTGTTCGGTCACCGGAGCCGTCACCACGGGCTCCTTCTTGCACCAGCATTGGGTCACCGGAGCCATCATAACCATGTCTTTCCTCCTCCACTCTCCGATCACCGTAGCCTGCTTCTTCACCCTGTTCTTCCAGACCATCATTGTCGTTAAGATACGACAAGATATCACCTCCGGCTAAGATTATGTCCCCCAACACCTCTTCTGCTTGCTCATCTCGTCCGTGCTCCATTGTTTCTGCAAATATTACAACATGGCAATTATTACACAAACATGACAGCAGGGGTATATATTAGTGCAAACGTAGACCTAGCTTATTCCGGGTTTGGGGTGGCCTAGGCAATGCTTCAAGGGTAGGGGCGCGGCGGGAGGGGGTAGGAGACCGACATCGTTTTTTTCTAGGGTTTGGGTGTCCTCGAGAGTTTTGGTCGAGCGAGAGGGCCGGGGGTTGCTCCCATGGTATAAGTTATCACGGTCGAGAGGGGGTATAAATATCGACCGTCCATCATGTCAAAGTTATCTGGGAGGGAGTTATATATATTGACAACGACGACATACATACATGGGAAAATAATGTTATCGGCGAGGGGGTATATCGACCCCCCCACGTGTTGAACTTATCGGGAGGGGGTTATATCGACAACGACGACATACGTACATGGGAAAATAATATTATCGGCGGGGAGGGGGTATATCGACCCCCCTCGTGTTGAAGTTATCGGGAGAGGGGTATATCGACGACGACAGACCCGATAAAACATAAGAAAACGAAGAAGAAATAAAAAGAGGAGAAGAAGAAAAGGAATAGAGGAGAAGATCGAAGAAAAAAAAGAAGAAAAAAAAGAGGAGAAGAAGAAAGGAATAGAGGAGAGAAGAAGAAAAAATAGAATTTTTTCTATTTTTTCTTCTTCTCTTCTATTCCTTTCTTCTTCTCCTCTTCTTTTTCTTCTTTTTTTCTCTTCTTATTTATTTCTCCTATTCTTCCTCTCATCTTCTTCTCCTTTCTTCCTCTTCTTATTTTCCTTTTTATATGAACATATCATCATCTATATGAACATACATTTTCTTTGCATATGCATATGAACATACATTTTCTTTGCATATGCATATGAACATATATACATACATTTTTCTTTCATATGAACATACATACATACATTTTCTTAGCATATGACCATACGTACATTTTTCTTTGCATATGACCATTCATACATTTTCTTTGCATATGCTTTGCATATAAACATACATACATGCATATAAACATAACATACATACACAAAAAATTCTAAAAATCTGCCTAAAAAATTCTAAAAATCTGCCTAAAAAAATTATATGAAAAAAAGCATACATCATCCATCCATCCATATAATGAACATATACATCATCCATCCATCCATATAATCAAATTTGCATATGAAAAAAAATTATATGAAAAAATTATATGAAGAGGATCGAGGGGACAAGGAGGAAAGGGGGTCGCCGGAGCCGGACCGAACGGGGACGAGGGGCGGCGTCGAGGCAGGGGCGGCAGTGGGGGCGGGCGCCGGCGACGACGACAATGGTGGGGGCGGGCCGGGGCGCAGGGGCGCGGCCGTGCGTGCTCGGGGACGGGGCAGGGGCACGGGACGGCGGCCAGCGTGGGCTCGGGCGCGGGGCAGGGGCACGGGGAGACAGGGATGGCGGCAGGCGGCGGCGACGGCGACGAGGAGCGCGCGAGCGATTTGGGCAGCCTGGCGGCGGGGGCAACTAGCGAGGGAGGCGTGAAATTTTCACTAGTCCTGGTTATATAGCAAGGGCATTGGTCCCGGTTCATGGCACCAACCGGGACCAATGCCACCCTTTAGTCCCGGTTGGTGCCACCAACCGGGACCAAAGGTCCCTTTTCAGCAGCGCAAAGGGCGGGAAGCGGCGGCCTTTGGTCCCGGTTGGTGGCACCAACCGGGACTAAAGGGGGGCATTGGTCCCGGTTGGTGCCACGAACCGGTACCAATGCCCCCTTTAGTCCCGGTTGGTGCCACCAACCGGGACCAAAGGCCTTGCGATGCCCGCGGCCAAAAGTTTAGTCCCACCTCGCTAGTTGAGAGGGGCTCGGAGTGGTTTATAAGCCCCACTGCGGCTGCCCTCTCGAGCTCCTCTCAAATGCAGGCTTACGGGCCTAATGTCACACTATGCTGTCTATGGGCCTATTGGGCCTTCTGCGGGCCTGAATCCTGGCCCAGGTTGGGTTTCTAGTCGTATTCAGGCCGTGGTGGCCCAATAGGTGGCAGTTTTTTAATTTTTTTTCCAGTTTTTTGGTTCTGTTTTTCGCATTATTTATTTTCTTTTGTTTTTTGCTTTATTTTTTAATTCATTGTGCTTTTAGGTCAGAAAATTTATAAACTTTCTGTTAGTGCCATTAGTTTTCAAATTTAAATAGTTAAAATTTGAATTCTATGAAATTTGTGTGAATCACAAGTTTGTGATTAACTTTACTATAAAAATAGTTTTTTTTTCAGTTTTTTGTTTTGTTTTTTGCAT
Organism: Aegilops umbellulata; assembly: GCA_032464435.1. Lineage (NCBI taxonomy): Eukaryota > Viridiplantae > Streptophyta > Magnoliopsida > Poales > Poaceae > Aegilops > Aegilops umbellulata. The sequence continues at coordinate 448,913,823 of CP136058.1, read as the reverse complement.
TATTTATTTTCTTTTGTTTTTTGCTTTATTTTTTAATTCCTTTTGCTTTTAGGTCAGCAAAATTATAAACTGTCAGTTAGTGCCATTAGTTTTAGAAAAAATATAAACTTTCTATTAGTGCCATTAGTTCTTTATGAAAATTCTTTTTGCTATATTTAGTTTTTTGTTTTCTTTTTTGCTATATTTATTTTGTTTTGTTTCTACTTACAACAAAAAACTTATTTTTTTAGTTTATTTTGTTTCTAATTACTTATTTATTTTACTTTATGATAATTCTTTTTCTATTAAAGTTTCTATCAAAAAAAGTTCTTTATGAAAATTCTTTTTGCTTTTAATGATTTTGAACAGAAAATACTTCGATAATTTTAGTTGCATCAATTTTATATGATTTTAGTTTCAATAATAATAGAGGTTTCTTATAATGTTTTGAACAGAAAATACTTTGTTAATTTTAGTTTCATAAATTTTATGAAAGTTTATTTTATTTTGTCGGAACACAAGAAGTCCGGAGTTGTAATAAGTTATTAAAAATAAAAAAGAGGCGCAATGCTCGTTGATTTGCTTCAAGCCTTTTGGAATAGTGTAGACTGCACTGCACCTAGCTCGATGCAGTCTACCTTATACCTCAAGGCTTGAAGCTAAGCAACGTGAGCATTGCGCCTCTTCTTCATCGTCTCTGCACTCAGGGCTTATAAACCGCTCCTAGTGCCTCTCAGCTAACGAGGTGGGACTAAAAAACTGCTTAGTAAGAAACTCTAGTACCGGTTCATGCCACGAACAGGTACTAAAGGTGCTCGTGGGGCCACAGCCTCATTAGTACCGGTTCGTGGCACCAACAGGGACCAAAGGGTGGAATTGGTCCCGGTTCGTGCCACCAACCGGGACCAATGGCCTTGGACAGCGGCGTGGTGGTGAGTTTAGTCCCATCTTGCTAGCTAAGAGAGAGTCGCACCTGTTTATAAGGTGCGGTGCGCCTGAGCTGTCGAGCTCCTCTCTAAAGCAGGCTTACGGGCCTAACCTCTCTGTACATGCCTGTGGGCCTACTGGGCCTTCTGCGGGCCTGAATCCTGGCCCATGGATGGGTTTCTAATCGTATTCAGGCCGTGGTGGCCCAGTAGGTGGCATAATTTTTAATTTTTGGCCTGTTATTTTTCATGCATAGCATGTGCAAGAAAGTTGAGAGGGTTACGGCAAAAACTAGATGCACTTCTTGTACAAAACGGACAATGGTATCATACTCGTCTATTACAAAGTTGGTATGGTATCATCATAATAGTTGCGGGAGAAAGTCTTCACTTTTTCTTCGCTTGTGTCATTTGCTTATTGCGCCGTAACCATGGATAATCTTCATCGTTTATCAGGATGCTTGGGCCGGCCTTGACTTTGAAGGGAGGAATTTCATGAAACTTTTCATAATCTTCAGACATGTCTGTCTTGCCCTCCACTCCCACAATGTCCCTTTTTCCTGAAAGAACTATGTGGCGCTTTGGCTCATCGTATGATGTATTCGCTTCCTTATCTTTTCTTTTCCTCGGTCTGGTGGACATGTCCTTCACATAGATAACCTGTGCCACACCATTGGCTAGGACGAACGGTTCTTCAGTGTACCCAAGATTGTTCAGATCCACTATTGTAATTCCATACTATGGGTCTACCTGTACCCCGCCTCCTGACAGATTGACCCATTTACACTTAAACAAAGGGACCTTAAAATCATGTCCGTAGTCAAGTTCCCATATGTCCATTATGTAACCATAATATGTGTCCTTTCCCCTCTCGGTTGCTGCATCAAAGCATACACCGCTGTTTTGGTTGGTGCTCTTTTGATCTTGGGCGATCGTGTAAAATGTATTCCCATTTATCTCGTATCCTTTGTAAGTCAATACAGTCGAAGATGGTCCCCTGGACAACGAGTACAACTCATCACAAACAGTGGTGTCACCTCTGAGACGTGTTTCCAACCAACTGCTGAAAGTCCTGATGTGTTCACATGTAATCCAGTCGTCACACTGCTCCGGGTGTTTGGAGCGCAGACTGTTCTTGTGTTCATCAACATACGGGGTCACCAAGGTAGAGTTCTGTAGAACTGTGTAGTGTGCTTGAGACCAAGAATATCTGTCCCTGCATATTATTGAGTCCCCTCCAAGCGTGCCTTTTCCAGTCAGTCTCCCCTCATACCGCGATTTAGGGAGACCAATCTTCTTAAGGCCATGAATGAAGTCAACACAAAACCCAATGACATCCTCTGTTTGATGGCCCATGGAGATGCTTCCTTCTAGCCTAGCGCGGTTACGGACATATTTCTTTAGGACTCCCATGAACCTCTCAAAGGGGAACATATTGTGTAGAAATACGGGCCCCAGAATGACAATCTCGTCGACTAGATGAACTAGGACATGCGTCATGATATTGAAGAAGGATGGTTGGAACACCAGCTCGAAACTGACAAGACATTGCGCCACATCACTCCTTAGCCTTGGTATGATTTCTGGATCGATCACCTTTTGAGAGATTGCATTGAGGAATGCACATAGCTTCACAATGGCTAATCGGACGTTTTCCGGTAGAAGCCCCCTCAATGCAACCGGAAGCAGTTGCGTCATAATCATGTGGCAGTCATGAGACTTTAGGTTCTGGAACTTTTTCTCTGGCATATTTATTATTCCCTTTATATTCGATGAGAAGCCAGTCGGGACCTTCATACTGAGCAGGCATTCAAAGAAGATTTCTTTCTCTTCTTTCATAAGAGCGTAGCTGCCAGGACCTTCATACTGCTTCGGAGGCATGCCGTCTTTTTCGTGCAAACGTTGCAGGTCCTCCCATGCCTCAGGTGTATCTTTTGTCTTCCCATACACGCCCAAGAAGCCTAGCAGGTTCACGCAAAGGTTCTTCGTCACGTGCATCACGTCGATTGAAGAGCGGACCTCTAGCTCTTTCCAGTAGGGTAGGTCCCAAAATATAGATTTCTTCTTCCACATGGGTGCGTGTCCCTCAGCGTCATTCGGAACAGCTAGTCCGCCAGGACCCTTTCCAAAGATTACGTGTAAATCATTGACCATAGCAAGTACGCGATCACCAGTACGCATGGCGGGCTTCTTCCGGTGATCTGCCTCGCCTTTGAAATGCTTGCCTTTCTTTCGACATTGATGGTTGGTCAGAAGAAATCGACGATGGCCCAGGTACACATTCTTCCTGCTTTTGTCCAGGTATATACTTTCAGTGTCATCTAAACAGTGCGTGCATGCGTGGTATCCCTTGTTTGTCTGTCCTGAAAGGTTACTGAGAGCGGGCCAATCGTTGATGGTTACAAACAACAACGCGTGCAGGTTAAATTCCTCCTGTTTGTGCTCATCCCACGTACGTACACCGTTTCCATTCCACAGCTGTAAAAGTTCTTCAACTAATGGCCTTAGGTACACATCAATGTCGTTGCCGGGTTGCTTAGGGCCTTGGATGAGAACTGGCATCATAATGAACTTCCACTTCATGCACATCCAAGGAGGAAGGTTATACATACATAGAGTCACGGGCCAGGTGCTGTGATTGCTGCTCTGCTCCCCGAAAGGATTAATGCCATCCGCGCTTAAACCAAACCATACGTTCCTTGGGTCAGCTTCAAACTCAGCCCAGTACTTTCTCTCGATTTTTCTCCACTGCGACCCGTCAGCGGGTGCTCTCAACTTCCCGTCTTTCTTACGGTCCTCACTGTGCCATCGCATCAACTTGGCATGCTCTTCGTTTCTGAACAGACGTTTCAACCGTGGTATTATAGGAGCATACCACATCACCTTCGCAGGAACCCTCTTCCTGGGGGGCTCGCCGTCAACATCACCAGGGTCATCTCTGGTCTTATACCGCAATGCACCGCATACCGGGCATGTGTTCAGATCCTTGTACGCACCGCGGTAGAGGGTGCAGTCATTAGGGCATGCATGTATCTTCTGCACCTCCAATCCTAGAGGGCATACGACCTTCTTTGCTGCGTATGTACTGTCGGGCAATTCGTTATCCTTTGGAAGCTTCTTCTTCAATATTTTTAATAGCTTCTCAAATCCTTTATCAGGCATAGCATTCTCTGCCTTCCACTGCAGCAATTCCAGTACAGTACCGAGCTTTGTGTTGCCATCTTCGCAATTGGGGTACAACCCTTTTTTGTGATCCTCTAACATGCGATCGAACTTCAGCTTCTCCTTTTGACTTTCGCATTGCGTCCTTGCATAGACTATGACCCGGCGGAGATCATCATCATCGGGCACTGGTTCCTCTTGATCTTCAGCAGCTTCCCCCCTTGCAGCATCATTGGGCACATCGTCTGGTTCCTCTTGATCTTCAGCAGCTTCCCCCGTTGCAGCATCACCGTATTCAAGGGGCACATAGTTTTCATCGTCCTCTTCTTCTTCGTCGTCTTCCATCATAAGCCCTATTTCTCCGTGCCTCGTCCAAACATTATAGTGTGGCATGAAACCCTTGTAAAGCAGGTGGGTGTGAAGGATTTTCCGGTCAGAGTAAGACTTTGTATTCCCACATATAGGGCATGGACAACACATAAAACCATTCTTCTTGTTTGCCTCAGCCACTTCGAGAAAATCATGCACGCCCTTAATGTACTCGGAGGTGTGTCTGTCACCGTACATCCATTGCCGGTTCATCTGCGTGCATTATATATAATTAAGTGTGTCAAAAACCATTACAGAACATCATGAATAGATAATTAAGTGACCAAATTAATAGAAGTTCATCATCACATTAAAACCAAAGTACATTCATAGTTCTCGTCTAACAACATATATATAGCTCTCCAGAGCATCTAATTAATTAAACCATACATTGAAACTATGTAAAACATTTCAATGCGAAAACAAATGCGATCATAATCGCAACCAAGGTAACAATTGATCCAATGGCATAATGATACCAAGCCTCGGTATCAATGGCATATTTTCTAATCTTTCTAATCTTCAAGCGCATTGCATCCATCTTGATCTTGTGATCATCGACGACATCCGCAACATGCAACTCCAATATCATCTTCTCCTCCTCAATTTTTTTTATTTTTTCCTTCAAATAATTGTTTTCTTCTTCAACTAAATTTAACCTCTCGACAATAGGGTCGGTTAGAATTTCCAGTTCAACCACCTCCTAGATAAATAAAATCTATGTCACGTTGGTCGGTATATTTGTCATAAACAATAAATGAACCAAATATTTATAAAAAGATAATATATACCACATCCGAATCATAGACAGGACGAGGGCCGACGGGGGCGGATACCAAAACCATCGCACTATGTAATAAGAAGGAATAACAAAAGTAACAAAATTAGACAAGTAACTATCTAAATAAGAATTTTTTCCTTTCAGAAAGAAGATAAGAACAAGAGTCTCACCACGGTGGTGCTGGCGACGAGATCGGCGCGGGCGATCGACGGCGGTGAAGACGGGGACGGGACGTGACGGACCGCTAAACCTAGACAAATCTCGGGGAAAATGGAGCTCGGAGGTCGAGTTTCGAGAGGACAAAGATTAACTAGTGTGGCTCAGACATTTCATCGAACACCTCATGTGCATAGGAGGTGAGCTAGAGCACCCAAATGCCCTCCCCTCGTCGGCCAGAAAAAACAGAGCACTGTGGAGTGCTCTGCTGTGGCGATGGGGTATATATAGGGAACTCTTTGGTCCCGGTTCGTGGCACCAACCGGGACTAAAGGCCTTTGGTCCCGGTTGGTGCCACGAACCGGGACCAATGCCCCCTTTAGTCCCGGTTGGTGGCACCAACCGGGACCAAAGGCCTTGTGCTGCCCCGCGTCAAAAGTTTAGTCCCACCTCGCTAGTTGAGAGAGCTCGAGAGTGGTTTATTAGCGCTGCTGCGCCCACCCTCTTGAACTCCTCTCAATTGCAGGCTTTCGGGCCTAACTGTTCTCTTTGCCTGTGGGGCCTACTGGGCCTTCTGCGGGCCTGAATCCTGTCCCATGGATGGGTTTCTAGTTGTATTCAAGCCGTGGTGGCCCAGTAGGTGGCATAATTTTTTTCCTCTATTTTTTTTCTCTTTTGCTTTATTTGTTTTTTTTGTTTCTACTTACAACAAAAAACTTATTTATTTTATTTCTAATTACTTATGTATTTTACTTTAATTATTTTATTTTTATTTATTTTACTGCTGCTATTTTTATTAATTTTACTGCTGCTATTTTTACTTAATTTATTAAGGTTTATTTATTGTAGTTACTATAGTTTATTTTATTTTATTTTATTAAGGTTTATTTAGTTTTATTTATTTTATTAAGGTTTATTTATTTTATAAATATAAAAAATGAACATAGATGCGCTTATAGAGAAAATTAAACCTAAATTCATAATAAATTTCTATGAAATTTACTGTGAATTTAGGTCAAATTCCCTGTATAAGGGCATCTATTTTCACTTTAAGAGAAGCTCAACAAGGCAGAGAGGGACGGGCTTATAAACTGGTGTGAGCGCCCTTCGGTTGGCGAGGTGGGACTAAACACTGGCCGCAACTAGGACCAGCCCTTTAGTCCCGGTTTGTGGTAGGAAACGGGACTAAAGGGTGGTGGGCCAGGAGCGTGGTCCATTGGTCCCGGTTTGTCCCACCAACCGGGACCAACGGGTCCGGACGAACCGGGACCAATGCCCCCACGAGGCCCGGCAGGCCCTTGGCCACACGAACCGGGACCAATGCTCACATTAGTCCCGGTTCGTGACTGAACCGGGACTAATGTGAATATTGTCCTGTGACCAAAGCCCAGTTTTCTACTAGTGCACCCAAATACTCTCATCAGCTTGGTCAGCCTCCTCAACCCCATCACTGGCGCCAATATCTGCTTGTCGACGCTCACATGCGTGAGCAAGATGGGCTCGAAGGTTGTCTTTGCGCCCAACCCCTTGAGGCATGACTTCATGGCCATCACCATGTTGGACAACGAAAGAAAAAATTGCGTGCATTCGTATATGTATAGGCATCGGGCGGGCGAGCGGCCTTGTTTTCAAAATATGCCTATCATGCACTTTGTTATGAAGTGGTATCCGACAATCCCGGGCGTCCTTGTGTTAGAGGAGATCTACCGAAGCAAAAGTGTCTCAAATATTCTTAGATGAACAATGTTAATTTAAACTGCATAAAATGTATATGCTGGAATAGGGGGCGGGAGGCTGTTTCCCTTTGTATACTACCGTAGAGAGCACTATAGAGTTGGCTTCTTCGTATGCTGAATAGAAGAAAACATATATAATATATGCTTTGTATTCCTACTAGAGTTGGCTTCTTGGTATTGAAATACTAGCGGGCGGAAGGCGCGGCGCGCCGCGCCCGTATGTATGTTTGAGGTCGAGCTAGTTGTGAAAAGACCATATGAAGTTGCTGTTTACAGCCAAGTCCACCAGTAATAACTCTTCCATTGCTCATACTTTGTTATAATGGAAAGGATAATAGTTATAGACAACATTAACAATAGCTTTTAATTGCGTGCAAACAAAATAAAAAAGAATGCAACTGATTTGCTCATCGTCTAAAATATTCGGGAAACTGGATGAATATTCTACCATGAGCCACACACTTACAGTAAACCAGTACAAAGGGTATAGGTGTAAGCACCGATCACACACACACACACGCACGAGAATTCTCTGAAGACAGTGGTTTTGCGTTGCGAACACTTGCAACTTTTCTGCATTCCTTCTTCTCCTCTTATTCAGTTACAGAAGGGAAACGAGGCCACTAACAGCCCGAGAAAACAGCCACGCCGAGCCACAACGATCGCGCCATCCCACGATCCAGCTCGTGCGGGGTGTGGACTACTCCAAAAGAAAAAACTTCCTAACAAACTTATCTACTCAGCTGACTAAGCAGCATTTATTTTCTGTTAAGACTAAACTGACGAACACACAAGGATTAAGTCCACAATCACTCCCTAAGCCTTGTGTGCTTCGTCGAGCTCCACCATCCCGATCTTCATCCGCTGCTCCTGAAGCTTGACTCGCCCGAGTGCCTTGGTGAGCACATCGGCAAGTTGGTCTCTGGACCGAACGAACTCGATCTGGATCTTCCTGTTCTCCACGCACTCCCGGATAAAATGGTACCTGATTTCAATGTGTTTGCTCCGGTCGTGGTAAACAGGATTCTTACTCAGTGAGATGGCTGACTTGTTGTCGACGTTGAGCACCGCCGCCTTCAGCTCTTCGTCTTTTATTTCTCCCAGCAGCCGAGCGAGCCATATACCTTGGCATGCCGCCGTGGTGGCGGCCATGTACTCCGACTCGCACGAGGAGAGGGCCACCACCCTCTGCTTCTGCGATTGCCAGCTGACCAGGTTGCCGCCCAGGAAGAAGGCGACGCCGGTGGTGCTCCTGCGGTTATCCACATCGCCGCCCAGATCGCTGTCGCTGTAGCCGATCAAAGGGGCATCGTGGTCACCGCTCGTGTACCGCACTCCCCAGTGCAGAGTCCCGGCCACATAGCGCAGAACGTGTTTCACTGCCGCCATGTGCTCCGTCGTAGGCTCCTGCATGAACCGGGAGACGTACCCGACGGAGAAAGCAAGATCCGGCCTGGTGTGGACGAGGTAGCAGAGCATGCCCACGATGCTCCTGTATTCGGTGGCGTCCACTGGCCGTGCCGAGCTCACCCTGCTCAGCTTGAAGCGCGGCTCCATGGGCGTGTGACAGGGGTTGCAACCCGTCATGTCCGCCGTGTCGAGGATCTTGGCAGCGTACGCGGCCTGACCAAGGTCGATGCCGCCGTTGTGCTGCCTCACCTCGATTCCAAGATAGTAATGGAGCCGTCCCAGGTCGCTCATGTCGAAGAGTGCTTGCATCTCCTTCTTGAAGCCTTCGATCTCCTCCTCGTCCGAGCCAGTGATGATCAGATCATCGACGTAGACGCCGACGACCAGGCGCGAGGACGCCGTGCCCTTTGCGTACACTGCATGCTCAGACGGACACCTGCTGAACCCAAGCGAGCCCAGACTCGCGTCCAGCTTGGCGTTCCATGCCCGTGGAGCCTGCTTTAGCCCGTACAACGCCTTTCTGAGCTTGAGTACCTTCGAGTCTTCGCCGGCAGCCGTGAACCCTGGCGGCTGCACCACGTAGACCTCCTCTTCTAGCTCGCCGTTGAGAAAGGCGGACTTTACGTCCATGTGGTGCAGAGTCCAGCTTGCGCGCGCGGCCAGAGCGAGCAGGAGGCGGACGAACTCGAGCCTGGCCACCGGCGCGAACACCTCGTCGTAGTCGACGCCGTGCTTCTGAACATATCCTTTCGCCACCAGCCTCGCCTTGTGCTTCACTACCGCGCCGTGAGCATCTTTCTTGGTCTTGTATACCCATTTGAGACCGATCGGACGGTGACCAGCAGGCAGGTCCACGAGCTCCCAGGTCTGGTTGGCTTCAATGGATTTCATCTCCTCCATCATCGCGTGCTGCCAGCATGTCTCACCTCTTGCCTCCTCAAAGGAGCCGGGCTCCTCGCCCAGCGCGAGGTGCAGCTCGTCGACGAGTTCGTCGTCGTTGACCTCGCCGTCAGTGTCGTCGAACTCCTCCAGGCCTGGAGGAGGCGCGTTCCGAGCCGCCTTCGCAGGCGTGCTCATGTAGCGAGGGTTGGGGAGGAAGATGTCGTCCTTGCCTCGCGTCGTCATCGGGTGCACCGGCGCGAGGTTGCCGGTCGTGCGCGCCGGAGCCAGGGGCACAGTGGATGCGGTAGCAGTCACCGCTGGGGTGTCGTTGTCGCCCCCGGCCAATGCTGATGTCGTGGATGGCGTGCTTGACGGGGACGCGGACTGAGCGGGTGATCGCAGGGCGCCAGGCGACGAGGGGGAGCGTGCCGCGGATGACGGACTGCCGGTGAGAATTGACATGGGCTCAATTGTAAAGCTCATACCTGCCCGATCCGTGCCACTCTTCTCCCAGTCCCATGCTCGCGTCTCGTCGAAGACGACGTCACGAGAGACATGGACTCGCTTGCCCACCGGGTCGTAGAGCCGGTACTCCTTGCTCCCTGACTCATACCCGATCATCACCATGGCTTTGCTCCGGTCCTCGAGCTTGGAGAGGTGTGGGCGCGTGTTCTTGGCGTGCGCCACACTCCCGAACACGCGCAAGAAGTCGACGGAGGGCTTCCTGCCATGCCAGGCCTCGAACGGCGTCTTGCCTGGTACACTTCTGGAGTATGCCCTATTGAGCACGAACACGGCCGTGGACACGGCCTCGCCCCAGAATTGCGGCGGCACTCCCATCGCCTTGAGCATGCACCGAGCCGTCCCGACGACGGTTTGGTTGCGCCTCTCCACCACGCCATTCTGTTGGGGAGAGTATGGCGCGGTGAGGTGTCTTTGGACCCCAAGATCAGCGAGATGTGCACTGAACTCGCCAGAGTTGAACTCCCCGCCTCGGTCAAAGCGGAAAGTGCGCAGCTTCCGCCCCGTCTCGCGCTCTGCGTGTGCCTGGAAGCGCTGGATCGCCTCGGCTGCCTCGTCCTTACTCCAGAGCAGGTACAACCACATGAACCTGCTGTGATCATCCACAAGCAACAGGAAGTAACGCTTGCCGCCCAGAGTGGGCAGCGAGATAGGCCCGCGAAGATCACCATGCACAAGTTCAAGCGGCTCGGTGGCATGGTAGTTAGCCTGCTGAGGGAAAGGCGCTCGCCGTTGCTTGCCCACTAGGCAGGCGTCGCAAACCTGCTCGGAGTGGTGGAAGATAGGCATGCCCTTCACCATGTTCTGACGCGCCAGCCGCTCGAGGCCGTCGAAGTGTTGGTGCCCGAAGCGCGCGTGCCAGCGCCACGCCTCGTCCCCGGAGTGCGCAGCGAGGCAAACGGGGTTGGCGAGCTGTAGACGGGCGATGTAGAGCCTGTTGCGGGTGCGCGGCACTCTTGCCAGGATGCGGTGCTGGCGATCGTGCACCGTCATGACGCCGGCTTCGACGTGCGTAGGACAGCCGTTCTCGTCGAGCTGCCCGATCGACAAGATGTTGCTCTTCAGCCGTGGGATCCAGTACACGTTGGTGAGTGCACGGTGCCCGTCGTCAGCCGCGGCGAACAGGACGGTGCCCCGCCCGTGGATCGGCACGAGCGAGCCGTCCCCAAACCTGACCGAGCCACGAATGCCCTTGTCCAGCTCGGCGAACGCAGCCTCATCGTCGGTCATGTGGTTCGACGCACCTGTGTCGAGGTACCAGGCCGCGTCCTGATCTCTGGGAGCGCGACGCAGTTCCACGCGGGCGCGCGACTCGTTGAGGAAGACGACCTCCTCGCCCGCTCCAGCACGCGGCGTGACGGCCGCAGCTGTCAGGGAGGCCTCCTCGATCATCAGCAGACCCGGATCGTCGTCCTCGCCTGCTTGGCCTTGTGCAAGGAGGGCCTGTTCCTCCTCGCGTTTCTTCTTGCGGCAGTCCCGGGCCCAGTGGCCTGCGATGCCGCAGTAGTGACACTTGTCACGACCCGTGTCGCCGCCGCCGTTCTTCCCACCACCGGCGTCAGTGCCAGCGGGGGATTTGCCTTTTCCGCCACGTCCACCGCCGCGGCCATGCCCGCGGCCACGCCCTCGTCCGCGCGCCTGCGCACCTGACGAGTTGCTGCCGCTTGCGCCGTTGTTCGCCGTACGCTTCTCGTACACGCGCCAGTCCTCCAGGGTCATCAGAAGGCGACCGGCATCCTCGCCTCCGCCGTCTTGGTCGAGGCATTCCTCCGCTACCTTGAGACGTCCGGTGAGCTCCTCCACCGTCAGGGTGTCGAGATCGACCAACGTCTCAATGGAGAGTGCCACCTGAGCGTATTTGCGGGGCACAACTCGAAGGAACTTACGTACCACACGCGCGTCCCCGACGGGGTCACCATGGATGGACAGGTTGTTGACGAGCCCAGTGAGCCTCATCGCAAAGTCGTCGACGTTCTCGCCTGGCTTGAAACGGATATCCTCGAATTCTCGGCGGAGGCCCTGGGCCTTGGCCTCGCGCACGGCGGCCGAGCCCATCCGCATGGTCTTGACGGCGTCCCAGGCCTGCTTCGCCGTCTCCTTCGTGGAGAGGACAGCGAGCATCTCCTCAGGCACCGCCCGGAGAACGGCCTCCAGGGCGGTGCGGTCGTCGTGGTAGTCGGCGGTTCCAATGGTGACAGCGTCCCACAACCCGTGGGTCTGCAGGATGGCTCTCATCAGGAGAGACCAGCTGCCGTAGTTGCTCCGGGTCAGTGTTGGGAACACCGTTGGCAGGGCCACCTCGCGTCTCTGCACCATCGGCGCGGCGACTTCGCGCCCGCGCACGGTGCGGCTATGCCTAGCCCTGGGAGACCGCGAGAGCGTGCGCCCACGCGTCGATGACGGAGTCCGGGACCCGCCATCGGAGTCCTTTCGCGACACCTCGCCGGAGCCCTTCCGAGGCTCCTTGCTTCCCGCCATGACCGCCGGATCGTACTAACGGCTCTGATGCCAATTGTAAGCACCGATCACACACACACACACGCGCACGAGAATTCTCTGAAGACAGTGGTTTTGAGTTGCGAACACTTGCAACTTTTCTGCATTCCTTCTTCTCCTCTTATTCAGTTACAGAAGGGAAACGAGGCCACTAACAGCCCGAGAAAACAGCCACGCCGAGCCACAACGATCGCGCCATCCCACGATCCAGCTCGTGCGGGGTGTGGACTACTCCAAAAGAAAAAAACTTCCTAACAAACTTATCTACTCAGCTGACTAAGCAGCATTTATTTTCTGCTAAGACTAAACTGACGAATACACAAGGTTTAAGTCCACAATAGGTGCCTTTTCAGTCATAGAAATTTGATCAAGAAGCAAAACCGTATCAATGGTAGAGTTATCATGATGAAGGAAAAAAATACAGAAGATTGCGTCAATAATCAAGATCACTATTTATCCAATATTTAAAATGAATTCATAATGCAATTAAAAAGATGATGAAAAAACATCTAGGTTTAGTTATATGCAATATGAACATATTTAATCTTTTGTGAACATAGTCCCTATGAGTAGTTGAGTAAAGCTCATGGCTAACAATAGTGAAAACACATGTTGGTGTAACCTCAAAACGAATTTTATGAGCAAAAGCATTACATGATCCCAGGGCCGGCCCTAGCACTTGGGGGGCCCTAGTGCGAGCCGAATGAAGATGAAGATTAAGGTGGTGATAGAACCAAAAGAATAATTAAATTTCCATCGCTGGGGCCCTGGCTTCTTCGGGACTTGTGGGGATCAATGGGGAGAAGGAAGGAGGCAGATACTGAAGAAGAAAGAGATATTGTGGCGCTTCCTGGAAAGAACGAGGAAGCATCAGTGCAATTTTATAGAAAATATCCATGGCTGGATAATAACTGTAGTATATACACATAAGTATACACACTTACACAAGATATGGGGCCCCTTCCCTAGCTGGACCCTATGTGGTCGCACTCTTTGCCCAGGCCAAGGGCCGGCCCGGCCCTGCATGATCCATAACTCTTAAGAAAATAATCCCCAAAACACATCGTATGTCATGGATTAAGATTGTGGAACATGGAGAAGACATCTACCATGGATCTTACCTTTTCTTCTTCTAATAAGGAGTCAGATCATCTCCCCGATGCTCAAATTGAGAATTTAGATCATTTAATGTAAGTACAACAGAGGAATATGATGCACCACAGAAATAATCACTCAACTACTTCTAATATCTTTTAGAATTTCTGCGTGTGTGTGGACTATCCTTTTAACCAAGGATTAAACAACAGTTTAATTAGAAATGAAAGAAAACATGATGCTGAATATAAAATAATAAGAATAGGAAGTGCAATTTGTTATTACTACCTTTCCAAATTGGCTAACACCCCAAGGGCGGCCATGTTAATGTACAAACTAATGGTGGAGGTGGTTTTTGTATTTAGAATGACAACATACTTGAATGTCGCAGTAGTTTTCATATTGTTGTCATTTTCCACCAATTAATTTTAAATAGTGGTATAAAATAATCTCTTCGACGCAACTGCTTACATAGGCGAATATTGATCAACCAAGGTGGAAACAAACATAGCCACAATAGGCTCATTCTCGAGTTGTCTATCACCGTCAAATTTATTTGCCAGATCTCCCATAATGTTAGAACCACATGCTAGAAAAACACTGACCATCCATTGGTAATAGAACGGTCGGCCAGGAAGATAACAAGTTAATGACATTGGAAATGTCAAGAGTCTAGACTCTTATCAAGCTACAGAGAATAAAATTTCATGATTTGCAAAGAGTTTACACACGTCCTTGTTTCCAACGGCCAAAGAGATCCAAATTCTGCGGACAATTCACTCATGGTTTCTAAAGCCCAAAGAGATCCAAATTGCAGATAGTTTGCACACGTCCTGATTTCCAAAGGCCAAAGAGACCGCATAAAACTAAAATGTAGCATCCCTTATAAACACAATTCACCCTAGTATACATTTTCCATATTTAGCATTAAAATTGAAGTTCCCAATAACTAAATGAAATTTCTAAAAAGTGGTAGTGAATTATGGTTGAATAAATTGATGGCACCACTGGAGCACCGGAGTTGAGGCCTGAGCACAAGCTATTACTACTGTTGTCGGCTGCAAAGTGGCCACCAGTTGGTGAGCTTCTGCCAAGGAATTCCTAGCTAGCTTCTACAAACATGCAGATGTTGACTCATCGATCCTTCATATGTTGATGATGACATAATTAACACAGAAGCAAATATTAATTATTGTTGTTTAGAAGTTAAATTAGGCTTTCTTCATAGTGGACATGATGATTAAGAATAAAGTGACAAATTTATTGTAAGATACACAAATATAATTATAGGAAAAATACCTACATGAATTTGGTTAAAAATGAAAAGCACGCAATCAACAAATCACAAAAAAATAGAGGGGAAATAATAAGTAGAACACCCATTGGATAGTAGAATTGTTATTACAATAAGATAGTGATATCACATTGGTCCTGTCGCTGCAAAAACCTATTAAAAAATTAGTTCCATGGGACGCCAAATGATATTCTACTACTACGATATCACTAAAAGTTAGAAAGCATGGAATGAGTCTTTACCAATGAAAATTTGCAGAAACCAATCTATTTTTGCATAGGAAGAAAACTATTTTATATGACATATTAGAAATGTAAATACCAAATCCACACAGAACTAAACAACATGTGGTCCATAAATATTTCTTTCAGATATTGCCTTCAAGAACATCACCAATGGAGCTCCAAGATGAAGTGAAATAGAGAAAGAGAATATCATATTTTATGCAGGCAAGAAGAACGGTGGTTTATGAGAATGCTCGAATTCAAGGTTTTCTTTCATGAGAGAGCAAGCTAGTTGTGGAAGAAAGGAGATACAAAGAAGAGGCGTCATCAGAAGAGGGATGGAAAGCAGCATGGGAGGGAGAAGACAAAGAACAGGAGAGGAGAATAGAGAGGCTGCGGGTCATTGAACACATGTGCACATGGGGAAGATGAGATGAGAAAGGGAGCTTGAGGGACTGAGGAAACTCAACTGTGTCATCGACATTTTCGCCAAGGGTTTGCAGTCGCCGCGGTCCCGATGGGTCGAATTGGGATGGGGCGTAGCAATAAGAAGACCGGTCTGGAGGAGTGGCACGTCAATATTTGGAAGAAGAACTGCTCCTATTCACCGCTACTACAGATCTATCATTGCCCATGGTGCGACACTTCACCTGTCAAGGGAGAGGGAAAGAAGGGGAAGGGGGCAACAAAAAGGGAGGAGGTCGCCGATGGCGGCAACAGAGGAGTGAACATGTGCGAGATTTTTTTTTTGAAAGAGCGGTGGTGGAGAAGGAAACAATAGAGATTGGAGGGGAGGAAGAACACCCCACTGCTCTCTCTCTATCTCCCTCATTGTCTCTCTCCAGAAAGAAGCAAAAGGATCCAAGAAAATGGTGAAGTGGGTCCTATATGCGATATTTTGGTGGCCTCAACTTTGAGCAGTAAATTGAACAGGGCAGTAAAAAAACACGCTAGCTTGCAGGGGAAAAATAGGTGGTTGGATGGTTAGGAAGGTAGTGGTATCCCCCGCCCAGCAGGGTCAAATTCTAGACTTGACATTGGTGCTCGCATTATTCATAGATTTTTTTTCAGGTTTCCAGCCATGTTCGTTCAGTGGGAGGAGATGTGCCCCTCGACTATGAGGCGTGTGTGGTTACTTCATAAAATATCAAGATGCTATGCCGGCTCAGTCTTTCGGAGGTGCTCATAAGGGATGCGTGCATTCATAGGGGTAAGTGTATGCTAGTGTATGTGAGCGACTTTGATTATACACTGTTAAAAAAAAGCTTAGCGGGAAAAAAATAGGTAGAAAACGGAGCAAGATAGGGAAAAGAAACCTTGACATGTGTTAACCATAGAAGAGCCAAGGAGTAGCATTCCAAACGCATGAGAGGCGTGGTTGCTTAGCAGTTTTAATTATTGTACTAGCTGTTGGGGCGCCACCCTATGGCACTGGTTGAGAGGAAGTTGGGCGGTGCCAGATAGAAGGGCGCCTCTTCCACTTTCCTATTTATACTATGTAGTGTTATTGCATCATATTAAAAGTAGCATGTGCATGTTAAGCATCATGGATCCAGGATAAACCAGGGATTTCAAATCATCAATAGAAAGTTCATTACACAACTAATGGAACGAGTGGCACATGCAACTTGTTTCTAACATCACGCTGATAAAGAGTACTGAAATCATCTCTACAAAAAGAAGGGGAAAAACAGTGAAATAAAATATGTGGAGTCGCCTTCTGTAGCTAACCTCTAATCATTTAAGTGGTTATCTCTTGGGACACTGCCCCCATAGTACAACCACCTTTCACTAATCAAGTAAATTGGGAAGGGAGGCAGTAATCCAGAAGTGAAAACTTGTTATTAAATATATATATATATATATATATATGTGCCTCATTGTTCCGGCCGCCGTCATCACGGTCGTGGGAAAGACTAGTCAAGTTTCACTGAACGTCTTCTTCTTCAGACGTTCGGATCAGATCTGAGAACCCGTTGCTGCTGCTCAGATCTGAGCTATGTCGCACCGCACGGCCGTCTCCGCTCTCTCGCTCTGCGGTCGGCCCTCATCGCGTGTTCACCTAGGTACGTACCAATATCCTCTCCTTTTGTTGCGGCAAGCTAGCAGTTGACTTTCTTTGTATGAATTACCACGACGTGAGATCTGAGCTATGTCGCACCGCACGGCCGTCTCCGCTCTGCGGTGTTCGCCACTGAGGATGGACGCGGATGCGCTCCTCAGCGCAGCGCAATGGGAGGTGCCCAAGGCGCTAGCCCCCGTCGCGGATGGCGTGATGGGGGCTTGGGCGGCCAACACGGCGTATGGTTACAACATCGAGGTCATAAGGACGGAACTGCTGCTCGTGCAGGCGAGGCTCGAAAACGCTGCACGCAAGGAGCTTGGCGGCCCGGCCATGGAGATGATGCTGGAGAGGCTGCGGGTCTCGGCACAGAATGCCGAAGACTCGCTGGACGAGCTAGACTACTTCTGAATCCACGACCAGCTCCACAACATGTACGAGGCTGACGTGTACGAGGCTGCCGACCTGCGCCACCGTGCGCTCCACACAACCAATGCTGCCAGCAAGCTGTTCAACTGTTGCCGTTGGCACAGTACTAAGCGTCGGCAGAGGCCACGTGGCGATTCCTCCTCGGCACCAAACGTCAACCAGGAGGTCAGCGGATACATGTCCAAGCTCAGTAAACTTCTCCCTTGTTCATCTTCCCCAGATTCGCATGTTATTGATGAAGATTTTGGCAATATGCAGAAAACACCAAAAGTTGAGTTTAATAGGGTTGACTTCTATCGTACGACGAAGGACATTGCAGAGAAACTGCAGCTTATGCATAAGGATATTAACGGCGTTCTACAGAGTCGTGACCCTAGAAGTGTCCCCAACATTGCCCAAAATCGTCCTATCAGCATAGGTCAAGTTGATGAGCCAAAACTGTATGGGAGGGACCGTGTCATGGATAGCATCATACGTGACATCACCTATAGTCAACACTGTGATAAGGGTCTAACTGTGCTTCCGGTTGTTGGTTTTTTTTGGGGGGGGGGGGGGGGGGATTGGGAAGACAACTCTGATACAACATATGTATTGCGACAGACGAGTGAAGGAGCATTTTTGAAGTCATGATTTGGATATGTGTGTCGGTCAATTTCAATCTAGATAAGGTGCTAGAACACATTAGAACATGTACCCTTGAAGTTGGATATGAAAGAAGGGGTAGTACAACTGAAGAGCCGATTGAACAAAGATTGAGATCTAGAAGGTTCTTGCTTGTATTGGATGATATGTGGCAGGTTAGTAATTGGGATGACTGGAAAATATTATTGTCGACTCTCAATAGGCCACGAGTGGAGGGTTCCATGATTCTCGTCACAACTCGGTTTCAAGCAATAGCACAGAAGGTTAAAACAACTGGCCACTCAATAAAGTTGAACGGCTTAGAAACTGAAGATTTTAGACAGTTATTCTTTGCATTTGTCTTTGGCGTTGAGGGATGTCCAAGGGATAAAGATTTTCCGCTTGAAACTGGAGATAAGATAATTGAAAAACTAAAGGGCTGCCCTCTTCCAGCAAAAACGGCTGGTAGATTACTCTATAAAGGCCTTAATTTGCATCATTGGAAAAGGGTCTTAGAAAGCAAAGGATGGGAGAAGGAGAATGCTGACAATGATATTATGCCTACCTTGAAGCTTAGCTATGACTTTCACCCTTTTTATCTGCAACAATGTTTTGCCTGTTCTGCATTGTTTCCTGAAGATTATCATTTCAGAAGTGATGAGCTGATCAATCTATGGATTGGACTAGATATTTTGATACCTAGCGGACAAAACCAAACATTTGAAAACATAGGTCTGAGCAATTTAGATGAGTTATTCATGCGTGGATTTTTCAAAGAAGGGGAGATGATGGTTCGTATTATGTTATGCACCTAATGCATGATTTGGCATTGAAGGTTGTGTCTCATGATTATCTTAGTTTACGTCTTCGTAGTGTTGGATCAGTAGAGATTCAGTCAGCCACCCATCACTTGTCTATAAGCACAGATGATTTAGGTAAATATGATGCAGTGCCTCGTAGAAGATTAAAGAGTGAACTAGAAGAACATAAGACAAGATTTAAGGTTGAAGATTTGCAAACATTGATGTTATTTGGAGAAATGGATGAAGGTTTTTTCAAGATATTTGGTGACTTTTTTGGGGAAGCAAACGGTCTTCGTACTCTTAGTTTGCCCAACATGCTTTGTCCGGTGGAGTCCATGTTATATAAATTCTCAAGACTTGTCCACCTACGATACCTATCTCTAGGAACAGAGGAGACGCAGATGCATATACCACTTAGCATCTCTAAACTTTACCATTTAAGGATTCTAGATCTTGAGTTGTGGGATGGCCGTCGTGATTTGCTCGAAGACATTAGCAACCTTGCAAAATTGTGCCATTTCTATGTCCCAAGTGATGATCAGCTACATTCTGATATTTATAATGTGGGAAAACTTAAACTCTTGTAAGAGTTAAAGGTATTTCAAGTCAATAAAAAATGAAGGGTTTGAACCAAAGCAACTAGGGCACTTGACCATGCTAAGGGATCTTGGCATCTACAACCTTGAG
Source organism: Aegilops umbellulata (assembly GCA_032464435.1). NCBI lineage: Eukaryota > Viridiplantae > Streptophyta > Magnoliopsida > Poales > Poaceae > Aegilops > Aegilops umbellulata. The sequence goes on along the minus strand of CP136058.1, from coordinate 448,894,189 downwards.
AAGATATATACAATAGAAGAAGCAGCTCAAGCAAAATTGATGGGGAAACCATACTTGAGGAGGTTAACATTGGACTGGGATAGTAAGCGATCTAGTGTTGAGCCTGGTGTGGAAGCAGCGGTTCTTGATAGCCTTAAACCACATGGAGATCTTCAAGTGTTGTGCATTAGAGGGCACGGAGGCCCTTCTTTTCCAACATGGCTGGGTGATGAGTTTGCTGTTGAAGCTCTACATTATCTTTGTCTCGTTGATGTTTCTTGGGAAGTTCTTCCTTCTGTAGGGAAGACGCGGAATCTTCGTAAACTGGTACTAAAGCATATTGCCACAGTGAAAGAGTTTGTTATAGAGCAAAGCTTTCGTTGGCTAATCTGGTTTGAACTTGTTGGCTTGGAAAGTTTGGAAAAATGGGTACGATCATTGGACGCTCGTCATACATTTCACCTTTTGCAAGTACCGATTATTAGAGACTGCCCTAAGCTCTTGGAGTTCCCATTTTTGAACCACATTGTTTACCGGCCAGATGAAGACTGGGGCACAGATTGGTTTCCCAGACTGCAAGCGCTTGAGATACAGAATTGTCCAGAATTATCTTTAGTGCCTCCTATCCCCTGGACGGAAACTCTGTGTTCTATGAGTATAAGGGGTGCAATGCTACTTGATAAGTTAGTATACTCAAATTCATCGGATGGAGTAAGATTGGATATTGCTGGAAAGGATGATCTGCATAGTTTAGATCAGGTGCTAGCATTCAAGAACTTAACACAACTTGAGGAGCTGTCACTCCTGCAATGTCCACCTCTAGAGTTAAAGCACCTTCTGCTGCTAAACTCATTGAAGACATTAATTGCAGAGAGTTCAGATGCTCTGATTGAGTCATTAAGAGGTCAGCGTGATGTCGAATGGCAGCTTCCTATTGAGCATATTGAGATCCAGGAGTTATGTGATAATAGTCGGCAGGAGTTGACAGAGCTCCTCACCCACCTCCCAAGGATCTCTGAATTGAAAATAATAGAGTGTGGAAAGATTACTCTAGGCTTCACCACATGTGCCAAAAAATGCTAAGCCGCGGGACATTTTTTTGGTTTTTTTGGGCTGTCATTTTTTTGTGAACCAAGACTATGTGCCACTTCTCGCGAGCCCATAGCGGCAGCTAATCTGCGCCAGTCAATGCGTTCCCACATTAAAAAAGCAGGTATATTTTTTTTGAAAACTCGAAAAACATATTTATGGTATTAATTTAACACTATTAATTTTGTGATAATAAACTATATTAATGTAATGCTTATTTAAATTGGTTCAATTTTTTGGGAAAATGATCATGCAATTCAAAATAATTTTTACATATTTTAAGAAATGTTCTTGTAATTTACAAAGTTAATTTTTTATTCCAAAAAAATTATTGTGTAAATAAAAATGCTTCTGATAACTTAAAAAATGTTGACGTATTTTTAAAAGTGCTCATAATTGTTTTCAAAATTATAATATGTGTCAAACAATGTTCACACATTTTTTTAGAAGGTTCATGTAACTGAGAAAACACAAAAAGTGGTTATGTATTTTAAAACGATATACACATAATTCTAAAAATCGTGCACACATTTTTCCGTGTATGTTCAAAACAATGTATTTATAAAAAAAATAAGAATAAAAAAAGGAAGAGGAAAAAAAGAAAAAGGAAAAAAATAAATAGCTAAAAGGGAAAAACAGACAATAGAAGAAGAAGAAGAAGAAGAAGAAGAAGAAGAAGAAGAAGAAGAAGAAGAAGAAGAAGAAGAAGAAGAAAAACATGGAGAAAACATCTGATCGTTCTAGTGGCCATCTGATCGTTTTGCTTGATGCGATCCGGGCCTTCGGATCTCGCACTGGGAGGAGGCCAGGCGGATCGACGGGAGGAGACCAGGCGGATCGAGAGGAGGAGGCCAGCTAGCGGAGGCGCACCATCGCCACCGGCTAGCGCGTCGACGGGAGGAGGCCAGGTAAGAGCATCTATAACCGTACTTTGCAAAAATTCGAACCCTCAAACGCTCGCAGACACTGACCGGTCATGCCTCAAATTAGCCACTCTGCATCTGCCTCTCTCATATTTCAACCTCTAGATGCATACAAAGCATGCGAAAGAAATATTACGTACTACATACTATGTACTACCCTAACTACTCTTCATCATCGAAGATGTCCACGACGAAGGTCTTGGCCGCCAGCTCGACGGGCGGGTAGGAGGGCTCCAACTCATCCTCTTCCTGCTCGACCTCATCCATGTAGGCGGGCATCTCCGCCTCCACAGAAAAAGGTGGGACATAGCAAAATACAGAGACCAAGGACTCACCACCAGCGCCGGGTTCCCGTGGCTGTAGGGCGCCTTCTCGAACTGCCACTCCTCCTTCATCCCGGCCTTCGAGATGTCGTTAACCCGGCCGGCGACCTGCTCCTGCGTGCACGTACTGATCACCATGACCATCACCATCTTCTTACTTGGTCACTAGCATTCACCCCAACTTCATTTTCTTGGCTACACTAGTAGAAAACAGGGCTTTAGTCCCAGCTGGATCGGAGCAATAGTCCCGGACGCGTTACTAACCGGGACTAATGTCAGTATTAGTCCCGGTTCGAGCGGCGCAGGCATCAGTCCCGGTTCGAACGGGACCTTTAGTCCCGGTTGGGGACACCAACCGGGACTAAAGGGTTTGTGTCGTGGATTTAACACGACAGATGTCCTAGCGAAAGGACTTAGTCGTGGAGCCATCGCATCTAGGTTAACTTGAAGGGGTTAAACGAGACAAAGGACACGGGGAGTTTACCCAGGTTCGGCCCCTCTCAATGAGATAAAAGCCTACTCCTGCTTTGTGTTGTATTGCTTGGTTTTTTTATTACCAGGGAGCGAATATGCTTGACCTAGTTCTCGATCTCTTGTTTTTTGTCCCTAACCCACCGCCGGGTCACCCCTTTATATACACAGGTTGATGCCCGATGGCTTACACAGTCCCGACCGGCTCATACACAACGTCCGGCTCGGTGACTAACTAAGCTTGCCTTACAAAACAAGTTATACATATGGAGGTTCCTCCTCTTGGGCCTCAAGTCGCCTCTGGGGCTTGGGCCGTCAATAGGCTTGCTATGACCCGCCATCTTCATTGATAAGTCACAAGTGGTATGACCCAGCCCCTCCTGGGCGGTTCATACCCAGTAGTTATATCCCCAACATTTGGCCCCAGGTTGATTTGAACCTGTTCACATCAATCTTCAATACCTGACTTATCAAAATCTTGCATCACATGTTTAACGAATTTGCTGTAACCCGCCATGATGCCATCTCATAGAATTATATTAACCCGCCATCACGTCATTTCGCATTAATTTCGCACGAAGCCCAGAACATCTTTAACTGATCCTTATATTAATGATCATCTCGAAAATCGAGGTATCCATATAGCCACATGATGATTTCAGCCTCCTCGATTCCCGCGCATACCTTATATCCATCCTCTTATAAATAGGGATAGGGGTCTTTATCATTTTCCCCCCTTGCCTCCTCGTCTTCATCTTCTTCTATGCGACGCCATGCCCGTGCTCGAGCTCCGTCGCTGCCGACCTTCCTCCACTGCTCCAACTCACGCCACTGCATCAATCTGACTGGACCAGAGATCACCGGCGCACCACCGTTGTTCATCCGCATCTGTAAGTGATCATCTCCCCCAGTTCTCAGATCTGTGCTAGGGTTTGGGCAGTTCGTCGGTGTTCTTGTTGTTCTTCGTTTTCTTCTATATCTCAAGCAGCCTTTTAATGTGAACATGGTACGAAGCTTGCGCGGTAGCAGTTTAACACTTGTTTTCAACATCCGAATACCTTCCCTCCGTAGAAGATCTCATCGGAGCACACAAACTTTTTTCTGCCGCCGCCACCTTAGGTTTAAATTGTTCTTCATTTTATGAACTGCTGCAGATCCAAAATTATAGTTCCAGTCTGTGAAACATGTTTGTCCGTTACCTTAGTAAAATTTTCACGGATAGGTCTGAAGTATCATAACTGCCATGGCGGCTTATATCACATTTTTACTGAACTTCTATAGATCCATAACAATTAGCTCTCACGGCGGTTTAAATAATAATTTATAACCCGCCAGTTGTCTGTTGGTTCACTCACATCTTGAATCTTCTTATTTAGGCCGTGCATCCCAATCATGACCAAGACAATTACGTCATGCAACTGGGTCCTGTCCATCGTCATAGACGAAATGCTTCAAGAACATGTCCAAATGGGCTTTTTACCAATGAAAAATGTCATTCACTGGCGTGCTCCCAAGCCAGATGAAATGAGACCTCGGCTGCAGGAGAAAGATAATATTGTTTTCACTGATCACATGAACCCGGGCTTCTCACCGCCCGGGTCAAAATTCTTTCGTGACGTTCTGCATTTCTTTCAACTTCATCCTCAAGACATCGGACCTAACTCTGTGTCAAATATCTGCAATTTCCAAGTCTTTTGCGAAGTATATCTTCAAGAGGAACCCAGTGTTGAACTGTTCAGAGAGTATTTTTATTTGAACCGCCAAAATGATTTTACTGATGGACCCAACTTAGAACTTGGTGGAATCTCCATTCAGCGGCGGAGAGACGCCACCTTTCCTTATGCTGAGCTTCCCAGCCATCCCAAGGACTGGAATCAGACCTGGTTCTATTGCCATGATACTTCTCCTGCTGACGAGAATCCTTTGCCAGGTTTCCGTGAACAACGGCTCAGCCCAAGGCACCCTCTCCCTGAACGGCTCACCACTGCTGAAAGAGCCAAACTTATGCCTGCCTTCTCAAAGGTTAGAGCTTTATTGGGCAATGGATTTAATGGTGTCGACCTGGTTCGTTGCTAGGTAGCTTGGAGGATTATACCTTTGAGCCGCTGGTGTGGGTTAATGTGCACATATACTGGTGATACCAAAGATCCCCTGCGTTACAGCTCAACACGTTTGACTGATAAAGAAATTAATGATATGACCAAAACCCTTCTCAACAAAAGTTTGGAGAGCTGCAGCAAAGTGGGGTTGAATCCCTTCTGCACACTCGACCCAGCACCGGATGTAAATCTATCCGGTTCATGCGTTTCACTGTATTGTTCATATAGCTTGCAAATCTCCAATCTTTATGGTAACTTTTGCAGGCTGGATCCGCCTTTTGGAACAAGAAGTATGACGAGAAAGCCGCCAAGAAAGCCAGGGTTAAAACTAAAGCCCTGAAGAAGAGCAAAAAGAAACCAACTGCCTCTGATATGTTGAAGCTGGATGACGATGATGAGTCAGAGGTAGACGTTGATTCCCTTGGCTCTTTTTTCAACCATCTTATTGACACTGATTGCTATCAGGGTGACGCAGAAACCAGCCATGCAGGTGATGAAGAGGTAACCATTATTTCCTCCAACTCAGAGCCTTTGCCAAGACAAAAAACTCGACATGTGATCCGGAAAGTAAGGTTTTCTCACCCTTTAGCTCACTTGGACCCCAATTTTATTTTGAAGCAACAATAACATGAGAATCGGCGCAGAACTCGGACCAGTGGAGGCGGAGAGCTTTCCTCCGGTTTACCTAACACACCAGCCCGACGCAAACGCCGGAATGAGGTTCTTCAAAATTCCAACTCTATTTATCCCAAGGCAGGTCTTATTCGTCAGCCACTTAATCCTTCCGACTCAAATTATCAGGGGACTTCTCACTCTTCGTCTGGTGATTCATCTCAGAATCAGCTTCCGGCTTTCAAGACTGCTCCTGGGTACAAACTTTATCTTTGTTATTTCATATCTCTGCACTTATACTGACCTTTTCAATCCTCTTGCAGTGGAATAGCAAAGCCTAGAAAAAAGGCCAAAATCAACAAGCCAGTCGAGGATCCAAAGGCGCATGAACCGGAGAAGCAAGCACCGGTATCTAAAGCTTCCGTGCAACACTCGGAGGCAAGTGCTAAAGACCTGCCACCAGAGAACCCTGGCGCTTCTCCGGATTATGTGAATATTGATCCTTTGGGTGCTGACCCACCAAGCCCAGTCAAACCTTCAGATCCAAATACTGAAGAAGTGCTGATCACCGGCACCGGTTTTCAAGACCGGGGAATCCCACTGTCCTGGCGAAACACTCTGCCAAGGAAGAATTAATTGAGAAACGCAAAGTAAAATTTGACATGGCCAATTATTCTCATCTGAGCATCAGTGAAGTACTCTCCGGCTATCTCAGCCAAGTGCACAATAGCCGCGACTTGGAGATTGACATGGGAAAACACATGCACCAGAAATATGAGGTATCATCTTCTGCCCTTCCTGGAAAACATATTCCTTTCAGCCCCCAAGTCTACTGAATATGATAGGATTGAATATGTTGTAGACTTTTAGATATCCTTATATATATATATATATATATATATATATATATATATATATATATAAAGTAGTAGCCCCCAAGGGTCGGGTTAAACTTATCAAGTTAAGCTGGGGCTGTATATTGTAATGATCAATTTTGCACCTATAGCTCCCAAGGGTCGGCTTAATCATCGTGAATAAGCCAGGACTTATTACTGTCACTGAATAAGACTTTCACCTTGTCTCCCGCAAAGTCCGGGTTATTTTCATAAGCCCCCAAGTGCCATAACTGACTCATAAAATTAACTTTCTGTACCCATTAGCCCCCAAGTGCCAAGTGCTATTGCTTGCAAAGGGCTTGGGACTTTTGCTGATTTTATACTGTGACATAACTGTTGATAATTACTCAAAATCTCTCTTTTCCAGGAAGCCTCAGCTCAATTTCAATCTCAATTGGCTCACATAAAAAACTGGCTTGAACTGCAAGAAGCCGAGACCCGGAAAGCTGCCTCCAAGTTCAAATTTAGCTTGGATGAAGCAGAGAAACTGAAAACCGGGTTTAACACCGAGAAAGCCGCCTGAGGTGAAGAAAAACTTGACCTGGTTCAGAGAGCAGAAAAAGTTGAAGCCTCTTTGCAAGAGGTCACCACAGAACTTACCGGCTTGCAGCGTCATATCACACAGATGATCTCTGCCATTTTCGTAAGTAAAAGATTAACTTTGTACTGAAATTCCACACTGTACTTTGTAAGCCGCCTAAAGGTTTAACCAAATCACATTATACAGGCCCCAGAAGCAGAAATCTTGGTCAAGAGGTGCTGATAAAGCTCAAGGCGGTTTACACATTGGTGGAACAATTGTATACTGGCGCTCAGTGCACCATAGCCACCATCTCACCAACCAACCAAGAACCATCCCTTCTGCGTGATGTTTTAAGCAAACTTTCTGCTATGCCCGTCCGTGATGAAGAAATCAAGCGGTCAGCTGCAAGAGCTGGTGCTGTTACGGTGTTAAGTCGGGCTAAGGCATGGCAGGCAGAATTAGACCCGGCCGAGCTAGCTACTGGCTGCCCCAGCTTTAAAGAGGACGGGTCTCCCTTTGACAAGAAGGATTTTGCTGCTTGTGTGAAGGACATACGTCCAATGGCGAGCCTTATTGCTGAAGAAACCGATATGCCCAAGTATCAGCCGGCTTATATAGCAGAAAATCAAAAACTGCCCACCCCAGGTTACAAAATTGTGGACCTTACCCTCCAATCCGTAAGCATACTTTCGCCCCTGAATTTGATCCGTCAGAGCTTATCGATGACGAAGTTGAATTCCAAGCCTTGACTGGAATCAATTGGTCATCGCCTAACTTCCAGACGGTGGAGGGAGAAGAAGAAGCGACGCGGCGTGACCCGGAAGCCTCAAGCCGCCAAGACCAGGAGAACTGATCTGCTGGACGGTTCATAATCTGCATCATCAGAATTTTTCTGGAAAAACATTCGATCATTTGAGCTCACGGAGCCGTGTAATAGGCTAGTTAAACAATGCTCTGATGTGCCATCATGCATGTTTTATTTGCATAACACTGCCGATCCATCATGTGAAGATCTGCCACTTATGATCATAATACCATCAATTATGCAGACCATACTTATCATGTTTTCCTGCACATATGCAGATAACAGGTGCCCTGGCGGTTTACCTCAGGGCGGGTCACGATACCCCATATAAAAACCACTAATGACTAAATAGTCCATAACCAGGGTCGGTTTATCAAAACCTCATATAATCACAACAAAACAAACATCATACCTGTGATATTTGTTGACACTGCCGGCTTATCATGCGTCATGCAGTAAGGGTAACAGCCCAAAGATTGAGAGCACAACGCCATGTTCAATGTATTCATACCGCCGGCTTACAACGCCATATGCAGCAAGGGATAACATCCCAAAACTTAGAGCACAGAACCCCAAGCACATAATCATCATATACTAGCGATTTAAAGTCCAAAGCCAGGCCGAGTTAACAAAACTCCGGATAGATTCATATATAAACCATAAGGAAACATGGCCCTCATCGGTTTTCAACCATGTATCAACATGTCACAATAAAATGAACCTCAAAAAATGTTCGAATCAAACATAAATCAGAAAACAAGGCTTTCATGGGCTACCAAGCCTCAATGTCAAGTGTTATTCAAGGGTCGCACAACCCCTGAGTTAAACCTTAATTCAAACCCGTAAGTCGGACCTCACGTGACCAATCGCCGTTTTAACTTTGACAAATTCAGGATCTTTACAAGATTGATTATCAAGAGTACGGCGAGTCATTCCAGGATTACCTGGTCGGAGTGGCAGGCAAACAAAGGCAGGATAACCCGGATTTTTGGTGAATACACCTGGCGTCCAAGCCTATTACAAGGGACAACAAAGCTCTATTCATTAACCGGAGCACCCAAGTAATATTTCATTCCAGACTTATAAGCCAGACTAATAGGGTAGTCATAGCTATGCTCAATGAGCAGGAAGCCCCCAAGTATTTTTTAATCTTAGCGTACAAGCCGGATCAAGAGGGTAGTCGCAGCTATGCTCAATAAGCAGGGAGCCCCCAAGTGATCGTATGAAGGGACAATAAAGACTCATATTCTCAGAAATGAAACGACAGAGGCCCTGAATTCAGGGACGCCAACTTATTATATTCATCATAATATATACATTGACAAAGTATGTACATCACAAGAGCCTGTGACGCCCCCGATTCAATCGTACACTAATCATGCACGCAAATGTGTACGATCAAGATCAGGGACTCACGGGAAGATATCACAACACAACTCTAAAACATAAATAAGTCATACAAGCATCATAATACAAGCCAGGGGCCTCGAGGGCTCGAATACAAGTGCTCGATCATAGACGAGTCAGCGGAAGCAACAATATCTGAGTACAGACATAAGTTAAACAAGGTTGCCTTAAGAAGGCTAGCACAAACGGGGATACAGATCGAACGAGGCGCAGGCCTCCTGCCTGGGATCCTCCTAACTACTCCTGGTCGTCGTCAGCTGGCTGCACGTAGTAGTAGGCACCTCCAGTGTAGAAGGAATCGTCGTCGACGGTGGCGTCTGGATCCTGGGCTCCAACATCTGGTTGCGACAACCAGAAGAAAGGAAAAGGGGAAAAGGGGGAAGAAAGCAACCGTGAGTACTCATCCAAAGTACTCGCAAGCAAGGAGCTACACTACATATGCATGGATATATGTGTAAAGGGCCATATCAGGGGACTGAACTGCAGAATGCCAGAATAAGAGGGGGATAGCTAGTCTTATCGAAGACTACGCTTCTGGTCGCCTCCGTCTTGCAGCATATAGAAGAGAGTAGACTGAATTCCTCCAAGTAGCATCGTATAGTATAATCCTACCCGGCGATCCCCTCCTCGATGCCCTGTTGGAGAGCAATCACCGGGATGTATCTGGCACTTGGAAGGGTGTGTTTTATTAAGTATCCAGTTCTAGTTGTCATAAGGTCAAGGTACAACTCCGGGTCGTCCTTTTACCGAGGGACACGGCTATTCGAATAGATAAACTTCCCTGCAGGGGTGCACCACATAGCCCAACACGCTTGATCCCATTTGGCCGGACACACTTTCCTGGGTCATGCCCGGCCTCGGAAGATCAACACGTCGCAGCCCCACCTAGGCACAACAGAGCGGTCAGCACGCCGGTCTAAACCTATGCGCGCAGGGGTCTGGGCCCATCGCCCTGAGCACACCTGCACGTTGCGTACGCGGCCGGAGAGCAGACCTAGCAACCTCCATTTCAAAGGAAGTCACGTTACGCGGTCCAACCCGGCGCGCGCCGCTCAGTCGCTGACGTCACGAAGTGCTTCGGCTGATACCACGACGTCGGGATACCCATAACTACTCCCGCGTAGGTGGTTAGTGCGTATAGACCAAATGGCCAGACTCAGATCAAATACCCAGATCTCGTTAAGCGTGTTAAGTATCGCGAACGCCGACTAGGGCCAGGCCCACCTCTCTCCTAGGTGGTCTGAACCTGCCCTGTCGCTCCGCCACAAAGTAACAGTCGGGGGCCGTCGGGAACCCAGGCCCACCTCTACCGGGATGGAGCCACCTGCCCCTTCAGCCCCCATCTCCGAACAGTATCACATGTAATGTAACAGTGTAAAGTATATAGTATATGTCCGCGATCACTTCCCGAAGTGATCACGGCCCAGTAGTATAGCATGGCAGACGGACAAGAGTGTAGGGCCACTGATGGAACACTAGCATCCTATACTAAGCAGTAGGATTGCAGGTAAAGGTATCAACAGCAGTATCAAAGACAGGCTATGCATCAGGATAGGAATAACGAAAGCAGTAACAAGCTACACTACTCTAATGCAAGCAGTATAGGGAAGAGTAGGCGATATCTGGTGATCAAGGGGGGGGGGGGCTTGCCTGGTTGCTCTGGCAAGAGAGAGGGATCGTCAACTCCGTAGTCGAACGGGGCAGCAGCAACGTCGGTCTCGGGGTCTATCGAGAGAAGAGGGGGGAGAAACAATAAATATTTAAGCAAGCAGATGCATAGTGATGCATGACATGACAAATAACGGCGTTAGAGGTGCCCTAACGCGGTATGCGGTGATACCGGTGAAGGGGGGAAACAACCGGGAAAGTATCCCCGATGTTTCGCGTTTTCGAGCAGAGGAGCCGGAGGGGAAAAGTTGCGAGTTTGATATGTTAGGAATGTGTGGCGGACGAACGGGCTGCGTATCTGGGTTCGCCTCGTCGTTCTAAGCAACTTTCATGTTGAAAATAATTTAATCCGAATTACGGATTAAAAGATATGATTTCCTAAAGGTTTTATTAATTTTGGGAATTTAATCAATTAATTAATTAATTCGAAATTAGATTTATGACATCAGCATGATGTCATGCTGACGTCAGCAGTCAACAGAGTTGACTGGGTCAAACTGACATGTGGGTCCAGTGGGACCCACCTGTCATTCCCTGATTAGATTTAATAAGGGTTTAGGCTAATTTAATTACTATTTAATTAACCTAACTAGTTAATTAAATTAATTAAACCGGATTAATTAAGTTAATTAATTCATTGGATAATTAATTAATTAATAATTAATTTTATTAAATCATTTTTATTATTTTTTTTAATTCCTTTTTTTCTAAATTGAAACGTTCTGGGGGCGGGCCCCCGTTGTCATAGGCCCATAGGACCTTGCGGGCGCTGGGTGCAGGGCGCGGTCGCCACCCGTTAACGGGCGAACCCGGGCGGCCGCCGCAGGCGCGCGCCAGCGCCGGCGCGGCGGGCTGGGCGCCGGCTGCGGCGAGAGGGGAGGCGGGCCACGGCAAGGCGTGGCCGGCGGGCGCGGCCGCGGCCACGGCGCCGGACCGGGAAGGCGCGGGCGAGGCTAGGTGCGGCCAGGCGTGGCTTGGCCAACGCGGGCGGCCGGGGTCGGACTAGGCAGCGGGCCTGAGTGGCAGGAAAGAGAGGGGTGAGCGCCGTGCGGGGCCGCGGTGGTGGTCGGGGTGGCCGTCGCGAGCGAGAGATGGTGCGGGGAGTGGGGCGCAGCTCGCGGACGTGCGCTGAGGGCGGCCGACGAACAGGGTCACGGCGTGCGGCCCATCACGGCGAGGTCTCGACGGAGGGGGGGGGGGGTTTCCTCACCCGCGTTGAAGGGAAGGCCCGATGCAGGGGAACGCGATGGCGGGGAGGTGGCGCGTCGGGGTCGAGGAGGCGACGGGCGGTGCTGGCAAACGACGACGACGAGGTGGACTGGGGCGGCGAAGTGGTGCAGAGCACGGCGCCGCGGGGTGACGGCGACGAGGCAGTCCGGTGGGGGGGAGGAAAGGGGGCGAGGCGGTGTGTCCGACGAGGACGGCGCCAGGGTTGGTTGCTGGTGAAGGAGGCGTGGGGCGGCGCGGGATCGAGCGCGGTCGATGGAGTCGGGGCGGGTCGTTCCCCTTCCCGATCCAGATTTGGATCGGGGGGAAGGAGAGAGCGATGTGGGGGGGGGAAGTGGGGTACGTTGTAGGTTAGGGTTTCGTGTCCAGGGGGTTAAGGGAGTGGGGTGAGGGGCGGTTGGGCCGGCCCGTTCGGGCGGCGGAGGCCAGTGGCCATTTGGCCCAGCGCGGGGGAGGGGGGGGTCTGTTGTTTTACTTTTGTTTTGTTTTCCTTTCATTTTTTTTAATTTATTTTCCTTTACTGTTTTCTATTATTTCCAATATACTTTAGTTTTTTGTAAACTATAAAGTTAGTTCCTAAAATAGTGATACTACATATTCTAATGTCACAAAAACTTGGGTAACTAGATAAAATAGTTTAATATTTTATTAATCGTAAAAGGGATTTAATTAATTGTCTTGCTACTGTTTTATTTACTTTGGGACAATCAAACACTTCCAAAGAGGTTGGTCTCTCCGCAATAATTACATATGCATTATTTGGCTCACTCCGAACATTTTAGTTTTGATTTTTGAAAAACTTTAATTGTTTGCTTGATTTTGGATTTGAATTTGAATCGGTTTCGAACTAACGCGAGATTAGCAACAGTAATCGAAGTGACGTGGCATCATTAGCAGAGAATTATTGTAGCTTAATTATCCGGGCGTCACAATTCTCCTCCACTACAAGAAATCTCGTCCCGAGATTTAAGAGGGGGACTAGGGGGTAAGGTCTGGTTACGAAATTCTAATGAACCCTCGCGGTCATACTTGCTCTTCTCAAAGAGGTCGATCCATTACGTTGATGTCTTCATTTCTCTGATTTAGGTCATCATGATGAAGTCATCATCCTTTCTTCGGGAACTCCATCGTACGTATGAAGGTCAAGGGGTAACTTCGGAAGAACGGACCGCTACAATGTTGCTTATCTGGTAGATAACATCAGGAAAGGTGGCGAGAAGTAACTCTTGAATAGATACTTAACAAATTATCGAGAGCAACGTAAGAAGGTGCAAAATGGAAGTTTCAAGCCCATAGGCAATCGTTTGTTGCCTATCAGAAGGTGAAAGGGGTTCAGAGCAACGAGAATAAGTATTGCATCTGATACCCGAATAGATCACTTGGCAGGTGGCCCGTGAGTTACATAAGAAGTCAAGTGCGAGGAATAACTCTGGAAACCGGGGGTGTACAGGAGAGTCAGGTTTCGATCCTGGGACCTGTGGGTTATGGGCCCACCATGTGGTTTTTTTTATAGGAGCAGTGACATCTTGCACGGTCATGATAGGAAGGCATGTCAGAGAGTACCATGTCAGTTATGTCGGCAACAACATCGATACCAAGGGCGAGGGACGAAGAGAACCATTTTCCTGCTCGTTGAACGAGGCGGACCAATAGGCAAAGTTCCCGTCCATCGGTGGCTACCAGAATGTCATCAACAATAGTAACAGGGTCTTCCTGACAGAGTTGTACAACGAGGTGTTTATATAAGCAGAAGAATATTACCGCTTAGATTATATAGATCACAAGAAAGGTCAAACAAATCAATGGAAAGGAAAATGTGATCACCAGATCAGACAGAACAATCGAAAGGAAAATGTGTTTGACACATATACCAAGGGTATACCCTTCCCAAGGACAAGCAGAGCATGATATCCATGACATGATATTATGTAGAAAACCCTTTAGGTAAGGGGAGAGAGAAATATCATGACATTACCCATACAACGGTGTTTGGGTAATTTAGCAGGAAACATTTAGCATTGGCTACAAATGTTCTTGTTGAAAATCAGAGTACAACCAACATGCTTCAAGATAGCATTGACATGGTCATCAGATAAAGATCAGACTTTGGAAACACAAAGGATCCATCAGGAACAACTTATAGAATAAGTCTTATAGTTTCCTCATGGAGGAATGGATAACTTTGCTAAAAAGGGAACTATAACAATAGGGCCTCCGGCCAAGTGTGCTAGGCATGACAACACCTTACCGGGTCACATTAAGACCAATGTGATAACTCTTGGAAATATGTTCCAACCATCATATCTGATCGCGATTCAGATTTGATTGGTGTCAGGTTACCTCGGACTCAGGATGCCTGAGAAGAAAGGTGCAACATAAATTGTCGAGATGACATTGTAAGATTCTCGGGAAATTTACTACGGAAGCGAGTTCTGAAACAAAAGCTCATCATTAAACCAATGATGGGATAAGGAGGTAGCTGATGAATTCAGCGACAATTCATCGAGACTTCCAAAAGATGGGTTTCCACAAGTATGTGAACAAAGAGATATCATTAATCAGATGAAATGATATAAGGGATTATGCTCGAGGAGAACATACCCAGTTTAAGCATTGGTTGATAGGTGCACCCGAAATATGGGTTGGGTTGCACGACCAACGTCGGAATGGTGATTCAATAATCAATAGTCTAAGAATGAACGGCCGACCATTAACTTCAAAACAATAGGACTGCTAGAAGGGCAGAATCCAAACAGCACCGTTCACTTGTTGGTATATCGGTTGGAATTAACACGAGGACCAAGAAAGAATGGTGAGAGTGAGAAGTATCACCATACCAAGAATTCTTAAGAGGTGGTGAATTTCTCACGACATTTTTGACATAGAAGATGGTAATACTTCAAGGTAGAACATAACATAAGTCGGTTAACAAGGAACTCAAGGTATAGCCACAACACGAACAAGTTTGTGTTGGAAAGAAGGCAAGGAAGTAGTCGATGACACACAAATCATCGAGGGGCAAGGATGGTAATTCTTATCATGAATTTGTTTGTTATTCTGGAATAGCTCATAAAGTTGATAATGATCATGACACATTTGTCGAGAGATTACCTGAAGATGTAATCGATCCGTGATCACATCAAGTCAAAAGAATGATGAAGCAAGAGGTTATTGGAACCATGGGTAAGACACAAACTCGGAATCAAGCTTGTTGTCTGAGGTGGAATGATAAGACAAGGAAATCAACGTAAGCTTAGCTCAGCGTCGAATAATTGTGCTACGGGAAGAAGGACCGGGTGGCACAGTTAAACTATAGCAGGATAACGATATAGTTGATCAGGCTAGGAATGACTTGATCGGGTACAAAATCATACTTAATTAAGATTACTAAAAGTTGTTGAACCGTAGTGCGGACTCGGTTCAGTTATCAGTGTCTTCGAGTGTTTAATAACTCAGAGTCCATGAAAAATTGTAATCAGCGAGAATGTAGTACTTGATGAAGAACTCATAAGAAGTTATGTAGTTCCAAGGTAATCTCGAGATACCAGGGGGTAATACTCGACGACAGATCAAAGTAGAGGTTGGACTGGTGTATTGATCCATAGATGACAAGTGATTAAACTTGTCCGAGAAATGGGATCAAAGAGAAAATATGGTCGAAACCATGATTGTAAAAGGCCAGACCCCAGATATAAGATGGACTTATATCAAGGAATAATTAATTTTTAATCAGAAGCATCGATGAGAAGAAGTACATCGTGTCCATGGGCATGAACATAAAGTTCAAGGTCGACTCCCACTTCTCCAATGCATAATCTTTCATTCACTTCTCGCGTTCAATAAAGTTGTATTGTTGAAATTTTATCTGGCAAAATACCAGAAGAGTATGACTCGTGAAAACTCCCGAGTTCACTCATATAAAAGGAAGGCATAGGTTCAACCCGTCGGGGTATCGTGGAAACATATACCACAAGCTTCAATAGTAAATACCACCAGCTCGAAAGTAGGGCATGGTTGGCCAAGCAGATGATACAATTTACCAAGGGCATTATGTATCAGGTAAAGAACTCACAAGAATTTTGGTTGTGAAGGACACTGTCGGATAATAACCTGGCAACGGGTATGGCGGTCCACAACGGGGCTGATGTGAGTATCGGTACTCAATCAAAGGAAGAAGGAATGCCAAGGCATCGGATTATAGAAACCACTGACTAATTCAAAGCATAATGCAAAGAAATTTTATGATTTCCAAATCAAGGGATCAGAAGAAATCGTTTTGATCGAAAATGAATAAGTTCAATAGACTTAGAAGCACAAACGATCAAGGCATTGATTGGTTAAGAACCAGCTCATGTTTAGAATGACGTCTGAGCCGGGAAGATAATTTAAAAGAATCAACTGACGAGTGCGTGCTTTCACACACATGTTGAATCGATAGGATCAAAATGATGGTGTCAAAGGATACTAATGAATATTGCTACACATATGAAAAGCATCCATATTGCAAACAGACAAGTATTTGCCGAGCAATAGTTTGAGGAGGATACTCGGAAGATCGGGTAGTATTTCCAAGTATTTTGAAAAGCATATGAACAACTGGGGATAAGCGGATACTCAATAAGTGCGAGAATTATCCGTAGGGGTATTCACGTGACAAAGAACAGTAAGGCAGTAAGCTTAAAGGATTATCGAAACAACGACGAGTGTTTCGGGGTATCTTGTAATAACAAGATCAATTGGAGAATAAAAGTAAGGATGGCAACCGTATGTAGTTATCCATAAGGGTTGACGGTGGAAGGGGAATTGCAAACACGATGAACACAAGTTCTCGGGTTAACAACGAAGAGTAACTCCAGGGTCTTCTGGTGCTGCAGACGATCATCGGCAATAAGGTGCTCTCCGGGTGAAAGTGATAACGAGAACCTAGAGTTAGATTTTAGTAAAATCATTTAACCCAAATAGAAGAGAGATCAGAGTCCCAGAGTAAAGATCGAGGAGTAAAAGATTCTAATACCACCCAATGGCGACGTGGGCCCATGGGCCGCACAGCTATGTTCGTAAAAGTTTTGTAAAGTCTAGACTCGACTTCGGCCAAGGAGTTGGAAAGGGGGATTCCTACAGGCAGTCGGCTCTGATACCAACTTGTGACGCCCCCGATTCAATCGTACACTAATCATGCACGCAAATGTGTACGATCAAGATCAGGGACTCACGGGAAGATATCACAACACAACTCTAAAACATAAATAAGTCATACAAGCATCATAATACAAGCCAGGGGCCTCGAGGGCTCGAATACAAGTGCTCGATCATAGACGAGTCAGCGGAAGCAACAATATCTGAGTACAGACATAAGTTAAACAAGGTTGCCTTAAGAAGGCTAGCACAAACGGGGATACAGATCGAACGAGGCGCAGGCCTCCTGCCTGGGATCCTCCTAACTACTCCTGGTCGTCGTCAGCTGGCTGCACGTAGTAGTAGGCACCTCCAGTGTAGAAGGAATCGTCGTCGACGGTGGCGTCTGGATCCTGGGCTCCAACATCTGGTTGCGACAACCAGAAGAAAGGAAAAGGGGAAAAGGGGGAAGAAAGCAACCGTGAGTACTCATCCAAAGTACTCGCAAGCAAGGAGCTACACTACATATGCATGGATATATGTGTAAAGGGCCATATCAGGGGACTGAACTGCAGAATGCCAGAATAAGAGGGGGATAGCTAGTCTTATCGAAGACTACGCTTCTGGTCGCCTCCGTCTTGCAGCATATAGAAGAGAGTAGACTGAATTCCTCCAAGTAGCATCGTATAGTATAATCCTACCCGGCGATCCCCTCCTCGATGCCCTGTTGGAGAGCAATCACCGGGATGTATCTGGCACTTGGAAGGGTGTGTTTTATTAAGTATCCAGTTCTAGTTGTCATAAGGTCAAGGTACAACTCCGGGTCGTCCTTTTACCGAGGGACACGGCTATTCGAATAGATAAACTTCCCTGCAGGGGTGCACCACATAGCCCAACACGCTTGATCCCATTTGGCCGGACACACTTTCCTGGGTCATGCCCGGCCTCGGAAGATCAACACGTCGCAGCCCCACCTAGGCACAACAGAGCGGTCAGCACGCCGGTCTAAACCTATGCGCGCAGGGGTCTGGGCCCATCGCCCTGAGCACACCTGCACGTTGCGTACGCGGCCGGAGAGCAGACCTAGCAACCTCCATTTCAAAGGAAGTCACGTTACGCGGTCCAACCCGGCGCGCGCCGCTCAGTCGCTGACGTCACGAAGTGCTTCGGCTGATACCACGACGTCGGGATACCCATAACTACTCCCGCGTAGGTGGTTAGTGCGTATAGACCAAATGGCCAGACTCAGATCAAATACCCAGATCTCGTTAAGCGTGTTAAGTATCGCGAACACCGACTAGGGCCAGGCCCACCTCTCTCCTAGGTGGTCTGAACCTGCCCTGTCGCTCCGCCACAAAGTAACAGTCGGGGGCCGTCGGGAACCCAGGCCCACCTCTACCGGGATGGAGCCACCTGCCCCTTCAGCCCCCATCTCCGAACAGTATCACATGTAATGTAACAGTGTAAAGTATATAGTATATGTCCGCGATCACTTCCCGAAGTGATCACGGCCCAGTAGTATAGCATGGCAGACGGACAAGAGTGTAGGGCCACTGATGGAACACTAGCATCCTATAGTAAGCAGTAGGATTGCAGGTAAAGGTATCAACAGCAGTATCATAGACAGGCTATGCATCAGGATAGGAATAACGAAAGCAGTAACAAGCTACACTACTCTAATGCAAGCAGTATAGGGAAGAGTAGGCGATATCTGGTGATCAAGGGGGGGGGGGCTTGCCTGGTTGCTCTGGCAAGAGAGAGGGATCGTCAACTCCGTAGTCGAACGGGGCAGCAGCAACGTCGGTCTCGGGGTCTATCGAGAGAAGAGGGGGGAGAAACAATAAATATTTAAGCAAGCAGATGCATAGTGATGCATGACATGACAAATAACGGCGTTAGAGGTGCCCTAACGCGGTATGCGGTGATACCGGTGAAGGGGGGAAACAACCGGGAAAGTATCCCCGATGTTTCGCGTTTTCGAGCAGAGGAGCCGGAGGGGAAAAGTTGCGAGTTTGATATGTTAGGAATGTGTGGCGGACGAACGGGCTGCGTATCTGGGTTCGCCTCGTCGTTCTAAGCAACTTTCATGTTGAAAATAATTTAATCCGAATTACGGATTAAAAGATATGATTTCCTAAAGGTTTTATTAATTTTGGGAATTTAATCAATTAATTAATTAATTCGAAATTAGATTTATGACATCAGCATGATGTCATGCTGACGTCAGCAGTCAACAGAGTTGACTGGGTCAAACTGACATGTGGGTCCAGTGGGACCCACCTGTCATTCCCTGATTAGATTTAATAAGGGTTTAGGCTAATTTAATTACTATTTAATTAACCTAACTAGTTAATTTAATTAATTAAACCGGATTAATTAACTTAATTAATTCATTGGATAATTAATTAATTAATAATTAATTTTATTAAATCATTTTTATTATTTTTTTTAATTCCTTTTTTTCTAAATTGAAACGTTCTGGGGGCGGGCCCCCGTTGTCATAGGCCCATAGGACCTTGCGGGCGCTGGGTGGAGGGCGCGGTCGCCACCCGTTAACGGGCGAACCTGGGCGGCCGCCGCAGGCGCGCGCCAGCGCCGGCGCGGCGGGCTGGGCGCCGGCTGCGGCGAGAGGGGAGGCGGGCCACGGCAAGGCGTGGCAGGCGGACGCGGCCGCGGCCACGGCGCCGGACCGGGAAGGCGCGGGCGAGGCTAGGTGCGGCCAGGCGTGGCTTGGCCAACGCGGGCGGCCGGGGTCGGACTAGGCAGCGGGCCTGAGTGGCAGGAAAGAGAGGGGTGAGCGCCGTGCGGGGCCGCGGTGGTGGTCGGGGTGGCCGTCGCGAGCGAGAGATGGTGCGGGGAGTGGGGCGCAGCTCGCGGACGTGCGCTGAGGGCGGCCGACGAACAGGGTCACGGCGTGCGGCGCATCACGGCGAGGTCTCGACGGAGGGGGGGGGTTTCCTCACCCGCGTTGAAGGGAAGGCCCGATGCAGGGGAACGCGATGGCGGGGAGGTGGCGCGTCGGGGTCGAGGAGGCGACGGGCGGTGCTGGCAAACGACGACGACGAGGTGGACCGGGGCGGCGAAGTGGTGCAGAGCACGGCGCCGCGGGGTGACGGCGACGAGGCAGTCCGGTGGGGGGGGGGGGAAGGGGGCGAGGCGGTGTGTCCGACGAGGACGGCGCCAGGGTTGGGTGCTGGTGAAGGAGGCGTGGGGCGGCGCGGGATCGAGCGCGGTCGATGGAGTCGGGGCGGGTCGTTCCCCTTCCCGATCCAGATTTGGATCGGGGGGAAGGAGAGAGCGATGTGGGGAGGGGGAAGTGGGGTACGTTGTAGGTTAGGGTTTCGTGTCTAGGGGGTTAAGGGAGTGGGGTGAGGGGCGGTTGGGCCGGCCCGTTCGGGCGGCGGAGGCCAGTGGCCATTTGGCCCAGCGCGGGGGGGGGGGGTCTGTTGTTTTACTTTTGTTTTGTTTTCCTTTCATTTTTTTTATTTTTTTTCCTTTACTGTTTTCTATTATTTCCAATATACTTTAGTTTTTTGTAAACTATAAAGTTAGTTCCTAAAATAGTGATACTACATATTCTAATGTCACAAAAACTTGGGTAACTAGATAAAATAGTTTAATATTTTATTAATCGTAAAAGGGATTTAATTAATTGTCTTGCTACTGTTTTATTTACTTTGGGACAATCAAACACTTCCAAAGAGGTTGGTCTCTCCGCAATAATTACATATGCATTATTTGGCTCACTCCGAACATTTTAGTTTTGATTTTTGAAAAACTTTAATTGTTTGCTTGATTTTGGATTTGAATTTGAATCGGTTTCGAACTAACGCGAGATTAGCAACAGTAATCGAAGTGACGTGGCATCATTAGCAGAGAATTATTGTAGCTTAATTATCCGGGCGTCACAGAGCCGGTGGCTCAAGTGTAATAAGGCCGAAGATGAGCAATATTCCACGGCCGGCGGGTCTCCTCCTCCGACGTGCGTGAGTCCTTGTGGTCTCGAACATCGATAAGGTAGGATGATTCGTTGTTCAGATTTTTGCTGACCACAAAGGGCCCTTCCCAAGGTGGGGATAACTTGTGCATGTCAGTTTGATCCTGGATGAGCCGGAGCACCAAATCTCCTTCTTGAAAGGTCTTGGATTTAACCCGGCAGCTATGATAACGATGCAGATCTTGCTGGTAAATCGCCGAACGAGCCGCCGCACGGTCACGCTCCTCATCCAACAGGTCAAGAGCATCATGGCGTGCTTTTCATTATCAGCTTCAACATAAGCCACCACACGGGGCAACTCGTGACAGATGTCACTAGGGAGAACCGCCTCCACTCCGTAAACCATGAAGAAAGGCATGTAACCCGTAGATCTATTGGGGGTAGTATTGATACTCCATAACATTGAGGGTAATTCCTCCACCCAACAACCCAGCGTCCTCTGCAAAGGGACCATAAGCCAGGGCTTGATGCCTCTCAAAATTTCTTGATTGACTCTTTCAGCTTGGCCATTGGACTGGGGGTGAGCCACAGATGACACATCAAGACGAATATGCTCCTGTTGACAAAATTCTTTCATAGCACCTTTGGACAGGTTAGTGCCATTATCAGTTATGATGCTGTGAGGAAAGCCGAAACGGAAAATCACCTTTTTGATAAACTGAACCATTGTTGCCGCGTCACACTTACTGACCGGCTCTGCTTCAACCATCTTCGTGAACTTGTCAACCGCCACCAAAAGGTGGGTCATTTTGTCTTTGGACCTTTTGAAAGGCCCGACCATATCCAGCCCCCAGACTATAAACGACCAAGTAATTGGAATCATCCTCAATTCTTGAGCCGCCACATGTGCTCCTGTTGAAAATTTCTGACAACCATCACATTTACTAACTAAATCCTCTGCATCAGCATGAGCCGTCAGCCAATAAAACCCATGATGGAAAGCCTTAACTACTAAAGACTTAGAGCCGGCATGATGAGCACAATCTCCTTCACGAATCTCTCGTAGAATCTCACAGCCCTCCTCAGGAGAAACACAACGTTGAAACGCCCATGTGACACTGCATCGGTGCAACTCTCCATTGGCAATAGTCATTGACTTAGACCGCCGGGTTATCTGCCTGGCCAAAGTTTCATCTTCAGGTCACTCGCCCCGGGTCATATAAGCCAAATATGGAACTGTCCAATCAGGAATAGCATGAAGAGCCGCCACCAATTGTGCCTCCGGGTCAGGAATAGCAAGATCCTCCTTCGTAGGCAATTTGACTGAAGGGTTATATAGAATATCCAGAAAAACATTAGGTGGTACCAGCTTACGCTGGGATCCTAGCCGGCTCAAAGCATCAGCCGCCTCATTTTCCTACAATCAACGTGTTCCACTTGATAACCTTTGAAATTACCAGCAGTAGCATCAACCTCGTGGCGATAAGCTGCCATGAGTGGGTCCTTAGAATCCCAAGTGCCTGAGACTTGCTGAGCCACTAAATCTGAGTCACCAAAGCACCTTACCCGGCTTAGATTCATCTCCTTAGCTATCCGAAGACCATGGAGTAAGGCTTCATACTCAGCTGCATTGTTAGTACAAGGGAACATCAACCTTAAAACATAACAAAATTTATCACCTCGTGGGGAAGTCAAAACAACTCCAGCCCCCGAGCCTTCCAATTGCCTCGATCCATCGAAGTGAATAGTCCAATAAGTGTTATCCGGCTTTTCCTCAGGCATCTGCAACTCTTTCCAATCATTGACGAAATCCCTAAGTGCTTGAGACTTGATGGCTGTGCGAGGCATATATTTCAAACCATGGGGTCCAAGCTCAATGGCCCACTTGGCCACCCGACCTGTGGCCTCTCTGTTTTGAATAATAACCCTAAAGGAGCAGAGCTAACCACCGCGATGGGATGACTAAGAAAATATTGTTTGAACTTTCGACTAGCCATGAACACCCCATATACCAGCTTCTGCCAATGCGGATACCTTTGTTTGGACTCAATGAGAACCTCACTGATATAATAAACTGGTCGCTGAACTAGATGATTCTTGCCTAATTCCTTTATTTCCACCACAATTGCCACAATGACAGCTCGGCTATTGGTAGCTACATATAATAACAAGGGCTCCTTATCAATAGGAGTAGCAAGGAAAGGCGGCTCAGCTAACTGTTTCTTCAAGGTTTCAAACGCCTAATTAGCAGCATCACTCCAGACAAAGTGATCTGTCTTCTTCATCATTTGATACAGAGGGATAAATTTTTCTCCCAACCGGCTTATGAACCGGCTTAAGCGCCAGACGCTGAACATCATTGATACACGCCGGTTTAGCCAAGGAAGTAATAGCCTTGATCTTCTTTGGGTTAGCCTCAATGCCTCTTTCAGAAACCAAAAAACCCAAGAGCTTGCCTGCTGGCACACCAAAAACACACTTGTTTGGGCTAAGCATCATCTTGTAGACCCAGATATTGTCAAAGGTCTCCTTCAAGTCCTCTATCAAGGTTTCCTTCTTCCTGGATTTCACAACAATATCATCCACATAAGCATGAACGTTGTGTCCAATCTGATCATGCAGTCAATTTTGAACACACAGCTGGTACATCGCCTGGGCACTCTTGAGCCCAAAAGGCATAGGCACATAGCAGAAGGCTCCAAAGGGAGTGATAAAGGCTGTCTTCTCTTGGTCCTTAACTGCCATCTTGATCTGATAGTACCCAGAATAAGTATCCAAAAAACTCAAATGCTCACAACCCGCCGTAGCATCAATAATCTGATCAATACGGGGAAGAGCAAAGGGATCGGCCGGGCAGGCTTTAGTAAGGTCTGTGTAATCCACACACATGCTCCAAGTACCATTCTTCTTAAGCACCAACACCGGGTTAGCCAACCATTCAGGATGAAATACTTCAACAATAAACCCAGCTGCCCAGAGTCGTGCTACTTCTTCACCAATGGCCTTACGCCTCTCTTCATTGAAGCGACAAAGGAATTGCTTCACCGGTTTAAACTTTGGATCAATATTGAGAGTGTGCTCAGCGAGTTCCCTCGGTACAACTGGCATGTCTGAAGGTTTCCATGCAAAGATGTCCCGGTTCTCATGGATGAACTCGATGAGCGCGCCTTCCTATTTCGGATCCAGGTTAGCACTAATGCTGAACTGCTTGGATGAATCGCTAGGAACAAAATCAACCAATTTAGTGTCATCTGCCAACTTAAACTTCAACAGAGGGTCATGCTCTGTGGTTGGCTTCTTCAAGGGTGTCATATCTGCCGGGTCAACATTATCTTTGTAAAAATTCAACTCTTCTATTGCACAAATAGACTCAGCATAAGCAGCATCGCCCTCTTCCCATTCCAAGGCTATCTTCCGGTTCCCATGCACTGTGATGGTACCCTTGTAACCCGGCATCATAAGCAGCAGATAAACATAACAAGGTCTTGCCATGAACTTAGCATAAGCCGGCCGCTCGAACAAAGCGTGATAAGGACTCTTAATCTTGACCACCTCAAAGGTCAATGTCTCAGCTCTGGAATCCTGATCATCACCGAAAGCCACTTCCAAAGCTATCGTGCCCACTGGATATGCCGACTTACCAGGCACCACGCCATAAAAACAGTGTTAGCTATAGACGGCTTAAGATCCTTGTCAGTCAAACTCATACGACAAAAAGTCTCATAGTAAAGGATATTAATGCTGCTGCCTCCATCCATGAGCACCTTAGTTAACTTGTAACCTCCAACCTCAGGCGCAAGCACTAAAGCCAAGTGACCCGGATTGTCAACCCGGGGCGGGTGATCCTCCCGGCTCCAAAGAATAGGATGTTCAGACCATCGCAAGTAACGGGGAATCGCCAGCTCAACTGCGTTTACTGCCCTTTTATAAATCTTCTAGTCTCTTTTACACAAACTTGTGGTGAACACATGATACTGTCCACCATTCAATTGCTTCGGGTTACTCTGATAACCAGACTGCTGCTGCTGATTCCCTTGACCAGACTGTTGATTAAAACCACCTTGATTGCCCTGGCCATGGAAACCAGAATTTGAACCGCCGCCACCAAAGCCAGGCCCGTGAGAGCCGGATCCTAAACCGCCATTCGAGCCAGGTTTTTCTGGAAAACATTGGAATTTCTGTACTCCCTCATGATGAAGCAATCCTTCCATAAATGAATGGCTGGCTTCTCTTGCGTACCATGCTTTGGACAAGGCTGGTTCATCATCGCCTCAAGGTTAAACTTTGGCCCTCCAAGCCGGGGGGGCTTTCCCTTGCGACGCTGATTATTATTTAGTACATTGGCGTTACCCACAAAGTCTAAGCTGCCATTAGCCTTGCGCTTACCGTTGCCACTTTGACCTGCCGTGTTATGCTGCTGCCCTTTCGTATTGCCGCTCTTCTTCCCCTTATCCGGCTTCTCCTAGTCAGAGTCAGGATCATTGGTAATATCAGAGTCGGCATATTTTACGAGATCCGCCATGATCTCCCCCATGTCATTGCAGTGGCCTTTAAGCCGCCCCAGTTTCTGCTTAAGGGGGATGAAATGGCAATTCTTCTCCAACATCAGGACTGCTGAACTAGCATTGATACTATCTGACGAGTGTATAACAACTGAGATCCGGCGCACGCAATTGGTTGTTGACTCGCCCTGACCTTGGAGACAAGAATCCAAATCCAGGATCGACATAGGTTGCTTGCACGTGTCTTTTAAATTTTGGATGAAGCGAGTTTTCAACTCCGCCCATGATCTAATGGAGTTAGTGGGCAACCCTTTTAACCAAGTACGAGCCGGCCCATCCAACATCATGGTAATATACTTAGCACATGCAGCATCACTAACATCTAGCATCTCCATGGCCATCTCATAGCTCTCAATCCAAGCCTCAAGGGGATGATCCGCCGTGTAATTAGGCACCTTACGAGGACCCTTGAAATCCTTAGGTAAGCGCTCATTACACAGAGCCGGCACTAAACATGGCACACCCAAGGTTCTAGAGGTCACCCCTGCCTCCACCGATGCTAACAGATAAACAGGAGATTGTTGATGAGCCGCTAGCTGAGCCGCCAGCTCAGCCTCTCGGCACGCCTTGCCCTGATCCACCAAAGTCTGAGCATCGAGACCACCGCGTGCCGGGTCATGCCTACGAGGTTGGTTGTGGCGCTGCTCACTGCTCGAAACTTCTGACGATTCAATGTGCCTGCTATAACTCCGGCTTGGTTGAGGGCTTGTGTGAATCCGCTCACGGCTATATGAATAAGCCGCTTGTTGAGCCACGGCTGTCTGAAGAAGTTCTCTGGCCCTCCACGTCTCTATCGCCGCTGGAGATTTGCGTTCCACTAGGAGAGCCGCCAATCGCGTTGTCGTAGCAATCATACTATCCAAAGGATTAGAATAATGACCCGGTGGCGTCGGAACATGGTGAGGCGGAGTCATATTCAAACGAGGTGGATCCGTCGCATGCGGCTGAAACGGTGCTCCGCTCTCCGGCGCCTCCACCACCCGGTTCACCACAGGCGGGTCACTGGTCCCTGCCCCAGGCGTGTTGAAGAGGTTTCTCGCATCATAAACCAGAGGTAACCTACTCTGGTGCCTCCTCCTCATGAAGGCATTTGAAGCATTTTGATCCAAGGTAAGCCGGAACGACTCTGCCTGAATTCTTTGTGCCTGGGCGTCGAAAGCAGCTCGCTCCGTGGCCATCCTAGCGTTCTCAGCCACCAGTCCTTCCTTGGCCTAAGCTATCTTAACATGTAGCTTCTCTACATCCACATTATGTTGTTCCTGATTACCCGGGGTCACCTCCGCGTCCATCAAAGTCGCCAAAGCTTCCAGTAACTCTGTCAGAACCTGATCCGGCGGGCGTGCCGATCCGCTAGCACTAGCCGTCGCCGCAGTCGTCTAGCTGGAGGTCATAGCCGTGGCGGTCGATGAGCCGAGCGCTGGCTATGTGCCGGCCATGAAGATCGCAACCCTATTTGGCGGTTCATAGGGGTCCGGAATACTATCGCCATCGGACCAGCCCCCAAGTCGGCCGTCCTGCATTTGATACATTGCATTGGTCTCACCGGTTGACGGTTCACCATCAGAGTAGATGGCTGTCTCACCACTGGACATAGATCCTTCCTCAAATTCTGCCCCGTGGATGAAACCAACAAAGGCATGCTTCATAGCGGCTTGAACCTTGGTGGGTCGTGCACGCTGAGCCGTCTCAATGATGTCGGTGCAGATGTCCGGCTTAGGGCCCGATGCGCCGATCTTGCCGATGAAGACGTGGATTCCGCCGAAGGGGACCCGGTACCCGTACTCAATTGAACCGGCCTCGGGGCCTCAGCCTGCGTCGTCGATGTAGAGCTTGCTGCGATGACTCTTGGTCATCCGGCCCACAGTGTATCCCTTGATCCCTACAAAGCTACCCTTCAAGAACTCGAAACCACCGTGCGCTGGCCCCACGGTGGGCGCCCACTGTCGTGGATTTAACACGGCAGATGTCCTAGCGAAAGGACATGGTCGTGGAGCCATCGCAGCTAGGTTAACTTGAAGGGGTTAAATGGGACAAAGGACACGGGGAGGTTACCCAGCTTCGGCCCCTCTCAATGAGGTAAAAGCCTACTCCTTCTTTGTGTTGTATTGCTTGGTTTTCGATTACCAGGGAGAAAATACGCTTGACCTAGTTCTTGATCTCTTGTTTTTCGTCCCTAACCCGCCGCCGGGTCACCCCTTTATATACACAGGTTGATGCCCGGCGGCTTACAGAGTCCTGGCCAGCTCATACACAACGTGTCCGGCTCGGTGACTAACTAAGCTTGCCTTACAAAACAAGTTATACATATGGAGGTTCCTCCACTTGGGACTCAAGTCGCCTCTGGGTCTTGGGCCGTCAATAGGCTTGCTATGACCCTCCATCTTCATTGATAAGTCGCAAGTGGTATGACCTGGCCCCTCCTGGGCGGTTCATACCCAGTAGTTCTATCCCCAACAGTTTGCGACCGGTTTCAAACGGTTCGTGCCCCTTTAGTCCCAGTTGGTACCTCCAATCGGACTAAATGTCTATCTTTAGTCCTAGTTGGAGGTACCAACCGAGACTAAAGCCTTTTACCACATTAAACTTGAAAAAATCTTAACTAAATCATCCTAATTCAGAAAAATACAAATTATATATCAAAATTTGCAGAACAAAAAAGGTTGATACGAAGCAAAATGGCTGATGCATGTAGATGATCTACCAGCAGCGAACCTGCTATAGGTTATAATGTACAACTATATATCCATGCATGAGCTGCCATTTTAACAAATTTCTTGGTTGAAAATGGAATATATCAGCTAGCTATTTGATTATTTAAGCTCAAAGCATCATACTTGAGATGAGTATTTAGGAGCAGCAATACATAATACCACTTGGAAGAAAACAGATGTACGCATAAGATAAAAGTTTAAAGCTGAAAGTTTAATGCCCACTAAAGGCTTGATTGCTGAGATAGTGAAAAATTTATGAGCAGGTGCAGTAGCATTGTCGAGCAGTCAATAACATATTGAATCGAATGGCAAGAAAGTAAAAACAAACTAATGGCAGGTTTTCAATTTCAAACAGAGGAAGAAAATTTTATTTAAGTAGAGACGACTGTACTATGGCACATTGAAAGGAGATGAGAAACCGATCCATTGATGTATTTTTCAAGATGGTATATATGCCTCGATCAAGATAAAATCGAACAATCAACTTGAAGAGTGCTTCCATGCTTCACTAGAAGAAAATGTCTTCAGGACGAGTGAAGGTTCAAAAAATAAACCATGATGCATCAAGTCAACTTTACCTCTGTTTGACTAACAAAACAGGTTCTCTTCGACTAACAAAATCCAACGAACAAATCGATCGATATGGTTGCTTCACTTTTTTTACTTCCTAAGTGAGTTACTACTAGTGGATTTCTAGCACTAGGATGGATGTTTGTTAACAAGAGCAAATAGCACAAGACAAGAGCATGTATATGTATCTAGGCTTCACCACTAGGACGGCCCGGATGAGATGCCACCGTGCACACAGCAGGGGAAGGAAGGAAATTGAGATGGGGAAAGCATCTTGATCGGCCGGAACGGTGACGACGGCGACATTCGAGGCAGAGGCGGCGGTTCGGTAGGTATTCGCGGGACTTTTACTCTAGGCTTCACCACATGGGATGAAAAAATGCTAAGCCGCGGGACATTTTTTTGGTTTTTTTTTTTGGGCTGGCAATTTTTGGTGAGCAAGGACTATGTGCCACTTATCGCGAGCCCATAGAAGCAGCTAATCTGCGCGAGTCAATGCGTTCCCACATTAAAAAAAACAGGTATATTTTTTTGAAAACTCAAAAAACAAATTTATGGTATTAATTTAACACTATTAATTTGTGATAATAAACTGTATTAATGTAATGCTTATTTACATAAAATTATTCACGCATATTTCTATTTCAGAATATTCATGTAATTGAAAAATGGTTCAATTTTTTGGGAAAATGATCATGCAATTCAAAATAATGTTTATTACTTGAAGAAATGTTCTTGTAATTAACAAAGTTAATTTTTTATTCCAAAAAAATGTTTGTGTAAATTAAAATGCTTCTCATAACTTAAAAAATTTTGACGTATTTTTAAAAGTGATCATAATTGTTTCAAAAATTATAATATGTGTCAAAAAATGTTCATACATTTTTTTTAAAGGTTCATGTAACTGAGAAAACACAAAAAGTGCTTATGTATTTTAAAACGATATACACATAATTCTAAAATCCATGCACACATTTTAATGAAATATTCATGTAAACTTATAATTTTTTCGTGTATGTTCAGAACAATGTATTTATAAAAAAAATAAGAATAAAAAACGAAGAGGAAAAAAAGAAAAAGGAAACAAAAATAGCTAAAAGGATAAAACAGAAAATAGAAGAAGAAGAAGAAGAACACGGAGAAAATATCAAAATCCTAAAACAAGAATCTAGCTGAGAACCAGTCGCCCATAGGGTTTAGCGACTAGTGGCTGTCGGATTGTTTTGCTTGATGCTATCCAGGCCGTCGGATCTCGCCCTGGGAGGAGGCCAGGCGGATCGACGGGAGGTTGCCAGGCGGATCTATAGGAGGAGGCCAGCAGGTGGAGGCGCACCATCACCACTGGCTAGCGCGTCGACGGGAGGAGGCCAGGTAAGAGCATCTACAACCGTACTTTGCAAATCCAACCCCTCAAATGCTCGCAGACACTAACGGATCAAATTAGGCACTCTGCATCCGCCTCTCTCATATTTCAACCTCTTGATGCATACAAAAGAAATCTTACATACTACATACTACGTACTACCCTAACTACTCTTCATAATCAAAGATGTCCACGAGGAAGGTGTTGGGCGCCGGCTGGATGTGCGGGTAGGAGGGCTCCAACTCATCCTCTACCCGGTCGACCTCATCCATGTAGGCGAGCATCTCCGCCTCCCCCGCGGCCTGCTATACCTCCATCTCCTGCCGGCGACGGGGTGTGGCCTCCCAAGAAAAAGGTGGGACATAGAAAAATACGGAGACCAAGGACTCACCACCGGCGCCATGTTCCCGTGGCTGTAGGGCGTCTTCTCGAACTACCACTCCTCCTCATCCCGGCCTTCGAGATGTCGTAAACCCGATCGGCGACCTGCTCCTGCGTGCACGTACTAATCACCATGACCATCACCATCTTCTTACTTCGTCACTAGCATTCACCTCAACTTCATTTTCTTGGCTACACTAGTCCAAAACAGTGCTTTCGTCCCAGCCGGATCAGAGCAATAGTCTCGGTCGCGTTACGAACCAGGACTAATGTGTGCATTATTTCCGGTTCAAGCGGCGCAGGCATCAGTCCCGGTTCGAACGGGGCCTTTAGTCCCGGTTCGAACGGGGCCTTTAGTCCCGGTTGGAGACACCAACCGGGACTGATTTTTTTTTCAAATTTCAATTTTTTTTCTCCTAGCCCTTTAGTCCCGGTTGGTGTCTTTAACCGGGACTAAAGGTCTATCTTTAGTCCTGCTTGGACACAACAACCGGGACTAAAGCCTTTCACCACATTAAACATGGAAAAATCATAACTAAATCATCCTAATTCAGAAAAATACAAATAATATATCAAAATTTGCAGAACAAAAAGATTGATCCGAAGCAAGATGGCTGATGTAGGCAGATGATCTACCGGCAGCGAACCTGCCATAGGTTATAATGTACAACTATAAATCCATGTATGAGCTGCCATTTTAACAAATTTCTGTGTTGAAAATGGAATATATCAGCAAGCTATTTGATTATTTAAGCTCAAAGCATCATACTTGAGATGAGTATTTTGGAGCAGCAATACATAATACGACTTCGAAGAAAACAGATGTACGCATAAGATAAAAGTTTAAAGCTGAAACTTTGATGCCCACTAAAGGCTTGATTGCTGAGATAGTGAAAAATTTACTACCAGGTGCAGTAGCATTGTTGAGCAGTCAATAATATATTGAATCGAATGGCAAGAAAGTAAAAACAAACTAGTGGCAGTTGTTCAACTTAAAACAGAGGAAGAAATTTTATTTAAGTAGAGATGATTGTGCTATGGCACATTGAAGGGAGATGAGAAACCTATCCATTGATGTATTTTTCAAGATGGTATATATGCCTCGATTTAGATAAAATCGAACAAACAACTTGAAGAGTGCTTCCAATGTTCACTAGAAGAAAACTGACATTTTCTCCGGGACGAATGAAGGTTCAGAAAATAAACCATGATGCATCAAGTCAACTTTATCTCTGTTTGGCTAACAAAACAGGTTCTCTTTGACTAGCAAAATCCAATGAACAAATCGATCGATATGGTTGCTTCACTTTTTTTACTTCCTAAGTGAATTACTACTAGTGGATTTCTAGCACTAGGATGGATGTTTATTAACAAGAGCAAATAGCACAAGACAAGAGCATGTATATATACTCGAGGAATCAGAAAAATCGAGATGAATGCCACCATGCACATAGCAGGGGAAGGAAGGAAATTGAGATGGGGAAAGCACCTTGATCGGCCTGAATGGTGACGATGGCGACGTTCGAGGCAGAGGCGGCGGTTCGGTAGGTATTCGCGGGACTTTTACTAGGCTTCACCACAAGGGCCGAAAAAATGCTAAGCCGCGGTACATTTTTTTGGTTTTTTTTGGGCTGGCATTTTTTGGTGAGCCAGGACCATGTGCCACTTATTGCGAGCCCATAGCGGCAGCTAATCTGCGCCAGTCAATGCGTTCCCACATTAAAAAAAGCAGGTATATATTTTTTGAAAACTAGAAAAACATATTTATGGTATTAATTTAATACTATTAATTTTGTGATAATATTCACGCATATTTCTATTTCAGAATATTCATGTAATTGAAAAATGAATCAATTTTTTGGGAAAATGATCATGCAATTCCAAATAATGTTTACATATTTTAATAAATGTTCTTATTATTTACAAAGTTAAAATTTTATTACAAAAAAATGTTTGTGTAAATAAAAATGTTTCTCATAACTTAAAAAATGTTGAAGTATTTTTAAGAGTGCTCATAATTGTTTCAAAAATTATAGTATGTTCGAACAATGTTCACACATTTTTTAAAGGTTAAAGTAACTGAGAAAACACAAAAAGTGGTTATGTATTTTCAAACGATATACACATAATTCTGAAAACCGTGCACACATTTTAATGAAATATTCATGTAAACTTATAAGTTTTCCGTGGATGTTCAAAAAAATGTATTTATAAAAAAATAAGAATAAAAAAAGGAAGAGGAAAAAAATAAAAAGGAAATAATAAATAGCTATCAGGGAAAAACACCCAATAGAAGAATAAGAAGAAGAAAAACACGGAGAAAACATCAAAATCCTAAAACAAGAATCTAGCTGAGTACCGGCGGCCCACAGGGTTTAGCGACTAGTGGCCGTCGGATCGTTTTATTTGATGCGATCCAGGCCATGGGATCTCACCCTGGGAGGAGGCCAGGCGGATCGATGGGAGGAGGCCAGGCGGATTGACAGGAGGAGGCCAACCGATGGAGGCGCACCATCTGAAAGTACATGTAGTCCCCATGTGTGGTTTTGGTAATTAAATAACAATCCTATAGGACTAATGTTTGCATTGATATATACATTTGAATGTTACTCCCATTGAAAAATGATTGAAGAATATGGGAAGACAACTCCTTTGAAGCAACAATTACATCGAGATGATCAAAATGGAGTTCATTGGTGTATCTTAAGGGTTGCCATGCTTAGAGCTATGGTTTGAGCCATAATGGATCAAGATCTTAAAAGGATGATTTGTACGATGAATTCTAGGATTGGCTCAAAGATATGATCATAATGGACTCATGTGTTGAGTCATGATTGAGCAAGCTATTCAAGTGAAGAATTCAATATATCCTTCATGACGTCAAGATTAAACATGGAGTAGAGATATGGGTTAACCAAGATGAAGCTCAGAGATCAAACTCTAAATGGTGATTCTCATGGGTTCGCATCGAGAGAGAGAGAGAGAGAGAGAGAGAGAGAGAGAGAGAGAGAGAGAGAGAGAGAGAGATCTCACGTGTCCATGAGAGGATGACATCAAGTGTTGATGATCATGGTTGATGAGGGCAAGTTCAAGATAGCCATCCTAAAGGATTACATGCTTGAAGCTTGTGGATGATCACATGACGAACGTATGAAGATGAATACAATGCATGCTCGCCGCATGGCTTATGGGCGAGCTATTTGAAGCCTTCACCAAGTGTCATGATCAAGATCATCATTCTGACTTGAGCCAAGCATAAACGTCAACATCAAGATCAATTGGAATGCTTTAGTCAAAGGTATTAGTTACTTTGGCTTTAGTTGTGAGGATCGATGACTATCGAAAAGGATATATGCTCAAGAATGAGTTTCCAGAAGCTATCTAATATAGTTCTTTTAAGATTCTTGAGTTATAGGGATCCCGCACTATTAAGAGGGGATCAAAGGGGTTAGTGGTCGATTTTCTCAAGTCAACATCTTCTATTTATACTTCCTCACATCTTATTCCAACATAGACATATTTCACTCCTATCCAATACAAATACAATATGCCTATACATCTACCAAAGTAAATCCATAGCCAAATAGGTTCCCAAATACAAGATAAAAGCTTTGCATGATTTGCATCCTCCTTTTTGGTTCATCTTGGTTGGTTCTCTATGTGAGGACCTGGGCTTTTTCCATAGCTTCAAAATGAGGCCAAGATCATCAAAATCGGAGTCCGGATGTAAAAGTTATGCATGTTTCAGTTTTGGGGTTCCTGCTGTTTTTTTATAGGCCGGACATCCGGGGCTTGGTCGGATGTCTGGGCTCCCGGGACGCCCCGGATGTCTGGGATCCTCCCGGATATCCGGCCGCCGATGTCCAGAAACTTTGCCAAATGTTGTTTGTATACGCCGGATGTCCGGCACTTGGCCGGATGTCCGGGGCCCCAAGGTTGGCTAGATGTCCGGGCTCCGGCCAGATGTCCGGGCCCTGTAACCTGTTTTTCTGCGTATGTGTGTGCACACTTCACAGCGGCCGAATGTCCGGTCCCAGGACCGGATGTCCGGCCCGGCAGAGCCACTTACACTCCAACGGCCATATTTACACTACCACTATATATATATCCCTCTACCCATCCGGTAGATGGTTGACCACTTCATCCCAAATCTCCCCAAGAACACAAGTGGCACCCTCTCACTTCTCCTACACCAAATCTTAGATCCCGGAGAGATTCGTGAGAGTTCTTGAGAGTTTTTCCAATCAAGTGATAGATCCACTCCCTCTCTCTCTCTCTCTCTCTCTCTTGACCAAAGGAATTCGTGATTTGAGCAAGTCTTGAGCATTTCCCCTTTGTTCTTGTTACGCTTGAAGGTTGGTGACTCCTAGGTGGTAGGAGTGCTCCGGTGAGGAATCAACTTGTGATTTGTCCCCCAGAAAGTTTGTGAAGGTTTGGAGGCCGCCTCAAGGTCTACCACTAGTGTTTGAGAATCGCCTTCGTGGTGATATCTCAAGGAGAATAGGGTGAGCCTTCGTGGCGTTGGTGTGCCTTCGTGGTAACATCCACCTCTCTAGCGGTGACTAGCTTCCCTCCAAGGAAGTGAACATTGGGATACATCCTCGTCTTCGTGACTTTGATTATCCCAAACCCTAACTCCTTACTTGTGGTTTACTTTGGTCACTTGACCATGCATTCACTATATCTTGTTGTCCTCATTACATTGTGTTGGACATTCCCTTGAAGAGATTATTTAGGCCTACACTTTATATTCGCAATTCATACTTGCTACTATTGTTCTATCTTGTGCTTAGTGTGAATTGCTAGCTTGTAACAATCATTTCCATATCTTGTGACATAACTTGTGTAAGCTTGTAGTGCTTACTGGAGTTTGATTGTATCATTCAATTCTTGTGATACAACTTTTTTAAGCTTCTATTGCTTACTTGTGGTTGTGTGTATTATTCATTTACATATCTTGTGATATACATTGAGTAAGTCTGTGTAACTTACTTGTGCTTACTCATATCCTCGTTGTTCTCATTTTGATTATCCTAAGTTGTTGGTGCACTTAGTGAGACTAGTATATGTAGGATTTGTGCTTGAAAAGTATCCTCTTAGTTTATTTCCGCATTAGGATATAGCCAAATCCGTAAAAGAATTGAAAACGCCTATTCACCCCCCCCCTCTAGGCGACATCGTGGTCCTTTCAATTGGTATCAGAGTTAGGTCTCTCCTTATTAGGCTTCACCGCCTAGAGAGTAACGATGTCGACTAGTGAACTAGTGCATGATGACACATTTTGTTTTAATGGCACAAATTACATTATGTGGAGATTACGCATGCTTTGTCACTTTCGGGCCATGGGTCCAAATGCTTTGCGGATTGTTGTTGTAGGGGATTCAAATCTAAAGGATGGATAATCTCCATCACTTGAAGATATGCATCTTGATAGTCAAGTTTTGAGTGCCATTCACCAAGCTATAACCTTCGAAGTGTTTAAGGAAATCTCGACTTGCAAGTTCGTTCATGAGGCTTGGACTAAACTTGAAGATATATATGGTGGGTCCAATCTTGATGAAGACAATTTTCTTTTCGGGGAGTTAATGGAGGAGTTCTCCACATTTTTAAATCATGAAGAACTCTCTATTGCTTCCACCTCCAATTACTTGGACATTTCAATATCTTCCACCTCACCAACATGTGGCGTACCACAAGGTAATGACATGGTGAATGAAGAAATATCTTGTGATGATGGTGTTAAGCTCATTTGTAATGATATGCTTGATCTCCCATGTTGCTATGATAGAAATGCTTTGGTTTCCTCTAGTTGTTCTATGACTAACCATGTAGAGGAAATCAAGAAAGATGAGGCATGCTTGATAGATGAAGAACCCTCTTCTCCAAAAGAATCATCATCAACCTCCTTTGTTCACATGTGCCTCATGGCAAGAGGTAATGACGAGGTATCATCTTCTCTTGGTTATAATGATGATAGTTGTAATGAGGATGATGATGATGACTTGACTCAAAATCTCTATGAGATTGGGAAAACTCTTCATAGTGCTAAAAATAACACGTATAAAAGATTCCAAGATGTTCTTGCTTGCTTTGAAAAACATAATGACTTATTTCTTAACAAGCAAGCGAAAAGTGAAAAACTTGAACATGAACTTGCTAAGGCTCATCAATGTCTTAGTTACTTGAGGTCTTTAAAAGAAGAGATTGAAGTTACTCATTGTAAACTTAATGAGTATTTTGAGCACCTTGACCTTGACTACAAGAATGTCAAAGGAGTGCTCACAAAACTCTCTAAGTCTCATGAGGAACTTCAAGCTACTCTGGCGGAGTCTCTAGTTTCTACATGGTCCTATCATATTGATAATGATGCTTGTGCTACTAACTCTATCTTGTGTGAAGCACCGATGTTGAAAGAAAATGTTGAGCTAAGGACTCAACTTGATTTGCTAACCAGCAATTGTGGGATATTGGAAGAAAGTTATGAAAAGCTCTCGGGCACTCATGAGGATCTTCTAATCTCTCATGATGGGCTAAAGTTAGCTCATGAGGCTATGTTCACCAAGGTAAAATTGTGTGAGTCTCATGTGGATATTAGCACATCTTCTACTCAAAATGCCTTATTGCCATGTGCTAGTCCTTGCAATTCCTCTCTACATGATATTGATACACCTCATGATGAATTGCTCACCTTGTCTTGTTGCTCTAATCATGAAGTTTCTACTTCCACTAGTCCTCTTGTTTCTAGTCTTGAAACTAACCATGTACAGGAAATTAATGAGCTCAAGGCGCAAGTCACTAGTTTGAAGAAAGACTTGGAAAAGTGCGATGATGGACATAGTTTTCACTCCAACAAGAAGAAATCCGTGAACAAGAAAAGGGGGAAAGACCAAGCCAAGAACGAGCCCAACATTTCTTGCTTTAAGTGCAAAAAGGAAGGACATCATGTGAGATCTTGTCCATTGAAGAAAAGGGCTTAGAATGAGAAGCTACATGGGAAGCAGCCTCAAGCTCAATCTCAAGTTGAAGAACGGCCACTATCCATGAGGAAACATGTTATTGCTCCCCAAGTTGAGAAAGTAAAGAAGAAGAGAAGGGGGAGTATATGTTGCTATATTTGTCGTAAGAAGGGACAGATATCTTCATCATGTCCCAACGGTAACATCTCTAAGCCTCCAATTATCAATGATCATTATTCACTTAGGAAGTACAATGTTGGCAATTTGTTTGCCAAGTATGTTGGTGCCAAAAGTGGTTTGGAAATGGGCAATACCATTTGGGTTGCCAAGCCTATTGTCACTAACTTCTTAGGACCCAACTTGGTTGGGGACCATCGAGCTCAAACTTGATTAATAGGTGTGTGGAGGGCATTGGAGACTTGCCTACTTCATGAAGAAAAGAAAAAATATTTTCACCATATGTTATGGTTAATGCCAAATCAAGTGGATTATCATCACATCTATCAATCCAATGCTCCTCTTTGTGGTAACTTGTACTTGCATTGTTTGCATTGAAAGCTACTAGTCCACTGCATGTTTAGGTTTTGTACCTAGCATGTGCTTGTATATGGTGTGCCTCCTAGTATGCTTGATTTGTGTTATCTAGCATGTGTAGTTCGCAATGCACTTCATATATTTGTGTGTGTGTTTTGAGCCTTTATTGCTTCATTAGTTAAATCTTCTTTGGCTCTTTTAAGATATTTATGGAACATCACATTATGGGGGAGTGCTATGTTTTATGCATATATATATATATATATATATATATATATATATATATATATATATATATATATATTATATGGGATAACACCTAGTTTTTATAGTGCAAGATTATCTAGTCACTATGTGGTATGACAAGTTCATTTGAAATTCAAATTCTCATCCATTGATTATCTTTAGTTGGATTTCATATGCCTCTTATGTATAATACAGGGGTTTTCACATTATGGGGGAGTGATATGCTTTGTGCGTATCACAATCCTTGTTAATATGAACAATTGAGGATTGCCACTCTAATTTATGTTGTTAGATTACCTTATATCTTTGTGGCTTGCTATTGCAACAATCTCCCAATTACATTAACACCTTTTTGGTGTGCATCCTATGGACTTGTTTGCGTATATCATTCTTGCGGTTTTCCCCATGGTTTTCTTAGAAACTGTATTTGGGAAATCAATTGATTCAAGCCATTCCAATTGTTGCTTTGGATGATGATCTATCTAATTGGAAGGTTAATAATATGCTATCCAAGCATTGTCTTTATTTCTAAACTCTCATGTTATGCTTGTGTTAGTATAGATGATCATGTACTTATTTGGTTTCTACACCGAAGGATAACTCAAAATACCATTTTGTTCGAGTTCATCATTATTGGTTTGTATGGAGTTATGGGAGTTTGCTATCTCATTGTTTATAGTGTTCTACATCTACTTGAGTGAGATATTCCTATGAGTATGTGTGCAATGCATATCTTATATGCTCATTGGTTTTCCTTGGTTCATATGTTGAACTTTGTGTGCTATCATATGTTGATTTTTTACTTTGTTTCATTTTGGACAACATGAATGTTTAGTGATGTTATTGGAAGTATTAATGGTTATGTGTTCATTTGTCCAATTTGTATCTCCCTAGATTTTGGTAGGCTTGTTTATGCATATTTACTATGTGTAAATTCGCATGCCTTGCTTGCTTTATTTGATCCCATATATATATGGTAAATCCATAAAATTCTTAATAACTAAGATGTGTATGAAATTCAAATTCATATCGATATGCACATACTTAAGTAGTTTTACCCTATGTGTTGTAGTTATGCTAACTACTTCAGACCCAATAAGTTGGGGGGCCATATTGTACTTAAAATGTTTTAGGTACATTTGAGAAGCATTGGGTGCTTGTCTTATTCATGAAGGTGGTGGCACTATGAGGAAATTAGAGTCAAGCTTGGACATTTTACCGATCTACGACTTCATACTAATGCTATCTCGGTAACAAGTATTTACTTCATGCATATATATAGAAATGGGGTCAACCTTGTGTAGGTTGCATCATGGCATGAATTTCTTGACTGGTTCCTTTGATACTTGTTTCCTTTCTCAAAGCATCCCAACAATGATCCCTTGTTGCTAGTTGTGATGTCTTTGATGGTTGTGTGTTTGGAGTTCATTAATATACAATAAGATTATATTGAGCCATGTGCTATGCTTTCAAGCAAATATCTCATTGGTATATTTTATGACTCCCATTTGGATATCTTATTCTTTCCTTTAGTAACTATTTCATGTGTACATCCTTCTTTGTGGATATATATATAATCATGATTGTCATCTACCTAGAATCTTATACACATGAGTGAAGTTACATCTCTAGTTGATATCCCTATTCTTTCATGTCCATCGTTTGATTCTCTTTTTATATCTTTGGTGGCTCCGTGGAAGCATTTGTTGTATGAGTGCGTGTCTTACTTCTTTGCATCTTAGTCCACTCATGTTTGGTGAAGATTATTGTCCTCGTGCTTGTCTTGACAAGCCTATTATTTCCTATCTTCATCATGGGTTGTCACAAGCTTTGATTTTTAGTTTGCTATTAGTGAGCATGTGAACCCATTTGCTTGATGTGTGTGTGTGTGTGACCTTCTTAACTTCATGTGAGTGGGAAGGACATGTCTTGCACCTTGTATCTCATTTACTCAAGACTATGCTGATGCTTAATTCTCATCCTTATATTAATCTTCTCAAGTGCTTTGACGTGACTCACACACATCATTTTGGTTGTGCCTATTCTTAGGTTGCCTCATGTACATGTTGCTCAACCATATGTTTGTTGCAAATGCTAGGCTTCTTTTCTTATCTATGCTTGCTTGCAATTGTTTTGTGTTCCTATTGATTTCGGGGGAGTGATGATCCTATTTTGTACACTTGTATCCAAATAAAAAAAATCTAAATAGTGCACAAATCATGGGGAGCTTCTCTATTTTCCTTAGAATACTCCTTTGCCCAAATCATAATATTCTTTTATCTTTCTGACTCGTCGGATCTTTTGATTGCTTGCATCACTTTGTGTTATGCAAATGAGATCAATTTGTGCCATGTGCTTTGTGCCATGTGCCTTGCTCTTATGCTAGGCTCAAAGTTGTATAATAGTGGATTCACTTGTGGATATCCTGTTCTTATCAATTACAACCTTTTTTTGGTGTATACGGGTTTCTTTGTGGATACATATCATGATTATTATTGGCCACTTAGAAATTTTAATACATAAGAAAGTTCATATCTTTCCTTGATATCATTTATTTCTTGCTGGCCACTTTGTGTGTTTCTTTCATTCGTATAGTGGCTTCTATAAGAGGTTGTGTCGTGAGTGCTTGTATGCATTGCATATATCCTTGCGCACTCATGTGTTTTGGATGTATTTTGGACCCATACTTGACATGATGATCACATTGGATATTCCTATTTTATCTTGTCCAAAATATGTTCTTTGGATCTTTTGAATGTTTTCCTCCCATGTTTAATCCTATTTTCATATCATACTATCTTGCTGCATTCTAGATCCTAAATATGGATTGAGCTCCTCAAATTTTTCATCATTGAATATGTGCATTTGATTTCACTCACATTTTCGCGATATGCACACATTAAGGAGGAAATCATACTATATTAGTCTTCTAGATTTTCCATCCATTTTGGAATTTGTTGCCAGTGGGGGAGAAGTTTAGAGGGTTTAAGATAAGTATTTTTGTAGTGCTTGTTGTCACTCATGCATATCTACCCTTGTTATATATTCTTGTTGCATGGATGAGTATTGTATATAGAGAAATATTCTCCTAGTTTATGTCGACCAATATATGCAATGATATTCAAAGCTCATTCACACATGCATGTATTGTGGGGGAGTTTGCTCTATATACCATGGGTGTACTATCATCAAATGCTTAGGTAGTGTCTTGATGATAGTACAACCGTCCCAAGTATACAGTTTATCCTTAGATAAATTGCATGCTTCTTTAAAATTTCATTTTATAAACCCTCTTGTTGAGATTGTCATCAATTACCAAAATGGGGGAGATTGAAAGTACATGTAGTCCCCATGTGTGGTTTTGGTAATTAAATAACAATCCTATAGGACTAATGTTTGCATTGAGATATACATTTGAAGGTTACTCCCATTGAAAAATGATTGAAGAATAATAAAAGACAACTCCTTTGAAGCAACAATTACATCAATATGATCAAAATGGAGTTCATTGGAGTATACTAAGGGTTGCCATGCTTAGAGCTATGGTTTGAGCCATAATGGATCAAGATCTTAAAAGGATGATTTGTATGATGAATTCTAGGATTGGCTCAAAGATATGATCATAATGGACTCATGTGTTGAGTCATGATTGAGCAAGCTATTCAAGTGAAGAATTCAATATACCCTTCATGACGTCAAGATTAAACATGGAGTAGAGATACCGGTTAACCAAGATGAAGCTCGGAGATCAAACTCTAAATGGTGATTCTCATGGGCTCGCCGAGAGAGAGAGAGAGAGAGAGAGAGAGAGAGAGAGAGAGAGAGAGAGAGAGAGAGAGAGAGAGAGAGAGATCTCAAGTGTCCATGAGAGGATGACATCAAGTGTTGATGTTCATTGTTGATGAGGGCAAGTTCAAGATAGCCATCCTGAAGGATTACATGCTTGAAGCTTGTGGATGATCACATGACGAACGTATGAAGATGAATACAATGCAATGCTCCCCGCATGGCTTATGGGGGAGCTATTTGAAGCCTTCACCAAGTGTCATGATCAAGATCATCGTTCTGACTAGAGCCAAGCATAAACGTCAACATCACGCTTAATTGGAATGCTTTAGGAAAAGGTATTATTTCCTTTGGCTTTAGTTGTGAGGATCGATGACCATCAAAAAGGATATATGCTCAAGAATGAGTTTCAGGAAGCTATCTAGTATAGTTCTTTTATGATTATTGAGTTATAGGGATCCCGCACTATTAAGAGGGGATCAAAGGGGTTAGTGATAGATTTGCTCAAGTCAACATCTTCTATTTCTACTTCCTCACATCATATTCCGACATACACATATTTCACTCCAATCCAATACAAATACCAAATAGGTTCCATAGCCAAATTTCATATCTTCTATACATCTACCAAAGTAAATCCATAGCCAAATAGGTTCCCAAATACATGATAAAAGCTTTGAACAATTTTCATCCACCTTTTTGATTCATCTTTGTTGGTTCTCTATGTGAGGACCTGGGCTTTTTCCATAGCTTCAAAACGAGCCCATGATCATCAAAACTGGAGTCCGGATGTAAAAGTTATGCATGTTTCAGTTTTGGGGTTCCTGCTGTTTTTTTTATAGGCCGGACATCCGGGGCTTGGTCGAATGTTCGGGCTCCCGGGACGCCCCGGATGTCCGGGATCCTCCCGGATATACGGCCGTCGATGTCCAGAAACTTTGCCGAAATGTTGTTAGTATACGCCAGATTTCCGTCACTTGGCTGGATGTCCGGGGCCCCATGTTTGGCTAGATGTCCAGGCTTCGGCCAGATGTCCGGGCCCTGTAACCTGTTTTTCTGCGTATGTGTGTGCACACTTCACAGCGGCCGGATGTCCGACCCGGCAGAGCCACTTACACTCCAACGGCCATATTTACAGTACCACTATATATATCCCTCTACCCATCCGGTAGAGGGTTGACCACTTCATCCCAAATCTCCCCAAGAACACAAGTGGCACCCTCTCACTTCTCCTACACCAAATCTTAGATCCCGGAGAGATTCGTGAGAGTTCTTGAGAGTTTTTCCAATCAAGTGATAGATCCACTCCCTCTCTCTCTCTCTCTCTCTCTCTCTCTCTCTCTTGGCCAAAGGAATTCGTGATTTGAGCAAGTCTTGAGCATTTCCCCTTTGTTCTTGTTACTCTTGAAGGTTGGTAACTCCTAGGTGGTAGGAGTGCTCCGGTGAGGAATCAACTTGTGATTTGTCCCTCGGAAAGTTTGTGAAGGTTTGGAGGCCGCCTCAAGGTCTACCACTAGTGTTTGAGAATCGCCTTCGTGGTGATATCTCAAGGAGAATAGGGTGAGCCTTCGTGGCATTGGTGTGCCTTCGTGGTAACATCCACATCTCTAGCGGTGACTAGCTTCCCTCCAAGGAAGTGAACATCGGGATAAATCCTCGTCTTCGTGACTTTGATTATCCCAAACCCTAACTCCTTACTTGTGGTTTACTTTGGTCACTTGACCATGCATTCACTATATCTTGTTGTCCTCATTACATTGTGTTGGCCATTCCCTTGAAGAGATTATTTAGGCCTACACTTTATATTCGCAATTCATACTTGCTACTATTGTTCTATCTTGTGCTTAGTGTGAATTGCTAGCTTGTAACATTCATTTCCATATCTTGTGACATAACTTGTGTAAGCTTGTAGTGCTTACTTGAGTTTGATTGTACCATTCAATTCCATATATTGTGATACAATTTGTGTAAGCTTTATTGCTTACTTGTGGTTGTGTGTATTATTCATTTACATATCTTGTGATATACATTGAGTAAGTTTGTGTAACTTACTTGTGCTTACTCATATCCTCGTTGTTCTCATCTTGTTTATCCTAAGTTGTTGGTGCATTTAGTGAGCCTAGTATATGTAGGATTTGTGCTTGAAAAGTATCCGCTTAGTTTATTTCCGCATTAGGATATAGCCAAATCCGTAAAAGAATTGCCACCGGCTAGCGCGTCGACGAGAGGAGGCCAGGTAAGAGCATCTACAACCGTACTTTGCAAATCCAAAACCTCAAATGCTCGCAGACACTGACCGATCATGCCTCAAATTAGCCACTCTGCATCCGCCTCTCTCATATTTCGACCTCTAGATGCATACAAAGCATGCAAAAGAAATCTTACGTACTAAATACTATGTACTACCCTAACTACTCTTCATCATCGAAGATGTCCACGACGAAGGTGTTGGGCGCCGGTTGGACGGGCGGGTAGGAGGGCTCCAACTCATCCTCTTCCCGCTCGACCTCATCCATGTAGGCGAGCATCTCCGCCTCCCCCGCGGCCTGCTATGCCTCCATCTCCTGCCGGCGA
The DNA here is from genome assembly GCA_032464435.1 of Aegilops umbellulata. Classification (NCBI taxonomy): domain Eukaryota; kingdom Viridiplantae; phylum Streptophyta; class Magnoliopsida; order Poales; family Poaceae; genus Aegilops; species Aegilops umbellulata. The sequence continues at coordinate 448,849,432 of CP136058.1, read as the reverse complement.
TAGGGTGTGGCCTCCACAGAAAAAGGTGGGACACAGCAAAATACGGAGACCAAGGACTCACCACCGGCATCGAGTTCCCGTGGCTGTAGGGTGCCTTCCTAAATTGCCACTCCTCCTTCATCCCGGCCTTCGAGATGTCGTTAACCCAGCCATCGACTTGCTCCTGCGTGCACGTACTGATCACCATGACCATCACCATCTTCTTACTTGGTCACTAGCATTCACCTCAACTTCATTTTCTTGGCTACACTAGTAGAAAATAGGGCTTTCGTCCCAGCCGGATTGGAGCAATGGTCCCGATCGCGTTAAAAACCGGGACTAATATGAGCATTAGTCCCGGTTTGAGCGGCGCAGGCATCAGTCTCGGTTCGAACGGGACCTTTATTCCTGGATGGAGACACCAACCGGGACTAAAGGGTTTGCGACCGTCTTCGAACGGTTCGAGCCCCTTTAGTCCCGGACTAAAGGTCTATCTTTAGTCCCGGTTGGAGGTACCAACCAGGACTGATTTTTTTTTTTCAAATTTTTTTTTCAAATTTCAATTTTTTCTCCCAGCCCTTTAGTCCCGGTTGGTGTGTTCAACCGGGACTAAAGATCTATCTTTAGTCCCGGTAGAAGACACCAACCGGGACTAAATCCTTTTACCACATTAAACTTGGAAAAATCATAACTAAATCATCCTAATTCAGAAAAATACAAATAATATATCAAAATTTATAGAATAAAAAGATTGATCCAAAGCAAGATGGCTGACGCAGGTAGATGATCTACCGGCGGCGAACCTGCCATATGTTATAATGTACAACTATATATCCATGCATGAGCTGCCATTTTAACAAATTTCTGTGTTGAAAATGGAATACATCAGCTAGCTATTTGATTATTGAAGCTCGAAGCATCATACTTGAGATGAGTATTTAGGAGCAGCAATACATAATACCACTTGGAAGAAAACAGATGTACGCATAAGATAAAAGTTTAAAGCTGAAAGTTTAATGCCCACTAAAGGCTTGATTGTTGAGATAGTGAAAAATTTACGAGCAGGTGCAGTAGCATTTTCGAGCAGTCAATTATATATTGAATCAAATGGCAAGAAAGTAAAAACAAACTAATGGCAGTTGTTAAACTTCAAACAGAGGAAGAAAATTCTATTTAAGTAGAGAAGATTGTGGTATCGCACATTGAAAGGAGGTGAGAAACCTATCCATTGATGTTTTTTCAAGATGGTATATATGCCTTGATCCTGATAAAATCGAACAAACAACTTGAAGAGTGCTTCCATGCTTCACTAGAAGAAAATAGACATTTTCTTCAGGACGAATGAAGGTTCAAAAAATAGACCATGATGCATCAAGTCAACTTTACCTCTGTTTGACTAAGAAAACAGGTTCTCTTTGACTAACAAAATCCAATGAACAAATCGATCGATATGGTTACTTCACTTTTTTTACTTCCTAAGTGAATTACTACTAGTGGATTTCTAGCACTAGGATGGATGCTTGTTAACAAGAGCAAATAGCACAAGACAAGAACATGTATATATACTGGAGGAATCGGAAAAATTGAGATGAGATGCCACTGTGCACATAGCAGGGGAAGGAAGGAAATTGATTTGGGGAAAGCACCTTGATCGGTCGGAACGGTGATGACGGCGACTTTCGAGGCAGAGGCGGCGGTTCGGTAGGTATTCCCAGGGCTTTTCCTCTAGGCTTCACCAGATGGGCCGAAAAAATGCTAACCCACGGGACATTTTTTTGTTTTTTTTTGGGCTGACATTTCTTGGTGAGCCAGGACTATGTGCCACTTATCGCGAGCCCATAGCGGCAGCTAATCTGCGCTAGTCAATGTGTTCCCACATTAAAAAAGCAGGTATATTTTTTTGAAAACTCGAAAAAGCTATCTATGGTATTAATTTAACACTATTAATTTTATGATAATAAACTGTATTAATGTAATGCTTATTTACATAAAATTATTCACGCATATTTCTATTTCAGAATATTCATGTAATTGAAAAATGGTTCAATTTTTTGGGAAAATGATCATGCAATTCAAAATAATGTTTACATATTTTTAATAAATGTTCTTGTAATTTACAAAGTTAATTTTTTATTCCAAAAAAATGTTTGTGTAAATAAAAATGTTCCTCATAATTTAAAAAATGTTGACGTATTTTTAAAAGTGCTCATAATTGTTTCAAAAATTATAATATGTGTCAAACAATGTTCACACATTTTTTAAAGATTCATGTAACCGAGAAAACACAAAAAGTGGTTATGTATTTTAAAAAGATATACACATAATTCTAAAAACCATGCACACATTTTAATGAAATATTCATGTAAACTTATAATTTTTCCATGTATGTTCAAAACAATGTATTTATAAAAAAATGAGAATAAAAAAAGGAAGAGGAAAAAAAGAAAAAGGAAACAATAAATAGCTAAAAGGGAAATACAGACAATAGAAGAAGAAGAAGAAATAGAAGAAAAACATGGAGAAAACATCAAAATCCTAAAGCAAGAATCTAGCTGAGTACTGGTCGCCCACAGGGTTTAGCAACTAGTGGCTATCAGATCATTTTATTTGATGCGATCCGGGCCGTCGGATCTCGCCCTGGGACGAGGCCAGGCGGATCGACGGGAGGAGGCCAGGCGGATCGACATGAGGAGGCCAGCCGATGGAGGCGCACCATCGCCACCGGTTAGCGCGTCGATGGGAGGACGCCAGGTAAGAGCATCTAGAACCGTACATTGCAAATCCGACCCCTCAAACGCTCGCAGACACTGACCAGTCATGCCTCAAATTAGCCACTCTGCATCCGCGTGTCTCATATTTCAACCTCTAAATGCATACAAAGCATGCAAAAGAAATCCTACATACTACATACTATGTACTACCTTAACTACTCTTCATCATCGAAGATGTCCACGACGGAGGTGTTGGGCGCCGGCTAGACGGGCGGGTATGAGGGCTACAACTCATCCTCTTCTCGCTCGACCTCATCCATGTAGGCGAGCATCTCCGCCTCCCCCGCGGCCTGCTGTGCCTCCATCTTGTACCGGCGACGGGGTGTGGCCTCCGCAGAAAAATGTGGGACATAGCAAAATACGGAGACCAATGACTCACCACCGGCGTCGGGTTCCCGTGGCTATAGGGCGCCTTCCCGAACTGCCACTCCTCCTTCATCCCGTCCTTCGAGATGTCGTTAACCCGGTCGGCGACTTGCTCCTGCATGCACGTACTGATCACCATGACCATCACCATCTTCTTACTTGGTCACTAGCATTCACCTCAACTTCATTTTCTTGGCTACACTAGTAGAAAACAGGGCTTTCGTCCCTGCCGGATTGGATCAATAGTCCCGGTCGCGTTACAGACCGGGACTAATGTGAGCATTAGGCCCGGTTCGAGCGGCGTAGGCATCAGTCCCGGTTCGAACGGGACCTTTGTTCCTGGTTGGAGACACCAAGCGGGACTAAAGGGTTTGCGACCGGCTTCGAACGGTTCGAGCCCCTTTAGTCCCGGTTGGTATCTCCAACCCGGATTGATTTTTTTTTTCCAATTTCAATTTTTTCTCCCAGCACTTTAGTCCCGGTTGGTGTCTTTAACCGGGACTAAAGGTTTATCTTTAGTCCCGTTTGAACACACCAACCGGGACTAAATCCTTTTACCACATTAAACTTGGAAAAATCATAACTAAATCATCATAATTTAGAAAAATACAAATAATATATCAAAATTGGCAGAACAAAAAGATTGATTCGAAGGAAGATGGCTGATGCACGCAGATGATCTACCGGTGGCGAACCTACCCTAGGTTATAATGTACAAGTATATATCCATGCATGAGCTGCCATTTTAACAAATTTCTATGTTGAAAATGGAATATATAAGCTAGCTATTTGATTATTCAAGATCAAAGCATCATACTTGAGATGAGTATTTTGGAGCGGCAATACATAATATCACTTGGAAGAAAACAGATGTATGCATAAGATAAAAGTTTAAAGCTGAAAGTTAAATGCCCACTAAAGATTTGCTTGCTGAGATAGTGAAAAATTTACGAGCAGGTGCAATAGAATTGTCGAGCAGTCAATAATATATTGAATCGAATGTCAAGAAAGTAAAAACAAACTAATGGCAGTTGTTCAACTTCAAACAAACGAAGAAAATTTTATTTAAGTAGAGAAGATTATGCTATGGCACATTGAAAGGAGATGAGAAATCTATCCATTGATGTATTTTTCAAGATGGTATATATGCCTCGATCTAGATAAAATCGAACAAACAACTTGAAGAGTGCTTCCATGCTTCACCAGAAGAAAACTGACATTTTCTTTAGGACGAATGGAAGTTCAAAAAATAAACCATGATGCATCAAGTCAACTTTACCTCTGTTTGACTAACAAAAAAGATTCTCTTTGACTAACAAAATCCAATGAACAAATCGATCGATATGGTTGCTTCACTTTTTTTACTTCCTAAGTGAATTACTACTAGTGGATTTCTAGCACTAGGATGGATGTTTGTTAACAAGAGCAAATAGCACAAGACAAGAGCATGTATATATACTGGAGGAATCGGAAAAATTGAGATGAGATGCCACCGTGCACACAGCAGGGGGAGGAAGGAAATTGAGATGGGGAAAGCACCTTGATCGGGCGGAACAGTGACGACGGCGACGTTTGAGGCAGAGCCGGCGGGTCGGTAGGTATTCGCGGGACTTTTACTCTAGGCTTCACCACATGGGCCGAAAAAATGCTAACCCACGGAATATTTTTTTGGTTTTCTTCGGGCTGGCATTTTTCGGTAAGCCAGGACTATGTGCCACTTATCGCGAGCCCATAGCGGCAGCTAATCTGCGCGGGTCAATGCGTTCCCACAAAAAAGCAGGTATATTTTTTTAAAAACTCGAAAAACATATTTATGGTATTAATTGAACACTATTAATTTTGTGATAATAAACTGTATTAATGTAATGCTTATTTACATAAAATTATTCACACATATTTCTATTTCAGAATATTCATGTAATTGAAAAATGGTTCAATTTTTTGGGAAAATGATCATGCAATTAAAAATAATGTTTACATATTTTAAGAAATGTTCTTGTAATTTACAAAGTTAAGTTTTTATTCAAAAAAATGTTTGTGTAAATAAAAATGCTTCTCATAACTTAAAAAACTGTTGACGTATTTTTAAAAGTGCTCATAATTATTTCAAACATTATAATATGTGTCAACAATGTTCACACATTTTTTTAGACGTTCATGTAACTGAGAAAACACAAAAAGTGGTTATGTACTTTAAAATTATATACACATAATTCTAAAAACCGTGCACACATTTTAATGAAATATTCATGTAAACTTATAATTTTTCCGTGTATGTTCAAAACAATGTATTTATAAAAAAATTAAGAATAAATAAAGGAAGAGGAAAAAAATAAAAATAAAATAAGAAATAGCTAAAAGGGGAAAACAGACAATAGAAGAAGAAGAAGAAAAACACAGAGAAACCATCAGAATCCTAAAACAAGAATCTACCTGAGTACCGGTCGCCCACAGGGTTTAGCAACTAGTGGCCAGCGGATCATTTTGCTTGATGCGATCCGGGCCGTCGGATCTCGCCCTGGGAGGAGGCCAGGCGGATCGACAGGTGGAGGCCAAGCAGATCGACGGGAGGAGGCCAGCCGGTGGAGGCGCACCATCGCCACCGGCTAGCGCGTCGACGTGAGGATGGCAGGTAAGAGCATCTACAACCGGACTTTGCAAATCCGACCCCTCAAACGCTCGCAGACAATGACCGGTCATGCCTCAAATTAGCCACTCTGCATCCGCCTCTCTCATATTTCAACATCTAGATGCATACAAAGCATGCAAAAGAAATCTTACGTACTACATACTACGTACTACCCTAACTACTCTTTATCATCGAAGATGTCCACGATGAAGGTGTTGGGCCCCGGCTGGACGGGCGGGTAGGAGGGCTCCAACTCATCCTCTTCCCGCTCGACCTCATCCATGTAAGCGAGCATCTCCGCCTCCCCCGTGGCCTGTTGTGCCTCCATCTCCTGCCGGCGACGGGCTATGGCCTCAGCAGAAAAAGGTGGGACATAGCAAACAACGGAGAACAAGGACTCACCACCCGGCGCCGGGTTCGCGTGGCTGTAAGGCGCCTTCCCGAACTGCCACTGCTCCTTCATCCCGGCCTTCGAGATGTCGTTAACCCGCCCGGCGACCTGCTCCTGCGTGCACGTACTGATCACCATGACCATGACCATCTTCTTACTTGGTCGCTAGCATTGACCTCAACTCTGTTTTCTTGGCTACACTAGTAGAAAATAGGGCTTTCGTCCTAGCCGGATCGGAGCAATAGTCCCGGTCATGTTACGAACCGGGACTAATGTGAGCATTAGTCTCGGTTCGAGCAGCATGCATCAGTCCTGGTTTGAAGGGGGCCTTTAGTCCTGGTTGGAGACACCAACTGGGACTAACGGGTTTGCGACCGGCTTCGAACGGTTCAAGCCCCTTTAGTCCCGGTTGGTATGTCCAACCGGGACTAAAGGTCTATCTTTAGTGCCGGTTGGAGGTACCAACCGGGACTGAATTTTTTTTCAATTTTTTTTTTCAAATTTCAATTTTTTTCTCCCAGCCCTTTAGTCCCGGTTGGTTGGTGTCTTTAACCAGGAGTAAAGGTCTATCTTTAGTCCCGGTTGGACACACCAACCGGGACTAAAGTCTTTTACCATATAAAACTTGGAAAAATCATAACTAAATCATCCTAATTCAAAATAATACAAATAATATATCAAAATTTGCAGAACAAAAAGATTTATCCGAAGCAAGATGGCTGACGCAGGCAGATGATCTACCGGCGGCGAACCTGCCATATGTTATAATGTACAACTATATATCCATGCATGAGCTGCCATTTTAACAAATTTCTGTGTTGAAAATGGAATATATCAGCTAGCTATTTTATTATTTAAGCTCAAAGCATCATACTTGAGATGAGTATTTAGGAGCAGCAATACATAATACCACTTGGAAGAAAACAAATGTACGAATAAGATAAAAGTTTAAAGCTGAAAGTTTAATGCCCACTAAAGGCTTGATTGCTGAGATAGTGAAAAATTTACGAGCAGGTGCAGTAGCATTATCGAGCAGTCAATAATATATTGAATCAAATGGCAAGAAAGTAAAAACAAACTAATGGCAGTTGTTCAACTTCAAACAGAGGAAGAAAATTTATTTAAGTAGAGAAGATTGTGCTATGGCACATTGACAGGAGATGAGAAACCTATCCATTGATATATTTTTCAAGATGGTATATATGCCTGAATCAAGCTAAAATCGGACAAACAACTTGAAGAGTGCTTCCATGCTTCACTAGAAGAAAACTGACATTTTCCTCAGGATGAATGAAGGTTCAAAAAATAAAGCATGATGCATCAAGTCAACTTTACCTCTGTTTGACTAACAAAAACAGGTTCTCTTTGACTAACAAAATCCAATGAACAAATCAGTCGATATGGTTGCTTCACTTTGTTTACTTCCTAAGTGAATTACTAATAGTGGATTTCTAGCATTAGGATGGATGTTTGTTAACAAGAGCAAATAGCACAAGACAAGAGCATGCCACTACTGGAATCAGCTTCCTTGTCGTCTGCCTTGGCAGACGGCAAAGGCATACATGCCGGACGGCAAAGTCCTTTATCGTCAGCCACCGGACGGCAAACTGTCCATCTGAACGAGTGCCGGCAAAGGCCTTCTTTGCCGTCTGCTTCACAGAAGCGAACGACAAAGCGTTGTGCCATCTGCCGTGGGAGGCCAGCAGACGGCAAAGATCATGGACAACAGTGGGGTGGGGTGAGAGCCATTAGGGGTTAATGGCGTGCTTTGCCGTCTGCTGACAGATGGCAAAGAGCTCAGCTAGGCCAGCACTGGGAAGCTGCCACGTGGCCAGCTATGCCGTCTGCCAGCGAACGGCAAAGAGCTTTGAATCTTTGCCATCTGCTGGCCGACGGCATAGCTGGCCCTGTTTGACAGTCTTATTTGGGCACTTAGCCGTCTGCGAGCAGACGACAAAGATTCTAAGGTCTTTGCCGTCCACTGGCAGACGGCAAAGTGCCCAAATAGGCAGCCCAGTGTTCCCAGTTTCTACAGGTAGCTGCCACGTGGCCTCTGAGCCGTCTGCTAGTAGTCGGCAAAGCTCTTTGCCGTCCGCTAGCAGACGGCAAAGAGGCTATATATCCCCTGTTTTTATTTGAATCCATTTAATTTGATAGGATTTCACACACAGATATACATACATACATATAACAGCATGTCCAACAACATATAACAGCATGTCCAACAACATATTTCATCAAATCCAACATATCCAACGACATGTATTTCAACAAAGTCCATCCTATCCAACATATCTAGAAACAAGTTTCCAATAACATATCCATATAGACATACATGTCCAAACAAGTTTTCATAAACAACAAGGAAGCACCAGAAGAATAGTACACTCCATCAGTGCAAGCTTCCTCATCTAAAGCAAATCTGCAAATTGGGAAAGATGAAATTTAGAAGAAGAAGAAGAAAAAGACTAGCTAGAAGAAAAGGAAGAGGAGGAAAAGAAGAAGAAGAAGAAGTTCTTCTTCTTCTTCTTCTTCTTTTCTTCCTATTCCTTCTTTTCTTCCTCTTCCTTGATTTTCTTCATCTTATTATGTCATTTGTGGACCAAATAGGCTAAATTATGTCATAAATGGACTAAATAGGCTAAATAAGAAGAAAATCAAGTAAGAGGAGGAAAAGTGGAAGAAGAAGAAGAAGAAGAAGAAGAAGTTGAAGAAGAACTTCTTCTTCTTCTTCTTTTCTTCCTCTTCCTTGATTTTCTTCATCTTATTATGTCATTTGTGGACTAAATAGGCTAAATTATCTCATAAATGGACTAAATAGGCTAAATAAGAAGAAAATCAAGTAAGAGGAGGAAAACAACAACAAGAAGAAGTTCTTCTTCTTCTTTTCTTCCTATTCCTTCTTTTCTTACTGTTCCTTGATTTTCTTCATCTTATTATGTCATTTGTGGACTAAATATGCTAAATTATGTCATAAATGGACTAAATAGGCTAAATAAGAACAAAATCAAGTAAGAGGAGGAAAAGAAGAAGAAGAAGAAGAAGAAGAAGAAGAAGAAGAACTTCTTCTTCTTCTTTTCTTCCTATTCCTTCATTTCTTCCTCTTCCTTGTTTTTCTTCATCTTATTATGTCATTTGTGGACTAAATAGGCTAAATTATGTCATAAATGGACTAAATAGGCTAAATAAGAAGAAAAGTACCGTTATCACGGAGGTGAAGAAAAGAAGAAGAAGAAGAAGAAGAAGAAGAAGAAGAAGAAGAACTTCTTCTTCTTCTTTTCATCCTATTCCTTCTTTTCTTCCTCTTCCTTGATTTTCTTCATCTTATTATGTCATTTGTGGACTAAATAGGCTAAATTATGTCATAAATGGACTAAATAGGCTAAATAAGAAGAAAAATACCGTTATCAAAGAGGTGAAGGGACAGTCGGGGCTGCGCCAGTGGCAGACGGAGGTGAAGGACCGGTCGGGGTTCCGCCATTGGCAGACGCATTGGTCGATGCTTGTCGGGAGGCATGCTGCACCAAAGATCATTTCCAACAATGTCTCATTAGCATGATGCAACTGAAATGTGAATACTAGTAACTAACGACCATTCAAATCAAGCTCACCGTGGTTGCCGGAGCAATCTGGGGCATCGGCGGAGGGGTCTGACCGTTTTGCTCGCACATGGTCTGCACATTTGGTTTTCACGAGTTAGTCATATTAGTTAGTAATGCAAACATTACATGCATGATTTGGCTAATATGCACGAGAAACGTACCACGAGGAGCTCGTATAGGGCGCGGTGAGACGCCTCGTTCCGGTTCCTCTCCTCCTCCAGCAGCTTAGCCGTCCTCTCCTCCATCTCCCTCTCCCTCTCCGCCGCCTCCCTTTTTGCCTCCTCCAAAAGCGCCTGGGTGTTCAATATCTCTTTCTCAACCAATGCCTGCAACACACCACTCCTCGTTAGCATTGTAATCATCGACGGACGCACACACAATGTAATGGAGGAAAGGTGAGAGAGTCAGTATAACTAACCGCCATGGCGAGCTCCGCGGGCCGTGCACGAGGCGTTATCTCAGGATCAGAGCTACTCTGGCGCTTCTTGATCTGCGGGAGAGTCCTAAGACAACGTATCAGTCCATCACCAATGGCTATGGAGCCATGGGACCTCCCGCCACCAGATATCATCACCAGCTCTGTATCAAAAGGAACCTGGCTCGGGTTAAAGTCCTTCCCTTTCCTCGCCTTCCCCTCGTCTCTGTACCTCACGAGCTTGTGGTGGGAGGATATGTTGGTGAAGCTCTCTGGATGATCTAGGTCAGACTCCGAGAATGCCTTGGCCTTCTTGTACGGGGCAGTATGGGCCATGCCATAGAGGTCGAACAGATTTGGCACAGGCTTCTAGTTGTGGCGCGCCTGAGAAAGAGGAACAAAATATTAGTTAAGGGCTCAAGCTAGCATGAAGAATGATATTGCTATGTAAATAGGTCATTTTGGAGCTAAGTAAGGTTATTATGTCATTTTGGAGGAAAATAAGCTAAGTTTAGGTCATTTTGGAGGTAACCAAGATTATTATGCCTTTTTTGACCACAGAATGCTAATTATGTCATTATTGAGCTATCCAAGGTAGTTATGCCATTTTTTAGCTAACTAAAGCATATTTAGGCATTTTATAGAGCTATCTAAGGTTATTATGTCATTTTGGAGGAAAATAAGCTAAGTTTAGGTCATTATTTTGCTATCCAAGGTAGTTATGCCATTTTTTAACTAACTAAAGCATATTTAGTTATTTTATAGAGCTATCTAAGGTTATTGTGTCATTTTAGAGCTAATTATGTCATAAAAGAACTATCCAAGGTAGTTATGCCATTTTTTAACTAACTAAGCATATTAAGTCATTTTGGAAGGGAAAAATGCTAGCATGAAGAATGAAATTGCATGAATCATGTAGCAAACCACATACCCAGTGATCCCCGTACTCAAACAGGTTGGATCTCCCTTGATGGTGTGGCACACCTTCCATTTGGTCATGCTTATCCTTGGCCCTTTGGTGTTCGACTAGCCATTGGGGAGAGCACCACGCATCCACCAACGCCTCCCAATAGTCCATCTTATCCACACACCATCTCGGGGGCACCTAAGTTAGTCAAGAGAAATTTCAGCGCTGCGCCTACGAATCAAATCAAGAAAACTAAGTTCAAGGCCTTAAGAATAGGTAATTACCTGCATGTACTTCTCCTTACTCAGAAACTTGCCGCGACACTTCTTCTTGGCCCTCCTAATACCCTTCGAGGCGTAGTAGTCTCGAACGGCCTGCACCCGAGCCTCGTGTCGTAAGTTCTGAAGTAGGCTCTTGCACTCGGCTTCGACAACCATAGACGCGGCCTCCTGCTCTCCCTCTGAAACCCTGTAGAAGGTCTGCAATCAAACAAGACAACACTGATTAGTACAATCACTAGGTAGTGTTGGTTTTTCATTCTGTAAAGGAGAAATTACCCAAAACCGACGGAACACAATGTCGGCCACCGTCTCGCACAAGACACCGGCGACCGTCTCCTCCGGCGGGGCCAGGGCAGCTGAGTACAGCTCCCAGCTAAGTGCTAGCTATGGAACCTGACCCTCACAGGGCAACGTGACCCACCCAGGGAAGTGCTACCGGCAAAGCACACCAAGGACCTGGTTGGGCCTGCGGACACCACGAGGGTGTACCCAGCCCCTGTAGTATGACAAGGCCAACGCATTAGATATTAATTTGAAGAAACATGAAGGCAAAAGGTTAAAAAAGAGTAAATGCACTTACTTCAACCCATTAGGTGCAATCAACCACCTCTGGTCGGGAGTCGTCGCCCCGGGCGGGAGCTTTGTACCGCCACGCTGGTAGACCTTCTTGCCCTTCTCAACCAGCTCGTCATCGATGTAGCTATCATCAGAAAAGGTGTCCTCACTACCATCAGTAGGGCCACTAGCCTCCGGAGTCTCGTGGGAAGAAGACTCTGGGACCGGACTCACGTGGAGCGAAGGATCGGCGACACGAGTCTGGTGGGGCGAAGGATCGGCGACCCGAGTCTGGTGGGGCGAAGGATCGGCGACCCGAGGCTCATGGACCGGAGTCCGAGACGGGTCCATGTCAGACGGAGCAGTCCTGTGGTCGGGTGAATCAGCTGGGGGTGGCGGCGAGGAAGGCGTAGCAGCCTTCCTACCTCTCCCGCTGCCACGTCCACCTCTAGCAGCCTTCTTCGTTCTCCCCGACCTCTCCCAGCCGAAGAAGAAGGGCCCGCCATTGCTGTCTGACTGTCTAGCAGCACTCTCCGGAGGGGCTGGGGTGGAATAATGGAACCACCCCTCCCAGTAGTGCTCGCAGGAGGCTCGGGGCGCTCTGGACCCTTGCCCACCATCCTGTCAACACCTGCAATGACATACAAAAAGTAAACAAAATTAGTACAACATAAAAAATTTGAATACCTAACATGAATAATATGTATATAATTTAAGTGTATCATCGTCATGAACATAATAAAAAATTGAATACCTCACATTACTAATATTACTCTGAATTGTTTATATATACTCTAGGACCATTAAATGCCTCATCATCATCACTATCAGTGACGTGCTCATCATCATCATCAATAAATGCATCAACATGTGAAAGGCCTGGTTTACATAATCGTTCAAGCATTGACAGGTCATCTGCAACAGTAACTTCTTCTTGTTCTGGCTCTTCTTGTTCCGGCTCAGGGGTGAAGTCGGATTCACTATCGTTGTCTACTTCAATGTTCTGGGGTGGATTAGAGCGGCTCTTGAAACGTTTTTTGGAAATACGTGTTTCTTGGAAGAATTCTCCTGCGTCATATGTGTCTTGGTTAATGTGAGGTTCATAATCCTCTTCATTGGGGGTAGGTGGTCTAACACGTGGCGGCACTTCATAAACGACATCCCAACCACTGAGATTTGGATCACTTTGATAGGCCCACGGTAGATAGAAAACTTGGGTTGCCTGTTGAGCCATAATATAGACATCGGGAACATCCAAATGGGTGCTTTGTTTGATTTCAACTAGCCCTATATGTTCATGAGTCCTTCTAGTCTCCCTCGGCTGGAACCAATAACATCTAAAGACTACGACGTTTGGTGGGTTTTCACCATAGAATTGAAGTTCATAAATTGTTTCAACTCTTCCATAATACTCGATATCTCCTTCGCAAATAGCAGAGACAGAACAATTTTTAGTCTTTCGGTCGGCCATAGATAACTCTTTGCCATAGGTACGAACGCGATACCCGTTGATATCGTATTTTTCAAATGAATGGACCTTATAGTCAAAACCATTAGCTACTTGTCTCAATTCGGCATCCATAATCTCTGAATTAGCCTACAAGTTTAATACGAAAGGATTTTTGCATTAGTCGCAAATTAGCCAAAGAAATGAAATGGTCTAATAGAAATTACCCTTTTTTGAACCAAGAGATGAAACCTGGATATTCACCTCCTTGCTTTGCCAGAAGCTCATACTCTTCGACAGAATCCTTTTGGATCACCGCTCCATACGAGAATATGGCGACGTATCGACTACATCAAATATCCAGGAATAAGAGCAGTTCAAAGGAATTAGAAGATGCGAAACAATGTACAGAGATCTTACTCGATGTACGGCCGCACTTCTGTTAGGTTGTTGAAGAGATACAGCGAAATGGTCCGCCATTCTTCAACATCCAACTAAACTGGTTTCGAACCACTGGCTGGTGCAAGATTCCCTTTGAATAGGCTGAGGTTGGATCGACCCTTTTTAGGGTCGTCAGCATTGTACCAAGGCTTCGGATTATGCAAATGACGATTTTTGTCTTCGTAGTGTGCTGTCATGAAGTTTGCCGCCTCCTCAATGATGAATGCCTCGTCCATCGATGCTTCAATTCTACACTTATTTTTACATTTTGCTCGAAGCATCTTCTACATCCTCTCAGTTGAGTAGCACCAACGATTTTGCACGCCCCCCCCACCAAATCTTGCCTCGGTCGGGAGATGCAAAATCAAGTGTTGCATTGGATTAAAGAAGCTTGGCGGAAAGATCATCTCTAACTTGCAGATCAACTCCTGCGCCAACTGTTCCATTTCTTCTAGGAGTCCAGACGATAGTTCTTTCTCACAAAGAACATGGAAGAAATATCTCAGCTCTGCCAGTACTAGCCATTCATCCTCAGGGATGAAGCCACGCAACAACACCGGCATTATCCGCTCAATCCATATGTGCCAATCATGACTTTTTAGACCAAATATTTTCAATTTTTCAAGACTTGCTCCCCTCTTTAGATTTGCTGCATACCCATCGGGGAACATCAACTGCATTTTCACCCACAAAATAATTTCCCTCATAGCTGGCCTTCCAAGATTGAACCATGCCTTTGGCTTCGTCCAGTTCCGCTTTCCTTTCGGTTCTTGCATTTTTTGTAACGGTCTATCACATAGCTCCTCTTGATCGACTCTAGCCTTAGTATTATCCTTTGATTTCCCCTCTATGCCAAACAATGTACCAAAAATGGCTTCAGCGATATTCCTTTCAGTCTGCATCACGTCGATGTTGTGTGGGAAAAGGAGGTCTTTGAAGTAAGGCAGATCCCACAAGCATGTCTTGTGAGTCCTGGCGCGTTCCTTATTATACCCCTTGAAATACCCTGGATGCTCTAGATCTGGCTCGAGAGTGTTTAACTGATCTAGGGTCTGTTGGCCTGTCAACGCAGGTGGTGCAGAGTGTTTGACAACTCTACCTTTGATGAAGTTATTCTTGTCTTTCCTGAACTTATGACGAGGATCTAGAAACGGTCTATGCAAGTCGAAGCAACTATACTTGTGCCCTGCCGTCAGCCAACGAAACTCAAGAGCTCCCTTGCATGTGGGGCACGGGAACCTTCCATGCACACACCAGCCAACGAATAGTGCATACGTCGGCAAGTCATGCGTCGAGTAGATGTACCAGGCGCGCATTATGAAGTTCTGTTTGCTAAAGGCGTCGTATGTCTTGAACCCATTATCCCAAGCTTCTTGCAATTCGTCCTTAAGCGGCTGCATGTACACATTCATATTCTTTCCCGGATAGTTGGGCCCTAGAATTATCAACGTCAGGAAAATGTTCTTTCTTTGCATAATCTGCCCGGGAGGGAGATTGAGTGGAATGACAAACACGGGCCAACAACTGTATTGGGTTGCCGTCTGACCGAACACACTGAACCCATCCGTGCTGACGGCGACTCGAGGATGCCTTGGATCTGCCTTTTTTCCTTATGTAATGCGTCGAAGCGCTACCACGCTTCACCATCCGATATGTGCACCATCATCACATTCCCATCTGCATCTAGTTCAGTTCTTTTGCCCGTTTTGTGCCATGGCATCTGTTTGGCCGTCTCTTTGACCATGAAAAGACGTTGAAGTCTTGGTACGATTGTTATATACCGAAGAACATTAACGGGTATTTTGGTCTGTGTCTTCTCACCCATACCCACAACATACCTGGAAGACTTGCAAATGGGACAATAGTTCAAGTCCTCATACTGAAGCATAAATAAGACACATCCTTTCTTACAAGCATGTATCTTCTCATAGGGCATCTTAAGCGCACGGATGATTTTGTCTGACTGGTACATGTTTGCAGGTAGCACATGGCCTTTGGGTAGAAATTGTCCGAATACTGTCATCATCACGTTGTAGCATTCTCGACCCAAGTTGAATTGAGCCTTCAAAGCTATTATTGTTGAGATGGCATCCAGCTGACAAAGCTCAGTGTGATCGTGGAGAGGACGTTTTGAGGAATCCAACATTTCAGTGAAGGCCTTTGCAGATTCCTCCATCTCCTCGTCTGAGTCCCGAGCATCGTCAAAGTCTTGCACCATGTCTTCCATCCTGGTACCATGCTCGTCAGTGCGACGACGAACCACCACAGTTCTGGCACGTTGGGCAGACTCACCATGAAATGTCCAGATCATGTAACAAGGCGTAAAACCAAACTTCTGCAGGCGTTTACTCATTTCAAGCTCGTCCCTCTTATTATAGTTATCGCACCGGACACAGGGGCACCAGCTTAATTTCTGGCCATTTGCAAATGCGGCTCTAACAAACCCCTTGGTTTTTGTTAACCATTCCTCGGTACAAACTTTCTAATTAGTGTAACCGATGTACATCCACACACGATCACTCATATTGACTTCCTACTGGACACACAAGAAATATATACATAATTAAGCAAACCATATCCATCAGTTAATGGAGTTTGTCAGTTTTATTACGTCCATGCAACCTACACGCTAATAGGTGAAGATAGGTCCTAATCCCACCCGAGTATGTGTAGGTTGGGTTCATTTTCCCATGCTCTGCTCCACATCCAACGCAAAATTTCGGCAGCACCTCCCTGCTGTTCTCCTGGTACACATCTCGGCAATAAGCAGAGAGGATGTGTACCCGGTGAACAATAGGGAGGCACTGACAAAATTCTGCATCGGATTCGGAGCAGAGCATATGGGAAAACGAACCCAATCTACACATACTCGGGCTGTCCATGGATAACGTTGGACAATTCGAAAGAATCATGATTATAAATATGCAAATTCATGCATATTTATAGATGTAACCCTCTCAAACGGGAGACGCATAGTGGTTACGCATACTGATGATTGACACCTATAACTAGCAAGTTTCATCGCCACGAAGACCGGAACAGAGAAAATGAAGGGGGGAGGAGGAGATGTCATTTGTGCTCACCAACGAACACAGGGGCGGAGGTCGTCGAACGCACGGGGAGATCGTCAAACACCACACCCTCGCAGCGACGAAACAACTACACATTTTACCTCCCGATCAACACAAATATATATGATGTTCTGCATAACAAAATAAAAAAATATACGACCTAACTCATAATTCACAAATATATGACCCCGTCGGGGTCAGGGTCGGGGTGTGGTGTCAGGGTGTCGGGGTGTGGTGTCAGGGTGTCGGGGTCGATCGGGGTGTCAGGGTGTCGGGATGTCGGGGTCGGGGTCGGGGTGGGGTGTCAGGGTGTCGGGGTGTCGGGGTCGGGGTGTCGTGCGGCAGTGGCTGTGGCGACGGGGGCCGCAGGGCTCCGGGGCGGAGGCGCCGGGGGCGACGGTGGCGCCGTGGCGCTGGGCAGGTGGTGGGGGAGGCGGGGCGTCGGGGCGGTGGCGGGTGGTGGGGGCGGCGGGGCGATGGGGCGACGGGCGGTGGGTGTGCGGGTGGCGGGGTGCGATGGGGCAAGGGGGCGGTGGCGGGTGGCGGGGCGGTGTTAGGTGGTTGGGGCAGCGGGGCAGCGGGGCAGCAGGGCGAGGGGAGGTGGGGGCAAGGGGGCGGGGGCGGGTGGCGGTGGTCATCGGGGAGGAGGGGGACAGAAACAGAGATGGGCGGGGTGGGGCTCGGCCGTTAGTAGCCTAAATCTTTGCTGCCGCCCTGCCTTTGTCGTCCGCTTTTTTTTACTCTTTGCCGTTTGCTAGCACACGGCAAAGTGGGGGCCGTTAGGTTTTCCCTAATCAGCCCTTTAGTGGGGGCCACCTCCCTCTTTGCCGTCCGCCAGCTGACGATAAAGATTCTTTGTCGTTCGCTAGCGGACGGCAAAGAATTGGCTGATGGCAAAGACCTTCTTTGCCATCAGCCAGTTCTTTGTCGTCCATTTTCCGTAAGCGGACGACAAAGAGCTTCTTTGCCGTCGGCTGGCAGACGGCAAAGAACTGGCTGATGGCAAATTCTCTGATTCCAGTAATGTGTATATATACTGGAGGAATCAGAAAAACCGAGATGAGATGCCACCGTGCACACAACAGGGGAAGGAAGGAAATTGAGATGGGGAAAGCACCTTGATCGGCAGAAACGGTGATGACGGCGACGTTCGAGGCAGCGGCGGTTGTTCGGTAGGTATTCGCAGGACTTTTACTCTAGGCTTCACCAGATGGGCCGAAAAAATGCTAAGCCACGAGACATTTTTTTGTTTTTGTTGGGCTGGCAATTTTCGGTGAGCCAGGACTATGTGCCACTTATCGCGAGCCCATAGCGGCAGCTAATCTGCGCGAGTCAATGCGTTCTCACATTAAAAAAGCAGGTATATTTTTTTGAAAACTCAAAAAACATATTTATGGTATTAATTTAACACTTTTAATTTTGTTATAATAAACTGTATTAATGTAATGCTTATTTACATAAAATTATTCATGCATATTTCTATTTCAGAATATTCATGTAATTGAAAAATGGTTCAATTTTTCTAGGAAAATGATCTTGCAATTCAAAATATTGTTTAAATATTTTAAGAAATGTTCTTGTCATTTACAAAGTTAATTGTTTATTCCAAAAAAATGTTTGTGTAAATAAAAATGCTTCTCATAACTTAAAAAATGTTGACGTATTTTTAAAAGTGCTCATAATTGTTTCAAATACTATAATATGTGTCAAACAATGTTCACGCATTTTTTAAAAGGTTCATGTAACTGAGAAAACATAAAAAGTGGTTATGTATTTTAAAACCATATACACATAATTCTAAAAACTGTGCATACATTTTAATGGTATATTCATGTAAACTTATAACTTTTCCGTGTAGGTCCAAAACAATGTATTTATAACAAAAATAAGAATAAAAAAAGGAAGAGGAAAAAAAGAAAAAGGAAATAATAAATAGCTAAAAGGGAAAAACAGACAATAGAAGAGGAAGAAGAAGAAGAAGAAGAAGAAGAAGAAGAAGAAAAACATGGAGAAAACATAAAAAATCCTAAAACAAGAATCTAGCTGAGTACCGGTCACCCACAGGGTTTAGCGACTAGGGGCCATCGGATCATTTTGCTTGATGCGATCCGGGCCGTCGGATCTCGCCCTGGGAGGCACTACAAGAAATACGTCAACTTGTGACCATCACTATTGGTCACTGAATGGTCATTGTTTTCGATTTGTGACCTTTTTGTGATCAAAAACAGATGGTTAAAAGCTAGCCGTCGTAAAATGAAATTAACGACCTGTCTTCTGGAATGGTCGTAGACATTTATGACCACAAAAAGGTCGTAGATTCAACGACCAATCCGCCCACACCATGTCAGATCCACCATGGCAAGCTGACGTGGCAGAATTATGACCAAATGAAAAGGTCGTAAAATAGAATCAGCCCAGTCCATTTCGGCCGTCCATATGGGCTAAGACCAATAATTCAGCACATTTAATGTTTTTTCTCTTTATTTTGCTTATCTACATGGGCCTGGCCTAATAATTTGGCCTTTTATTTTCTGGGATGGAGTCTTTTTCTGATCAATTTTTTTATAGTCCACTATTGTTTTCGGCCACAGCCTTTTTAGTCTAGTTCTAATTTGGGCCTTGGCCTTTTTATTTTTTGGGATGCAGCCTTTTACAAACTTTTTTTACAGTCAACTCTTTTTTAGGCCCAAGCCTTTTTAGTCTAATTCTTGTTTGGGCCTCGGCCCTTTTAGAGCTCAGGTTCATATTTTGCATAACTTCAGGAAATGCATAACTATAAACAACAAGATCCACATAACTATAAACACAGGCCCAGGTTCACAACTGGTCCACATAACTATAAACACAAGCCCGGGTTCAAACAACCGTCAAACTTCACAGAAAATAAAGTGCCCCCAGGTTCACAAGTGCTCCCAGGTTCAAACAGCAAGATCCCAGGTTCAAAAGTGCTCCCAAGTTCACAAGTGCAAAACACTACCAGGTTCACAAGTGCAAAATGCAACAAACTTCATAACTTCACGACCTACTATGACATAACTTCATAGGTTCAAAGACAAACTGCACAACCATCAAACTACCTTAGCTCCAAAGAGAGCCATCAAGTGGGCTAACTTCTCATCCTGCTCTTGAGACTTCTTGCGCAGCAGCTCAAGTTCCTTGTCGCATGCAGCTTCAGCTTCTTCCTCCTTCATCTTGATTGCTGCCAATTCTTCTTGCATCACTTCTGCTTGAAGCTCCGACCTCTCCAGCTTCTGCTCAAGATCATGAACATGAGCAGCCATAGCAGCAGTTGCTTTGTCGGGGTTCTTCCTAGATGGCTGGAGCCCAACATTCCTGAGGAATATGCTTTGCTTGACTTTGGTGTTGAGCACTTCATCAAGAATTTTAGCAGCAGACTTTGGCTCTTCACCTTCTGTTATCGGCGCGTCCTTCATTTTTTTCCATCTCAAGCTAGCATATGGAGGAAAATGATAGGCATTGGTGGCAGAGAAACTAAACTAGCACACGAAATGGATTATTTGAAGTAACCAAACAAGCACACAAAATGTATACATAGATATTTTACTGAAACTCAAATAGAAGAAGATGATGACTAGTAACTTGACAACATTGTTTAAATCTACACGTAGATATTACCAATAACAGATTCATTATAGCAAGTGTACACACTTATTTGATCTGGATACATGCAATTGGAAAAATATGATCGCTTCATTAAGCCTAGAATGGTGGTTCTATATAAGATGGTTTCTCGAGTGAGCCAATCATCAAACAAACATTCAGATCAAATTTCATCATATCATAAAAAATGCAACAAATAGCTACAGCAAGTTCTGATATCTTTGTTGAACTATCTTAGGCTCTAGCAAACAGCATCAAAGCATGAAACATAGTGTGTGTTCTTGATTGGCTCCGAATCAAACAACATCAAAGCATCGAACAACATCAAAGCTGGCTATGAATCAAACAGGGCTGAGGTTTCTAGACAAAAGTTTGAACTGGCTGGACAAAGCATGGAGTGACTTACTATAGCAGTCTTGACTGGCTCCGAAAACACGTGCTTCTTGCTATTGTGGGTGGCCTTGAACAAGTCAATCGCAGACAGCTCCTCACCCTTACGCTCTTCTTTTTGAAATATTTTTCAACAAAAATCAAAATGTTATTCAGCAAGAATCAGAAATGTTATTCAACGAGGATCAAACGGTAAGG
Source organism: Aegilops umbellulata (assembly GCA_032464435.1). Classification (NCBI taxonomy): domain Eukaryota; kingdom Viridiplantae; phylum Streptophyta; class Magnoliopsida; order Poales; family Poaceae; genus Aegilops; species Aegilops umbellulata. The sequence goes on along the minus strand of CP136058.1, from coordinate 448,828,368 downwards.
TATCTAGAGAAAAGTTCTCATAGTGGCAAAAATGTGTGTTCTGTAGTGTCTGGAACCAGTTCTCTGATGGCACACAACTTTTTCTCGATTCATTTGGTTTGACACACAAGTTTCCTACAAAAAAGCATACTGTCAGCATGATCTAGCACTAGCATATCATGTGCAGAACATAAAGCAGCAAACAAAGCAGAGACAAACCTTGTGTCTTGGGGTAGACCACATCTCAACCAGAGCTTGCCATTCACCGTCCGTCAGATCTGGCACCAGAGACTTGATGCTGACTTTGTTTGCGGCTATGGTATCAAAATACTTCTTCTTGATCTGATGGCGTCTGTTCTTTGAATTTTTCTGCAGAATATCTTTGCACGCGGTCTTGATGGTCTCCGAGTCCGTGTTCATCTCAAAGTTTGCCTACCAAGACAGTAAACAAGGTAGGAACAATATTAGTGATCATGCATAGGTGTAACAGGAAATAGATAGCACATTAACTACAAAACAAGTAGCTTACAACATTTTTCCCAATGTAGTTCTCCAATAGACTAGCATTTTTTTTTGTATTGCTTGAAGTGAGGAAGAACCAGCAGATGGCTTCTTGTAACGAGTCCACACTCAGAAGCAATCTTTGCCACCTGCAGAGGCTTCTCTGGAGGCTTCATCCCTTCGGCAATTTGGATAGGCGCCTTGCTACCAAGCGACTTGGTGATTACCTCTAGCCCTTTGCCCTTTCTAAGTCTAGTCTTGGTAGTCATTGCATCTGAAAATGAAATTGAACTCATAAATAGAAGAGAAATCGACAAATGCAGGAATGGTTCTGCTAAACAGGTAAGCATACATGATCATTCCATTTGGAAAATGAACTAGTAAAAGAGAGCATTGCAAAGGTCAACTTGCCTGATTGAAGCACAAGCTGCTGTTCTTCTTCACTGATGACAACATTCCTGTCAATAGAAGGTGCAACATGGCTAAGGTCTGCGTGGACAGTGCCTGCTTCATCTATGCAGATAGTTCCTCCTTCATCTAGGCAGACAGTGCCACTTTCATCCATGTGGAGAGTGGTTCCTTCATCCATGGGCGTCAACTCATCACCCATTTGCACCGAGGTCTCAGAGTCCATGCGCAGCAGACTTTCCTAATGGTCCGTCGCAGTCGCCATCTTTGCTTTCTGCCTTGTGACTCTATCAAGGGCGGGTTCATCAGTTTCCAGGATCCTCTTTGTTTGTCCTGGAGGTGGGGCCATCAACCTTCCTGGAGGCATTGCAACAGATGTTTCTGAGCTCTTCTTCTTCTTGCTGACTGTCTTCTTGTTGACTGTCTTCTTAACACCAGGCCTCTTCATCCTAGATTCCTTCAGTGCCTCATATGAACAGCACAGAAAAAGCATTAGATCACAAGAGAAATATGTGAGCACAAGGAAACACATACCATACAAGAACACGAAACCCCCAAGCAAGACATAGTTTGCACCTTAACAGTCTTCTGCACTACTACATCATCCAATTCCTCTCCATCAATAACTTCGTCCTCCTTAGGATTGTACTCTGGGTCATCATTGATAACACCACTACCTTCTTGAACCTCATCACTTCTACCTTCTTGTACATCATTCGTTTTTCTAATCATTGACGCTATTGCACCGATGCCAAGGGACTGGAACATCCAATTGTTCCTCGTCATATTTCTAGCCCTAACCTTCTCGTACTCGATGAGAGGCTCTTCTTTGCGTGATAAAGGAAACGTAACTATTAGGTGAATGTTTGGAATGCATGGACAGACAACCAAACATATCTTATGAGATTTTATTAGCATTTAATCCTAGTTATTCGGGTAAGGAAGACTAACAACACATAGGCACAATTAAGCCAGCTTATTCAGATTGCAGCAATACATTTCACTTAGCATATTAAGACACAGATTTTATAAAACTAACAGTATAACCACAAGGAGCAAGTTGCATACCAATGGTTGGCCTCATGTTTGACCCTGTCCTCCTTGCCATGGATGATCTTGAGGTGGTGCTTGCAAAATAGAATAAACAACAATCAGATACAACAGGGATAAACTAAAATTATGCACTTGTATCAATAAAGGAAAGCATTTGAACCATCATGCACATACAGTGATGTAGTGTTATTAATTAAGCAAACATGTAAGTGCACTAAACAAGCATGCATATACACTGGAAAGATATGTACACTATACTGATACAAGTAAGTACTGCTGATGGAAACCCTAATTAAGCATGTATGGTAGCAAGCAACATGTATGCTAGAAAGCAAGCAACATGAACTAGTGAATTAGTGTCATGTACACATGCTTAGACAGTCTGACAGCAAGCTAAACGAGTATATCATGAGGACCTTCAAAACAACTAGATGTTGCCACTAGTAAAGCATGAAACAAATATACTTGCAGAAGTACAAAAGCAGATGAAAAAACTATACTCAGCTATTGATTATGCCACCTCTAAACACCAAAAATGGCTACAGACTAGAAGACACACAAGCGAAGACATTTTGACAATTAGAATCAACCTTGTATATTACAGCACCCAAAATTATCTAGAACCAATACCACAATAAGTACTAAGCATTATCTTGTTCACTTGAAAGAAGAACACAAGCTTCATGCGCATATCATAAAAGAAGAACACTGCTACAAACCCCATGGGCACATGATAAAAGAAGTCTTCTGCTTGAACAATCAGGATGGGCTGCCGGTACAGCAGTATATTATCAATCACCATGCAAACCCCATGAACCCCTAACCCTGTTCTAGCCTTGAACCAGAGGGAGATCATCCCCATGAACCCCATGAACCTCAACCTAACCCTACCCCGATGAACCAGAGGGAGATCATCCTCATGCAACAATAAACATGAACCCTAACCGTAACCCCAAGAACAAGGACCTAACAAACCACCAGGAGATCCTAACCCTAGAATATACTAACCCCAAGAACAAGGATCCACCAAACCACCAGAGGGGAGATGGATCCACCAGAGGAGGGTAGATGGACCGAGGGGAGAAGTACCTAGGGGCGGATGATGTTGATGATGCAGCGGTGGTCGTCGTCGATCGCGCTGTCGTCGTTAATGTAGCCGCTGCCATCATCGATGTAGTCGATGTAGCCGTCGTCCTCGTCAATGTAGTCGATGTAGCCGCCGTCGTCATCGATGTAGTCGATGCGGGTTACGGGGCGGGCGATGTAGTCGATGTCGTCGAGGGGATTCGTCCCTAGGCCGGCAGCGCAGCGGGGCGGCGCGGAGCAGGGAAGGGAGTGGGGCGGCACGGACCAGGGGAGGGAGTGGGGCGGCGTGGCGGCACGGTGTGGAGGGAGTGGGAAGAAGCTAGGGTTCGTCGGGGAGGGAGGGGAATGGCATGGGGAAATTTTGGGGAGTGGGGAGGGCATCCCGCATGTTAGTGGGAGAGGGAGTGGAGGGAAATTTTGGGAGAGGGAGTGGAGGGAAATTTTGGTGGAGGGAAAATTTTGGTGTGGGAGGGAAATTCTTTTGGGTTTGGAGGCAGAAAAATTTAGTGTTTTTTTGTAAATTTTGTAGAAATAATGGTTAAAATCATACCGAATTGCTCAAGAAAACATCGATATTCCAAGTTTAGTATTTTTGCTAGTTGATAGGCCACATTTGATGATGTGACGCGGAGGTCTCCCATTTTTTTGTATTTTTGAATTTTTTACAATGTTTCCAAAAACCGGTCGATTTCATCGCGGCGGCCGTCCGTGGCTAGGGTTTGAATCATGCAAATCTGTTGTTGATTCTCTGATGAAATGCCTACCTGTGAAGCTAAAAATGATTTTTAGCAAAAATAACGGGCAAGCTATGGAGGACCCGCAGTTCAAATTCCAGCCGGTTCTAGCTGAATCGGCCGAAGGTTGTCTGAATGGCTGGGAGTAGCTACGAGGGTCGAAACTGCATGATTTTTGGCGACTCTCCGTAAAATAGGGTCTGCTTTGAGGTAGATATGGAGTGGCGCCGTTTGGGATAACCCTCCTTGTAGCCGCTTCACGAAAAGCATATGTTTTTAGCATTTAAAAAATGGAAAAAGTTTTTTTTGTGAAACAAGTTGGAACCTCGCTTTGGCAACATTGTTTTCCATCACAAGACGGAGGCATGCGCCAAATTTGGGCATATTATCACAAACTATTCAACGAATGCGGCCATATCATTGCTCGTTTGGCTTGAAAGCCATGAATCTTCGTTCATGGTAGGTCCTTTTTGAGAGCACACTTTCAAGAAAACATCGGTACTCCAAGTTTAGTATTTTTGCTAGTTGGTGGGCCACATTTGATGATGTGACGCAGAGGTCTCCCATTTTTTGATTTTTTTTGAATTTTTTATGGTGTTTTAAAAAACCGACAGATTTCGTTGCGGTGGTCGTTCGTGGCTATTGTTTGAATCATGCAAATCTGTTGTTGATTCTTGGATGAAATGCCTACCTGTGAAGCTAAACATAATTTTTAGCAAAAATAACGGGCAAGCTATGGAGAACCCGCAGTTCAAATTCCAGCCGGTTCCAGCTGAATCGGCCGAAGGTTGTCTGAATGGCCGGGAGTAGCTACGAGGGTCGGAAATGCATGATTTTTGCGAACGTCCGTAAAATAGGGTCTGCTTTGAGGTAGACATGGAATGGCGCCATTTGGGATGACCCTCCTTGTAGCCGCTTCACGAAAAGCACATGTTTTTAGCATTCAAAAAATGAAAAACGGTTTTTTTTTTGAAACAAGTTGGAACTTCACTTTTGCAACATTGTTTGCCATCAAAATACGGAGGCACGCGCCAAATTTGGCAATATTATCACAAACTATTCAACGAATGCGGCCATATCATTGCTCGTTTGGCTTGAAAGCCATGAATCTTCGTTCATGGTAGGTTGTTTTTGAGAACACCTTTTCAAGAAAACATCGGTATTCCAAGTTTAGTATTTTTGCTAGTTGGTAGGCCACATCTGATGATGTGATGCGAAGGTCTCCCTTTTTTTGATTTTTCTTATTTTTTTAAGGTGTTTTCAAAAGTCGGCCGATTTCGTCGCGGTGACCGTCCATGAGTAGGGTTTGAATCATGCAAATTTGTTGTTGATTCTTTGATGAAATGCCTACCTATGAAGCTGAAAATGATTTTTAGCAAAAATAACGGGCTAGCTATGGAGGACCCGTAGTTCAAATTCCAGCCGGTTCCAGCTAAATCGGCCGAAGGTTGTCTGAATGGCCGGGAGTAGCTACGAGGGTCGGAAAAACCATGTTTTTGGCGATCGTCCGTAAAATAGGGTCTGCTTTGAGGTAGACATGGAATGGCGACATTTTGGATGACCCTCCTTTTAGCCGCTTCACGAAAAACACATCTATTTATATATTAAAAGTAGTATAAGAGCTACTAAAAAAAGGAGAAATATGCTAGAAATTCTCACAAAAATTAGAAATATCTAGCCATTAATTAAATTAAGTGATCAATCACAGCCGATGGATCTCTAAATAATCTATAATTACCCACCTTTGCCATGGGTTAGTTTTTATCACGTACCTGAAAAGGAAGAAAAAAAGATCATGGACTCCCCTATATCCTCACGTGGTGGCAGAATCCATCATCAATAGAAAAAAGGGCAGAATTTAGGGAAAAGGAACAAAAAAAAGGATCATGGATTCCCCTATATCATCACGTGGTGGCAGAATCCATCATCAATAGAATAAAGGGCAGAATTTAGGATGTTCCATGATCAACCGCAGCGGATCAGAATCCATCATCAATAGAATAAAGGGCAGAATTTAGGATGTTCCATGATCGACCACGGCTGATCAGACGAATTTAGGGCAGAAGGACTTGGCGACTTGCAAGTATTCAAATTGCAGGGGGTGTTCCATGGTGGACAGCAGCGGCAGATGAATTTAGGGCAGAATTACTTGGGATTTTAGTTGCAGGGGCGTTCCATGATGGACCGCAGCGGATCAGAAGAAGTTAGGGCAGAAGGACTTGGGCGATGTGCAAGTGTTGAAATTGCAGGGGGTGTTCCATGGTAGACAATAGTGGATCAGATGAATTTAGGGCAGGACATGGGCTTGTAGTTGCAGGGCCGTTCTATCCTGGACAGCAGCGGATCAGATTAATAAATTGAGGGTAGAAGGATCTTGAGCACGTTGAGGTGCAAGTCACCGAAGCATGCATGTTCCATGATGGGCCGCAGCGGACACACAAGATTAATCCAGGGCACACTGAGGTCGAAGTGCCAGCAGCATGCGAGGCAGCGACGATGCCCTGGGTGGAGCATGCATGGCTAGATGTGTATGTTTAGGAGTAGAAGTGATGGTTGCTGGACCTTCCTCAATCACTTGAATCAGCTACGTACAGATAGACGATATACTAAAGTTTAGTTGTTGCTTTCAGGAGAGTAAAAGAAATAGTGTATTTACTTGGCTGAAGAAATTGTGAAGGTGTTCGCTGCAATCCACATGAGGTCTCGGATGCTGGATACTTTCTTTGGCTGTTAACACATGATGATCCGATCTAGCAACCCTATTTTGGCGATCCAAAGAAACTGCTTGATGGAGGGCTGTTTGTCTCGATCCATATCAACTCTCTAATGTGGGCTTCTACTTTTGGCCGTTGACACATGATTGTCCAATCTAGCGTCCCTATTCTGTCCGTCCAAAGAAACTGCTTGATGGAGGGTTGTTCGTGTGGATATATATTATGCTTCCGAAGCTGACTTTTTCCTTTGGTAGTTGACACGTTATGATCATATCCCATTGTGTGTGATCCTGTGAAAACTGCTTGACGGAGGGGCGAGGGTGACCTAGAAGAATAACGTGACATGTACTGCAGGTTGCCCATGTGCTCACGGCTACGAGAGTTGACTATGTGTTGGTCGGAGGAACTGCAAGTTTTGATTCTGAATTTGCATAGGGAGCAGCCAAAACATATATACAAAATACGAAGGAAACAACCACCTGGTTAGAGCAGATTGACCAGATCGGTGCCTTGATAAGAGAATTCAGTTAAGTTGATTTGTTTTGTTAAATGCATACAAACCCTTTCAATAACATTTTTTTACTCAATAAGCTACAAGAAAATATGTTTACTCAATAAGCTACAAGAAAATAGAGAAGGGCTACTGATCTTGTAAATTATATGCGGAGATACTTTAATCCATGTTATTACGAGATTACTTCTGCTAAATTTGCACCTGGTCATGAGACTGTATCCTTGCATCATGTACGCAGGCTAGGGGCTGCTGTACACATGATAGGTAGAGTATCTTTCTATTAACTGATTTCCCTATCTTTTGCAATACCACTTAAAATCGTTGGATTGTATGCCTTTTAGTGTTTGATTTATCTTCACAATACTAAATCGGTATCATTAGATTCATCATATAATATATTTACGTAAATATGTATTTTTTTTCGAGGATCATATCATATGTATTTGGTCATATAGATGTTCATAATTTTTTATATAAATTTGGTCAAAAATTACAAAGTTTGACTTAAGACAAGCCTAATATGCGAAGTATATATGAAGAAGAGGTTGGATTAATTTCGTATATTTCAATATTTTATTCTCTCATAGGTATTGCACAAGGCGACCGAGTGAAAAAAAGAGGTAATGTTAATCGTTCATGTATACACGTGGCTGTGTGAAAGCAGACCTATGATGTACGCATGTAATATCTTCACAGCCTGTATCCTCATTCCAGTAACTACTTTACTCACAATACCTTCGGCAAGGCAACGACATAAAGACACATGAAAAATTGAAGTTTTCTGTATTTTGACTACCAATATCTACGACACCTGATACATGTGCATGCCACACAAAATAAACCGTGTGGTCAATTAATTACAAACTAATAAAAACATCTGCATGCGTAATTTTTAAATTCTAATTTGTAATCCTTGAATCCTCACCCATCTATCAAATGAAAAAAGAAGAAATGTCTCATGTTACAAGTATTTGTGTGCTTTTTAATTTAATAGAAAACATATCTTTGTGAAACTATCTATATATTCACATTTAGAACCAATGTTGTCTCAAGGTCAAAATCAAATTATGTGTGGACGTTCAACGATTTCCTCCACAAATTTAACAATGGTGATAATGCACAAAGCATTGATAAATTATTGTGTTGTTCCCCATATACTTTTAAATTGCTTTGGGGAAAGTTGCAGTGAAAATATTAAAATTATTAATTAACTAATAAGGTTGAAAATCAGGTTAAATATCTTTTTTTCCTTCAGTAAACTTAGTGCTTAATTTGTTTGAGCAAGGGTTACGCCAAACATTAGTATAATTACGGAGTACTATGCCTTGAAAGTGAAAAGCTAATTGCATTCTATTGTCCTTTATCACAATATATAAATTAACTGCTTCTTAGAAAACTAAATTTTATGAAATTGCATAAGATTAAAAAGACTATTAAATAATTTGTTCTCCAGATAGAACTTTATAAAATTCTAGCCCGCACATCGAGCGGGCCACTTTGCTAGTGTTTTTAACAATCTTAACAAAAACCATGTTTTTAACAATCACAAAATGAAACTTATATTGTTTCATACATGAGCATGCACAAAAACCCATAATTTTATCTTTCCTCCATGAGCGTGCACAAAATTTCAATTCCCATCAATTACCAAACTGACATGTTTAGATGACACTGTTATACTTCAGCATCCATGAGCATGCACAAAATTTCAATTCTCATCAATTTCAAACTAAGCTTGGCTGACACTGTCATACTTAAGAGGTTTACACCAACAAGATTAAACCTGACATACTTAACATTGACATGTTAAGATTAACATGCTTAACATTGCCACTTGATTTCTTAACATATTCACTCGTTCTTCTCCTTCTTCTACTTCATCATCTTGATGCGCTCAGAGTGGCGAATCCCGACGCGGATGTACTCCTCTACCACAATTGGCATCGTCCTGTCGCCCAGCTGTGGGATCTCCGGCGCCACCACCATCGCGAGGTCTTCGTCGGGCACCACCATCGCGAGGTCATCGTCAGGCACCACAATCGCGAGGTCGTCATCAGCCACCATAGCAAGGTCGTCGTCAGCCATAATAGGTTGCACCTCCCCGCTCTGCTCCTCTTCTTCCCAGCTTTGCTCCTCGTCATCCCCACTCTGCTCCTCTTCTTCCCCACTCTGCTCCTCGTCATCCACGCTGCTGCTCCCATTGCCTGGCCAAATGCAACAAAGGTTTTTTAGCAATCTGTGTGAGACGAAGCCAAAAGGACAGGAAGAAGAGAGGCAGAGAGCTTACTGGCATCGTCGTCGTGCTGGTAGTACATGCGGCACATGGTGTTGTCAAACATCTTCACGGTGAACATGGCGTCGCCGTCGTAGCGGAAGACAAGGAAATGCCCGAGCTGCAGGTCATGGTCGCGGGTGAAATGCTCCCAGACGGGACCTAGGTACATGTGGCCTTTGGCGTCGAACACCACCAACACGTCCCACAGCTTGCGATGCCCGCTGCCGGCCTCCCGCAGCTTCACTTTATGGGTAGCCTCTGCAGCGAGGGTCAATCAGTGGTAATTGTGCCAATCAAGCACTAGACAACAGAGTGATGATAAAGAGATGGGTGAAGGGGAGATCTTGTCTTGAATATACCTGCCTACTGCAGGATTTCTCAATAACTATCTCGAAGAACTCGAAACCTTCCAAGCTGGCCATCTCACTTCTTGGAGTGGCAGAGCGCAGCCGGCGGTGGCGGCCTCCCCTCGTCTCTGAAAAGCAGCATTGTAATTAAACAACACTAGTAAGGCACACATCAATAACATGTATATCAAATATACCTTTCACTTTTCCACCCTTCTTATCCACCAAATACTTGGGGCAGTTCCGCTTCTAGTGGCCAGTCCCTTTGTAGTAGAAGAACTCAGTTTCAGGTTTAGGTCCAGACTTGGGCTTCTTCACTTGAGCAGCAACTTGCTTGTTGTTCTTCTTGAAGTTCCCCTTCTTCGCTTTGCCCCTTTTCTTGAAACTAGTGGTCTTGTTAACCATCAACACTTGGTGGTCCTTCTTGATTTCTACCTCCACAGCATTTAGCATCGCGAAGAGCTCAGGAATTGTCTTATCCATCCCTTGCATATTATAGTTCATCATGAAGCTTTTATAGCTTGGTGGCAGTGATTGAATAACTCTATCAATGACACTATCATCAGGAAGGGTAACTCCCAGTTGAGTCGAGTAGTTGTGGTACCCAGACATTCTGAGTATATGTTCACTGATAGAACTATTCTCCTCCATCTTGTAGCTATAGAACTTATTGGAGACTTCATATCTCTCAATTCGGGCATTTGCTTGAAATATTAACTTCAACTCTTGGAACATCTCATATGCTCCATGGCGTTCAAAACGTCTTTGAAGTCCTGATTCTAAGCCGTAAAGCATGGCACACTGAACTATCGAGTAGTCATCAGCTTTGCTCTGCCAGACATTCATAACGTCCAGAGTTGCTCCTGCAGCGGGTCTTGCACCTAGCGGTGCTTCCAGGACGTAATTCTTCTGTGCAACAATGAGGATAATCCTCAAGTTACGAACCAAGTCCGTGTAGTTGCTACCATCATCTTTCAACTGAGCTTTCTCTAGGAACGCATTAAAATTCAAGGGAACGGTAGCACGGGCCATTGATCTACAAAAACATAGATATGCAAAAACTATCAGGTACTAAGTTCATGATAAATTAAAGTTCAATTAATCATATTACTAAAGAACTCCCACTTAGATAGACATCCCTCCAGTCATCTAAATGATCACGTGATCCAAATTAACTAAACCATGTCCGATCATCACGTGAGATGGAGTAGTTTTCATTGGTGAACATCTCTATGTTGATCATATCTACTATATGATTCACGTTCAATCTTTCGATCTCAGTGTTCCGAAGCCATATCTGCATATGCTAGGCTCGTCAAGTTTAACCCGAGTATTCTGCATGTGCAAAACTAGCTTGCACCCGTTGTATGTGAACGTAGAGCTTATCACACCCGATCATCATGTGGTGTCTCGGCACGACGAACTGTAGAAACAGTGCATACTCAGGGAGAACAGTTATACCTTGAAATTTATTGAGAGATCATCTTATAATTCTACCGTCGTACTAAGCAAAATAAGATGCATAAAAGATAAACATCACATGCAATCAAAATATGTGACATGATATGGCCATCATTATCTTGTGCCTTTGAGCTCCATCTCCAAAGCACCATCATGATCTCCATCGTCACCGGCTTGACACCTTGATCTTCATCGTAGCATCGTTGTCATCTCGCCAACTATTGCTTTCACGACTAACGCTACCGCTTCGTGATAAAGTAAAGCAATTACATGGCGATTGCATTTCATACAATAAAGCGACAACCATAAGGCTCCTGCCAGTTGCCGATAACTTTTACAAAACATGATCATCTCATACAACAATTTATATATCATCACGTCTTGACCATATCACATCACAACATGCCCAGCAAAAACAAGTTAGACGTCCTCTACTTTGTTGTTGCAAGTTTTATGTGGCTGCTATGGGCATCTAGCAAGAACCGTTCTTACCTACGCATCAAAACTACAAGGATTATTCGTCAAGTGTGTTGTTTTAACCATCAACAAGGACCGGCCATAGTCAAACTCGATTCAACTAAAGTTGGAGAAACAGACACCCGCTAGCCACCTATGTGCAAAGCACGTCGGTAGAACCAGTCTCATGAATGCGGTCATGTAATGTCGGTCCAGGATGCTTCATCCAACAATACCGCTGAATCAAAGTAAGACATTGGTGGTAAGCAGTATGACTAGTATCGCCCAACCCTCACTGTGTTCTACTCGTGCATATATCATCTATGCATAGACCTGGCTCGGATGCCACTGCTGGGGAACGTAGTATTCAAAAAAATTCCTACGATCACGCAAGATCTATCTAGGAGATGCATGGCAATGAGACGGGAGAGTGTGTCCACGTACCCTCGTAGACCGAAAGCGGAAGCGTTTACTAACGCGGTTGATGTAGTCGAACGTCTTCACGATCCAACCGATCCAAGTATCGAACGTACGGCGTCTCCGTGTTCAGCACATGTTCAGCTCGATGACGTCCCTCGAGCTCTTGATATAGTTGAGGATGAGGGAGAGTTCCTTCAGCATGACGGCATGGCGACGGTGATGATGAAGTTACCGGCGCAGGGCTTCGCCTAAGCACTACGACGATATGCCCGAGGTGGTAAACTGTGGAGGGGGGCACCGCACACGGCTAAGATATTGTCTGTTGTGTCTTTGGGGTGCCCCCTCCCCCGTATATAAAGGAGGGGGGAGGAGGCGGCCAGCCTAGGGGCGCGCCATGTGTAGGTAGTCCTACTAGGACTCCCAAGTCCTAGTAGGATTCCCTTTCCTTTTCGGAGTAGGAAAGAAGGAAAGGTGGGAGAAGGAAAAGGAAAGGGGGGGCCGCGCCCCTACCACTTGTCCAATTCGGTTTGGGCAGGGGGAGGCGTGCGCCACCTCGTGGCCCTTCTTCCCTCTCTCCACTAAAGCCCAATAAGGCCTATTAACTTCCCCTAGTGAATTCCCGTAACTCCCCGGTACTCCAAAAAATACCCGAATCACTCGGAACCATTCCGATGTCCGAATATAGCCTTCCAATATATGAATCTTTACCTCTCAACCAATTCGAGACTCCTCGTCATATCCGTGATCTCATCTGGGACTCCGAACAAACTTCGGTCATCAAAACACATAACTCTTTAATACAAATTGTCATCGAACGTTAAGCGTGCGGACCCTACGGTTTCGGGAACTATGTAGACATGACCGAGACACATCTCCGGTCAATAACCAATAGCGGAACCTGGATGCTCATATTGGCTCCTACATATTCTATGAAGATCTTTATCGGTCAAACCACATAACAACATACGTTATTCCCTTTGTCATCGGTATGTTACTTGCCCGAGATTCGATCGTCGGTATCCTCATACCTAGTTCAATCTCTTTACCAGCAAGTATCTTTACTCATTCCGCAATGCATCATCCCACAACTAACTCATTAGTCGCATTGCTTGCAAGGATTATAGTGATGTGCATTACCGAGAGGGCCCAGAGATACCTCTCCGATACTTGGAGTGACAAATCCTAATCTCGATCTATGCCAACCCAACAAACACCTTCGGAGACACCTGTAGAGCATCTTTATAATCACCCAGTTACGTTCTGATGTTTGATAGCACAGAAAGTGTTCCTCCGGTATTCGGGAGTTGCATAATCTCATAGTGAGAGGAATATGTATAAGACATGAAGAAAGCAATAGCAATAAAACTTAACGATCATTATGCTAAGCTAACGGATGGGTCTTTTCCATCACATCATTCTATAATGATGTGATCCCGTTCATCAAATGGCAACACATGTCTATGGTCAGGAAACTTAACCATCTTTGATTAACGAGCTAGTCAAGTAGAGGCATACTAGGGACACTCTGCTTGTCTATGTATTCACACATGTACCAAGTTTCCGGTTAATACAATTCTAGCATGAATAATAAACATTTATCATGATATAAGTAAATATAAATAACAACTCTATTATTTACTCTAGGGCATATTTCCTTCACTATCTTGTTTCCACATCGCCAAAGTATCTAGAGCAAAAAGTCAAGCACTCGTCAACGACATATGCTTCGGCAATCGAACCTTCGGGTCTTGTCGTGTTTCGCACATAACACTTACAAGTAAGCAACCTTCTTCCGATTGGGTACATCCAACCGTATTGCACAGGGCCTCTAAGCATTGCCTCTTTTAGTAAGTGCACCGCCAAATGGACCATCACGGTGAAGAAAGCTGGAGGGAAAATCTTTTCGAGCTTGCAAAGAATAATTGCTATTTCTTTTTCAAGTCTTTCCAGAACAGTTAACTTGAGTGTTTTGCAGCACGGTTCTCTCAAGAAATTTCCCAGCTCAGCGACCGCTTCATATATATCCTTGTCTAGGATTCCTCGGAGGCCCGCCGGTAAAATCCTTTGGAGGAGGATGTGACAATCATGGGTTTTCAGTACTGAAAGCTTGAATCCATCAGAAGTAACACACTTTGCTAGGTTAGCAGCATAACCATCTTGAAATCTCACCGCTCTTAGGAATTCACAGAATGCAAGCTTTTGTTCTTTACTCATTGTATACCATGCTCGTGGCATTTCAAATGAATCTTCATCTTCATTGTGCTGTAGATGCAAATCTTCTCTTATGCCCATGTCCTCCAAATCAAGCCTAGAACTAACCGTGTCCTTTTTCTTCCCTTCAATGTTCAGAAACGTCCCTAGCAGATTCACGCATATGTTTTTCTCAATGTGCATTACATCGAGATTATGCCTTAATTTTAGATCAGCCCAGTATGGCAGGTCCCACAAACAAGACCTCCGGTCCCAACATTGACCTTCCTCACGCTTTCTTTTCTTCACAAGCTTTCCTGGTCTCACATCTTTCACATTTTCAAGTTGCTGCTCCAGCTCTTCTTTAGTGAATTCAGGTGGCTTGTCACAGGTTTCATTCTCACCATTAAAATCTTTGCTTCTTCGCCAGCGATGGTTTCGGGGAAGAAAGCGGCGGTGCCCAATATAGAAGATCTTGCTCCTTATTCTCTTTGAGGAAGGGTCTTTGTCACAATGGACACAGGCCTGATAACCCACTCTAATCCTCCTAGACAGAGTGTGCAGCGCCGGGAAATCATGGATGGACCATATGATTGCAGCATGTAGATTGAACTTTTCTTCCGGACTCAAGGCATCATATGAAGGTACACCAGTCCAGAGCTGGAGCAGTTCTTCTACAAGGGGCTCCATAAAGACATCAAAATCCTTTCCTGGAGACTCTGGACCCCGGATAAGCAACGACATCATGAAGTTGGACTGATCCATGCATGCCCATGGTGGCAGGTTGTACAGCACCACAAAAACTGGCCACATGCAATAAGACGTGCTCATGTTCCCAAACGGATTAAAGCCATCTGTGGCAATGCCAAGTTTTATGTTCCTTGGATCTGCAGCAAAATCTACATGTTTACTGTCAAACTCTTTCCATGCCTCTCCGTCCGCTGGATGGCTCAGCTCATTGTCCATAGGTTGCCGCTTCAGATTGTGCCATTGTACCTCCAGCGATGATTTGTTCGAGATAAACATCCGCTGCAGCCTTGGTATCAACGGAAAGTGCCTCAGTACCTTCTCCGGTATTGACTTCTTCCCATCAGCATCTTTCCACCTAGAGGCATTGCATTTTGGACAATTGTCATGCTTTGCTAAATCCTTCCGAAATAGGACACACTTATTTGGGCACACATGTATTGAAACATAACCTAGCCCCAGCCTGTGGATTATGCTCAATGCTTCATCATAAGACCTGGGAACACAACTATCAGGGAATTGCAAGCTCAAAAGGTGAAGTATTGTGTTGAATGCAGCATTGCTAATCCAGTAGAAAGACTTGATGTGGAGTAACTTCACGGTGAAGGTGAATCTTGAAAATTTACCCCCTTCATGAGTTGTGCGCTTCGCCTCCCCTAACAACTCAGCAAACATCGACTTCTGTCCATCAGCACGATCTTCAGCATCGTATAGATCCTTCAATAGGTCAGGAATCCTATCATCTTCATGCCCATCCTCTTCCTCCAAACCAGCATTATCTCGCAAAACCTTTTCCATGAAATCAATGCCAGCATCACCACCACCCATCATATGAGGGGCCTGTGTATCAGCTTCAAAATGTTGAGGTTGTCCTTCTAAAGGTTCTCGATGATATATCCAGCAATCATATGTGCCGGACATCCCATTAAGAAGAAAATGATCTTCCACTCTTCCTTGAGGCATTAAGAAATCATCAACTCCTTTCATATGTTCTTTCGAAAACTCTCTGACTCCTTTTCTAATCTAGCTTCTGTCCATCTGCCAAAGACAACAAATTGTTGCAACTTAGGAAATCAATCTAAGTGCACCAACATTAATTAATGAAAATGGATGGCAGTAACGGCAACCAACTTTATATGCTAACTGCCTAACCACAACATTCAGCTATTTCCAATTTCTCACTACTTTAGTCCAGTTCACATGGTTTACCGATTTCACATGGGATCAATAAAAAGCAGTTCACAGGAATTACAGATTTCACATGGGAGAAAATAAAAAGCTAACAAAACCCTGCTTGTTCACAAAAAAACAGAGGTGGTTTACAAAGAACTACTGTGGTTAAACCACGAACAATAACAACATATGCTGCCACAAAGAACTATTGTGGTTAAACTACCAACAGTAACATCACTACAAATTTACATGAATAACATTTCCAAGATTGCATCAAATCTACATCAATGAGATTTTTCCTAGTTTCCATCAAGTCTACATCAATATTGATGTTCTTTAATAGATTTGAGGCTGAAATTTCAGAGGTGTAATATCAAATCTACATCAACTCCATTCATATTTTCCAAGTTTACATCAAATCTACATAAACCTGAGGCTGGAACTTCAGAGGTGCAGATTCATTATTCATACAACCACACACACACACACACACACACACACACTATGACATCCACAAAAATAGTTACATTGCCCAATGCTCACAAATTCAGATCAGACAAATTTAGTTTAGGAGCAAAGTTCAAAGTTCTGGACAGTCCAAAGTTCTCTACATTCCTATGATCAGATCAGACAAATTAAGAGTTCTCCACACAAACATTTCCTAGGATTCAAAAAAAGTTCTCGACCTAGAAACAAGATCAGCAGGAGAGGAGAGGGGGAAGAGGAGAGGGGTGCATACTGGGAGGTGTGCTTGCGGCAGCGGCGAGTCCCCCATGCTCGGCGAGCCTGTCCTATCGTGGGCGAGGTCGCCATTCCTGTCGTGGGCGAGGTCGTCGTTCCTGCCGCCGCCCCCACCACCGCGGGCCGCCCACGCCCCTGCTTCGCCTCCATGCCCATGCCCCAGCCTTGCCTCCGCCCCCGCTGGTTGCTTCTGTTGCCGGCCCCGCCCCTGCCTCCGCCCCTGCTAGTTGCTTCCGCCACGAAGCCGTGGGCGAGGTCACCTGCAGCGAGGTCGTGGGAAAGGCGAGCGGCCCCTGTTGGTCGCTTCAGCCGCCGCCTGCTAGCCCCGCCCTCATCCGCCGGCCCCTGCTGGTTGCTTCCGCCCGCCGCCACCTGGTCGAAAGACCTAGAAATTTTGGCTAAGTGTTGGCTCTGTCCGATCCTGAGAATAGGTCCCACATGTCAATGACTTAGAGTTGGCAAGAGACAACCGCTGTTTTATATAATATACAGAGCCATTCCGCTAGATGGGTAGCAATCCCTCTCTAGCCAGTGGTAGCGAACAAGTTAAACTAGCACGAGGTCGTGGGTTCGAGTCCCCCTCGCGCATATTTTTTATTAATAAATTTAGGGCTCAGTCCCTCCTGTAAATGAGCTCTCGTTGAATATACACATGTAAGCGGAAATGACAACTAAGCACTCCACATAGGCGAGACCGCTGAGGTGGCTGCCTAATCATACAACTACATTAAAACTCAAGTGTAACAACCATTCATATTGGTCGTAATTTTCTAGAAATGAGGCATGAACCAGGGCTACCCACTTTACGACCATTTCCTCTAACGAAATTATGACCTTTTTGACCAGAATGGTCGTTATGGTTTAGGGTTTGGAGCCCCCCGAACAGCTTTTGACCAATTGGTCTCAAATGGTCATAAATTTATGACCAATTCTTCTACGGTCACTAACAGAAGGTCACAAGTTGACATATTTCTTGTAGTGAGGAAACCAGGCGGGTCGATGGGAGGAGGCCAGGCGGATCGACGGGAGGAGGCCAGGCGGATCGACGGGAGGAGGCCAGGCGGATTGACAGGAGGAGGCCAGCCGGTGGAGGCGCACCATCGCCACTCGCTAGCGTGTCGACGGGATGAGGCCAGGTAAGAGCATCTACAACCGTACTTTGCAAATCCGACCCCTCGAACACTCACAGACACTGACCGGTCATGCCTCAAATTAGCCACTCTACATCCGAATCTCTCATATTTCAACCTCTAGATGCATACAAAGCATGCAAAAGAAACCTTACATACTACATACAACGTACTACCCTAACTACTCTTCATTATCGAAGATGTCCACGATGAGGGTGTTGGGCGCCGGCTGGACGGGCGGGTAGGAGGGCTCCAACTCATCATCTTTCTGCTCGACCTCATCCATATACGCGAGCATCTCCGCCTCCCCCGCGGCTTGTTGTGCCTCCATCTCCGGCTAACGACGGGGTGTGGCCTTCGCAAAAAAGGTGGGACATAGCAAAATACGGACACCAAGTACTCACAACCGGCACCGGGTTCCCGTGGCTGTAGGGCGCCTTCCCGAACTGCCACTCCTTCTTCATCCCGGCCATCGAGATTTTGTTAACCCGGCCGGCGACCTGCTCCTGCGTGCACGTACTGATCACCATGACCATCACCATCTTCTTACTTGGTCACTAGCATTCACCTCAACTTCATTTTCTTGGCTACTAGTAGAAAACAAGACTTTCGTCCCAGCCGGATCGGAGCAATAGTCCCGGTCGCGTTATGAACCGGGACTAATGTGAGCATTAGTCCTAGTTCGAGTGGCACAAGCATCAGTCCCGGTTTGAACGGGACCTTTAGTCCCGGTTGGGACACCAACCGAGACTAAAGGGTTTGCGACCAGCTTTGAATGGTTCGAGCCCCTTTAGTCCCGGTTGGTATCTCCAACCGGGACTAAAGGTCTATCTTTAGTCCCGGTTGGAGGTACCAACCGGGACTGAATTTTTTTTCAATTTTTTTTCAAATTTCAATTTTTTTTCTCCAGCCCTTTAGTCCCGCTTGGTGTCTTTAACCGGGACTAAAGGTCTATCTTTAGTCTTGGTTCGACACAGCAACAGGGACTAAAGCCTTTCAACACATTAAACTTGGAAAAATCATAACTAAGTCATCCTAATTCAGAAAAATACAAATAATGTATCAAAATGATCTACCGGCGGAGAACCTGCCATAGGTTATAATGCATGAGCTGCCATTTTAACAAATTTTTGTGTTGAAAAAGGAATATATCAGCTAGCAATTTGATTATTTAAGCTCAAAGCATCATACCTGAGATGAGTATTTAGGAGCAGCAATACAGCTGAAAGTTTAATGCCCACTAAAGGCTTGATTGCTAAGATAGTGAAAATTTTACGAGCAGGTCCAGTAGCATTGTCGAGCAGTCAATAATATATTGAATCGAATGGCAAGAAATTAAAAACAAACTAATGGCAGTAGTTCAACTTCAAATAAAGAAAAAAAATTATTTAAGTAGAGAAGATTGTGCTATGGCACATTGAAAGGAGATGAGAAACATATCTATTGATGTATTTTTCAAGATGGTATATATGCCTCGATCAAGATAAAATCGAACAAACAGCTTGAAGAGTCCTTCCATGCTTCATTAGAAGAAAATTGACATTTTCTTTAGGACGAATGAAGGTTCGAAAAATAAACCATGATGCATCAAGTCAACTTTACCTCTGTTTGACTAACAAAACAGGTTCTCTTTGACTAGCAAAATCCAATGAACAAATCGATCGATATGGTTGCTTCACTTTTTTTACTTCCTAAGTGAATTACTACCAGTGGATTTCTAGCACTAGGATGGATATTTGTTAACAAGAGCAAATAGCACAAGACAAGAGCATGTATATATACTGGATGAATCAGAAAAATTGAGATGAGATGCCACCGTGCACACAGCAGGGGAAGGAAGAAAATTGAGATGGGGAAACCACCTTGATCGGCCCGAACGGTGACGACGGCGACGTTCAAGGCAGAGGCGGCGGTTCAGTAGGTATTCGCGGGAATTTTACTCTAGGCTTCACCACACTTTTTTGTTTTTTTTGGCTGGCATTTTTTGGTGAGCCAGGACTATGTGCCACTTATCGCGAGCCCATAGTGGCAGCTAATCTGCGCTACTCAATGCGTTCCCACATTAAGAAAGCAGGTATATTTTTTGAAAACTCGAAAAACATATTTATGGTACTAATTTAACACTATTAATTTTGTGATAAGAAACTATATTAATGTAATGCTTATTTACATAAAATTATTCACGCATATTTCTATTTCAGAATATTCATGTAATTGAAAAATGGTTCAATTTTTTGGGAAAATGATCATGGAATTCAAAATAATGTTTACAAATTTTAAGAAATGTTCTTGTAATTTACAAAGTTAATTTTTTATTAAAAAAATGTTTGTGTAAATAAAAATGCTTCTCATAACTTCAAAAATATTGACTTATTTTTAAAAGTGCTCATAATTGTTTCAAAAATTATAATATGTGTCAAACAATGTTCACACATTTTTAAAGTTATGAGAAAACCGTGCACACATTTTCATGGAATATTCATGTAAACTTATAATTTTTCCGTGTATGTCCAAAACAATGTATTTATAAAAAATAAGAATAAAAAAGGAGGAGGAAAAAAGAAAAAGGAAATAATAAATAGCTAAAAGGGAAAACAGACCATAGAAGAAGAAGAAGAAGAAGAAGAAGAAGAAGAAGAAGAAGAAGAAGAAGAAAAACACGGAGAAAACATCAAAATCCTAAAACAAGAATCTAGCTGAGTACTGGTCGCTCACAGGGTTTAGCGACTAGTGGCCATCGGATCGCTTTGCTTGATGCGATCCAGGCTGTCGGATCTCGCCCTGGGAGGAGGCCAAGCGGATCGATGGGCGGAGGTCAGGCGGATCGACACGAGGAGGCCGACCGGTGGAGGCGCACCATCGCCACAGGCTAGCGCGTCGACGGGAGGAGGCCAGGTAAGAGCATCTACAACCGTACTTTGCAAATCCAACCCCTCAAACGCTCGCACACACTGACCAGTAAGGCCTAAAATTAGCCACTCTGCATCCGCCTCTCTCATATTTCAACCTCTAGATGCATACAAAGCATGCAAAAGAAATCTTACGTACTACATACTACGTACTACCCTAACTACTCTTCATCATCGAAGATGTCCATGATGAAGGTGTTAGGCGTCGGCTGGACGGGCGGGTAGGAGGGCTCCAACTCATCCTATTCCCGCTCGACCTCATCCATGTAGGCGAGCATCACCGCCTCCCCCGCGGCCTGCTATGCCTCCATCTCCTGCCGGCGACGGGGAGTGGCCTCCGCAGAAAAAGGTGGGACATAGGAAAATACGGAGACGAAGGACTCACCACCGGCGCCGGGTTCCCGTGGCTGTAGGGCGCCTTCCCGAACTGCGACTCCTCCTTCATCCCGGCCTTCGTGATGTCTTTAACCCGACCGGCGACCTGCTCCTGCGTACACGTACTGATCACCATGACCATCACCATCTTCTTAATTGGTCACTAGCATTCACCTCAACTTCGTTTTCTTGGCTACTATAGTAGAAAACAGGGCTTTCGTCACAGCCGGATCAGAGCAATAGTCCTGGTCATGTTACGAACCAGGACTAATGTGAGCATTAGTCCCGGTTCAAGAGGCGTGGGCATCAGTCCCGGTTCAAACGAGACCTTTAGTCCCGGTTGGAGACACTAACCGGGACTAAAGGGTTTGCGACTGGCTTCGAACGGTTCGAGCCCCTTTAGTCCCATTTGGTATCTCCAACCAGGACTAATGGTCTACCTTTAGTCCTGGTTGGAGGTACCAACCGGGATTGAATTTTTTTTTTTCAATTTTTTTCTCCCAGCCCTTTAGTCTCGGTTGGTGTCTTTAACCGGGACTAAAGGTCTATCTTTAGTCCCGGTTGGACACACCAACCGGGACTAAAGACTTTTACCACATTAAACTTGGAAAAATCATATCTAAATCATCCTAATTCAGAAAAATACAAATAATATATCAAAATTTGCAAAACAAAAGATTGATCCGAAGCAAGATGGCTGACGCAGGCACATGATCTACCGGCGGCGAACCTGCCATAGGTTACAATGTACAACTATATATCCATGCATGAGCCGCCATTTTAACAAATTTCCATGTTGAAAATGGAATATATCAGGTAGCTATTTGATTATTTAAGCTCAAAGCCTCATACTTGAGATGAGTATTTAAAAGCAGTAATACATAATACCACTTGGAAGAAAAACAGATGTATGCATAAGATAAAAGTTTAAATCTGAAAGTTTAATGCCCACTAAAGGCTTGATTGCTGAGATAGTGAAAAATTTACGAGCAGGTGCAGTCGCATTGTCGAGCAGTCAATAATATATTGAATCGAATGGCAAGAAAGTAAAAATAAACTAATGTCAGTTGTTCAACTTCAAACAGAGGAAGAAAGTTTTATTTAAGTAGAGAAGATTGTGCTATGGCACATTGAAAGGAGATGAGGAACCTATCCATTGATGTATTTTTCAAGATGGTATATATGCCTCGATCTAGATAAAATCGAACAATCAACTTGAAGAGTGCTTCCATGCTTCACTAGAAGAAAACTGACATTTTCTTCAGGACGAATGAAGGTTCAAAAAATAAACCATGGTGCATCAAGTCAACTTCACCTCTGTTTCACTAACAAAACAGGTTCTCTTTGACTAACAAAATCCAATGAACAAATCGATCGATATGGTTGCTTCACTTCTTTTACTTCCGAAGTGAATTACTACTAGTGGATTTCTAGCACTAGGATGGATGTTTGTTAACAAGAGCAAATATCACAAGACAAGAGCATCTATATATACTGGAGGAATCAGAAAAATCGAGATGAGATGCCACCATGCACACAGCAGGGGAAGGAAGGAAATTGAGATGGGGAAAGCACCTTGATCGGCCGAATGGTGACGACGGCGATGTTCAAGGCAAAGGCGGCGGTTCGGTAGGTATTCGCGAGACTTATACTCTAGGCTTCACCACATGGGCCGAAAAATGGTAAGCCGCGGGACATTTTTTTGGTTTTTTTTGGGCTGGCATTTTTTGGTGAATCAGGACTATGTGCCACTTATCACGAGCCCATAGCGGCAGCTAATCTGCGCCAGTCAATGCGTTCCCACATTAAAAAATCAGGTATATTTTCTTGAAAATTCGAAAGACATATTTATGGTTTTAATTTAACACTATTAATTTTGTGATAATAAACTGTATTAATGTAATGCTTATTTACGTAAAATTATTCACGCATATTCCTATTTCATAAGATTCCTGTAATTGAAAAATGGTTCCAATTTTTGGGAAAATGATCATGCAATTCAAAATAATGTTTACATATTTTAAGAAATATTCTTGTAATTTACAAAGTTAATTTTTTAGTCCAAAAAATGTTTCTGAAAATAAAAATGCTTCTCATAAATGCAAAAATGTCGACGTATTTTTTAAAGTGCTCATAATTGTTTTAAAACTTATAATATGTTTTAAATAATGTTCACACTTTTTTTAAAGGTTCATGTAACTGAGAAAACACGAAAAGTGGTTATGTATTTGAAAACAATATACACATAATTCTAAAAACCGTGCACATATTTTTATGAAATATTCATGTAAACTTATAATTTTTCCGTGTATGTTCAAAACAATATATTTGTAAAAAATGAGAATAAAAAGAGGAGGAAAAAAGGAAACAATAAATAGCTAAAACGGAAAATAAGACAATAGAAGAAGAAGAAGAAAAACACAAAGAAAACATCAAAATCCTAAAACAAGAATCTAGTTGAGTACTAGTCGCCCATAGGGTTTAGCGAATACTGGCCATCGGATCAGTTTGCTTGATGCAATCCGGGCCGTCGGATCTCGCCCTGGGAGGAGGCCAGCCGGATCGACGGGAGGAGGCTATGCGGATCGACGGGAGGAGGCCATGCGGATCGACAGGAGGAGGCCAGCCGGTGGAGGCGCGCCATTGCCACCGGCTAGCGCGTCGACGGGAGGAGGCCAGGTAAGAGCATCTACAATCGTACTTTGTAAATCCGACCCCTCAAACGCTCGCAGACACAGATCGGTCATGCCTCAAATTAGCCACTCTGCATCCGCCTCTCTCATATTTCAACCTCTAGATGCATACAAAGCATGCGAAAGAAATCTTACTACGTACTACCCTAACTACTCTTCATCATCGAAGATGTCCACGATGAAGGTGTTGGGCGACGGCTGGACGGGCGGGTAGGAGGGCTCCAACTCATCCTCTTCCCGCTCGACCTCATCCACGTAGGCGAGCATCTCCGCCTCCCCCGCGGCCTGCTATGCCTCCATCTCCTGCCGGCGATGGGGTGTTGCCTCCGCAGAAAAAGGTGGGACATTGTAAAATACGGAGACGAAGGAATCACCACCGGAGCAGGGTTCCCATGGCTATAGGGCGCCTTCCCGAACTGCCACTCCTCCTTCATCCCGGCCTTTGAGATGTCGTTAAACCTACCGGCGACCTGCTCCTGCGTGCAGGTACTGATCTCCATGACCATCACCATCTTCTTACTTGGTCACTAGCATTCACCTCAACTTCATTTTCTTGGCTACACTAGTAGAAAGTAGGGCTTTCGTCCAAGCCAGATCGGAGCATTAGTCCCGGTCGCGTTACGAACCGGGACTAATGTGAGCATTAGTCCCGGTTCGAGCCGCGCAGGCATCAGTCCCGGTTCGAACGGGACCTTTAGTCCCGGTTGGAGACACTAACCAGGACTAAAGGGTTTGCGACCGGCTTCGAACGGTTCGAGCCCCTTAATTTAATCCCAGCGGAAGATAACAACCGGGACTGATTTTTTTTTTCAAATATCATTTTTTTCTCCCAGCCCTTTAGTCCCGCTTGGTGTCTTTAACTGGGACTAAAGGTCTATCTTTAGTCTCGGTTGGACACATCAACCGGGACTAAAGCCTTTTACCACATTAAACTTGCAAAAATTATAACTAAATCATCCTAATTCAGAAAAATACAAGTAATATTTCAAAATTTGCAGAACAAAAAGATTGATCCGAAGCAAGATGGCTGACGCAGGAAGATGACCTACCGGTGGCGAACGTGCCATAGGTTATAATGTACAACTATATATCCATGCATGAGCTGCCATTTTAACAAATTTCTGTGTTGAAAATGGAATATATCAGCTAGCTATTTGATTATTTAAGCTCAAAGCATCATACTTGAGATGAGTATTTAGGAGCAGCAATACATAATAGCACTTGGAAGAAAACGTAAGCATAAGATAAAAGTTTAAGGATGAAAGTTTAATGCCCACTATAGGCTTGATTGTTGAGTTAGTGAAAATTTTACGAGCAGGTGCAGTAGCATTGTCGAGCAGTCAATAATATATTGAATCGAATGGCAAGAAAGTAAAAACAAACTAATGGCAGTTGTTCAACTTCAAACAGAGGAAGAAAATTTTATTTAAGTAGAGAAGATTGTGCTATGGCACATTGAAAGGAGATGAGAAACCTAGCCATTGATGTATTTTTCAAGATGGTATACATGCCTCGATCAAGATAAAATCGAACAAACAACTTGAAGAGTGCTTCCATGCTTCACTAAAACAAAACTGACATTTTCTTCAGGACGAATGAAGGTTCAAAAAATAAACCATGATGCATCAAGTCAACTTTACCTCTGTTTGACTAACAAAACATGTTCTCTTTGACTAACAAAATCCAATGAACAAATCGATCAATATGGTTGCTTCACTTTTTTTACTTCCTAAGTGAATTACTACTGGTGGATTTCTAGCACTAGGATGGATGTTTGTTAACAAGAGCAAATACCACAAGACAAGAGCATGTATATATACTGGAGGAATCAGAAAAATCGAGATGAGACGCCACTGTGCACACAGTAGGGGAAGGAAGGAAATTGAGATGGGGAAAGCACGTTGATCAACCGGAACGGTGACGACGGCGACGTTTGAGGCAGAGGCGGTGGTTCGGTAGGTATTTACGGGACTTTTACTCTAGGCTTCACCACATGCGCCGAAAAAATGCTAAACCGCCGGACATATTTTGGTTTTTTTGGGCTGGCATTTTTTGGTGAGCCAGGACTATGGGCCACTTATCGCGAGCCCATCGCGGCAGCTAATCTGTGCCAGTCAAAGCGTTCCCACATTAAAAAAGCAGGTATATTTTTTTGCAAAGTCGAAAATCATATTTATGGTGTTAATATAACACTATTAATTTTGTGATAATAAATTGTATTAATGTAATTCTTATTTACATAAAATTATTCATGTATATTTCTATTTCATAATATTCATGTAATTGAAAAATGGTTCAATTTTTTGGGAAAATGATCATGCAATTCAAAATAATGTTTACATATTTTAAGAAGTGTTCTTGTAATTTACAAAGTTAATTTTTTATTCCAAAAAAATGGTTGTGCAAATAGAAATGCTTCTCATGACTGCAAAAATGTTGACGTATTTTTTAAAGTGCTCATAATTGTTTTAAAAATTATAATATGTGTCAAACAATGTTCACACTTTTTTTAAAGGTTTATGTAACTGAGAAAACACAAAAGGTGGTTATGTATTTTAAAACGATATACACATAATTCTAAAAACTGTGCACACATTTTAATGAAATATTCATGTAAACTTATAATTTTTCCGTGTATGTCCAAAACAATGTATTTATAAAAAAAATAAGAATAAAAAGAGGAAGAGGAAAAAGAAAAGGAAACAATAAATGGCTAAAAGGGAAAAACAGACAATAGAAGAAGAAGAAAAACACGGAGAAAACATCAAAATCCTAAAACAAGAATCTAGCTGAGTACCGGTCGCCCATTGGGTTTAGCAAATAGTGGCCATCGAATCATTTTGCTTGATGCGATCCGGGCCGTCGGATCTCGCCCTGGGAGGAGGCCAGGTGGATCGATGGGAGGAGGCTAGGCGGATCGACAGGAATAGGCTAGCCGATGGAGGCACACCATCGCCACCGGCTAGCGCGTCGACGGGAGGAGGCCAGGTAAGAGCATCTATAATCGTACTTTGCAAATCCGACCCCTCAAACGCTCGTAGACGCTGACCGGTCATGCCTCAAATTAGCCACTCTGCATCCGCCTCTCACATATTTCAACCTCTAGATGCATACAAAGCATGCGAAAGAAATCTTATGTACTACATACTACGTACTACCCTAACTACTCTTCATCATCGAAGATGTCCACGACGAAGGTGTTGGGCGTCGACTAGACGGGCGGGTAGGAGGGCTCCAACTCATCCTCTTCCCGCTCGACCTCATCCATGTAGCCGAGCATCTCTGCCTCCCCCGCAGCCTGCTATGCCTCCATCTCCTGCCGGTGATGGGGTGTTTCCTCCGCAGAAAAAGGTGGGACATTGCAAAATACGGAGACCAAGGACTAAACAGCGGCGACCTGCTCCTGCGTGCACGTACTAATCACCATGACCATCACCATCTTCTTACTTGGTCACTAACATTCACCGCAACTGCATTTTCTTGGCTACACTAGTAGAAAACAGGGCTTTCGTCCCAGCCGGATCGGAGCATTAGTCCCGGTCGCATTACGAACCAGGACTAATGTGAGCATTAGTCCCGGTTCAAGCCGCGCAGGCATCAGTCCCGGTTCGAAGGGGACCTTTAGTCCCGGCTGGAGACACTAACCAGGACTAAAGGGTTTGCGACCGGCTTCGAATGGTTCGAGCCCCTTTAGTCCCGGTTGGTATCTCCAACCGCGACTAAAGGTCATTTTTACTCCTGGTTGGAGGTACCAACTGGACTGAATTGTTTTTTTCAAATTTCAGTATTTTTTTCTCCCAGCCCTTTAGTCCCGGTTGGTGTCTTTAACCGAGACTAAAGGTCTATCTTTAGTCCCGGTTGGACACACCGAGACTAAAGCCTTTTACCACATTAAACTTGGAAAAATCATAATTAAATCATCCTAATTCAGAAAAATACAAATAATGTATCAAATTTTGCAGAACAAAAAGATTGATCCGAACCAAAATTGCTGACGCAGGCAGATGATCTACCGGCGGCGAACCTGCCATAGATTATAATGTACAACTATATATCCATGCATGAGCTTCCATTTTAACAAATTTCTGTGTTGAAAATGGAATATATCAGCTAGCTATATGATTATATAAGCTCAAAGCATCATACTTGAGATGAGTATTTAGGAGCAGCAATACATAATACCACCTGGAAGAAAACAGATGTACGCATAAGATAAAATTTTAAAGCTGAAAGTTTAATGCCCTCTAAATGCTTGATTGTGGAGATAGTGAAAACTTTACGAGCAGGTGCAGTCGCATTGTCGAGCAGTCAATAATATATTGAATCGAATGGCAAGAAAGTAAAAATAAACTAATGGCAGTTGTTCAACTTCAAACAGAGGAAGAAAGTTTTATTTAAGTAGAGAAGATTGTGCTATGGCACATTGAAAGGAGATGAGGAACCTATCCATTGATGTATTTTTCAAGATGGTATATATGCCTCGATCTAGATAAAATTGAACAAACAACTTGAAGAGTGCTTCCATGCTTCACTAGAAGAAAACTGACATTTTCTTCAGGACGAACGAACGTTCAAAAATTATACCATGATGCATCAAGTCAACTTTACCTTGGTTGACTAACAAAACAGGTTCTCTCTGACTAACAAAATCCAATGAACAAATCGATCAATATGGTTGCTTCACTTTTTTTACTTCCTAAGTGAATTACTACTAGTGGATTTCTAGCACTAGGATGGATGTTTTTTAACAAGAGCAAATAGCACAAGACAAGAGCATGTATATATACTGGAGGAATCAGAAAAATCGAGATGAGATGCCACCGTGCAGGCAGCAGGGGAAGGAAAGAAATTGAGATGGGGAAAGCTCCTTGATTGGCCGGAACAGTGATGACGGAGACGTTCAAGGCAGAGGCGGCGGTTCGGTAGCTATCACTACTAGGAAAATGCTTATACACAGTAGCATAGTAGTAGCACTGAAAATAGTAAACGATGCTGCTATTTAGCAGTAGCGCTTTTCCTCGAAAGCGCTACTAGTAACACCATAGTAGTAGCGTTGTCAAGCAGAAACGCGCTTCTACTATGTGGGACCAGACGAGGCCACCGACGGTCGCCGTAGTTGTAGCGGTGTACAAAAAAAGCGCTAGTACTAACAGTTTAGTAGCAGCGCTCTGTTTAAATGCGCTGCTACTGGTAGTGGGCCCCACTTAGTAGTAGCGCTTTTCCTGGAGAGCACTATTACTAAGTCCAATAGCAGCAGCGCTTTTTGCAAAGCAGCGCTACTGCTAGTTGCGGCTGGTGCCACCTTTTGCACCCCCTCCCCCTCCTCCCCCTCCTCTTCCCCACTTTGCCCTCTCTCCCCCTCCTTTCCCCTCTCCCCACTCCACTCTCCACCATTGTTTCTCTTCTTCTCTCTTCCTCCTACCTCTCTTCTCTCCTCATTAATGGCACCCTCCTCCATAAATGGCCTCTCTCTTTCTCCTACACCTCTTTTCTCTCCCCCATTAATGCCCCCTCCACCATAACCCCTATCCATTAGTTAGTTAGCTAGATTCACCTCTCCTCCCCAACAACTAGATCTAGCTAGCTATTTAGCCAACCACATGTGCTCTCTCGATCGTTCTCTCTCATCATCTAATTAACCGCGTGCTCTCGGTCTCTCTCGGGAGATATATATATGTAAGTAAAAAGTTGTTCATTTCAAGAATGGCAATATGTGTGTGAATGAGAATATGTGTCTTTGGGATATATATATATATATATATATATATATATATATATATATATATATATATATATATATATATATGGAGAGATTTGTGCGAGTGACATGCCCTCGAGTTGCTTATGTTTTGCCGAAATGTCGATTTATTTCTGTTTCGGTGAATTTCGAGAAAACTCAATATGTCCTATTTTTAGGCAAGGTCATGCCAAAATTTTATATGTATGACTTTGAAGCATGCATTATTTATTTTATAACCCTTTTGCTTGTTATATCGTGTAGTCGGTCATGAAGGTGAGTGGATGGAAGGTGGAGCGGTACATGCAATCCGCGGTGATGGACATGTATGCAAATAATCAGAGTAGGATTAGATGTCCGTGTGCAAGATGCAAGGAAGGAGTCCTTTTGGACCCTTTTGATTGTGGCACTTTGAAGGCGCATCTGCTGATGAATGGTTTCATGGATGGCTATACTCAGTGGATAAGTGAAGAAGATGATGAGGAGGAGGACATCCACATGGTAGGGAATAACGACATGGGGCTAGACGAAGAGATGACTGATAGACATGAAGACGATGGCGCCGGACATGTCGGAGGGGAAGAGTCTGGAAATGACGACAGCGGCGGAGAAGATTCCGAACACGACTAAGAAGAGTCCGGACATGGCGGAGAAGAGGCGGCGGTCACGCCGCAGTCTTTGACGCTACTAAGTGCAGTCGTGCAGGACCCTCATGTTCGAGACCTCCTTCGCAAGAGTAAGACTAGCGAGAGAGCTGCTTCTAGAGAGGAGGCCAAGCTGACGCAACTTGAAGTAGACTCGAGGACTCCATTGTATGACGGTTGCAATCCCGAGGTGACCCACTTGAGTTTCACGCTCCAACTTCTAAAGGCGAAGGCCAAAAACAAATGGACAGACAAAAGCCTCGATGAGCATTCGAAGTATCTACATAATAAAGTTCTTGCCGCGGGGAACCTGTGTCCTACTAGTGTCGAGGAGGCCAAGAAAATCGTTTGCCCTTTTGATTTGCCGCACATTAGGTACCACGCATGCATCAATGATTGTATCATTTATCGGGGGGAGCACGCGGAAAAAACCAGCTGTCCAGTGTGCAATGCTTCTCGATACAAGAAGGCAGGAAAGAAAGCTCCTCAGAAAGTTGTATGGTACTTTCCGATCACTCCCCGTCTGTAGCGGTTTTTTTAGATCCTAAGGAAGCAAAGCTCATGCGCTGGCACGCGGAGAGGAAGAAGCCCGACGATGGAGATGATCCGAGGCTGAGACACCTCGTGGATGGTAGCCAGTGGAGAGAATTCAACGCCGTAATGGATTTGCTGCAGAAGATCCAAGGAACATCATGCTTGGTGCGAGTATCGATGGCATGAATCCGTTTGGAAACCAGAACACCAATCACAGCACATGGCCCGTGTTTGTATGGATGTACAACCTCCCCCCATGGAAGTGCATGAAGACAAAGTACATACACATGAGCATGTTGATTCAAGGGCCAAAACAACCGGCAAATAGTATTAACCTGTATATGGGGCTTCTGCAAGAGGAGCTAGACACATTATGGAAAACACCGGCATGGACATGGGACACCAGCAAAGGAGAATATTTCCATATGAGAGCCGCGCTGATGACGACGGTGCACGACTATCTCGGTTACGGGTACATCTCAGGCCAGGTGTGCCACGGATAGTGCGGATGCACGAGGTGCATGGATGATGCAACGTCTCAGCAGCTTACGTCAACGAAAGATGGCGGGTCCGGGAAAATCATGTACATGGGGCATCGTAGATGGCTCGAGAAGGATGACCCGTGGAGAAAGCGTGGATATCTATTCAATGGGTTGGCTGAGCTTTGAGGACCTCCACGTAAGAGGAGCGGCACCGAAATTGACGAGCTGTTGAGAAACTGGGAACAATGTCCCGCGCCGAGAAAGATCCAAAAGGCGCCGGAGCCACTGCTGAAGGTATGGAAAACGAGGTCTGTTTTCTGGGACTTGGAGTACTGGCCCAATCACGACATGCCTCATTGCCTTGATCAAATGCATATCACGAAGAATGTCCTTGAGCGCTTGCTTGGCACACTAATGAACATGCCATAGAAGACCAAAGATGGGCCAAAGGAAAGGAAAGACTTGGAAGATTTGAAGATCAGGAAAGAGGTCCACCGTAAAAAGTCGATGGAGGAGACGGAGACGGAGACAGAGGAGGGGGAAAGGGGCAGAAAAGTCAACAAGAAGGAGGAGAATTATTGCCCCCCTTCTTGCTTCACCTTAAGTGCGAAGGAGATCGATCAATTCATCAAGTGGCTTATGGAAATCAAAGTCAGTTCCGGTTACTGTGGGAAGATAAGCAGATTTCTAGACCCTAAGAAGAAAAGGTTCAGCGGGATGAAGTCCCATGACTGTCACGTGATGATGGCGCAGATACTCCCGGTTGCCATTAGAGGTATAATGGACAAGCACGTCCGTGACACGCTTACTGGTCTCTGCAACTTCTTCGACGTTATATCTCGAAAGTCCATAAGTGTGTGGCAGCTCCGAAGACTACAGGAAGAGATCGTTGTCATACTATGTGAGCTTGAGATGTACTTCCCGCCCGCGTTCTTTGACTTCATGGTGCATCTGTGTGTCCACATCATGGACGACATCATCGACCTCGGGCCGACATTCCTTCACAGCATGATGCCATTCGAGAGGATGAATGGTATCATCAAAGGATTCGTTCATAACATGTCCCGTCCCGAAGGGAGCATCGTCCAGGGGTATCTGACGCATGAGTGCGTCTCCTTTTGCAAGAATTATATAAGCGTCGGAGACCCTGTTGTTGGTTTGCCCGTCAAGAAACACGATTGGAAGCTCGAAGGAGATGGTCGGAACAACGGCCCGAGGGAATTGCACGTGGACTACTAGGATCGACGGAACGACTTTGACAGGGCTAACTTAGTAGTGCTAAAACACCTAGATGTGGTAGATGATTATGTGGCACAGCACAAAGAAAGCATCGCAAAGAAGTACCGTGATAAGGGGATGCTCAAGACGGACGACGAAGTTACTGTAGGGCACAACGCCACTTTCTTGCGTTGGTTCAAAGAGCAAGTTCTTGAAAATCTCACGGAACAGGGCAGTTCGGACGGATTGCTCATACACGCCTTAGCACATGGCCCCACGCCCAAGCTCGCGACCTATCAGTCCTACGATATAAATGGGTACACATTCTACACGGAGGCCAAAGACATGGACAGTGATTACCAGAACTCTGGGGTGACAATTCAATGCGTGACTGATGCCAACGGCACAACTGAGAGATTCTACGGAAGGGTCGAAGAGATCTGGGAGCTTGACTATGCTGGAATGCACGATGCGACGATGTTCCGTGTCAGATGGGCCAAGGACGTCGTAAGAGAAAACAAGTATTTCACCACCATGTCTATACCCGACGCGGAGAGCACTCACGTGAACGTTAACGTCATCGCCCAAAATGATCCATGGGTACACGCTAAACACGTGACACAATGCTTCTTCATAACCAACCCAGCCAATCCCAGTCGTGTTGTCGTGAGGAGATCCAAAAGGAGCATCGTCGGAATGGATGGAGTAGCCAACGAGGAAGACTGCGACCAATACGGCAACCCGATGAGGGAAGATGACGATGACGATGATGCATACGTGAAAAGAAGAATCAATACTACATTACGTAAGAAAGATCGTAATCCATGGCTCCAGAAAAGTCACAAGGAGGGCTCAATTACTCGGCAACGAACAAGAAAGGGAAGAAGCTCAATGTGAAACGTCGTCGACGCAGCTGATCAGAAACCTACATTTATATATATGTATCTATTTTGTGTACGCACTTAAGTAACCATTATCGGTCAACTGATATGTTACCACCACATGCATGGTTCCGGTGATATTGGGGGAGACGCCGTCATCAGGAGAAAAACAAAAAAACATAAACAAAAGGGAGAAAGCAATACAAAAGAAAAAGAAAAGTAAACAGAAAAGAAAAGGAAAATAATAAAAGAAAATAAAACTAAAAACTAGAAAAGGAAAATAATAAAAAGAACAGAAAAAATTGGTTAATTTGCTAAGTCCTGGAAATTTGTCATATGATGTTGCCATGTTCTCTTGAGATAGCATCAAATCTGTTATATGAACTTGTGCCGATTGTCAAAAAATATCTGAGTGGCCTATGTTTTGCCGGAATGTTGATTCATTTCCGTTCCGGCAAATTTTAGGCGCTCCATATGTCCACTTTTTAGCAAAGGTCATGCTGAAAATTTCCGTGATTTTCGGCATGACTTGTGCTAGAAACTAGGACATGTGGAGTACCCGGGATTTGCCGGAAGGGGAATGAATCAACATTCCGACCAAACATAGGCCCCTTTTTCCTCTTCATTATATCTTTTATTTACAATTGTTGATCAATAGGAAACATGTCTATCGATGCCGAAGTCGTGGGTGGTTCTACTCGCCTCGAAGACCCCATCGAGGCAGCAAATCATTATTTCGATTACTTGGACGAACACCAAATCGGGTTGCATGGTGGCGGCAGTGGCACCAACCCTGACACCGACGCCGACACCGGCACCAGCACTGGCACCGGGACCGACACCACCGCCGAGACCGACAACAATGTTGTCGTAGCCAGTAAAGCACCGAAGAAGAAGAGGACACGAAGACCAAACGAGCTTGGCATCAGACAAATTGTGGTCACGGAGATGCACCACAAGAAGTTAGAGCCAACGGCGCCAGAGGATGCGCGCTCTTGCTGGGGCAATCAACTTGGATGCATCCACGGGGAAACGGCCAACATCAACGACGAGAGGTTGAGGCAGATACCACATATGGAGCACATGCTCCTAAAGAAGTTGCACAATAGGTTCATGTTCCCCGGCCGGAATGAAGGCGAATATAAACATCCGTGGGATGATCCTGGCATGACAAAGATAAACGACAAGGCGATGGTGACGTTCCCCAACGACTTGTCCTCCTGGAAAGTTCGGGTGAAAAAAGCGATTTCGAAGAATGAACCATGGTCCAAGATTCATGCTGATAATCCGTCAATAACGGTAGAGGACTTTGCAAAATTCAAGGAGAATTGCAGTAAAGAAGAAGTCAAGGCAAGGTCGGAGAAAATGAAGGCACTCCAGGCCAGGAACACGCCTCCCCACCGCCTCAGAAGCCGTGGTTACGAGGGGAGGCAGCACGTATGGGCCAAGGAGGACGCCGAACGTGAAAGTCATGGAATCCCAGACCCCTTGGCGGAGTTCACCGACCCGCTGGAGCATGACTGGATCAGGGCCAGATACAAGTGGGACAAAGTCAAAAAGCTCTTTTACACGGACCCAAACACGAGGAGGTTCATGAGACTTCTGGTAAATTGTTATATTACCACATTATCATATTATAGCTTCCAATCAATTCGACTGCAATTTTTGTCACATTAGTAAACCATCCATGTTCCTTTTGCAGAAAGAGCAGCACCAAAAGGCGGCCGAAAGCAACAAGTCATCACAGTCGTCGGCGAGGCCCAAGTGGGACACCCCATTCAACCGGGCCCTGAACATACTGAAGAAGGTCCCGGTGGACAAGCCGCCGTCCTATGGACGTGTGCACGGCATCGGAGATGGCGCCTCGTGGAAGACGTGCTACCACGAGGAGCGAGAGGAAAGAAAGAAGAGACGCTCGG
Source organism: Aegilops umbellulata (assembly GCA_032464435.1). Classification (NCBI taxonomy): domain Eukaryota; kingdom Viridiplantae; phylum Streptophyta; class Magnoliopsida; order Poales; family Poaceae; genus Aegilops; species Aegilops umbellulata. The sequence goes on along the minus strand of CP136058.1, from coordinate 448,793,047 downwards.
TCGTCACTCAGCAGAGCATCGACGAGAAGGTCAAGATTGCGGTCGATAAGCCCAAAGCTGAGACCAAAGAAGAGTTGCTCCGGGCCGTCAATGCAGCGGTCACTGACGCGGTGGTTAGCTTGCTTCCGGCACTTTTCGATTTCACGAAGAACAATCCAAATGCACAGCCGGAGAACTTTCCCCTTACCAGCTTTGTCGGGAGCAATTTGGTGAACACCAGAGCACCAGCACCTGCTCAAGCAACCGCAAAAGGTCCCGCTCCTGTTCATAGCAGCCCGACCTCCGTCTCTTGCATGCTTGGCGGGCCTTCATCGCTGGCTGAGCTCGACGCCCTCATGGTAATTACGCGGCATACCCTTTTCACCAGCATGTCTATAGTCTTCCGTTTTAGTTGCCTTTAGGATGTTTGACGTCGCAGACATGTCTCCTTCGTAGGCCGACGACACCCCGTGCACCCTACTCTACGACATCAAGGGCCAGAAGGTGGCCGTGGGAAAGGCAACGATCGTGAAGCCCAAGGACCGCATGTTCAACAACCGAGAGATGCCCGATGGCGTCTTCAAGGTTAACGTGGCCACTGTCTTAGCGGGCTTCGAGGATTTGCCTCCTCCGGTACCAGTCAATGACGACGAGACCCCTAAGATGATTGGCGCATGCAACGCCACCTTCTCAACAAGGTATGAACACCACCCCACCTACCAAATTACCTGCACCTATTGTGGCGGGTGATAGCGGACGACGCAAGGGAGAACCTCCATTAGTGCTAGATGATGTCGCCCCCGCTGTTAAAGAAGCAAATATTGATGATGACATGGAGGATGATGATGAGGACCTAGACAAGTATTTTAATACCGCCTATGATGATGGAGGATTGATGGCTCGGGACGATGAAGACTCATGCTATGAGCGTGCAGATGATGACTTGATGTTGCTTGATTTACCGGAGCCAGAACGTCCTAAGGCGAAATGCAAAAAGTCTCTCTTCAAGCGATCCTCGCAGGAGACGCCTCCAGATGCCACCTGTACCCAGCAACCCCCCGAGGGCCATCCACTGATTAGCCCGACGACACTGGGGGTGATGGTTAGGGAAGGTATGGTGGGCTCACTACCGCCACCCGGCAAGAAGCAAAGGAGGAGACCGGACAAGAAAGGCCCTAAAGACGCCAGAGCTGCTTCAAGCAGCCAGCCGCCTCTGAAGCCCTGGGTGGTAGACAGAATACCTGTCGAAGGTAAGAAGCGTTTCCATGTCGCTGGCGACCCGATCCTACCTGCCAAAGCGCTAACTAAACAATAATCTAAGGAGACTCCATGAAGATGTGCTGGCCAGAGAGAAAAGCCTTCTGATCGCGAAAAAACCTGGATACCCGTTTTACGCGACTAAGGTGCCGGCTGAGAAGTCGTATGCCGAGAACTGGCCCGCGAATCAATTCATCATGCGATTTGACTACATCTTCGACATGTTCCACATGACCAAGCTGGATTTCCAGTTCATCCGCATGCATGCACTGTATCTGAACTACATCAGCAGGGTCGAGAACATCAAATATATCTGCGTCGCGGACCCGTACTATATGCACGAGAGCTTCTTGGAAGTTTGCAAAGAGCACCATCACTATGCGAGCAAATACCTCGGTGAATTCATGATCGCTAATAAGGACAAGGAAGCGATTCTCGTGCCTTATCATCCCACGTAAGTCATCCGCACATATCCTTTCGTAAGTGTTAATCATTCCTTTGCAAGCATGGAGGCTAATTTGAGGTGTACTTAATTTGCGCAGCGCGGGGGGCGCCGTGCTCATCATTCTGTACCCGGAATACTCCCATGCTATATACTTGGACTCATTGAAGAACCTCAGGAAAAAGGATTACAAGCACATAAAGACTGTTCTCGATAGTGCCCTATTAACCTTCAGCCTGTCTGGTGGATATATCAAGGTGAAAAAGTACAGGAATCGCAGGCTCGCTTTTGGTCATAAGACCGACTTCTGCTGCATCCAGCAACCACACACCAGTATGGCTGATGGATTCTACCTCATGCATCACCTGCTCGAGTACAGAAGGGATAATCAACGCCTTCGCATGTCACCTACTACCAACAATGCCGAGATTGTCAGCTGGGCCACAAGCATAGGAAGTACACCGGATCATCGAATAAGAGCTGAGTTTTATCACGTACAGTGTGAACTTGCCCAAGTGATCATGAAGTAGGTCCTCGAACCAACAAGGATGTTCTACCATTGGCCAATCACGCGGGAAGATGTCCGAGCACTGCTAGTCGCTCAGCATCTGGACCTGAAGCCTTTCAAGAAGCTCGGGTGCTTCCTCCGCGACTATGAAGATTGGACCGCCGACATGGAGGACTGATTGTTAATGACAATGCATGTGTCACTACTGTCTTTTTCTATGGCAAAACTTTGAATTTATGCACAGCGAAACTATGTGATGTAACTAAACCGTGGTCCTGAACTAGCATAGATCGCTCTAGTTAATTATTTTGGGTATGAGGAACTTCATCATTTATGTTTACTATTGGTTGCTTTTATTTTGCTAATTATGCCTCTTTGTTTTCTTAAGTACATTATGTTGCATATTGTCGTTCAATTCATCAACTCACGATGCAGGTACATAGATCAGAGATGGCGAAGGGCTACTACCCCGTGTACGTTGGGAGGGTTCCAGGAGTCTACGACCACTGGCCAGCCGCTCATGCCCAAGTGCACAGGTACCCGGGTGCTAGCCACATAGGGTTCGGCAGCAGAGCCGAAGCGGGAAGTAGTTACTTCAGGTGGACACTCCAGCATGAGCAGGGGCGGGACCGCCGGTACTACATAGTCGCGCTCTTGCTCATGTTGATCGCTCTTCTCTTCTACATCATGGTTAGATAGAGATGATGGAACTTGTGTGTGCGACATGACCATGCAGTTGCACTTATTCTAGACATGACATGATCGCACTTGTGTATTGCTATTTTCGAGATGTGATGATATTTGTGTTGAATGATGATGATGATGATGATGGTATGACGAGACTACTGTATGTCTATGATATGAAGAGAATAGTGTATGTTTAGTATGATCTGATGAAACTATTGTATAGAGCATGTATAAATACATCACAAATACGTAGGGGGGTGTGGTTCGGCGAAGGCGGGAACATTAGCAGTAGCGCTGGAAGGAACCCAACAGTAGCGCTGGCTTAGCAGCAGTGCTTCATGTGAAAAAGCGCTACAAAGAGTTATCAGTAGCGTTGGTCCTGGAAGCGCTACTGATAACTATACTTACCATAGCGCTGCCCATGAAAGCGCTACTGCTACAACTTAGCTGTTGCGCACTAGCAGTAGCGCTAGACCCAACGCTACTGCTATGCATATTTCAAGCGCTACTACTAGGGTTTTCTCTAGTAGTGTATTCGCGGGACTTTTACTCTAGGCTTCACCACATGGGCCGAAAAAATGCTAAACCGCGGGATTTTTTTTGCCTGGCATTTTTTGGTGAGCCAGGACTATGTGCCACGCTTATCGCGAGCCCATAGCGGCAGCTAATCTGCGCCAGTCAGTGCGTTCCCATATTAAAAAAGCAGGTATATTTTTTTGAAAACTTGAAAAACATATTTATGATGTTCATTTAACACTATTAATTTTGTGATAATAAACTATATTAATGTAATGCGTATTTACATAAAATTATTCATGCATATTTGTATTTCATAATATTCATGTAGTTGAAAAATGGTTCAATTTTTTGGGAAAATGATCATGCAATTCAAAATAATGTTCACATATTTTAAGAAATGTTCTTGTAATTTAAAAAGTTAATTTTTTTACTCCAAAAAAATGTTTGTGTAAGTAAAAATGCTTCTAATAACTTAAAAAATGTTGACATATTTTTAAAAGTGCTAATAATGGTTTCAAAAATTATAATATGTGTCAAACAATGTTCACACCTTTTTTTAAAGGTTCACGTAACTGAGAAAACACTAAAACTGGTTATGTATTATAAAACGATATACACATAATTCTAAAAACCATGCACACATTTTAACGAAATATTCATGTAAACTTATAATTTTTTCGTGTATGTTCAAAACAATGTATTTATAAAATTAAGAAAAAAAAGGAAGAGGAAAAAAAGGAAACAATAAATAGCTAAAAGGGAAAAACAGACAATAGAAGAAGAAGAAGAAGAAGAAGAAGAAGAAGAAGAAAAACGCAGAGAAAACATCAAAATCCTAAAACAAGAATCTTGCTGAGTACCAGTCGCCCACAGGGTTTAGCGAATAGTGGCCATCGGATCGTTTTGCTTGATGCAATCCGGGCCGTCGGATCTCGCCCTGGGAGGAGGCCAGGAGGATCGACGGGAGGAGGCCAGGCGGATCGACAAGAGGAGGCCAGCCGGTGGAGGCGCACCATCGCCACCGGCTAGCGCGTCGACGGGAGGAGGCCAGGTAAGAGCATCTACAACCGTACTTTGCAAATCCGACCCCTTCATTTCAAAATTTATTATTTTATTCATTTCAAAAAAAAATCCGACCCCTCAAACGCTCGCAGACACTGACCTGTCATGCCTCAAATTAGCCACTTTGCATCCGCCTCCCTCATATTTCAACCTCTAGATGCATACAAAGCATGCAAAAGAAATCTTACATACTACATACTACGTACTACCCTAACTACTCTTCATCATCGAAGATGTCCACAATCAAGGTGTTGGGCGCCGGCAGGACGGGTGGGTAGGAGAGCTCCAACTCATCCTCTTCCCGCTCGACCTCATCCATGTAGGCGAGCATCTCCACCTCCCCCGCGGCCTGCTGTGCCTCCATCTCCTGCCAGCGACGGGGTGTGGCCTCCACAGAAAAAAGGTGGGACATAGCAAAATACGGAGACCAAGGACTCACCATCGGTGCTGGGTTCCCGTGGCTGTAGGGCGCCTTCCCGAACTGCCACTCCTCCTTCATCCCGGCCTTCGAGATGTCGTTAACCCGACCGGCGACCTGGTCCTGCGTGCACGTACTGATCACCATGACCAGCACCATCTTCTTACTTGGTCACTAGTATTCACCTCAACTTCATTTTCTTGGCTACACTAGTAGAAAACAGGGCTTTCGTCCCAGCCGGATCGTAGCAATAGTCCCGATCGCGTTACGAACCGGGACTAATGTGAGCATTACTCCCGGTTCGAGCCGCGCAGGCATCAGTCCCGGTTCGAACGGGACCTTTAGTCCCGGTTGGAGACACTAACTAGGACTAAAGGATTTGCGACCGGCTTCGAACGGTTCGAGCCCCTTAATTTAGTGTCGGTTGGAGATACCTACCGGGACTGAATTTTGTTTCAATTTCTTTTTCAAATTTCAATTTTTTTTCTCCCAGCCCTTTAGTCCCGGTTGGTGTCTTTAACAGGGACTAAAGGTCTATCTTTAGTCCCGGTTGGACGCACCAACTGGGACTAAAGCCTTTTACCACATTAAGCTTGGAAAAATCATAACTAAATCATCCTAATTCAGAAAAATACAAATAATATATCAAAATTTGCAGAACAAAAAGATTTATCCGAAGCAAGATGGCTGACGCAGGAAGATGATCTACCGGCGGAGAACTTGCCATAGGTTATAATGTACAACTACATATCCATGCATGAGCTGCCATTTTAACAAATTTCTGTGTTGAAAATGGAACATATCAGCTAGCTATTTGAGTATTTAAGCTCAAAGCATCATACTTGAGATGAGTATTTAGGAGCAGCAATACATAATACCACTTGGAAGAAAATGTACGCATAAGATAAAATTTTAAAGATGAAAGTTTAATGCCCACTAAAGGCTTGATTGTTGAGATAGTGAAAATTTTACGAGCAGGTGCAGTAGCATTGTCGAGAAAGTCAATAATATATTGAATCGAATGGCAAGAAAGTAAAAAAGAAACTAATGGCAGTTGTTCAACTTCAAACAGAGGAAGAAAATTTAATTTAAGTAGAGAAGATTGTGCTATGGCACGTTGAAAGGAGATGAGAAACCTATCCATTCATGTATTTTTCAAGATGGTATATATGCCTCGATCTAGATAAAATCGAACAAACAACTTGAAGAGTGCTTCCATGTTTCACTAAATGAAAACTGACATTTTCTTGAGGACGAATGAAGGTTCAAAAAATAAACCATGATGCATCAAGTCAACTTTACCTCTGTTTCACTAACAAAACAGGTTCTCTTTGACTAACAAAATCCAATGAACAAATCGGTCGATATGGTTGCTTCACTTTTTTTACTTCCTAAGTGAATTACTACTAGTGGATTTCTAGCACTAGGATGGATGTTTGTTAACAAGAGGAAATAGCACAAGACAAGAGCATGTATATATACTGGAGGAATCAGAAAAATTGAGATGAGATGCCACAGTGCACACAGTAGGGGAAGGAAGGAAATTGAGATGGGGAAAGCACCTTGATCGGCCGGAACGGTGACCACGGCGACATTAGAGGCAGAAGCGGTGGTTCGGTAGGTATTTACGGGAATTTTACTCTAGGCTTTGTTGGGGATCGTAGTAGTAAATCAAAAAAATTCCTACGTGTCACCAAGATCAATCTAGGAGATGCTAGCAATGAGAGAGAGGGAGAGCATCTTCATACCCTTGAAGATCGCTAAGCGGCAGCGTTTCAAGGAACACGGATGATGGAGTCGTACTCGCAGCGATTCAGATCGCGGAAGACCCGATCTAGCTTCGAACGGACGGCGCCTCCGCGTTCAACACACGTACAGCGCGGGGACGTTTCCTCCTTCTTGATCCAGCAAGGGGGAAGGATAAGTTGGGGAAGAACTCCGGCAGCACGACGGCATGGTGGTGGAGCTCGTGGTTCTCCTGCAGGGCTTCGCCAAGCGCTACGGAGGAGGAGGGGTGTTGGAGAGGGGGAGGGCTGCGCCTGGGATGAGGTGTTGCTACCCTCCCACCCCCCTTCTATTTATAGGGTGAAGGGGGAAGGGGGCCAGCCCCTCTAGATGGGATCTAGAGGGGGGCGGCGGCCAGGGGGAGGGGGCTTGCCCCCCAAGCCAAGGGGGGTGCCCCTTTACGGTTCCCCCCCAACCCTAGGCGCATGGGCCCTAGGGGGAATGGCGCCCAGCCCACTTAGGGGCTGGTTCCCTTCCACATACATCCCATAGGGTCCTCCGGGACAGGTGGACCCCCGGAACCCCTTCAGTGGTCCCGGTACAATACCGGCAAACCCCCGAACACTTTCGGTGACCGTATGACGACTTCCCATATATAAATCTTCACCTCCGGACCATTCCGGAACTCCTCGTGACGTCCGGGATCTCATCCGGGACTCCGAACAACATTCGGTAACCACATACTATTTCCCATAACAACTCTAGCGTCACCGAACCTTAAGTGTGTAGACCCTATGGGTTCGGGAACCATGCAGACATGACCGAGACACTTCTCCGGCCAATAACCAATAGCAGGATCTGGATACCCATATTGGTTCCCACATGTTCCACGATGATCTCATCGGATGAACCACGATGTCGGGGATTCAATCAATCCCGTATGCAAAACCCTTTGTCCATCGATATGTTACTTGCCCGAGATTCTTCGATCGTCGGTATCCCAATACCTTGTTCAATCTCGTTATCGGCAAGTCTCTTTACTCCTACCGTAATGCATGATCCCATGACCAACTCCTTAGTCACACTGAGCTCATTATGATGATGCATTACCGAGAGGGCCCAGAGATACTTCTCCGTCATACGGAGTGACAAATCCCAGTCTTGATTCGTGCCAACCCAACAGATACTTTCGGAGATACTTGTAGTGCACCTTTATAGTCACCCAGTTATGTTGTGACGTTTGATACACCCAAAGCACTCCTACGGTATCTGGGAATTGCACAATCTCATGGTCTAAGGAAATGATACTTGACATTAGAAAAGCTCTAGCGAACGAACTACACGATCTTGTGCTATGCTTAGGATTGGGGCTTGTCCATCATATCATTCTCCTAATGATGTGATCCCGTTATCAATGAAATCCTATGTCCATGGTCAGGAAACCATAACCATCTATTGATCAACGAGCTAGTCAACTAGAGGCTCACTAGGGACATGTTGTGGTCTATGTATTCACACATGTATTACGGTTTCCAGTCAATACAATTATAGCATGAACAACAGACAATTATCATGAACAAGGAAATATAATAATAACCATTTTATTATTGCCTCTAGGGCATATTTCCAACAGTCTCCCACTTGCACTAGAGTCAATAATCTAGTTACATTGTGATGAATCGAACACCCATAGAGTTATGGTGTTGATCATGTTTTGCTCGTGGAAGAGGTTTAGTCAACGGATCTGCGACATTCAGGTCCGTACGTACTTTACAAATATCTATGTCTCCATCCTGAATATATTCACGAATGGAGTTGAAACGGCGCTTGATGTGCTTGGTCTTCTTGTGAAACCTGGGCTCCTTGGCAATGGCAATAACTCCAGTGTTCTCACACAAGAGAGTCATCGGGCCCGACGCACTGGGGATAACTCCAAGGTCGGTGATAAACTCCTGCATCGAGACTCCTTCCTGCGCTGCTTCCGAAGCAGCTATGTAGTCCGCTTCACATGTAGATCCCGCCATGACGCTTTGGTTGCAACTGCACCAGCTAACTGTCCCGCCATTCAAAATATACACGTATCCGGTTTGTGACTTGGAGTCATCCGGATCAGAAGGAGTTCTAGCCTGTATTGTAAGGTATGAAGTTGAGTAAGACTCAAAACCCGACCACGGCAGAAGATAGAGAGAGAATGAAAGTCATTTCCTATGCCTCGGTCATAGGTTCTATAAAGTATGCCATGATGTGTACCGAACCTGTTATGTACCTTGCCATGAGTTTGGCAAGGGGGTACAATAGTGATCCAGGAATAGATCACTGGACATCGGTCAAAATGATCCTTAGCTACCTAAGAGGACTAAGGAAATATTTCTCGGTTATGGAGGTGATAAAGAGTTCGTCGTAGAGGGTTATGTCGATGCAAGCTTTAAACACCAATTCAGATGACTATCAGTCTCAATCTGGATACATATTGAAAATGGGAGCAATTAGCTAGAGTAGCTCCATGCAGAGCATTGTAGACATAGAAATTTGCAAATTACATACGACTCTGAATGAGGCAGACCCATTGACTAAACTTCTCTCACAAGCAAAACATGATCACACCTTAGTGCTCTTTGGGTGTTAATGACATGATGATGTGATCTGGATTATTGACTCTAGCAAACCCTTTGGGTGTTGGTCACATGGCGATGTGAACTATGGGTGTTAATCACATGGCGATGTGAACTAGATTATTGACTCTAGCGCAAGTGGGAGATTGAAGGAAATATGCCCTAGAGGCAATAATAAAGTTGTTATTTTAATTTCCTTATTTACGATAAAGGTTTATTATTCATGCTAGAATTGTATTGATCGAAAACTTAAATACATGTGTGAATACATAAACAAATACCAGTGTCCCTAGTAAGCCTCTACTAGACTAGCTCGTTCACTACTAGGAAAAGGACTATAGATGAATTGAATACTAATGGCGCACCATGTATGTGGTGCGCCACTACTATATAGCAATGGCGCACCAGATATGGGTGCGCCATTAGTGGTCATATTACTAATGGCGCACCTTGTGTATGATGCGCCATTACTAGTTTTGTCCTGGCACCACACCCCTCCCTAGATTTAGTAGTGGCGCACCAGTTAAAAAGTGCACCATTACTAGTTTTAACTAGTAATGGCGCACCAGTAAGAGATGCGCCATTGTTATCTATACGTATGGCGCACCCCTACCAGTGCGCCATTGCTATCACCCCTTATCCCCTCCCTCTAGTCACGTTCTCTCCCCTCCCCTTCCTCCTGACACACCCACCCACCTCCCGTGGGCGCCCTCCGACCCGTCCCTCGATCCGGCCAGCGTCTCCCGCCTCCTCGACCGAGACGCGGGCCTCCCGCCTCTACCGCCGCCTCCTCCTCCCCGACTCCCCGCTCTGCCACCGCCTCGCCTCGCTTGCCCCCGCCCGCCTCTCCCTCCTCGGCGTCGGCAGCTTCGAGTCCTCCCTGGCCGCGCGCCTCCAGCTCGCGCTCGCGGCCCTCCTCTGCCGGGACCTCCTCGCGGGCGCCTCCGCCACGGCCGACCTCTTTGACCTCATCCTCTCCTCTATTGAGTGCGCCGTCGCCGTCGCCCTCGGCTTCGCCATCCCGAGCCTCGACGACGGGTGCGGCCGCCGCGTGGAGGAGCCCACCCTCTTCTACATGCCCCATTGCGAGGCATCGCTCTACGACGCGCTCCTCGCGGCCAACTGGGAGCCCCGTGCTCAGCTCCGCCGCATCTGCGTGCTCGGCAACAACTTCCGGCGGTACGCCCTGCAGGCGGAAGAGAACCGCTCGGGACCCGCCGCCAAGGCCAATCTTGTCCTCAAGGCAGGGCTGTTCGCGTGGGAGCAGCGGATCGACGAGGCCGGGGATGTGGACGACGAGGACTGGTTCGCCCGTGCGTTCAACAAGACGAGCTGGCATTTCTTCGAGGTGGACCAAGACGTCGACCAGAGGACGGAGATAAGTTCCCAAGCTTTGTCCTTCGAGAAATTATCACTGTAACCCAATGTATTAGTACTTGATTCGAGATGCATTTGGAGATTCAGGGTTGGCATCTTCACAAAATTTATCACTGCAATTCTGTGGTTGTATACTAGTATTTGATTAGAGATGAATTCACACATTCAGAGTTAGCATCTAAGCATCATTTATCACTGTAATTCTATGATTGCATTACTTGATTGGAGATATATTCAAAGAATCAGAGTTGGCATCTTAACGAAATTCATCACTGTAATTCTTTGATTATATACTAGTACCTCTGTCCCACATTAGTTTTCCTAGATTTATTTAGACAAATCTAAGACAACTAATTTGGGATGGAGGGAGCACTTGATTGGAGACAAACTCATAGATCCAGAGTTGGCATTTAACACTGTAATTCTATGATCGTATTACTTGATTTGAGATGCATTCCAAGATTCAGAGTTGGCATCTAAACGAAATTTGGCCTATGTATGAACTATGAAGGCTATGTGCACTGCTGCTAAACACAAAGCTCAAGTTGATAGTTCAAATAATTTGCAGGGCTCACTGGATGCACTAAATGAGCTTCTTAAAGAACATGTACCAATCAATCGCTTCTGACCAAAGTAAGCAGCACACTGTACTTTCGGAACAACCTCTCTGCTGGCGGTTTATGTACTATGAATTATGAGAGCAGGTTCCTTAGTATTTTACCTTCTTACAGACATGGTTTGCTTTGACAGTATTTTAGTGGATGGATGCCACCCGTACGCAGAGGATCTGTGGAAAACCATAAAGATAAACAAGCTAACATTTGACGGCGTGAAGTTATGCGACCGTTGCAAGGTAAAATTCCTAGATCTGGAGCTGTGGTTGAGTATGCTTGCTACTATCCTATCTTGAAACTTAATTTCTGCAGTCCTTTTCTGAAAAGAAACATCATACTAACAGATAGCAAATTGCTTGCTTCTTTTCTTTCCATCCTTTCCATAGCTACATAAGCGACATGCTAAAGTCTCGGGGTGTGAAATATCCTCCTTTGCTGCATATTTAACATACTTACAGTTACTTGAGTGCAAGTGAGTAACTGATATATGAGTTGTGTTAGTGCTGGCCTCCTAAGGTAAATCTTCATGACATCGAGGACTAACACAGGGCATGCAAGTAACAACGGGTGAATAATGGGGACAGTTCTTATAAAGCTGATACTTATGAACTTGTTCATTAGTTTCATATAAACTTTACAGCATCATAATTCAGTAGTGTGATGTGCAAACTTAACATTCACAAGGCAGTATAAATAGGAGTATATACTCAAAATTCATTTCCGTTATAATCTTAGTCATACAATATTCACACCATGTAATTCTGGAAATATATGCTCATATCTAGTTCTGCATAAAAAATGACAGTATTGACATGTTATAAATAGTCTGTTCGTATTTCTGTTTATTTTGTTACATTTTGCAGGGATAAAGTGAAGAAAAAGAAGAAAAGATTACTAGAAGATTAGTTTTAGGATTTTCTTTTATTTCCTTACAATTTTCCTTTTATTGGATACTTGTAAAGACATTGTAATATTCTTACTATAATAAAAAATATGATTCTATTTCATTTTTTGTTTTTAAATTATTTTCCTTATAGGTTGTTTTCTGTAAATTTGGATTTTTTTTGTTTTCCAAATACATTACTAGTGGCGCATCATCAACTAGTGCGCCATTAGTAAGCCAGAGCACATGGGTAAATATGGCCCCCTGGGAGGCATACTAATGGCGCACCATGGGATATACTAATGGCGCACTGCATGGTGCGCCATTAGTATACCATATACTAATGGCGCACCATAGGTGCGCCATTAGTAAAAAATACTAATGGCGTGATACTAGTGGCGCACCTGTAGTGCGCCATTAGTAGGCAAAACAGGTGCGCCACTAGTAGGCCTTTTCCTAGTAGTGGTTGATCAAAGATGGTTAACGTTTCCTAACCATAGACATGTGTTGTCATTTGATAATGGGATCACATCATTAGGAGAATGATGTGATGGACAAGACCCATCCATTATCTTACAATATTGATCGTTCAGTTTCTCACTATTGCTTTCTTCATGTCAAATACATATTCCTTCGACTATGAGATTATGCAACTCCCGGATACCGGAGGAATGCCTTGTGTGCTATGAAATGTCACAACATAATTGGGTGATCATAAAGATGCTCTATAGGTATCTCTGAAGGTGTTTGTTGAGTTGGCATAGATCGAGATTAGGATTTGTCACTCAGAGTATCAGAGAGGTATCTCTAGGCCCTCTCGGTAATACACATCATAAGCTTGCAAGCAAATAACTAAGGAGTTAGTTACGAGGGTGATGTATTACAGAACGAGTAAAGAGACTTGCCGGTAACGAGATTGAACTAGGTATAAAGATACCGACGATCGAATCTCGGGCAAGTAACATACGGATGGACAAAGGGAATTACGTATATTGTCATAATGGTTCGATCGATAAAGATCTTCGTTGAACATGTAGGAGCCAATATGGGCATCCAGGTTCCGCTATTGGTTATTGACCGGAGAGGTGTCTCGGTCATGTCAACATAGTTCTCGAACCCGTAGGGTCCGCACGCTTAACGTTCGATGTCGATTTGGTATTATATGAGTTATGTTGTTTGGTGACCGAATGTTGTTCGGAGTCCCGGATGAGATCACGGACATGATGGGGAGCTCCGGAATGGTCCGGAGGTAAAGGTTGATATATAGGACAATGATATTTGGTCTCCGGAATGGTTTCGGAATGCATCGGAAAGTTATCGAAATACCGGAAGGGGTTCCGGAGGCACCGGGAGTGTATTGGTCCTTGTTGGGCCATGTGATGTCCACTACGCAACTTTTTTCTTGTAGACTCGTGTTGGGCCTCCAAGCGCAGAGTCCTGTAGGACAATAGCAATTTTCCCTCAAGTGGATGACCTAAGGTTTATCAATCCGTGGGAGGTGTAGGATGAAGATGGTTTCTCTCAAGCAACCCTGCAACCAAATAACAAAAAGTCTCTTGTGTCCTCAACACACCAAATACAATGGTAAATTGTATAGGTGCACTAGTTCGGCGAAGAGATGGTGATAAAAGTGTAATATGGATAGTAAATATTGATTTATGTAATAAGAACAATAAAAAACAGCAAGGTAACGAACGATAAAAGTGAGCACAAACGGTATTGCAATGCTTGAAAACAAGGCCTAGGGTCCGTACTTTCGCTAGTGCAATCTCTCAACAATGCTAATATAATTGGATCACATAACCATCCCTCAACGTGTGATGAAGAATCTTTCCAAATTCCTATCTAGCGAAGAACATAAGAATAAATTGTTTGTAGAGTATGAAACCACCTCAAAGCTATTCTTTCTGTTCGATTTATTCAAGAGTTCATACTAAAATAACACAAATCTATTCTTTCCGTTCGATCTATCCTAGAGTTCGTATTCAAATAACACCAAAGCAAATTCATATTCATAATACTCAATCCAACACAAAGAACTTCCAAGAGTGCCCCAAGATTTCTACCAGAGAAACAAAGACAAGAACGTGAATCAACCCCTATGCATAGATTACCCCAATGTTACCTCGGGAATCCGCGAGTTGAGTACGAAAACATATATCAAGTGAATCAATACGATACCCCATTGTCGCCACGAGTATTAAATTGCAAGACATATATCAAGTATTCTCAAATCCATAAAAGTATTCAATCTGATAAAACAAAATCACAAAGGGAAAACTCAATTCATCACAACAAGGTAGCGAGGGGGGGAAACACCATATGATCCGACCATATTAACAAAGCCCGCGATACACCAAGATTGTGACATCTCAAGAACACAAGAGAGAGAGAGAGAGAGAGAGAGATTAAACACATAGCTACTGGTACAAACCCTTAGCCCCGAGGGTGGACTACTCCCTCCTCATCATGGTGGCCATAGGGATGATGAAGATGGCCACCGGTGATGATTCCCCCCTCTGGCGGAGTACCGGAATGGGGTCTAGATTGGTTTTCGGTGGCTATAGAGCCTTGCGGCGGTTGAACTTCTGATCTAGGGTCACCCCGATGGGTTTTGGAATATTTGGGAATTTATAGGGCAAAGAGGGGGTGCGGGAGGCCACCGAGGTGGGCACAACCCACTTGGGCGCGCCTGGGTCCCCAGGCGCCCATGCGCGCCCTGGTGGGTTGTGCCCCCCTCGGGGCACCCCCCGAGGTGCTGCTCTGGCCCATTGGTGGTCTTCTGGTCCATAAAAAATCCACAAAAAGTTTCGCGGTGTCTGGACTCCGTTTGATATTGATTTCCTTTGATGTAAAAAACATGCAAAAAAGCAACAACTGGCACTTGGCACTATGTCAATAGGTTAGTACCAAAAAGTGATATAAAATGACTATAAAATGATTATGAAACATCCAAGAATGATAATATAACAGCATGGAACAATCAAAAATTATAGATACGTTGGAGACGTATCAGCATCCCCAAGCTTAATTCCTGCTCGTCCTCGAGTAGGTAAATGATAAAAATAGAATTTTTGATGTGGAATGCTGCCTATCATGTCATCTCATATTCTTTTCTTTATAGCATGGACATTTGGACTTTTATATGGTTCAAAGCAATTGTCTAGTTTTGACATGAGACTTAAATACTCAAGCATATCAACAAGCAACCATGTCTTTCAAAATATCAGTGCTAAAATAAGTTATCCCTAGCCCATCATGCTCAATCATTAATCCATTCATGAAAAACATTCACAAATTAGCTACACCCAATGCTCAAGTACGATCATAGTGCCCCCTAGTTGGTGCTTTTATAAGAGAAGATGGAGACTCAAATTAAAAATAAAAATTGCATAAAGTAAAAGAAAGGCCCTTCGCGGAGGAAAGTAGGGATTTGTAGAGGTGACAGAACTCAAAGAAAAAATTGAGAGATAAAAATATTTTGAGGGGCATACTTTTCCCACCAACGAAAACGACTTAGAGGTCCCAACACTTTCCATGCTAGATATATCATAGGCGGTTCCCAAACAGAAAATAAAGTTTATTCCTTTTTCCACCATACTTTCACTTTCCATGGCTAACCGTATCCACGGGTGCCCTCCATACCAACACTTTCCAAGGAATTTATTATTTGTCAACATAAAGTAAATTCATTTTTCATTTCTGGACTGAGCATCCCTAATACCTTTGTCTTACTCTCGTGCAACGACAAGTGAATAAACACTCATCGTGAGAATAACACATCTAGCATGGAAATTTTTGGCCACCTCACACCGCCTCGCGAGCGGTACAAGCACACAAAAGAGAAATTAATTTTGAAAATTAGAGATGGCACATACAAATTTGCTTAGAACGGCAAAAGAATACCGCATATAGGTAGGTATAGTGGACTCATGTGGCAAGAACTGGTTTAAAGGATTTTGGATGCACAAGTAGTGATCATACTTAGTGCAAAACGGAGGATAGCAAAAGACTGGGAAGCAGCCAACCAAGAAATGAATAATCTCATAAGCGAGCATTAAGCATAATTAACACCGAATAATGCACCACAAGTAGGATGTAATTTCATTGCACAACTATTGACTTTCGTGCTTGCATAGGGAATCACAAACCTTATCACCAATATTCTTACTAAAGCACAATTACTCAATAACATGACTCACATATCACATCATCATATCTCAAAACTATACAAGGAATCAAGTTTATTTTGTCCAATGATCTTCTTGAAATTTTTTATTGTATCCTTCTTCAATATCTATCACTTAGGGACTAATTTTCATGTGTTGCTTTTGATAAGCTCAAACAAATATAAGTGAAGATCATGAGCATAATATTTATTTCTCTCAAATTAATATAAGTGAAGCAAGAGACAATTTCTTGAAAAATACTAAAGCACACCGTGCTCAAAAAGATATAAGTGAAGCACTAGAGGAAATGACAAACTACTCCAACAAGATATAAGTGAAGATCAAACGAGTAGTTAAGTAAATGGGTAGCTAATTGAGGACTCTATCTTATTTAAAACTTTCAGATCTAAGTATTTTATTAAAACAACAAGAAAAATGAAAATAAAATGACATTTCAAGGATAGCACAACTCATGTGAAGAAGCAAAACTTAGGATCAACCGATACTAACCGATAATTGTTGATGAAGAAAGGTGGGATGCCTACCGGGGCATCCCCAAGCTTAGATGCTTGAGACTTCTTGAAATATTGTCTTGGGATGCGTTGGGCATCCCCAAGCTTGAGCTTTTGTGTCTCCGTAATTCCTTTTATATCACGGTTTCCCTAAATCTTAAAAACTTCATCCACACAAAACTCAACAAGAACTCGTGAGATAAGTTAGTATAAATCAATGCAAAAACCTTATCATTCTCTACTGTAGAAAATGACTAAAATTATTATTCAACATTGCATACTAAATGCCTCTCCATATTTGATACTCCTATCCTCAAATAGAATCATTAAACAAGCAAACATATGCAAACAATGCAAACATAACAGTAATCTGCCAAAACAGTATAGTCTGTAAAGAATGCAAGAGTATCCATACTTATTCAACTTAAAAAAATCTGAAAAATTAACAAACTATAGAAATTTTATCAGAGCTTATTGTACAAAAAATTTCAACATTTTATCACATTCTGACTTTTCTAGGTAATTTTTGCAATAGCGACAAACTTTCTGTTTTGAAACAGCAACATGTAGACTTGCAAAATAAGCATGACAAAGGCTAGACTTGACATTTTTATTGAAGTAAAAGATGCAAAACATTATTATAGATAACATCTAGCAAATTATAACAAAATAAAATGATGCTCCAAGCAAAACACATATCATGTGACCAATAAAAATGTAGCTCCAAGTGGGGTTACCGATAATGTTGGAGACGAAAGAGGAGATGCCTTCCGGGGCATCCCCAAGCTTAGTTGCTTGGATCTTCCTTGAATATTAACTTGGGGTGCCTTGGGCATCCCCAAGCTTAGGGTCTTGTCACTCCTTATTCTCCTCATATCGATATCTCACCCAAAACTTGAAAACTTCAATCACACAAAACTTAACGAAACTTCGTGAGATAGGTTAGTATGATAAGGAGCAAACCATTTCACTTTGGTACTGTCAAAGACAATATTCATAATTGTTTCCACAGAATGCCTAATGTAGCATATCATTTCCACAATTTATATTGAGCAATATAAGCCATAGAAACTAGGAAACATGCCAACTATGCATTGAAAACAGAATCTGTCAAAAACAGAACAATATGTAGTAATCTGTACTCCAACCATACTTCTCAAACTCCATAAATTCTGAAAAAATAGGAAAACGTATAGAATTTGTATATCAATCATCTACAAAAATGTCAGATCAAAATCACGTTCCAGTGAATTTTAGAAATTCTTGGAGTGTGCGCAAAAGTTTCTATTTTTGCACAGAATCAAGTCAACTATCATCCACACTATCCCAAAGGCTTTACTTGGCACTTTATTGAAACAAAATCAATAAAACATGATTAATACAGTAGATCAAGTCAACTATCATCCACACTATCCCAAAGGCTTTACTTGGCACTTTATTGAAACAAAATCAATAAAACATGATTAATACAGTAGCTTAATCATGTGATCACACAAAAACAGTAGGTAAAAGTGTTGGGCTGTCTCCCAACAAGCGCTTTTCTTTAATGCCTTTTTAGCTAGGCATGATGATTTCAATGATGCTCACGTAGAACATGATAATTGAAACATGAAGAGAGCACCATGAAGCATATGACTAGCACATTTAAGTCTAACCCACTTCCTATGCATAGGGATTTTGTGATAAAACAACTTATGTGAACAAAAATCAACTAGCATAAGAAGGCAAAACAAGTGCAAATTCAAAACTTTCAACATAAAGAGAGGAAACTTGATATTATTGAGATGTGCAAAAGCATATGTTCCTCTCTCATAGTAATTTTCAGTAGCATAATGAATGAATTCAACAATATAACTATCAAATAAACCACTCCTTTCATGATGCATATAATCATAGAAATTTTATTACTCTCCACATAAGCAAATTTCTTCCCATCAATAGTAGTGGGAGCAAACTCAACAAAATAACTATCATGTGATTGAAAATTAAAATCATGATGACAAGTTTCATGGTTATCATTATTATTTATAGCATACATGTCATCACCATAATCATCATATATAGGAACTTTGTTGTCATAATCAATTGCAACCTCTTCCAAAATAGTGGATTCATCATTAAATAAAGTCATGACCTCTCCAAATCCACTTTCATCAATATAATCATCATAAATAGGAAGCATGCTATCATTATAACAAATTTGCACATCAAAACTTGGGGAACAAGAAATATCATCTTCATTAAACATAGCATCCCCAAGCTTATGGCTTTGCATATCACTAGCATCATGGATATTCAAAGAATTCATACTAGCAACATTGCAATCATGCTCATCATTCATGGATTTTATGCCAAACATTTTATTGAATTCTTCTTCTATCAATTGAGCACAATTTTCCTTTCCATCACTTTCAAGAAAGGCATTATAAAGATGAATAATATGAGACCACCTCGATTTCATTTTTTTGGTAGTTTTCTTTTCATTAACCAAACTAGTGATAAAACAAGAAACTAAAAGATTCGATTGCAAGATCTAAAGATATACCTTCAAGCACTCACCTCCCCGGCAACGGTGCCGGAAAAGAGCTTGATGTCTACTATGCAACTTTATTCTTGTAGACTCGTGTTGGGCCTCCAAGCGCAGAGTTTTGTAGGACAGTAGCAATTTTCCCTCAAGTGGATGACCTAAGGTTTATCAGTCCGTGGGAGGTGTAGGATGAAGATGGTCTCTCTCAAGCAACCCTACAACCAAATAACAAAAAGTCTCTTGTGTCCCCAACACACCAAATACAATGGTAAATTGTATATGTGCACTAGTTCGGCGAAGAGATGGTGATAAAAGTGTAATATGGATAGTAGATATTATTTTTGTAATAAGAACAATAAAAAACAGCAAGGTAACGAACGATAAAAGTGATCACAAACGGTATTGCAATGCTTGAAAACAAGGCCTAGGGTCCGTACTTTCGCTAGTGCAATCTCTCAACAATGCTAATATAATTGGATCACATAACCATCCCTCAACGTGTGATGAAGAATCACTCCAAAGTTCCTATCTAGCGGAGAACATAACAATAAATTGTTTGTAGGGTATGAAACCACCTCAAAGCTATTCTTTCCATTCGATCTATTCAAGAGTTCGTACTAAAATAACATAAAGCTATTCTTTCCATTCGATCTATCCTAGAGGTCGTACTAAAATAACACCAAAGCAAACTCATATTCATAATACTCAATCCAACACAAAGAACTTCAAAGAGTGCCCCAAGATTTCTACCAGAGAAACAAAGACAAGAACGTGCATCAACCCCTATGCATAGATTGCCCCAATGTCACCTCGGGAATCCGCGAGTTGAGTACGAAAACATATATCAAGTGAATCAATACGATACCCCATTGTCACCATGAGTATTCAATTGTAAGACATATATCAAGTGTTCTCAAATCCATAAAAGTATTCAATCTGATAAAACGAAATCTCAAAGGGAAAACTCAATTCATCACAACAAGATAGAGAGGGGAAAACACCATATGATCCGACTATATTAACAAAGCCCGCGATACATCAAGATCGTGGCATCTCAAGAACACAAGAGAGAGAGAGAGAGAGAGAGAGAGAGAGAGAGAGAGAGAGATTAAACACATAGCTACTAGTACAAACCCTCAGCCCCGAGGGTGGACTACTCCCTCCTCATCATGGTGGCCATAGGGCTGATGAAGATGGCCACCGGTGATGATTTCCCCCTCCGGTGGAGTACTGGAAGGGGGTATAGATTGGTTTTCGGTGGCTACAAAGCCTTGCGGCAGTGGAACTTCTGATCTAGGGTCACCCCAGATGGGTTTTGGAATATTTGGGAATTTATAGGGCAAAGAGGGGGTGTAGGAGGCCACCGAGGTGGGCACAAACAACCTGGGCGCGCCTGGGCCCCCAGGCGCGCCCTAGTGGGTTGTGCCCCCCTCGGGGCACCCCCCGAGGTGCTGCTCTGGCCCATTGGTGGTCTTTTGGTCCATAAAAAATCCACAAAAAGTATCGCGGTGTTTGGACTCCGTTTGATATTGATTTCCTGCGATGTAAAAAAATGCAAAAAACAGCAAGTGGCACTTGGCACTATGTCAATAGGCTAGTACCAAAAAGTGATATTAAATGACTATAAAATGATTATAAAACATCCAAGAATGATAATATAATAGCATGGAACAATCAAAAATTATAGATACGTTAGAGACGTATCACCATGTAAAGGGGAACACACCAGTCCACATGGGCTTGTGCGCCCCCCTTGAGGCAGCCGCACCTAATACATGGAAAAGAGGGGCGCCACCCCCTCTTACCATATCCCGGAGAAGGGAGGAAGGAAAGAAGGGGGGCCCTCCCCCTTTCCTTCCCCCTTGTTCCATTATTTGGCAGGGGGCACACCAAAGGGAGAAGCCCTAGGGCTGCCGCCACACCTCTTGGGGCGCCCTAGGGGCTGCCTCCTCCCCTCCCACACCTATATATATATTTGGGGAGGGGTGCCACACAAGAGACATCGTATTCCACGCCGTGTGTAGGAACCCCTCCGCCTCTAGTTTACTCCTCCGCTCTAGATAGTCGCAGTGCTTAGGCGAAGCCCTGCGGGATTGCTTCACCACCACGGTCACCATGCCGTTATGCTGACGGAACTCATCTACTACCTCGCCCCGCTTGCCGGATCAAGATGGCGAGGACGACACCGAGCTGAACGTGTGCAAAACTCGGAGGTGCCGTATGTTCGGTACTAAATCGGTTGGAGCATGAAGAAAGTTCGACTACATCAACCGCGTTGTGAAACGCTTCCTCTTACAGTCTACGAGGGTACGTAGACACACTCCCTCCTTGTTGCTATGCATCTCCATGGATAGATCATTGCGTGTGCGTAGAAAAAAAAATGTTTTCCATGCAACGATTCCCAACAAGGATGATGAAGATGGCCTCCGGTGAGGATCTTCCCCTCCGGAAGGGTGCCAGAGAAGGCCTCCATATGAGATCGCTTTGGTACAGAGCCTTGCGGCGGCGGAGTCCAAGTTCTAGGTTAAGTTTTGGGGGTTTCTCAATTTATAGGTATTTTCAAAGTTGGAATCACGCAAAAAGGTGCCATAGGGGCCCACTAGGTACCAGGGCGCGCCCACCCCTGGGCGCACCCTGGTGGCTAGTGGGTCCCTCGTGGCTCTTCTGGTCCTCTTCGAAGCTTCGGGGGGGGGGGGGGGTCTCTTTCCTTCCAGAATAAATCATCAAAAAGTTTCGCTACATTTGGACTTCATTTGATATGGATTTTCTGGAAAACCAAAAACAAGCGGAAAACAACAACTCGCACTGGGCACTGGGTTAATATGTCAGTCCATAAAATCATATAAAAGTCATGTAAAAGTGCACCAAAACTATATAAAACTATTGTAAACATGGTATGGATACTTTATAAATTATAGATATGTTGGAGACATATCATTACCTCCGGACAATTCCGGAGCTCCTCATGATATCCCGGATCTCATGCGAGACTTCGAACAACATTTAGTCACCAACATCAATTATCCCAATACTACTCTAGCATCATCGAACGTTAAGCGTGCGACCCTACGGGTTCGAGAATCATGTAGACATGACCGAGACTCCTCTCCGGTCAATAACCAATAGTGGGACATGGATGCCCATATTGGTTCCCACATATTCCATGAAGATCTTTATCGGTTGAACCACGATGTCAAGTATTCAGTTAATCCCGTATGCAATTCCCTTTGTCTGGCGATATGTTACTTGCCCGATATTAGATCGTCGGTATCTCCATACCTAGTTCAATCTCATTACCGGCAAGTCTCTTTACTCGTTCCATAATACAAGATCCCATGACTAAACACATCAATCACATGAAGCTTCTTGTGATGTTGTGTTACCGAGAGGGCCCAAAGACATCTCTCTGTCACACGATGCGACAAATCCCAGTCTCGATCCATGCAACTCAATAGAGACCTTCAGAGATACCTCTAGAGCACTTTTATGATCACCCAATTACAAGTGATGTTTGGTAGAACACAAAGTATTCTTCTGGTATCCGGGAGTGGCTTGATCTCATGGTCTAAGGAAAAGCTGCTTGGCATGAAGAAAGATGTAGCAACTAAACTAATTCATACGATGTGATGCTAAGCTTACGGTTGGGTCTGTCCATCACATCATTATTCCGTTTATCAAATAAAAAGTCATGTCTATGGTTAGGAAACCTTAACCTTCTTTGATCAACGAGCTAGTCTAGTAGAGGCATACTAGGGACACGTATTTGTTTATGTATCCACACATGTATCTGAGTTTCCGTTCAATATAATTCTAGCATGAATAATGAACAATTTTCATGAACAAGGAAAACATGATAGTAACTATTTTATTATTGCCTCTATGACATATTTCCAACACATACCTATCTAGATCCAGATGGTCATAGTATCAATCAGCGCCATGGGGGGTTTGGTCATGCCATCATAAGGAGATATTACAACAATGTTTTCCCTGAAATTCCACAGTCCTTCCTGCATCAAGCGCTCGCAATCGCCAAGACAGAAAATTGCATGGTGTACAAATTATCTTCCAGCGGACGAAACTTCACATCGTAAGCGAGATCCCAGGTTGCATGCATGTTCCTGAAGAACCATGATTGACTATATGTTTTATCGATGTGGACGCGCGCGACTACAATCCACATGGTTGCCTTTGGCGGCGCTTTCTCTTCGTCGTAGATGACGTCATCCAAGGCCTCTTCATGCAGGCCAAGCTTGGCCATCATCCTCTCTAGTGGCGAAGCCAGGAAATATTTATTAGGGGGGGGGGGGGCAAGTGCTGCTAAAAAAAGTTAGGGGGCAAACTATAGGAAAACATATTTTTAGCACCAAGAGATTATTGATTATGTCACTGTTCACAACAAATTAGCAACAAAATCCAAATGTTAGGGGGGGGGGGATCTGCTGGTCCCGCTGTCTCCGACACTGGTCTTCTCGACCTCTGACGCAGAACTTGATCCGGAGTCAGCCTCGGCCTTCGATCCATCTGTCGCCATGATTTGAAACACTTGCGAGAGAACAATCTAGATCGGGCGTGATAAGGGGAGAACCCTAACTCCCTTCTCACCCCTAAGAGCAGACCAAGTCCGGGCGGTGATCGGGGATGGAAGGTGAAGCTACTCAATGGCGGCGAGTCGCCAACCGAGAGAAAGAAATCCTAGCAAGAGGGAAAACTAGCAGCAGTATAGTATGTTTTTTAAGCTGTTTTTTGAGAGAAATGTTTTTTTCAGTATAGTATGTTTTTTTGAGAGAAATATTTTTTAAGCAGTAGCAGCAGTATGGTATGTTTGTTTGTTTTTTAGTAAAAGCAAAGTATATCCGCCGCCGCTCTGCTCCAGGTTCCCCGCCGCCGCCGCCGGCGCCGCTCTACTCCAGGTTCGCCGACGCCGCCGCTGATCTGCTCAAGGTTCGCCGCCGCCGCCGCCGCCGCTGCTCTGCTCCAGGTTCGCCGACGCCGCCGCTGATCCGCTCAAGGTTCGCCGCCGCCGCCTGTAGATCAGTGTCAACTTGCTTCGATTTGCTGTAACTCTTGTCCTTATTCTACTACTTCTTACCCTCCCAGGAGATCGTTGGTGAGTCGATCGGGGATGAGCGGAGGCATGCGGCAGATCCTGAACTTGGGGCTGTATGACGGGCTCAAACGCGCGTATTCGCTCCGGCGCCTGAACCTCTCCAAGATGAAATTTTTTCACCCGACGGCAGAAGAGGCGGCCGCGCATGGCAAGGTGCTGCCCACACTGGCCCTCGACAAGGCCCGTGCCACCAACAGGAAAAAGATCTGCAACACTAAACTGGCGACGGCGGAGGCGGCGGCGCCCAAGATGGATATACCAAAATCCGACCTGGTCATGGGGCCACCGCAAATCTCCCCCTGCCTGCGCTCCCGTCGCTTCGTCCATTTCTTCCCCACCGCCTCGGAGAGCAAGGTCATCTTGGGCGACCGCGGGAACCGCATGTTACGCTTCAACATCGTCGATGGCTCCCGCTACATGGATACCCTGCCATGCCTCCACGGAGTCAAGGAGATGCCGATGGTCATCTCCGTCCCTCCAACGGACGTGCACCTTCCTGATGGCGAAGACACTGGCGACCTCTACATCATCGATGGCCTCCTCCATCCGGACAAGGCGGAGGTGCGGCCGCAGTTCGAGGCCCTGGTGTGGAGGGGGTTCCCCAAGTCCGCCGTATCTAGCAGGTTCTGGCACTGCGACATCCTCCCTCTGCCGCCGTGGATCAGCCACCACCAGCACGGCATGGTCTTCGGTCACGCCCTCGTCGACGACAGCATCTGCTTCTCCATCTGTGGAGCCGAGGGTGCCGGCACCTACTGCTTCCACATCGCGACTCGTGAGTGGAGCAAAGCTGGCGACTGGCTCATGCCCTTCAATGGCAAGGCGGATTATGTCCCCGAGCTTGGACTCTGGTTTGGCATCACACAAGACAACCTCCCTTGCGCTGCCGACCTCTCAGGCCTCGTCAGAGGGGAGGAGGAGCTGTCGCCTGACAAGATGCGGATCTGGGAGCGTGATGACCTGCCAGAGGAGTGGCAGCCAAAGAGCTTGCACAATTCCTGTGCCGTCAGCCTTGGTTCTGGCAGATTCATCATCGTGGACTTCTTGGATGTCATGAAATTCAACAAGGAATGGAACGAGATGGATGCCGTCAAGGAATTTGCCCTCTTCACCGGTATGGAGCTAGCCTTCAGCAACGGCAAAGGCAAGAATGGCAGAAATGGTGCCAGCAAAGACAATGGCCACCACAGTAGTGGCACCGATTGCTCCGGCAATGAGAGTTGCAACTGCAGTGTCTCTGGCAACGAGAATGGCGGCAAAGGCAAAGGGGTGATGCGCGGCCTCCGTGTGATCAAGCACAAATCCCATCGCTACATGTTTAAGAAGCAATTGAGGATCGAGGCAGTGCTCTGAATGATTCAGCAAGTCATTTTGAACTGCAGCTAGTGTATGCATGCTTGCATTCTGGCACTTAATTTGCTATCAGTGTGGTGTTCTGCTCCCTGTTTACAGCAAGTAGTATTGACCTAGTGTTATGTCAGCTTAAATAATCAATCTTGTTATATGATGAAACATGCTATAAATTGTACCTCCCTGGTGTTATTCTGGATCATTCCATCTAGTATTCAGATTTGCTGCTGACCAAATTATTGTTTGATGTTTATTTTGAACTGTTGTGCTAGTTGAAGAACCAATCTTATAGGTAGAAACAAAAATAAGTAGATCATATAGTATATAGTAATACTGGTTCAGTTTCCAGAGTTGATTTCAAGTAACTACAGTTTGGTAATGAACAAAAATACTAGCAGTTTGGTCAAGTACAAGCTCTTCATATTCAAGTCACCGACAATGTTGTAACTAAGTTAAAACTGAGCACTTGCAATTGAAAATAAAAAAATCATTCTCTTCACTTCAGGTAGGAGTATGAGAGTGGTAATGGAATGCAGCTTCAAGATTTTATTTCTTTTGGCCTGCTATTCACCTGGGCGCTGGGTGTAATGGCTATAAAACCACCATTTCCTTCCATTTTGGACTATCATGGTGTGATTGGGTTGTAACCCTAGCTTCTAGTGCCCTTTGGCAATATAAACCTAGCAAATCAAGCCAAACTTGCTCCGAATCTCTGAAATTCTAGTGTTAAATTCAGTTAGCGATAGTTAGTTCCGGGCAAATGATGTCTTAGAGCCAGTAAATCCTTGGAGGCAGCATGGATCTGGAGTGTCAATGAGGTTGGGTTCTCTCATAAAATCCTTTGTCAAGCTTGGATTCCGGAGGTGTGGTTCCTTGTCAAGCTTTGGATTTGTCGGGTGGATTCAGCCTGGTTATTACCTGAGAACATCTCTTCGGTTGTAAAATCCCAGCTCCTGATATTGGAAACATGTTGCACCAGTCTGTAGATTTTTGTTGTTGAGAAAAACCAGTCTGTAGATGAACGGGTGTGACTATGTCTTGCCTTCAGTGAGTCCTGGCATTGGACTCGCTGAGCCGGCCCACAAGCGCGGGAGGCCACTACCTCCTTTTCCTGCCTTTTTTTACGTTTTCTGTTTTACTTTTTATTTTTTACTCTTGTTTATACTTTAAAATATTCTGAGTATGTATATAACAAAAAACACTCTTCAAAAAACATTTAAAAAAATGTTGAACATGTATTTGAAAAATGTTGAACAAATATTTGAAGAAAATGTTGAACAAGTATTTGAAAAAATGTTGATCATGCATTTGAAAAATATTGAACAAGTATTTGAAAAATTGTTGATCATGTATATAAAAGTGTAGAATGAAAAACATAAAAAAAATGAAAATGTTGAACAAGTATTAAAAAAATGTTGATCATGTATATAAAAATGTTAAAAAGTATTTGAAAAAAAATCTTGATCATGTATATAAAAATGTTAAACAAGTATTTGAAAAAATCTTGATCATGTATATAAAAAGCGTAGAATGAAAAACATAAATAAATAAAAATGTTGAAAAAGTATTTTAAAAAATATTGATCATGTATATAAAAATGTATAATAAAAAAAATAAACAAACAAAAAACAAAAAAATAAACAAATTGGAGAATGAAAAAATTGGAGAAGAAAAAAGAGAAAACAAAGAAAAACCGGAGAAGACCGGCTCCAATCGCCTCTAATAGGTCGTGATCCTACTACTAACCAGTAACTCCTCGCGGGAGGATTGGTTAGTCGCACCGGTCATAACCTTGGAATCCCTAGGTGCCCTCCTTTTATTCTTGATTTTTTTGACCTCCGCGTGCTAAGATGGGCCGGCCCGACACTGTTTCCTTGACGTGAGACTTCCCTAAAGAATCACTTAATGCGATAAATAGTCGTTGCACAACTTAACTGCCCTATCCAGCCTCATAGCATCTCTAGCAGGTGCGCTATCCCACCACCGGCCCATATATTTGCGACGTATCCGATCGTTTTCGAGCCACAACAGGTCCGTCATATTTGCAGCGGCCCGCAAACCGGCCATCAAAACTCAGGAGAGGAAGAAGTAAAAGGATCAATATGGTCGACTAGATGGAGCGGTGAATAGGAGACTACAGATTTACCAACTTTAGGGATTTGCGGATAAAGTAGGTTCTCTAGATATGCAACTAGATGAACACAACCTATATGGCAAGCAAGCTCAAAGCAATGTAAGCTCGACAACAAACTAATTAGCAAACACATAGGCATACATAGAAAAGTAAAGTGTGGGAAAGGATTAACTAAAGTGTGGGAAATGATTAACTAATTAGCAAACGCATAGGCATACATAGAAAAGTAAAGTGTGGGAAAGGATTAACTAAAGTGTGGGAAAGGATTAACTAATTAGCAAACGCATAGGCATACATAGAAACGTAAAGTGTGGGACGAAGGAAATATGCTGTAGAGGCAATAATAAAGTTGTTATTTTATATTTCCTTATTCATGATAAAGGTTTATTATGCATGCTAGAATTTTATTGATCGGAAACCTAAATACATGTGTGAATACATAAACAAACACCGTCTCCCTAGTGAGCCTCTACCTTACTAGCTCGTTGATCAAAGATGGTTATGGTTTCCTAACCATGGACATGTGTTGTCATTTGATAATGGGATCACATCATTAGGAGAATGATGTAATGGGCAAGACCCCACCCGTTAGCTTAGCATAATGATCGTTCGGTTTTATTGCTATTGCTTTCTTCATGTCAAATACATATTCCTTCGACCATGAGATTATGCAACTCTCGGATACTGGAGGAATGCCTTGTGTGCTATAAAACATCACCACGTAACTGGGTGATTATAAAGATGCTCTACATGTATCTCCGAAGGTGTTTGTTGAGTTGGCATAGATCGAGATTAGGATTTGTCACTCCGAGTATCGGAGAGGTATCTCTGGGCCCTCTCGGTAATACACATCATAAGCTTGCAAGAAAACGACTAAGGAGTTAGTCATGAGGTGATGTATTACAGAACGAGTAAAGAGACTTTCCGGTAATGAGATTGAACTAGGTATGAAGATACCGACGATCGAATCTCGGACAAGTAACATACCTATGGACAAAGGGAACTACGTATATTTTCATAACGGTTCGACCGATAAAGATCTTCATAGAATATGTAGGAACAAATATGAGAATCCAAGTTCTGCTATTGGTTATTGACCGGAGAGGTGTCTCGGTCATGGCTAAATAGTTTTGGAACCCGTAGGGTCCGCACGCTTAACGTTCGATGACAATATAATATTATATGAGTTATGTGATTTGGTGACCGAATGTTGTTCGGAGTCCCGGATGAGATCATGGACATGGCGAGGAGTCTCTAAATGGTCGAGAGGTAAAGATTGATATATAGGACGATGGTATTCGGACACCGGGAGTGTTCCGAAGGGTACCGGAAACATATCGGGTCACTGGAAGGGGTTTCAGGCACCCCGGCAAAAGATATGGGCCTTATGGGCCAAGAGGGGAAACGCACCAGCCTCAAGGGGCTGGTGCGCCCTCCATATGGGCCGGCCAAGGTGGAGAAGGAAAGGGGAAGGAGGAAAGGAAATAAAGGGAATATGATTCCCCCTTCCTTGCCCCTTCCCCCTCTTTCCTTCCCCCTCCGATGTATGTGGCAGGGGGGCGCGCGGCTTGGGAGGATCCCAAGTAGGATTCAGTCCTACTTGGGGCGCCTCCTGGCCTCTCCCCTCTCCCTCCCACCTATATATATGTTGGGGAGGGGGCGCCCCTAGCACGGACCAGACAATTTCCTAGCCGTGTGTGGCGCCCCCTCCACCGTTTAGACCTCCGGTCATATTTTCGTAGTGCTTAAGCAAAGCCTTGTGGAGATCACCTCACCATCACCATCACCACGCCGTCGTGCTGACGGAACTCATCTACTACCTCGACGTCTTGCTGGATCAAGAAGGTGAGGGACGTCACCGAGCTGAACGTGTGCAGAACTTGGAGGTGTCGTACGTTCGGTACTTGATCGGTCAGAGCTAGAAGAAGTTCGACTACATCAACCGCGTTGTTAAACGCTTCCGCTTACGGTCTATGAGGGTACGTAGACACACTCTTCCCCTCGTTTCTATGCATCTCCATGGATAGATCATTGCGTGTGCGTAGATTTATTTTCCATGCAACGATTCCCATGAGTGGCATCATGAGACAGGTTTATGCGTAGATGATATGCACGAGTAGAACACAAAGAAGTTGTGGGCGGTGATGTTCATACTGCTTACCACCAACGTCTTATTTTGATTCGGCGGCATTGTGGCGGCCTGGACCAACCTTATATGTCCACGTACATGAGACCGGTTCCACCGACAGGCATGCAACTAGTTTTGCATAAAGGTGGCTGGCGGGTATCTGTTTCTCCCACTTTAGTTGAATCGAATTTGACTACGGCCGGTCCTTGAAGAAGGTTAAAACAACAAACTTGATAATTCACCGTTGTGGTTTTTGCTGTAGGGTAAGAACGGTACTTGCTAGAAGCCCATAGCAGTCACGTAAAACTTGCAACAACAAAGTAGAGGACGTCTAACTTGTTTTTGTAGGGAATGTTGTGATGTGATATGGTCAAGACATGATGTGATATACGTTATTGTATGAGATGATCATGTTTTGTAAGTTATCGGCAACCGGCAGGAGCCTTATGGTTGTCTCTTTATTGTATGAAATGCAAACGCCATGTAATTGCTTTACTTTATCGCTATGAGTTAGCAATAGTTGTAGAAGCAATAGTTGGCGAGACGACCACGGTGCAACGATGGAGATCAAGGTGTCGAGCTGGTGACAATGGAGATCATGACGATGCTTTGGAGATGGAGATCAAAATCACGAGATGATGATGGCCATATCATGTCACATATTTTTGATTGCATGTGATTTTTATCTTTTATGCATCTTATTTTGCTTAGTACGGCGGTAGCATTATAATATGATGCCTTCACTTAATTCAATGTAAAAGTGTTCTCCTTGAGTATGCATCGTTGCTATAGTTCGTCATGTTGAGACACCACGTGATGATCGGGTGTGATAGACTCTACGTTCACATACAACGGGTGCAAGACAGTTTTGCACATAGGGAATACTTGGGTTAAACTTGACGAGCCTAACATGTACAGACATGTCCTCGAAACACTGGAGATCGAAAGATCGAACGTGAATCATATAGTAGATATGATCAACATAGAGATGTTCACCATGATGACTACCCCATCTCACGTGATGATCAGACATGGGTTAGTTGATTTGGATCACATATCACTTAGATGACTTGAGGGGTATCTATTTAAGTGGGAGTTCTTAAGTAATTTGATTAATTGAACTTAATTTATCATGAACTTAGTCCTGATAGTATTTGCATATCTATGTTGTAGATCAATGGCCCGTGATACCATTCCCCTGAATTTTAATGCGTTCCTAGAGAAAGCTAAGTTGAAAGATGATGGTAGCAACTACATGGACTGGGTACGTAACCCGAGGGTTATCCTCATTGCTGCACAGAAGAATTATGTCCTTGATGCACTGCTAGGTGACAAGCCCCCTGATGACCCACAAGTATATGGGATCAATTGTAGCCTTTTCGATAAGTAATAGTGTCGGATCCAACGAGGACCAGAAGGAAATGACAAGTGGTTTTCAGCAAGGTAATGTCTGCAAGTGCTGAAATTGTAAGTGACAGAGTAGTTTGATAGCAAGATAATTTGTAACGAGCAAGTAATGATAATAGTAAAAAAAAGTCCAGCAAGGTAGCCCAATCCTTTTGAGGCAAAGGATAGGCCAAAACGGTCCCTTATAATAAGCAAAGCATTCTTGAGGGTACACGGGAATTTCATCTAGTCACTTTTATCATGTTGATTCGATTTGTGTTCGCTACTTTGATAATTTGATATGTGGGTGGATCGGTGCTTAGGTGCTGTTCTTACTTGAACAAACCTCCTACTTATGATTAACCCCCTCGCAAGCATCCACAACTACGATAAAAGTATTAAGAATAAATTCTAACCATAGCATTAAACTTTTGGATCCAATCGGTCCCTTACGGAATAGTGCATAAACTAGGTTTAAGCTTTTGTCACTCTCGCAACCCATCATCTAATAACTACTCCACAATGCATTCCCTCAGGCCCAAATATGGTGAAGTGTCATGTAGTCGACGTTCACATGAAACTACTAAGGGAATCACAACATACATACTATCAAAATATCGAACACATATCAAGTTTACATGATTACTTGCAACAAGATTTCTCCCATGACCTCAAGAACAAAAGTAACTACTCACAAATGATAATCATGCTCAAGATCAGAGGGGTATTAAATATCATATTTGATCTGAACATATAATATTTCACCAAATAAACCATATAGTAATAAACTACAAGATGTAACCAACACTACTAGTCACCCACAAGTACCAATCTATAGTTTTGATACAAAGATTGAACACACAAGATGAACTAGGGTTTGAGAGGAGATGGTGTTGTTGAAGATGTTGATGGAGATTGGCCTCCCGAAGATGGGAGAGCTGTTGGTGATGATGATGACGATGGTTCCTCCTCCGGGAGGGAAGTTCCCCCAGCGAAATCGCTCCGCCAGAGGGCAAAAGTGCTCCTGCCCAAGTTCCGCCAAGATACGGTGGCGCTTCGTCCCGAAAGTCCTCTCCTTATATTTTTCTAGGTAAAAATGAATTATATACCAGAAGAGGGGCACCGGAGGTGGGCTGGGCTGAGCACAACCCACCAGGGCGCGCCTGGGGGGCCAGGCGCGTCCTGGTGTCTTGTGCTCACTAAGTAGCCCCCCTCCGGTAGTTATTTGCTCCAGTATTTCTTGTTTATTCCATAAAAATTCCTCGTGAAGTTTCAGCTCATTTGGAGTTGTGCAGAATAGGTAGCCTGACGTAGCTTTTCCAGGTCTAGATTTCCACCTACCGGAATTCTCCATCTTTGTATGTACCTTGCATATTATGAGAGAAAAGGCATTAGAATTACTCCAAAAAGCATTATTATAGATAAAAACATCATAAATAACAGTAGGTAAACTTGATGCAAAATGGACGTATCAACTCCCCCAAGCTTAGACCTCACTTGTCCTCAAGCGAAAATTGAAATCAAAAAACATGTCCACATGCTTAGAGAGAGAGGTGTCGATAAAAACAAGATACGTACATAGAAGCATATCATGTCAATTATTATACAGCAACAACCTTAAACATAAAACTTTTATTATAGAACTTTTATCATAGAATTCTCATGAATAAGTAACAATTCATCACAACATCGAAGTATAAAGCCTAAACTCTATTGGAAACCAACAAACTATGTTCTCAGTCAACTTTGCAACTACAATTCATCATCTTTTCAGGAAGGGTCATGTATCGGAGCCTTTAGGCAGGTCCACATACTCAACCATCATATAGTCTTCTATGATTGCTAACACTCACCGCATACACATGACCAAAACGTTTCAACCGGATACATAGGAAGATAGGGGCTTATAATTTTGCCTCCCAACATACTCACCTCGAGGGTGATGTCAACAATAATAAATCATGCTACTCATATCCAACTGGGTATATTTGCCTAGATCTTTCCTCACCACATGATGCTTGACAAAAGAGAAAAATAAAAAGGAATAGAGAGAAAACTTTGACTCTTGCATGAAAGTAAATACATAAAAGTAAAAGATAGGCCCTTTGCAGAGGGAATCAGAGGTTGACATGCGCTTTTTGTTTGTATGCTCAACCCCTTAGTGCAAAAGAATGTCACGTTATATTGCTCCTTATGATGGCAACCTTTATTATGCAGTCTGTCGCTTTTATTCTTTGCCATCACAAGTTCATACAACGCTCAATTCTCTCTTACACGAAATGATCTCACACTTTAGAAGCAATTTTTATTGCCTTTTTGCACCGATGACAACTTACTTGAAGGATCTTACTCAATCCTTAGGTAGGTATGGTGGACTCTTGAAAATAAGATTTGGGTTTAAGGGTTTTTGGATGCACAAGTAGTATCTGTACTTGGTGCGGAATTTTTGGCTAGCAAAGATGGTGGGCAAACACCACATGTTAAAGGATCTACGACAATACAACTTCTATGTGAATATGAACAAACATAAATCATTGTGTTGTCTTCCTTGTCCAACGTCAATAATCTTGGCATATAATAATTTGATGGGGGCTCACAATCACAAAAGATTTCCGAGATGGTGTATTTGCATGTGAATCTTCTCTTCCCTTATTAATTCTTTCATGAATTGCATCATTGAGAAATGCTATGTTTGTCAATCTCCAATAAAATTTTCTACTTACACTTTTTCTTTATGTGATGTCATTACTTACCATAGGATTAGCATATGATCTTTTTCATTTATTTCCTTTCTTTTTATTTGAACATGAAAGTAAAGAAATCAAAACTCAAACTAAACTTTATTATATATCTCGCACATGATTACAAAGATAGATCACTAAGAACTAAACTTTTATTCATCTAATGCAAAAGATAACTATGGATCGAACTAAGATAAGTAAAGGCAAAGGATAGTGGAGGTGATACGATACCGGGGCACCTCCCCCAAGCTTGGCTCAAGCCAAGGGGAGTGCCCATACCTGATACTCAATTTTCTTTTGGTGATGAGGAAGGAGGTGGTGGTGATGAAGTAGTAACGATCTTGTCCTTCTTCCTTAGCTTACGCTTGAGGATGGAATTCTCCTCCTTTAGTTCACCGATCTCCTGCTCAAGCTCCAATACCTTTTTGCACAAATCTTGCTTGTTTTCCTGCAAAAGACGAAAGGGTATAAACTGAATCTTAGGCTTCTTTGCCTTGTTGGGGAGGCTTGACTCCTGGAATTCCATGTGCATGTCCCCAGGTTAAGGCAATGGGACATCCTCCTCATCCGAGCTTGTCTCATCCTTCCCTTTACGATCATAGTATTCCTCTTCATCCGAAGTACAGCTATACTGCTCCACATCCCCATAAGACTTGGGGTTTGTGATATAATCAACAACATAGCTCTCACCCTCCGAGTCTTGGGATGACATATTTTCGGATCTGTCAGGAAAACAACAAGAAAAGAAAACAGAAGATTTCTCTGCGATACGGAGGTCAATAGGTTCGGGGCGTATATAAAGATTTTTTATCTTGGGAAACAAGCAAACGGAGTCCGAAAGGTACCCGAGGTGGGCACAACCCACCTGGGCGAGCCCTGGCAAGCCAGGCGTGCCCTGGTGTCTTGTGCCCACCAGGTTCACCTTCCTGGTAGTTTCTTATTTTCCTAATTTTCGTTATATTCCAAAATGGACAAAAAATATTTTTGCAGATTTTTTGGAGTCCGTTTACTTACCGTATCATGTACCTCCTCTTTTTCATGATTCTGGAGTGTTCCAGAAGGTTTCTTTTATATGTTCTTCCGGTGTCATAGTTTGGATAATATTGCTTTCAACATTAATGGCCATACCTGAGATATAATGCTTTATTCGTTGCCCATTAACAACCTTCGGGTTAGTACCTTCGGCATTGTTTATTTTGATAGCTCCAGATCGATAAACCTCCTCGATAACATAGGGTCCTTCCCATTTGGAGAGAAGTTTTCCTGCAAAGAATCTGAAGCGAGAGATGTACAAAAGAACATATTCTACAACTTTGAACTCACGCTTTTGGATTCTTTTATCATGCCATCTTTTAACTTTTTCTTTAAATAACTTGGCATTTTCATAAGCTTGGGTTCTCCATTCATCCAATGAGCTAATGTCAAATAGCCTCTTTTCACTAGCAAGTTTGAACTCATAGTTGAGTTCTTTAATTGCCCAATAAGCTTTATGTTATAACTCAAGAGGCAAATGACAAGCTTTTTCATAAACCATTTTATAAGTAGACATACCCATAGGATTTTTATATGCTGTTCTATAAGCCCAAAGTGCATCATCTAATTTCTTAGACCAATTCTCCCGGGACCTATTGACAGTCTTTTGCAAAATTAATTTTATATCTCTATTGCTAAGTTCAACTTGACCACTAGACTGAGGTGTAAGAGATATGCCCTAGAGGCAGTAATAACAGTTATTTTGTATCTCCAAAGTTTGTAATGAATGTTTAGCTTCCATGTTATAACTGCAATGATTCTCGAGTCTGCAATATCCACGAGGCTCAGAGGGAAACTCATATGCATGTGTGTTGTACTAAACGGTAAAAATGTATTCCTAGTATTGCCTCTAAGCTGGCTCATGTATTGCATGATGATCCTGTTTTCCTGATCATGGGCATGTCTATGCTGGCAATTTTGAGGGCACGATGTTGGTAGAACACTTGTGTTGAATTGACCCAAATTGATGTTAAGATATGAGATTCATTTCGTCACAAGTTTATGGTTAATATCAGAGATAGTTAATGTTTGCATAATTCCTTAGACCATGAGAGTATCGAGTTCCTTTGTGCTTGCTTCATGAACTTTGGTGTTTGTTAAACGTCATCCGTATACTCGGTGGCTATTACTGCGGCTTACGGGTTCATGGAAAAGTATGGCAAGTTACAAGATAGCTCAAGATTGGGATTTTCTCCTCCGACGATGGAGAGATATTCTTGGTCCCTCTCGGTGTTACAGTGTCCATAATCGTCTGGCCAGACACCTTGTGATTTGATCACTGGGATGCCGGAACACGGAAACGAGAAAACAGAACAAAACCGGTAGCGAGGTAACTTGCATGGTGGACAAATTGTTTGTCCATGGGGATGCAATAAATCTCACCTCGGGTGTTTGTGACATATCACGAAGTAACAGGAATAGCTCACTGCAACTGGAGGTTCACTCGAATATTTATTCGTGTGGGTATAGGGATCAATATGGGTGTCCACGGCTCCGATGTTGATCATTGATCGGAAGGGGTTCCGGGTCATGTCTATACTTCACCGAACCTATAGGGTCACACGCTTAAGGGTCATCCATCTGCAGAATACTAGACAGGGAGTCTGAGAGAAAATCACCAAAAAAATTTCGGACACCAGAAAGGTTTCGGACAGCGAAAAAGTTCCGTAGAGAGAGGTCATCGGATGAGTTTCGGTGAAACCGACACTACAAAAATATGTCAACTTGCGACCATCACTATTGGTCACTGAGTGGTCATTGTTTTCCACTTGTGACTTGTTTGTGACCTAAAACAGATGGTTAAAAGCTGGCTGTCGTAAACTAAAATTTACGACCTTCTCCGTGAGAAGGTCGTGGACGTTTATGACCAAAACAAAAGGTCATGGGTTCAATGACCTTTTGCTTTGGTCACTAGCTGTCTGGCCAGGCCACGTCGGATCCGACATGGGAAGCTGACGTGGCAAAATTGCGACCAATTGAAAAGGTCGTAAATTAGAATCGGCCCGGTCCAATTTGGTGTTTTAGATGGGCCGAGCCCAACAATTCAGCCTTTTTATATATTTTTTTCTTATTAATTTTGGTCAGCTATATAGGCCAAGCCCTACAATTCAGCCTTTTTATTTTCTGGGCCCAGGCCATTTTGCATTCCATTTCATTAAGCCTTTTGTTCTTGTGTTTCATAAATGCACAACATTCCAATCCACTATTGTTTGGGCCATAGCCTTTTTAGACCCGAAATATTACTTGGTCCAATACAACGTGTTCGGTGTTTTTCATCCACAGATTTCAATTTTACACATATCAACAGAAAACAATAAATAATTCTCGATTAAATTATTAAATACAAAATCATTTTCTCAAATATTCACAACATCACATACATGTTTGCATGTCCAACATCATATACACGGTTGCAAACTAGCAACATCAACAACATCAAATATTCAAAACATGCCGGCAAACTAGCAACATCAACTAAAACTGTGGTCCGCATCTCGAGGCATCCTTGATCTTCTGTCACAGCACCAGCATCCTTAAAAACATTAGATCCTGATGTACATAAACTATTAGTGAGATACATTGGGAGTTAAATTATTGCCAATAAAAAATATCGAGACAATTATACGTAGATGCCCAAATGCTTCAGTTCATTAAACACTGAGCAAGGCATAGCAAAAATTCCAACAACTTGATAGCAACACGTTAAATTGTTGTTCTACACTTCCACTACGACATTCAAGCTCATGTTAGGCACCAACAATACTAACCTACAGGTACCAGCATGGTATATTGGTACAAGTGCATGTCATGCAATGAACGACAATGTAACACATTCACCTAAAGAAAAGTGCTGTACTATTCTACTACCACGACCATCCATTGAACTGACAACATCTAACAATACTAGTAAGCCCACACGGACTAACATCACAAAGCAGGAGAGAATAAAGGGAATCAAGACCTGATGATGATAGTGTTGACAATGATCTGATTGGAATTATCAAGCAGAGCAAAACAGCAGCATGACCATCAAGTCGCAGCCCTGAAGAAAGAAAGAACTAATAGGTTCAGCTACTAATTTATTCAGAATTGAGAGTTGAACAATCATCAGAAAACTAAAGATACTACTCAGCCAACTAAATAACACATGATTCAGTCACACGGTATAATTCTGACTATAATATAACAAGAGAACTAAAGATACTACATACTTAGAACTCAACTAATAAGTGAGAATGATCCAATCTGATGCAAACAACTGATTTTATTCATTGATGTTACAAAAGTCAGTGTATAACACAAACTTCAGCAAACAAGCTTTGATTTGCTGCTCCAAATAGAGGACCCTGGGATTGGGGTGCTGATCACATAAGTAAATAAAAGTAGTACATCTCCAAAACCATAAATATGGCATCAGCTTCTCAGATCACAAAGGTAAATGAACAATAGTATATGTCTGAATTTATAGCATCACACACAAGGTCTAAATTTATACTATGTTCCTTTAGTAGCAAGAGCTGGTTCATGTCTAGCTTGTATTGCAGATAACTAGTACATTTTTCACACAAAAAATAGGATTGCGGTATATATTCACAGTATGTAAGAATACTTGGATTAACAGACTAATCAACCATCAACAAACACTTCACAGTACCAACTAACACTTCACAGTACCAAAAAAATGGGGTGGCGCTCACCACTTCGGATGTGCAGCAGCCATGAGGGCTTCTTCCTGTTCCACCTGCAACAGCGGCAGCGGCAGCGGCGGCGACAGCTTCTACAGATCTGAGACACAAAACAAAACGCAGGCAGGAGGAATCAGGGGGAGGGGAGATGAAGAACATGGCAGGCATTTATATGATGGCAGTACATAACTACATATGAAACAAATAGCAGTCCATACTTGCATCATCATGTGTATAACAAAATCACGGTGGCCTCTACAGACAGCACTACTAGAGTAGAGAGCCAAACATAATATTCTACCAGGATACAATGTAAACACAGAGTCACACCATTGACAGATTAAACCTTACAACATGTTTGGTGGCTTAGTGGGCAGATGTATGCATGCACAAAAGGGGGACACTTTTTCAATCAAACTGAAGAAAAATGCACATCATTCAGTAACCAGTACAAATCCCTGTAGCTGTAGGTGCATGCATGGTGTAACAATGAGTAATCAATAGCATTTCAGAGTTGTGCAGTTACTAGTGCGTCCTCCTCTGTTTACCACCCCACACATGGGCATGAAAAAATTGCTAAAAACCACTGATCCTGTGCTAATCTACTTGGAAGATATGGCATATGATGGCGTGCAGTGGATATGAAACAAACAGGACTCCACACATGCACATGAAGGCCTGCAGTACAAGGGGGTTCGGAGGAGGTGGGAATCATACCTAGCAGCAGCGTGGCCGGACTCTACCCAGCAGCAGCAGTAGGCCTGGCCTGGCCTTGAGGTCCGGCGCGTCCACATGAGGGGCGACGGTATGAGTACCCCTCCTGCTTCCTCAGCCGCCTTATTAGGGCTTCGGGGTGGCAGGCCAGGCCGTCCCTTGTCGCTGGGCGTCGTTGTCCACTGTCAGCTCTAGCCACTCCATGGCGCTGGGGCAGGGGATGAAGCGGCCATCGCGTCCATGGAGCACCGCATCAAATGAATGAGGACTCCTAGAACAATCATAGAATGAATGAATGTGAAAGTCTGGAACACAAATGGCATGCATATAGATCCCAAGGACAAGCAAACTGTAACAAACATACTTAATTGAGCAACTAGTTGCTGATGGAGCGTCAAAGCTGAACCTAGATATATCACACAGATGCACATATGATCAAAATTAACTTCAAAGGTTTGATAATCGAACAACATACTACCAACACCCAATCACAGCAGTTAGAACTTTTGAATAATATGTATAAAAATATCAATGTTTAACAATTTATACAGATCCTACGGAACACAACAAGCAAGCAATCGGCATATTGGTAATGATGAAACATAAAAAGAGAGGTATATCCAACACCGTGCAAAAACTATATAACACAATCATATATGTTTATGTTCTTGTTCAGAGTACCACTGACTGACCCCAAAACAAAGCATCACAGCAAAGTACTTCGACAGGAGATATGATGCATCATGAACATTATGTGGCAAATTAGTACCAGAAAAGGGGACAGAAGACTAAATACTCATGAAACTAGCTGCGCAATAGGTAGCTAGTCGGAACCAAACAAACCAAGACAAATAGGAAGTAAGCTACATCCAAAATCTACCAATTCAGCGCCGAGGACCGAATGTAATTGTTAAAGTGTTAAACAACACTGTCCAAAATACAGTACCCAGCTAGCCTAGCAAATGTAGTGTTAAGTTGCTGCCAATCTTCCAAAATTTTACTGTCATCCATGCGTGATTTGGTCAGTGTGGAAAGGAACTGGAGTAATGAAGAGAGAGAGAGAGATAGATAGAGAGAGAGAGAGAGTGAGAGAAGCAGAGTTAGTTACCTTCATGTCATCCTCGATCTTGGCGACCTGGGACTGGATGGTGGCGACGGTCTCCTTGAGCGAGGCGTTGACGGGGTACTTGCCCTTGTCCCACACGAACCTGCATCCATCCGGCACAGCCAGGGTACACAAGTAGTGTAGGGTGTGAGGAATAAAGAATGTAAGCAGCGGCATAGGGCAAAGGCAGAGACGGAGCTGGTGAGGTAGCTGTCGACGGGGACGCCGTCGACGGTGAGGGTGCCAGGCTCGACCCCTC
Organism: Aegilops umbellulata; assembly: GCA_032464435.1. Taxonomy (NCBI): domain Eukaryota; kingdom Viridiplantae; phylum Streptophyta; class Magnoliopsida; order Poales; family Poaceae; genus Aegilops; species Aegilops umbellulata. The sequence continues at coordinate 448,752,111 of CP136058.1, read as the reverse complement.
CAGCGTGCTCCAGGTCCTCGATTTGCCGGCGGATCTTGTGGGAGAAACCCTCGATGAAGATGTTGGACTGCAGCCAGAGGCCGGATCAGGCCGGGGGCAAGAAGAGGGGTGGGAGACAAGATCGGGATGGAAGGCAAGGAAGTACCTTGACGAGGTCGTCACTGAGCGCGAGCAGGGAGTCGAGTGTGCCGGGACGGAGATCCGGGACGGTGAATTGGGCGCGGAGGGGGGAGTGAGCCCCCCGGCCCCGGCGACGTAGAAGAGGTCGGCGCCCTGCCGGATGGCGTCGTCGACCGCGTTCCCCTCGGGCAGGAACGCCCCCGAGGTGGCCACCAGGACGGACGCGGCGGCCGTGACCAGCCCGGCCCGGTACAACAGCACCTCGCGCACATCCGCGTCATCCACGAACCATGGCCTGTACACGCTGTTGTAGACCGTCTGGTCCGCGAGCTCGTCGCCGGCGGACCTCGCGAGCCGTAGGGCTCGGCGACCGCTGCCGAGGGGCGCGGGGAGGGCGGGCTTGCTGGAGGTCGGGGTGAGGAGCCAGGGATGCGGTGGCAGCGGCGCGAGCCGGAGGAGGGCGGTGGTCGCCATGGACATGGTGGAGGTTGCTGAGTTCGGGGCCGGGGTCGCTGGGTTGGGGCTGGGGGAGGTGGCGGCGACGAAAGGGAGGGACGATCTGAATCAGGATAGGAGAGGATGAGAGGGGATAGGAGTTAGAGTTTGAGCGATGGGGATGAGGGTTTCGGCTTAGGTGGGCTTGGGGTGACACGAACGATGTTATGAACTTCTAAATACAGTACACGCGAACGATGTTATGACCTTCTAAATAGGTCATAGTTGACTAAAAAATTGGTCGTGGTTGCCTAAAAATTCATTTTTCATTTTTTGAGTGCCCAAAATGAGTTTTTTTGTGAAGGACCTACCATATATTTGTTTCAATATTGGACCAAATCATTTTTATAAAATAATAGGCCATACATAATGCACAATTGACCAAATGGTTGGGTGTCGAAAGTTTCGATCCACCTCTCGTGAAAAAGACAAATTTCTGCCAATTCAGTTGGAAGCGGGTAAAATTTGAACTGCAGCTGCCTCATAGTTTGCTCTTTATTTTTTTTCCAAAAATCATTTTTAGGTACTTAAGTATCTATTTAATCAGAGAAACAACCAAAAAAACTCCAAGATTTAACCACTAGCTAGGAACGGCCATTCCCGCCGTTTTGCCCGCAGTTTGAAACGTGCATAAAAAATTCAAAAAAAATCAAAAAAAAATCAAAAAAATGGAAAATCTTCGCATTGTGTCATTATATGTGACCAAGTTACCGGGAAAAATAATAAACTTTTAATATGACAATTAATTTAGAAAAGTGTTCTTAGAAATGAGCTATCATGTGTGAAGATTCATGGCTTTCAACCCAAATGCTCAATCTTATGGCCACATTCATGGCATAATTTGTTTAAATGATCTAATATTGTGCACAAGGGTGCGTATTGGAATGGCGAACAATGTGCCTAAGGAAGTTTTCATTTTCTTTGGACGGAAAATTCATTTTCCATTTTTCGAGTGCCCAAAATGAGTTTTTTTGTGTGAAGGACCTAGCATATATTTGTTGCAAAATTGTATGATATCAATTTTCAAAAATACTAGGACATATTTAATGTACAATTGACCAAATGGTTGGGTGTCCAAAGTTTTGATCCACCTCTCGTGAAAAAGACAAATTTCTGCCGATTCAGCTGGAACTGGGTAAAATTTGAACTGCAACTACCTCATAGTTTGGTATTTTTTTTGCAAAAATCATTTTTAGGTACTTAAGTATTTATTTAATCAGAGAAACAACAAAAAATTCCAAGATTTAACCACTAGCTAGGAACGGTCATTCCCGCCGTTTTGACCGCAGTTTGAAACATGCATAAAAAATAAAATAAAAATCAAAAAATTGGAAAACCTTCGCATTGTGTCATTATATGTGACCAAGTTACCGGGAATAATAATAAACTTGTAATATGACAATTATTTTAGAAAAGTGTTCTTAGAAATGAGCTATCATGTGTGAAGATTCATGGCTTTCAACCCAAATGCTCAATCTTATGGCCACATTCATGGCATAGTTTGTTTAAATGATCTAATATTATGCACAAGGGTGCATATTGGAATGGCGAACAATGTGCCTAAGGAAGTTTTCATTTTCTTTGGACAAAAAAATCATTTTCCATTTTCTGAGTGCCTAAAATGAGTTCTTTTTGTGAAGGACCTACCATATATTTGTTGCAAATTTGTACCAAATCAATTTCCAAAATACTAGGCCATATTTAATGCACAGTTGACAAAATGGTTGGGTGTCCAAAGCTTTTTATCCTCCTCTAGTGAAAAAGACAAATTTCCGTCGATTCAGTAGGAAGCGGGTCAAATTTGAACTGTATCTTCCTTATAGTTTGCTCTTTATTTTTTCCAAAAATCATTTCTAGTTACATAAGTATCTATTTAATCAGAAATACATGGTTTGGTGGTGATACGTCGAGGTTTGGACGGTCGCCGAGGGCCCCAACTCCAGAGCGCGTAAACTCGCATGCCCGCTGCGTGGTCACCGCGTGACCGTGGCGTTGCCTTGCGTTCTGGGCATCCTAGGAATGGCTAGTGGGTTGGGCACTCCCCATGTAGATGCTAGGAAGAAAATAAAAACAGAAGAATCTCACGAGGAGACCGAACTATGGTCAAACATGAATTAGCAGCCAAGTGTTTGATTAGCAGTACGGGAAATGCACAAGGACAATGGGCCCGAGTTTCGGCTGAGGATGATCATCTACTAGGGAGACTATCTTGGCAAATTTTCAGCTCAAATGGAGGAGTTTGGATGGCACTTGCTTTGCAAAGTACCACATCGGGCAGAAATATGGATGTTGAAGCTGGGCTCAAATGGATAAGTGGATTGAGCTGAAATTTTGTGGAGTATGGTAATTTGGGCATAGTAAAGCACTGTAAAAAGTTTATACCATTTGGATAATCGTAGTTTGTACTTCCTTCACAAAGCTTCTCTCTGGATAGAGACTTTAGAAATTTGCTGAGGAAGATTTAATAGGCAAATGGAGCTGAATATTGGAATGTGGCAATGATTTGTATATGTAAGATGGCACAAAAAGTTTGAGGACAATAGGAGGTGTCTAGATAGCACTTGCTTTGCAATGTGCCAATTTGGACAAAAATAGAAATTGAAGCTGGGCTTACATAGATGATTGGATTATGCTGAAATTTGGTGTAGGGGGTTTCTATAGTCAGGGTAATGTCTTGGTAAATTTCCAGCAATTATAAAGCAATATAAAATTTAGTTGCTTCACAAATTGAAAATATTACTAGAAACAAAGATTGGATGGTGAGCTCACATGTATTATTAGATAGAGCTAACTTTTGTGTAGAGCTATGAAATTGGCATATAGAATATGTGGCAAAAATTCCACTCATTACGATATGCCTATCTTGTACTTCCGTCACAAAGCTTCTAGGTGAATAGAAACTTTGGAAATTTGCCGAGGAAGATTTACTCAGAAAATAGAGCTGAATATTGGCATGTGGAAATTATTTGGGTATGGAAGATTGACCAAAAAGTATGAGGGTAATAGGAGTAGTATAGAAAGCACTTGCTTTGCAATGTGCCAATCTGGACAGAAAATAAAAATTGAAGCCACTGTATAAAGGCTCACATAGATGATGTGATTGAGCTGCAATTTGGAGGAGGGTGATAATTTGGGCATATGAAGGCACTGTATAAATTTCATGCCATTTGGATGTGCATAGCTAGTACTTCCTTCACAATGCTTCTACCTGAACAAAAACTTTGGAAATTTGCTGAGGAACATTTACTAGGCAAATGGAGCTGAATTTTGTCATGAGGCAATGATTTGGATAGGAAAGAGTGCCCACAATTTTTTAGGGCAATCAAGAATATAAAAATAGCACTTCCTTCACAAAGTTCTGTTCTGAACAGAATAGGAAAATGAATATTGTTGAATTATATTTTAACTAGGCGAGGAAGATTGTTGACATATTTGACAAAGATATGATCCAAATAATTTATGAGAATTTTTTCGGAATTTTGGGACTGACAGAAATTTAGGTTGCTTCACAACCTAGGGCAAAAATTGACACATGGACATGACACATAGGCAAAACTGATGAGGTAGCGCCTAGTCATAGGAATCCAACGCAACTTAGAAGGTTATGACCATCTATATTGGTCGTTATCAGCTAGAAACAAGGCAGCTGATCAGAGCTGTCTCCTTTATGACCATTTCGTGTAAGAAAATTACGACCTTTCTGGCCAAAATGGTCGTTATAGTTTAGGGTTTGGAGCCCTTCGAACAACTTACGACCAATTGGTCTCAAATGGTCATAGATTTACGACCATTTCTTCTAGGGTCACTGACAGAAGGTCATAAGTTGACATATTTCTTGTAGTGCGAAAAGTTGTTTCGTGATATACTATTAAGTCAATTGGTTTCAACACATGCCTGATAATTCTTGGAGGGTGCTAGAGTCATTCTGGAAACTTTCTGGAATTTTCCGGGATAAAGCTAGAAATGCTCCGGAGCTGCCGGAACCACTTCAGATGCTTTTTGCAGATGAGAATCACTAAACCGGAATTGTTCCGAAACGCGTTGAAAATTATTTTAGTGGGTACTGGAAATGTTCTAAGCTCACATAAATATTTTCAGTTTGAACGGACGCTGAAAAATGTCGTCGTGAATAGTGAAAAGCACTGATTGGTTGCTTTTTGGGAAAATATCTAAAGGGGATCTTTCCAAAAGATCTAGGGATGACATGGAAGGGTGGGAACCTCTTTTTAGGGGCCCCACAAGGGGTGGGATGTTCATGGGTGCAGCTCATCCATGGGGCCCCACTTGTCCCTTGGTTTCACTCTTTAGGTCCTTGGGAAGGACTCCATGTCATGTGGGTTTTGGGTTTTCTTGTAAAACCACCCTACCCCTGGGTTTCCTATAAATAGAGGAGGTGAGGGCTACCATTTATTCATCCCTTGCTCTCATACACATGCCATGACTTGTTTGGCATCTCTCTCCCTCCCAGCAAAATAGTTTCGTAGAGCCGAAAGGCTGTCTGGGTTCCGGCAGGAACTAGTTCTGGACGGTGAAGCCCTGCCGAATAGCTGACACCGTATGTGTGCAACCCCATAGAGAGATTGTATTTTCGATCTTTCGCCGGGGGGGGGGGGGCTGTTCGAGTGTCCTCCTGAGGGGTTGTCCGAGCTACTGTCCGAGTTTCGAGGGTCCTCCTGAAGGGCTGTCCATGACATCCTCCGGGGGACTGTCCGACCGCCTATCGAAGGGATGTCCGGAGAGGGAGTACATCCTCGCGGTTGGGAGGTTGTAAATCCTAGCTGCGGGGATCTGCATCGACGATCTCCACCGACTCTTCTTGCGCTGCGCTTCGAGTCGGTACGGATCAGATCAAACCTTGTATGCAGTCTCCATAGTGGTCCTGGGTGTTCTCGCTATACTGGAAATTTTTATTTTCTGTCGTGTTCCCCTAAAGTGGCATCAAGAGCCATGCTATGCATAGATGCAGGTTACGATCTAGAATACATGGAGATGTATGGGTATTGCATAGTATAATTTTGGAGTAGATGAGATCTATTGCTGAAAATTACTTATGCGGGTGGCAGATGAAATCTGTTACCCGATATTCTTGTTCCTTCCCTAGAATTTGCGTATTTTTGATCTTGAAATGTCATGATGGAATTTCACAAAGTTCTGGCAATCCGCGACCCTGATTGATCAACGAAGTGCTATTAGTTCTTTGGGTTCCACCATAGTTGAGAGAAAGATGAAATTGCGCAGACAAAAGGGTAATGCAGATGTGATCTGCACGGGGGTCATGCGTATGAAGAAGTTTAGTATGGGGTTCGAGATTTTATTATCTCTTGCTTCATACACCCCACAAAGTTAATCTAGCGACTTGAATAATCATACTTGATGATAAACGTTGGTAGCTCCGGCTTAGAAGCCACGTAAAATAATTTTTTGCATAAACCGATTAGAGGCGTCTAACTTGGTTTTGCAGGATGGCCTGTGATGTGGTCTAGCAAGCTCATATTCAATTTGATTATGTATGAGATGACTATATGATGTAAATTAACATGACCTGCGTGTCATGATTCGGCATGATAGCTGGAGCCATATGATTGTCACCTTAATGACCTGCATGTCAACCTTAAGTAATGCACTTATTTTATTAGCTATAGAGATAGCAATATTATCTCGTGCATCGACAAGGTGGTGGCTATCTTCGCGAAGGTGAACACCGACGCAAATGCCAAAGACGAAGAAATGAAAGACTTCTCCGTCAGAAAGGGCTATACCTTATCATGCTAATTATGAATTGCCTGAGATATTTATCCCTTATGATGCACCCTTCTTGATTGCGCGGTAGTCGCTTTTATTACGGTGATCTCTCACTTAAAATATCAAAGTAGTTAGTGTTCACCCAAGTGTAGCACCGTCTGAAATTCGTATCTATTCGGGGTGCGCCATGTACACATGAGCACGAATGAATCGAGAGGAATGAGGCGGGTGAGGTCAGACCTCGCAGCAAGATCACTTGGTTGTCTTTGACATTCAGGTAGGAGAGTCCTGATCTCGGAACACGCCAATCGAAAGATGAACAAGAATCACATAGAGATGTGATTGGCAAGTTGGCCTACCCATTGAAATTCATGTCATCAGTGATGAACCCGTCAGTGACATCGAATGGAAATACGGATCTTGAATCACTCACAATCAATTATGAGAGGTATTTTTTTGAGTGGGAGCATGCTTTAGAATAAAACTGTTTATTCACTAGTGCAAATTTCATTGTAAACAAAGTCTAAGTGAAACTTGTGTTTTCCGTTGTAGATCAAATGGCTCGCAACACCGTGTTCAACTTAGGCTCGATGTTAGAGAAAGAGAAGTTAGATACGACTGGAAACAACTATGTGGACTTGTAACACCCAAAAAATTTTGACCCTTGTTTTAGTAATTAAAATTTTGCCAGGATTTAAAACTATTATTTTCTGAGCTCCCTTTCAATTTTTGAACCATTATCCTTCTTGTTATTATGGAGTTTTTCCCCAAAGTGAAAACTTTTCAAACATGTTATTGGAGTTGTTTAAACCTCTCAAGGAAAAACTTTTCTTTTACTAGTAGGACTAATTACATAATTAAATTGCCTGATCTTCATTTTGTTGAAAAAAGATTTTTCCTTAACTATATGGCCATATTTGAACTACAACCTCTTCAAAAATTTATACAAAAATCCCACCAAAATTTGGAGATGTCATGTGATGTTATTAAATCACTTTTGTGCAAAAATATCTTCTATTCTTGAAATAAATTGAGCTCTACACCCATTTTTCTCCTCTGATCCAGTGGGCAATTTTGCACTACAACCTATTTAAATATTTCTTTCTAGCCTCCACCAAAATTATGGGATGTTAGTAGCAGCATATGATTCAACTTTATGCAAGAACATAATGTTGTTCTTTGGAAAATTTGAGTGAACCAACCTCCTTTTCATTCTGGACCAGACTTGTGTTTTCTACTGCAACCCTACTATTTCTTGCTCTAGTAAGCTTGTGCTTTCTCATGCTTGTAGACCACCCTACCAAACACCTAAGTCCAAGAGCATGAACCCATTGGGAGAATTTTTGTCCATGTAATGAGGCCATTTACTCCCTGTCCAGAAGTGTAGTTTTGCAAAACTTGCACTAGCAAGTCTCTTCTTTTTGCAAACTAACTTCACCACTCTCTCATACTTCCATAGAGACCCCACTCTGGAAGTTTTGGCCACCCCAAGAGGTGCCTAGGTGCATGTGGCATTCTGTCGAGCACCCTGTAGGCATGACAAGTTTTGACATGAGTTTTAGCTTGCACTGTGATCTTGCTTCCCTTGCCTAGCCACCTTGTCCCTTGACCTCCCCACTATCCCAGACCTGGCCCTGTTTCTTGCCAGCCTCTCCCTCGACCATTAGCGTGCTCTGGCATTTCATCGAGCATGTCCCGGGCGTGCTCTGGGCGCGCCCAGAGCGTGCGTTTGGCACGCACGTGCGCCCGAGCCGCCGCGTCGCGCCCCTGGTCTTTACCCGCCCTGCAGAGTCGCGCCACGCACTCCCCTCCTCACCGCATCGCGCCAGCCCGCCCTGGCGCCCTACAGCGCCGCCGCAAGAGCCGTTTGGCGGCACGCCCGTGGCCGCAACCGCCGCCCGACCGCCCCTGCGCCAGCCAGCGCCGCCCAAGCCACCCCGGCTTGCCACCTGCCTTCTGGAGCAGTGCGTGCTTATCCACAGCTTCGTCCTCTAGCACTCGTCGCCGCCACGTCGCCCTGCAAGCACAGAGAGGCGGTTCGGCGCCGTTCTTATCTCCGGCCAACTCGGACCTACCTAACCACGCTATAAAGGAAGCCCCGAGCTCCTCCGAGCCCTCAGGCGACCCCAAGCCATCTTCCTAGAGCCCCCTTTGGCCGTCAATCGAAGGGAGGGAGTCGTCTTCTTCCTCTCCGGCAGCTCCATCCGCCACCATTGCCCCGGCCAGTACGGCGCCACCGGGGCCTCCCCCTCTCCACTCTCTCCACCAGGAACCTCCACATCCTCCCGTGAGCCCGTTCCCCTACTCAATCTTGATCAAGACTCGCCGCGGGCGAGTTTGCACTTTTTCCGACGATCACCGTCCGCCGCGGAGCTCACCGCCGGCAGCTCCGTCCACCCCAGAGGACAAAACAACCACCAGAGTGACCGCCTCGACCCCCTGAACCCGTGGATGGCCTCCGTTTTGCGAGCAGCGCCGCCGTTCGCCGGCGGGCGTCGCCGGAGTCCCGCCCCCTCTCGGGCGGAGGGAGAAGAAGGAAGAGTGGACTGGTCAAACCTGACTGGTGGGCCAGGCGGGCCCACTGTCAGCGACCCAGGCGCAGTCCACGCTGGATAAGTGGAGGCGTAAAACCTCAAGTACGCCTCCTCTGCACCGAAAGCGTATTCCGTCCGAATCGTTTTCTTTTATATATTTATTTTAAAAACGGATTTGACCAGAACTTTGACTGACCATAACTCTTTACATATAACTCCAAATGAATTGATTCTTTTTCCTACATCTCTTAAATTCTGTCTAGTTTATTCTAAGATTTATTTGAAAATTTTCCAAACCACTTTTTGTGCTGTTTTGATTGTATGTGTTAATTCATACATATCCTTTTAAATAGGATTTTTGAAGATTTCAAGATGTTTTGGATGCACCCTTCTTTTTCATGACCTAAAGGCAAGCATTCTGAACCCCGGAATAATATTTTGGTGTGTTAGTTGACACGTTTATAACACCACCTTGATGCGGAGTGTTGTTATTTCATGTGATATGATCTTTTGCAATGGATGCATTGTTGTGATTTCCTTGCTGTTGGAAATGAGCAATCATCCTGATGTGCCTTACATGCATGCCGGAAAGGAACCCGGGAAAGCCTCTGCCTTGGGTAGGTGTGAGCTTGTCGCCGGTCTCCGTCGGGACGGTTATATCCGGTATGGCATGGTAAAGGTATATTGGGTGGTGATTTGTTGGTTGAAGTACTTTTGTTGTGCTAACCATGCAGGAAACATTTATAAGTCTCCTGAGTCGACCGTAGATCGAGTCTTGTGCCAGTAACCCCCATACTTGTTTCGAACTGCCACAGGTCCCTACCGTAAGTAGGGTATGGTTCAGTAAGTTGTTAACCCTTGTCTTGACACACACCATACAGAGAGGCCATGGTGGAAGATACCGGCTGCATCCGGTAGGCATGCCACCTGGTCCGGGGGCATGGGTGTTTCGGTTGTAGCCGAAGGGGGTAGCTCCCCTAGTTTGCGCGCGGTATAAATTTCGTGATCCCATGCTACGTCGAGGTTGTAGCCTCCCCACTTAGAGTTTGCTTGACAGGTGTCGTGGGTGATTCCAGACACCGGTGAGTTAAGCTGGTGTGTGCAAGTTAGGTGTGTTTTCAATTAATAGACCGTAGACGGAATTAGTCCCGATGGACTAAAGGAATCCGTTACTCGTGGGTAAAGAGTACACCCTCTGCAGAGATTAAAACCTATTCGAATAGCCGTGTCCATGGTTAAGGATTACAGTCTGGGATGGGTCAAGTGTCGGTCTTAGTGTTGGTCTATGGAGGAGAAGCTGTTAAACCAGAACTGGGATCATGATTTGAAACTTGTGTTAAGTATGATTATTATTACTGTTGACTAACCCATGATATTATTGTTATTTTTGAACATCCCTGGGACGGTTCTACCTCCTGGATATTTACTGTGTCTTCTATTTCTAAAGCCCTTTATGTGGTGTCGCTCAGACGCCCAACTGTGGCATTTCTTTTAAAGCCCTGTATGTGGTGTCACTCAGACGCCCGACTGTGGCATTTCTTTTAAAGCCCTGTATGTGGTGTCGCTCAGACGCCCAACTGTGGCATTTCTTTTAAAGCCTTGTATGTGGTGTCGCTCAGACGCCCGACTGTGGCATTTCTTTTAAAGCCCTGTATGTGGTGTCGCTCAGACGCCCGACTGTGGCATTTCTTTTAAAGCCCTGTATGTGGTGTCGCTCAGACGCCCGACTGTGGCATTTAGTCATTTCCTTTACTTACATGTTTACCCATGACTGACTTAAATAATATACTCGCATGCATCATGAACCTTACCCCATAGTTATCAGAATGATTTTATAATGTTCTAAAGCATGATTATTTGTGGCTATCTTTTTACCTGCGTTCTTAATGTTTGCGAGTACATTCAAAGTACTCACTGGCTTGTCCCTGGCTATTGTCTTGGCCAGATTGATTGCTTGGAGAGGAGCGTTGTGACGACCGCCTCGGAACCTAAGCAACGGTGTTAGCAGCCTCGCGAAGATAGGAGTTAACCTGGTCAGCTGTTCCCGTGGGAAATGGAGTCCCATAGACCGTGGTGATCTACAAAACCGCTTCTGCCCTCAACCACTAGAAACCATTGATGTACTCATAGACCACAATGGTCTTGTACTACATATTTTGTACGTATGCTTGAAGTTTCTGTATCAAGTTGGTGCCTCATCAGCTAACAGTAGTCCTGGGGCTGGTGAGCACGACGGCCGTTTTTCTGGAAATTAAAGTCCGGAAAAACCGGTCACGACACACTTGGTATCAGAGCCAGGCTGACCATTCACTACCTGAATAACCTTATATGCCTACGGCTATATCTATGCCGACGGCTGCCGTAGGCATAGATGGAGCTATGCCGACGGCCTGGCGAATACCGTCGGCACAGAAAAGCCGTCGGCATAGCTTCATCTATGCCTACGGCAGCCGTAGGCATAGTAAGGCCGTCGGCATACATCGATCTATGCCTACGGCAGCCGTAGGCATAGTTAGGCCGTCGGCATAGAGGTGGCCCTGGTGGCTCGGGGACAGACGGCGGGCTGACGCCGTCCAATATATGCCGACGGCCCTGACGGCGGCCGTCGGCATAAATATCATCTATTTTTTTATTAGGAGCTGCCACACGGCAGAGCTGTGCCGACGGCAAAGCCGTAGGCATAGTTATCCATCTATGCCTACGGCAAGGCCGTAGGCATAGCCCCGCCACATGGCGCCTCCTGGTAGCCCCGAGAACTATGCCTAGGCATGGCCCTAGGCATAGATATCATCTGTTTTTTATTTTATATTATTTTTCTTTTTTTAAAAGTTAAAATTTGAATAATTTAAATCTAACTTGTCTAAACTTAAACATACACAAATTATACATCGACTTGGGGTAGAATTTTCCATAGATTATTAATATCCAGTTTGTTTTTATTTTTGAGTATGTTAGAAATGTGACCCCGTTTACTTTTGCATATATGTCCTTATAGTTTGTTAAAAACATACGTAATTGATACTTGGATCGATTTTGACAAATTTTATATAGTTTTTTATCAGAATCTTGAAAGGATTATGTTGCTATACTATGTTTCCAATTTGAACTAACTTAAATCATGTTTGCTTCAAATTTACAGAAAACACTATTTTGTTTTGATTTTTTTTGTATATTTTGAGAAAAAAACCCTTCGGGGGGTAGCAATGCCACCAGAGCATCGCGTTGGGTCCTCATACATGTCTTAAGGTGTGGTGGCACGTATAAAGAGGCAATACGCGGCTCCGGTGTGATGTCCTCCCCCTCACGGACGGCAATGAAATCGAAGTAATCCCTCTGCGGTTTTGGCGTTGCATGAAATAGTTCTGAACACTCGGGGTGTGACCAATTCATGAGACTTTTACACAGTGCAGACACTTGTGATATAATAGGTGTGGTAATTTCTTATATTTTTTAAAGATGCAAGAGTATGTGAAAAACCCCCCACTACGGATTGTTCTTCGCGTGTCTACGAGTGTGGCCAGGGGCCTTCGGGGGCTAGCCATGCCACCAAATCTTGCGTTGGCTCCTCTTACATGTCTGGAAGTGTGCTGTCAGGTGCAAACACCCGTCATGCGGCTCCGGAGTGTGACCCCCTTCACGGAAGGCGCTGCCGCCAGCACTTGGACGGGGGAAACAACCGTGCGGGGTCGACACGAGGGGGATCCGATGGTGGGTTGGGCCCAGACCTTGTTTTCTGAAATGTTCCTATGGGCTGACCTATCACAATCAGGTGGAAAAGTCCGTTGGTCAAAGGCCGTCCGGTGTAAGTCAAAGGCCTAGATCTCCGGGTCAACGGGGCTAGGTAAGGCCGGTCGGGGGCCTTCGGGGGTAGCAATGCCACCAAAACTTGCATTGTGTCTTAACATATATATACAAGTGTGATGGAGGGTTGAAATAGCCAATAGAGCAACAGGCAGCACACTTCCTTCACAAAATCACACACGTTCTTTCTCGATAACCAGATACTACCTTGGAGATGGTGTAGTTTACAAGCGGCCTCCTGTCAGGCTTCTATGAAATATGCCCAAACTTTTACAAGGTCCATATGACTAAACCGTGCCAGGTCCCGAGGATTTCCAGCATCGCATGATTTCCCGTGGATTTTAACGGCTAGATCCAGCATGCTGCCGAGGTACATTCACCCTATGGTGGTGGGCCTACCCCTCCTTTGGTTGCACTAGGCCTACACATACCGCAAAGACATCATATGTGATTTAACAAAACACTTTTGGACATCATTTCAGGTGGTCGCCGTGCAGATATGCAATTTCCCGCATTGAAACCCTACGGATGCAGTAAATGTCTCAAATATTGCAGGCAGGCCCGAAAAATGCCATGTAGTGGCACGTGTCATGCAATTGCCCCCTTTGAGAGCACGAGAAGTTTCGAGGTCAACGGAGCAACGGGCAACACACTTCCTTCACAAACCGGACATGTTCTCTCTCGATAGCCAGATACTACCTCGGAGATAGTGCAGTTTACATGCAACCTCCGGTCAAGCTTCTACGAAACGCGCTAAAACTTTCACCGCACCCTATAGGGGCCATATGATGACACCATGCCAGGTCCTGAGGATTTCTGGCATCGTATGATTTTTGGTCGATTTTAGCGGCTGGATCCGGCATGCCGCCGAGGTACATTCGCCTCTCGGTGGTGGGGCATGCCCCCCTTGGGTTGCACTAGGCCTACACATACCGCAAAGACATCATATATGATTTGAAAAACCACTTCTGGACATCATTTCAGGTGGCCGCCGTGCAGATCTGCAATTCCCGCATTGAAACCCTACGGATGCATTAAATGTCTCAAATATTGCAGGCGGGCCCGAAAAATGCCATGTACTGACACGTGTCATGCAATTGCCCCCTTTGAGAGCACGAGAAGTTTTGAGGTCAACGGAGCAACGGGCAACGCACTTCCTTCACAAACTGGACACGTTCTCTCTCGATAGCCAGATAGTACCTCGGAGATGGTGCAGTTTATAAGCGACTTCCAATCAGGCTTCTATGAAACACGCTAAAACTTTCAGGACACCCTACAAGGGCCATATGACGACACCGTGCCAGGTCCCGAGGATTTCCGGCATCGTATGATTTTCGGTCGATTTTAACCGCTGGATCCGGCATACCGTCGAGGTACATTCGCCCCCCGATGGTGGCGCCTACCCCTCCTTTGGTGCTGCCGTTCGATGCTGAGGGACGTCGCACGTATCTTCGTCGACGGTGACGGGGAAAGCCGAAGAGATGTTCTGTGCGACTGTTTGTAGGTCCCCGTCCGGACTCATAGTCGCCATACCGGACGCACCATTCCCCGATCCATTCCCTCCCCACCTCGCCTCACCATCTCCTCCTCGCCGCCCTCCTCTCCCATCACGGATCGTCGATAGTCCGTCCAAGAGGGTAGAAAAAATAGAAGAAAAACAAAAAGGGAGAACACAATTGTATGAGCTTGGTTTCTATTGGTGGAAACGTTTGTGCCACGGATCGATGATGTGGCGCAAATCCACCCATCTAGCTGTCCACCCCACAACCATCCATCCATCCATCTAGAGAAAAGGAGAAAAAAATAAAAATAAAAAAGAGCCCACCCAACCCCTCTGTCTCTCGCACCTCGCTCTCTCCCCACGAACCTCTCTGTCTCTCGCGACTCCTCTCTCCCCCACGAACCCCTCTCCCTCGCCGCCGCCACCACCGACGCCGGCCGGTTCCGGCGAGCTCCGGCGGCGCTCAGCACACCCCCGAGCTCCCCTAGGTCCACTCCACCCTCCCCTCTGTCCAGAATCGGCGCTCCCGTCCTCCACCGACCCCGTGGCTAGCTAGGGTTTCAACCGCCACCCCTAACATCGCCGAGATCAGCCAGATCCGGCGACGGCGAGGCCAGAGCTCGACGGATCCGTTACGGGCGTGGCGCAGGTACGTCCTTCCCCTCTTTCCTCGCCCGGATCCACCCTCCCCACCTCACCTTCTCCTTTCCTTCCCTTGCTGCAGGTCACCTTGTTGCGGTCTGGACGGCGGCGATGGCAGGAGGGCGCCGTCCTTCCTACTCGAGGAGGCGGAGGACGAGGGGTGCACCTAGCTGGCAGCCCTGTCCTGCTCGTGGAGGCGGGCGCTGCCGAGCTCCTGTGTCCTGCTCGAGGTTAACCAAGGTAGTACACTGGAATCATTTTTATTCATTATCATAGGAACGACTACAAGTGTTCTTGCTAGTACATGCATGCAAGTTTCTTTATTTCATCCCCTCCCGTAGTACTACTTCTGCTGTTCACCATAATTTCCATTGCTCATCTCTGCAAAAAAGAAAAAAATAAGATAGCAAGAATGAGTATGATAACATACTCAACAAGCACACATGTAGCAGGGAAAAACTGTGACCGGTACAATGTTTTTGCCGTCGTGATGCCTTAGTGTTATATTTTTCATTAGGACTGGAACATTAGAAGAGGAAATATTATCTCAAAAGATCACCAATATGTCATGTCTAGTTTCTGCACAAGATTAGCTAGTCTTGCATGTGCTATTCTTAGCATAACGAGTGTACAGGTCCAACAAGTAAAAGTGAGGCGTACTTAGTCAGAACAAGGCATGTGGTACAAGATAGAAAGAGAGAAAAGACAAATTAATCTAGAGGAGTTCTTGGGAGATAGTACGCATGCTTCTTTCACAACTAGCATGCAGAACTAAACCACCATGCGTACTGTACAAGGACACACTAGCTGATGTGAAAGAATTAACAACAAGAATAGTGCTACATACTAGCCATATAGAGAAGTACTAGCAACAGCGGCATGGCATGAGTAAAGAAACAGAAGGAGCAGGACATCTAGAGAAGCTAGATGGAACGCATGCTTGCCTTCTCCCGATTCTCTCGACACAGCAGCAAGATTTCTAACGCCTGTTCTACACCAGCAGCTACGGCTCTACTACTACTACCTCTAGTGAAGAGAGACAATGGTGGTGGTGTGAGGTCCAGCTACCCAGCCCTTGGCCCTTTATATAGGCATGTACATGCATTTGTGTTCTAAGCAACTACTACTAATTCTTAAACA
Organism: Aegilops umbellulata; assembly: GCA_032464435.1. Taxonomy (NCBI): domain Eukaryota; kingdom Viridiplantae; phylum Streptophyta; class Magnoliopsida; order Poales; family Poaceae; genus Aegilops; species Aegilops umbellulata. Next base: position 448,736,136 of record CP136058.1, on the reverse strand, counting down.
GTGGCATCCATCATATATATTATTAGTGCAAGCTATCAATCCATCCGATAATCTCTATAATTGGCTTAAAATATTACTACTATACTACTTTGCATAATTTAATTTCACGGGTGTTACACTATCTATATTTGTGAAAAATTTGACCAACAAAAAAATGTTAATCAGTCCGCTCTCTCAAAGTTGAGTTTAGGTTGCTGCATATGAATGATTTTTTTCTTAGTTTGGGTGCTAGGTACTGATAGAGTTGGTGTATCCATAGATAGCATACACTTGCGCATTTTTTTGAGTTCTTCTGTTGCGAATGAGAACAACCATCATGGACCTCCTCTATTTTCAAGCAACTTGCTTCTCCATGTATGATTTAAGTGTCGTATTGTTCTAGAGATGCAGGGAGGGAGGGACTTCCATGTATTGGACTGCAAGGATTGGATGCAAACCAATGCACATAAGGAGGAGAGATGCAAGCCAGGTCATGACCTAAAGGTCCCTGCTGTGAACCCCTTCCCCTTCCCGTGTATAATCATGCTCAACAAATACTTGATATGATTTTGGTTAATCTTCAATTCAGCCCAGCTAGCTATTGTAGTACTTGCTTGTCTCCTTCCAAATGTTGCCCTAGTCCGTTGAGTTTCTTATTGCTCCAGGTAGTACTGTTATTTTTCTGCTCTGCGATTTGGTTCGCATGGTTCCAGGCTCCTAGTCTACCGCTTTTGTTGCTGTGATTTCGAGCTCTGTTTTCTTTATTATGACAAGTTGCAAAATTAGTAGTGGGAAGTAAACTTTTGTTAACTTGTTGGCTGAACGATTGGAAGTACTATTATATTTTATTTGTTGCTCAACTAGTGCTGCAATGATGGAACCGATGATTGTGCATGATGCATCCATCCATTCTATCGGAGAGGCTGTGTTTTTTTCTTCTTGTGCTAAGATTGCCAGCATCACATATCCTATGCTTTTGTTTCTCCAGTAGAGCCTTGTGAGATTGATGTGTCTGCCACCGTCCTCGAATAGTTGTTCAATAATAATGGTCCTAGCTAATTACTAGTATGCGCTGCTGCTAAAACAACTTGCTCCTCGTTTGATTTCAAGGATGTTGTTGCTGCTAAAGTAGCAACAACAACGACAACAACCATGCTTTGGTTCCCCAAAATTCAGATTGCACTTGCATCTCTACATACACACACATATGAACATGCACCTCGGTTTGGTTCAGATTGCATATTTACATTTGCTTTAACTTTGACTGAAACTATCTTGGTGACACTTGCATCAATGGTGTGTTCTACCCTTGTAGATGTCCTTGGAGAAGATGGCCATTGGAGTGTAGGGGAGAAACAACCTTGTCCTGCTCGAGGAGGAGGAGGAGGACCACCCGAGCTCGACGACGACATGGCAACAGGTAGCACTCGCCTCTCTCCCAAGGTGAAGGTCTGGTCCGCCTGTTTAAATGGTCTGCTCTCGTCTTATGCATGTGAGGGGAGAAGAAAGCCATTGGACTGAATTATATTTGCATGTGAGGGGGGTGATCCTTTTGGTAGATGCAGAGTATAGATTCACAAAATTCACCACATGAGCGTACTACCTATATCCAAATTCTGGATACCACTTGCATCTTTTGTATGTACACATGAAAAAGCACGACGGTTTGCTTCAGTTTGTATGTATCCAATTGTTTTTTACTTTTGACTTAAACTATCTATCTTGGTGGCACTTGCATCTCTTGTACATACATACATATGAATCAGCACCACACTTTTCTTCAATTTGTATGTGTCAATTTTTTTGGTTGAACTTTGAGTGAAACCAACTGGCTGGCACCTCAATCTATACATACACATGAATCAGCACCACCCTTGGTTCGGTTTTGTATGTGTCCATTTGTTTTTACTTTGACTAAAGTGAACTTGATGACACTTGCATCTTCTGTATATACATATATACATATGAATCAGCACCACTCTTTTTCTCTTTGAAGCTTGCCTTGAACAAGAACTGATGCTTGATAGATACAACCGGAACTGGAGCATCTTTGTACTGTATGTATTAGTAGTATTGTTCGGTTCAAGCACCAACATGACAAGTTATCTATAGCAAAAGCAATAATTTTCCGCCTTTTTAGTTCTAGGTGATTTTCTTTTGGTAAATTTAATGTATAGATTACATATTCATCCTCATATGTAGGATCTTCTGTTTGTTGTGCTGACTGTATGCCACCTCCATCGTTGCAGCCTTATCTCCCCCACCACCGCCCCTCGGCCTCCTATAATGTTGTTGTGGATTCTTAGAATGGAAATGTTATGCACATAAAAAATATACTATGGTCTGTGTTTGCAAATCCATGGCTGTTGAATCATGTCTGTATAAGCATTTGTAAATAGCTAGCCTTGTTAGCTAATCTTTTTTTTTGTTCTGGTCAGCAACTATGCCGACGGCAATGCTGTAGGCATAGATGGCTGTCGTGACACCAGGGTCGAGCCACGTGGCAGGGCTATGCCTACGGCAAAGCCGTTGGCATAGATTCCATCTATGCCTACGGCTTTGCCGTAGGCATAGCCTTGCCACCAGGAGGCACCAGGGAATGCCACGTGGCAGAGATATGTTGACGGCTTGGCCGTCGGCATACCTCTGCCACGTGGCTTCCCGTGAATCGTCAGCGCTTTTGACGGCGCCGTCCGTTGCCGTCAGGCGGAAAACACTGCCGACGGCTAAACTATGCCGACGGCTGACGCCCGGCCGTCGGCATAGGCCCCTATGCCGACGGCTATTCTACGCCGACGGTCTGACAAGACTACGCTGACGTGATCTACGCCGACGGGCCTATGCCGACGGCAACCGTAGGCATAGATCTATGCCGACGGCAGAGGACCTATGCCGACGGCCCTGGGCCGTAGGCATAGGCCGCGAGTCCGGTAGTGATTGGCTAATCCTATCCTAGCCAGGTCAATAATCTTAGGCAAACCAACCCACCAGGCCTTAACCAAACCCACAGCCAAGCTTCCCTTGCAAGATAGCCCCGCAGTGACCCGACACCTTTTTGGCAGTCGGTGCCCAACCTACCAACCTAGCCATCAATCTCGCGCCAGTGACCGGCCCCCTAAATAGTCCTTTTGCACAAGCGTGCGAAGGAAGACCCCGTCCCCTTTTTCCTATAAAAAGGGCACGCTATCCTGAACCCCGCACAGCACAGCCTCTACACCAAACCGAGCCACAATGCCTGGTCCTGTCGTGCACAATGAGACCACAACAACCAACCTTGGAGGTTTTGTGACCATACTCGCAAACCTCACCCGTCGTGCCTATGCGCTAGAAGAGCCCCCAGAATACGTTGTGTACCAAGGGTCCATGAGCGGTGAGAGCCGTCAACTTTGGGCCACTGTACACATCTACGGTAGGGGTCTTGCACCGAACGCCCCTACAGGTTCACCGGAAGAACAACTTCCTTTGAGCCACAAGCCATCCAACTAGCTGCTCGAGAAGCTATAGTTCATCTCCGACATTTGTCACCCAGGGTCAACTGTCGCTCGTTCCACTACTGTCCCAGACGTGAAGGGTATGGTAGACCACCCCAAGTTGCCAACGGAGATCACGAAGCAGATCCTGCATTGTTGCACCTAGTGCGCTATGTAAGTGCACTAGAGGAACTGTGCGATCAGGTCACTATTGATCTAATCGCAGCTCGTGGAGAGTACCTCGAGCCCCGGCGAGAGAAGAGGGCGAGCCCAACACCGACAACCCAGTCGTGCTGTTTGGACAGCCGATCGAGTCCCGGAGATCTGCCCCAGCCATCGGCCAAGGTGTTGTGATAACCCCAGAAGTGCTTCGTCGCATTTTGAGAGCACACTCCAACGGGGTTGTAGCCAACAATCCCCGAGATGGTCAACATCGCTACCCCAAGCCTGCAGCCCCTCAACCCACTCCAGTCAACTAAGACAGCGAGACCCGTGGAGAAGCCTCAACATCCACCAGGCACGCCCACTTGGATGTAAACGAGGTAGACTAAGTCACCCGAGTAATATCGAGTCCCGGTGTATTCTCGCTTGTAACCGTGTGACCTTGTAAATAAACGCCGCCTGTCGTTGAGCCCCTGTAGCCTTGCATGGGTATGCCAACATTTCTATCCCAGACATAGTTGCCAAAAACCCCCACAGTAACACATCACCTCGGTGAAATATGTGTATCTGTGACTTGACTCCGACCCGTGGAGCGGAGCTGGAAGTTTCCTTACCATTGACCATGGTAAAAGTGACCCAGCTCCAGTGCTATAAAAGGCCACCGCATGACCTTGCCAAGGCACCTCTCACCTTGTGCACCACCCTCACAACCATTTCTTGTCATGCCGAGCCCCAGCTTTCATCTGAGAACCCCAGATGCAACCCCGGGTAGTTTTGTCAAGATATTGTGGGATTTCACCTGCAGTACCATGGGCGCTACCCAGCCACCCCAGTATGAGCTGTTCAAATCGAGGATCACCTCTTCCACCTCGAGATATTGGGCAGCAGTGCACATCCCTCCCGTGAACTCAAACCAGGACCCGACAGAGGTCTCCTTCGTGGGGAAATCTATGCCAACCCCCCAGATGGCCATAGAAGCTGCTGCATACGAAGCGCTTGCTCGCCTTCGATGCGCGGTACCCTATGCCAGCGAACGGGGGTATTATTACTTCCTGAGCCGTGCAGCACCCAATGGAGTAACATCTTTTTCCGGTGGACGAATTAAGAAAGACCCAGTCCTAGCCAACCTGGTCTAGTACGTCATCGCTCAAAACCGCTTCCGCCCCCAACCACTAGAAACCATTGATGTACTCATAGACCACAATGGTCCTGTACTACATATTTTGTACGTATGCTTGAAGTTTATGTATCAAGTTGGTGCCTCATCAGCTAACAGTAGTCCTGGGGCTGGTGAGCATGACGGCCGTTTTTCTGGAAATTAAAGTCTGTAACACCCAAAAAAATTTGACCCTTGTTTTAGTAATTAAAATTTTTCCAGGATTTAAAACTATTATTTTCTAAGCTCCCTTTCAATTTTTGAACCATTATCCTTCTTGTTATTATGGAGTTTTTCCCCAAAGTGAAAACTTTTCAAACATGTTATTGGACTTGTTTAAACCTCTCAAGGAAAAACTTTTCTTTTACTAGTAGGACTAATTACATAATTAAATTGTTGATCTTCATTTTGTTGAAAAATGATTTTTCCTTGACTATATGGCCATATTTGAACTACAACCTCTTCAAAAATTTATACAAAACTCCCACCAAAATTTGGAGATGTCATGTGATGTTATTAAATCACTTTTGTGCAAAAATATCTTCTATTCTTGAAATAAATTGAGCTCTACACCCATTTTTCTCCTCTGATCTAGTGGGCAATTTTGCACTACAACCTATTTAAATATTTCTTTCTAGCCTCCACCAAAATTATGGGATGTTAGTAGCAGCATATGATTCAACTTTATGCAAGAACATAATGTTGTTCTTTGGAAAATTTGAGTGAACCAACCTCCTTTTCATTCTGGACCAGACTTGTGTTTTCTACTGCAACCCTACTATTTCTTGCTCTAGTAAGCTTGTGCTTTCTCATGCTTGTAGACCACCCTAGCAAACACCTAATTCCAAGAGCATGAACCCATTGGGAGAATTTTTGTCCATGTAATGAGGCCATTTACTCCCTGTCCAGAAGTGTAGTTTTGCAAAACTTGCACTAGCAAGTCTCTTCTTTTTGCAAACTAGCTTCACCACTCTCTCATACTTCCATAGAGGCCCCACTCTGGAAGTTTTGGCCACCCCAAGAGGTGCCTAGGTGGATGTGGCATTCTGTCGAGCACCCTGTAGGCATGACTAGTTTTGACATGAGTTTTACCTTGCACTGTGATCTTGCTTCCCTTGCCTAGCCACCTTGTCCCTTGACCTCCCCACTATCCCAGACCTGGCCCTGTTTCTTGCCAGCCTCTCCCTCGACCATTAGCGTGCTCTGGCATTTCATCGAGCATGTCCCGGGCGTGCTCTGGGCGTGCCCAGAGCGTGCGTTTGGCACGCACGTGCGCCCGAGCCGCCGCGCCGCGCCCCTGGTCTTTACCCGCCCTGTAGAGCCGCGCCACGCACTCCCCTCCTCACCGCATCGTGCCAGCCTGCCCTGGCGCCCTACACCGCCGCCGCCAGAGCCGTTTGGCGGCACGCCCGTGGCCGCAACCGCCGCCCGACCGCTCCTGCGCCAGCCAGCGCCGCCCAAGCCACCCCGGCTTGCCACTTGCCTCCTGGAGCAGTGCGTGCTTATCCACAGCTTCGTCCTCTAGCACTCGTCACCGCCACGTCGCCCTGCAAGCATAGAGAGGCGGTTCGGCGCCGTTCTTATCTCCGGCCACCTTGGACCGACCTAACCACGCTATAAAGGAAGCCCCGAGCTCCTCCGAGCCCTCAGGCGACCCAAAGCCATCTTCCTAGAGCCCCCTTTGGCCGTCAATCGAAGGGAGGGAGTCGTCTTCTTCCTCTCCGGCAGCACCATCCGCCACCATTGCCCCGGCCAGTACGGCGCCACCGGGGCCTCCCCCTCTCCACTCTCTCCACCAGGAACCCCCACATCCTCTCGTGAGCCCGTTCCCCTACTCAATCTTGATCAAGACTCGCCGCGGGCGAGTTTGCACTTTTTCCGACGATCACCGTCCGCCGCGGAGCTCACTGCCGACAGCTCCGTCCACCCAGAGGACAAAACAACCACCAAAGTGACCACCTCGATCCCCTGAACCCGTGGATGGCCTACGTTTTGTGAGCAGCGCCGCCGTTCGCCGGCGGGCGTCGCCGGAGTCCCGCCCCCTCTCGGGCGGAGGGAGAAGAAGGAAGAGTGGACTGGTCAAACCTGACTGGTGGGCCAGGCGGGCCCACTGTCAGCGACCCAGGCGCAGTCCACGCTGTATAAGTGGAGGCGTAAAACCTCCTCTGCACCGAAAGCGTATTCCGTCCGAATCGTTTTCTTTTTTATTTTTATTTTAAAAACAGATTTGACCAGAACTTTGACTGACCATAACTCTTTAAATATAACTCCAAATGAATTGATTCTTTTTCCTACATCTCTTAAATTCTGTCTAGTTTATTTAAAGATTTATTTGAAAATTTTCCAAACAACTTTTTGTGCTGTTTTGATTGTATGTGTTAATTCATACATATCCTTTTAAATAGGATTTTTGAAGATTTCAAGATGTTTTGGATGCACCCTTCTTTTTCATGACCTAAAGGCAAGCATTCTGAACCCCGGAATAATATTTTGGTGTGTTAGTTGACACGTTTATAACACCACCTTGATGCGGAGTGTTGTTATTTCATGTGATATGATCTTTTGCAATGGATGCATTGTTGTGATTTCCTTGCTGTTGGAAATGAGCAATCATCCTGATGTGCCTTACATGCATGCCGGAAAGGAACCCGGGAAAGCCTCTGCCTTGGGTAGGTGTGAGCTTTTCGCCGGTCTCTGTCAGGACGGTTATATCCGGTATGGCATGGTAAAGGTATATTGGGTGGTGATTTGTTGGTTGAAGTACTTTTGTTGTGCTAACCATGCAGGAAACATTTATAAGTCTCCTGAGTCGACCGTAGATCGAGTCTTGTGCCAGTAACCCCCATACTTGTTTCGTACTGCCACAGGTCCCTACCGTAAGTAGGGTATGGTTCAGTAAGTTGTTAACCCTTGTCTTGGCACACACCATACAGAGAGGCCATGGTGGAAGATACCGGCTGCATCCGGTAGGCATGCCACCTGGTCCGGGGGCATGGGTGTTTCGGTTGTAGCCGAAGGGGGTAGCTCCTCTAGTTTGCGCGCGGTATAAATTTTGTGATCCCATGCTACGTCGAGGTTGTAGCCTCCCCACTTAGAGTTTGCTTGACAGGTGTCGTGGGTGATTCCAGACACCGGTGAGTTAAGCTGGTGTGTGCAAGTCAGGTGTGTTTTCAATTAAAAGACCGTAGACGGAATTAGTCTCGATGGACTAAAGGAATCCGTTACTCGTGGGTAAAGAGTACACCCTCTGCAGAGATTAAAACCTATTCGAATAGCCGTGTCCATGGTTAAGGATTACAGTCTGGGATGGGTCAAGTGTCGGTCTTAGTGTCGGTCTCCGGAGGAGAAGCTGTTAAACCAGAACTGGGATCATGATTTGAAACTTGTGTTAAGTATGATTATTATTACTGTTGACTAACCCGTGATATTATTGTTATTTTTGAACATCCCTGGGACGGTTCTACCTCCTGGATATTTACTGTGTCTTCTATTTCTAAAGCCCTTTATGTGGTGTCGCTCAGACGCCCGACTGTGGCATTTCTTTTAAAGCCCTGTATGTGGTGTCGCTCAGACGCCCGACTATGGCATTTCTTTTAAAGCCCTGTATGTGGTGTCGCTCAGACGCCCGACTGTGGCATTTCTTTTAAAGCCCTGTATGTGGTGTCGCTCAGATGCCCGATTGTGGCATTTCTTTTAAAGCCCTGTATGTGGTGTCGCTCAGACGCCCGACTGTGGCATTTAGTCATTTCCTTTACTTACATGTTTACCCATGACTGACTTAAATAATATACTCGCATGCATCATGAACCTTACCCCATAGTTATCAAAATGATTTTATAATGTTCTAAAGCATGATTATTTGTGGCTATCTTTATACCTGCATTCTTAATGTTTGCGAGTACATTCAAAGTACTCACTGGCTTGTCCCTGGCTATTGTCTTGGCCAGATTGATTGCTTGGAGAGGAGCGTTGTGACGACCGCCTCGGAACCTAAGCAACGGTGTTAGCAGCCTCGCGAAGATAGGAGTTAACCTGGTCAGCTGTTCCCATGGGAAATGGAGTCCCATAGACCGTGGTGATCTGCAAAACCGCTTCCGCCCTCAACCACTAGAAACCATTGATGTACTCAGAGACCACAATGGTCTTGTACTACATATTTTGTACGTATGCTTGAAGTTTCTGTATCAAGTTGGTGCCTCATCAGCTAACAGTAGTCCTGGGGCTGGTGAGCACGACGGCCGTTTTTATAGAAATTAAAGTCCGGAAAAACCGGTCGCGACAGGACTGGGTCCGTAACCTGAGGATTGACCTCAGGATCGCTAAGAAATTGTACATGCTTGAAACTGCTCTTCCAGCTAAACCGGCGGCAGAGGCCCCGGAAGATGAACAAAATGTCTGGGCCAGTAAGGATGATGCTCACAACTTAGTGCAGTGCCTCATGCTAGCTTGCATGAGTCCAGGGATACAAAAACATTTTGAATTCCATAAACCGCGTGATATGATCCGGGAATTGGATGCTTTGTACAAGGAAACTGCAAAGTCTAAACGATTTGATATCATGAAGGCTTTGATGGAATGCAAGATAGTTGAGGCTAGTTCAGTTGGCGAACACGTGGTCAAAATGATAGGCTATTCTGAAAGGCTTAAAGCCCTGGAATTTCCACTTCCACCTGGCCATATGATGGACATGTTGCTTTCTTCACTCCCCCTATCTTACGACGGTTTTTTCATGAACTACAACATGACAAGGATGGAGAAGACACCGGAAGAGGTGCTCGCCATGCTGAAAACTACAGAAGGAGGACTGCAGAAAAATCGCAAGCAAGTGTTGCTTGTGAATAAAACTGCCAGTTTCAAAAAGAAAGGCAAGCCAAAGAAGGGCAAGGGCGCCGGTAAGACCGGCTCCCAAAGCAACTCTAAGGGCGGATCCAAGAATGAAACTGAGTGCTTCTACTTCAAGGGCACAAGACACTGGAAGAGAAACTGCAAGAAGAATCTGGAAGATAAGAAGACCGGGAAAACCGGAAAAGGTATAATTGTTATACAAGCTAATGTCATTGACGTTTTGCTTGCTAGCGAAAACTCTAAGTCTTGGGTATTTGATACTGGATCGGTTGCTCACATTTGCAACTCGATAAAGGGGCTTCAAAAGGCGCTCAAGCTGGCAAAGAATGAAGTCATGTGCGTGTCGGAAACGGCGCTGGGATCGCCGCTCAAGCCGTTGGCTTTATGCCTCTACGTCTCCCTTCAGGATTTATTTTGGAACTAAGTAATTGTTATTTTTTTCCACTGTTGTGTAGAAACATTATCTCTGCATCAAGTTTAGTACACGATGGGTATTCGTACAAGTCTGAGAACAATGGTTGTTCACTTTATTGTAAGGATATGTTTTATGAATTTGCACCCATTGTTGGGGGCCTTTTCATTCTAAACCTTGAATGCGGAAATGATGTCTTTAACGTGAATGTTAAACGCCTTAAGAAGGCTGATACCACCAGCACTTTCATGTGGCACTGTCGACTTGGCCACATCGGAAAGAAACGCATGCAAAGACTCCATAAAGATGGAGTTTTACTGTCCTTTGATTTGAATCATTTCACACATGTGAAGCTTGTCTTATGGGGAAAATGACCAAGACGCCGTTCACGGGTCATCCTGAATGGGCGAGTGAATTATTGGAAATAATACATAGTGATGTATGTGGTCCAATGAACACAGGCGCACGGGGTGGGTATTTCTACTTCATGACTTTTACTGATGATTTGAATAGGTATGGCTATATATACTTAATGAAGCATAAGTCGGAAACCTTTGAAAAGTTCAAAGAATTTCAGAATGAGGTAGAAAATCATTGTAACAAAAAGATTAAGTTTCTGCGGTCTGATCGCGGAGGCGAATATCTTAGTCATGAGTTTGGCCAACATATGAGTGACTGTGGAATCGTTTCACAACTTACGCCTCCCGAAACTCCACAGAGAAATGGAGTATTCGAACGACGTAACCGAACCTTGTTTGGCATGGTAAGGTCGATGATGTCTCTTACAAATCTTCTGATATCTCTTTGGGGTCACGCACTGGAAACTGCCGCTCACACACTTAACAGAGCATCTTCTAAATCAGTAGAGACGACACCATACGAGTTATGGAATGGGAAGAATCCTGGTTTGTCGCATCTCAGGATTTTGGGTTGTGGTGAATACGTAAAACGTTTACAACCTACCAAACTTGATCCCAAATCAGACAAATATTATTTTGTAGGTTATTCCAAGGAAACAATTGGGTATTCCTTCTACCACCCGTCCGATAACAAAGTGTTTGTTGCAAGAAATGGACAATTTCTTGAGAAAGAGTTTCTTGCCAAAGAATTAAGTGGGAGGATAGTACAACTTGATGAGATTAGTGAATCTTCAGCAACTGTTGATATGGCTAAGGAACCGGAAGAAATTCCGCTAATTATCCCTGCAACTGAGTCGGAAGTTGTCGCATATGATGCAGAGACTTCAGACAATGTTGTAACTGAACCGCGCAGATCAGGCAGGGCTATCCAGCCACCTGAGTGGTTTCATAATGAAATCTTCATTCTTGAAGACGATGAACCTGCGCACTACAAGGAAGCGATGGTGGGGCCCAGCTCAAAGGAATGGCACAAGGCCATGATATCCGAAATGGAATCCATGTACGAAAACCAAGTTTGGAACTTGGAAGAAGTTCCAGAAGGCGTAAAGCCGATTGGTTGTAAATGGATTTTCAAAAGGAAGACAGACGCGGATGGTAACATTAATATCCACAAAGCTAGACTTGTCGTGAAAGGGTTCACACAAGTTCCAGGAGTGGACTACGACGAGACTTTCTCACCCGTAGCTATGCTTAGGTCTGTTCGGATATTACTAGCAATTGCTGCTTATTTAGATTATGAAATATGGCAGATGGATGTCAAAACAGCTTTCCTAAATGGAAACCTCAAAGAGGATGTATGCATGATACAACCAGAAGGTTTTGTCATTCATAAGGATGCTGGAAAGGTATGCAAAATTTAGAAAGCCATTTATGGTCTGAAGCAAGCGTCAAGGAGATGGAACATTCATTTTGATGAGGTGGTCAAAGAATTTGGCTTCATCAGGAATGACAAAGAGTCTTATGTTTACAAGAAGTTTAGTGGGAGCGCAAAAGCATTTCTAATCTTGTATGTGGATGACATATTATTGATTGGAAATGACGTGAATTTCCTTAGCAAAATAAAAGACTCATTGAAGAAAAGTTTTTCAATGAAAGACTTCGACGAAGCGGCATATGTATTGGGCATCAGAATCTATAGAGATAGATCAAAACGCCTGATAGCGCTTAGCCAAAGCATGTACATTGACAAGGTGTTGAAAAGGTTAAACATGGAGAACTCCAAGAAGGGCCTTCTCCCCATGTCAACTGGCACAGTGCTTTGCAAGAATCAGTGTCCTCAGACTCTCTATGAGCGAGTGCAAATGAATGATGTTCCATATGCCTCGGCAGTTGGTTCTATTATGTATGCCACGCTATGAACAAGACCGGATGTTTGCTATGCGCTAAGTGTGAGCAGCCGGTACCAAAGTGATCCAGGATTTGAACACTGGGCCGTAGTCAAGGGTATTCTTAAGTACCTCAGAAGGACCAAGGATTTACTCCTTGTGTGCGGAGGTGATGAAGAGCTCATTGTAAGTGGTTACACTGATGCAGGCTTCATGACTGACCCAGATGACTTCAAATCTCAATCTGGCTATGTTTTCATATTGAACAGTGGTGCAGTAGATTGGAAAATTTCCAAACAAAAGACTGTGGCAGATTCTACGACGGAAGTGGAATATGTTGCTGCTTCAGAAGCCTCCAAGGAGGCGGTATGGATCAAACAATTTCTTGAAGACCTCCGTGTGGTTCCTAGTGCCCAGGACCCGGTGGAGATCTATTGTGATAATAGTGGCGCCGTGGCTCAGGCAAGGGAGCCATGTCCGCACCATAAGACAAGACATATTGAACGCAAATATAAACTCATTCGACATCATGTCGAAGAAGGTTTAGTGAAAGTACGCAAAGTTCACACGGATCTGAACGTGTTAGACCCGATGACAAAGCCTCTACCACGAGCAAAGCATGAGCAGCATCGGAAAGTCATTGGTGTTAGGGAAGCCATGTAACTGGATTATGACTCTAGTGCAAGTGGGAGTCTGTAGGAGATATGCCCTAGAGGCAGTAATAACAGTTATTTCGTATCTCCAAAGTTTGTAATGAATGTTTAGCTTCCATGCTATAACTGCAATGATTCTCGAGTCTGCAATATCCACGAGTCAGAGGGAAACTCATGTGCACGTGTGGTGTACTAAACGGTAAAATGTATTCCTAGTCTTGCCTCTAAGACTGGCACATGTATTGCATGATGATCCCGTTTTCCTGATCATGGGCATGTCTATGTTGGCAATTTTGAGGGCACGAGGTTGGTAGAACACTTGTGTTGAATCGACCCAAATTGATGTTAAGCTATGAGATTATTTTTGTCACAAGTTTATGGTTAATATCACAGAGATAGTTAATGTTTGCATAATTCCTGAGACCATGAGAGTATCGAGTTTCTTCTTGCTTGCTTCATGAACTTTGGGGTTTGTTAAACGTCATCCGTAACTGGGTGGCTAATACGGCGGCTTATGGGTTCATGGAAAAGTATGGCAAGTAAAAAGATAACTCAAGATTGGGATTTGCCCCTCCGACGATGGAGAGATATTCTTGGGCCCTCTCGGTATTACGGTGTCCATAATCATCTGGCCAGACACCTTATGATTTGATCATTGGGATGTCGGAACATGGAAATGAGAAAAGAGAACAAGACCGGTAACGAGGTAACTTGCATGGTGGACAAATTGTTCATCCATGGGGATGCAATAAATCTCACCTTGGGTGTTTGTGACATATCGCGAAGCAACAGGAATAGCTCACTGCAACTGGAGGTTCACTCGAATATTTATTCGTGTGGGTAGAGGGGTCAATATGGGTGTCCACGACTCCGATGTTGTTCATTGATCGGAAAGTGTTCCGGGTCATGTCTATACTTCACCGAACATATAGGGTCACACGCTTAAGGGTCATCTATCTGCTGAATACTAGACAGGGAGTCTGAGATAAAATCACCGAAAAAGTGTCGGACACCAGAAAGGTTTCGGACAGCGAAAAAGTTCTGTAGAGAGAGGTCATCGGATGAGTTTCGATGAAACCGAAAAGTTGTTTCGGCATATACTATTAAGTCAAATTGGTTTCGGCACATGCCTGATAATTCTTGGAGGGTGCTAGAGTCATTCTGGAAACTTTCTGGAATTTTTCGGGATAAAAGCTGGAAATGCTCCGGAGCTGCCGGAACCACTTCAGATGCTTTTTGCAGATGAAAATCACTAAACAGGAATTGTTCCGGAACACGTTGAAAATTATTTTAGTGGGTACTAGAAATGTTCTAAGCCCACATAAATATTTTCAGTTCGAACGAACGCTGAAAAATATCTTTGTGAATAGTGAAAAGCACTGATTGATTGCTTCTTGGGAAAATATCTAAAGGGGATCTTTCCAAAAGATCTAGGGATGACATGGTAGGGTGAGAACCTCTTTTTGGGGGCCCCCACAAGGGGTGGGACGTTCATGGGGGCAGCTCATCCATGGGGTCCCACTTGTCCCTTGGTTTAACTCTTTAGGTCATTGGGAAGGACTCCATTTCATGTGGGTTTTGGGTTTTCTTGTAAAACCACCCTGCCCCTTGGGTTTCCTATAAATAGAGGAGGTGAGGGCTGCCATTTATTCATCCCTTGCTCTCATACACATGCCATGACTTGTCTAGATTCTCTCTCCCTCCCAGCGAAATTGTTTCGTAGAGGCGAAAGGCTGTCTGGGTTTCGGCATGAACTAGTTCTGGATCGCGAAGCCCTGCCGAATAGCTGACACTATATGTGTGCAACCCCATAGAGAGATTGTATTTTTGATCTTTTTCCTGAGGGGCTGTTCGAGTGTCCTCCCGAAGGGTTGTCCGAGTTACCGTCCGAGTTTCGAGGGTCCTCCTGAAGGGCTGTCCACGACATCGTCCTGGGGACTGTCCGACCGCCTCCCGAAGGGCTGTCTGGAGAGGGAGTACATCCTCGCGGTTGGAGGTTTTAAATCCTAGCTGCGGGGATCTGCACCGACGATCTCCACCGACTCTTCTTCCGATGTGCTTCGAGTCGATACGGATCAGATCAAACCTTGTATGCAGTCTCCATAGTGGTCCTGGGCGTGCTCGCTATACCGATTTTTTTTTTCTGTCGCGTTCCCCTACATGAGGATGATAGGGTGATGCAATTCTATGGTTAACATCATACTTCGCAAGCATTTTATGAAAAGCACCATGAATAAAGTGTGAACCACCATTAGTCATCAAATATCTTGGGACTCCAAACATTGGGAAAATAACTTCCTTAAGCATTTTAATAGAGGTGTTGTGATCAGCACTGCTAGTTGGGGCAACTTCTACCCACTTAGTAACATAATCAACAACAACCAAAATATGAGTATACCCATTAGAGGAAGGAAATTGTCCCATGTAATCGAATCCCCAAACATCAAATGGTTCAACAGCGAGTGAATAATTCATAGGCATTGTTGATGCTTACCGATATTACCTAATCTTTGACATTCATCACAAGATAAAACAAACTTACGAGCATCCTTGAAGATAGTAGGCCAATAAAACCCAGATTGCAATACCTTATAAGCAGTTATGTCTCCCGCATGATGCCCTCCATAAGCTTTTTGGAGTGACATTTCCGTAGGATTTGTCCCTGTTCATGCTCAGGTACACAACCTATAATAATACCGTCTACTCCTTTATAAAGATGTGGGTCATCCCAAAAGTAATGTCTTAAATCATAGAAGAATTTTTTCTTTTGTTGGTATGTGAAACTAGGTGGTATATATTTAGCAACAATGTAATTAGCATAGTCAGCATACCAAGGGGTGTTATGAGAAACATTTATTGCAACTAACTGTTCATCAAGGAAACTATCATCAATAGGAAGTGGGTCATCAAGAATATTTTCAAGCCTAGACAAGTTATCAGCTACGGGGTTCTCCTCTCCTTTCCTATTAGTGATATGCAAATCAAACTCTTGTAACAAGAGAACCCACCTAATAAGTCTAGGTTTAGCATCTTTCTTTTCCATAAGATATTTTATAGCAGCATGATCGGTGTGAATAATAACTTTAGAATCAATAATGTAAGATTTGAATTTATCACAAGCAAACACCACTGCTAAGAATTCTTTTCAGTAGTAGCATAATTTCTTTGAGCACTGTCTAGAGTTTTACTAGAAGAATGAATAACATTCAGTTTCTTATCAACTCTTTGTCCTAGAACAACACCAACAGCATAATCACTAGCATCACATGTAATTTCAAAAGGCAAGTTCCAATCAGGTGGTTGAACAATAGGTGCAGAAATTAAGGCTTTCTTGAGTGTTTCGAAGGCTTCTAAACAATCATCATCAAAAACAAAAGGAATATCCTTTTGCAAAAGGTTTGTAAGAGGCCTAGAAATTTTAGAAAAGTCTTTGATAAATTTACTATAGAAACCAACATGACCAAGGAAACTATGAATACCTTTGATATCTTTAGCACATGGCATTTTCTCAATTGCATCAACCTTAGCTTTGTCCACCTCAATACCTTTTACAAAAATTCTATGACCCAAAACAATACCTTCTGTTAACCATAAAGTGACACTTCTCCCAATTCAAGACAAGATTTGTTTGCTCACATCGCTACAAAACTCGATCAAGATTTATTAAACAATCATCAAAAGACTTCCAATAAATAGAAAAGTCATCCATGAGAACCTCAAAAATCTTTTCATAAAAGTCAGAGAATATAGCAGCCATACATCTTTGAAAGGTAGAAGGTGCATTGCATAAACAAAAAGGCATACATCTATAAGCATAAGTTCCAAAAGGTCAAGTAAAAGCGGTCTTTTCTTGATCAGGTTGGGAAATAGGTATTTGTGAAAAACCAGAATATCCATCAATGAAGCAAAAATGTGTGTGCTTAGATAGTCTTTCTAGCATTTAAACAATAAAAGGCAGAGGGTATGGACCTTTTCTAGTTGCTTTGTTTAAATTTCTAGAATCAATTACCATTCTATAGCCTGTAACTATTCTCCGTGGAATAAGTTCATTCTTATCATTATGAACAACAGTAATACCTCCTTTCTTAGGAAAACAATGAACAGGACTTACCCATCTACTATCAGCTATAGGATAGATTATACCTGCTTCAAGAAGTTTTAGTATTTCCATTCTTACAACATCCTTCATCTTCGGATTTAACCGACATTGGTGATCAACAATGGGTTTAGCATCAGGTTCCATATTAATCTTGTGCTGTCATAGAGTGGGACTAATGCCCTTTAAATCATCAAGAGTATATCCAATAGCAGCTCGGTTGTCACGCCCAATATGCGACCCTATCCTAAAGGAATTCGAAGGTCCCACCAATAGCAGCTCGGTTGTCCTGCTTTCTCCTATCATGCACGTCGCCCGCCGCGGCGCCCTGCATCGCCGAAGCCCCGCGCCAAGACCTCCCCTACCTCGTCATGTCTAGGGCGAGGAGGACGACCCGCATCACCTCCTCCCGTGCCTCTCCTCCTGCTTCTCCTTGTCGCCACCAAACCGCCTCGACCTCGCTGTCGGCAGCAGCAGCAGCTGCTGCACCCTCTCGCCGACGCAACGCCCGGACCTTCCCCGTGCCTCGCCTTCGACCTAGGCTTCCGCGTTCCATGGCCACGAGCGCCACCTGCAACAGTTTCAGGCCGTCCCCGTCGCCGAGTCCCTCGCCGCCCTTCTGCACCTCGTCTCCGACCCTGTCCGTCGGAGCTACACCTCCCGGTGCCTGCAGCTGCGTCGCCGGTCTTCCTCCTTGACGCTGCCGCCTCTAGCCTCCCCATGCCGCGTGAGACCGCCGTGCCAAGTTCCCGCCGCTGCCGCTGCAAGTCTCGCTCGAAACCAGCCCACCTGCATCGCGCAAAGTCTCTGCATCGCGCCCCTGTTGCTGTTGACGCCAAGTCTAACGGTCACCGAGCGTGGATTCACCAAGTACCACCACCAATACCTCTGGATTCACCAAGTACCCCACCGGCAAGACCACAAGGATGCTCGGACGACTACAGACAGAATCGCCAAGTTCCTCTCCGAACGTGAACGACTACCGTCGCCGATACTGCAAGTACCACGACAACCCCGAAGGGATTCGAACCCATCAAGTTCCTCTACAACTCGTGTACGACTACCGTCGTTGTGTACAACTACTTCCACTACCGTCGCCCCGAAGACGTTGGATTCGTCAAGTACCTCCCCGAAACGAACGTGTACAACTACTTCCCCTACACCGCATCGAACTCGACCCACTCCGAAATGCACGCTTCAAAGGTATAACTGTCGAGACGACCTTCCGAGAACGAATGCATGTGTTGTATGAGATGCCCGTGTTTGCTCCGTGTCTGAGTTGTCTTGGCATGTTCCTCCTCGTTTGCCATGCCGCCGTTCCGTGGGAACCCGAAATCCGGGATCACCCCACCATCTTGCATGACTCACTCACGTCACACTTCCTTTTGCACCGGTACCTCCATGAGCTACCGGAATCGATAGGTTGCCGTGGCATCATTTTTGAATTCAATGCCGTGGCACCCCTTTCGTTCCGCAATGGTGACAAATGCTTCATAACATGCTCATGTCAACGTTTTCATAAAATTGCATAAAACTTGCATGTGTCATCCGCAGCATGATAACAACATTTAAATGTTTAAAATTGTTGTTTGCGTTAAATTGCTAAATAACATATGGGGATTTCCGAAAATGTTGTTTGTTGTTTCCGGCCTCATTTAAAATTGCATAGATAGGTAGTTTTATTATGCTCCACCTCTTGCCATGTTAATTAACATTTAATAATTGTTGAGTATCTTAACCGAGAGTAAACTAAAATAATTCGATGTGGTGTTTTGTCAATATGCAACTCGTTGCATATTGAGCTCCACTTAACTTGTAGTATTGTTTGTTGCACTTTGCCATGCCATGCCTCATTAAACCGGACATGCACCATACTTGATTATGCATCATGCCATGATTATGCTTGTGTGTTCACCATGTTGTTTGTTTCTTTCCGGTGTTGCTTCTTAGTTCCGGTAATGTTGCGATTGTGAGGATTCATTCGACTACTCTCATTCATCTTCTTCATGGACTCGTTCTTCTTCCTAGCGGGATTTCAGGCAAGATGACTGCTACCCTGGATCTCACTACTATCATTGCTATGCTAGTTGCTTCGTTCTTGAAAGTGCAACTATCCCTAGGTGGTTTTGGTAATTCATAACAACATATAGCTCATTGAGCTAATGCTATTCCAAGACAATTATTTCAGGAAAAGCTCAATGATTGGCATGGCATGGATGGTGAAAGTGGAACCCTCAAAATGCTAAGGACAAAGGATTGGCTCAAGCTCAAATGCTCAAGACTCTTCATTTTACATTTTAGTGATCCAAGATCACATTGAGTCCATAGGAAAAGCCAATACTATCAAGGAGGGATGAGGTGTTGCTTAATGAGCTCTTTGCATTATGTGCTTAATGATATGCTCCAAAATCCTCAACTACTTTCCCACTTCCACAAATGACCTAAAACCCAAAGCCAAATTCGGTCATATCAATTCTTTCTATCCGGCGCCACCGAGTTTCATATGTCATTAGCCACTGCCAAAACCCTAGCAAATCGGTTCTACCAATAGGGATCTCGGTCTCACCGAGATGGGATTGCAACCTCTCTGTTTCCTTTTCGTAACTTTTCGGTCTCACCGAGAGAGCGGATCGGTCCCACCGAGATTGCAATGCAAACTCTCTGTTTCCCTTTTGTAACTTTTCGGTCTCACCGAAAGAGCAAATCGGTCCCAGCGAGTTTGCCTGACCAACTCTCTGGTTAGCCAATTACCAAATCGGTCTCACCGAGTTTGTGTAATCGGTCTCACCGAGATTACGTTATGCCCAAACCCTAACCATATCGGTCCTACCGAGATGCATGTCAGTCCCACCGAAAATCTCTAACGGTCACTAGGTTTACCTTTTCGGTCCGACCGAGTTTGTTGATTCGGTCTCACCGAGATTGGTAAATTGTGTGTAACGGTTGGATTTTAAGTGGAGGCTATATATACCCCTCCACCTCCTCTTCATTCGTGGAGAGAGCCATCAGAACACATCTACACTTCCAACTCATATGTTCTGAGAGAGAACCACCTACTCTTGTGTTGAGACCAAGATATTCCATTCCTACCATATGAATCTTGATCTCTAGCCTTCCCCAAGTTGCTTTCCACTCAAATCTTCTTTCCACCAAATCCAAATCCTGTGAGAGAGAGTTGAGTGTTGGGGAGACTATCATTTGAAGCACAAGAGCAAGGAGTTCATCATCAACACACCATTTGTTACTTCTTGGAGAGTGGTGTCTCGTAGATTGGCTAGGTGTCACTTGGGAGCCTCCGACAAGATTGTGGTGTTGAACCAAGGAGTTTGTAAGGGCAAGGAGATCGCCTACTTCGTGAAGATCTACCGCTAGTGAGGCAAGTCCTTCGTGGGCGATGGACATGGTGGGATAGACAATGTTGCTTCTTCGTGGACCCTTCGTGGGTGGAGCCCTCCGTGGACTCGCGCAACCGTTACCCTTTGTGGGTTGAAGTCTCCACTAATGTGGATGTAGGATAGCACCACCTATCCGAACCACGGGAAAAACATCCGTGTCTCAAATAGCGTTTGAATTCTCCAAACCCTTACCTTTACATTCTTGCAAGTTGTATGCTTTACTTTCCGCTGCATATATACTCTTTGCATGCTTGCTTGAATTGTGATGCTTGCTTGACTTGTCCTAACATTGCTAAAATCTGCCAAGAACTAAAATTGGGAAAAGGTTAAGTTTTTATTTGGTCAAGTAGTCTAATCACCCCCCCTCTAGACATACTTTCGATCCTACAAGTGGTATCAGAGCTTTGGTCTCCATTTGCTTTGATTCCCATAGCTTTTGGTGGTCATAGCCTTGGTTTCACAACCGACTGGCGTCTAGTGAGGGAAATTATCACTGTAGAGGTCCTTACTTTGATGGTACTAACTTTGCTAGTTGGAAGCATAAAATGAAAATGCATATTCTTGGACATAACCCTGCCGTTTGGGCTATTGTGTGTGTTGGTTTGCAAGGTGACTTCTTCGAAGGGAAAGAGCCAAACCGTGAAGCTACCGCGGATGAGTTGAAGATGCTACAATACAACGCTCAAGCTTGTGATATTCTCTTCAACGGATTGTGCCCCAAAGAATTCAACAAAATCAGCCGTCTTGAGAATGCAAAGGAAATTTGGGATACTTTGATTGATATGCACGAAGGTACCGACTCCGTCAAGGAATCCAAATTGGATGTGCTTCAAAGTCAACTTGACAAGTTCAAAATGAAGGATGGTGAAGGTGTCGCTGAAATGTACTCTAGGCTTGCTCTCATCACAAATGAGATTGCCGGCTTAGGGAGTGAAGAGATGACCGACAGATTCATCATCAAGAAAATCCTAAGAGCCTTGGATGGAAAATATGATACCGTGTGTACATTGATCCAAATGATGCCCAATTACAAAAATCTCAAGCCAACGGAAGTCATTGGAAGAATTGTTGCTCATGAGATGTCGCTCAAGGACAAAGAGGAACTTCGCAACAAATCAAGTGGTCCTTACAAAGCCTCATGTGAAGCCCCCACATCATCAAGTGAGAAACAAAACTTCAATGAAGAATTGAGCTTAATGGTGAAGAACTTCAACAAGTTCTACAAGAGTAGAAGCAAAGATAGAAGCTCCAAGTCAAGGTCCTACAATGACAAAAGATCTTCTAGTCGAGAGCGAAACTGCTACAATTGTGGAAGACTCGGACACTATTCCAATGAGTGTACGACTCCCTACAAAAGAAGAGAAGATTCTCCAAAAAGAAGAAGCAAAAGAGAGGAATCACCATCACGAGAGAGAAGGAGTAGAGATGATCGCTATGAACGAAGACACTCACGGAGAAGCAAGGATTCAGAAAGGAAGGAAAAATCATCAAGGAGCTACACAAAACGAAGACATCAAGCTCATGTTGGTGAATGGGTATCTGGCTCCGACTCCGACAACCACTCCGAGAGAAGTTATCACTCCGACTCCGAATATACTCAAGATGAAGGTGTTGCCGGACTAGCACTTGTGTCAACCAACTCCTACGACATATTTGACTCACCTAATGAAGGAATTGGAAGATGCTTCATGGCCAAAGGTCCTAAGGTAACTCACCCTGAGTATGTTGATTTTAATAGTGATGAAGATGACTTGCTAGGCGATGATGATTTACTTGTTGACAACTCTAGTGATGAATCCTATGATGAAACGTCAATTAATCATGCTAAAACGAATGACAATGATAAGGAGAAAATTGAGGCTCTAACTAAAGAACTAAACACTCTTAAGTTAGCTCATGAAACTATCTTCAAAGATCATCAAGAACTTTTAAGGGCTCATGAGAAGTTACGCTTTGAAAAGCTCAATCTTGAGAAAGAGCATGAGCTTTTAAAGGCAATCAATGATGATCTCCGCAAGAAAAGTTCTTCTTATATTGCCAAACGTTTACTCTTATCCACTTACATGCCTCAAGTCAAGTCTAGTAACAAGAACAAGAAAGATTCTTCCTCTAGTAGTAACAATGATCATGTTAAATCCAATATTGTTGCTTCTAGTAGTTCTCTTGATTCCACTAATGATTCTCTTAGCCAAGTTACACTTGATCAAGAAAATAGCATATTGAAGGAAATCATAGAGAAAGGAGTGTACAAAAGCCTTGCCGGAAGTAAGCAATTCGAGGAGATTGTACATAAGCAAGGAAGGCACCGGAAGAATCAAGGTGTTGGTTTTGAACGAAAGTTCAATGCCAATGGAGTTGAGTGGGAAGAAGATCAATACCCCAAGACAAAGTTTGTTCCTCAACAAGAGAAGTATGATCCTACTTCCTTCAAGGGGACACAAACTCAAGATGATCTTCCACCACAAGACTACAAGCAAAAAGGCAAGGACAAGCTTCAAGAGGAAATAGATGCATTTGAAGAAGCTCCTAAGACCTTAGTCAAGTGGATTCCCAAGACTACTTCAAGTTCCACTTCATCAACTACGACTACAACTCCAAGGATTCCCATCAAGATGGTGTGGATCCAAAAGAAGAAGAACTAGAGAGTTCTTGAGGGTGACTCCGCCAACATACTTCACTCTTATCATTTTGGCAAGAACAAGTGAAATCAAGTTCCACATCTTGCACTAGTTCAAGGAGTCAGAAACCCTCTTGTTGGTAAGTCAAGGGACAAGGTAACCTAAAAGCTTTCATAGACATCGTCTTGCATGTGCATCACTCTATGTCTATGGATATACTTGCTTGTTCCTTGTGGGACTAACCCATGTAGGTATTGAAAGTGCAATTCACTCAAAAGGAAGCTCCAAGTGATCTACATCAACATTGAGCATCCGCATCTTCAACATCTACATGAAGTCGTCATCGACAAAACCCAAGGTTAGTTCATCCCTCTTAGGGGGGATATCACATCTAGGGGGAACTTTACTCTAAGACTTGAGCTAAAGCAACTCCAATGATGTGAACACAACAATGCTTTATGTAAAAGTGGTAACCCCACTTGAGCTTAAACGATGAGTATGACCTATGATCAAATGTTCTCATTTGACTCCTAAGTCAATATACTTATATATAGATGACCTAGTCATCGCCAATTGCTTGATAGATGCTAGAATTGATTGTGCATGCTTTGTCACATATTTGTATTGCCATTTTATTGTGTGAGCATGCTGGTTGCATATTTTACTCATTCGAGGACATCCACTTGTTGTTTTGATTGTTTGGTTTTACTTCCTCTTGCCAAGTGGATGGACAAGAATGCCTAAGAACCTCCTCTAGCTATCTATGCTTTTCTCATCTCAAACTCTATTCATGCTACATCACAAAATTGATCAAGTCAAATTCGAACCACTCTGTGTGAGGAGCACTCGGAGTCCCCGATTCGTCATAGACTTAAACTTCCAAAACCTCTTTATGATTCTCGGTCTGACCGATACCCCACTTTCGGTCCTACCAAGATCACCAAGTTGATCTATGTTTTCAATCTCGGTGCAACCGACTTCAACTATTCGGTCACACCGAGTTGCAATAACTGTATACAGTTTTGCATCTCGGTGCCACCGAGTTGTTCCACTCGGTCACACCGACAGGGTCGGGCTATATATAGACACGGGCAAAAATTTGGAAATTTCTCCGAACCCCTTCGCCCGCGCCATAGCTCGCTCTGCCGACGTGGTCTCCGGATCGTCTTGTCGCCGCCAGCAGCCTCCAGTCGCTGTTCTCCATCGCCGTCAACGGAAATCACCTCCGCCATTGCCGCCGTAGCGAGTCTCCGCCGAACTAGGGTACGGACTCGATCTTTGTGCTATTCCTCAATCTGATACCTAGCACATTGTGATCATTATGATTCTTGCCACGTTTGATAAACTTCTATCCAGTCAAAGAACTCATAGATTAGGTTTGATTCGAAAATTTTAGGGTTAGGTTTCCGCCGAAACCATCCTGGACCCACCGAGTTGAAAAACTCGGTCCCACCGATTTGGCCTATGCCATTGCACAAGTGAAACTCGGTCTGACCGAGTGTAACTGATCGGTGTGACCGATTTTCGAACTTTGTGAAACCCTAGCAGTCTCGAAGCCACCGAACTGTGACTCGGTCTGACCGAGATCACTAGTTTAGGTTCCAAATGCTGCTTCGGTATCACCGAGTTTAGAAATCGGTAGATCCGAAATGCTTTCTGTGGGAAACTAAAACTAAGTTTTTTGAATCATTCTTTTGCAAAAATCTCTGCATTTTGTGATGCTCATCCAATCTATCTCATCTATAAACTATTCACAGGGTCAGCAGTCAGCAGTCAGCTTGTTAATCATGTCAGACCAGAGTGACAGCCAAAATAAGTCAGAACAGCTTGTGCACATGAGTGAGGGCACTAGTCCCTCAAGCTCATCAGATGAAGGCAGCAGGAGCACCCCTAGCAATCTGCCAAAGGCTGCCACCAGACAGAGAAAGAAGAAAACTTCAGATTCTGAAGATGAAGACTATGTGGCAGAGGAGGAGGCAACCTCCAAGAAAGTTGAGCTCATGAAAGATCATGGTTCAAGGCAGAGCACCAAGCCAGGATTGAAGATCAAAAAGCCAGCAGGAAGGAAACCTATGCCAAAGGCCAGAGCATCAACCAAGATTCCTGAGCAAACCATGAAGTTCACTATGGAATCCGAAGAAGATGTTGGCCAAGACAAGAAGAAGAAGAGAGCTAGAACTACAACTGCCAGAGTTATTGTCAAGCCCTCTATGAGGAAAGATTCTTCTGATGAAGAAGAAGAGGAAGAGGAAGGTGCTGCACCAGCACCCAAGGCACCCAAGCTGATGGGTGATGCTATTAGGTCTGGGGCAGCTGCATCCAAGCCCAAGGAAGCCCCCAAGATAGCTCCAAAGCAAAAACCCAAGAGGAACACAAGAAATATTTCAGCTGCTGAGAAGAACAAGGCCACAGTGCCTAATGTTGCTGAAGAAGAAGAAGGACAAGTTTTGAGGAAATTGAAGCCCAAGATCCCAGACCACAATGATGCTCATCCTGTGGCTGAGGACATGAACATAAGGAGAGACTCTGGATTAAGAAAGTGGAGAGCAGAAGATCCCTATGCTACCAGGAGAAGGACTGCTGTGGACTACAAGTTCCACACTAAGGAACAGCAGGACTTCTATGAGACAATCTTGTTGGACAAGAAGCCAATTGTCTGTGACATGAGATGGGTTGATTGGGAATACATCAAGGAGAATGAAGAGCACTTTCCAGGAGTACAGGACAGCTTTCAGGCTTGTGGGGTAGCAGACTTTGTTGGGCAAAAGCTCACAAAGTGGAACAAGGATGAACCATCTTCAGCCCATGCTCAAACTCAAAAGGAGAAGGCAAGAAAAGAGAAAGCTGCTAGGATGCCAACTCAAGAGGAGGCATCAGAATACTTCCTGAAAACCAAGCAAGAGCAGCTCAGTTACCTGATTGCATCCACCCTGCGGATTGAGAAAGGTTTGGCCAACCTAACTCAGAACCAGGCAAGCCTAGAGAGAATCATAGAACAAAAGTTCTATGACCTGGACATCAAGGTGACAGAAATTCAGACTGCAGTGGAGCAGCTCCAGGATGACATGCAGGAGAGGAGAGGGAAGACAACAACAGATGCATTTGCTAGAGTGCCACGAGCCCAGAGGTCCAGTGCAGTGCCAGTTCCAGACACAAAGGCAACTGCCTCAGCACCAGCCGCAACACCAGCCCAGCCTGCTCCAGCATCCACTTCAACTCCAACTACATCAGCATCAACAGAAGCCTTCGTCCTTGGAGTGATTCGGACCCCACCACCACCTGAAGATCAAGCCTGAGAGTCGACATAGCACTATGCATTTTTCTAGGAACTTTTTGGTAACTTGTTGCCAAAGGGGGAGAAGATGTATAGATCATAGGCTTCAAGAGAGAGAGTGTTGCTTTTCTCTCTTGTTTTATTTGGTGGTCTTTGATACAATTGTTTGCTTTTGGTCGAGATACTTTCATATGCTTGTGAGACATTGATGATCATGTGTTTGATCATAAGCTACACTTATGCATGCTTGATATATCTTATCTATCTTATGTGGTCATTCACTTTTTGCCATGGTGATGAGTGCATGTATTTCATTATTAATCATTTTGAGCGCTCCACCAAGATGTATGTGACATGGAAGAGTAACCCAAAATTCTAACTCTTTGTGCATTTGCAGTCCAAAGCAAATTTTATATATGCACAAATTTAGGGGGAGCTCTTACTTATCACATACTTCTCAAAGCGACGATGTAATTCATTCTTATAATCATTTGTCGAAGCTTTGATCTATATGTTGTCATCAATTACCAAAAAGCGGGAGATTGAAAGTGCAACTATCCCAAGGTGGTTTTGGTAATTCATAACAACATATAGCTCATTGAGCTAATGCTATTCCAAGACAATTATTTCAGGAAAAGCTCAATGATTGGCATGGCATGGATGGTGAAAGTGGAACCCTGAAAATGCTAAGGACAAAGGATTGGCTCAAGCTCAAATGCTCAAGACTCTTCATTTTACATTTTAGTGATCCAAGATCACATTGAGTCCATAGGAAAAGCCAATACTATCAAGGAGGGATGAGGTGTTGCTTAATGAGCTCTTTGCATTATGTGCTTAATGATATGCTCCAAAATCCTCAACTACTTTCCCACTTCCACAGATGACCTAAAACCCAAAGCCAAATTCGGTCATACCGATTCTTTCTATCCGGCGCCACCGAGTTTCATATGTCATTAGCCACTGCCAAAGCCCTAGCAAATCGATTCTACCGATAGGGATCTCGGTCTCACCGAGATGGGATTGCAACCTCTCTGTTTCCTTTTCGTAACTTTTCGGTCTCACCGAGAGAGCGGATCGGTCCCACCGAGATTGCAATGCAAACTCTCTGTTTCCCTTTTGTTACTTTTCGGTCTCACCAAAAGAGCAAATCGGTCCCACCGAGTTTGCCTGACCAACTCTCTGGTTAGCCAATTACCAAATCGGTCTCACCGAGTTTGTGTAATCGGTCTCACCGAGATTACGTTATGCCCAAACCCTAACCATATCGGTCCTACCGAGATGCATGTCAGTCCCACCGAAAATCTCTAACAGTCACTAGGTTTACCTTTTCGGTCCGACCGAGTTTGTTGATTCGGTCTCACCGAGATTGGTCACGCTACGTGTAACGGTTGGATTTTATGTGGAGGCTATATATACCCCTCCACCTCCTCTTCATTCGTGGAGAGAGCCATCAGAACACATCTACACTTCCAACTCATATGTTCTGAGAGAGAACCACCTACTCTTGTGTTGAGACCAAGATATTCCATTCCTACCATATGAATCTTGATCTCTAGCCTTCCCCAAGTTGCTTTCCACTCAAATCTTCTTTCCACCAAATCCAAATCCTGTGAGAGAGAGTTGAGTGTTGGGGAGACTATCATTTGAAGCACAAGAGCAAGGAGTTCATCATCAACACACCATTTGTTACTTCTTGGAGAGTGGTGTCTCCTAGATTGGCTAGGTGTCACTTGGGAGCCTCCGACAAGATTGTGGAGTTGAACCAAGGAGTTTGTAAGGGCAAGGAGATCGCCTACTTCGTGAAGATCTACCGCTAGTGAGGCATGTCCTTCGTGGGCGATGGCCATGGTGGGATAGACAAGGTTGCCTCTTCGTGGACCCTTCATGGGTGGAGCCCTCCGTGGACTCGCGCAACCGTTAGCCTTCATGGGTTGAAGTCTCCACTAACGTGGATGTAGGATAGCACCACCTATCCGAACCACGGGAAAAACATCCGTGTCTCCAATAGCGTTTGAATTCTCCAAACCCTTCCCTTTACATTCTTGCAAGTTGTATGCTTTACTTTCCGCTGCATATATACTCTTTGCATGCTTGCTTGAATTGTGTGATGATTGCTTGACTTGTCCTAACATTGCTAAAATCTGCCAAGAACTAAAATTGGGAAAAGGTTAAGTTTTTATTTGGTCAAGTAGTCTAATCACCCCCCCTCTAGACATACTTCCGATCCTACAGTTCTGTCGCTTTGCTGCGCTACCTATCAATTGCTCTTCAAGCCTCCCAAATTGCCATGAACCTCTAACCTTTGTCACCCTTCCTAGCAAACCGTTGCTTGGCTATGTTACCGCTTTGCTCAGCCCCTCTTATAGCATTGTTAGTTGTAGGTGAAGTTGAAGATTCCTCCATGGTGGACAGGATTGTTATGGGATATCACAATATCTCTTATTTAATTAATGCATCTATATACTTGGTAAATGGTGGAAGGCTCGGCCTTATGCCTGGTGTTTTGTTCCACTCTTGCCGCCCTAGTTTCTGTCATACCGGTGTTATGTTCCCGGATTTTTGCGTTCCTTACGCGGTTGGGTGATTTATGGGACCCCCTTGACAGTTCGCTTTGAATAAAACTCCTCCAGCAAGGCCCAACCTTGGTTTTACCATTTGACTCACCTAGCCCTTTTTCCCTTGGGTTTCCGGAGCCCGAGGGTCACCACCCCGGGCCAGTGCTCCTCCGAGTGTTGGTCCAAACTAGAGCACCGTGCGGGACCATTCCTTGGCAACTTGGATTACGTCGGTACCTGTACGCTTAGCTTATCCGGTGTGCCCTGAGAACGAGATATGTGCAGCTCCTATCAGGATTTGTCGACACATCGGGCGGCTTTGCTGGTCTTGTTTTACCATTGACGAAATGTCTTGTAAACCGGGATTCCGAGACTGATCGGGTCTTCCTGGGAGAAGGTATATCCTTCGTTGATCGCGAGAGCTTATCATGGGCTAAGTTGGGACACCCCTGCAGGGTATAAACTTTCGAAAGCCGTGCCCGCGGTTATGTGGTAGATGGGGATTTGTTAATGTCCGGTTGTAGATAACTTGACACTTGATTCGAATTAAAACGCATCAACCGCGTGTGTAGCCGTGATGGTCTCTTTTCGGCGGAGTCCGGGAAGTGAACACGGTTTTTGGGTTATGTTTGACGTAAGTAGGAGTTCAGGATCACCTCTTGATCATTGCTAGCTTCACGACCGTTCCGCTTGCTCTCTTCTCGCTCTTATTTGCGTTGGTTAGCCACCATATATGCTTAGTCGCTGCTGCAACCTCACCACTTTACCCCTTCCTTTCCCTTTAAGCTTTGCTAGTCTTGATACCCATGGTAATGGGATTGCTGAGTCCTCGTGGCTCACAGATTACTACAACAACAGTTGCAGGTACAGGTTTTGCGATGATCATGACGCGAGAGCGATGTTTGCTTGTTTTGGAGTTCTTCTTCTACTCCTTCTTCGATCAAGGGATAGGTTCCAGGTCGGCAGCCTGGGCTAGCAGGGTGAATGTCGTTTGAGTTTCGGTTTGTGTTTCATCCGTAGTCAGATGATGTTCTTATGTATGATGATGTTGTATTCGTGTGGCATTGTATGCCTTTTGTATGTATCACCATCTATTATGTAATGTTGATGTAATGATATCCACCTTGCAAAAGCGTATCAATATGCGGTTCTATCCTTGGTGGGACCTTCCAGTCTCTTTAGGATAGTATCGCATATTGGGCGTGACTGCGCCATTAGTAACAATTTTTCAAAAAAAATCAATTTTTTTAATTTTTTTTATCTCAGGTCACTATGGCTTAATCTCATGTCAAATCACACTCCGTGGTCAAACTTCCCGAAAGGTCATCCATCCTCACACTACTCTAGCCCAAGCACGCTTAACTTCACAGTTCTATCCAACCCCAGCAACAGCTCACTTCACATGCACTTGTTGATATATCTAGCATATCAATCCTATTATACCTTGTTGATGTCTAGGACTTTGTTCATGTTCATGACTATGATGAAATTTTGAAAAATATTTAAAACTTCCCGGTCATATTACGTATCATTTTTTGAAAAAAAATTCAAAAAAAAAATTCAAAACCAATTTTTTTCTGTTACTAGTGGGGCACCACATCCACGGTGCGCCACTAGTAAGTTTGAATTTTTTGCCTCTAGATCTTGAAAGCCCCATAATTTTTTTCTGTTAGGTTTTTGGGGATTTTGAAAATGTTTAACGAGGTTCCCCCAGTTAAATTTGGATGTAACTTTTCTAGTAGATGATTTTTCATATAAAAACTTTTTAATCCGAGTTCGTATGCAAAAGTTATGCCCATTTTACAAATTTCCAAAGAGATTTTGCAAATAAAGTCGAAATTCATATTTGTAAATTTCCCAACAACTAGACCACATATCACATGGGAAACTTATTTTCTTTTTTTTGACATTTTTATCATTTTCTTTTATTTTTTTAAAACTGAAAAGGCGGTCCAAGGGGGGGTGCAGTCGGTGGAATTTTTGGGCCAAGTTAGTAATGGCGCACCGTGGGAGTGGTGCACCATTACTAGTTCAACTATGAATTTATTAATGGCGCACCTGTCGGGGTGGACGGCGTCCCCCGCGAGCACCTATGGGGCCAGAGCCCCTTTCGTTGTCCGGTGAGGGGGGCGGAGGGAGCGCGGAGAGCAGATCGAGGCGAGCACACGGGCGGTTTACCCAGGTTCGGGCCGCGATGGACGCGTAAAACCCTACTCCTGCTTGGTTGTATTGAACTGGGGAGCTCGGGAGCTTGGAGAGCTAGCTACACCGAGCGTATGGCCGTCTGGATTCCGAATCCCCGAACCCCCTCTACGTTGCACACGGGCCTCCTTTTATAGCGCAAAGGGGTCACCGACAGGTGTCAACGTAAGAGAAAGGGGTAAAAGTGTAAAAGGGGTGGAAGTTGTAACAGTGCGGGAACAGTGGCGCTACAGTGCGGCACAGTGTTATCATACCTACTTCTGACGGTAGGGGACAAGGGCATTAAATGCCCGTCACGGTCGCCTGGACAGCACCGAGGCGGACCGTTAGGTGCGCCACCGCTCGCCACGGTGGTGGCTGCATGCCACCGCATACCCCAGGCTGCGCGGTGCCCCGCCACGTGCCCTTGGGGGAAGCCCCGGAGCGACGCGTGGGCGGGTGAGCTGGAGCGCAGTCCTGAGGTGGCGATTTGCCGCGGCAAGTGGCTTGCCGCGGGGGTCGTCTTCCTGTGCCTGATAGCTTGCCGGCTATCAGGCCTTGCCGGGGCGCATGGCGCGCCGCGGCGGGCTTCTCTTGTGGTGCCTGGGTTCGGCCTTCCCGACAAGCTCCTCTTGTCGGGGTCTCGATTTTCTGTCTCGTATACTTTGTTCTTGGATGGTATTTCATGGGCTTAGTCGTCCCGGCAAGCTCCTCTTGCCGGGGTCTTGTCTCCTTGGCCCGGCAAGCTCCTCTTGCCGGGGGCCTTGTCTTGAATGCTTGGCCTTCCCTTGGCGCTTCCTGGGCGGGCCTCGCCGCAGGGTGCTACAACTGCCCGTGCACAAGTCTGGGGTACTAAGGTACCCCTACTTTAGTACACCGACAGGAGCCCCCGGGCCTGGGCCACACACGGTGCCGAGCGTCGTTGGGCCAGGCCCTAACAGTGCACGGGCACGCGTGGCCTTGGTCGCGCTGCTCCTTAACTCCGCGTCCATCGCACCTTCCCCAGGCGGCGCGCGCTTATCGCGGCGTCGTGGGGGCGGGACGCCCGTTCCCTCTTTAAGTGGAGGGAGGTGCGGAGGCGCGGCTCGATAAATGAACGGGGGTGAGGCGCGGCTTTCGAGGCGTCCGTTCCCCATAATCACGGGATGGGGAGAGGTCGTCCCACCCGTCGCCTCGGTTCTGCGCGCCCACCGCGTGGTCCTCATGCACTCGGAGTCGCGGCGGCGGAGGCAGGGAGTCCGGCCGGCGCGGGTCGATGCAGTGGGTCGGCCCCAGTCGCCTGCCCTTCCTCCGCTTTTATTGGAGGAGCGAGGCGGCCGCGTCCCCACTCCGCCCCTTTATAAGGAGCGAAAGGGGGCAACGGAAATCCGCACTCCATCTCCTTCCTCCTTCTGCTTCTGGTTTCCTTCCCCCATCTGCGATGGAGGGGGGGAACCCTGGTTCTTCTTCGGTTGCCGCGAGGGTGTCTGCTAGGCAACGCGCCCCTCCTCCCCTTGCGCCCGCGGCGGCGGAGCCGGTCGTCGGGGGAAGAGGGAGAGGGCGAGGTCGCGGACGAGGTCGTGGACGGGGCCGGGGCGCTCGGGGCGGACGGATCGGTGCGCCGTCCTCGCCTCCGCCAGCGGCTCCGTTCCTTCCCGCGGTCCATCTCGGGGACGACCCCTGTGAGTTCATTATCAGGCTGCGCCGGGCGCCTCGTCGCCGCCTCCGGCTTCCCGCTCCATTCGCGAGCGTGTTGGAGGTGGAGCAGCCTGAGACGCTAAACCTGCGCATGAGGGGCTGCGGGATCAGTGGGACGCGAGTCCACGTCGAGTCCCGAGCCCCCGGCGTGGTGTGTCTGGGCCGCGGGTGGAAGACGTTCGCCCGGATCCACAGTTTGACGGAGGGGTTCACCCTCCACTTTAAGCTGGTGGGGGAGGACCTCCTCTCCGTCAAGGCCTTCTGGGGCTCCGGCATCCGGGCCCGGTGCTGCGAAGATAGCTCCTCCGACAGCGAAGGCTCCTCCTCGAGCGAGAGTGACGAGGAGGGGAGCGACAGCGACGACGAGGGGAGCAGCCGCCGGGATGACGGGTCCGACTAGGCGTCGGTCGCAGCTCCGTGTGGCGCCGGCGGCCCCATCGTCCGCGCCGGGCTCCGTGAACTCCCCGGGGTCGTCTCCTTGGGCGGCTGGCGTAGGGGGGCTGCTGAGGAGGACAGAGGGCGGACGTCGAAGGCCGCGAAGTCGGAGTACGGGCCGACTTCGACAGCTGGCTGACGCTCCGGTGCCTCGTGTTCCAGATGCGCCCCAGACGCCGTCATCACCCTTGCTGTCGGTGACGACCACCGGGGTCTTTTCTTCGGCCCGGCAAGCTCCTCTTGCCGGGGGCTTGATCTCCTCGGGCGGCCGGAGTGGCGAGGCTGGGGAAGAGGAAGAGGCTGGCGGCAAGGCCGCTGCCTCATCTTCCAGCTCTGCCTCCGGCGCCTCCGTCTTCTTCAGCCTCCGGAGACCCCCGGGCGGAGCCCCCGGATCTTCTCTTGGTGCCTTCTGGCACCCGTAGCTCGCCTAGGTGCCCCTTTCGCCCTCTTCGCCTTCTTGCCCTATCTCCTGAGGAGAGAGACAAGAAAGGGATTACGGGCACCTTATCTCTTTTCAGCTTGTAAGCCTTCGGGCCTTAGTTGCGTTTAAGCCTTGTAATCCCTTCTTTCATGTTTTTCATTCTCTCTGAACTGTACCTGAGTGGAATGTTTTTAATGAAAAGGGGATGTTTGCCGGATCATTCGTCTCGCGGGTGGAAACCGCGGTAAGGAACGAATCCTTCACATCGTTAAGATAGACAGTTTCTCGCCCGGCAACAGGCCCAGCCGCTCCCCCGCACTGCTCGACCTTTCTCACGCCCTTGGCGGAGGCGGGGAGCAGGCGGGTTCCGGCCCCTCGCTTCCCCCCCCCCTTGCTGCCGCGGCTGCTATCGAAACGGGCCCCAGGAACGCGCTCTGGGGCTTGCCGCTAAGAGAGCACGGTAGCTTTTCAGGAGGAAAGGAGGCTTTCAAATTCCACAGTCCATAAGAGAATGCATGATGAGGGATGCAAAAACTTATCTGAGGTTGCAGCCCCCGGCGACTCTGGCTCGCCGGGGCGTAGGCGTTGGCTCGTCCTTCTCCTCTTCCTTGTCCTTGAGCGGCCCGGCAAGGACATTCAATTCCTGCGAGCCAAAGGGAAAGGACGGGAAAAAGACGCGGACTCGACCTCTAAGTTAGGGGTTAGCGACAGTTAGGAACTGACAACCCTAACCAAGGACGAGACTCTGACTCAGCATGCATGCTAAAATCTAGGGCGCCAGCGCTTCTTTATCTTCGGCCAGGGGCTTCACCTGGCTTTGTACGAGGGGTTACATGCAACATCGGCAAGGCCTGCACAAACCGGTGGTTGCCGGAGCGGATCACAGCAACCGCGCCTTATGGGCGAAACTTGCGAAGATGCTCTATGTTCCCAGGAGTTGCTCACTGGTAGGCCCTCTTCGGTCTTGAGGCGGACAGCGCCGGGCCTCGCGACTCGTCTCACCCGATAAGGGCCTTCCTGCTTCGGCGTCGACTTGTTATAATTCTTGGCCGACTGAACGTGCCTAAGAACAAGGTCGCCTAACAGGGCAACTTTATCTGATGCCAGGGGCTTCGCCTGGCTTTGTACAAGGGGTTACATGCAACAGCGGCAAGGCCTGTACAAACCGATGGTTGCCGGAGCGGATCACGGCAACCGCGCCTTATGGGCGAAACTTGCGAAGATGCTCTATGTTCCCAGGAGTTGCTCACTGGTAGGCCCTCTTCGGTCTTGAGGCGGACAGCGCCGGGCCTCGCGACTCGTTTCACCCGATAAGGGCCTTCCTGCTTCGGCGTCGACTTGTTATAATTCTTGGCCGACTGAACGCGCCTAAGAACAAGGTCGCCTAACAGGGCAACTTTATCTGGTGCCAGGGGCTTCGCCTGGCTTTGTACAAGGGGTTACATGCAACAGCGGCAAGGCCTGTACAAACCGATGGTTGCCGGAGCGGGTCACGGCAACCGCGCCTTATGGGTGAAACTTGCGAAGATGCTCTATGTTCCAGGAGTTGCTCACTGGTACGCCTTCTTCGGTCTCGAGGCGGACGGCGCCAGGCCTCGTGACTCGTCTCACCCGATAAGGTCCTTCCCACTTTGGCGTCAACTTGTTGGAATCCTTGGCCGACTGAGTGCGCCGAAGAACAAGGTCGCCCTCTTCGAGACTCCTGGCCTTGACCTTGCGGCTATGGTAGCGACGCAAGGCTTGCTGGTATCGAGCAGCTCGTACCGCGGCCTGGAGACGTCCCTCCTCAAGGAGCAGCGCGTCATCTTGGCGCAGCTGCTCTTGCTCAAGCTCGTCATAAGCGAGCACCCGAGGAGATCCGTATACGAGTTCCGTTGGGATAACTGCTTCCGCTCCATAGACTAGAGCAAAGGGTGTCTGTCCGGTGGCTCGACTCGGTGTCGTTCTGATTGACCAAAGAGCCGCCGGCAGCTCCTCAATCCAATTTCTTCCGCACTTGCGCAGCCTGTCGAAGGTCCTGGTCTTGAGTCCGCGCAGCACTTCAGCGTTGGCCCTTTCTGCTTGACCGTTGCTCCTGGGGTGAGCAACCGAAGCGAAACAGACCTTGGCGCCGAGATCCTGGGCGTATTGCATGAAGGCGCGACTTGTGAATTGTGTCCCGTTGTCGGTGATGATTCTGTTGGGGATTCCGAAACGGCAGACGATCGACCGGAAGAACTTGACTGCTGACTGCGCGGTCACCTTCCTCACTGGCTCCACTTCTGGCCACTTCATGAACTTGTCGATTGCAACGTACAAGTACTCGAAGCCCCCGACGGCTCGGGGAAAAGGGCCGAGGATATCGAGCCCCCAGACCGAGAAGGGCCAGGATAAAGGGATTGTTTGGAGAGCTTGAGCTGGCTGATGAATCTGTTTTGCATGGAACTGGCACGCTTCACACTTGGTTACTAGTGCAGTTGCATCTTGGAGGGCTTCTTGCCAGAAGAACCCTTGCCGGAAGGCTTTCCCGACAAGTGCTCTTGCGCCAATGTGATGGCCGCATATGCCTCCGTGTATTTCTGCCAACAGCTTCTGTCCGTCTCCCCTGGAGATGCACTTCAATCTGACACCGTTGAGTCTCCTTCTGTACAGCTCGTTGTCCACGAACTGGTACATACTTGATTGCCTGGTGATCTTCTCCATCTCTTCTGGGTCGTCGGGAAGTTCTCCAGTTTGCAGAAAACGGACGATCTGCTGCGCCCATGCCGGAGCCCGGGGCTCGACGGCAAGGACTAAAGGCATGAAGGCCGCTGCGGGGACCCCGGCTTCTACGGCAAGAACCTCTGGTTCCGCCGGAGCCGGTGATCCCCCGGCAAGCTTGCCGGGCCAAAGCTTGTCGGGAACCCCCGCTTCAACTGGACAGATCCTCGGATCCGCAGGAGCGGACTGTTCCTCAGCGTTCAGACTGCTGATCTGCTTGCCGGAGCAAGGCTTATCGGGGACACCTGCTTCGACTGGACGGATCCTGGGATCCGCAGGAGCGGGCTGTCCCCCGGCGTTCTGGTTGTTGATCTTGGGGACCTTGGCGGCGGTCTCAGGAAGGTTCGCCTGCAAGTGGTCGCCGGAGACCAACTTCCTTTTCTTGGACTGCCCAACTGATGGTGTAACGGATGGTTGAGTCAGCTTGAGTAAGAAGGTCCCTGGTTCCACAGGTAACTTCAACGAAGCACACTTCGAAAGGCCGCCTGCTATCTCATTCTGAGCTCTCGGGACGTGCTCCATTTGCAGCCCTTCAAAGTGTTCTTCCAGCTTCCTCACTTCATCTACATAAGCTTCCATCAGAGGGCTCTGGTAGCTCTTGTTGACTTGCCGGACCACCAGTTGAGAATCTCCCCGCACAATCAGCTTTCTGATCCCAAGTTCGGCCGCAATCCTGAGGCCGGCGAGCAAGCCTTCATACTCAGCAATATTGTTGGTTGCTTGCTCTCTTGGGAAGTGCATCTGGATAACATACTTGAGGTGCTCTCCGGTGGGCGCGATGAGTACCACGCCAGCACCGGCGCCTTGCAGCGAGAAGGCACCATCGAAGTACATTACCCACTCGCTTGTTGCTTCTTGTACGGGCGCGCTTGTTTCTTGGGCTTCTCCATCTGGCGTCGGGGTCCACTCAGCTATGAATTCTGCCAAAGCTCGGCTCTGTATGGTTGAAGTACTTTCAAACTTGAGTCCAAAGCTCGACAGCTCCAGTGCCCACTCGACGATCCTGCCTGTTGCCTCGGGATTGTGCAATATCCTCTTCAGCGGAAAGCGAGTGACTACTGTTATCTCATGTGCTTGGAAGTAATGGCGCAGCTTTCTCGAGGCCATGAGGAGGCCGAAAAGCAACTTCTGCACCCCAGAGTATCTCGATCTAGCCCCCTGCAAGAGGGAACTCACAAAATACACCGGGCGCTGCACCATCTTCTTCCGCGCTCCATCCTGTTCCTGCGCAGGGTTGTCCTTGTCGGGGCCAGAGCTTGCCGGAGCAGCCCCCCGCTTGTCGCTGGATTCGCTTGCAGGTGGTATAGACTCCTCGTCGGCCTCCCTCTCCGCCACTAACGCAGCACTAACCACCTGGTTGGTTGCCGCTAGGTATAGCAACAACTTCTCCTGTGGTCTAGGTGCGACAAGTATTGGAGTGGAGGATAGGTACCTTTTCAAATCTTGCAGCGCCGCCTCCGCTTCTGGAGTCCACTGCATGGGGCCTGCCTTCTTCAAGATTTTAAAGAAGGGCAGGGCGCGTTCTGCAGACCTTGAAATGAACCAACTGAGGGCGGCCACACAACCTGCAAGCTTTCTGACGTCCTTGACGCGCTCTGGGGCTTCGATCTGCTCGATGGCTTTGATCTTGTCGGGATTAGCTTCAATCCCCCTCTGTGACACAAAGAACCCGAGAAGCTTGCCGGAGGGGACTCCGAAAACGCACTTCTCGGGGTTCAGCTTGAGCTGTATCTTGCGCAGGTTCTGAAATGTCTCTTCCAGATCTTGGACCAGGGTTTCCTTGCTCCTGCTCTTCACCACGATGTCATCCATGTAGGCCTCCACGTTCCTATGGATCTGTGGCTCGAAAGCAGTGTGCACTACCCTTGCAAACGTTGATCCCGCATTCTTCAGTCCAAACGGCATGCATATGAAGCAATAGGTGCCGCACGGAGTGATAAATGCGGTCTTCTCTTCATCTTCTTTGGCCATAAAGACTTGGTGGTAGCCTGAATATGCATCAAGAAAAGAGAGTAGCTCACATCCGGCGGTGGAGTCAACAATCTGGTCAATGCGCGGCAAGGGAAATGGATCCTTGGGACATGCTTTATTCACATCGGTGAAGTCTATGCACAGTCTCCACTTCCCATTGGCTTTGCGCACGACGACCGGATTGGCCAGCCACGTTGGATGGATCACACCTCTCACTAGGCCTGCTGCCTCTAGCTTCTTGATTTCTTCGCTGATGAATTCTTGGCGCTCCACGGCTTGCTTTCTCACTTTCTGCTTGACGGGTCGCGCGTGAGGACAGACAGCGAGCTTGTGCTCAATCACCCTCCTGGGAACACCGGGGATGTCGGACGGTTGCCATGCAAACACGTCGACATTCGCCCGCAGGAAGGCAACGAGCGCGCTTTCCTATTTGCTGTCAAGCGTGGCACTAATGGTGAAGGTACCGCCAGTGCCGTCCTCCTTGGCGGACACCTCCTTGGTTGCCGGAGGAGCGGTCATTCCCTTCTTGTACTTGCCGGTGGAGCTCGATGGAACGTCCTCGACGGCGGCGCAGCACTCCGAAGAGGTGCGGTGGCCGGAGTGGGCCCCAGAGCACTTACCGGACTTGGTCCTTGTCTTCTTCCCCCCGGGGGCTTCAGCGGCAAGTGTGTCCTTCTCTGCCGCGGCTGCTACATCCCGGTAGATCTTGTCGGCGCAGATAAGCGCGTCCTTTTTGTCGCTATGGACAGTGATGACGCTTA
The DNA here is from genome assembly GCA_032464435.1 of Aegilops umbellulata. NCBI lineage: Eukaryota > Viridiplantae > Streptophyta > Magnoliopsida > Poales > Poaceae > Aegilops > Aegilops umbellulata. Next base: position 448,697,091 of record CP136058.1, on the reverse strand, counting down.
TCGGCCCCGGCATCTTGAGTACGTTGTAGGCGTGGTGGGAAGCTGCCATGAACTTGGCGAGAGCGGGACGGCCGAGGATCCCATTGTATGGTAACGGGATATCAGCGACGTCGAACGTGATGCGCTCAGTCCTGAAGTTGAGCTCGCCGTCGAAGGTCACAGGCAGAGTAATCTTCCCCTTGGACTTGCTCCTCCCCGGGTTGATTCCTTGGAAAGAACCGGTCTCTTCGAGCTCGCTGTCTGGGATCTGGAGTTTCTTGATCACAGCGGAGGAGATCAAGTTCAGCCCGGCCCCGCCGTCTACCAACATTTTGGTGACCTTGAGGTTGCGGATGGTGGGTGAGACCAGCATCGGCAAGCACCCGACCGCGGTCGTGCGGTCGGGGTGATCCTCAAGATCGAAAATGATGGGCGTGCTGGACCATTTGAGGAGCCTGCGCGACCCCACGGGCGGCTCTGCTGCGTTCACCTCTCGCACCCACTGCTTAAGCTGGCGGTGGGAGGTGTGCAGAGAGGCGCCGCCGTCAACGCATAGGACCTCCGTGGCCTTCTGGAACTCCTGCTCGCTGTTATCTTCGTCTTCCACGTCTTCGTCGTCGTCTTCTTCATCCTCGTCGCGGCCCCGGGGAGGCCGATCGCCTTGCCGCTGCTTGGCCATGCCGCGGCGTCCTCCCCGGCCGATGGGCGGCCGCTTTTTGCTTGGTTCGCCACCTCCACCCTGGGCCTTCCCCTTGTCGCGCCTCTCGTACTCAGCCTTCTGCTGCACGACGAGGTACTCGACGCTTTTGCAGTTGGAGAGATCGTGGCCCTTGGTGCGGTGGATCTTGCAGTATTGCTTGTCGGAGCTGTCCTGCTTGTCGGCTGCCGCCACGGGGGCAGGCTCCTTGCCGGAGCCGCCAGCCTGCGTTTGCTTGGCGGGAGCCTCCTTGCCGGACTCCTCGACGGCAAGCACCTCTTTCCTGTTCTTCCTCCTATTATTCCGCCGCTGGCTTCTCTTCGCCGGGGCGGTGTCGTTACTGTCGCTTTCTCCTGCGCCAGCATCCTCCCCGGGGAGTTTCCTCCCCTCCTCCGCGCGCGCGCACTTGTCAGCCAGGGCATATAGCTCGCTGACGTCCCGGATCTTGGTCATGGCCATCTCTTCACGCATGCGGCGGTTACGCATGTTCTGGTGGAACACGCTGATAACCGCGGCAGGGTGAACGTCGGGGATGTTGCGATGAACGCGGCTGAAGCGCTGGATGTACTTGCGCAGGGATTCTCCTTCCTTCTGGGCTAGGATGTGGAGGTCGCTATCCTGGCCATGAGGTTTGTGGCCGCCTGTGAAGGCGCCAACAAACTGATGGCAAAGATCCGCCCAGGAAGAAATGGAGCCTTCCGGCAAGTGCATAAGCCACGAACGAACGTTCGGCTTAAGCACGAGCGGGAAGTAGTTCGCCAATATCCTGTCGTCGCGCCCCCCGGCAGCTTGCACAGCGATCGTGTAGATGCTGAGAAACTCCGAGGGGTGCGTCCTGCCGTCGTACTTCTCCGGTACGTCGGGCTTGAAGTTCTTCGTGCTGGGCCACCGGACGCGCCGCAGCTCACGGGTGAACGCTGGGCAACCTGCCGCGTACGGTAAGTCACCTGGTTCACCGGGCGCGTGCGCGTCGACAGCGTTCCCAGCCCGCTGGTCTGATTGCCGCCGAGTTTCTCGGCGGCGCTCAATCCTTGTTCGAGCGTCTTCTTGCTGCCGCTCGTCGAGGACTCGGCGCTGGTCCCGGCGAGTCCGCGGGTCTGACGACGCTGTAGAGCCGTCGTCGGCGTTGCTCCAGCGGGGCGGCGTCTTCTGCTTCTGCGCCGGGGAGTGCATGGTGGTTGCACCCCCGGCGGTCTTGTCGCCGTCGGCCTTCGTCTCCTCGACCTGCCGTGGCCGTGAGGTCGCCGGCTGCTGCGGCGTGTCGTTGTTGGCGAAGGCGATCAGGCTCTGGATGGTGGCCCTCCAGCCTTCGGCCTTGTCAGCCGCTGGAGGGTAGTCGAGGAGCAGTTGCGCTCTCGCGAGCGCTTCTGCCGGGGTGGAGGGGAGCGGGGGCGAGTGGCGCGAGGAGCGGGATACGCTCGGACTCCTAACAATGTTAGAAAGGGCGGGGTCCCTCCCCGGCGCCTTCGCCTTGCCCGTGTCCGGACGGGGACCCGGGGCGTCCCGTGAACCTCCAGTTTGCCCTTGGTCCAGCAAGCGGATGCCACCCCCTGTGGCATGGCGCTGCTGGGTCGTCGTTTGTCGGGTCGGATGCGACGCGCCCTCGGAGGCCGAGGCTCGGTCGTCCGCCCTGTTCTTGGATTTGGTGGCGCCGCGAGTGTTCTCGCCGGTGGCCACCCCTCCGACGGCGTCTCCCCCGCCCACCGTTGGCTCCGGTAGCGGTGGAAGAGACGCGGACGGGCCCGTGACCTCCGAAGCCTTCTTCTTCGGGGCCATGGTGTTGATGAAGCTAGCGAATTCGGAGAAGCTGACGAAGAGCGCGCTCGCGCGAACGCCGGATCTGATCCGCACAACCTCGACGCACCCCCTACCTGGCGCGCCAAAGATGTTGGGGTGGACGGCGTCCCCCGCGAGCACCTATGGGGCCAGAGCCCCTTTCGTTGTCCGGTGAGGGGGGCGGAGGGAGCGCGGAGAGCAGATCGAGGCGAGCACACGGGCGGTTTACCCAGGTTCGGGCCGCGATGGACGCGTAAAACCCTACTCCTGCTTGGTTGTATTGAACTGGGGAGCTCGGGAGCTTGGAGAGCTAGCTACACCGAGCGTATGGCCGTCTGGATTCCGAATCCCCGAACCCCCTCTACGTTGCACACGGGCCTCCTTTTATAGCGCAAAGGGGTCACCGACAGGTGTCAACGTAAGAGAAAGGGGTAAAAGTGTAAAAGGGGTGGAAGTTGTAACAGTGCGGGAACAGTGGCGCTACAGTGCGGCACAGTGTTATCATACCTACTTCTGACGGTAGGGGACAAGGGCATTAAATGCCCGTCACGGTCGCCTGGACAGCACCGAGGCGGACCGTTAGGTGCGCCACCGCTCGCCACGGTGGTGGCTGCATGCCACCGCATACCCCAGGCTGCGCGGTGCCCCGCCACGTGCCCTTGGGGGAAGCCCCGGAGCGACGCGTGGGCGGGTGAGCTGGAGCGCAGTCCTGAGGTGGCGATTTGCCGCGGCAAGTGGCTTGCCGCGGGGGTCGTCTTCCTGTGCCTGATAGCTTGCCGGCTATCAGGCCTTGCCGGGGCGCATGGCGCGCCGCGGCGGGCTTCTCTTGTGGTGCCTGGGTTCGGCCTTCCCGACAAGCTCCTCTTGTCGGGGTCTCAATTTTCTGTCTCGTATACTTTGTTCTTGGATGGTATTTCATGGGCTTAGTCGTCCCGGCAAGCTCCTCTTGCCGGGGCCTTGTCTTGAATGCTTGGCCTTCCCTTGGCGCTTCCTGGGCGGGCCTCGCCGCAGGGTGCTACAACTGCCCGTGCACAAGTCTGGGGTACTAAGGTACCCCTACTTTAGTACACCGACAGCACCACTCCCACGGTGCGCCATTACTAGTTTAAAAAAAATTGAATTTTTTTTGAAATTTTTTTCAAGTGGCGCACCGTGGATGTGGTGCGCCATTACTAGTTAAAACTAGTAATGGCGCACTATCCCCTGGTGCGTCATTACTAGTTTTGAAAAAAAAACAATTTGGAAAACAATTTGAATTTTTTTACTAATGGCGCACCGTGGATGTGGTGCGCCATTACTAATTTAACTAGTAATGGCGCACTATCCCCTGGTGCGCCATTACTAGTTTAAAAAAAATAAAAAAAATTGTTACTAATGGCGCACCAGGGATGTGGTGCGCCATTAGTATTTGGACACTAATGGCACACCAACACATGGTGTGCCATTAGTATACACTAATGGTGCACCACATGTCTGGTGCGCCATTAGTGTCCATATCATTTATAGCCCTTTTCCTAGTATTGTCTCTGCTATTAACTTTTCTTTAATCTATTTTTCAAGGGGAAAATAGCAAGAAAAGCCCAGGGAGATAGGAGAGGAGTATGAGAGATATGATAATATCCCCAAGCTACTAGAATTATGCACTAGTTAATAAAATTGGTTTGGGCATTTTTAGAGGTAGAAAATAAAACAGGTTTGAATAATATTCAAACTTGCCCCACTTTTTAACCCAACCAAAACAACTCCAAAAAGGACGAAACTTGACAGAGAGGGTGTAGGCATGGTCTAATATTTGTAGGGAAAAGATGAATATTAATGGAGGAGGGAATAAAGTCACTTGCAAAAACATGAAAGAAGAAGGAAGGGAGAGGTGATGATGCATGGTTAGGTTTGAGAGAGATAGGAAAGGGGTTGATACATACGACATGAATAGAGCAAGACAACATCATGAAGAATGCAATGCACATGGTGATTATGATGAAATGCAAAATGACAAGAGGCACAATGCAATGCAAACAATGATGATCATGAAGCAAGAAGCAAAATATGATAAGGAGGAATGAAATATGCAAAATAATTATGATAATGCAACAAACACAATAAACACACAGCAACAACTAAAATAAATGGAAGGCAACTGGAGCATCGGTCTTGGGGCGTTACAACTCTCCTCCACTAACAAGAGATCTCGTCCCGAGATCTTAGGAACGAGACGGAAGAGAAAGAGGATGAGGTGAAACAAGAACGCAAGAGATAAGGTAAAAAGAGTCGAGATCACTCTGGTAGATAAAAGAGGAATGATGATTACGACGAGAATCAAAAACTCAAGGAATGGAAAGAGTGGAATGAAAAGAAAGGGGAAGAAATTGACAACTCCTACCACGAATGAAATTGAAAGCATCCTTAGAAGGAAGGATTGAACGGAGTTGTTGAGAAATTCAACAACAACAAAATAAACTTGTTGTGGACTTATGGAAAATATCTCAAAATTATGAGGTGATAACCGACCACAAGTGGAAAAGATTGAATAGCTAAGAAGAACGAAGAAATGCAAAACTCCACTTCAAAAGAATACGGAGAATTATTTGCACTTCGAGACGCAAGAAGAAAAGATACTTGCGCTCCTCCAACAAGAATCTTGACGGACTTGAAGAATGAATTAAAATCTTAAAGAGAATGAGTTAAATCCTTGACGAACCACCATGGAGAACTCTGGTAACAAAAGGATGATGAGATAGAAATGAAGGATGAAAAGAATAAGATTTAAGCCTTGTAGTGATTTAGAAGGAGGTTCCAACAAGATGGCCGAGAAAACTTTGAACTCCAGAAAACAAAAGATGAAAACACTTAGGATTAGAATTTGTTCATCATGAGCAAACTCTAAAGGAAGGGATTAATCAACTTGATGAAAGAAGAATAAGAATTATGTTATGCTTATCCTCCATCAATTAAATTGATGAGAAGCAATGGATTTGCATACTACTTATTCGCGTTGAAAATGATTAAAGAGAGAAAAAGCACAAACTTGGGAAGGTCTTCTTGAACCACCGGTAGGATTGGAAAGAACGAGTGAATTGATATGATGACAAAGGAAAAATGAATCTTGAACGGACCCACCATAAGAATTGAAATTGAACGAAGAAAAGAGAATGAATCGCCGGGAAGAATTTAGAAAACGAACGAAGATAAATTTAGATACAAGTGAACGAAGATACCATGAGCTGACAAAAAGAGTACTTGAATGATGCACCGGAAGAATTAGAGGGCGAGAGCAGAAAACTGAAAATGAATAATTCTTCCGAAAAGGATGGCCTCCGTAGAATCCAAAATAAAATACTCCTGAACTACTTGGAATGGGTATGAAAATAATTCTTGACGATCGGAACAAATAATAGGATAGCAACAAGCTAGCACCACGAATCTCTGAGAGAACGATCAAGATTTAGAGGAAAACTCTTCTTCGGTCTTCAAATGTTGAGAATGACGACAAGGAACACCACCAAAATTGTTGAGATACTCCGGGAGAATGAAAAATGAAGAGGTTGAGCCAATAATGAAAATAATTTGAAATCGATCTTGGAAAAGCATTTAACTAATGAAATTCATTCTTACGTCAAACTTCAAAAAGAATTTGAGAATAACTCCGGAAAATTAGAAGAGTCAGGTAAGATCCTGGGAAAAGACCTGTGGGTTAGGGCCCACTGAAAAGAAAACACCATTGGAAAGGATTGTTTGAATGAGAAATAAGGCACCGGAACGATTGAAAGGCTCGAATGAGGTGACAACCTCGAATTAATTTCAACACAAGCACGAATCTTCTGAGATGTCTTCATCACCCTGGAATGATAAAAATGGCAAGAGGCGAATGAGCAAGAGGAAACACTTGAGTCGAGGAAAAGAAGTATGATCAACAACGAAAAACTTGAATTGGATCCACCAGAATAATGAGACGATCAAGGATTAACTAGACGAGAATTCACCGGTTGAGACAATTGACTGAAGACTGAAGGGGCTCCACACAAAAGAAAGTTGATGCTCGAATAGAGGCTCAGACTCCGAGAAGAAAAGGGGCGGGAGCGCGGGAAAAACAAAGGCAACTTGGACCGGGAACTGACAAATCACTTGAAAAGAGAAAGCACCGGTTGAATTGATTGAAGAAAGAATGCAAAGGCTTCACACGAGTAGGATGGATACTCGATTACGGACTTTGGCTCCGAGAAGAAAAAGGGTGGGCGGGTGGGAAAAAAATAAAGACAACTCCGGATGTGGAAACAACGCCGATTGAGAAAGAACTGAGGACTGATCTTGTAGAAGACAAAGAGGGTCGAATCATCTGAAGAGAGAGCACCGAATGAAAAGAGCTAACATCGCAACGAACCGAAACTAATTGTGTGATCCTAAATAAGAATTTGAAGGGGAAAGAGGAGTAGTTCAAAACACCTACGTCACGATTTCTCACCAGGGCGACGAAGGGGCTGAGAAGTAAAAAGAATTCCTACTCTCCGATATAACTAGACTCTGGGAAAAAAAGTTTTCTTCTAGACTCAACAACGGCCAAACTATGATCAATCAAGGGGGCTCCTATGGTCGGTCGAGGCTCTGATACCAACTTGTCACGCCCAATATGCGAACCTATCCTAAAGGAACTCGAAGGTCCCACCAAGGATAGAAGCGCATATTGGAGACGCTTTTGCAAGGTGGGTATCATTACATCGTACCATTACATAATAGTTGGGGATACATACAATGACATAGAATGCCACAAGAATACAAAAATACATCATACATGAGAACAAGATCCGGCTACGGATGAATCACAAACAGAAACTCAAACAATATCCACCCTACTAGCCCAGGATGCCAACCAGGAACCTAACCCAAGATCGACGAAGAAGAAGAAGAGCTCCAAAACAAGTAAAAATCGCTCTCACGTCATGATCATCGCATAACCTACACCTGCAACTGTTGTTGTAGTAATCTGTGAGCCACGAGGACTCAACAATCCCAATACCATGGATATCAATACTAGCAAAGCTTAATGGGTATGAAAAGGGTAAGTGATGAGGTTGCAGCAAGCGACTAAGCACTGTATGCTGGCTAACTTATGAGTACAAGAATAAGATGAGAAACTACACAAACGGCCGCAAGCTAGTAATGATCACTAAGTGCTCCCGAACTACTTACGAGTCAAGCATAACCCCACCGTGTTCTCTTCCCGAACCCCGTTGAAAAGAGACTGTCACGGTTACACACGCGGTTGGTGTATTTTAATTCGAATCTGGTGTCAAGTTTTCTACAACCGGGTATTAAAAATTCCCATCTGCCACATAACCGCGGGCACAACTTTCGAAAGATTAAACCCTGCAGGGGTGTCCCAACTTAGCCCATGACAAGCTCACGATCCGCGGAGACAATCCTCCATCTCAGGACATCCGATAGAACTCGGGGTCCCGGTGCACAAGACATTTCGACAATGGTAAAACAAAACCAGCAAGACCTCCCGGCGTGTCGACACCCTGATAGTAGCCATGCGTATCTCGTCTCAGGCCACGACCGGATGAGCTCAGCGTACAGCAACTGAGACCCGAGTTTTCCCGGGGGAAGCCACACATGACTCTAGTTTGGGACCAATACCATCAGCACTGCCCCCCTGTATGTAGAATAAGGAACCTCGGGTTCATGCCGCCCTATGCCAATTAATTATTTAGTTCAATATTATTATGGAAAATGTTAAAACCAATGTTGGGCCTTGCTGGAAGAGTTTTATTCAAAGCGAACTGTCAAGAGGGTCCCATAACCCCTCATCGTGTTAGGGAAGCAAAATCAAGGAACATAACACCGATATGACGGAAACTAGGGCGACAAGAGTGGAACAAAACGCCGAGCATAAGGCCAAGCCTTCCACCCTTTACCAAGTATATATGTGCATTGATTAAATAAGATATATTGTGATATCCCATGATATCCATGTCCCAACATGGAACAAACTACAACTGCACCTGCAACTAGCAACGCTATGAGAGGGGTTGAGCAAAGCGGTAACATAGCCAAACAACGGTTTGCTAGGAAGGGTGAAAAAGGTTAGAGGTTGTTTCATGGCAATTTGGGAGGCTTGATAAACAAGTGGTGGGTAGCGCGACATAGCGGTAGCATCGAGACAACTAGCATAGCAAAGATAGTAGTGAGATCCAAGGTAACGGTCATCTTGCCTGAAATCCTACTAGGAAGAAGAACGAGTCCATGAAAAAGATGAAGCCACGTAGACGAACCAAGCGTAGTCGAACGAATCCTCACGATCGAAATGAAACAGGAACTATCAAGGAGAAGCACACTAGGAAAGAAGCAAACAACATGGTAAACAAACATAACATAAACATGGCATGATGCACAAACAAGTATGATGCATGTCCAGTTTAATGAGGCATGGCAAAGAAATGTGCAACAAACAATACTACAAATTAAGTGGGGCTCAATATGCATTGCATATTGACGAAACACCACATTCAAATTATTAGTTCGCTCTCGTTTATGCTACACAACATTAAATGTTGGTTAACATGGCAAGAGGTGAAGCCCAAGTAAACTACACATTTAGGCAAGTTTAAATGAGGCCAGAACAACAAACAACAATTCCGAAAAATCCCCATATGCATATTTCGAATTTGGTACTATTCTGCCCTAAATCATATTTAAATGTTGTTAAACAGCAAAATAAAGTGCATCAAGTTAATCTATGCATTTTTCTACCCCATTCACATAAAAGTTTATTAAATTCGGAGCTACGGTTATTTAGTTATGAAATAAATCATTTTAACAAGTTATTTAAGCAAATTAATGCGGACAACAATATTAAACATTTTAAATGTTGTTATCATGATGCGAATGATATATTCATGGTTGGTCTAATATGATATCAGGCATTTGTCGCCACGGCGGAAGGAAAAAAGGGTGCCACGGCGGCGAAAATGGAAATGATGCCACGATGGCGAAAATGGAAATGATGCCACGGCAACATTCTGGTTCCGACAACTCGCAGAGATACTGGTGCAAAAGGAAGTGGGTGCAAACGAGTCATGCAAGGATGGTGGGGTGCTCCCGATTGCCGGGTTCCCACATGTCGCTACCACAACCAACGGGAAAAATGCAAAGAGCAATCGCACACGAAGCAAACATGAGCATTTCATACAACATATGCATTCGTCCACGGGCGGTCGTTCTCGGCGGTTATACCTTCCAAGGGTGCATTTCGGGGCGGTTGAAAAACGTCGAGGGAAGTAGTCGTTCACGGGTCGTCGTGGGAAGTAGTCGTACTATCGGTCCTCGGCGACGGAAGTGGAAGTAGTGGTACACGGTTTGAAGAGGAACTTGGCGGATTTGAGTCCCTTCGAGGATATCGTGGTACTTGGGGCCATCGAACATGCCGGTCTCATTCTTGCGGTGGTAGTCGGTCACGTTCATAGTCGCACGAGTTTCCGTATATGTTTGGGGTCACAGCGAGGGACTTGACGTCCACGGGGTCTTCGAGGGTCGATGGTAGTGGACATGACGTATCCGAGGGCTCCAGGCGTCGTGGAACTTGGCAAATCTGCGGAGTCGTACATGTTCAAGAAGAAACTTATGCGACGTCGTGGAACTTGGCGCATCCAAAGGGTACTTGACGGGTCTGATCTTGGCGGTCTTGACGGTCCAACATGAAACAACACAAGGGCCTCGAGGCGGCAGCAACAAGTGCACGGGGCCATGGATCGGGTGAAGCAGAGGGGGGTCGGCGGGCGACGGAGGCAGGGCAGCACCATGCTGACGGAGGTGCTCGCGAGCAGGAGAGCTTGGGTGCAAGGAAGGGGACTAGCGGGCGTGGCGGAACCGGGCAGTCCGAGGGCCGGGGGGGTGTTGGAAATATTACCTAGAGGCAATAATAAAAGCACTATTATTATATTTCCTTGTTCATGATAATTGTCTTTTATTCATGCTATAATTGTGTTATCCGGAAATCATAATACATGTGTGAATAATAGACACCAACATGTCCCTAGTAAGCCTCTAGTTGACTAGCTCGTTGATCAACAGATAGTCATGGTTTCCTGACTATGGACATTGGATGTCATTGATAACGGGATCACATCATTAGGAGAATGATGTGATGGACAAGACCCAATCCTAAACATAGCACAAGATCGTATAGTTCGTTTGCTAGAGTTTTTCCAATGTCAAGTATCCTTTCCTTAGACCGTGAGATCGTGTAACTCCCGGATACCGTAGGAGTGCTTTGGGTGTACCAAACATCACAACGTAACTGGGTGACTATAAAGGTATACTACGGGTATCTCCGAAAGTGTCTGTTGGGTTGACACGGATCAAGACTAGGATTTGTCACTCCGTATGACGGAGAGGTATCACTGGGCCCACTCGGTAATGCATCATCATAATGAGCTCAAAGTGACCAAGTGTCTGGTCACGGGATCATGCATTACGGTACGAGTAAAGTGACTTGCCGGTAACGAGATTGAATGAGGTATTGGGATACCGACGATCGGATATCGGGCAAGTAACATACCGATTGACAAAGGGAATTGTATACGGGGTTGCTTGAATCCTCGACATCGTGGTTCATCCGATGAGATCATCGAGGAGCATGTGGGAGCCAACATGGGTATCCAGATCCCACTGTTGGTTATTGACCGGAGAGTCGTCTCGGTCATGTCTACATGTCTCCCGAACCCGTAGGGTCTACACACTTAAGGTTCGGTGACGCTAGGGTTGTAGGGATATGTATATGCAGTAACCCGAATATTGTTCGGAGTCCCAGATGAGATCCTGGACGTCACGAGGAGTTCCGGAATGGTCCGGAGGTAAAGAATTATATATAGGAAGTGTTATTTCGGCCATCGGGACATGTTTCGGGGTCACCGGTATTGTATCGGGACCACCGGAAGGGTCCCGGGGGTCCACCGGGTGGGGCCACCTGCCCCGGGGGGCCACATGGGCTGTAGGGGGTGCGCCTTGACCTATATGGGCCAAGGGCACCAGCCCCAAGAGGCCCATGCGCCTAGGGTTCAAGGAAGGGAAGAGTCCCAAAGGGGGAAGGCACCTCCTAGGTGCCTTGGGGAGGAGGGACTCCTCCCTTGGCCGCACCCCCCCAGGAGATTGGATCTCCTAGGGCCGGCGCCCCCCCCCTTGGACTCCCTATATATAGTGGGGGAAGGAGGGCCTCTCAAACCACGCCTTTGGTTCCTCCCTCTCCCTCTCCAACACATCCTCCTCCTCCATAGTGCTTGGCGAAGCCCTGCCAGAGTACTGCAGCTCCATCTCCATCACGCCGTCATGCTGCTGCTGGAGCCATCTTCCTCAACCTCTCCTTCCCCTTGCTGGATCAAGAAGGAGGAGACGTTACGCTTACCGTACGTGTGTTGAACGCGGAGGTGCCGCCCGTTCGGCGCTAGGATCGCCGGTGATTTGGATCACGTCGAGTACGCCTTCCTCATCCCCGTTCTTTGAATGCTTCCGCGCGTGATCTACAAAGGTATGTAGATGCAATCCAATCACTCGTTGCTAGATGAACTCCTAGATGGATCTTGGTGAAACCGTAGGAAATTTTTTGTTTTCTGCAACGTTCCCCAACAGTGGCATCATGAGCTAGGTCTATGCGTAGTTCTCTTGCACGAGTAGAACACAATTTCTTGCCGCTACTAGTCTTATCTTGCTTCAACTGTATTGTGGGATGAAGCGGCCCGGACCAACCTTACACGTACGCTTACGTGAGACCGGTTCCACCGACTAACATGCACTAGTTGCATAAGGTGGCTGGCGGGTGTCTGTCTCTCCCACTTTAGTTGGAGCGGATTCGATGAAAAGGGTCCTTATGAAGGGTAAATAGAAGTTGACAAATCACGTTGTGGCTTTCACGTAGGTAAGAAAACGTTCTTGCTAGAACCCTACTTCAGCCACGTAAAACTTGCAACAACAATTAGAGGACGTCTAACTTGTTTTTGCAGCAAGTGCTTTGTGATATGATATGGCCAAAGTTGTGATGAATGATGAATGATCTATATGTGATGTATGAGATGTTCATGCTATTGTAATAGGAATCACGACTTGCATGTCGATGAGTATGACAACTGGCAGGAGCCATAGGAGTTGTCTTTATTTTTTGTATGACCTGCGTGTCATTGAGAAACGCCATGTAAATTACTTTACTTCATTGCTAAACACGTTAGCCGCAGTAGTAGAAGTAATAGTTGGCGAGCAACTTCATGGAGACACGATGATGGAGATCATGGTGTCATGCCGGTGACAAGATGATCATGGAGCCCCAAGATGGAGATCAAAGGAGCTATGTGATATTGGCCATATCATGTCACTATTATTGTTTGATTGCATGTGATGTTTATCATGTTTCTGCATCTTGTTTACTTAGAACGACGGTAGTAAATAAGATGATCCCTCATAATAATTTCAAGAAAGTGTTCCCCCTAACTGTGCACCGTTGCGACAGTTCGTTGTTTCGAAGCACCACGTGATGATCGGGTGTTAGATTCTAACGTTCACATACAACCACTAGTAGAAAAGGGGGCAATGGTCCAGCCCTGGTCAGCCCATTAGTCCCAGTTCAGTCTAGAACCGGGACTAATGGGGGCATTGGACCCGGTTCGAGCGGCGAGGGCGTCGGAAAGGCATTACTCCCGGTTCAAATGGGACCTTTAGTCCCGGTTTGAGACACAAACCGGTACTAAAGGGTGCGATGCCCATTAGTACCGGCTCGTGGCACGAACCAGTACTAAAGGTCTAATCTTTAGTACCGGTTCATGCCACGAACCGGTACTAATGGGGTTGAGACCTTTAGTACCGGTTCGTGCCATGAACCGGTACTAAAGGTCCCATTTTCAAACTCTACCCCCCCCCCCTTGGATCGCCTTTTCAGTTTTTAAAAAAATAAAAGAAAATGATGGAAATGGCAAAGAAAATAAAAGAAAATAAGTTTCCCATGTGATATGTGGTCTAGTTGTTGGGAAAATTTACAAATGTGAATTTTGACTTTATTTGCAAAATCTCTCTGAAATTTGTAAAAATGGGCATAACTTTTGCATACTAACTCGGATGAAAAAGTTTTTTATATGAAAAATCATCTACACGAAAAGTTACATCCAAATTTAATAGGGGGAACCCCGTTAAACATTTGCAAATTGCAAAATCCTCAAAAACCTAACAGAAAAAAGATACAGGGCTTTTAAGATCAGGAGAGGCAAAAAATTCAAAAAATTTCAAACTGTGGTCAAACTGTGGTCAAACAATGGTCAAACTAATTATTCTAGAATATTAGTGTCACTAAATAATTATTTTAGTTATTTTGAATTTTGGTCAAATCTGGTCAAACTATGGTCAAACAATGGTCAAACTAATTATTCAAGAAATATTAGTGTTACTAACTAATTATTGTTTTTTAAAACAATAGTTTCAAACTCAAACAGTGAAATGTGTCACTTCATGCTCAAGCAAAATTCCTGAGGGTTAATAGGATTGACATCCTACTATTGTCAGGAAAACAACAAGTGCAAACTTGGAAATGAGGGAGAATAGAACCCGGAAGTTAAGCGTGCTCAGGCTGGGGGAGTGGGAGGATGGGTGACCGTTCTGGAAGTTAGATGATTTGGAATGATGAGGGGTGATTAGAGATTAGAGGATAAATTGAGTAGTGATGAGGGGGTGGTGATTAGAGATTAGAGGTTAAAATAATTCAGAAATTTGAAAATAAAAAAATTCAAAAAAAATTCAAAAAAAATCATAAAATTTCCTTTAGTCCCGGTTGGTGTTACCAACCAGGACTAAAGGTGGAGCTCCACGTGGCCGCGCCCTTTAGTCCCGGTTCTGGATTGAACCGGGACTAAAGGGGAGAGTCATTAGTACCGACCCTTTAGTCCCGGTTCAAAAAGCGAGACTAAAGGGCCTTACCAACCGGGACTAAATCCCCTTTTTCTACTAGTGAACAGGTGTAAGACAGATTTACACATGCAAACACTTAGGTTGACTTGACGAGCCTAGCATGTACAGACATGGCCTCGGAACACAGAAGACCGAAAGGTCGAGCATGAGTCGTATAGAAGATACGATCAACATGAAGATGTTCACCGATGTTGACTAGTCCGTCTCACGTGATGATCGAACACGTCCTAGTTAACTCGGATCATGTTATACTTAGATTACAGGAGGGATGTTTATCTAAGTGGGAGTTCATTGAATAATTGGATTAGATGAACTTAATTATCATGAACTTAGTCTAAAATTTTACAATATGTCTTGTAGATCAAATGGCCAACGTAGTCCTCAACTTCAACGCGTTCCTAGAGAAAACCAAGCTGAAAGACGATGGCAGCAACTACACGGACTGGGAGGATCATCCTCATAGCTGCCAAGAAAGATTATGTCCTACAAGCACCGCTAGGTGACGCACCTGTTCTCCCTGCAGAACAAGACGTTATGAACGCTTGGCAGGCACGTACCAATGACTACTCCCTCGTTCAGTGCGGCATGCTTTACAGCTTAGAGCCGGGGCTCCAAAAACGTTTTGAGAGACACAGAGCATATGAGATGTTAGAAGAGCTGAAAATGGTTTTCCAAGCTCATGCCCGGGTCGAGAGATATCAAGTCTCCGACAAGTTCTTCAGCTGTAAGATGGAGGAAAACAGTTCTGTCAGTGAGCACATACTCACTATGTCTGGGTTGCATAACCGCTTGACTCAGCTGGGAGTTAATCTCCCAGATGACGCGGTCATTGACGGAATCCTTCAGTCGCTTCCACCGAGCTACAAGAGATTTGTGATGAACTTCAATATGCAGGGGATGGAGAAGACCATTCCTAAAGTATTTGCAATGCTGAAATCAGCAGAGGTAGAAGTCAAAAAGGAACATCAAGTGTTGATGGTGAATAAAACCACTAAGTTCAAGAAAGGCAAGGGTAAGAAAACCTTCAATAAGGACGGCAAGGGAGTTGCCGCGCCCGGCAAGCAAGCTGCCGGGAAGAAGCCAAAGAATGGACCCAAGCCTGAGACTGAGTGCTTTTATTGCAAGGAAAGTGGTCACTGGAAGCGGAACTGCCCCAAATACTTAGCGGACAAGAAGGCCGGCAAAACGAAAGGTATATGTGATATACATGTAATTGATGTGTACCTTACCAGTACTCGTAGTAGCTCCTGGGTATTTGATACCGGTGCAGTTGCTCACATTTGTAACTCAAAATAGGAGCTGCGGAATAAGCGGAGACTGGCGAAGGACGAGGTGACGATGCGCGTCAGGAATGGTTCCAAGGTCAATGTGATCGTCGTTGGCACGCTACCTCTACATTTACCTTCGGGGTTAGTTTTAAACCTTAATAATTGTAATTTAGTGCCAGCTTTGAGCATGAACATTGTATCAGGATCTCGTTTAATTCGAGATGGCTACTCATTTAAATCCGAGAATAATGGTTGTTCTATTTATATGAGAGATATGTTTTATGGTCATGCTCCGATGGTAAATGGTTTATTCTTAATGAGTCTCGAGCGTAATGCTACACATGTTCATAATGTGAGTACCAAAAGATGTAAGATTGATAATGATAGTCCCACATACTTGTGGCACTGCCGCCTTGGTCACATAGGTGTCAAACGCATGAAGAAGCTCCATGCTGATGGACTTTTAGAGTCTCTTGATTACAAATCATTTGACACGTGCGAACCCTGCCTCATGGGTAAAATGACCAAGACTCCGTTCTCAGGAACAATGGAGCGAGCAACCAACTTATTGGAAATCATACATACTGATGTGTGCGGTCCAATGAGTGTTGAGGCTCGCGGTGGCTATCGTTATGTTCTCACCCTCACTGATGACTTGAGTAGATATGGGTATGTCTACTTAATGAAACACAAGTCTGAAACCTTTGAAAAGTTCAAGGAATTTCAGAGTGAGGTTGAGAATCAACGTGACAGAAAAATCAAGTTCCTGCGATCAGATCGTGGAGGAGAATACTTGAGTCATGAGTTTGGCACACACTTAAGAAAATGTGGAATAGTTTCACAGCTCATGCCGCCTGGAACAACTCAGCGTAATGGTGTGTCCGAACGTCGTAATCGCACTCTATTAGATATGGTGCGATCTATGATGTCTCTTGCCAATTTACTGCTATCTTTTTGGGGGTATGCTTTAGAGACTGCCGCATTCACTTTAAATAGGGCTCCGTCGAAATCCGTTGAGACGACACCGTATGAATTATGGTTTGGGAAGAAACCTAAGCTGTCATTTCTAAAAGTTTGGGGATGCGATGCTTATGTCAAGAAACTTCAACCTGAAAAGCTCGAACCCAAGTCAGAAAAATGCGTCTTCATAGGATACCCTAAAGAAACTATTGGGTATACCTTCTACCTCAGATCCGAAGGCAAGATCTTTGTTGCCAAGAATGGATCCTTTCTAGAGAAGGAGTTTCTCTCGAAAGAAGTAAGTGGGAGGAAAGTAGAACTTGATGAAGTATTACCTCTTGAACCGGAAAATTGCGCAACTCAAGAAAATGTTCCTGAGGTGCCTGCACCGACTAGAGAGGAAGTTAATGATGATGATCAAGATACTTCTGATCAAGCTCCTACTGAAATTCGAAGGTCCACAAGGACACGTTCCGCACCAGAGTGGTACGGCAACCCTGTCTTGGAAATCATGTTGTTAGACAACGGTGAACCTTCGAACTATGAAGAAGCGATGGCGGGCCCGGATTCCGACAAATGGCTGGAAGCCATGAAATCCGAGATAGGATCCATGTATGAAAACGAAGTATGGACTTTGACTGACTTGCCCGTGGAGCGGCGAGCCATAGAAAATAAATGGATCTTTAAGAAGAAGACAGACGCGGATGGTAATGTGACCATCTATAAAGCTCGGCTTGTCGCTAAGGGTTATCGACAAGTTCAAGGGGTTGACTACGATGAGACTTTCTCACCGGTAGCGAAGCTGAAGTCCGTCCGAATCATGCTAGTGATTGCCGCATTCTATGATTATGAAATATGGCAAATGGACGTCAAAACGGCATTCCTTAATGGTTTCCTTAAGGAAGAATTGTATATGATGCAGCCGGAAGGTTTTGTCGATCCTAAGAATGCTGACAAGGTGTGCAAGCTCCAACGCTCGATTTATGGGCTGGTGCAAGCATCTCGGAGTTGGAACATTCGCTTTGATGAGATGATCAAAGCGTTTGGGTTTACGCAGACTTATGGAGAAGCCTGTGTTTACAAGAAAGTGAGTGGGAGCTCTGTAGCATTTCTCATATTATATGTGGATGACATACTTTTGATGGGAAATGATATAGAACTCTTGGACAGCATTAAGGCCTACTTGAATAAGAGTTTTTCAATGAAGGACCTTGGAGAAGCTGCATATATATTAGGCATCAAGATCTATAGAGATAGATCAAGACGCCTCATAGGTCTTTCACAAAGCACATACCTTGATAAGATATTGAAGAAGTTCAATATGGACCAGTCTAAGAAGGGTGTCGGTGTCAAAACCAGCGGATCTCTGGTAGGGGGTCCCGAACTGTGCGTCAAGGTCGGATGGTAACAGGAGACAAGGGAAACTTTGTTTTACCCAGGTTCGGGCCCTCTTGATGGAGGTAAAACCCTACTCCTGCTAGATTAATATTGATGATATGGGTAGTACAAGAGTAGATCTACCACGAGATCAAGGAGGCTAAACCCTAGAAGCTAGCCTATGGGTATGATGATGAATAATGATGGTTCCTGTCCTACGGACTAAAACCCTCCGGTTTATATAGACACCGGATAGGGTTAGGGTTACACAGAGTCGGTTACATTGGTAGGAGATCTTGAATATCCGCACGCCTAGCTTGCCTTCCACGCCAAGGAAAGAACCTTCCGGACACGGGACAAAGTCTTCCATCTTGTATCTTCATAGTCCTGGAGTCCGGCTGAGGGTATAGTCCGGCTAGCCGAACACCCCCTAATCCAAGACTCCCTCAGTAGCCCCTGAACCAGGCTTCAATGACGACGAGTCCGGCGCGCAAATTGTCTTCGGCATTGCAAGGCGGGTTCCTCCTCCAAATTCTTCAAGAAGATAATGAACACCAGAAAATAGTGTCTGGCTCTGCAAAACAAATTTCCACGTATTGCCATATAGAGAATAATGCAAACACAAATTGAATCTGCTGACGTATTCCGCAGTACGTCATAATACCGCGGCCAAGCCTTCTGTACGGAATATTTTTACTGTTCCACCGCTACACGTTCAACAAGGCGGTTTCCTTGGCACGTCTTGTCGAAGCAGAGATCGTGTGCCCCCTTTAACGGGATTCTCATTAATATGGACGTGGGTAACCCAACTGTGCCCGTCAGCATGTCTTGCCTTAACTTAGGGCTAGTCCAAGACGGTTACGAGGAGGGCTCTTGGTATTCTGCCTCTTATAAAGATACCAAGGCCCTGTCCTCTCCTCTATTCTCAAAACGAGCTCGCCCGTCGCCTCGAGTTCCAACACTCTAGGCTTCCAGATTTCCAGGCGCACCGAACCTTCAACAATGTCCGGCTCTGACCTTCAGGGTCGATGGATGCCCTCCTCTGTTACGGAGGAGGACATATCAAAGTTGAGGGAAGCTAGATTCCTAACCAGCGAGATTCCGCACAGGTTGCCTGTTCAAGGACAGGCTATGCCTAGCCCTCAGCCAGGTGAGAGCGTAGTATTCATCTCCCACTTCCTTCGGGGATTAGGCTTCCCAATGGACCCTTTTGTAAGGGGGCTGATGTTCTATTATGGGCTGGAATTCCATGACCTAGCTCCGGAGTCCATCCTCCACATCTCCTCTTTCATAGTTATGTGTGAGGCGTTCCTCCATGTTACCCCTCACTTCGGATTATGGCTCAAGACCTTCAAAGTAGAACCGAAGATAATCGAGGGGCGCCACGCAGAGTGCGGAGGCGCTGTCATAAAAAGAAATACCGATGCTCCATGGCCCGAGGGCGCTTTCCAAGAGGAGCTCGGCTTATGGCAACAGGAGTGGTTCTACATCACCTCTCCTCGGGGCACCACATGGGTGGCACCTCCCGCTTTTCGCTTGGGCCCCCCACCATGCTTAGCATCGTGGATCAACACAGGGCTAGATCGAGGCTTGCCCAAAGACGTTCCTCTACTGCAGGGCCGCATTAAGGATCTCTTGAAAGGAGACCTCAACCTGGTCAAGGTAACACAGGTCATGCTGATTCGCCGGACACTGCCCGGCCAACGTCGCCCTCTTCGCTTATGGGAGTTCAATCCAGAGGGACCGCGAGTCCTCCGACACTTCATGGGTTTAACGCCCATGGAGATGTATAAACTGTTCTTCGGATCACAAGAAGCGAGTCCGGATTTGACCGAGGATGCTGGCCTAAGCCGCAATCGCCCGGATACTCAGGTAGGTGACCTTGTGTCCGGACCTTCTATCCGCATAATTAACTTGCTTTTTAACAGCATTTCTTTTTTTAAGCAGGAGTGGATAGCAAAGGCGAAGCTGATCCGGTGTCCGGCTCCCCTTCCCGAAACCAGGCTGGATCCTGTGTTAATCAAGATGCTAGAAGTAGTGCCTTTGAAGGGAAATAAGGGAACAGACAAGGAAATCATGGCCTCTTCGAAAGAGGCCACCTCAAAGGGGGGAATCGATAATTCCTCTCTTCGGGGGAAGAAAAGGGCCACCTCTGACGACCCGGGAGCCGTAGCTCCAAAGCGGGGGAAATCATCCACGTCAGAGGACCCGAAGTCGGGAAGCCCCTCGGCCGAATTAAATCCTCAAAAGGAGCAGCCCTCCAACGAGCCGTAAGTAGAAAGAGAGTTGTTCTTTTTAAGAGAAATCTTTGATTTATATCTGAGAAGTTTTAACCGAAACCTTACCTTGTAGTTCGGACCTCGACCCTTCTCAGCAGGGCTTGTCGTCGGGGGACCTTCTTCCGGAGATGATGGAGAGCGGCTCGCCTCCTCCTTCTGCATCGCCTAGCAAGGCGGACAACGCCAAAGTGTCGTCGCAGAGGGTTGCTCCGGATCTGCCAGGGGCAGAAGGTGATCATGCGGCCCCCCGAGGTTCTCCGTGTCCGGCCTCTGAAGAAGGCCATGGGACGAGTCCGACACCATCTGGTGTTCGGTCGGAGGAGCTGAAGGTTCTGCTGGGCCGAGCCTCTGTTTCAGAGGAGCATCGTGTGTTGATGCACACGGTGATTCAAAAGATTTCATCCGCGGAAAGCGGGCTGAACGAGGCCGTCAAGAGTTTATTGGCGGGCCTAGAGGTACGTTTTAAATAATGAACATTAGTGTTAATTGCGCATAATAACATGCGCCCTGTGTAGATAGTAGCCCTTGAGACTCTGTGTGGCGCAAAGATGTGCGGCGCGCAGAGGATCTTAATCCCAGGTCCTTTAAATGGAACCTTTTTATGCAGGTGGCAAATTGTCCGGAATCAAGCCGGACTCGAGATTTTGCCGAAATGAAATGGCAACTTGAAGTGGCAGAAGCCGACATCGTGCTTGTTAACAAGCGGCTTGATGATGCTCAAGGTATTTGAAATTATTCGGCGATTGTTAGTAAGAGTAGCTTTATGTCAATATCTTACCTTGTGTATGCTTGATGCAGATGGTGCGGCGGCCGTAGAAGGACTTAGAGCCGAACTCGCCAAAGCAAAGGAGCAAGCCAGAAATAGTGATGCGGCTGCCAGAAGAGCCCGCGAAGAGCTGAAAGCCGAACAAGCTTCCCATTGCCGAAGCAAAGATGAGATGGCTGATCTTACCGTAAAATTGAAAAGCGCTACTGACCGTTGCAAACTTATTGAAGACGAAGGCCGAGCCAGGCAGACGGATTTGGAGAAGGCCGTTGCTGACGCCAAGGAAGCCCGCTCTATTATGAGAGCGGCAAGGGAAGAGCTACGTCAAGCCGAACTAATTGCGGGTGGAAAGCCCTTCCTGTTGCGAAGAAAATTCTGTGATCCGAAGTTCGCCCCGTTGGACCGGGCGTGGAGCGTGGAGGACACCTATCTGGATTTGGCGGCTAGTGCCGCTGATGCGACCAGGTACTTCCAAGACAAGAAAGATCATGAAGTGGAGAAGCTCTTCTGGTCGCAGTTCACCAATCCAGAGCGTCCACTGGCAGTGGACGATCGCCTGGCCCAATGGGCCGAGCTGAATAGGTTGTCTGGACTCGCCATGAGCTATGCCATGGATCGCCTATGTCCGGGAAGATCGAAGCCGAAAAGCTATTTTAGCTTGGTGCAGCAATTTCTTGACATGGTGCCTCAGATTGAAGCTCTAAAGAGGTCAGCTTGCACAGAGGGCACTCGGCTGGCTCTTGCCCGTGTCAAGATGTACTGGGCAGATATGGAGCCTACCGTTGTTGCGTCCCGTGATTCGGATAAGAGCCGAATTCCTTCTGAGCACTATTTTGAGGAAGTCCTCGCTGGCGCTCGTATAATAGAGACGCAGTGTTTGAAGGAGGCTGTATTATGACAGCATATGTAATCAGTATTTTTATAAATTGAAATGGCATATTTTAGACTTGTGCTTTCAAGTATTAATAACACCTCCTAAGCGGCCGTTTTAATATATAAATTCTGAAAGATTGCAGTCGTTGGCTTCAGCCCCCACGCACATAGTGCGGGGGTGCGCGCAGAAAACGCATTCACACTTAACCCAACGTCTTGGTCCTACAAAGGAGGTGATTGCGCCGCGGGCCAGGCAACCGGACTATAATGCTTTAACACTTTCACTTAGCCATAGGAGCTTGACAGTGGGACTCTTTAAGTATCCCTGAGGTGGCAACTGCGTTTACCCGAATTCGGGACGCGTGTGCGCCTGACCGGGAAGCGGCCCTTCGTCAAAACGGAGGAATTCGATAAATCCCTATAAGTCGTCGAGTGGCGACCAGTCTCTCGCTACATCATGACAGTCGGTTTTCGGCTTTCTCTACTGAGGTGCTCGCCCGGCCGAATCGGGGCACAATCGCAGTAGTTCTCCTAGTGCTACCTTAGCCGACAGAACGGAACGTAATGTGGCCGAACTCAGGAGCCGGGCAACCCAACATATGACCAAAATCATGACTCGGAGATGATGCATATAGTGCCAAAACTCGCGACACCGAACACTCCCTAAGGTGTTCGGTCTTTGTGGGTGTGTGCGGAACAGCACCCCCCCCCCTTTTTTTATAAAAAAAAGAAAGGAAAAAAGCCCCTTGTGTCCAGGTACGAGCAAGAATTCTGGCGTTGCCACATGCCAAAACACCAGCCTCCTCCTTGGTTATAGTGAAATAAACCAGGGGATGTATAGCAGCAAGAGACAGTAAAAAATGTTTACTCAGGGTCTTAATCTGAAAAGAATCCTTTGGGGCGGGTCCCTACTGCACGTCTGCGCCTGTGTCTCTGCTGTGCCGTGTCCTGGACGGGCGCCGTACGACGTTCATCTGTAAAAGAGAGGAACTAAATTGAAAATGGGTCGTGCGGGACAAAAAGAATAATAAACAAAAAATATAAAGTGAAGAATAAATGAAGTCGAGCTTTATTGTCTCTGTGTGCAGCCCCTGGTATGGCGTAATAAGCCTATAATGATGATGGGCTCTTTGCCGAACTCATGGAGTCCGGGTCCATGGCCTTCAATGACTTATACCGAAAAAGTCTTTTTGGCTGGCGAGGCCATTGTGTTGTGCGGCTGTTTAAGCGGCCGCACAGTCCTCCATTTGGAGGAGACGTATTTTAGTGCGCTCCCTTTAAAGAGATGATGCCTCGGGGACCGGGCATCTTTAGCGTGAGGGATGCATAATGCGGTATTGTGTTGAAGCGAGCGAAGGCTTCGCGTCCCATTAGTGCTTGATAGCGACTTGAAAACGGGACTATGTGGAAGATGAGCTTTTCGCGACGAAAGTTATTGGCAGAGCCGAATATTACTACTAGCCGGATAAAACCCATACAGTGGGTGTCCGGGCCCGGTGCTACCCCTTGAAAGGAGGTTTGACTGTGACGGATTCGTGCTGGGTTTATGCCCATGCGGTTAATCGTGTCCTGATATATCAGGTTTAGTCCACTGCCACCGTCCATAAGGACATTGGTAAACTGGAATCCGTCTATTATTGGATTAAGTATCAGGGCAGTCCAGCCTGCATGTCTGATATTGCGAGAATAATCAAACTGATAAAAAATTATTGGTTTTAGAGACCAGTGGCGGGACTCCTGAGGTGTAGGCTTGAATGTGCGGACCTTTATGGGTGCCTCATGCCTTGTTATGTGAAGTGAGTTCACTGTTTTGACTTCTTGTGGGAAGTTCTTTTGCTTCCTGGTGTTCTGCTTTTGGGGTTCGTCCTCTTCCTCACTTGGTGCGTCGAGCCCCTTGTGTTCGGCGTTAAGCCGTCCGGATTGTTTGAAAACCCAACAGTCTCTGTGGGTATGATTAGCAGGCTTTCCAGGAGTACTATGTATCTGACATATCCTGTCCATGACTCTCTTTAAGCTGGACGGATCCTCCCTATTATCCTGCGGGGGTGTCTTTGTCTGATTTTGTCGTGAGCTTTTGAATCCGGCATTGACTGCCGTGCTCTTCGAACTTTTTCTTTTGACTCAGCGATGATCCTTATTTCGTCGTGGTTTACCGTTTCCATCCCTGATTTCAGATGTACTTGGGTCGCTGGGGTTGCATCGTGCCAACCAGCTGTCCTCTCCTGCGCAAAAGTGGGTCATGAGGCTTGTGAGTGCGGCCATTGTTCTAGGCTTTTCCTGGCCGAGGTGTCTGGCTAGCCATTCGTCTCGGACATTGTTCCTGAAAGCCGCTAGGGCTTCGGCGTCCGGACAATCCACTATTTGATTCTTTTTAGTGAGGAATCTGTTCCAGAACTGCCGAGCTAATTCTCTGGGCTGCTGAGTAATGTGACTGAGGTCGTCTGCATCCGGGGGACGGATGTAGGTCCCTTGAAAATTTGCTCGGAAAGCTTCCTCGAGCTCTTTCCAACTTCCAATTGTATTTTCAGGAAGGCTTTTAAGCCAGTGCCGGGCTGGCCCTTTAAGCTTAAGAGGTAAATATTTTATGGCGTGGAGATCATCTCCTCTAGCCATATGTATGTGGAGGATATAGTCCTCGATCCAGACTCCGGGGTCTGTTGTTCCATCGTACGCCTCTATGTTAACAGGTTTAAACCCCTCCGGGAATTCGTATTCCAGGACCTCATCTGTGAAGCATAGAGGGTGTGCGGCACCCCTATATCTGGGTGTGCCGGATTCTGACGGTGGATTTTTTGCATTGCTTGTGGGAGCTTGCTTTCTTGGCCCGTAAATGGACCTGGCTGGGCCATGATGCGAGTCTTTGACTGTGTCGCATGCCGCATTAAGTGCGGCGCCGTTTGCCGTTTTGTAGTGGCCGAGAGGTCGTTTATCCGACCGTGTAGCCTTTTTGTTTTTCGAGTTTGGGGGCTCTATGGCCTCTTGGTCGAATTCGGGCAGTAGCTTTCTCTTCGGATAGCTTTTGGTGCGGCGGCTGCCGCCGTATTTGTCTGCGGTCTTGATTACTTTGCTCCATCTTGTCTTGAGTGCATTTTCCGCCGTCTTTAGCTTTCGCTTCTGTTTTTTCAGGCTACGTGCTGTAGCCACGAGCCTTTCTTGGAGATTTTTCTGCTCCATGATTTTGTCCGGCGTGGTATCGCCCGGAGTTCTATTATGACTGGGGGAGGACTGTTCGTCCTCTCTTCCCGTGTTACCCTGTTCGGACGGCTGTTCTGAGGCACGCTCGTCATCTGCCAGATCGTCCTGCTCTACGGCTGGGTCCTCATCGAGGTGGGTCTTAGCTCGGCGTTTACGTCGCCGTTTTGAGTGCTTTTCGGATGGTTTACCCTTCCTTTCACCCCCTTTTTCCTCATTGCCGATTCTTTCAGGTGTGTCCACCATGAATACGTCATTAGGTGTGGTGGATATCCAGTGCCCTATGGGTGCTGGTTCTAGTTCATCTCTGTCTTCGTCGTCCATACCGTCGAAGTCTTCGGAGCCGAAGTCAAGCATGTCGGTCAAATCTTCGACAGTGGCTATTAAGTGGGCGGTGGGCGGGCTTTGAATTTCTTCGTCGTCCGAATCCCAACCTCGCAGGCCATAATTCGGCCTGGGCTCCCCTGACAGAGAGAGAGACTTGAGAGAATTCAGTATATCGCCAAAAGGTGAATGCTGAAAGATATCCGCGGCGGTGAACTCCATTACGGGCGCCCAATCTGATTCGATCGGCAGGGGCGCGGGAGGTACGGAGCTCGGAGAAGAGTCCGGCTCCCCGGAGTCACGGGCCATGCGGAGTGCGGGGCTGTCGTTCGGCTCGATCGCCTTTGAGATCGCAGCCCCTGAGGTGACGTCCAACCGTTCATCCTCAATGAACGCAACGGGCTCCGAATCAAGGATCGGGGCCGGAGCGTATGCGGCCTCCAGGACACTGTTCGGGGGCAGAGCTATATCAGGTCCCTCGAGATAGTGCGGCACGCTTGGTTGTGGATCGAACCCGTCGAAGATCAAGTCTCCGCGGATATTTGCCGTGTAGTCTAAGCTTCCAAACCTGACTTGATGGCCAGGGGCGTAGCTTTCGATCTGCTCCAGATGGCCAAGGGAGTTGACCCGCAGAGCGAAGCCGCCGAAGACGAAGATCTGTCCGGGGAGAGAAGTCTCACCCTGGACCTCGTCGTTGCTGATGATCAAAGGAGCCATCGGACCCAAAGGTGACGACACAGAGGAACTCTCAATTAAAGCACCAATGTCAGTGTCAAAACCGGCGGATCTCGGGTAGGGGGTCCCGAACTGTGCGTCAAGGTCGGATGGTAACAGGAGACAAGGGACACTTTGTTTTACCCAGGTTCGGGCCCTCTCGATGGAGGTAAAACCCTACTCCTGCTAGATTAATATTGATGATATGGGTAGTACAAGAGTAGATCTACCACGAGATCAAGGAGGCTAAACCCTAGAAGCTAGCCTATGGGTATGATGATGAATAATGATGGTTCCTGTCCTACGGACTAAAACCCTCCGGTTTATATAGACACCGGATAGGGTTAGGGTTACACAGAGTCGGTTACATTGGTAGGAGATCTTGAATATCCGCGCGCCTAGCTTGCCTTCCACGCCAAGGAAAGAACCTTCCGGACACGGGACGAAGTCTTCCATCTTGTATCTTCATAGTCCTGGAGTCCGGCTGAGGGTATAGTCCGGCTAGCCGAACACCCCCTAATCCAGGACTCCCTCAAAGGGGTTCTTGCCTGTGTTGCAAGGTGTGAAATTGAGCTCAGCTAAATGTCCGACCACTGCAGAAGATATAGAAGAGATGAGTGTCATCCCCTATGCATCAGCCATAGGTTCTATTATGTATGCCATGCTATGTACCAGACCTGATGTAAACCTTGCCGTAAGTTTGGTAGGAAGGTACCAAAGTAATCCCGGCAAGGAACACTCGACAGCGGTCAAGAATATCCTGAAGTACCTGAAAAGGACTAAGGAAATGTTTCTCGTTTATGGATGTGACGAAGAGCTCGTCGTAAAGGGTTACGTCGACGCTAGCTTCGACACAGATCTGGATGACTCTAAGTCACAAACCGGATACGTGTATATTTTGAATGGTGGGGCAGTAAGCTGGTACAGTTGCAAGCAGAGCGTCGTGGCGGGATCTACATGTGAAGCGGAGTACATGGCAGCCTCGGAGGCAGCGCATGAAGCAATTTGGGTGAAGGAGTTCATCACCGACCTAGGAGTCATACCCAATGCGTCGGGGCCGATCAAGCTCTTATGTGACAACACTGGAGCTATTGCTCTTGTCAAGGAGCCCAGGTTTCACAAGAAGACAAGGCACATCAAGCATCGCTTCAACTCCATTCGTGAAAATGTTCAAGATGGAGACATAGATATTTGTAAAGTACATACGGACCTGAATGTACCAGATCCGTTGACTAAGCCTCTCCCTAGAGCAAAACATGATCAACACCAGAATTCCATGGGTGTTCTATTCATCACAATGTAACTAGATTATTGACTCTAGTGCAAGTGGGAGACTGTTGGAAATATGCCCTAGAGGCAATAATAAAAGCATTATTATTATATTTCCTTGTTCATGATAATTGTCTTTTATTCATCCTATAAATGTGTTATCCGGAAATCGTAATACATGTGTGAATAATAGACACCAACATGTCCCTAGTAAGCCTCTAGTTGACTAGCTCGTTGATCAATAGATAGTCATGGTTTCCTGACTATGGATATTGGATGTCATTGATAACGGGATCACATCATTAGGAGAATGATGTGATGGACAAGACCCAATCCTAAACATAGCACAAGATCGTATAGTTCGTTTGCTAGAGTTTTTCCAATGTCAAGTATCCTTTCCTTAGACCATGAGATCGTATAACTCCCGGATACCGTAGGAGTGCTTTGGGTGTACCAAACGTCATAACGTAACTGGGTGACTATAAAGGTATACTACGGGTATCTCCGAAAGTGTCTGTTGGGTTGACACGAATCAAGACTGGGATTTGTCACTCCGTATGACGGAGAGGTATCACTGGGCCCACTCGGTAATGCATCATCATAATGAGCTCAAAGTGACCAAGTGTCTGGTCACGGGATCATGCATTACGGTACGAGTAAAGTGACTTGCCGGTAACGAGATTGATCGAGGTATTGGGAGACCGATGATCGGATCTCGGGCAAGTAACATACTGATTGACAAAGGGAATTGTATACGGGGTTGCTTGAATCCTCGACATCGTGGTTCATCCGATGAGATCATCGAGGAGCATGTGGGAGACAACATGGGTATCCAGATCCCACTGTTGGTTATTGACCGGAGAGTCGTCTCGGTCATGTCTACATGTCTCCCGAACCCGTAGGGTCTACACACTTAAGGTTCGGTGATGCTAGGGTTGTAGGGATATGTATATGCAGTAACCCGAATGTTGTTCGGAGTCCCGGATGAGATCTCGGACGTCACGAGGAGTTCCGGAATGGTCCAGAGGTGAAGAATTATATATAGGAAGTGCTATTTCGGCCATCGGGACAAGTTTCGGGGTCACCGGTATTGTACAGGGACCACCGGAAGGGTCCCGGGGGTCCACCGGTTGGGGCCACCTGCCCCGGGGGGGCACATGGGCTGTAGGGGGTGCGCCTTGACCTATATGGGCCAAGGGCACCAGCCCCAAGAGGCCCATGCGCCTAGGGTTCAAGGAAGGGAAGAGTCCCAAGGGGGGAAGGCACCTCCTAGGTGCCTTGGGGAGGAGGGATTCCTCCCTTGGCCGCACCCCCCCTAGGAGATTGGATCTCCTAGGGACGGCGCCCCCCCTTGGACTCCCTATATATAGTGGGGGAAGGAGGGCCTCTCAAACCACGCCTTTGGTGCCTCCCTCTCCCCCTCCAACACATCCTCCTCCTCCATAGTGCTTGGCGAAGCCCTGCCGGAGTACTGCAGCTCCATCTCCACCACGCCATCATGCTACTGCTGGAGCCATCTTCCTCAACCTCTCCTTCCCCTTGCTGGATCAAGAAGGAGGAGACGTTACGCTTACCGTACGTGTGTTGAACGCGGAGGTGCCGTCCGTTCGGCGCTAGGATCTCCGGTGATTTGGATCACGTCGAGTACGCCTTCCTCATCCCCGTTCTTTGAATGCTGCCGCACGTGATCTACAAAGGTATGTAGATGCAATCCAATCACTCGTTGCTAGATGAACTCCTAGATGGATCTTGGTGAAACCGTAGGAAAATTTTTGTTTTCTACAACGTTCCCCAACAGGGGGTAATTCCCGGCGACGACGAACTCCGGCGGGGGCACTGCTCGATGGAGCAAAGCAGGCAGCAGCGGGGTTGAGCTCGTGCTCCGGGAGGTGCGGCGAGGGTAACCGCATGGAGGCGGGGCGGCTGCCGGCAGTGGCTTCGGCGGTCGGCGGACTTGGAGCTCCAGGCGAGGCGGAGAAGCGCCGAGGGGGCTTCAGCGGACGACAGCCATGGCGCTGCGGCGGCGAGGGACGACGACCCCCTAGGGTCCGACAGGGCTCCGCCCGGCGGGGTCGTGGTCGTCGGGGACGAGGAGCAGCGGCGGGGTCCGCTGGTGGGAGGATCTCGGGAGGAGCGCGGGGCGCGTGGAGGATCGAGAGGAGGGAGGGGATCGGGCATGGGTACTGGCGGCGCAAGGGGAGACGAGAGGGAGAGGGTGAGATCGAGAGAGAGGGAGGGATCGGGCTCCTGGCGGCTAGGGTTTAGGAGGGGGGTTAGGTGGGCCGGCCTGCTGGGAGGCCCAAGTTGCCAGCTGGGCTTCTCTCTATCCTTCTCTTCCTCTCTGCTATTAACTTTCTTTGATCTATTTTTCAAGGAGAAAAATAGCAAGAAAAGACCAGGGAGATAGGAGAGGAGTATGAGAGATATGAAAATATCCCCAAGCTCCTAGAATTATGCACTAGTTAATAAAATTGGTTTGGGCATTTTTAGAGGTAGAAAAATAAAACAGGTTTGAATAATATTCAAACTTGCCCCATTTTTGAACCCAACCAAAACAACTCCAAAAAGGATGAAACTTGACAGAGAGGGTGTAGGCATGGTCTAATATTTGTAGGGAAAAGATGAACATTAATGGAGGAAGGAATAAAGTCACTTGCAAAAACATGAAAGAAGAAGGAAGGGAGAGGTGATGATGCATGGTTAGGTTTGCGAGAGATAGGAAAGGGGTTGATACATACGACATGAATAGAGAAAGACAACATCATGAAAAATGCAATGCACATGGTGATTATGATGAAATGGAAAATGACAAGAGGCGCAATGCAATGCAACCAATGATGATCATGAAGCAAGAAGCAAAATATGATAAGGAGGAATGAAATATGCAAAATAATTATGATAATGCAACAAACACAAATAACACACGGCAACAACTAAAATAAATGTAAGGCAACTGGAGCATCGGTCTCGGGGCGTTACATCGGTGCTTCCTTAGAACTTTCAATAATCTTTCTTCTTCATGTTCTGAAAGGTTAGCACTAATAATAACAAAATATATCTTCTTCTCATCAAGATAAGCATATTTCAAAGTGTCAGGTAACTGTTTTAGTTCAAATACAACATCGCCTTTAGGTGGAGGAGGACCTCCTAGAGTTTCAATAGGCAAGTTGTGTTTAAGCAGAGGACGTTGTTCAAAGAAAATCTTATCTATTTCATTTATTTCATGCATATGTAATTCATTTTCATGGTCTAGCAGATATTGTTCTAAAGGATCAGTGAGAGGTACTACAATAGAAGCAAGACCAATGATTTCATCCTTACTAGGCAATTCTTTTTATGAGGTTTTCTACTAAACTTGAAAAAATTAAACTCATGAGACTCATCACCAAAGCTAACACAGACCGTTTGTTTCTCACAATCTATTTTAGCATTGACAGTGTTCAAGAAAGGTCTACCAAATATAATGGGACAAACGTCATATTGTGGGGAACCAAGAACAAGAAAATCAGTAGGGTATTTTATTTTCCCACACAAGACTTGAACATCTCTAACAATCCCAATTGGTGATATAGTATCTCTATTAGCTAGTTTAATAGTAACAACAATGTCTTCTATTTCAGCGGGTGCTATGTCATTCATAATTTCTTGATATAAAGTAAAAGGAATAGCACTCACGCTAGCACCTATGTCACATAAACCATGATAATAGTGATCTCCTATCTTAACTGAGACAACATGCATGCCAACAACGGGTCTATGTTTATCTTTTTCATCGAGTTTAGCAATTCTAGCAGCTTCATCGCAGAAGTAAATAACATGCCCATCTATATTATCGACCAAGAGATCCTTAACCATAGCAACACTAGGTTCTACCTTGATTTGTTCAGCTGGTTTAGGTGTTCTAATATAACTTTTGTTGACCGCAGTTGAAACTTTAGCATGTTCCTTTATCCTAACAGGGACATGTGGTTTCTTGATATAAGCAGTAGGAACAACTGGATCAACATTATAAATAACAGTTCCATCTTTAGCTATCACTGGTTCTTTAATTTCTTATTTAATAGGTGGGCGATATTTAAACCACTTCTCCTTAGGGAGATCAACATGAGTAGCAAAAGATTCACAAAAGGAAGCTACTATCTCAGAGTCTAGTCCATATCTAGTGCTAAACTTTTGAAAAGCATCGGTAGTCATAAAAGATTTAACACAATCAAACTTAAGCTTAATACCCGACTCTTTACCTCAGTCGAGTTCCCAATCTTCAGAGATGCGTTTAATTCTTTCTAAAAGATCCCACCGGAATTCAACCGTCTTCTTCATAAAAGAACCAGTACAAGAAGTATCGAGCATGGATCGATCATTATGAGAAAGACGAGCGTAAAAATTCTGAATAATCATTTCCCTTGAGAGCTCATGATTGGGGCATGAATATAACATTGACTTAAGCCTCCCCCAAGCTAGAGCAATACTTTCTCCTTAACGAGGCCAAAAGTTATATATATAATTCCGATCACGATGAACTAGATGCATAGGATATTTTTTTGGTGAAACTCCAATTTCAATCAATTCCATTTCCAAGACCCAATATCATCGCATAGCCTCACTACAAAAAAAGACACATCCGTGAAATTTTGGGCCGAATGAATTTTTTTCCTGTCATGCTTATGACACTTCTATGACGATAATTGTGACAAAACCCGGTATCATCATAGATGTGGTGGGCTCCTACTTCTATGATAAAAATCATGAGATAAAATGGGCTTTTCGTCCTGGACGGGCCGAAGACGCAGCTGCATGACATTCTTTGGGCCGTCCATGACAGAAAAAACCGTGGTAGAAGCGAGGGCAAGGAAAATATCAGGGAGTTCCCGGTTATGGTGGGTGGTCGGGGACGAGCGATGCGCGTTTCTCTCATACACATACGCGCGTGGATGCGAGGCATTGGGCTCTAACTGAACCTGAGCGAGGCGTTCGCTCCTACTGAACCCGAGCGATTGCACTGCAGGCTACGCGTTACTGAACCCGAGCGATCGATCTGGCTGTTAGCTAAACACGATCGAGCGATTCCTTCGCTACTGCTGCTAACTGAAGCCGATCGAACCTACTGCCTCTGGATGAACAATGAGTGTTGTTGGGGGGGTTGGATGAACAGTTCTCGGTGGGGGTTGGATGCATAGGACCCCGTGGTAGTAGAGGCCGTTGCTGCTGGATGAACAGGACCCCAATCGATCGAGCCGGTTGGGGGTGGATGAACAAGACCCCGTGGAGGGCTGGATGAATAGAACCCTGTGGAGGGATGGATGAACAGGACCCCGTGGACGGCTAAATGAACAGTAGCCCGTGGAAGGGTGGATGAACAGAACCCGTGGAGGGCTGGATGAACAGGACCCCGTGGAGGGCTAGATGAATAGGACCCCGTGGAGAGGGCTGGTTGAATAGTAGCCGGTGGAGGAGCGGTGGAGGCTGGATGAACAGGAGCCCGTGGATGAACAGTCGCAGGTGGAGGCTGGAGGAGGTCGATGGTGGATGAACAGTAGCCCGTGGAGGCTGGAGGAGGTCGATGGTGGAGATGAACAGTAGCTCGTGGAGTCCCGTTTTGCGGTACGCCACACCCCTCCCGATGAACAGGACCCCTGTTTCGGCCGTAGCGCTCCAACACAAGTCCGTTTCCTCCATTTTGAGGTACGCCACACCCCTCCCGATCAATAGGACCCCATTTCGACCATAGGAGGTCGAAGAGAAGTCTGTTTCCTCCGTTTTGCGGTACGCCACACCCCTCCCGGTGAACAGGATCCTGTTTCGACCGTAGGTGGTCGAACACAAGGCCGTTTCCTCCGTTCCGCGTTACGGCAGGCCTCGTTTCGATCGGCTGTTCTGTCCAAGCCGGTTGGCTCCCGATGAACAGCACGCGTTCCGTTGCCTCCTGATGAACACGACGATGCAGTTTCTTCGTTCCGACCCAGCCATGTACACGAGCCCTGGCCGTACGTATACGTGAGTAGGCGTTCGAGACCCCGCCCGTATGTACGTATGTGGCCGTTTTTACTTTCTTGCACCCTGGTTGTACGTACGTGTACACAATATTAACGGGACTGTGTGATATGCTACGTGCGCGCCTCTACTACGACACATGCCCTTCCTTACTCGGCCATGGTTTATCGCTGCAGCCTGCAGACAGACCGATCAACCAGTATGTACGTACACGTTCACGACCAGAATGACAACGCTACGTACGCTTTGACTAGGTGGGTCCCGACTGTCAGGGAGGATAAGGACGCACTTCCTTGTGTGCGAAGATATAGCTAGTGGGTCCGAGCTGTCAGCGGGGGGAACGTTTTTTTCGCGAAATACAGAGGCCCTTCCGATGGGTCCCAGCTGTCAGGTGGAGGAATCATTATTATGCACGTAATAAGGAGGCATTTCCTTGTGTGCAGCCGTGGACCCAGCTGTCAGCCTATCCACGTACAATCCACTTCCAATGGATGTCTTTTGTTGACCATGTTGACCACGCTGCGTCGAGAGCACCAGGGTGGTGGACGACGGCGAGGCCTAGGAAGGGGACGACGCGGAGCCGGGGAAGACATGTCAGTGTGGATGCCCACGCTGGGGGGAATACGAGCGCTGACTGGTCGGCTGCGGGGTGAGGCTGATGCCGTCGGAAAATACTAGGATGTCCTGGTGGGTAGCGGGATGGCTTGGCGGCAGCACAGCCGGCCACGGGAGGAGGGAGCATGCAGTCCCACCGGTGCTGGTTTGGGCGGCTGGAGCAGGAAGATCAGAGACTGAAGAAGCACGGCGGCCATTGGATGGACATCCAACAGTCACTGCTCTATGTTGACTAAGTTGAATAAGCCTTGCGTACGTGTCAATTTTTTTAGGACAGCGTCATCATCAACCTAGTAGGCCTAGAAGTCAGCCTCCAAATCCGGGGAAAACAACATACAACCCATTAGCCATTATTTTCAATAATTTACAGTCCATTTGCTAATTATTAAGGATATTTTGAAGGCCATATTATTTTTATTAGCATGACAGACCATATATTCTAGGCACTGCTAAAAAATTCAATGAAATTTTGCATATTTTGGTGGGTTCCGAACTCTTTTAATCACGAAATTTTGAGTCACGTTAAAAATAATTTTTAAAAAATTATATCAAAATAAAATTCAAAAAACATTCTACGCAAAAAAATGAATGAAATTTAAAATATTTACTAGCAAGATGCCCGTGCGTTGCATAGAACATGAAGATGCATTTGTATGAGTAGTTTATCTTGTGGGAGAAAAGGATGAACGAGGTAAGGCCGTATCTGCAAATGTGGAGAGGGGTGCAGGTAAATTGTCATAGTTTCCTTCCTATTCGTTCGATATAGATCGGACGGCCTATATTGAAGGATTGCAGGCACACCATCATCACCAACTCTGCTTTTTATAAGAGTAGAGAAATCCAGAAAAAAGTGATATTTTAATGTAATTGTCGGTTGGCTTTGGTTTAAAAATTTATAGCCCATTTCTTACAACTTATAGCCCATTTTCTGGGGAAGCCTATTTGTTACTACTTACATCCCTCCTCGTCTTGAAAGATTTGCAGCCCAGCAGGGCTGAGAAAAGCAAGTAGGCCACGGTTGGGTATTCTCCAAAAAAAGAACTGGGCTAGCCATTTTCAGAAAGAAAAAAGATATCAACTTGGCTCATCATGTGCTTAAATAAAAGCATAAGCGTGGGCTAGATGGGCCAGAGCCCCCGCACAGTGCGCAGTTGAGCTCCGTCTCTAAAACTAAAGAACAACTGGGCGAGCTGCTACATCCCTGGTGTTATCCGCTCGTTGTGTAATTTTCTCATTTATTGACTACATTGACAATGGCGTGGGACCTTGTCAAACAATTATGAGGAAGTATTTTTTTGGCTTTTAGTAATGAGGCACCTGCTTGCGTAATGCAATGACCCTGGTGGGTCCCTACTGTCATCCTCTCCACGTATAGTCATCTCCTGATTCCTCTCGGTTGTTGACCATGTTGACAATGCCAGGCGGCGGCTGGCACAACGAGCGAACCAAGGCGGAGAACGACGCGAGGCCTCAGACGGGAACGAACAGGAGCCGTGGAAGGTGCGACAGTGTTGTGGCAGGCGGAGGGGAGTACGAGGGCAACAACATGTAACTCAAGCTTACAAATAGTACAAAAATCCCAAGGATTAATTGTTCATCAAATTTAGACAAAAGCCCAGATTGAACATGGCAATACCATCTAACCCAACCACTCTTTTTCGCGGTCACAAACAAATGGATCGGTCTGATCCATAAAATCGACATCCTGTGCAAAAAAAATTATTGGAGGATGACTACAAGTTGATGTAAATAGAAGCCAAGCACGTTAAGAAGCCCATTTGTCCATCTGAAACTTCTATTTTTGTTGTTCAACATGTCCGTCCATGAGAAATCTCTTGCTGAAAAACATAAGCCTCATGGACAATAGTAACCTTGCATTCAATAGGAAGAATGTGACAAAGCTTCTGTTGCCTGGTTGGATGCATATCCTTCCATCGTTATTGTCCCCAAACGAATGTCATGAGAACCGAGAAAATCCTGGTGCTTATTACGCTACCGATTGGTTATACGTTTTTCTCCATGTGTTAGTGCCTAAGTAGACATGAAGATTGAAAATAGTTAAGGTCTGAAAAAAGAGTATGTCGAAAGAGCAACAGTTGAACGGTTAATTCTAGTACAATATATACGGTCTATCAATGTGCATGAAATCATCACCTTTATATATAAATTCTCTAGAGATTGAAAGAATCACAGCAAGCTAATAATTATGTTCATATCATAACTAAACATTCCGATATATGAGATCTTGACAGAATCCAGTAGCATTGATAGGCTATCCATGGACGAACTCTTCATTGAGCATATAACATAATATTAGTACCCAAAGTGTACTCCAAGATAATATAAAACTTATGCGCACAAATGAAAAATGCAGCTTATGATTACAAATGTGTAGATGATAATATACGGTACCTGAAAAGGTGAGGAGCCAAACACCAACTTCTTGTGATCATTAAACGGATCATGAATTACACCCAAGATCTCCAGTTTGGGCGCAGAGATGACAATTATTTGCCAAGGTTTATAACAATAATGAAGGACCAACCTTTGAAGTGAAGGGGCATCTTCGATGATGAGCTGCTGTCCTTGAAAACAAATTCCAATGCTTTTAAGGTGATGCGACTTTATTTGTAGACAACTGATAGGGATTTCTACTCCCAAAATAATCAGCACGCGCTCCAGGGCAGGGCAACTTGAGTGGATCATGCTGTGCAGTGAGGCCTCTGACAGATAAACCTCCACAAGCGAAAGGTTTTTTAGCAGTGGGCGTCGAAGCATTTGTACCAGATCATCAGGTAGATGGCACGAAGGTGGCGGTGTGGAGAGAGGAGGAAAACCACGAGCTGGACAATGGTGGTGTGGGAAAAAATTCGTGGTGTTCGGTTCATGGTATGAAACTATCGTCGTAATGGTATAACTCAAACTGCTGGAGTTTTTTGAATTCACGAGATGTCAGCCAAGCGTCCACCCGATAACCTACAAGTATAGGGGATCGCAACAATTTTTGAGGGTAGAGTATTCAACCCAAATTTATAGATTCTACACAAAGGGAGCCAAAGAATATTTGTAATTATTAGCAGTTGAGTTGTCAATTCAACCACCCCTGGAGATTAATTATTTGTAGAAAGATAATCAGTAGCACGGTAATATGATAGTTTTGATAGTAGTGACAACAGCAATAGTAACAGTGATAGCAGTATTTTTGTAGCAATTGCAACAGTAATGATAGGAGTAGTAACTTAGCAGAAACAATATGTAGGAAATTCGTAGGCATTGGATCGGTGATTTGTTTGATGATATTCATCATGAGACAGTCATAACCTAGGGCAATACGGCACTAGCTCTAGTTCATCAATGTAATGTAGGCTTGTATTCCGTAAATAGTCATACGTGCTTATGGAAAGAACTTGCATGACATCTTTTGTCCCACCCTCCCGTGGCAGCGGGGTCCTATTGGAAACTAAGGGATATTAAAGCCTCCTTTTAATAGAGAACCAGAACAAAGCATTAACACATGGTGAATACATGAACTCCTCAAACTACAGTCATCACCGGGAGTGGTCCCGACTATTGTCACTTCGGGGTTGCCGGATCATAACATGTAGTAGGTGACTATAATTTGCAAGATTGGATCTAAAACATAGATATAATGGTGATAACATAAACGGTTCAGATCTGAAATCATGGCACCCGGGCCCAAAGTGACAAGCATTAAGCATGGCAAAGTCATAGCAACATCAATCTCAGAACATAATGGATACTAGGGATCAAGCCCTAACAAAACTATCTCGATTACATGATGAATCTCATCCAACTCCTCACCGACCAGCGAGCCTACTCTAACGCCCCAAGACCGGCGCCCCAGATGCCTTCCATGGATTCCGAGACTCGCCGTGTGTTTTATTTTTGCTTGTTGCATTTTCATCATTGCATCATTCGCATTGCATCATGTCATCATGCTTCATCTCTTTAACTTTTATTTTAACTAAATAAAATTGCATAGATCATTGATCTATTTAAATCGAGGGAAATTCACATTGTGAAATTCTCTTTAAAACATAGCAAAGTCTCCCAATATTATTAAGGATCTATAATAAAATATTCCATTAGTTTGGAATTAACCATAACACACTTGCAAAATAATCACATTCCTTTTCTGATTCAAGTTTAGTCCCCAAACTTTGTCGATAATTCTTTCATCATTTATCCAAGCTCCACCAAAAATCCAAACATTTTTGGACCTGCCAACCCCCCACCTCCTATTCAAACCATTTGAATTTAAATTAAATGGGTTTAAATTTAAACTTTCAGTCATGCACCCTTCTATTTTCTTGGGACGAGCTCATTTTTATGGGCCCGGGAAAATTATCCGCATGCTCAAATTCTTTCCCTAACCCCTTATTCCTTTTCTTCTCTCTATTGCTTTTTCTGTTTTTAGAAAATAAGAGGAGAGAGATAGAGCAGCCCAGAGAGGCCGCCCATTTGCTCCAGGCCGGCCCAACCATCCCCCGCGGCCCACCTAACCCCCCTGTTAACCCTAGCCCGACCTCCCTCACCCCCTCGATCCCCATCTTCCTCCAGTCACCCACAAATCGATGCCAGGCATCGCTCCCGATCCCCATCTCCCTCCACTCGACCTCCTCCTTCCCTCTCGATCTCCCACACGCGCCGCCACCCATAGGAGGGCCACCCCGTGCGCGACCGCACCGCCTCCTCCTCTTCGTTCCCCCCCCCCCCCCCCCCTTGCCTCCGTCGCGCCGTCCCTCTACTCCTCGCTCGCCTCCGGCCCGATTCGCCGCCGCCGCCGCCTTCCTCCGCGCCTCCATGCGGTTCCCCTCACCGCACCTCCCCAAGCAGGAGCTCCTCCTCCCCTGCTTCGCGCCAAGGCCGACGCCGGCTACTTCGTCCTTCGTTGCCCTGCTGCCGCTATAGTCCAGCCGCGCCTCTGTTCCATCCCCATCGCCCTCCTTGCCTTGCTCCGGCCTCCTCTTCTGCACGACCCGAGGGCGACCCTGCTCGTCGTGCTTGCGCGCCCGACGGCCACCTCTGACCGCTGGCGACCTCTCCTG
This sequence comes from Aegilops umbellulata, assembly GCA_032464435.1. Taxonomy (NCBI): domain Eukaryota; kingdom Viridiplantae; phylum Streptophyta; class Magnoliopsida; order Poales; family Poaceae; genus Aegilops; species Aegilops umbellulata. Next base: position 448,658,005 of record CP136058.1, on the reverse strand, counting down.
CTACGCCTCCGGCCTCCCCATGGCTGCGTCCTCCTATTCTCGCGCGCCTCGCCTGTTTCCCCATCATCCCGTGGTCACACCCAAGTCATGGCCGGTGTGGTTGCCTCCTGGCAGGTGCGCCTGTTGTGCATGCCGCAACTGCCTAGCGCCGTTGACGTCAAGACCGTGGTCGCAACCACCGCGGGTGCCAAGTTCCTCTTCCGGGGTCGTCAAGTGCACGAGGACCCCGATCCCGAGAACGACTACCACACCAGAACGCCAAGTACATGGATACGCAAGTTCCTCTCCGATACGTGTACGACTACCGTCGTTGTGGAATCTAAAAGACCGCTGAGATCGATTTCATGGACCAACAAGTACCACGACGACTGACGCATAGTACCACTATGACCTTGTACAACTACCGTGGCAATATCGCAAGTACCATGACGCCCAGAGCCTCCCTTCGTGTGTACCACTATACGTTGGAGTAATCAAGTACCTCTCCGAACGAACGTGAATGACTACTGTCGCAAGAACAGGGCCGGCAAGTCCGAAGACCCCAAGCACCACGACATCGATGACATGAACATCTACGGATTGTGTACGACTACGAAATGTTTACGACTACCGCCGACTGTGGATTCGTTAAGTTCCTTGACGACCGTGTACCAACACCGCTCCTCGAATATGAACAACTACTTTCTTGTTGACTCGTGAACCACTACTTCCCTCTACGAACTTGACCGCCTCGAAGATGCACGATTCGAAGGTATAATCCCGAGACGACACCCGTGAACGAATGCATGTGTGTTGTATGAGATGTTCGTGTTTGCACCATCTGAATTGTCGTTTGCGCGTTCCTCGTTTGCCATGTTGCCGATACGTGGGGCACCTGGTTACCGGGATCACTCCCCGTTGCTTTGCACATTCGCGCACTTGTTCTTTTGCACCGGTATCTCATGAGTTGCCGGATCATTGGAATGTTGCCATGGCATCCTTTCCATTTTTGCCGCAGTGGCACCATTTTCATATTCACCGTCGTGGCAACATTTCCGTTTCGCCACCGTGGCACCATTTTCATATTCACCGCCATGGCACCATTTACGTTTCGCCACCATGGCACCATTTTCCTTCAACCATGGCGACAAATGCCTCCTGTCATATTATACCAACATTTTATTAAAATTGCATCCAACCATGAATATGTCATCCGCATCATGATAAAATGATTTAGAATGCTTAAATTGTTGTTTGCTTTTGATTTGCATAAATATCATGCTAAATGATTTATTTCATAACTAAACAACGGTAACTCCGAATTAGATAAACTTTATATGTAAATGAGGTAGAAAAATGCATAGATTAACTTGATGCACTTTATTTTGATGTCTAAAAAATTTAAAATATGATTTAGGGTAGAACAGTACCAAATTCGAAATATGCATATGGGGATTTTGCGGAATTGTTGTTTGATGTTCCGGCCTCATTTAAAATGCCTAAATGTGTAGTTACTTATGCTTCACCTCTTGCCATGTTTAACAACATTTAATATTGTTGGTTACATAACCGAGAGTGAACTAAATAACTTGAATGTGGTGTTTCGTCAATATGCAACCAGTTGCATATTGAGCTCCACCTAATTTTGTAGTATTGTTTGTTGCACATTGCTTTGTCATGCCATGAATCATTAAACTGGACATGCATCATGCTTGATTGTGCATCATGCCATGTTTATATGCTTGTTGGTTTACCATGTTGTTTGCTTCTTTTCGGTGTTGCTTCATCTCGATAGTTCCGGTAACATTGCGGTTGTGAGGATCCATTCGACTACGTTGGTTCGTCTACTTCATGGATTCGATCTTCTCCCTAGCGGGATTTCAGGCAAGATGACCGTTACCCTGGATCTCACTACTATCTTTGCTATGCTAGTTGTCTCGATGCTATCGCTATGTCACGCTACCTACCACTTGTTTATAAAGCCTCCCATGTTGCCATGACAGTCTCTAACTTATTTACCCTTCCTAGCAAACCGTTGTTTGGCTATGTTACCGCTTTGCTCAGCCCCTCTTATAGTGTTGCTAGTTGCAGGTGCAGTTGCAGTTTGTTCCACGTTGGGACATGGATATCTTGGGATATCACAATATCTCTTATTTAATTAATGCACATATATTCTTGGTAAAGGGTGGAAGGCTTGGCCTTATGCTCGGTGTTTTGTTCCACTCTTGCCGCCTTAGTTTCTGTCATATCGGTGTTAGGTTCCTTGATTTTGCGTCCCTAACATGATGAGGGTTTATGGGCCCCTCTTGACAGTTCGTTTAGAATAAAAATCTTCCAGCAAGGCCTAACATTGGTTTTACCATTTGCCTAATAATAACTAAAACTTGCATAGGGACCGGCTAGCACCCAAGGACTCTTAATCAACCCCCCGGGCCAGTGCTCCTCATGAGTGTTGGTCCAAAAATATAGCCACTTGCGGTGCCACCCCTTCACCTGGGGTTTTTGGTTGTCGTACGTACTTCTCATATGATTGTGGCCTGAGATGAGATACGCACGGCTCCTATCAGGGTGTCGACACGTCGGGAGGTCTTGCTGGTTTTGTTTTACCGTTGTCGAAATGTCTTGTGCACCGGGATCACGAGTTTGATCGGGTATTCCGTGATGGAGGATTGTCTCCATGGATCGTGAGCTTGTCATGGGCTAAGTTGGGACACCCCTGCAGGGTTTAATCTTTCGAAAGCTGTGCCCACGGTTATGAGGCAAATGGGAATTTGTTGATATTCGGTTGTAGAGAACTTGACACCAGATTCAATTTAAAATACAACAACTGCGTGCGTAACCATGATGGTCTCTTTTCGATGAGGTTCGGGAAGAGAACACGGTTGGGTTATGTTCGAACGTAAGTAGTTCAGGATCACTTATTGATCATCACTAGTTTGCGACCGTTTGCGTAGTTTCTCATCTTATTCTTGTACTCGTAAGTTAGCCACCATATATGCTTAGCCGCTTGCTGCAACCTCACCATTTATCCATTGCATACCCATTAAGCTTTGCTAGTCTTGATACCAATGGTAATGGGATTGCTGAGTCCTCATGGCTCACAGATTACTACAACCCCAGTTGCAGGTACAGGTAATGCGATGATCTGACGTGAGAGCGATGCTCGATTGCTTTTGGAGTTCTTCTTCTTCGATCAAGGGATAGGGTTCCGGGTCGGGGGAGCCTGGGCTAGCAGGGTGGATGTCGTTCTTATTTTTCGTTTGATTTCATCCGTAGTCGGATCCTGCTCTTTTGTATGATGATTGCTATGTATTGATGAACTGTTGTATTCATGTTGTAGCTTGTGGCGAGTGTAAGCCTTTATCTTGTATTCTCATCTATTCAGTACATGGTATGTTGTAATGATGTCCACCTTGCTATGCACTCGAAATGCGATTGTGCCCCGATCATGAGTTCATCACGTGATTGGGATAGAATCGCATCTTGGGTGCTACACCTACGAAGGAATTACTCACTCCCGGTGAGGAGCATCATGGAATTGGCAATGGAGATAGGTTGGTGATGACGAAGATCGAGGATCCCCCTCTCCAGAGCCTCGAACGGGCTCCAGATTTGGCCTCCCGATGAAGAACAAAAGGTGGCGGCGACTCCGTCTCGTGAAACGCGATAATTCTTTCTCCCTGATTTTTTCTCCGAAAATTGTGATTTTATAGTATCATGGTTGGCGTCTGTGGGGCCACTAGGTGAGGACAACTCACCCGGGTGTGCCAGGAGGGGGGCGCCCTGGTGGGTTGTGCCCACCCAGGTGCCCCCCCTCCGGTGGTTCTTGGCTCTAGATATTCTCTTATTTTCCATAAAAAATCATCGCAATGTTTTGTTCCATTCCGAGAACTTTGATTTCTGCACAAAAACAACACCATGGTAGTTCTGCTGAAAACAACGTCAGTCTGGTGTTAGTTTCATTCAAATCATGCAAATTAGAGTCCAAAACAAGAGGAAAAGCATTAGGAAAAGTAGATAAGTTGCAGACGTATCACCACCCTGCCGGGTATGGACAGCAGGGAGCGTGTCGGGATGCAAATGCGTCGAACGGGGCCCTGCGGGTGATAGGAGACGATGGCTTTGAGGAGATCAAATTCAGGAAGGACATAAATCAGACAACAGTCGAGATTGAGGGGTGCGGTGCGCCATATTGGGCGCCATCGAGTTTAGAGGACTTGTGTGCGGCAGCAATCCTTGGTGGGGAGAAGCGAGATGATCTCCCCAAGGATGTCGTCTGGGAGATCGCTGATGCGGTCCACCGGAGATTCTACGGGTTCCTCAGATCCGGGTGGGGGGGCCTCGCCGCTTCTCCCCGCGCTGCCGTGTGCGGATCTACAACCGGCGTCGTCGCTGGCGGGAGCCTCATCTACTTGGCGCTGGGCCCAACCGACTCCATTTTCCTTGCGGGCGTCGCGCCGAGCTCACGGGTTTGAGCAGAGTAGCCAGAGTAGAGCCTAGTGGCAGTGCGAGTGGGGAAGAAGGAGGGCTGGTTGTTTTTGTAGGAGTGGAAGAAGAGGAGCATGTGTTTTCTGTACGAGTGAGAAAGAAGGTGAGCGGGGGTTTTCTGTACGAGTGAGGAAGATGGAGAGCGGGGGGAATTGGGGGGCGACGGAAGCGGGAGAGTCCAGTGAGCTGCAGTATAAGTGGAAGCGAGGAGGAAGGAGGGTTTTTCTAGGATCGCCCCCTCTTCAAGAAATACAGGCTTCTCCTCGCAAAAAAAACAAATGGGCTTTAAGATGGATAGGCTTTTGTATCGGCCAAGTCGGCTGCCCGTGTTTCATACTGGAGGGCCTTAACACTAGAGGCCGCCCATTAGAGACACTCTCCAACTCTCCAGCTTATTTCCCATTCGAAAGAAAATAAGAGATGTCTCCAGCTTAATTATGGCTCCTCATCGGTAACATTTTTTAACTTGAAAAAAAGTTATAGCTCCTTTTCGGGCCGGCTTGGCATCCACCAAATTAGAGGATGATGTATTGCATGCAGGCACTCACACTGGTCGTAGCACGGCAAAATGAGGGGTCAAATAACATGCCCACAATATACATAGATTAACAGGGATTGTGGGGGATTAAATCATGTACAAGCCAAATTCCCCTTCATTCCTCTCCAAACCCCTTGGGAGGAGGTTGAACCGAACAAGGCCTAAGACTAACCACAGTGGGAGTAACTTAATTCCATACAGTATCATAATATGATACTCAACCCTCTCTTTCTTCATTTAATTCTACGCCACCTCATCAAATTTGCCTACTAGTTGGCATGCATGATACTACTTATGATACTCCCATTACAACCAGCCTGGTAGAATTAATATACCTAATCTAAATGGTCGCCGCCCGATATCTTTGTCCTCCTCCAGCATCCGGTAGAAGAAGAATCGTGCAAGACACCAGCTGTATTCGCCGGCGTCGCCTTGGCGGTGGCCTTCATGGATACAATCGGTGGCAGCCTCCCGTGTTCTACTTCTCCTCGATGGTGGCCGTGGGCGGGGACGTGCTGGCCATCACCTCGTCGACATTCGTGTAGCCGCATCACCTTGTCGACATCCGCGGAGGCTTCTTTCTCTGCCTGCATGTCGCGGCTACGCGCACGTCGACGGTGGATGGCGCAGTCACAGACACTGGAGGCGCTGTACGATGTGGCAGCATCGAGGGCAGCGACGATGCCCATGCTCCCCAACAAGCCGGCGTGGAGCAACTCGGCACTCTTCGTCGAGCTATATTGGAGTGGCTAGCTGTGGAACCACGTGCTGGCTTAGTGCGACAACTGCCTCCGACGGGCTAGGCGAGGTAGGTGGAGTAGCGAGCTACGTCGCTCGTAACTGCCGGGCTCGGCGGGCCACCCAGACGGCCTTTATTCCGAAGAACTGCTCTTCCTGCTCGTCGAATGCCGCCGAAAGAGTGGACAAAATGGTGGAAGGAGGAGCTTAGCCGGTGTCCTGCTCCTGAACGGACGTGTGTGGCCGGAGTTGATTTCTCGCATTCCACGCGGGTTTAAATGTAGGTTTTTGAATGCGGCGAGGAGGCGGGTACAGCTGGGAGTGCAGCGGACTGCGCCCTGGGCCGGCGCGCCGCTTCAAATGGCGGACGCAGTGAGAGGTCGCGTCCGCCCTGACCCCTTGACCATGGACCTTGATGGTGTACGTCACCTTGTGTCCAGATCTAAGATGCCACGTGTTCCAGATGAATGACTCCAAGTTCGACCACCATGACGCTAGGTGCGAGCTGAGGAACACTGTTGGAGACACCCCCTCATAATTTTCCTATTCCTGCGTTTTAAGTTCCTACGAAGAGAGTACTCCCTCCGTCTAGGTGTATAAGTCACTTTATGAAAACCAAATAATCCCAAAACACTTAGCGCGGTGCATTAACTCCCACCTTGTTTCTTGTTTATTGACATATCAACCAATAAAAGATGTGGGCGTGCATGTTTTCAAGACTCGAGACTACCAAAAACGACATGCAGTGGTTAGTTCATTGCATGCAATGCTATTAATTAACAAATAAACATTAAGTTATCTTGTTTTTACCTCCTTATTGGTCACGGTGCACATCTAAAGATGACTTATTCACCTGGACGGAGGGAGTAGACTTGTTTGGTTCAACCGCCTCCCTAGGTGTTTGGAGAGGAATTGGCCAGCGCGAGGCAGTTCTATAGGTGGGCAGGCGGCAAAAAATAGGGGAAAACGTGCCAGGTTCCTTGCAGACGCTCCACCGCGAGGTTCATTGCTCCTTCTCGGTTGTCAGGAATCTATGTTTTTCCACTCTCTTTTTTTATGTGAGCTTTGTTCATCCTTTTGCCAACACGCAAGACATCTAGCTTCAAGGTGCACGTGTCATGCAAGAAAATGGAGATAATCAGATAAGCACTGCGTAAGTGAGTTGTGCACTTCGATGGCACCTACTACGCAATATTTTTTCTCCTTGATGGCATGTGAATAGTACACGTACTCAACGACGGAGCACGGGATAGTAGCCATGATATGGTCAGCCCTTTTTTTGGAGAGAGTACATACTAAATAACTTTGATGTGTCCCGTCAACTCGTAGAACGACGAGAAGCTTGCTTACTACGCCTTCTCCCTCGCCAATGCATGTGTGGTGGCTCGTAGCACGAGGAGAAACTTTTGCTTACAAGCGGTGGACGTGAAGTAGTTCATTTGGTGTCAGATTGCCAGAAGTACTACTATAGTACCATCATTATTGTTCGACTTCCGGAAGAGGCGAAGAGCCAAGCGCGAGGTCACCTACTCACAGTAGGTGCCATCGAAGTGCACTGCTTTTCTGATTATCTCCATTTTCTTGCATGACACATGCACCTTGATGCTAGATGTCCCGCGTGTTGGCAAAAGGATGAACAAAGCTCACGTCAAAAAAGAGAGTGAAAGAGCATAGATTCCCGACGACCGAGAAGGAGCAAGGAAACTCGCGGTGGAGCGTCTGCACTCATAATATTTTATATTATTCAGCGATATAAAATCAACCAATCATCTCCACAGTAGACCGGAAGAGTACGAAACATGTCAGCCCAGTGTAGTTACATCATACATGGCCAACCCACGCTATCACCATATTTCTTGGCCTCCGTGCGACACCTAGCTCTAGTAATCCACTAGCCCGTATCGCTTCTCGCTCCTCGTCTCTCTCAAAGTACGGCGGGCTGGCGTTTTTGCCGTCTACTATTGAGGTCGGTTAGCTCATCACATGTTAGCGACATGCCAAGGGCATTCTAAAAAAATCACTGTACTCTATTGTTATGCCAAGAAGAGGAAGCGCTTTGACAGACGGACCAAACGAAACAGGCATGTCGTGCCGTGAGTGGGTCCAGTTTCTCATTTTGAACTTGTTTGGTGTAGTAGTAACACTTGGTTTTGACTATTGATAAGATATTATATAGGTCCTAATGTATTCTTTGAGGTTGCCTTTGACTATTGATAAGATTTTATATAATTTGAAAATAATATCATTCGAAGATCCTTTCACGTTCCGTTTAAAAAAAGATCCTTTCACATATGAATTTCATGGTATGCTTTGAGCAACTTGCATGTCCTATACTGCTCCTGTTTGGATACTCTAACTTAGCTAGAGGTTAGACTAACTCATGACTAACCTTGAACTAACTGTACAGCAAAGAGGTGTTTCGATGACAGGGTAAGATATACAATAAATGCACTTGATGGAGAGAGAAAAGTGATTTTTCAGTGGGCCCCACGATAACTAGCTCCAATTAGACTACCCACAGTGGGAGTAACATAGGTAGTAACATCACACGTATCTAGATAAAATAGATGATGTGGCAAGCAATAAATGAAGAAAGAGAGGAAAGTGGTAACATAGTACTAGTAGTATGAGAGTATGGTTAATAATACAGCCAACTGTTGGCTATAAGGTGTTGCCATATCATCTATAGCCAACACATATAGTCACTCATACAACAAGGTTAGCTATAAGGTTGGCTATAAGTTAGTACTTTTTCTCATTCTTCTCTCTATCTCTTTCCTCGCATTTATTGCATCTACCTTGGAGCACGCATATAGCCAGGCTCTTGCATGAGAGCCCACTCTCCTTGCTTTTCCATGTCTCTCTCCTCCGCATAGGCAAAATTGCCATGTAAGCAGGCTATAAGCCCACTATTGTACTTGCTCTGAGTAACATCACACATATCAAGGCAAGATGAGTCTATAATCTAATAAATGAAGTGTTGCATGTTACCACACATATGTTACTATCCACTATAGAGGTAGTAACATAGACTAGTAACATATGCATGTTACTAGTCTATGTTACTACCCATTGTGGCTAGTCTTAGCACCACTTGGCTGGTGGGATAGAGAGAGAAAAGTGATTTTTCAGTGGGCCCAATGAGAACTATCTCCAATTAGCACCTCTTGGGTGGGATAGTTTTTTTGGGTGGGTTTGGTGAAACTTGCTCCAATTTAACCCTTATGTTTGGATACTTTAGGCCTATTTGAGCCCAAACTAGTTCAAACTAACTCTAACCCATGGATCCAAACAGGGCCAAAGTTAGTCTCGGAAAACGCATTAAGCCCTATATACATGGACAGACGGGGTACATGATACTAGCAAAAACTCACCATTAGTAGTAGTTCATTGGTTGGTTTCAATTTTTGATTCAGTTGTTGTGCTGCTACCGTCCAATATTCGCGGGTGGTTGTTTCTAGAATAAAAAAAGGAGGTAGTACTTACTATGGGAAAGGTGAAGTGATGGTTACTTTGCCCGAGAAACTTATTACTCTGGGAATATGGGAGTACCAGTGGATTCCACGAACAGAGAAATGATGGATGCTTCGTCCGGGCAACTTACTGTGGCGAAGGCGGGGCTCTATGATTTGACTGCTCACTAGTCATTACTACAGCGGCACAACGACCGGGGTGAATCTTTCCCTGCAGTTGTGCACTCAATATTGCTGCATGGCAGGTGGATCCAGATGAAGGATGTCCCACATGTCAGCAAAACAAAGTTGAATTGTTTCTTGCATTGCTATCAATCCTTCAGGATTTGTTTATATGTACGCATAATTTTAATGAAATTGTACTGTGATGCTATGAAGGTTTTCCCATAGGAAAAAAGGTTTCAACTTAGGATTCATGTGTCTTCTTGCCTCAAGATTGTCTCGTTACAACATTCCATCAAATACAAATGAAACTATGATGGCTCCTAATGCATTTCAATGGTTCGCAGATCAACGCCAATATTCACATCACAACTCAAGACAAAATTGTGAGAAGGTGTACAAATAAAGAAAAATAGATAATTGATCGATGTTGTTCGTAGGCATGGCTCCATTTCCTGGGCACATTGTTCATTGGTTGGCAACTAGTTTCACCTAGCTCTGTAGCCAAAAAAGAGGTGTATGGAGGACATCACATCCGATCATTTTGTGCAGCTCCACTAAAATCAAGCTGACCATCCCTGTTTACAAAGATATCCAGTCAGTATGATTACAATAATAGTGGAACTAGATGATGAAACATAACACACACAAATAGAAGCCGATCACCTCTGTGATCTCTCTTTAGGACTATCTACTTGTTGGAGAAGATTACGCATGAAGTTGGATGAGGAGGATAGCAAAACCAATCTCCATTTCCGCAGTCCCACAGAAATGTAAAAACGTTGTCCATGTGAGATTTTGGCGGAACTGCACAAAACACTCTTAAAAAAGTGATTTGTGCAGTTCACCAAAAGGTCGCAATAGCAACGAGGTGAAATGGATAGCCCTGTTTGCAAAAGGAGGTAGAAAGGAAACAATTACTGTCCAATAACACGAGTTGAAGACACATACACCGACAAAAAAGAAACATATTCCATGTAATAAGGGAAAGATAGCAGCATGGTGGTTTATCAAAAATGGTTTGAGGACGAGATTGCAAGATGGAAAGTACGTCGGCCGAGATATGTTATAAGCAAACAACTAAAGAAGATCCACATGCAGGATTTTCCACATGCAACAACGTGGGAAGATGGGCAGTGGAGCAAGACTGGAGGAAGCTCTACCCGAGGGTCATCGGAATGTAACTAGGAGGGCGCCGGTGGCCGGGATCTGCCCATACTGCGGCAGTGAGCAAGTGGCAAAGGCCCTACTGCGCCGGACCTTTATCAGAGAGAACAGCGGGTACCGCAAATCGGGACATGCTGCCTCAGCGCCGTCGAACGAAGAAGCGATGCACATCCTCCCTTTCCGCCGGCGGACGGGATGCGGCCGGATCAGTGACCAACAGTGAGAGAGAGAGAGGCAACTGCCGCCTTGTGTGAGATAGTGTGACGAGAGACAAACCCCGGCAGGCAGGCTCCATTGTATATAGTGGAGCAGATTTTTCTTTTTCTCGACGACAATCGTTTTATATTCTGTACGTGCCATTGAGGAATATAACTTTATTTAATACTAATGCGTCAAGTCAAACATTGTTCTGTCTATGCCTGGTACACGACCCTCCTTCGAGTAAACAACCGCTACACGCATCAAATTATCACGTGGGCTGCCTTTTCGTATAGAAATGAACTCCACTGTGTACCCGCGCAGGTGTGGCCGGGAACGAGACGTGAGTACGTGTGTCATGCGTGCACCTCTTATTTAGGAGTAGGTACGTACGTGGGTGGGTATGAGAGAGATGGTTTGTGCGAAACAGAGGCAATGTGTCGATGATATCTCAAACAAAAAAACGTAACATATGCAATGTGTGTGAAACGAAGTCATGTATATATCATATATAGAGGGAGTGATCCACGAGAAGAGAGTGGAGGGATCATCGGCGTGAGATATTGATAGAATCAAAAACATGGATGAAGTGTGTGGCTGCGCGATCCATAAAAGGTGCCATCGAATTTGTGTTTGCCCATGTCAAAGATATAGGGCGGTTGGCCTACTGGAATTTTAGAGGGCGGAGGTGCATTTTTTCTCTGTGGCATGGATACCTACCTACAACGTTCGACTATCGGTGTATGTGTGTGTGGGGGGGGGGGGTGGGAGGGGGCAGAGACCTAACTATAGAGAGGTAGGTCGACTAGTATATGTCACTACAAGAAATATGTCAACTTGTGACCACCACTATTGGTCACTGAAAGGTCACAAATTTCCATTTACGACCTTTTTGTGACCAAAAACAGAAGGTCAAAAGCTGGCCGTCGTAAACTGACTATAGCGACCTTTCTTCTGGAATGGTCGAAAACGTTTACGACCAAAATACGTGTACTGTGGCGTTTTGGTCACTAGCAACCTCCCCAGGCCACATAGGCATCCAGCGTGGCAATCCGACGTGGCACAAGATTCAGCCCGGTCCAATTCGGTGTTTATATGGGCCGAGCCCATTAATTCAGCCCATTTATATTTTTTTCCTGTGTATTTTTTGTCAGCTTCATGGACCAAGCCCAACATTGCAGCCTTTTTATTTTTGGCCCATGGCCTTCTTGTCTCAACAGTTTCAATTTTTTTCTTTTTTTCTAAACTGGGTTCACTAGTCAGGTGGGTCCCCCATTGTCAGGTTCTAGTACTGGGTCCTAGCCATCAGGGCAATATTCTTCATTTTTTTATTTCACGCAAATAAATACCTGGTATTTAAATTGGCACATAAAAAACACATGAAATACTTCAAATATTATCAACCGTCAAAGTGCTACATCATATAACACACATACAAATGTGATCAGCATCAAGTTTACAATCAGATAACAAGCTCCACAATAGGAGCAGTTTACATCAAGGTTAGTCAGATGAAATCCTATGCACGACTCACTAGGTGACCATAGTCGACTAGGCCACCTTCGCTACACTAGAACAGCAATAGAACTATCATCATGCCTTCGGCCGTCGCCCTGTTACATGAATCAGAAGAGAAGAATTAAAACACTAGAGCCAATATATTATGAACAGACATATTATATAAATATATTATGAGGTTCAAAAAAGTTTTATTGTAAATGCATAGTTCTGGTCAACAACACTAACAATTTCAGATCAGATTCTGGAACTACCACTAGGAATTCAGTAAACTAACAGTTTGAGATCCAGTTCAAAATGTTTTAGATCAGTTTCAGATCAGATTCTGGAACTACCACTAGGAATTCAGTAAACTGTATGGAGGTTCAAAATGTTTTATACTATAATAAAGAGTTTTATTGATTAATGATATTTCTGGTTCAACAAACAGTTTAAGATCCAGTTCTACATAGGGTACTGTGTCAAGATCGCAGCTTCATGTTCATGCTTGCTAGTATGTGTCAAGAGAAACCCTGAACCTGAAAGCTCAGGCTGCTGCTTATTTTGTTACTGTGTGGTAAGTACTACTAAGATCAAAATGCATTCAAGGGAGCATAAAAGCCATCCCCCATTTGAAGCATGTATAGTCTACAGAGATACTAACAGGTGAACAGACAGCCCCTAGAAATTGGCTAACTACTTCTACTGTATAATATGCAGTCTACAGCGATACTAACTACTTCTACTGTATAATCACAGTCTACAGTCACTAAATAAATAAGCTACTGAAACTACTGCTGCTGTTATAATCACAGTCCAGTTAAATTTGTGCTACTGCTGCTGTTATAAAACTACTGAAACTACTCATGCAACAATTAGCATGAGATACAAGCAGCACTAAGCACCAAGATTACTACACCAAGTCAAATTTAAGCTACTGAAAAATGGTGGAAGATTCATGACAAGAATAACAGTAGCAGAAGCTTCATGTGCTAAAATATTGAAGCTTCATGTGCAAAATTACTCAAGCTTTATGTGCAAAATTAACTGTAGGTGCTGAAGCTATTCCAAAAGTATCACAAAATTTAAGCTATCATCCTGCTGCAAAAATAGCCACCGTCCAGGCCCCCGTCATCCGCCAGGCTACCACCAAGCTCCAGCCCCTCCAGCGGTGACCACAAGGGCCTCCTGTACAACATCATGAGAATAGTCAAGGACTGCAACATCCAGGTAACAACAAAGTTCAGCACAATAAAATAGAGCAACAGATCCATGCTATCAGACTGAGAGTCTATCATACTAACAGCACATGCTATCTTCATGCCCTATCATAACAGTTCGTAATAAGTATGAAATGCAAGAATACATAATATTGCAATTTATTCCGCTATAGCCTATCATGTTCGAACAGTGGCTCCCAAGAGTCCAGGTTCTTAGTTCATTGATCTTAGAGTCTTAGTATCAACACATGAGAAGTATAGGATCTGTCGGTACTGCAAGAGCAATATGCATGAATTATATTGCCTTTTAGGAAGAAAGGGCGCAACTAGATTCAAGAGCAATATGATGCATGTGTGGTCTCCCGACAGGACCAGTGCAGATGCAACCACCCATGCCATTTTTTCCCACCCTGTGAACTTCCATACTGTCCATGATCTACTAAGTGTTGCAGCATTTATATTCCAACTAGCAGCATGTTATAGTCCAAGTTGAAGTAGAAAAGAAACCCAGGAATGAATTAAATCTGCTCAATGTTGACAGAAAGTATCAAGTTGCAGCCAAAGTGATACGGCCATGTCGCTGTTCTGCTACCTACTACTCATGATGCAGAATTTTCTTAGAATTTAATGGCCGACAGACAGCTCCTAACTGAACCTGAAGCTGAATGAATGGTCCCAAGAAATCGCAATGGGCCTGAACCTGAACCTCGTCTTGACAACCCCTGACAGAACCTCAACTATCAAGTTATCAAGTGCTTTTCGCATGATTGGGACTAGTAGAAGCGAGAAGTAGGGCTGCCTTACACGAGGATGTTGAGCGGGAGGCCACTGGCGGCGAAGTCGGCGGCGAACTTGCGGACAGATGCCAACGAGGAGAGGTCCAGCTCCATCACCTCCACGCTCGCGCCGGGGGTCTCGGCGAGGACGGCCTGGCGAACGGCCTCTGCGGCGGCGAGGTTGCGGACGGCCATGACGACGTGGGCACCACGCGCCGTCTCCGCGCCGACCCCGCTCGACGCACCTGTCAGTGGCAGGCAACCGATTCAGCGAATCGAATCAGATGGAACGAGGGAGGAGCACAGAGGACCAAGGAAAAGATGAGGACTCGTCACCTGCCATCGCGCGACGCTGCCGCCAGCTCCCTCTCCACCGCGCTGTCGTCCTGCTCCGGGACGCGATGGGCGTCGCTGCGGGACGCATCGAGGAAGGAGGTGGTGGCGGGACGCGCCGCTGCAGGACGGGGAGGAGGTGGCGGCAGCGAGGAGATGAGGGAGGGGGTGGATCTGGCCGCCGCCATGGCCATGGCCGTGTCGTGCGGCTAGATTGGTGGGCGGAGGGGTTGGGGATTAGCTACCGGGGACGCAAGAGGCGGATCTGGCCGGATGGGAGGGAAGAGCGGAGGCAGGGGAGCTATTTTATGACCTGAGAAAATTCAAAAAGAAAATGAAAAACATTCTCATTGTGTCACCAAATGTGAATAAGTTTTCAGGAAAAGTAACAAACATGAAATAAGATAAATATCTTTAAAAATATGTCATGAGAAATGAGTTTTTTGGCAAAAAAAATATTTTCCATTTTTCGAGTGCCCGAAATGAGGTTTTTTTGTGAAGGACCTCCAAAATAATTGTTGCGAAATTGGACCAAATCATTTTTCTAAAATACTAGGCCATATTTAATGCACAATTGACCAAATGGTTGGGTGTCAAAAGTTTTGATCCACCTCTCGTGAAAAATACAAATTTCCGCCGATTCAGGTGGAAGTGTGTCAAATTTGAACTGCAGCTGCCTCATAGTTTGCTATTTATTTTTTTCAAAAATCATTTCTAGGTACATAAGTATCTATTTAATCAGAGAAACATCAAAAAAATTCCAAGATTCAACCACTAGCTAGGAACGGTCAAGCCCGCCGTTTTGACCGCATTTTGAAACGGGCATAAAAAATTCAAAATAAATCAAAAAATTGGGAAACCTTTGCATTGTGTCATTATATGTGGCCAAGTTCCCAGGGAAAATAACAAACTTGTAATAAGGCAATTATTTTAAAAAAGTGTTCTCAGAAACGAGCTATCAAGTGTGAAGATGAATGGCTTTCAACCCAAATGCTCAATCTTATGGCCACATACATGGCATAGTTTGTTCAAATCATCTCATATTGTGCACAAGGGTGCATATTCGAATGACAAACAATGTTTCTTAAGGAAGTTTTCATTTTCTTTGGATGAAAAAACCATTTTCCATTTTTCGAGTGCCCAAAAGGAGGTTTTTTTGTGAAGGACCTCCAAAATAATTGTTGCAAAATTGGACCAAATCATTTTTCTAAAATACTTGGCCATATTTAATGCACAATTGACCAAATGGTTGGGTGTCAAAAGTTTTGATCCACCTCTCGTGAAAAAGACAAATTTCCGTCGATTCAGCTGGAAGTGTGTCAAATTTGAACTGCAGCTGCCTCATAGTTTGCTATTTATTTTTTTCAAAAATCATTTCTAGGTACAGAAGTATCTATTCAATCAGAGAAACACCAAAAAAATTCCAAGATTCAACCACTATCTAGGAACGGTCAAGCCCGCCGTTTTGACCGCATTTTGAAACGGGCATAAAAAATTCAAAAAAAATCAAAAAATTGGGAAACCTTTGCATTGTGTCATTATATGTGGCCAAGTTCCCAGGAAAAATAACAAACTTGTAATACGGCAATTATTTTAAAAAAGTGTTCTCAGAAACGAGCTATCATCTCTGAAGATCAATGGCTTTCAAGCCAAATGATCAATCTTATGGCCACATTCGTGGCATAGTTTGTTCAGATGATCTCATATTTTGCACAAGGGTGCATATTGGAATGGCAAACAATGTTGCCTAAGGAAGTTTTCATTTTCTTTGGACGAAAAAACCAATTTTCATTTTCTGAGTGCCCGAAAGGAGGTTTTTTGTGAAGGAACTACCAAATAATCGTTGCAAAATTGGACCAAATCAATTTTCTAAAATACTAGGACATATTTAATGCACAATTGACAAAATGGTTGGGTGTCAAAATTTTTGATCCACCTCTGGTGAAAAAGATAAATTCCCGTTGATTCAGCTGGAAGCGGGTCAAATTTGAACTGCAGCTGTGTCATAGTTTGCTCTTTATTTTTTTCAAAAATCATTTCTAGGTAAAGGAGTATCTATTTAATCAGAAATACATGGTTTGATGGAGAGACATCGAGGTTTGGACGGTGGCCGAGGGCCTGAACTGTAGAGCGCCTAAGCTCGCATGCCCGCCGCGTGGTCACCGCGTGACCGTGGCGTGGCCATGTGTTCTGGGTGGCCTAGACATGTCTAGTGGGTTGGGCACTCCCCAGGTAGGTGCTAGGAAGAAAATTACAACATAAGATTCTCACGAGGAGACCGATCGGTGCTCAAACATGAATTAGCAGCCAAGTGTTTGATTAGCGGTACAGGAAATGTGCATGGCTAATGGTCGTGAGTTTTGGCTGAGGATGATCAGTTACTAAGAAGACTGTCTTCACAAATTTTCATCTCAAAAGAAGGATCCTAGCTGGTACGTGCTTTGCAAACCACCACACAGGACATAAATACGAATGTTGAAGCTCGGCTCAAAATAATGAATGGATTGAGATGGCATTTCGTGGAGGATGGTTATTTGGGCATAGGAAAGCACTGTAGAAAATGGATACTATTTGGACATGCCAAAGTGGTACTTCCTTCACAAACTGTTACTCTGAACAGAATAGGAAAATGAATATTTTTGAATTATTTTTGAACTAGGCAAGGAAGGTTTTTACATATTTGACGAAGATATGACCCAAAGAATTTATGAGATTTTTTTGGGAATTTTGGGAATGACAGAAATATAGGTTGCTTCACAACCTAGGGCAAAAACTGCCACATGGACATGCCACATAGGCAAAACTGATGAGGTGGCGCCTAGTCATAGCAACCCACCACAATTTACAAGGCTATGACCATCTATATTGGTCGTTAACAACTAGAAATAAGGCAGCGGACTAGCGTTGTTTGCTTTATGACCTTTTCGTGTGAGGAAATTACGACCTTTCTGACCAAAATGGTCGCAATGGTTTAGGGTTTGGAGCCCCCCGAACAGTTTTTGACCAATTGGTCTGAAATGGTCATAAATTTATGACTAATTCTTCGAGGGTCACTGATAGAAGGTCATAAGTTGACTTATTTCTTGTAATGTGTGTGGAGAAGGAGAGAGACCTAGCTATGTATTGAGGGAGATCGATCGGCATCCATGCATATGTGTAGCACAGGAATAAGGTTGGGAGAAAGGCAAAGGTAAAGTGTCGAAGGGTTGGTGGTGGAGTTGCTTCTCACAAATGGTGGGAGAGGCCTACTAGACAAACAGAGGGTACGAGTGCAATATCAATAAGAGAGGGCCGGGGATGTCTACCTATTTATGCACGTGCCTGTGAGAGACGGGTCGGGAGGTATGCAAGGATGATGAGGGGGGACAATATGGTTGTGGTAAGCAGATGTAACTACATAGGAAGATCAACCGTCGTGTGTCCGAGAAAGGGAGAGACATAACTAGTGAGGTAAGTCTGTTGGTTCGTGGGGAAAAAGAATTATAGTCGACCTAGCTATATATAGGGAGATCGGTACGTCCACATGCATGCATGTGTTAGAAGCAAATAAGGATGGAGAGACGGATAGGGGAAGAGGGGTGCGGCTAGGAGGTGGTGCGAGAGGCCTACTATGTCGAGGGGGGAGGAGTGTGCGAGTATGAAATCAATGAAAAGAGGGGCGGGAGTGTGCACCTACATGGAACCGTATTGAACATAGGAGGGCATGGACGGTGAGAAGAGAAGAGGGGAAGTGTGTGTTTGTGGTAGGCACACTTGGCTAGAGAGGTATATCGACCGATGTGTGCCGGAAATAAGGAGCCAGGGGGCCTACACACACCATGGGTGAATGACCTATAGAGAAATAACGAATGTGCGCGATGGAGGGGACACTGAGGTTGGGTGAGAGGGGGGCGAGTGTGTGCTTGCACGATAGAAAGTTAGCACTAGCTAGCTACAAAGAGAAGAGGATTGTGAAGGTGTAAAAGACGAACAGAGATCATAATTCATTACAAAAAAGTGGATACGAATATTTGAAGAAGATATCATAATGTAGAACATTGATTATAATTTGGAATAATGTGTGGCTTTTGCAGCTCAGGGCTAAATACTTGTCATAATGTAGGGGGCGAGGCACTATACTTTGTGTGATAAACATGGTGTACGTATGGAACATGGTTTAGATTATGAATATCTAGTTAGTACATCAAATGTACTATTATTTGGAATCAACATCAAGTGTATTCAAAAAATTGAATTCGACTTCATATAGTACACATAGTTCATATCTATCTCTATAGTAATCATGTGGTGTGTTGTTCAGGTAATACACGAATGATGGTTGAAGTTGGCAACACTCATGATTGTAGATTCTTATTCAAATAGAGAAACGAATTCAAATTTTGTTCGAATTGCAGCGGTAGTATAGACATTTGGAATGCACTAAAATGTTGGTATGAGTAGGTTACATGCATTATACAGCCAGTGAAAAAATTTAATTGGGCATAACATGGATTCATAGCTTTGAATAGCATTTGTATAGTAAAACAGGACAAGACTCTCTCTTTGTGTGGTGTGAATAGTTTTATTTTTTTTGTTTTTTCGTTGAGGGAAGTGCAAATTGATTTGGTACGTACGAGTACAATATTACACGTTAGGTTTGTCCCTAAAATTCAACCCGCGCCTTGTTATATCCCGAAAATTCAGATATCGTTCTCCTAAAACCCGCGTCTTGCTATCCCGAAATTACAACGCGCGTGAAAACTCCCTCCAGCTGCCAAATCTCGACATGTCAAATCCCCCTTATAACCCTGAGCCGAAAGGGCCGCTAGTTCAAATCGGTGGGGTAACTTTTGTAACACACCCTACATTTTGGACAAGCGCGTCCCTAAGTCATGGTTCCCCCCTCCCATCGCCTCCTTTTCGCCATTCGAAATCCCAGGCCGCCATAAGCTCTCTGCTCCAGCTGCGAAACCCCACCCTCCTCCGTCCGCCACCTCACCACTGCCCAGCCGAAGCCTCTTCCCCGATGACGTCATCCACCGCAACAGCTCGACATCCCTCATCCACCTCCTCGGATGAGGATCCGCCGTCCATCTCGTTGTCCCGCCGGTTCAGCCGCCCCGTCCTCCATCTCCAAGGAGCTGCTGTGACGATCGCCTAGTCTATCGCGGCTGCTCCATCCCCACAACGCCACCTTAACCAGCTCCACCGGAACCGCAGCATCCTCACGGACTCCTTGGATGAAGCCGAGGCCTACTCGGCACCACCAAAGAGTTTGTACACTCATCGCATCGTACCTTATCCTTAACTCAACTTACCTCGAAGCTGGCGCCGCGAGCGACATCTCCACGACGGCTCTCCCTAGTGCGAGGCCCCTTCGGTGGCGGCATCAATTCCATCTAGATCTGCTGCTGCTGCTCCGGCTCTTGCTCGCTCGCTTGCTCGCACTGCTACTGCTGCTCCGGCTCTCGCTTGCTCGCGCTGCTGGTGCTGCTCCCCCCCTCGCTCGTGCTGCTGCTTTGCTTTGATTTAGCTACACTTCAGTCGACTGAGTCGACTATTGGGTCAGTCAATTTTCAGGGGGTGGGGGGCTCGCCACAGTTAAGGAAGAACCACCCGCAGCAGGGAGGGGGGCTCGCCAAAGAGGTACCCCACTATCTATCTTAGGGTTCAGGGTGGGGGCGGTGTTCGCGGCGGTGGGGGGGGGGCAGTGGTCGCCGACGGTGGGGGAGGGGGTAGTGGTGGGGCGATGGTGTGGGGATCGCCGGAGAAAAATCTCGGCGCGGGGGGGGGGGGATGGGGGGAGGGGGGGCTAGAGGGCTGGCCGGGGCGGCGGCGGACCTGCGGTGGGGAGTGGTTTCGGGGCGGCTAGGCAGCGCGGGAGGCCGGCGGTTCGGCCGCTGGTGGCTGGCGGCTCAGGGGGGTGCAGGTTGAAGATGAACTGCAGGCCCTCCATATAGTACATGTGATGTGCCTCTCTGCTACCACTGCGTTCAGTTTCAACAGTAACATTCAGATTCCATAGTAAATTTCAGTTTCGACAGTTAAGTTCAGAGTCAATAGTTTTTACCTCATCTGTTGTAGTCAGGTGTTTTTTGGTGATGTAAATTTTACATCTATCACTTTTTGGTAATGTATTTTACATCATCTATTGGAGATGCTATTAGAATCCCACTTGAGATTAATGATGTCTGTCTTGTATTGCTTCAGCCTCGACGTCTTACGGCACGCTGGAGCTGCTCCAACGACGGAACTATCCATCACAACAGAGCAGTGCCCTGGACGCCATCTACAGATTCCTCAGATCTTCCTCCACACCTCTGACATCCACCTCTGCCTCAAATTCTTCAGCGTCCAACCCAATGATGCCGAGGTCGACATGGCTACGACAAAGAGGTTGTATACTTGTCGCATCACTTATTACTCTACATTCATGTCGATCCATTAGGGATATTTTGGTTCAAAGGAAAAACATAGCAATAGGAAATTTTTCTTTGGTACTCTACTATTCAATTATTCATGCATTTTGTTGAAAGGAATGGAGCAAAACATCCACCTGGACCTACTTTTCAAAATCCTATGCATGAAAACAAGACGAAGTGCATTAGTGGTAGAATAACATTCTAACTGTACATGCTTTCATATGGTTTCACTTTAATTTGGCCATGTTTCTTTGCATTCCTCTGCTCTTGCAATTCCTGTGAACCAAACACCCAAGTTGACCAAAATCCTGTGTTTACAAATGCTCTGTTTCTCATGTGCATTCCTATCCTATTCCGGTGTTTTTTCTATCCTTGCATTTTTAGAATCATGCAAGCCAAAGGAGCCCTTATAGAATTACTTCAGTTACAGGTAGGTGTTAAAGAAAACTTTGTGTGGTTTGTCCTGCTCCTGCCGCGACGTCGTCCACCTCACTTGTGCTGCTCCATCGATAGAAGCATCCACCAAACCAGACATCACGACTCCTGACCGTCTTTCGCCTCCTCAGATCTCCTTCCCTGCCGCCGGCACCCACCACAACGACATCACCATCATCGACTCAGCAAATGAACCTGAGGAGTACACGGGTCCACAAGAGAGGTCGCACTCTTTTGTTTCTGCTTATGTTATGCATTGCTTAATATTACCTGCTACTTTATCGTCAAGTTCACCTCTTAGACTCCAAGTCAGGTCCAAATTAATTTTCAAACTTGAGTTCTAAATTAGTTGTGGGGCACATATCGAGGCAGCAATTAATAGTATCTCTGTCTAATATCTGGTTCACCTAGGGTATGCCTATGTTGTTCATCTTGGGTGGGAAACAAATAGTAAAGCAATCATCATCTGTCTTTTTATTAAATTAAAGCAGTCATCAGCCTGCTATCATTATTTTTGGATCCATCCACTGGTTGTTACCATCACTCTAGATTTCTGCATGCTCTCCTTACATAATCTCACTATATTTTTTCGTATGCATGTCTGATATTGTACACAGTCATGCTGAACATGTAGAGAAAAAGAGAAGAGTTTTGCGCGACAATACAATGTCATGCAGACATCGCTCCATGGTGGGTTCAATGGCAAACCCTCCCCCTCTCCAGATTTTAATCCAGAGGAAGATATCTGTTCTGAGGCGGATTCAGACGCAGCTGACAACTCCTATTTACCCCCCAAGGTGTTTGCTCTAACTTGGCATGCTGATGTTAGTCATATCATGCATATATTGCCTTGAAGTGCCTACTTTCGACATCATATATGTCATCTGCTTAGTTTAGACATGTTCTGTAATGCCACATGTTTAGTTTCTATATCATATATAGGAATTATGCAGTCTCATGTCTTTTAGCTAGCCAT
Source organism: Aegilops umbellulata (assembly GCA_032464435.1). Classification (NCBI taxonomy): domain Eukaryota; kingdom Viridiplantae; phylum Streptophyta; class Magnoliopsida; order Poales; family Poaceae; genus Aegilops; species Aegilops umbellulata. The sequence goes on along the minus strand of CP136058.1, from coordinate 448,635,624 downwards.
AATATATGTGAAATGAGCAATGCCATCCTGTTTAACCAGGCATCATATATTTGAATGATATCTTGCCCATCCTTTTCTTCAGTACATTTCCATTTATCGACAATGTTTGTACATTAAACTACTCTTCCTGTGAATCTGGAGTGAAAACAAGGCCTTCAGAGCAGACAGTGCTACCTGTCGAAGCAGATCTTTTGTTGGGTCCCGATACCTCTTCAGAGATGGAATCAGAGATAGATGACCAGTCCTATCCCCCCACTGAGGTGCATATGGTGTCTTGCATTGCATAGTTTAGACATCATATACACAATATTCAACACCATGTTCTTAGTTCAGACGTCATATATGCGAATGCCCTCTACTTAGCATATAAATCACATATGTGAATTAAATCATGCGATCCTGATTACTTAGATAACATGTATGTGAATTATGTCATGCGATCCTGTTTAGTTAGTCATCATATCTTTGAATTATGTTATGCTATCTTATATTTACTAATTGGAGGCACCTTTTGAGCCTTCACGCTAATCCACATCGTCAAGATTAATTCATCCATTAGATTTAGAATTTAATGGTTAAGATTTGTTAAAAGAATCTACCTTATAAAACCAGATCGTTTACGTAAGGAATTGAACTGACACGATCAAAAAAGGAGAGACACTGCCTATATTAAAAAAGACATCACGTAATAGAAGAGTACTAATGCTATACAATAGCAGCCATCGTGACATAGAAAATAATATCATCAAGCACCATGTCCAGATTGAGAAAAAGCATGTGCGTCCTCCCTTTTGAAGAAAAAATAAGATACGTAAAAAGAGAACAACTTATGCTCACGTTAAAAAAAACTAAGCCCACATCCCAATTACCGCCATTGTCAAAAGCACGTACATGTCTGCTTGAAGAATAAAAAAGGCACGTACAAATATAGAGTCCACGAGCCTCACATTAGAAAATCTATGACTGACTAAAAAACGTCCACGTACAAAAAGAAGATTCACTAAAAATAAAATAAATTAGACACAAAAGTACATAAAATCTCTCCCTAATGGCTCCTAGATATTATCCCAGCCAAGGTCATTAATTTAATATGGGAAATAACCTAATTTATACACAATACGGAAAATATGCATAACAGTCACTCATCGGAAAATATAATATGAACTTAAACCCATCAGGAAATATAACTAAAGGAATAGCATTGCATTTTGTGTGGCAGTTGGAATGTCGTTGCTTTTTGTGGTAGGGTCGGAAAAGTAGAACGTTGAGTATTTCAAATAGGGACATTTCCCAACAAGATCCATTAGATTTTAAAGATTTTATTTTGAGGTACTATTTTCATGTATTATGGATACTATATCGCTTGCGTTGAATCTACATATATACATTCTCAGTTCTCATGATTAAAATAATTGCACATTATCTAGATTGAGATGAACCAAATAACCATGTACCTGTTTGCTTCAAGTACGAAAAAAGAAACGTAGAAATAGGAAGCATGTTCATGATAAAAAAGGTAAATTCAAAGTCCACATACAGAAATTTCTCCACAATAGATTTATGGGAAAAGGATGCACTCTATACAAAAATGAATCCTATAATACATGTCTTTTGTGTTTTTTATCATTTTTTAATAACTTTGCATTTGTACAAGTGTATGATATCTGTAATTTATCCTCCTACATTTTAGATGTTAATCGACTTTTGTTAATTATTGTGTATCCTGATAAAAGCTAGGCCGTGCAAGTGCACGGGTTGATGACTAGTGCTATCTAGTTTAGATAGACATCATATATGTGAAATTGTGTCATGCTATCCGTTTTAGTTAAACAATATACATGTCAACTATTTCAAGCCCTCTTTTTTCCACACTATCTATTGCATCTATCTCTCATACGATGTCTGTACATTAAACTATGTTTCCTGTTTATCAGCCATTTGAATTGGAGCGGGTGATGGCAGTATCTAGCGGAGTAAAAACACGGTCTTCAAATAAAATAGTGCTACCTATTGGTGGAGATAGCACCCCGGTTGTACATGCACGAGAACCAGCCCTACCACACATAACCCAGACTCTCACAGATTGTACCCCTACTGCGAGGGACAGAGAACCAGCTTCACCCAATCTAACCCCAACCCCAGCAGATAGTAACCCAGTTCCTGTTGACACAACACCATCTCCACCACAGAGCTCCCAAGCAAGAGCAGCTAGTAAGGCAGCTCTAGTGACCAAAGTGCCAGTACTACCACGGCGGACCCCAACTCCACCAGTTAGTACACCTATTCCCGTGGAGGAGGCACAACCAGCCATTCATAGTTTAGCATCTATCGCATTTGATGTTGTTAAATCCTATGTGTGTGTCTTCCCATCATGGAAATGTTATACTGAAGATGAAGGAAAATGCCAGTTGTAGGTGTTTGTCCAGGAGTTATGTGTAAGTAATGTTATTCATGGCAATTACTTTGCTTTGCCCCATACATTCTACTTCCATGATGGTTATAATACAACATTTTTTTTCCCATTTTTCTCTATAGAGAAGGACCGATTTGGAAACTCAAGATGAGGTAACCTATGCTAATACCTCTGCTATCTTCAAGAATGCTTGGTGGCAGTATAGGAATTACCTGAAGAAAACGTACTTCACTGGCAAAGAAACTCATAGAATTCCCTTACGTTCTCCTGAGACACATTTACTGGACGATGACTGGGAATGCCTTGTTCTGTACTGGTCCAAAACCAAGAATGTGGTAAGGTCTATGAGCTCATTTTTTAAGTACTATATGCTTGCGTCTTACTATACTTTGTTCATGTAGAACAAGTGCTTAAAACTGAAGAACAACTGTTCTCATTTAAGATTCCATTGCTATATGTTGGGGAATGCAGTAATTTCAAAAAAATTCCTATGAACACGCAAGATCTATCATGGTGATGCATAGCAACGAGCGGGCAGAGTGTTGTCTATGTACCCTCGTAGACCGATAGTGGAAGCGTTATGACAATGCGGTTGATGTAGTTGTTCGTCTTCACGATCCAACCGATCCAAGTACCGAACGCACGGCACCTCCGAGATTAGCACATGTTCAGCTCGATGACGTCCCATGAACTCTTGATCCAGTTGAGGTCGACGGAGAGTTCCGTCAGCACGACGGTGTGGCGACGGTGATGATGAAGTTACCGGCGCTGGGCTTCGCCTAAGCACTACGATGATATGACCGAGGTGTGTATGTGTGGAAGGGGGCACTGCACACGGCTAAGAAATCAACTTGTGTGTCTATGGGGTGCCCCTTGCCTCAGTATATAAAGGAGGAGGGGAGGGGAGGCCGGCCGGCCCCTATGGGCGTGCCAAGTGTGGAGTCCTACTAGGACTCCAAGTCCTGCTAGTAGGAGTCCACCAAAGGGAAGGAGGGAAGAAGGAAGGAGAGGGAGGAGAGAAAGGAAAGGGGGCCGGCCCCCTAGTCCAATTCGGTTTGGGCTATGGGGGCCGTGCGCCCTGCCTTGCCCTGCCTCCTCTCTTCCACCACTTGGCCCATGAGGCCCAATACTTCCTTCCCCGTATTCCCATATCTCCCCGGTGCTTCGAAAAATACCCGAATCACTCGGAACCTTTCCGATGTCCGAATATAGCCTTACAATATATCGATCTTTACATCTCGCCCATTTCAAGACTCCTCGTTATGTCCACGATCTCATCCGGGAATCCGAACAATCTTCAGTCATCAAATTACATAACTCTTTAATACAAATCGTCATTGAACGTTAAGCGTGCGGACCCTATGGGTTCGAGAACTATGTAGACATGACCTAAGACAATCTCCGGTCAATAACCAATAGCGGAACCTGGATGCTCATATTGGCTCCTACATATCCTACGAAGACCTTTATTGGTCAAACCGCATAACAACATACATTGTTCCCTTTGTCATCGGTATGTTACTTGCTCGAGATTCGATCGTCGGTATCCTTATACCTAGTTCAATCTCGTTACCGGCAAGTCTCTTTACTCGTTCTGTAATACTTCATCCCGCAACTAACTCATTAGTTACATTGCTCGCAAGGCTTGGAGTGATGAGTATTACCGAGAGGGCCCAGAGATACCTCTTCGAAACACGGAGTGACAAATCCTAATCTCGATATATGCCAACCCAACAAACACCTTCAGAAACACCTGTAGAGCATCTTTATAATCACCCAGTTACGTTGTTACGTTTGATTGCACACAAAGTGTTCTTCCGGATATTCGGGAGTTGCACAATCTCATAGTCTGAGGAACATGTATAAGTCATGAAGAAAGAAGTAGCAATAAAATAGTAACGATCATAATGCTAAGATAACAAATGGGTCTAGTCCATCACATCATTCTCCTAATGATGTGATCTCGTTCATCAAATGACAACACATGTTTATGGCTAGGAAACATAACCATCTTTGATAAACGAGCTAGTCAAGTAGAGGCATACTAGGGACACTCTGCTTGTCTATGTATCCACACATGTACTATCTTTCCGGTTAATACAATTCTAGCATGAATAATAAACATTTGTCATGAATTTACGGAAATAAATAATAACTTTATTATTGCCTCTAGGGCATATTTCCTTCAGTCTCCCACTTGCACTAGATTCACTAATCTAGTTCACATCGCCATGTGATTTAACACGAAAAGTTCACATCACCTATGTGATTAACACCCATAGTTCACATCGCCATGTGACCAACACCCAAAGGGTTTACTAGAGTCAATAATCTAGTTCACATAGCTATGTGATTAACTCCCAAAGAGTACTAAGGTGTGATCATGTTTTGCTTATGAGAGAAGTTTAGTCAACGGGTCTGTCATATTCAAATCCGTATGTATTTTGCAAATTTCTATGTCAACAATGCTCTGCACGGAGCTACTCGAGCTAATTGCTCCCACTTTCAATATGCATCTAGATTGAGACTTAGAGTCATCTAGATCAGTGTCAAAGTTTGCATCAACGTAACTCTTTACGATGAACTCTTTATCACCTCCATAACCGAGAAATATTTCCTTAGTCCTCTTAGGTAACTAAGGATAACTTTGACCGCCGTCCAGTGATCTACTCCTAGATCACTATTGTACTCCTTTGCCAAAAACATAGCAAGGTATACAATAGGTCTGGTACACAACATGGCACACTTTATAGAACCTATGACTGAGGCATAGGGAATGACTTTCATTCTCTCTCTATCTTCTGTCGTGGTCGTGTTTTGAGTCTTACTCAACTTCGCACCTTGTAACACAGGCAAGAACTCTTTCTTTGACTGATCCATTCTGAACTCCTTCAAAATCGTAGCAAGGTATGTACTCATCTAAAGTCTTATCAAGCGTCTTGATCTATCTGTATAGATCTTGATGCCCAATATGTAAGTAGCTTCACCGAGGTCTTTCTTTTGAAAAAAAACTCCTTTCAAACACTCCTTTATGCTTTCCAAAAAATTCTACATCATTTCCGATCAGCAATATGTCATTCACATATACTTATCAGAAAGGTTGTAGTGCTCCCACTCACTTTCTTGTAAATACAGGCTTTACCGCAAGTCTGTATAAAATGATATGATTTGATCAACTCATCAAAGCGTATATTCCAACTCCGAGATGCTTGCACCAGTCCATAGATGGATCGCTGGAGTTCGCACACTTTGTTAGCACCTTTAGGATCGACAAAACTTTTGGTTGCATCATATACAACTCTTCTTTAAGAAATCCAATTAAGGAATGCAGTTTTTTGACATCCATTTCCTAGATTTCAAAAATGCGGCAATTGCTAACATGATTCGGACAGACTTAAGCATGGATACAAGTGAGAAAATCCCATTGTAGTCCACACTTTGAACTTGTCAAAAAACTTTTTCAACAATTCGAGCTTTGTAGATAGTAACACTACTATTAGCGTCCGTCTTCCTCTTGAAGATCCATTTATTCTCAATGGCTTGCCGATCATTGGGCAAGTCCACCAAAGTCCATACTTTGTTCTCATACATGGATCCTATCTCAGATTTCGTGGCCTCAAGCCATTTTGTGGAATCTGGGCCCATCATCGCTTCCTCATAGTTCGTAGGTTCGTCATGGTCTAGTAACATGACTTCTAGAACCGGATTACCGTACCACTCTGGTGCGGACCGTACTATGGTTGATCTACAAGTTTCGGTAGTAATTTGATCTGAAGTTTCATGATCATCATCATTTGCTTCCTCACTAATTGGCGTAGGCATCACTGGGACTGATTTCTGTGATGAACTATTTTCCAATTCGGGAGAAGGTACAATTACCACATCAAGTTCTACTTTCCTCCCACTCACTTCTTTCGAGAGAAAACTCCCTCTCTAGAAAGGATCCATTTTAGCAACAAAAATCTTGCCTTTGGATCTGTGATAGAAGGTGTACCCAATAGTTTCTTTTGGGTATCCTATGAAGACTTGCTTCTCCGATTTGGGTTCGAGCTTATCAAGTTGAAACTTTTGCACATAGGCATCGCAGTCCCAAATTTTAAGAAACGACAACTGAGGTTTCTTGCCAAACCATGGTGTCATCTCAACGGATTTAGATGGTGCCCTATTTAACGTGAATGCAGTTGTCTCTAATGCATAACCCCAAAACGATAGTGGTAGATCGGTAAGAGACATCATAGATCACACCGTATCTAATAATGTACGGTCACGACGTTCGGACACACCATTACACTATGGTGTTCCAGGTGTCGTGAGTAGTTAAACTATTTCACTTTGTTTTAACTGAAGGCCAAACTCGTAACTCAAATATTTTACCTCTGTGATCATATCGTAGTAACTTCTATTTTCTTGTTACGATGATTCTCCACTTCACTCTGAAATTCTTTGAACTTTTCAAATGTTTCAGACTTGTGTTTCATCAACTAGATATACCCATATCTGCTCAAATCATCTGTGAAGTTCAGAAAATAACGATACCTGTCATGAGCCTCAACACTCATTGGACCGCATACATCAGTATGTATTATTTCCAATAAGTTAGTAGCTTGCTCCATTGTTCCGGAGAACGGTGTTCTAGTCATCTTGCCCATGAGGCATGGTTTGCAAGCATCAAATGATTCATAATCAAGTGATTCCAAAAGTCCATTAGCATGGAGTTTCTGCATGCGCTTTACACCAATATGACCTAAACGGCAGTGCCACAAATATGTTGCACTATCATTATTAACTTTGCATCTTGTGGCATCAATATTATGAATATGTGTATCACACGATCGAGATTCAATAAACCATTCACATTGGGTGTATGACCATAGAATGTTTTATTCAAGTAAATAGAACAACATTTATTCTCTGACTTAAATGAATAACCGTATTGCAAAGAACATGATCTAATCATATTCATGCTAAACGCAAACACCAAATAACATTTATTTAGGCCCAACACTAATCCCGAAGGTAGAGGGAGTATGCGATGGTGATCATATCAATCTTGGAACCACTTCCAACATACATCGTCACTTCATCCTTAACTAGTCTCTGTTCATTCTGCAACTCCCGTTTCGAGTTACGACTCTTAGCAAATAAACCAATATCAAATACTAAGGGGTTGCTATAAACACTAGTAAAGCACACATCAATAACATGTATATCAAATATACTTTTGTTCACTTCGCCATCCTTCTTATCCACCAAGTATCTAGGGTAGATCCACATCCAGTGACCATATCGTTTGCAGTAGAAGCACTCAGTTCCAGGCTTAGGTCTAGCTTTGGGCTTTTTCATGGGAGCAGCAACTTGCTTGCTATTCTTCTTGAAGTCCCCTTTCTATCCATTTTCTTGAAACTTGTGGTCTTGTTAACCATCAACTTTGAATGCTCTTTCTTGATTTCTACCTTCGCTGATTTCAGCATTGCTAAGAGCTCGGGAATTACTTTCGTCATCCCTTGCATATTATAGTTCATCACGAAGTTCAAGTAACTTGGTGATAGTGACTAGAGAACTCTGTCAATCACTATCTTATCTAGAATATTAACTCCCACTTGATTCAAGAGATTGTAGTACTTAGACATTTTGAGCACATGCTCACTAGTTGAGCTATTCTCCTCCATCTTGTAGGCAAAGTACTTGTGAAAGGTCCAATACCTCTCGACATGGGCATAAGTTTGAAATACCAATTTCAGCTCTTGGAACATCTCATATGCTCAGTGTCGTTCAAAACATTTTTGAAGTACCGGTTCTAAGCCATAAAGCATGGTGCACTAAACTATCAAGTAGTCAGCATACCGAGCTTTGTCAAACATTCATAACGTCTGCATCTGCTCCTGCAATAGGTCTGTCACCTAGTGGTGCATCAAGGACATAATACTTCTGTGCAGCAGTGAGGATAATCCTCAGATCACGGACTAAGTCCGCATTATTGCTACTATCATCTTTCAACATAATTTTCTCTAGGAACATATAAAAAATAAACGAGGAGCTATATCACGAGCTATTGATCTACAACATAATTTGCAAATACTACCAAGACTAAGTTCATGATAAATTAAAGTTTAATTAATCATATTACTTAAGAACTCCCACTTAGATAGACATCCCTCTAGTCATCTAAATGATCACGTGATCCAAATCAGCTAAACCATGTCCGATCATCACGTGAGATGGAGTAGTATCAATGGTGAACATCTCTGTGTTGATCATATCTACTATATGATTCACGCTCGACCTTTCGGTCTCCGTGTTCCGAGGCCATATCTGCATATGCTAGGCTCGTCAAGTTTAACCTCAAGTATTCTGCGTGTGCAAAACTGGCTTGCACCCGTTGTATGTGAACGTAGAGCTTATCACACCCGATCATCACATGGTGTCTCAGCACGAAGAACTTTAGCAACGGTGCATACTCAGGGGGAACACTTATACCTTGAAATTTGGTGACAGATCATCTTATAATGCTACCGACGTACGAAGCAAAATAAGATGCATAAATAAGATAAAAATCACGTGCAATCAAAAAATAAGTGACATGATATGGCCATCATCATCTTGTGCTCATGATCTCCATCACCGAAACAGCATCATAATCTCCATCGTCACCGGCATGACACCATGATCTCCATCCTCTTGATCTTTATCAATGTGTCATCACATGGTCGTCCCGCCAACTATTGCTTTTGCAACTATTGCTATCGCATAGCGATAAAGTAAAGTAATTATATGGTGCCTGCATCTTATGCAATAAAGAGACAACCATAAGGCTTCTGCCAGTTGCCGATAACTTTATGAAAAACATGATCATCTCATACAACAATTTATATCTCATCACATCTTGACCATATCACATCACAACATACCCTACAAAACCAAGTTAGACGTCCTCTACTTTGTTGTTGCAAGTTTTACGTGGCTGCTACGGGTTTAGAAGAACCGGTTCTTACTTACGCAAAACCACAACGTGGTGTAGTGATTGCCTTTTGATCTTCTAAAAGAACCCTCTTCATTGAAACTGGTTCAACTAAAGTGAGAGAGACAGACACCCGCTAGTCACCTTTAAGCAACGAGTTCTCGCAGCGGTGAAACCAATCTCGCGTAAGCGTACGCGTAATGTCGGTCCGGGCCGCTTCATATCACAATACCGCTGAACCAAGTAACAACTAGTAACGGCAAGCAATATGTATACACCCACGCCCACAACTCCTTTGTGTTCTACTCATGCATATAACATCTACGCATAGACCTGGCTCGGATGCCACTGCTGGGGAACGCAGTAATTTCAAAAAAATTCTTACGGACACGCAAGATCTATCATGGTGATGCATAGCAACGAGCGGGCAGAGTGTTGTCTATGAACTCTCGTAGACCGATAGCAGAAGCTTTATGACAACGTGGTTGATGTAGTCATACGTCTTCACAATCCGACCGATCCAAGTACCGAACGCACGGCACTTCCGAGTTCAGCACACGTTCAGCTCGATGACGTCCCACGAACTCTTGATCCAGTTGAGGTCGAGGGAGAGTTCTGTCAGCATGACGGCGTGGCGACGGTGATGATGAAGTTACCGGCGCAGGGCTTCGCCTAAGCACTATGACGAAATGACTGAGGTATGTATCTGTGGAAGGGGGCACTGCACACGGCTAAGAAATCAACTTGTGTGTATATGGGGTGCCCCTTGCCTTAGTATATAAAGGAGGAGAGGAGGGGAGGCCGGCCGGCCCCTATGGGCGCGCCAAGTGTCGAGTCCTACTAGGACTCCAAATCCTAGTAGGAGTCCACCAAAGGGAAGGAGGGAAGAAGGAAGGAGAGGGAGGAGAGAAAGGAAAGGGGGCCCGACCCCCTAGTCCAATTCGGTTTGGGCTAGGGGGGCCGCGCGCCCTGCCTTGCCCTGCCTCCTCTCTTCCACCACTTGGCCCATGAGGCCCAATATTTCTTTCCCCGTATTCCCGTATCTCCCAGGTGCTCCGAAAAATACCCGAATCACTCGGAACCTTTCTGATGTCCGAATATAGCCTTCCAATATATCGATCTTTATGTCTAGACCATTTCGACACTCCTCGTCATGTCCACAGTCTCATCCGGGAGTCCGAACAATCTTCGGTCATCAAATAACATAACTCTTTAATACAAATCGTCATTGAACGTTAATAAAAAATAGCGGAACCTAGATGCTCATATTGGCTCCTACATATTCTATGAAGATCTTTATCGGTCAAACCGCATAACAACATACGTTGTTCCCTGTGTCATCGGTATGTTACTTGCCCGAGATTCGATCGTTGGTATCCTTATACCTAGTTCAATCTCATTACCGGCAAGTCTCTTTACTCGTTCCGTAATACTTCATCCCGCAACTAACTCATTAGTTACATTGCTTGCAAGGCTTGGAGTGATGAGTTTTACCGAGAGGGCCCAGAGATACCTCTCCGAAACACGGAGTGACAAATCCTAATCTCGATATATGCCAACCCAACAAACACCTTCGGAAACACCTGTAGAGCATGTTTATAATCACCCAGTTACGTTGTGACGTTTGATTGCACACAAAGTGTTCTTCCGGATATTCGGGAGTTGCACAATCTCATAGTCTGAGGAACATGTATAAGTCATGAAGAAAGGAGTAGCAATAAAACAGTAACGATCATAATGCTAAGCTGACAAATGGGTCTAGTCCATCATATCATTCTCCTAATGATGTGACACTACTAGAAAAAGGGCTATAGATGGGATTGACACTAATGGCGCACCAGATAGGTGGTGCGCCATTAGTATATACTAATGGCGCACCACCTTCTGGTACGCCATTAGTGTTGAAAGTACTAATGGCGCACCTTGCCTAGGGTGCGCCATTAGTATCCTAAATTTTTTTTGAACTAGCGCGTCTGGCCAAACATACTAATGGCGCATCCTGGTACGGTGCGCCATTACTAGTTGTAACTAGTAATGGCGCACTAGTAACAGAGTGCGCCACTAATGCTGTTTTTTTAATTATATTTTTTATTCCTTTTGTTGGAAAACTACTAATGGCGCACTGTTCCACCGTGCGCCATTACTAGTTCAAACTACTAATGGCGCACCGTGGAAGAGTGTGCCATTAGTATGATTTTTTTTCTTTTTTGTCGCAAAACTACTAATGGCGCATCAGACATAGGTGCGCCATTAGTAACCTGGATTACTAATGGCGCATTTATTGTTGGTGCGCCATTAGTAAGTGGGCAGCAACAAGATATTTTGGGCAGCCTCTCCTACCCACACTCACTTTCTCCCCCACTTCATTCTCTCCACCTCCTCCTTGTCTCGGGTGCCTCCTCTTTTTCACCTCATTTCCACCATAGATTCATTCAAATTAAGTGGTTAAATTACCTTGTTTTGATAGGTAAGTAAGGGGGGAAGCTATATTTATGTTGTTCTCCCTACAACAATGTGCACATGCACTTTTTATGGCCTAGCTAGATCTATGTATGTTCGTGGTGTTGCATATGTTTGTGGTGTTGCATATGTGTTTGTGGTTGGAGGTGTACCGGTATTTGAAATGCGATAGTTGCCAATATTTTGCCGGAATGTTGATTAATTTCCATTTCGGCGATAATTTTGGCATTAAGCATTCTTTTTGGTCCTATTTTTAGGGAAAGTCATGCCAAATTTTTTCTTGGTTCTAAAATATTGTTTTGCTCTACCCCGCAGGCAACCAAGGTCCGCACGATGACCGAAGGCATCGTGAATAGGTTTCTGAGGTCCGCGAAGGCCGAGATGCTTCAAAAGAACGAGACGGAGATAAGATGTCCGTGTCGAAGATGCAAGCTGGAGAGCCTTATTACGGACCCGGATTCTGGGCAGGTGCGGGACCACCTGCTCTTGCGTGGTTTCATGGATGGCTATCGGTGGCAAGGTGATGAATATGACTACGAAGTCGTCCATGGGGGCCGGGCAAGAAATGAGGAAGGGCAGCAACACAACCACCGCGGCTCGGGCGGGCGAGAAGACGAAGAATCCCCAGGATATGATCACGACGGTGATGTTGTACACAGTCATCATGTAGAAGATGCAGGACATGATGATGAGGAAGATGCCGGAGCAGACGACGGGCATGATCATGAAGATAATGATGCCGGCGGAGCAGACGATGGTGGACCATCGATGGGCTGGGTGCAGGACCCTTATATTCAAGAGCTGCTTCTCAAGCAGACGGATAACGCAAGAGCTGCCGCCCGAGAGAAAGCCAAGGTGGATCAACTTGAGTTAGACGCGGTTACTCCATTGTATGAAGGATGCAGGCCCGAGGATACCCGCCTGAAAGTAACGCTCATGGCTCTGGAGATGAAGGTAAAACACAAAATGACCGACGCATGCTTCGACGAGAACATGTCATTCTGGCACGAACGTCTTCCAAAGGGGAACAAGTGCCCGACCAGTTTGGAGGAGGCGAAGAAAATCGTGTGTCCTCTGGATTTACCGCACGTGAAATACCATGTCTGCATGAACAATTGCATCATTTATCAGGACGAGCACGCGGAGTCTACCATATGTCCGGTGTGCGGCGTCAGTCGATACAAGAAGAGGAAGAAAGCTCCTCGAAAAGTGGTGTGGTACTTTCCGATCACTCCTCGTCTGCAGCGGTATTTCACGGATCCTAAGGTAGCAAAGCTCCTGCGTTGGCACGCGGATAGGGAGGAGAAGAAGCGAGAAGATGACGCAAATGATCCGGAGATAGATAAAAAATACAAGATTCTGAGTCACCCTAAGGATGCGAGCCAGTGGCAAGCGTTGAATTTTGAGTACCCAGAATTTGGGAAGGATCCAAGGAACATCGTGCTGGGCGCGAGCACCGATGGAGTCAATCCGTTTGGCAGCCAGAGAAGCACACATAGCACCTGGCCTGTGTTTGTGTGGATGTACAACCTTCCCCCCTAGTTGTGCATGAAGAGGAAGTACATTCACATGAGTATGCTAATTGAAGGGCCGAAACAACCAGGGAACGACATCAATCTGTATCTGGGGCTGCTGAAGGAGGAGCTAGACACGCTGTGGAAAACGCCAGCCAATACGTGGGACGCCGCAGAGAAAGAATATTTCCCTATGAGAGCCGCACTGCTCACGACGGTGCACGACTATCTCGGTTACGGATATCTCGCGGGGCAGGTAGTCCACGGATTTTCTGGATGCGTACGGTGCATGGATGACACAACGTATCGCCAGCTAGATAGAGATCCCGGGTCTTCGAAAACCGTGTTCATGTGACATCGAAGGTGGCTTCACGACGATGACCCGTGGAGGAAACACAAGGATCTGTTTGATGGCGAAACCGAACCCCGAAAACGCCCGTGTACGAGGAGCGGCGAGGAAATAGACAAGTTGTTGAAAAATTGGAAAGACTGCCCACTGCCGGGAAACAAGCAAAAGGCGCCAGAGCCGGGAAAGAAGCGAAAGGCGCCAGAGCCGCTGCTGAAGGTATGGAAAACGAGGTCTGTTTTCTGGGACTTGCCATACTGGAAGATCCACCGTGTGCCTCACAGCCTTGATGTCATGCATATCACGAAGAACGTGTGCGAGAGTCTGCTTGGTACCCTGCTCAACATGCCAGAGAGGACCAAAGATGGGCCGAAAGCAAGGGCAGACTTGAAATCAATGGGCATCAGGTAGGAGCTTCATGCTATATATGATTATGATGATGATGATGATGAGGCGAAGCAGGACACAGAAAGTCGTCGCAAAGGCAAAAAGTCCAAGAAGACCGGAAATGACTACCCTCCCGCGTGCTTCACTCTAAGTCAGGAGGAGATCGAGCAGTTTTTCACCTGCCTCCTAGGAGTAAAACTTCCTTACGGTTACGCGGGGAAGATAAGCAGATACCTAGACCCAGCGAAGCAGAAGTTCAGCGGGATGAAGTCTCACGACTGTCACGTGCTGATGACGCAGATACTTCCAGTTGCAATCTGTGGGATCATGGACTCCCACGTCCGTGAAATGCTATTTGGCCTATGCAACTTCTTCGACGTCATCTCTCGGAAGTCGATTGGCGTGAGGCAACTCAGAAGGCTACAGGAAGAGATCGTGGTGATACTATGCAAGCTTGAGATGTACTTCCCGCCCGCATTCTTCGACGTTATGGTGCATCTGCTGGTCCATATAGTGGAGGATATCATCCAACTCGGGCCGACGTTCCTGCACAGCATGATGCCGTTCGAAAGGATGAATGGTGTCATCAAAGGATACGTTCGCAACATGTCACGTCCAGAGGGAAGCATAGCCAGGAGCTTTCTGACCGAAGAGTGCATCTCGTACTGCACGAATTATCTAGGCATCGAGAACCCCGTTGGTCTGCCCGTCAACAGGCACCTCGGCAGGCTCGCTGGATGGGGTCACCGTGAGGGTCGCCGCGAAATGCATGTCGACTCGCCGACTTTGAAAGAGCAAACCTAGTCGCGCTACAACACATAGACATGGTCGATCCTTGGGTGCTAGAGCACAAAACCTTTATTAAGAAGACGTACAATGACCGAGGCCAACAGAGGACTGACGGAGATATACTCAAAGAGCACAACTCATGTTTCACGCGTTGGTTCAAGGAGAAGCTTCTGTCGTACCCTTTACATGAGGATTCTTCCGCGGAAGAACAACTCATATTCGCCTTGTCACAGGGCGCCGAGCACAACCTGATGACCTATGAGGCGTACGATATCAACGGCTACACATTCTACACCGAGGCCAAGGACATGAAGAGCGATGGTTATCAGAACTCCGGGGTAACGATGGAATCCTACACCGGTAACGACAAGGACAGATACTACGGAAGGATCGAGGAGATCTGGGAGCTGAGCTACGCTGGAGAGAAGGTCCCGATGTTCCGTGTCAGATGGGCCAAGAGCGTCCTAAAAGAAGACCGGTATTTCACCACCATGGTTATACCCGAAGCCAAATCCAAGACCGCGGGCGCAAATGTCACCGCGAAAAATGAGCCATGGGTACTGGCTTCCCAAGTGGACCAATGCTTCTTCATTACCGACCCGTCAAGGACCAGTCGTGTTTTCGTGAGGAGAGGCAAAAGGAAGATCATCGGAATGGATGGAGTAGCCAATGAGCAAGACTTCGACAAGTACGGCGACCCGAGGATCGAACATGACGACGATGATGAAGTAGCAGCATACACCACAAGAAGAAGCAGGACCACCCTACCTAAAGGACGTCAGTTCCACAGAAGAACTCCATTTGCGAAAAAGAAGGGCAAGAAGATTGTTAACAGATAGCTAGCTAAGATCGATTGTATTTAAATCGTAGCCTTCATTTCTCGATTGTATTTCATGGGCACTTTTTAAACTATCATGAATATTTTTAAATTTCATGGACATTCGATCTCGATCCCCCTCCATCTCGATCGCTATCCCACCTCACCAGATCCGGTCCCCCTTGCCGCCGAGCACCCCCCGGTCCACCGGCCGCCGTCGCCGACCCCCCGCACCCTCGATTCCCCTACTCAACCGCCGCCGCCGACCCCCCGCACCCTCGATTCCCCTACTCAACCGCCGCCGCCGACCCCTCGCACCCCTCCCCTACTCAACCGCCGCCGCCGACCCCCCGCACCCCTCCCCTACTCAACCGCCGCCACCGACCCCCCACACCCCTCCCCTACTCAACCGCCGCCACCGACCCCCCGCACCCTCCCCCGCTCCACCGGCATTATTGTTTGATAATATTTTTTAAAAAATCATTACTGTCTTATAAAAAAAATTACTGTTATGATTTAAACAAGTTTGAACATATTTAAACACAAATAAGTATCAAACAGCATTTTAAATGCATAAAAAAAATTTTGTGGAGCCTGGGAATCGAACCCAGGACCTCCTAGTGTGAAAACTGGCACCTGACCAGTCGAGCTAGTAGAGGGGAGTTGATGTGGATAAGGTCAGGTGGGAGATAACCTGTTGGCTCGAGCGGAAATAAAAAAAATACTAATGGCGCACCAGGTCGAGGTGCGCCATTAGCATGTATATACTTATGGCGCACCGAGGGGTGGTGCGCCATTAGTATTGTGCCCCCTACTTCGTATCGATCCCCTCTCTCTCCCTCGCCCTCGATCCCCTCTCTCTCCCTCGCCCGAGCCCCTCGCCCTCGATCCCCTTCCCCTCTCCTCTCCCGACGCCGCCGCCCCGCCGCCCTCGACGCCGACGCCGCCGCCCCGCCGCCCTCGACGCCGACGCCGCCGCCTCGCCGCCCTCGACGCCGACGCCGCCGCCCCGCCGCCCTCGACGCCAACGCCGCCGCCCCGCCGCCCTCGACGCCGACGCCGCCGCCCCGCCGCCCTCGCGTGCTTCTTCTCTCCCACGACTCCGCCATTGAAGGTCTCGCAAGGTCCTCTTCTCCTCCCCTCCCCCTTTGTTCGATTTGATTGTGCTGATGATGCTGGTTCCTCTCGCGCGCAGGGTGCACGCACCTCGAACCGCGTGTGCCTAGTTCTTCCCGGGACGCTGCCCCGACCCTACTACCCACGCCATCAGGGGAGCTCGTCAAGGTATCATCCCCCCCTCTCTCTCTCTGCTCTCTCCATCTCTCTGCTCTCATGAGTCGTTGGAGTGCTCATGGTGCTGTTAGGTGATGATAGCTAGATGCTTGTGTCTGTACCAAGATCAATCAGAAAGAATTTTTCTGAAAACACACTCACGGTAGTTTCAGTATTTACCTTCTGAACAGAAAATTTGCAACTATTTTGTTTGCTTTCATGGTATCAGTATAACTGACAAGTCTGAATAACCTTATCCTGGTTACTATTGGTGTTCATGACATTAATCAATCGCTCATCTTTTCAATCATGACCGGAAGGTTGGCGTTCCATTGTCCAAAAAGCTCATCAATCATGGGAGAAATCTGATAGGCCTTGCCCACTGACTTTGACTTAATAACTCAATGATTGACTAATTTCTACCCCAAAATAACATTCTCCTTCTTTGGTACTTCTACAAGATGACAAAAAGACTTAGTTGGTAACTGCTGAGGACTAACCTGATTTGCACCAATATTAGTCAATCAGAAAATGATCCATCATAGCTTTTGAACAGACTAGACAGTTAGGGACAGTTAGGGCTTACAGTGTCAGTAGCTAGAAGTCATGCAAGTAACAATTGCACTCATCAAATATAGCTTTAATCATTCAGAACATAGTACAAGGCAAAGATGCATACTATAATGTTGCAGATGTTAGCCAATTGAGAAATAGCAAAGCTGCATTTAGCTAAGAAGTACTCCCTCTGTTCTAGTAGAGGTGTATTGTAGTACCAATTGTTTGTCCATTTAAAGTAGCAGTAGCAGTACGAGTAGTAGTTGTAGGAGTAATTTACTGTACTGCATACTGAACTTGCAGTACACCCCCTTGGAAATTACTGGAACTTGCAGTACTCTAAAGGAACTGGAGCAATTTACTGGCATACTCCAAGTGTATTACTATAAGTGGCTTTACTATAAGTGCAATATCCTGGAGTATAGTGCAAGTTACTCCAATACCCCAATACCCTTGAGTAATTACTTTAAGTGCAATATGCTGGAGTAGCATAATTTTTTATTCTAAGTGCAATATCCGATGTGGCTTTACTTGCACAGATATTCCCAGCTTTACTTGCAAGTTTGCAACAATTTGGACTCCTGGAGTATGTGCAAATTTATAAGTGCTCTAGCAAGTTTGCAACAATTTGGACTCCTGGAGTATGTGCAAATTTATAAGTGCTCAGCTAGACTTTGGAGTATTTGTTCAGTCCTGGAAGTAAAGTTATCTAAATTCAGTTTACAGAAACTGTAGTTGACTACTAAAACTACTTGCTGTCTCCCATGATATGTTTATTTGGAGTACTGAAACTTGTAAAGAAGAAACTTGAAACTTGCAAAACTTGGACTACTTGTTGTAGTAACTGAGTAAACAATGGATGTATATTTCTGTCAACTTCATGTAGAATTAGATGGATGTATATGTCTGTCTACTTCTTCTAGAACTAGTGTATTACCAAGATTCCAACACTATTTATGTTGTATCCAAATTGAAAATACCAAGTAGCATTTTGCATTCTCTTTCAGATTCAATGTGACTAGAATTCACTTGTTCTTATATGGGTGAAACTTCACTTGTTTTTAGGCTAGTGTATGGTGTTTGCTTTATTCTGTCATCATTTGTAACTATGTCACAAATAAATTGTTCCTTCTTCTGTATTTGACAAGTAATGACTGTTGATAAGCTGAGGCATGTATTAAGTTGTTTCTTTGCTCTGAATTACTTGTGATGCCTCTGAATTACTTGTGATCACATTGAGAAAGACTTGTAAAGATGATGATCATCTTTTACAGAAAACAATTTGTGATGATTTTGCTAGTTTGCTGGGTTTTGTCTCCGACCAGTGTGTCGTGATGAATTTGCAGGTACCCCGAGAGGCCCTTGAGTTTGCCGGAATGTCGATTAACTTCCGTTCCGGCAAATTCGGGTACTCCATATGTCCTATTTTCAGCAAAGGTCATGCTGAAATTTTCCGTGAATTTTAGCATGACTTTGCTAAAAATAGGACATATGGGGTACTTGTGATTAATGCATGGGCCGGGGTATCTTAGTAGTTAATTAAGTAGGATCAAGTGCCCCGGGGTACTTGTGACTAATGCATGGCTTTTAGGGTGCCTCGGCGTCGAAAAACCCTCAATGATAAAAGCTTAGATTTTAGGATGCCTCGGTGTCGACAAACCCTAAATGATGAGACCATGATCTTGTTCCTTGACAATAAACAACTTTTTGACCAAACTTTGTTTCTATTTAGAGAGAAACATGGCCCACAACGACGAGGCCGGGGGTTCGGGCGGCAAGGCATTCTGGGAGCTGTCCCAAGAGATGGAGGAACAACCTCACTTGTATGAGGACACCGCCTTCCCCACCGATCCTGAGACCACTGATGGTGCCGCCGAGGATGACCCCACTGATGCCACCACTAATGGTGCCGCCGAGGATGCCACCACTGATGATGGCGGCGCACACACAGATGGTAGCCAGAAAAGGCAACGGAAGGACCGGCGCCCGACCGTGCTCCGCACCCTCAAGGAGGAAGTTACTGAAGTGGACTCCGACGGGAATCCAACGGCGCCCGAACAAATAGTCAAGGGGTACTCGCTTCAGCTCGGGTGCATTCTTCGGAGCACCGTCTCGATCAACACCGAGAACCTGAGGCATCCTGACCGAGGGAATTTGCGCAACCTCCTCTTCACGAAGCTGCACGAACGATACAAGTTCCCCGCTGAATTTGAAAACACAAGCCTCAAAGGGAATAAAGTGAACAATGCTGCCCTCACGAAGATGAGCAAGGCCCTGTCTAGTTGGAAAAGCAATGTGAAGAGAATGATCGAGAAAGGTGAGAGTTATGAGAAGATCAAGGAGAAAAATCCTTCGATCACCGAAGATGACTACAATGACTTCAAGATCAATTGCTCGAGCACCGCACACTCCCAATCAAGTCAGTGGGGGAAAGAAATGCGGGAGCTGAACTTAGGGGAACACACACTCGGTCCCGGCGGTTATAGAGTGGCGGAGCCTATATGGGACAAGGAGGAGGCGGACCGTGCCGAGCAAGGCCTACCTCCCCTCTTTGATAAATACGGTAACAAGCAGACCAGGAACTTTGTCAGGGCCCGGTACAAGAAGGACCCGAAAACAAAGGAGCTTACCACGGATCCGAAGACCAGGGCGCTTGAGCTTGTTCTGGTAAGGAATACACCCCCGCGTAATTACTCCATATGGTTGCATTCTAATTAATGAAGCCAAATTTCTAAATGGTTCACATTCCTTCCGCAGGCGACAGAAAGCAGTAGCGCGGGGTCGACTAAGAGCAACCCTTGGGACACCACTCTAAATAGGGCGTTGAATGTAATGAAGAACAAGGATAAGCTCAGTAAGCCGACGTCAGCTGGTCGTGTGGCCGGCAAAGGCTTGTCGACAAAATGGGGGTCATACTATAACACTGGTGGACGAAAGGAGAAAAAGACCAGCTCAGAAAGCCAGGCGCGCGAGGTTCAAGAACTCAGGGCACAGGTGGCGCGGATTCCAGAGATTGTCCAAGAGCAAGTGCAACAACAACTCGGAGCGACGATCACCGCCATTGTGCCTACCTTGATGCAGGGGTTGACTGCGTGGATTGCGGGCGGCCAACAGGGGCCGCCCCCGATTCCTAGCTTCACGGCCAGCAACTCGCAGAACGCGATGGCGGGGCCATTGGGGTCTCCGACGGAGGCGGCATTGGTGTCTCCGACGCCGGCACGGGAGCTTAATGCACCCGTGTGTACACCGGCCGGCACCTCTGCAGCAAGCGGCCCCTCCGTCAACTGCACGCCCGCCGTTGGCGGTGCCTCGACATTAGCCGAGCTCGACGCCATCATCACGGTAACTAATTAAGCCTCTCTCGGCCGAGGACTTCATCTCCTTGCCTTTGACTGGGCATCCCTGACGCCCTACATGTTTTCGCAGGGCGCCGCCGACGTTCCGTGCACTCTCCTGCACTTCGTGAACAACGAGTTGGTCGATGTCGCCAAGGGCAAAATTGTTCAACCGGGCAACCCCTTGTTCCACGGTACCCAGATGCCACCCAACTTGTTTAGGGTTCAACTGGTTCGGGTGCTGCCAGGCTGCGACGAGTTGCTACCTCCGATTCGACCCGTCGGGGCCGACGATGATGACGTGATGACCCTCAGCGCCTGCCTGATCGGCTGGCCCCTGCTTTGGCCGAAGAGCCAGATTCGTTTGGGGGCGGGGGACACCACCCCAAAGACAACACCGCCAGTCGTGCCGGCGCCAAGTCGGCCTCATGGCAAGACCGCCGCAACGGTGCCGGACATCCCTATGCCACTGGATCCAAACATGCATATGGCACAAGATCAGAACGACGACGACGACGATACATTCGGCAACGTCGATCAGTACTTTGCCGATCATGGGTACGGTGGCGACTTCATGGGGCCTCCTTCTCAAGAACCCAACCCAACAAAAGACGTGTGCGATCTAGCTGGTACCGCAGAGAAGCCAAGTTGCAACAGGCGTCGTCTGCCGTTCAGCTCTCAGGAGACGCCTCTAGCTGCCGACTTCACCGAGCCTCAGATAGGCGAGGTGCGAAATATTCTCAGCCCCAACACACTCAAGAAGGCGGTCTGTGAGCAGAACTCGGTCCCATTACAGGAGAAGAAGAAGGCACGCAAAAGAAAGACAAACAAGGGTGCGGGCCAGCCGGCACCGAGTACGATCCGTGCTCAGGACGGGCCAACTTCACCTGAGGATTTAATGAGGAGGGTGCATGTGGCGGGTAGGCCGATGCTACCGAGAAATATGCTCGATGTTGCAGCCGGTTCTATGCGGAGTCTGCATGACAGTGTTCTTGCTTTGGAGAAGCGGCGTCTCAGAGAGAAGGATGTGGCATACCCGGTTTTGGTGGCCAAGGTGCCAGAGGGCAAGGGCTTTGTGGATAACTCCATCGGGGGTACGATCGTCCTGCGGTTTGATGACATCCACGCTATGTTGAACCTTCATCCGCTGCACTACACCTTCGTTCGGCTATTTTCGCTGAGTATGGAGATGCGGATCATTCGCGACAAGACCCTGGACATCGTGATAGTCGACCCCTTCTACATGCGTGCCAAGATCTTGGGCAGCGCTGGGGACCGGCAAGTCGCGAGTTCTTACCTGGAAGGCGTCATTCTGGCAAACCCAGATAAGGATAACTTCCTCGTGCCTTACTTTCCTGAGTAAGTCCTCCCCTCAACCGTCCCGTAACATACGAATTCTTAGATTTCGACCGTTTTTCTTTTAACATTCCGTGTTTTCTGCAGTGACACACATTGCACGCTCATCCTCCTAAGCGCCAAATATTCCATGGCCACGTATTTCGACCCGGACCGCCAGTCGAACGTAGACTACACAAATGTCAAGAAGGTTCTTGATGATGTTCTCCCCGGCTACGCCCAATCTGGAGGCACCTTCAACAAGCCTATTCGTAAGTACGGCAAGCACGTGTTCTCCCACAATACGACGTTCTGCTGCATCAAGCAGCCGCCTGGCGGTCAGAAGGGTGCCTACTACGCCATCCATCACATGCGGGCGATCGTACGGGACCATCATCAACTTCTGCTACCGAGTAAACTCAAAGATTGGGCCGCGAGCGTGTCGGCAATCCAGGACGCAGACATCAGACAAGAATTCTTTCACATCCAGTCGGAGTTTGTGAAAATCATCCATCAAGATGTCCTTCGTACCTCGGGGCAGTTCTACCTCAGAAATCAACCGTCCAACAGTGAGATTGACGGAATGCTACAAATGCAGGCTGACAACGCCCGTAATTTCATGACTCCCACGATAGACGGCGGCTTCATCCACGCTCCAGTCCCTTGAGTCGAGTCGAAAGCAGTGATGCCGTGTCTAGTTCTGAAACATCGATTGGCTCATGTTGTAATTAAACTTTAATGAACTTGTAGTATGTCTCTTTGGTTTCGAGAGTCGTTCAACTTATATATTGTCTTGCTTTTCTCTTGCTTTTCTCTTCCGATCGTTCTGTTGGATACTTATATATTGCTTATGTATTGTCTGTGAATTGGTACTAACACTAGTAGAAAACCGGCCTTTTGTCCCGGTTCGTAAGGGCCTTTAGTCCCGGTTCCCGAACCGGGACTAAAGGGTCGGTACTAATACCCTCACCCTTTAGTCCTGGTTCAAACCAGGACCGGGACAGATGGGCCTCCACATGGCCTGCGCGCCGAGCCCAAGCACGAGGGCCTTTGGTCCCGGTTGGTGGCACCAACCGGGACCAATAGACCTCCACGCGTCAGCATTTCTGTGGCTGGGGTTTTTGGTTTTTTTTAAAGGGGGGGGGGGTTGGGGGTTTTGGGGGGTTAATTTAGGTATTTCATATATTGTGTTAATAGAGAGAAGTGTCCTCTCTTATGTCCGTGCTTGGTCGACGCTACGTACTATATATACATACGTATAGAGAGGACTAGGCACGCTACCTAGCTAGTAAGCAAACGAAGGAAACAGAAGATCGTCATGCACATATATGCATACAGAGAGAAGTGATATCGACGACCTCTCCTTCTCAGAGAGATTGGTAGAACAACAAGTTCTCGTATATCTATCGTCCGACACTACCGGCTACGTATATACAATAATTATCTTTTACAAATATAATCTCTTAAAATACGGATGCCTGGTCCACATAGTATTCTCCGTCTTCAGCGATCACGTGGTCAAGAAAGAATGCCGCCAATTCCTCTTGAATTGCTCGCATGCGATCTGGTGCTAGGAGTTCATTCCGCTGCCGAAACATCTAATTTGAAGAAGGGGGTCAATACATACATATATATATATATGAATGAATGAAACTCTACACAAATGATGGTAATAAACAAAAGTTGTGAATATTATTTCTTACGCACTTCAAATTGTTTGTCAGTGTACCCGCCCCGCTCACAGGTCGTGTGGCGGATGGACTCGCAGATGTAGTATCCACAGAAATCATTCCCTTGTTCCTGCCACAACCACTTTACAAGAAATAGAGGTCAATCAAACTGATAAGCAAGAATGCCATATGGTATTCATGAAACTAGCGCTTGAATCAATAGCTAGGAGACACGCGGAACATGGTACTATAGTACTTACTTTCGGGTATCTAAATTGCAGCTCCTTCAGGAGTCCCGGGGATTTTGTGCTGAATTTTCTCCAAACACTGCCAGACAAAAGAAAACAATTACTTGATATCACGAAATGAACAAATTTGCTCATATGGTGGATAATGATCGATTTAACTTACTTCTTTAGGATTTTAATCATGTCCGCATACTCCTCGGGATCTTTTCGTCTCGAGTCCAAGACAGTTACTACTCCCTTCTCAGGCCTAATCTCCAGGAGAATATAGTGGAAACTGTGCACGCATGCATAACTCATCAATTACAGTACTATACCTGGACTAATATATAAGGGAAACCGAATATGCACAAGACAACACTCACTTGAAGTTGTAAGGAAAGAGTATTATATCTTTGTGTGAATTTATTTCGAATGATCGGAGCAAGTTGGCCTCGGTATCTGCGGCATGATCTTTAACCTGAACTGCATCTATGAGATTTGTGTTAATGAACCCAATATCACTGATTTGTCTTTTCTTCAATTCGGCGATCTTCAATCTGCATAATATAGTGAGGATAATTATAAATACATGCAATGAAAGAGCTGAGCTATATAGAGAGACTTAATGACAGAAGTAGTAGTACTTACAGACAGTAGCAGGTGACCGTTGTTTTATCGAGGGCCAATTGATTGAAGAACTGATAGAAATCCTCAAATGGAACATGCAACAGTCCAATTCCAACGAGGTCATGCTCCGGTTTAACTCTCACATACAAAGTACTCCTCCCTCCTGACTCTCTGCAGGTTTTCATGTACCAATCATGCAATCTTCGCATCATCGTTGTTAGAGATCTTTCATCTTCGACGAGAGGCTTCCCGTACTCGTATCTTCGTATCTGCACGTCCAGGAAACCAAAATCTACATCGTCGGGCAGGTAATCGTCAGGATTGTTATAACCGGGCACCATCCTCGGATCGACGCTAGGCACGTTGAGTGGGGGGCACGATTGGTTTGCTTGTTCGCCGAGCTAGGCAATTTGTTTCCCAGCTGCTCGTCGTTCTTTCAGCCTTTGATCACTTTTAGTACTTCCCGACCGCGACGCTTCGACCCATGTCTTTGCAATAATGCGCTCATAGTTGCCTTTCGGCGGAGACTTGGTGGTTTTGCCAGGGCATCCAGAGTGCGCTTCACTTTCGCCCGATCTAGCTTCTCCTTCGGAGGTGGATTTCTCTTTGCTTTCAACCCTTCAAACCAGTCATCCAACTCGGTTTGCGCGACCCTCGCGTTCTCCTCCACGGTCCTCTCGTATGGTAACTTCTCTGGAGTCTTCAGAGAAGGACAGTATCTGTATTTCCTCCCGCCTCTGGCTGTACTGCTAGACGCCGGCAGAGCAGACGGAGCGGCAGTCTTCTTGACTTGCTTACGAGGAGGAGGAGAAGGACTACGACGCACCGGAGCGGCGGCGGGTCTCTTCCGCCCTTGCTGACGAGGCGGAGAAGGAGGAGGCTGGCTGCTCGGGCGCGCCGGCGCAGGCGGAGGAGGCGGAGTGCCGCCACGCGCCGGAGAAGAAGGAGCCGGCCGAGGGCCCTGGTCGTCACTCGCCGGAGGAGGAGGCGGTGGAGGAGGCGGAGTGCCCTGACTTGCCGGAGGAGGAGGAGGAGGCGGAGGCATCCATTTCGGAAGGTTGATGAGCTCCTTCCGCCATAGGCATGGAGTCTTCAGAGAAGAACCCAGCCGAGTCTCCCCTTCTCCGGTAGGGTGGTCAAGCTGGAGTTCCTCAAATCCCTCCGTTATTTCATCCACCATGACCTTAGCATATCCTTCTGGAATCGGCCGGCAGTGAAAAGTTGCGCCGGGTTCATTAGGAAAAACAGAGCCAGCAGCCGCCTTGACCTTCAAATTCATCCATTGCGTCATAAGGTGGCAAATTTGAGCCTCCATGATAGCATCCATGGGATAGCTGCCAGGAGCCATCAAGACAAGCTCTGGCTGAAGCAGCTCGGTGGAAGCCACGCTGCTTCTCCGCTGAGATGGCGGGGTAGCTTCAGGGGAAGCTTCGGCAGTTCGATTGCTGCGATTTGCTTCTCATTCCTCTATCCCGAGTACCCTTGCTTTTAGCGCCTGCAGTTCGGACTGTTGCACTTGCTTCCTCCTCTCCTGGCTTTTGTAACCGCCTGCGTCCGGAAACCCAACCTTCCACGGAATGGAGCCTGGCATGCCTCGTGTCCGTCCAGGGTGCTCAGGATTCCCGAGGGCCTTTGTGAGCTCGTCGTTCTCTCTGTCTGGAAGGAACGTCCCTTCCTGCGCTGCTTTGATATGGTACCAAAGCTTCTTCAAGGGAATCTCACGTTGCTCGTCCGTACAAATGCAATTCCCTGTTACAGGTTCCAAGGTTCCGCCAGCCCCGAAGAACCAAGTCCGGCAATGGTCTGGCCAGCTCATTGTCTCTGGTTCGATCCCTTTTTGAACCAGATCATTCTCAGCCTTGGCCCACTTAGGCCGGGCTACCAGGTAGCCACCTGACCCCGTGCGATGGTGATGCTTCTTCTTCGCAGCATTTTTCTTGTTTGTCTCCAACATCTTCTTACTCTTTTCCGATGTCTTGTGGTCCACAAATGCAGGCCAGTCATCTCTAATCTTCTCATATATGCCCTTGAATTCTGGTGTCTCTTTTTTCTCGACAAACCTATTCAGGTCTTTCTTCCACCTCCTGAATAGTTCTGCCATCCTCTTAAGAGCAAAAGACTTGATTAATTCCTCTTTAACTGGCTTCTCCGGATCATCCTCTGGCGGTAGGGTGAAATTTGACTTCAGCTCAGTCCAAAGATCATTTTTCTGTAGATCATTGACATAAGACACCTCAGGGTCTTCGTTCTTAGGCTTTAACCATTGCTGGATGCTGATCGGGATCTTGTCCCTAACCAGATTCCTGCACTGAGCAACAAATGTCTTCTTTGTTCTTATGGGTTCAATAGGTTGGCCGTCGGGCGCGATTGCTATGATCTCAAACCTTTCATCCGACCTCAACTTTCTCTTCGGGCCTCGTCTCTTTACCTCAGTTGTGCTCGATCCGGAGGGCTAGAAAAAAGAACAAAGACTTAATTAATATGTGTACATACCAAAACAATGAATGCATCAATTAGCTAGTCAGCACCGGCTTAACTAATATATATACCTGGCCGGACTCGGCTCGGTCGCCGGACTCGTTTCGGTCACCGGAGCCGTCCTCATGTTCTTCTTCTTGTTGCACCGGCATTAGTGCACCAGAGCCAGCTTCTTCACCCTCTCCTTCCAGAGTACCATCGGTGCCGCTGAGATACAACGAGACGGCATGACTTCCTTCTGCGATTATGTCATTCAACAACGCTTCTCTTGCTTCGTCTCGGGCGATAGTGTCCACAGTTTCTATAAATATTTACAACATGGCAATTATTATTCAAACATGACAAATGGATATATTAGTGCCGAACGTAGAACTAGCTAGCTAATCATAGTAAGGAATCATATATATCGGAAACAAGGGTCGTCAAGGGTCGCCGAACGGTAGAGGAAACCCTAAATAGCAAGTATTGTGGGTGTGAGATACAAGTGGCCGTCGGTGTCAGACACTACATCCACGTCCCACAAGTGACGTGGGCGTCGAAGCCCGCGTCACTTGTGGGACGTGGATGTAGTGTCCGACACCGACGGCCACATGTATCTCACACCGACGATACTTGCTATTTAATTAGGGTTTCCTCTACCGCTCGGCGACCCTCGTTCACGAAAAAAAAGAGGAAGAAGAAGAAAAAAGAAGAGGAGAAGAAAAAAAAAAGAGGAGAAGAAAGAATAGAGGAGAAGAACTCCTCTATTCTTTCTTCTCCTCTTTTTTTCTTCTTCTTCCTCTTCTTTTTTATCGGAAACGAGGGTCGTCGAGGGTCGCCGAACGGTAGAGGAAACCCTAAATAGCAATTATCGTGGGTGTGAGATACAAGTGGCCGTCGGTGTCGGACACTACATCCACGTCCCACAAGTGACTTGGATGTAGTGTCCGACACCGACGGCCACATGTATCTCACACCGACGATACTTGCTATTTAATTAGGGTTTCCTCTACCGCTCGGCGACCCTCGTTCACGATAAAAAAAAGAGGAAGAAGAAGAAAAAAAAAGAGGAGAAGAAAAAAAAAGAGGAGAAGAAAGAATAGAGGAGAAGAACTCCTCTATTCTTTCTTCTCCTCTTTTTTTCTTCTTCTTCCTCTTCTTTTTTTATCCTCTTCTTCCTGTCATGTTCGACGACCCTCGTTCCCGATAAAAATTAAGAAGAAGAAGAAAAAAAGGAGAAAAAAAAGGAGAAGAAGCTCCTCTATTCCTTCTTCTTCTCCTCTTTTTTTTCTTCTTCTTGCTCTTCTTCCTCTCCTCGTCTTCTCCTTCTTCTTCTCCTTCTTTCTCTACTTATTTTCCTTTTCCTTATTTTCCTTCCTCTTCCTCTCCACTATCCTTCTTTTTCTAAAATTGTAACTTTTGCATATATAAAACTTTTCTAAAATTGTAACTTTCTATATATGAACAAAAGACTTTCTATGAACAAAAAACTTTCTATGAACAAAAAACTTTTCTAAAATTGTAACTTTTGCATATATAAAACTTTTCTATTTTCTTTTCCTCTCCTCTTCTTCTTTCCTATACATCTTTTTCTAAAACTTTTGCATATATGTTTAGCAAATTCTAGCCACATACATCACATACACATATACATTATGGCCACATACACACACATACATCACATATGAACAAAAAAATAAACTAATAAAAACAAAAAAAACATATTGCAACATATGAAAAAAAACATGGTGGTGCCGGCGGGGCAGAGGGGCATGGCGGTAGGTGCTCACAGAGGGGAGCGGCACCGACGTCGGGGCAGATGGCGTCGAGGGCGGCGGCGATGGCGTCGGGGCGGCGCGGGGCAGCGACGACGTCGGGGTGATGCGGGGCGCGGGCGGCGACGACGACGGGCGCGGGCGACGACGACGAGGAGCAGCGCGTCGGGGCAGATGGCGTCGAGGGCGGCGACGACGGCGTCGGGGCGACGCGGGGCGCGGGCGGCGACGGGGCGCGGGGCGATGGCGACGGCGAGCACGGGCAGCCTGGCGGCGTCAAGGAGGTCGGCGTCGTCGGGGGCAACTGGCGAGGGAAATCTGAAAATTTCCCAAGTGTTGCTTATATAGCAAAGGCTTTGGTCCCGGTTCGTGGCACAAACCGGGACTAATGCCCTCCTTTAGTCCCGGTTGGTGCTACGAACCGGGACCAAAGGCCTCTTTTCAGCAGCCCAAAGGGCGGGAAGCGGCGGCCTTTGGTCCCGGTTGGTGGCACCAACCGGGACTAAAGGGGGGAATTGGTCCCGGTTTGTGCCACGAACCGGGACCAATGCTCCCCTTTAGTCCCGGTTTGTGCCTCCAACCGGGACCAAAGGCCTTGCGCTGGTGCGGTGGTGGGATTTTTAGTCCCACCTCGCTAGCTGAAGAGCTCCCGCACCTGTTTATAAGCCCTGCTCTGTGTTCCTTTTCGAACTCCTCTGAACTGCAGGCTTACGGGCCTAATTGGACACTGCAATGCCTGTGGGCCTACTGGGCCTCCTGCGGGCCTGAATCCTGGCCCATGGATGGGTTTCTAGTCGTATTCAGGCCGTGCTGGCCCAGTAGGTGGCATTTTTTTGTTTTTTTGTTTCTACTTAGAACTAAATACTTATAGTTTTGTAGTGATTTCTTTTTTATTTTAGGTCACAAAAATTATAAACTTTCTGTTAGTGCCATTAGTTTTAAAATTTGAATAGTTTAACTTTGAATTTTTTTAAAATTTGTGTGAATCACTAGTTTGTGATTAACTTTAATTAAAAAAATTAACATAGATGCACCTACTCGTCTGTTTTCAAATGAACTCTAAAATACTTGGCATAACATACTCGTCTATTACAAATTTGGCATGGTATCATCATAATAGTTGCGCGAGAAAGTTTTCACTTTTTCTTTGCTTGTGTCATTTGCTTATTGCGCCGTAACCATGGATAATCTTCAGCGTTTATCAGGATGCTTAGGTCAGCGTTGACATTGAAGGGAGGAATTTCATGAAACCTTTCATAATCTTCAGACATGTCTGTCTTGCCATCCACTCCCAGGATATCCCTTTTTCCTGAAAGAACTATGTGGCGCTTTGGCTCATCGTATGATGTATCCGTTTCCTTATCTTTTCTTTTTCTCGATCTGGTAGACATGTCCTTCACATAGATAACCTGTGCCACATCATTGGCTAGGACGAACGGTTCATCAGTGTACCCAAGATTTTTCAGATCCACTGTTGTCATTCCGTACTGTGGGTCTACATGTACCCCGCCTCCTGACAGATTGACCCATTTGCACTTAAACAAAGGGACCCTAAAATCTTGTCCGTAGTCAAGTTCCCATATGTCCACTATGTAACCATAATATGTGTCCTTTCCCTTCTCGGTTGTTGCATCAAAGCGGACACCGCTGTTTTGGTTGGTGCTCTTCTGATCTTGGTCAATCATGTAAAATGTATTCCCATTTATCTCGTATCCTTTGTAAATCAATACAGTCAAAGATGGTCCCCTGGACAACAAGTACAACTCATCACAAACAGTGTTGTCACCTATGAGACGTGCTTCCAACCAACTGCTGAAAGTCCTGATGTGTTCACATGTAATCCAGTCGTCGCACTGCTCCGGGTGTTTGGAGCGCAGACTGTTCTTGTGTTCATCGACATACGGGGTCACCAAGGTAGAGTTCTGTAGAACTATCTAGTGTGCTTGAGACCAAGAATGCCCGTCCCTGCATATTATTGAGTCCGCTCCTAGCATGCCTTTTCCAGTAAGTCTCCCCTCATACCGCGATTTAGGGAGACCTATCTTCTTAAGGCCAGGAATGAAGTCAACACAAAACCCGATGACATCCTCTGTTTGATGGCCCATGGAGATGCTTCCTTCTGGCCTAGCGCGGTTACGGACATATTTCTTTAGGACTCCCATGAACCTCTCAAAGGGGAACATATTGTGTAGAAATACGGGCCCCAGAACGACAATCTCGTCGACTAGATGAACTAGGACATGCGTCATGATATTGAAGAAGGATGGTGGGAACACTAGCTCGAAACTGAGAAGACATTGTGCCACATCACTCCTTAGCCTTGGTACCATTTCTGGATCGATCACCTTCTGAGAGATTGCATTGAGAAATGCACATAGCTTCACAATGGCTAATCGGACGTTTTCCGGTAAAAGCCCCCTCAATGCAACCGGAAGCAGTTGCGTCATAATCACGTGGCAGTCATGAGACTTTAGGTTCTGGAACTTTTTCTCTGGAATACTTATTATTCCCTTTATATTCGACGAGAAGCCAGTCGGGACCTTCATACTGAGCAGGCATTCAAAGAAGATTTCTTTCTCATCTTTCGTAAGAGCGTAGCTGACAGGACCTTCATACTGCTTCGGAGGCATGCCGTCTTTTTGGTGCAAACATTGGAGGTCCTCCCGTGCCTCGGGTGTATCTTTTGTCTTTCCATACACGCCCAAGAAGCCTAGCAGGTTCATGCAAAGGTTCTTCGTCACGTGCATCACGTCGATTGAAGAGCGGACCTCTAGGTCTTTCCAGTAGGGTAGGTCCCAAAATATAGATTTCTTCTTCCACATGGGTGCGTGTCCCTCAGCGTCATTCGGAACAGCTAGTGCACCGGCACCCTTTCCAAAGATTACGTGTAAATCATTGACCATAGCAAGTACGTGACCATCGGTACGCATGGCGGGCTTCTTCCGGTGATCTGCCTCGCCTTTGAAATGCTTGCCTTTCTTTTGACATTGATGGTTGGTCGGAAGAAATCGACGATGGCCCAAGTACACATTCTTCCAGCATTTGTCCAGGTATATACTTTCAGTGTCATCTAAACAGTGTGTGCATGTGTGGTATCCTTTGTTTGTCTGTCCTGAAAGGTTACTGAGAGCGGGCCAATCGTTGATGGTCACGAACAGCAACGCCTTTAGGTTAAATTCCTCCTGTCCGTGCTCATCCCACGTACGTACACCATTTCCATTCCACAGCTGTAAAAGTTCTTCAACTAATGGCCTTAGGTACACATCAATGTCGTTGCCGGGCTGCTTAGGGCCTTGGATGAGAATTGGCATCATAATGAACTTCCGCTTCATGCACATCCAAGGAGGAAGGTTATACATACATAGAGTGACCGGCCAGGTGCTGTGATTACTGCTCTGCTCCCCGAAAGGATTAATGCCATCCGCGCTTAAAGCAAACCATACGTTCCTTGGGTCCTTTGCAAACTCATCCCAGTACTTTCTCACGATTTTTCTCCACTGCGACCTGTCAGCGGGTGCTCTCAACTTCCCGTCTTTCTTACGGTCCTCACTGTGCCATCGCATCGACTTGGCATGCTCTCCGTTTCTGAACAGACGTTTCAACCGTGGTATTATAGGAGCATACCACATCACCTTCGCAGGAACCCTCTTCCTGCGGGGATCGCCGTGAACATCACCAGGGTCATCTCGTCTGATCTTATACCGTAATGCACCGCATACCGGGCATGCGTTCAGATCCTTGTATGCACCGCGGCATAGGATGCAGTCATTAGGGCATGCATGTATCTTCTCCACCTCCAATCCTAGAGGGCATACGACCTTCTTTGCTGCGTATGTACTGTCGGGCAATTCGTTATCCTTTGGAAGCTTCTTCTTCAATATTTTCAGTAGCTTCTCAAATCCTTTGTCAGGCACAGCATTCTCTGCCTTCCACTGCAGCAATTCCAGTACGGTACCGAGCTTTGTGTTGCCATCTTCGCAATTGGGGTACAACCCTTTTTTGTGATCCTCTAACATGCGATCGAACTTCAGCTTCTCCTTTTGACTTTCGCATTGCGTCCTTGCATCAACAATGACACGGCGGAGATCACCATCATCGTGCACATCGTCTGGTTCCTCTTGATCTTCAGCACCTTCACCCGTTGCAGCATCATTGGGCACATCGTCTGGTTCCTCTTGATCTTCACCAGCTCCCCCCGTTGCAGCATCACGGTATTCAGGGGGCACGTAGTTGTCATCGTACTCTTCTTCTTCGTCGTCTTCCATCATAACCCCTATTTCTCTGTGCCTCGTCCAAACATTATAGTGTGGCATCAAACCCTTGTAGAACAGGTGGGTGTGAAGGATTTTCCGGTCAGAGTAAGACTTCGTATTCCCACAATCAGGGCATGGACAACACATAAAACCATTCTTCTTGTTTGCCTCAGCCGCATCGAGAAACTCATGCACGCCCTTAATGTACTCGGAGGTGTGTCTGTCACCGTACATCCATTGTCGGTTCATCTGCGTGCATTATATATAATTAATTAAGTGTCCAAATTAATAGAAGTTCATCATCACATGCATTAAAAGCAAAGTACATACATAGTTCTCATCTAACAACATATAGCTCTCTAGAGCATCTAATTAATTAAACCATACATTGAAACTATGTAAAACATTTTAATGCGAAAACAAAGGCGATCATAATCGCAACCAAGGTGACAATTGATCCAACGGCATAATGATACCAAGCCTCGGTATGAATGGCATATTTTCTAATCTTTCTAATCTTCAAGCGCATTGCATCCATCTTGATCTTGTGATCATCGACGACATCCGCAACATGCAACTCCAATATCATCTTCTCCTCCTCAATTTTTTTTATTTTTTCCTTCAAGAAATTGTTTTCTTCTTCAACTAAATTTAACCTCTCAACAATAGGGTCGGTTGGAATTTCCGGTTCACATACATCCTAGATAAATAAAATCTATGTCACATTGGTCCGCATAATTATCATAAACAATAAATGAACCAATAGTTATAAAGATTAATATATATACCACATCCGAATCATAGACAGGACGAGGGCCGACGGGGGCGGATACAAAAACCATCGCACTATATAAGATGCAATAATAAAAGTAATAAAATGATACAAGTATCTATCTAAACATACAAGTAAGAATATTTTTCCTTTCACAAAGAAGATAAGAGCAAGAGGCTCACCACGGTGGTGTCGGTGATGAGATCGGCGCGGGTGATCGACGGCGGTGAAGACAAGGGTGGGGCGTGACGGACCGCTAAATCTAGACAAATCTCGAGGAAAATGGAGCTTTGAGGTCGAGCTTCGAGAGGAGAAAGCTTAACTAGTGTGGCTCGGGCATTTCATCGAACACCTCATGTGCATAGGAGGTGAGCTAGAGCACCTAAAGCCCCTCCTCTCGCCGGCCCAGAAAAACAGAGCACTGAGTGCTCTGCTCCGGCGCGAGGGGTTTATATAGGCTGGACCACTGGTCCCGGTTCGTGGCATGAACCGGGACTAAATGGGAGCATTTGGTCCCGGTTCATGCCACCAACCGGGACCAATGGTGATGGGCCAGGAGCGAGGCCCATTGGTCCCGGTTCGTCCCACCAACCGGGACCAAAAGGTCCAGACGAACCGGGACCAATGGCCCACGTGGCCCGGCCGGCCCCCTGGGCTCACGAACCGGGTCCAATGCCCCCATTGGTCCCGGTTAGATTGAACCGGGACTAATGGGCTAACCCACCCTGGACCATTGCCCCCTTTTCTACTAGTGTAACGTTTCATTTGGCTAGTGCATAGCGATGCCGTCGTATGTCGTGTACAAGGGTAAGGTTCCCGGAGTCTACGACGACTGGGAGGAGTGTCGGAGACAGGTTCACTGATTCAGCGGAAACAGTTACCAAGGGTACACCACTAGGGCCGAGGCCGAATCTAGATACGCCCGCTATCTAGCGCGAGAGGGGAGGGAGCGTTGGAGGAACCGGATGAAGACGAGTTTCATCGTGATGACCGCAGCTCTCTTCTATGTGATGGTAGTTTAGATGATCGATATCGACTTGTAATGTGAAGACAAACTCGCTACTCGCGGTCTCGAGACTTGTAATATAATGTTCTATCTTTGTTCGGTCTTTTCAATTCGGAGACTAATATGATGAATTGTATTCAGAGACTAATCTTCTATTGTATTCGATGAATCTGTTGTTGATGTGTGCTGTCTATATTTTGTCCAATTATACATTTTGTAACCTGTGCAAAAAAACAAAAAATAAAAAAATAAAAAAACCTAATATTCATACTAATGGCGCATCACATAACAGTGCGCCATTAGTATTCCAGAGGATACTAATGGCGCATCCCTAAGCAGTGCGCCATTAGTATGCCGAGGTTACTAATGGCGCATCACCCTCTGGTGCGCCATTAGTATACCAAAGCACCTGGCTATACATGGCCCTGGGAGGCATACTAATGGCGCACCGTGCCCTGTACTAATGGCGCACGCGTGGTGCGCCATTATTATACCAGATACTAATGGCGCACCAGTGGTGCGCCATTAGTAAATATTACTAATGGCGTGCTAGTAATGGCGCACCACTAATGCGCCATTAATGGCCAAATTAGGTGCGCCATTAGTAGCCCTTTTTCTAGTAGTGTGATCTCGTTCATCAAATGACAACACATGTCTATGGCTAGGAAACATAACACTAGTGCAGAACCGGGCAATAGCACCGGTTCGTAAGGCCCTTTAGTGCCGGTTCCATAACCGGCACTAATGTTTCGGCACTAAAGCCCCCCCCCCTTTAGCACCGGTCCAGCACGAACCGGTGCTAAAGGGCAACCATGTGGCACGAGCCAGCTCCGGGGGCTGGGAGCACTTTAGTACCGGTTGGTAACACCAACCGGTACTAAAATGTTTGGGGGATTTTTGGTTTTATGATTTCTTTTTCATTTAATTTTGTGTTTTCCATTTTAATTCTTTTCGGTTTGCTGGTATTTTACGATACTACACATTGTACACGTTATGCATATATATATATATATGGTAGCTATAGTAGAACCAATCATATATATATATATATATATATATATATATATATATATATATATATATATATATATATAGATCATCAATGTCTCACACAAACCACCATATTAATTCACACATACACACATGTATATAGCTACCGGTTGCATATACAATTTCTCGTACATATGCATGTTGCCTTCGGAGCCAGTTGCATTAGCCTAATTGGTGCCTTCGGAGCACGATGACAAATTGGAAGTGGTTCATGACTTGATCGATGGGGGCGGTAGCGGGTAATACTATTCTCCCTTCGGATTTATGACCTGGTCGAGCAAAAATCCCGCTATTTCCTCTTGAAGTGCTTCTACACGCTCTGTATCTAGGAGCTTGTCCCGCACCTCTGTGAACTGTTAAGAAGGAGATCAATATGCATGTGTATTAGTTGTGTGACTAGATATCGATAATGGCGCACAAATTGTGAATAGTGTTCTGACAAGCGTACCCATTCCTGTCTTTGAGATCTGCTCCTTTCGGACGCCATCATGCGAATGTTCTCGCAAATGCAGTATGCACACAGATCAGTCCCCTGCGCCTGCTTTATGGCCTTTACGAGAATGGAATTTAATTTGATCAGATAATAATTAATCAAGCATGATAATATTAAAAAGATGGCAGCTAGCTACCACACTACTTAATTACTTACCCTGGGTCGAAGCCATTTCAGCTGTCGTTTCCATTCGCCTTCCGTTTTGCTGATGAAGCTTGCCCAAGCCCTACCCGCCGACAAAGAAAATGAATAAAGGGGTTATTAAATAGTTCATATCATGAAATGACGAACTAAATAGGCCGCGATATATAGTTAATAATGATTGAAATTACCTGTTGACTATCCCAAACAAGATGTTGTAGTCACTATTTTCTGAGAGTAGTGAGTCCAGTATTTCAACTGTTCCTTCGTCAACTTTAATGACACACAAGACCCAGTGATATCTGCATGCACACACGTTTGCATGTCTTAATTAAGCGGGCATATGTAAGCAAAAACATGTAGCTAGCTAGCTAGTAGGCAAAAACAGAGAATTTGTAGTACAAGAAAGTGTGACTCACTTGAAGTTGTAAGGAAGTAGTATATCTTCATTGGATTTGAGGCACTTCAAGAACTCGAACATGCTGTCCTCTACCTGCTTTTTATAATAGTTGCTTATATTCCATGTGAATTCATTAACGGTGTTTGGGTCAATGAACCCAATGCCATAGCGTCCACCTTTTTTCATTTCATACATCTTCATCCTGCATAATACCACAGAAAAGAATATAGTGAGGATAATTACAGGTAATGGTTGATCAAAAGGATCAATACAGCTAGCTTGAGACTTAAATTACAGAAAGAAATCACTTACAGACAATAGCAACTGACGATAGATTTGTCGAGTGCATCTTGATTGTATAACTGAAACAGTTCAGAATACTCAATGGTCACAGGTTTCTCATGGTAGTAATGATCGTGCTTGACTTGCACCATGAGGGAATGTCGATCGGATCTCTTGGTAATGTCCATGTACCATTGATGCAATTCATACATTCTGGTTGGGAGCTTCTTGACATCTTCTGGCTTGACCAAAGGTTGGCCCCGGGCATATTTCCGTTTTATTTCCTCCTCCGTAAGCATAGGCATGTCCTTGATCTCGAGGAGTTGTCCAACAGTGATCTTGAGTTCTTCAGCCTGCGTTATATGCTCCTGGGTTATTACCACTTCGCCCACATTGGGAACGTAAACTGTTTGCCCACAATAATATTGGCCGCGCGTACTGTCACGTGTTGTTGGCGGCACAACTTGCGGGGGGATCGGTTGCGCCCACTGTTCTCCCAGCTGGGCAATGGTTCTCCCGCGTTTTTTGACAGCTGCTTGTTGTTTGCTCGAGCTCGAGCTCGCCTCCTGCTGTAGACGTTTTTGATGTAACTTCTTTATGTGGCGCTCATAGTCTGTGTCAACAGGCTTAGGAGCTGGTGGTTCAGCCATACGAATGAAGTGGTCAATAACTTCCACAGGCACTTTCTCCCTTGGCGGCGGTGGCGGTTTCGGTCCAAAATGGGCGTCGACTTCTGCCCGCACTATGGCATCGGTTTGCTCCTTGGTCCTGTCGTAAGCCCTCTCAGGAAGAGGAGTATCGAGGTTTGGACCATATTTATATCGCTTGCCTCCGCCTGTACTTCCTGTACTATGACCTCGACTGGTACCGCTACGCACCATAGCTGCGGGGTGTCTCTTCTGCGATTGCTGAGGCGGTGGAGACGGCTGACGGGGCTGAGTTGGACGAGGAGGAGTGGCCTGAAGCTGTGCCGGACTTGGAGGAGGAGTGGCCTGACACTTTGTCGGACTTGGAGGAGGAGCGGACGTCTGATGCTGTGTCGGACTTGGAGGAGGAGTGACCTGACACTTTGCCGGACTTGGAGGAGGAGGAGTGGCCTCACGCGTTGGTGGACTTGGAGGAGCGAGAGTCTGCTGAATCGGTGGCGGACTTCGATGAGGAGTCGGGTGACGCAGTGTCGGTGGCCTTCGAAAGATGATGCAATCCTTTCTCCATAGGATGACATGATGTATGGCCTCTCCCAATGTGTGCTCGTCGTCAGCTCCAGGAATGTCAAGTTGTAGCTCCGAATATGGGTCCACCACCTCATCAACCAAGACACGAGCATAGCCCGCTGGAATCGGGTTGCAATGGAAGGTTGCCTCGGGGGAATTTGGAAAAGCAACGGCGTCCGCCACCTTCATGGATATGTTCTTCATCTTGAAGTGTAGCTCGCAGTTAGTGTTCTCCGTGATGTCATCCACGGGGTATCTATCCAGCAATGCGTCAAACGGGGCGGAACCCACGCTGCTTCTCGGCATGGATGGGGCGGTGCTATCCAATGCTGGATCATCCGCTAGCTGCTGCAGCTGCTGAGACCCCCTTTGCTGGCTAAGTGAGTCGATCTGCTCCTGCTGCCGCTGGAATTTGACTGCCAATTCCGCTTGACTTGCTTCTAGGCCTTGAAGGCGTTCATAGTCCCGCTTCCTCTGCTCCTCCTCCATCTTCCTCTTCTTCTCCTCCGCAATCTTCTTTCTTGCGCCCATGCCTCGTGTTCTGTAGTCGACGTTCCAGTCCGAAAACCCCTCATACCACGGAATAGCGCCCATGCCTCGTGTTCTTCCCGGGTGTTTAGGATTTCCCAGGGCACGCGTAAGCTCGTCGTTCTCTCTGTTGGGCTGGAACACCCCCGTTCGAGCCTCTTCTATTGCAATAATTAGCGCATCGTCGGCTCCGTTCAGACATTCCTTCAACGAAACTTCGCCTCTCTTCGGGTCCAACTCCCCCCCATGCGCATAGAACCAAGTCCTGCACCTGGGGGCCAGCTCTTAGTAACCGAAGTGACACCTACATCCTCCATCTCTTTCTCAGACTTATTCCACTTAGGCATTGCCACCGCGTAGCCACCTGGCCCCAGCTTATGGAACTTATCCTTTTTTTCGGCATTCTTCTTGTTTATTCTCGACCGTTCCTTAGCTAATTCTGAATCCTTGAATTTCACGAAATCGTCCCAATGAGCACTTTGATTCTCTAGTATCCCCTCGAATACTGGAGTCTTCTTTCCTCCCTTGACGTACTTCTCCCATACAGATCGCTTGTGGTTCTTGAATGCAATCGCCATCTTCCTAAGAGCGGCGTCCTTGACTTTCTCCACATCTCCATCTGTGAAATGATCTGGTAGGGTGAAATGTTCCATGAGAGTATCCCAAAACAGTTTTTTTTATTCTCGTCGACAAAAGTTACATCTGGACGTGGCTTTGCTGGCTTTCTCCATTCTTGAAGGGAGATCGGGAGTTGGTCCTTCACAAGAACTCCGCACTGACGAACGAACTTGTCCGCAATGTTATTATGCGCTAATTGTTCGCCATTAGGTCTGAATGCCTCGATATTGTACTTTACGCCCTCCTTCAACTTTTTGTTCGGGCCTCGTTTTGTCCTTTTGCCTGAAGATTTGCTCGATCCGGATGGCTGAAAGAAGAAAGATCGATTCGTTAATATATCTTCAACTCATTTAAAACATGCGATGATCACCAGATTCCTGCTTATATAAATAAATATAACTCGCCGCTGTTTGTTGTTTCAGGATCAACATGTTCTTCGTCATCGTCATAATCGTAGTTCATGACTTCATCAATTCGGTCGTCGCGATCGAATATCATATCACCCTCTCCGGTGTTGTTTAGAAATTCGGAGCCGTCGAAATCTTCTTCATTCTGATCATCATCTGGCCCGCGTATCATATCGAACATGGTTTGTTCTCTCTCTCTGCCGGTATTGTCCGCCATAGCTTTTATTTAACTATGCCAAAAGAAATATAAAACAATTTAGTATAATCTCGAATAATAGATATAATCTCGAATACATCGTCTCGAATAATAGATATAATCTCGAATACATCGTCTCGAATAATAGATATAATCTCGAATACATCGTCTCGAATAATAGATTTAATCTCGAATACATCGTCTCGAATAATATATAATATTGAATAGTACATCACTGGCTAGGTAGCTAATTAAAGATCGAATACTACAGAAGAATCTAGGACACTCGTGGTTCCTGCGGCGCGGGCGGTGGACACCCAAAGAGAAGGAACCCTCACAGGATCATAGCTGAAGTGAGATCCCTGAAGAAACTGCCAGGTATTGGAGAACCTGCCGCCCTCTAACGCTACCATGTAGCGATGGACGTGCTCGTCCTCCTCCCTGACACGACGACGTACCACCTCCGGCGGGGCTGGCTCCCTCCGCACCGAAACTGGCCCACGCGAACGCCACCAAACGAGATCAGGGTCGACGACGGGACCCGGGGCCGGGTTCCTCATCAAGCGGCGCGCCCCTCCAGGCAGCACCTCCCAGTGCCAGCTCGGCGGAGCCCAGTCCCGGACATGGGTCAACTGGACGTCGTCGCGGACGTGTCGACGGCGAGGATGCGGGCCGGGCATCGTCGACAACAAATACAAGCTATATGCCCGCAAAAAGTAACATTTTTTAATGATTGGATTTTGATAACTAAAATTTCTAACATTTCTAACAATGCTATATATAACTAACATTTCTATAACATTTCTAATATTTCTATAACTAAAAAAAAGAAAAATTTCTAACTTTTTTATAACTATTTCTATAACTAAATTTTAACTTTTTTGTAACTATTTCTATAACTAAAAAACAGAAAAATTTCTAACAATTATAACTTTTTAATAACTATTTCTATAACTAAAAAACAGAAAAATTTCTAACAATTTTAACTTTTTTATGACTATTTCTATAACTAAAACTAATTCTAAAATTTCCTGATTATATAACTAACATTTCTATAACAATAATTCTAATATTTATATAACTACAAAACAGAAAAATTGCTAAATTTTTATAAATATTTCTATAACTAAATATTTAAATCATTGTGTGTGTGTAGTGTGTGTGTGTGTAGTGTGTGTGTGTGTGTGTGTGTGTGTGTGTAGTGTGTGTGTGGAACTGGACATGGCGGCCGGGGCAAGCTCACCGGCGAGGCGACGACGGGGCGGCGACGGGACGTGGCGGCGACGACGGGGCGGGGCGACGACGACGGGGCGGCCGGGGCGCGGCGACGGGGACGGCGGGGACGACGGGGACAGGGACGGCCGGGGCGGCGACGAGGGGCGCGCACGGCCGGGGTCGACGACGAGGGGCGGGGGCGGCGGCGTCGATCGGGGCAGGGTGTGGCACGACGGAGGGAAACAGAGGGAAACTGAAATTTTTCCAAGTGTTGAATATATAGGATGGACCTTTAGTACCGGTTGGAGCCACGAACCGGTACTAAAAGTCTGTTTTGGCTAGCCCAAGCGGCGGGAAGCGACCCCCTTTAGTACTGGTTGGTGGCTCCAACCGGTACTAAAGGCGTACTAAAGGGGTGTGCGCTGCCAGGCGAGGGGCACAAAAGTTTAGTCCCACCTCGCTAGCCGAGGGGCACTCGCACCTGGTTATAAGCCCCGCCGTCGCTGCTGTCTCGAGCTCCTCTCTTAAGCAGGCCTTCTGGGCGTACCTCTTCTACGATGCACTGTTAGGCCTACTGGGCTAGCGGGCCTGCATCCTGGCCCAACTTGAATTTGGGTTTCTAGTCGTATGCAGGCCGCTGTGGCCCAGTAGGTGGGCTTTTTTTTATTATTTTTTTGCTTTATTTATTTTTGTTAATAACTTAACTTTGAAAATAGATTTTTCAGTGATTCTTTTTTCTTATGTTTAATATTAGTGTGTTTTATCATTATATTCAATTTGGTAATGCTTAGGTTATTTAAAAAATGAAATGCCTTTGTAACGGATGAGTTTTCGTCCGAAACCCTGATACTTCGAAACAAATTGTCCATTTTGTACACGAAGTGCATCCAGTTTTTGCGGTAACCCTCTCTACTTTTTTGCACATGCTATGTGGGTGAAATTATGATACCATGCCAACTTTCAACCTTTTCTGAGTTCATTTGAAATGCTTTTCAATTTCAGGGTCATTTAGGTGAAAAAATCAGTAAATGCATGAAAGAATTTGCTTGCACATAAAATTTCTTCGCGTTTCAAATGCCAACACACATAACTAGCTACCCTAACTATTACAGAGATCCCTCCTGGGTGTGAAACACAGAAGAAAGTGATGATAGTTAAGCCGATCACATCCCAGATCTTTGGGTGTGAAACTTTTTCTTCGCGTGTGTCCCTTTGCGTCGTAGCCATGGAAAATCTTCATCATTTAACGGGATGCTCGGGTCAATATTCACTGTGAATGGAGCAATTTCATCAAACTTCTCATAATCTTCTGACTTGTCTGTCTTGTCATCCACTCCCACGATGTTTCTCTTCCCAGAAAGAACTATGTGCCGCTTTGGCTCATCGTACGATGCATTCGCTTCCTTATCTTTCCTTTTTCTTGGCTTGGTAGACATGTCCTTCACATAGAAAACCTGTGCCACATCATTGGCTAGGACGAATGGTTCGTCTGCATACGCAAGATTGTTGAGATCCACTGTTGTCATTCCGTACTGCTGGTCTTCCGTTACCCCGCCTTGTGTCATATTGACCCATTTGCACCGAAACAAAGGGACCTTCAAACCACGTCGATAGTCAAGTTCCCATATGTCCTGTATATAACCATAATATGTTTCCTTTCCCGTCTTGGTTTCTGCATCAAAGCGGACACCACTGTTTTGGTTGGTGCTCTTCTTATCTTGGGCGATCGTGTAAAATGTATCACCATTTATCTCGTACCCTTTGAAAGTCATTATATTCGAAGATGGTAACTGGGACAGCAAGTACAGGTCATCTTTAATAGAGGTGTCATGCATGGCACGTGCTTGCAACCAGCTGGCGAAACTCCTGGTTTGTTCACGTGTAATCCAGTCATCAGACCGCTCCGGGTGTTTGGAGCGTAGCAAATTCTTGTGTTCATCCATATACGGAGCCACCAAGGCGGAATTCTGTAGAACTGTGTAGTGTGCTGAGAGAATGTCCGTCCATACATATTATTTGTTCCCCTCCTAGCGTGCCTTTTCCATCTAGTCTGCCCTTATGCCACGATTCAGGAACACCAATCGGCTTAAGGTCACAAATAAAGTCAATACAAAACTCAATGACCTCCTCATTTTGACGGCCCTTGGAGATGCTTCCTTCTGGCCTAGCACGGTTATGAACATATTTATTTAAGACTCCCATGAACCTCTCAAAGGGGAACATATTGTGTAGAAATACAGGACCCAAAACGTTAATCTCTTCGCATAGGTGAACTAGGACGTGCGTCATGATGTTGAAGAAGGATGGTGGGAACACCAACTCAAAACTGACAAGACATTGCACCAAATCATTATGTAACCTTGGTAT
The DNA here is from genome assembly GCA_032464435.1 of Aegilops umbellulata. NCBI lineage: Eukaryota > Viridiplantae > Streptophyta > Magnoliopsida > Poales > Poaceae > Aegilops > Aegilops umbellulata. The sequence goes on along the minus strand of CP136058.1, from coordinate 448,591,745 downwards.
GATTTCTGGATCGATTACCTTCTGAGAGATTGCATTGAGAAATGCACATAGCTTCACAATGGCTAATCGAACGTTTTCCGGTAGAAGCCCCCTCAATGCAACCAGAAGCAGTTGCGTCATAATCACGTGGCAGTCATGAGACTTTAGGTTCTGGAACTTTTTCTCTGCCATGTTTATTATTCCCTTTATATTCGACGAGAAGCTAGACGGTACCTTCATACTGAGCAGGCATTCAAAGAAGATGTCCTTCTCTTCTTTGGTAAGAGCGTAGCTTGCATGACCCTGATGTATGCCGTCTTTTCCGTGCATACGTTGCTGGTCCTCCCGTGCCTCAGGTGTATCTTTTGTCTTCCCATACACGCCCAAGAAGCCAAGCAGGGTCACACAAAGATTCTTCGTCATGTGCATCACGTCAATTGCGGAGCGGACCTCGAGGTCTTTCCAATAGGGCAGGTCCCAAGATATATATTTCTTCTTCCACATGGGTGTGCGTCCGTCAGCGTCATTCGGAACAGGTTGTCCACCAGGACCCTTTCCAAAGACCACCTTCAAATCCTTGACCATATCATGTACATCAGCACCAGTACGGTGGCGAGGCTTCGTTCGGTGATCCGCCTCACCTTTGAAATGCTTGCCTTTCTTTCTTACGGGATGCCTGCTCGGAAGAAATCGACGATGTCCCAGCTACACATTCTTATTAGCCAAATATATGTTGTCGGTATCGTCCAAACAGTGCGTGCATGCGCGGTATCCCTTGTTTGTCTATCCTGAAAGGTTACTGAGAGCAGGCCAATCATTGATGGTCACGAACAGCAACGCCTTTAGGTCAAATTCTTCCCCCATGTGCTCATCCCACGCACGTACACCTGTTCCATTCCACAGTTGTAAGAGTTCTTCAACTAATGGCCTTAGGTACACATCAATGTCGTTGCCGGGTTGCTTAGGGCCTTGGATGAGCACTGGCATCATAATGAACTTCCGCTTCATGCACAACCAAGGAGGAAGGTTAAACAAACATAGAGTCACAGGCCAGGTGCTATGGTTGCTGCTCTGCTCCCGAAAAGGATTAATGCCATCCGCGCTTAAAGCAAACCATACGCTCCTTGGGTCCTCTGCAAACTCCTTCCCGTACTTTCTTTCGATTTTTCTCCACTGCGACCCGTCAGCGGGTACTCTCAACTTTCCGTCTTTCTTACGGTCTTCTCTGTGCCATCGCATCGCCTTGGCATGCTCTTTGTTTTGGAACAAACGTTTCAACCGTGGTACTATAGGAGCATACCACATCACCTTGGCAGGAATCTTCTTCCTGGGGCGCTGGCCCTCGACATCACCAGGGTCATCGCGGCTGATCTTATAGCGCAATGCACCACATACCGGGCAAGCGTTCAAATCGTCGTACTCACCGCGGTAGAGGATGCAATCATTAGGGCATGCATGTATCTTCTGCACCTCTAACCCTAGAGGGCAGACAGCCTTCTTTGATTCGCACGTACTCTCGGGCAATTCGTTGTCCTTTGGAAGCATATCCTTTATCATTACCAGCAACTTTCCAAATCCCTTATCAGATACACCATTCTCTGCCTTCCATTGCAGCAATTCCAGTGTGGTGCCCAGCTTTTTCTTGTCACCTACGCAATTCGGGTGCAACATTTTTTTGTGATCCTCTAACATGCGCTGCAACTTCTTCTTCTCCAAATCACTTGCGCAGTTTCTCTTTGCATCGGCAATGGCCCGACCTAGATCATCAACGGGCTCATCTGATGCCTCTTCTCCAGCTTCTTCCCGCATTGCCGGCTCAGCTTCTTCCCGCATCACCGGCTCAGCTTCTTCCCCCATTGTTGTATCATCGTATTCAGGGAACCCATGGCCAGGATAGCTGTCATCGTCCTCTTCTTCTTCATTGTCTTCCATCATAACCCCTCTTTCTCCGTGCTTGGTCCAAACATTATAGTGGGGCACGAAACCGGACTTAAACAGGTGGAAGTGAATGGTTCTTGACTTAGAGTAATTTTGACCATTCTTACAGACAGCACATGGACAAGGCGTAAAACCATCCGCCCGCTTGTTTGCCTCAGCTGCAAGCAGAAAAGTTTGCATGCCATTAATGAACTCGGGAGAGCATCGGTCATCGTACACTACTGGAATTAGCTAATTTGCCATCTGCCAGCTCTTTGCCGTCTGCTAGCGGACGGCAAAGAAGCTCTTTGCCATCAGCTACCTGAAAGCAGACGACAAAGAACAGGCTGATGGCAAAGAAAGCCTTTGCCATCAGCCTGTTCTTTGCCGTCTGCTAGCTGACGGCAAAGAATCTTTGCCGTCCGCTAGCACACGGCAAAGAGGGAGGGGGGCCCACTGAGGAGATGGTTAAATAAATACTTAACGGCCCCCCTCTTTGCCGTCCGCTAGCGGACGGCAAAGCGCACAATAGCGGACGGCAAAGGTGGCGGACAGCAAAGATTAACGGAACGTATCTAATGGCCGGCACGCCCCACCCCCACTCTATCTCTGTGTTTCCCTCCCACACACGCGTGCCGCCGCCCCCACCACTCGTCGCCGCCCTGTCGCACCACCGCCCCACCGTCCCCCCGCCCCGTCTCGGCGCCGCCGCGCCCAGGCCCCCCGGCGACCCGGCCCCCCGCGCCCCACCGCCCCGGGCGCCGTCGCTCCACCGGCCGCCCGCCCCATCGCCCCGGCCCCCCGGCGCTCCGGCCCCCCGCGCCCCACCGCCCTAGGACCGGCGCCGCCGCCCCAGGCCGCCCCGCCCCCCTCCTCCACCGGCCACCTCCTCCACCGGCCCAGGTGAGCTCTACCTCTCTTTTTTTTCTGTTTTTTAGTTTTAGGTTTATGTTTAGTTTAGATTTAGTTTTAGTTTTAGGTTTAGTTTTAGGTTTAGGTTTAGTTTTAGTTTAGTTTTAGGTATAGATTTAGTTTTTTCCTTTTTTTTCTGTTTTTTTAGTTCTAGGTTTATGTTTAGATTAGATTTAGGTTTAGTTTTAGGTTTAGTTCAGTTTTAGGAAAGAAAAAGAAGAAGAGGAAAAAACAGGAGAGGAGGAGAAGAAGAAGAGGAAAAAGGAAAGGAAGAAGAAGAAGAGGAGGAGGAGAAGAAAAAAGAAGAAGAAGAAGAAGAAGAAGAAGAAGAAGAAGAAGAAGAATAAAAACAGGAGAGGAGGAGAAGAAGAAGAGGAAAAAGGAAAGGAAGAAGAAGAGGAGGAGGAGGAGAAGAAAAAAGAAGAATTGAGGAAGAAGAAGAAGAAAAAAAAAGGAGAGGAGGAGAAGAAGAAGAGGAAAATGGAAAGGAGGAGGAAGAAGAAGAAGAAGAAGAAGGAAAAAATAGGAAGAAAAGGAAGAAAAGGAAGAAGAGGAAGAAGAAGAAAAGGAAAAAAGACCCCGACCCGGCACCCCGACACGACACCCCGACCCCGAGAGCCCGACCCCGACACCCCGACCCCGACCCCGACACCCCGACCCCGACACCCCGACCCCGACCCCGACACCCCGACCCCCCGAGCCTGACCCGACACCCCGACCCCGAGCCTGACCCGACACCCTGACACCGACACGGCACCCCGACCCCGAAACAACACCCCGACACCGACACGGCACTACCCCGACATCGACACGACACCCTGACCCCCCGACCCCGAAACAGCACCCCGACCCCGACACGGCACCCCGACACCGACAGGACACCCCGACCACCGACACCTCCCGAAAAGGTGTTCTTTGGCCTTCTAGAGGCCGACGGGGTCATATATTGGTGAATTATTAGTTAGGTCATATATTTTTCGATTTTGTTGATGCCAATGAACCCTATGAGCCCATCATTGATTATAGTGATGATGATGATTATGCATTTATTGATGATACTGATCAAGATTATTAGTAGTGTCAGGTATTCAATTTTTTTATGTTGTACTTGATGATGATACACTTAAGTGATATACATATTATTATTCATGTCGGTACTTTTTTTATGTTGTACTAATTTCGTTTATCCTTTGTCATGGAAGGTGTTGAAAGATGGTGGGCGCTGGTCGGGAGCGCGCCGAGGCCCCTTCTTCGTCGACGCGTGGTGCGAGGTCTTCCATTCCACACGCACCTCTCCGCCGAGCATTGCTGGACAGTATGGCGACACCGTCGGGCCCTTCTTCATCGACCGCGGTGCCCAGCAGGGGACGAGGTAAGAAGAATAGAGGAGGTGGAGCACGTGGTCGCGGGAGAGGAGGTAGGGTGACTCTTACGGCGCCTTCCTCGCCACCGACCCCAGCTGTTTCACCCGAGCACGTGACTGCTAGGGTGGACTCGTCTGAGGAGGAGGCTGCATGGACTCCGGTCCACGAGTCTTCGGCCCATGAGCCTCGGGTCGACGGGCCTTCGGCCCACGAGACCCCGGAGGAGCACACGTCTGGATGGGGTACCTGGTCGGGTGAGCCTGAGCATGGCGGGGAGCCGAGTGGCCATGCTGATGATGGCGGGGAGCCGACTGATGAGGAGGGGAAGGAGGGGGGCAATGTCTACCAGCGTGGTGCTACACGGCTCCCGTCCGTGCCGGTGACCCGCGAGCAGAGGTGGTTGATTTTCCCTGATGGGGAGAGGTACGTAAGTGCATTTAATATTTTTGTACCTTCTGCATTCATGTTTCTTCAAATAACCAATGCGTTGGCATTGTCATGCTGAGGGGTTGGGACCACCATCATAGTGTCCGCCGGCCCAACTCCGTCCTTGGAGTTCTTTGCCGGCAAAACTTCCCGGGGTTTGTCACGTTGCCTGGTGAGGGTCGGCTTCTAGAGCTTGGATTGAGCTGGGAGCACTACGTGGCTTCCCCGGCCCCGCCGGATGAGATTATCGACGGTGTCGTGTGCAACACGAGGGCAGACATGGTGATCAGAAAGTTCTGGGTAATTTCTCCTTTACACATTTAAAAATCTTCAACTAGCTAGTTATTAATTGTACTAATCAATACTGTTTCATTTGATTGTAGACATTCTACAGGTGTGAGGAGGGATACGAGGAGGACACGGCACACGTTATCGAGAACGTCTGCAAGCGCCTACTCCAGAACTTACGGCACGAGGCTCGGGTGCAGGTTGTTCGAGACTACTACGCCTTGTGTGGTATCAAGATGACCAAGCCGGCGTGCCACGATAAGTTCCTGAGTAAGGAGAAGTACATGAAGGTAATTCCTAAGGCCTTCTCTACTTAAGTTCCTTCATTTAGCAATTCTTAGCCGTAGCGCTCAAGTTTCTATTTGCTAACTTAGGCGCCTCCGAGATGGTGTGCGGATCGGATGGATTGTTGGGAGGTGTTGGTCGATGAGTGGTGCTCAAAACAATGGCTATCCCTCCACAAAGAGGCCAAGGACAAACGTGCCCAAATGGAAGGTGTGCCACACCATCAAGGCAGCTCCAACTTATATCAGTTCGGGCGCAACTGGGTATGTGGTTTGCTTCATGATTCATGCAATTCATTCATCATGCTAGCTTGAGCCCTTTAATTAGTAATTTTCATTGTTTCTCTCTTTCAGGCACGGTACAATAAGGCAGATAAGGTGCCAGAGGTGTACGGCCTGTATGCCATGGCCCACACTGCGTCTTTCAAGAAAGTCAAGGCTTTCTCTTAGTCTGACCTCGATGATGCAAACAACTTCACCAACATCTCCTCCCACAACAAGCTCGTGAGATATAGAGATGAGGGGAAGGCGAGGAAAGGGGAGGACTTTAACCCGAGCCAGGGTCCCATTGATCCAGAGCTGCTGATGATATCTGGTGGCGGGAGGCCCCATGGCTCCATAGCCATGGGAGATGGACTTATCCGTTGTCCTAGCACTCTCCCGGAGATCAAGGCGCGCCAGTCGAGCTCCGCTCCTGAGATAAGGCCTCGTGAATGGCCAGTGCAACTCGCCATCAAGGTTAGTGATACGTACTCAGTTATCTTTCTCCATTACATTGTGTGCGCTTCCATCAATGATTACAAATGGTCATGTGAATGGTGTTGCAGGCTGCTATACAGAGTGAGAGAGATAGAACGGAGAAACTTCTGGCGGAGGCGGCGGAGAGGCAGTGGGAGTTGGAGGAGAGGACGACAAAGATGATGGAGGAGAGGGCACGGAATGACATGCAGGCAAGGGCCATGTACGAGCTCCTTGTGGTAAGTTTCTTCTGCAGATTAGCCAAAACATTCATGTAGTGTTTGTCTCATTACTAACTAGTATGACTGAGTCATCAAAACCAAATGTGCACTCTGTGTGCGAGAAGTCCGGTCAGACCGCTCCGCCGATGCCAGTGATTACTCCTGGGACCACGGTGAGCTTTATTTGAATGGATATTACTTGCTAGTCTTAACATTTGAGTGTCATCATGCTAACAAGACATTGGAAATGATCTTTGGTGCAGCGTAACTCCAGACAAGCATCGCACGATCCTTCTCCAGCTACCGACACGAGCCACCCCGCTCCTACACCTCCTGGATCTTGGTAAGTTCATCTAGTGTTTTGCTTAACACATGCATAAAGACCTAGACTTAGCTTTATTTCCTCCAATGCTTACCATAATGACCTAGACTTAGCTTCTTCTCCTCCAAAATGACTTAATAAGCTTACTGACCTCCAAAACCATCCATTTTACCTAAGTTAGCTCTAAAACGATCTGTACTTAGCTTACTTATGTCAAAAATTGCATAATTAGCTTAGTTAGCTCATAGACGATCCATTTTACCTAAGTTAGCTCTAAAATGACCCATTTTACCTAGGTTAGCTTATAAATGATCCAGTTCATCCAAGTTAGCTCAAAAATGACCCATTTTACCTAGATTAGCTCCTAAATGATCCCTTTTACCTACGTTAGCTTTAAAATGACCCATTTCACCTAGGTTAACTCCAAAATGACCCATCTTACCTAGGTTATCTCATAAACGACCCATTTCAACTTAGTTAGCTCATATATGATCCATTTCACGTAAGTTAGCTCATAAATGACATACTCTTCTTGTTCTAGTCTTCTTCTTGTTCTACTCTTCTTGTTCTACTCTTCTTCTTGTTCTAACTTTCTTATTTTTCATTTTGCAGATTTCATTCACTTGACGAAAGCTTGCATAGATGGAGTGCTCCTTATCCCTTTCTCTGTTTCTTTTCTATCGTTGAACTATGCATGTATCGTTGGATGAAACTATTGTAATATATATGGTTGGATGCCTCTATGTTGAACTTGTTATGTATGATGAAACTATGCATGTAATATATATGGTTGGATGATGAAGTTATGTGTTGGATATCTTATATGTTTGCTCTGTAATGGCCTTTTGAAATATATCTATATATTTCATATATATTTGTGATGAAAATTGCTGGATTTAATAAAAAACAGATAAAAGAGCCAATATGCAGGCTCTTTGCCGTCTGCCACCGACGGCAATGGCCTCTTTGCCGTCTGCCGCGGACGGCAAAGAAGACACGTGGCATCCAGCTGTGCTTCCTGGGAGCTGACCTTTGCCATCAGTGGCAGACGGCAAAGAACCTGAACTTTGCCATCAGTGGCAGACGGCAAAGAACCTGCCATGTAGTGACGTGTAGATGACATCATACGGCGGACGGCAAAGACACTAGAAATTTTGCCGTCAGCGGCGGACGGCAAAGGCCTGCCGTTAGCCACTTAACGGACTGACAGCGCAATTATTGCCGTCCGCTCTCTTTGCCGTCAGCCGCAGACGGCGAAGGGCCTTTGCCGTTAGCTACCCAAAAGCAGACGGCAAAGTAGCTGTTTACCGTAGCCTACGTTGCCGGAGCCTTTTGCCGTCCACGGCTGACGGCAAAGGCCTTTGCCGTCCGCCGTCCTTGCCTTTGCCATCCGCCATGGCAGATGGCAAAATAGCTGATTCCTGTAGTGGTACATCCATTGTCGGCTCATCTTCAATACACAACACCAAAAACACCAAATTAATACAAGTTCATACATAAAGTTCATACAACACTTAAATGCAACAAACAAATAACTCTTTAGCTAAAGCATTTAAATGCAACAACAAATGCGATCAAGATCGCAACTAAGGTAACAATTGATCCAACAGCATAATGATACCAAGCCTCACTATCGATGGCATATTTTCTAATCTTTCTAATCTTCAAGCGCATTTTCTCCATCTTGATCTCGTGATCATCGACGACATCGGCAACATGCAACTCCAATTCCATCTTCTCCCCCTCAATTCTTTTCAATTTTTCTTTCAAGTACTCGTTTTCTCTTTCAACTAAATTTAACCTCTCGACAATAGGGTCGGTTGGAATTTCCGGTTCACATACCTCCTAGAAAAAATTTCTATGTCAACTTGATGGGCATAATTTGTCATAAACACGAAATGCAACTAGTTTAAAAAGAGAATATATATACCACATCCGAATCATAACAAGGACGAGGGCCGACGGGGACGGATATCATAACCATGGCACTATATGTATAACAAACAACGTACGGGTAAGATAATTATACGAGTGACTATATATCCAAATCACACAAACATCAATTTTTATATAAAATTTCATGAACAAGAGGCTCACCACAAGGTGGTGCCGGCGACGGGACGGTGCGGGCGATCGACTGTGGTTACGACGGAGATTTAAAAGGCACTAAGTAAACCACACCTACATATGCAAACTAAGTGTTATTTTTTACCTCAAATTGCATATAAATCAAATACTAGCACATGGACAAGGCACTAAGTAAACTCACAGATTAATCACTATATAAAGCATTGCAAGAGCTAATCTAGCAATGAGAGATGAAAGGACAAAGTTGCTAACCTTTGTGATCATTTGAATGGATGGGGGCCTTGAAATCTTGACAAATTTTGGGCAAAATGTGTGATGAGCTCGAGAGGAAGAGAGGAAGAACAGAGAGGAGAGGGGAAAGGGGAAGAACAGAGCGAGCTCGGGTGGACGAAGGGTTTATGTAGGATGACCTTTAGTACCGGTTCGTTCCAAGAACCGGTACTAAAGGGGCTGGAGGGGCCCCAGTCTGACAACATCCTGCCACCACTCTCATTAGTACCGGCTCGTGGCACGAACCGGTGCTAAATGTTCGCCGCGAACCGGTACTAATGAAATCGGCCCGGCTAGCCGTTGGAACCGGCACTAATGTATACATTAGTGCCGGCTCTTATACAAACTGGCACTAATGTGCTTCACGTTTGACCCTTTTTCTACTAGTGTAACCATCTTTGATAAACGAGCTAGTCAAGTAGAGGCATACTAGGGACACTCTGTTTGTCTATGTATTCACACATGATCTATGTTTCCGGTTAATACAATTCTAGCATGAATAATAAACATTTATCATGAATTTCAGGAAATAAACAATAACTTTATTATTGCCTCTAGGGCATATTTCCTTCACTATCGTGCATACTGCTTTGCTCTTGTATCACTGTATTTACTCATACAAACTTATTTTTAAATTGAAGGATCCAATCGAAACTCCAATGGCACAACAGGTATGTTTACTCATGTTTGTTTAACAGGTTTGCTCTTATAAATAGCTCTGTTGATCTCAATTTCAATTGTGTATACAGTTGACTTCTCATATCATGCACATTACTACACTACTAGGGAAAACCTTATACACAGAAGTTTATCAGTAGCACGGTTTAAAAATGGGCGCTACTGCTAATTAGTAGTAGTGAGGGGTATAAAAACCGCGCTACTACTAAGTTGATAGTAGTAGCGAGGGGTATAAACCCGTGCTGCTACTAAATAGTCTCCAAGAATGCCCCCGAGATAGGCCATAGTAGTAGCGAGGGGTATAAAACCGGCGCTACTACTAAATAAGTAGTAGTAGCGCAGGCAAGACCCCCACGCTACTACTAAGCGTGTCCACCCCCGGCCCGATCCACACTCCCACCCCACCAACCGTCCCACACTACCCACCCCCGTCTGTCTAAAAAAACCTCTCTTACGAACTCCGCACGATCTCCTCGGTCCACCCCACCCCGGATCCTGTCCCCACGATCTCCTCGCCGCCGCCCCCATCCGCACCGGCAGGTTCCGGCGAGCACCGACCACGCGCAACACCCTACCACCTCCTCCTCCCCCTCCCTTCCCCTTCCTCCTCCGCCCGCCCCTTCTCTCTCCTCCTTCCTCCCGGCGGCCGGTGATGGGCGCGGATGAGGAGGAGCACTAGTCCCCCGCGCGGAAGTGCGAGCATGAGGAGGGGGAGGAGCCCGCAGCCGCCAACGAGAAGCGCCCACGCACGGCCGACGAGTCGGAGAGCGCCTCGCTGCTGGGGCTCGCCAACTACGCAGACGAGGAGGAGGAGCGCGGGGCCCCGAGGGGGCACGCGAACGGCCGGCCCCGGGAGGAGGAGGAGGAAGACGATGAGGATGAGGAGGAGGACGAGAGGAGGGCTCCGGAGAGGCGGCCCAGGCAGGTCGAGCTGCGCCGGGACTGCCCCTACCTCGACACCGTCAACCGACAAGTATGAAATCCTTTGGTACTGGCATTTTACATGTTGATTCGGTTGCAATTTCCCTCTGTAGGATGGGGATAAGGTTGGTCTGAGCCTGCTTGCCAGTTATATTCACCCGCTATTGTCACTGTTTCGGTGTCTCCTAATCCAGCACAACCATGTTTTCATTAACCTTGAAATTGCATGCGTATACCCACAGTCTTGAGGCAGGCCACCATGTCTTCATTAACCTTTAGACTGAGAAAGTTTACTGTCTTCCTCGTGGATATGAGATAACTGATCCATCACTAGAAGATATTCGACATGTTCTTAATCCAAGATGATCATTTGTTGTTTTTGACATTAATCTATTGTCGCCTTTGTTGACTCCAGTAATCAGTTCTGCATTTTATTGATTGGTATGGTTTGGCAGGTTTGCAAGAGAGCAGGTTAAAATTCTGGACAAGAACAAGCAATGGTCAAGAGCTCTGCATGGCTCCAATTATTTACCTGGAATGGTATGTATCTATGAAACTCTCTAAAGGCTTGTTTTCTCTTGTTGTGTTGTCTTGTGCTGTGCTGTGGAATCCTTCCAGTTAAGGGAATATTTACCCATCCTAGCAAAAAAAGTAAGTATTTTTTGAAATAGCTAATAAAAGCACTTGTTTGAAGAAGCCATAACGATGCCAATGAAGCCCGAAGATATAGTTTGGTCACGAGCTCTCCTTTTTTGCGTTTTGATTGTACATCACTTTACCACCCAGTCATGCTATATGAATGCCACTATATGACTTAAGGACTGGTTTAAATTGTCTTTATTCCCTTGATTGTAGATGGAAACCTGCAAGCATTTAGGCTCTTGTGATTTGAGAGCTAAATATTCATTCCTTTTATCATATGTTATTATTCACTTTTCTGATTAAATCTACAGGTTGGTCTTAACAACATTAAGGAGACTGACTTTGTGAACGTCACAATACAATCACTGATGAGGATTACCCCTTTGAGAAATTTCTTTCTTATACCTGAAAATTATCAGCATAGCAAATCCCCACTAGTTCATTGGTTTGGAGAACTAACTCGGAAGATTTGGCATGCTAGGAACTTCAAGGGACAAGTTAGTCCACATGAGTTCCTTCAAGCTGTTATGAAGGCTAGTGAGAAGAAGTTTCAGATTGGGGTACAATCTGATCTAGTAGAGTTTATGTCATGGCTCTTGAACACACTGCATGTGAAGCTAAGAACTTCAAAGAAGAAAAATAGAAGCTAAGAACTCCGGAGAGGCGGCCCAGGCAGGTCGAGCTGTGTCGGGACTGCCCCTACCTTGACACCATCAATCGACAGGTATTACTTTTTTTGTTCTGGCATTTTGGCCGTCGATTGGATTGCAACTGCCTGCTATTTGATGGGGATAAGGCTGGTCTGAGTCTGTTGGTTCTGTGCACAGCTCTAGAAGTACTTGAGACGTGCTCACGGTGGTTTAAGTATTAGTCGCTGATATGATATGGTGTGACTCTTCCAGCTCAACAACATGTAGAAATGTAGAGCTGGAGCTTGGCGCTTAGGCATTTAATTTGTTGCTACCTTCGCGGTGAAATCTGGCAGCAAAGCCTCTTCATTTCGAGCAGTAATGTAGCCCTGTATTGGTAAACTAGTGAGTGCTTTGTCTGTGCTAGTACCTCACGATTTCATCCTTGTATATGCACAAAATAAATTATTCACCCCGCCATTGTCACTGTTTCCTAATTCAGTACAGCAAACCTCCTATGTTTTTTGCGAAAATTAAGTGTGAAAAGTTCTAGTGCTGACCCCACAAGTACCTAGCATGCTGAATGTGTCTATTTCCTTTGATCCCTAGGTTTAATCTGTAAGCTACAAAAACTTTGAATTGCTCTGTGGGTGGGTTGCATTGGGTTGGCAGAGCCACACATTGATGTATGGATATTTTCTGGTTGCTTGCCCCGTTCTGAAACTAATAAAAGGGAAGTACATGCTAATCTTTTGTTTTGCTCATATGATATTGCTCATCTTTTGTTTTCTGTCCGATGCCTCCTGTATTTAGAGTAGAAATATTCTTAATTTAGTGTTACTTGAACATGGCCATGGCAATGGATAAAATCTACTCTGGATAGTTGACAGAGGGAGTACATGCTAAGTTGACTTTTTTCCTACGGATTTGCTTATCGTGAAGATGCTTGCAAGGATGCAGAGGGAGCGGATCATTTGGAGAGATAGGATGCCACTGTTTGGTGTTTTTATGCATTTTGGTTTGCTTGTAACTGTGTTTGCACTAGCTAGGAGTAAGTGACTTCAAGAAGTGTAGGTGTTTTAATTGAAGGCATGAAAAGCCATGACAATATGTATGCTCTTACAGGATGTGCTCTAATGTCGTTGGTTTATTATAAATCTTGGATTAGTAATGATGTGTAATGATGTTGGTTTATTGCAAATATGTGTTTGTTTTAGTTGGAATTGTATGCATAGAATGGAATTGGTGGATTTTATTTTTTTAATTCCTAATTAGTTAGTAGTAGCGTGGGAAAACACCAGACGCGCTACTACTACTTCGTTAGTAGTAGCGTGGGTTTGCATCCAGGCTACTACTAACTTTTTAGTAGTAGCGTGGGAAAAACCTGAGGCGCTACTACTATTTAAAAATGTTAGTAGTAGCGTGGGTTTCACCCGCACTACTACTAACTATTAGCTGTAGCACGATACTAGTAGCGCGGGTACCCGTGCTACTAGTAGCCATTTTACATGCGCTGCTAGTAGCCTTTTTCCTAGTAGTGCTAGCATCACAACAGAGCAAATAGTGTTGTTGTACATGTAGACCCATGGTACCCATCTGAAATCTTGTTGTGCCGTGTAGTTTCCCACACTTTGTATTCTTTCAGTGCTACTTTCTCTTGAACTGATATGATTTGAACCGTGTCTCTATTTTGATTTGGCAAGACAATGAAGTGACCATAGGACATAGATATATGTTTGTTTGATGCTTTTATAATGTACTACTTGGCAATAGAAGACTTGGTAGTTTAATCTTGTCCACCTTATTAATGAACTGGTTCACCGAAATGAGTTTCATATACAAGTACATGCTAAACCTGTTATGTGTCTGCTTGTTTCTTCTTTTAGAATGCTGACTGAATATTGGGGAAGAGTGCCTTATTAAGCAATGGTAAAGGAAGTAATGCAGATAAGGTTTAGGATAGTGAGACATCCTTGTTAGTCTCCAACAAAGCTGATAAAACATCTAAGGAAAACTATCTTGAAGATAGTGAGACAACCCCAAAGTCCTATCTTGGTTTAGTGTTTGATTTACTAGCCACTATCGCTGACACAAGCTATTCAAACTCATTGTCTGAATCAGTTTGGTTTCTGGAGTCTCAACTACAGGCTGAAAGACATCAATCAGTTGTGCTGTGACAAGAAGCGGAAGGACTGCGGAAGTCCCTGGAGCATTCAGATGCATACTTTCTGGTGCAACAGCAAGCGTTGGAGGATTTTAGCGCCAAACAGGACAAAGCTAATAAGCTTGCTAATCTTATTGCTAGCATGGTGGATACCCAGGATAACGTTTCTTGAGCTCTTCTGAAGTTGTTTCAGTTATGGACTTGTTTTGCTGCCGCGTTTATTTGCACTGGTGACCAATTTAGACGGCAAGTGTATGTAATATGTTGCTTTGTTCCCTATATTTGCACTGGTGGCGAACTTTGATGCCTAGTGGATGTAATATGTGTAAGCCGTAATAGCCTAGCGTTAGTTGCTTGCTTATTTATTTCCTTATTGTCCTTTTTAGTTGTTTGCTTGTAGTCACTGCAGTTCTTTTTCTGCGTTTTTCTAGTGGCCACATAACCTATTTTTGGTAACTAGGCCACAATAACCATGGAAGCACACGGACTGTTGTAACCATGGGCCTCCTGCGGGCCATAGGATCCATGGGCCTTCTACGGGCCATATGATCCATGGGCCTTCTACGGGCCGTATGATCCATGGGCCTTCTACGGGCCGTATGATCCATGGGCCTTCTACGGGCCGTAGGATCCAGGGGCCTTCTACGAGGCGTATAATCATTTCGGCAAACATGGGTCGTACTATTCGTGGATCATAAAGGACAGTTAATAGGCCGTATTTGATAACGCTATGAAAACAGCCCAACGGGTTAATGGGCCACAAATGGGCCAAATGTAACCACGGGCTGAATTTGGCTCACAAACGGAATAGGCCAGTAACGGACCGTAACTAACCGAATTCTAGAAATGCGCCCAAGAATAAATGGGCCCTTAGAAGGTCGAAACTTAACATGGGCTGGAAACAGCCGGTGGAATAATGGGCCGTTAATGGGTATAAAGCGATACACTGTTCATTATGGGCCTGTTTCATCTCGGGCCTTTAATGGGCCCAGAGTTACAAAGGGCCTCCTATGGGCCGAAAGACATCATGGGCCACACATGGGTCGGAAGTTACAATGGGCTAGTATCATATTGGACGGCCCAGATGACGGTACTAGGCCAAATTCCGGTACGCCATGAGTTAGCGGGCTATAGATGGGCTATATTCGAACAGGCCATTAACAGGCTTTCCGTGGGCCGACCGGCTACGTTTTGTCCAAGTAAAACGGGCCGGCCTTTTCACTGGAATTGGCCTCTGTTGGGCCGTGCCACGTGTCGATGAATCATAGGCGCCTTCGGTCCAATGAGTGGATGACATCTGTCCCAATGGTGAGCCGACACGTGGTTACTCTGGCCATTGAGAATTTTACACGTGGAAAATCCCCATTGGTCCGGGCTGTTAAAGGGTTATCGGATCCAAACTGGAACCCGATAGCTTAACAGCGACCCGTTACGGTGGATGCCACGTGTCGGTCACCCTTGAAGAAAGCACTTCTGTGACGCGTGATTTATCGTCATGGAAGTGGACACTTCCATGATGATAATTTTGGTAATGTCATGGAACACTTCTACGACATCACAGGTATGACTATGTTGATTCTGTCATAAAATCGTCATGGATGTACATGCATGACAGAAAACGTGACCTACTGTGACAAACACATATCATCACGGAAGTGTATATTTTTGTAGTGCCTATACCATGCCAATGCTTTTCCCTTCAAAGATAAAGGGAAAACCTTCTTCTTAGTTTCATCTCCTGGTAAACCTGCTAGCTTAAATAATCCACAAGTTTCTTCCACATATATCAAGTGCATATCAGGATGTTTGGTTCCATCTCCTGCATAAGGATTAGCTAGCAGTTGTTCTATCATACCCAAAGGAATTTCATATTAAATATTCAGTAGGTGCAGCAGGTTGAGGTGCAACTAATTGTGGTTCCGGTTGAGGTGAAGATACCCCGAACAAACCCCTCGAAGGATTGTTCTCCATAGTAACAAGCAACAATAAATTGCAGCACGTAGTAATAGTTTTTCCTTACCAATTTCCACTTACCTAGAGCGCTTCACTCACCGGCAACGGCGCCAAAAAAAAGCCATGATGTCCCACAAGTATATGGGATCAATTGTAGCCTTTTTGATAAGTAAGAGTGTCGAACCCAACGAGGAGCAGAAGGAAATGACAAGTGGTTTTCAGCAAGGTAATGTCTGCAAGTGCTGAAATTGTAAGTAACAGAGTAGTTTGATAGCAAGATAATTTGTAACGAGCAAGTAATGATAATAGTAACAAAAGTGCAGCAAGGTAGCCCAATCCTTTTGAGGCAAAGGACAGGCCAAAACGGTCTCTTATAATAAGCAAAGTGTTCTTGAGGGTACACAGGAATTTCATCTAGTCAATTTTATCATGTTGATTCTATTTGTGTTCGCTACATTGATAATTTGATATATGGGTGGATCGGTGCTTAGGTGCTGTTCTTACTTGAACAAACCTCCTACTTATGATTAACCCCCTCGAAAGCATCCGCAACTACGAGAAAAGTATTAAGAATAAATTCTAACCATAGCATTAAACTTTTGGATCCAATCGGTCCCTTACGGAATAGCGCATAAACTTGGGTTTAAGCTTCTGTCACTCTCACAACCCATCATCTAATAACTAATCCACGGTGCATTCCCTTAGGCCCAAATATGGTGAAGTTTCATGTAGTCTATGTTGACATTACACCACTAAGGGAATCACAACATACATACTATCAAAATATCGAACACATATCAAGTTTACATGATTACTTACAACAAGATCTCTCCCATGACCTCAAGAACAAAAGTAACTACTCACAAATGATAATCATGCTCAAGATTAGAGGGGTATTAAATATCATATTGGATCTGAACATATAATCTTCCACCAAATAAACCATATAGTAATCAACTACAAGATGTAATCAACACTACTAGTCACCCACAAGTACCAATCTATAGTTTTGATGCAAAGATTGAACACATGAGATGAACTACGGTTTGAGAGTAGATGGTTCTGTTGAAGATGTTGACCTCCCCAAGATAGGAGATTTTTTGGTGATGATGATGACGATGATTTTCCCCTCCGGGAGGGAACTTCCCCCGGCAAAATCGCTCCACCGGAGGGCAAAAGTGCTCCTGCCCAAGTTTCGCGTCGAGACGGTGGTGTTTCATCCCGGAAGTCCTCTCCTTTTTTTTCTAGGTCAAAATGACTTATATACCAGAAGAGGGGCACCAGAGGTGGGCTGGGCTGAGCACAATGCACCAGGGCGCGCCTGGGGGCCAGGCGCACCCTGGTGTCTTGTGCTCACCGGGTGGCCCCCATCCGGTAGTTATTTGCTCCAGTATCTCTTATTTATTCCATAAAAATTCCTCGTGAAGTTTCAGCTCATTTGGAGTTGTGTAGAATAGGTAGCCTGACGTAGCTTTTCTAGGTCTAGATTTCCAGCTGTCGGAATCCTCCCTCTTTGTATGTACTCCAAAAAGCATTATTATAGATAAAAACATCATAAATAACAGTAGGTAAACATGATGCAAAATGGACGTCTCACCCCCTCCCGCTAATCTAGACGTTGTGAACGTGTGGCAAACGCGGTCTGTTGACTACTCTATAGTTTAGTGTGCCATACTTTACGGCTTAGAACTGAGACTTCAAAGACGTTTTAAACGTCATGGAGCATATGAGATGTTTCAAGAGTTGAAGTTAATATTTCAAGCAAATGCCCGAGTTGAGAGATATGAAGTCTCCAACAAGTTCTATAGCCGCAAGATGGAGGAGAATAGTTCTGTCAGTGAACACATACTCAAAATGTCTGGGTATTATAATCACTTGACTCAGCTGGGAGTTGATCTTCCAGTTGATTGTTTCATTGACGTAGTTCTTCAATCACTGCCACCAAGCTACAAAGGCTTCATGATGAACTATAATATGCAAGGGATGAACAAAACAATTCTTGAGCTCTTCGCAATGCTTAAGGCCGCGGAGGTAGAAATCAAGAAGGAGCATCAAGTGTTGATGGTTAACAAGACCACTAGTTTCAACAAAAAAAGCAAGGGAAAGAAAGGGAACTTCAAGAAGAATGGCAAGCAAGTTGCCACTCCCGGGAAGAAGCCCAAAGCTGGACCCAAGCCTGAAACTGAGTGCTTCTACTGCAAAGGGACTGGTCACTGGAAGCGGAACTGCCCCAAGTATTTGGTGGATAAGAAGGATGGCAAAGTGAACAAAGGTATATTTGATATACATTTTATTGATGTGTACCTTACTAATGCTCGTAGTAGCGCCTGGGTATTTGATACGAGTTTGGTTGCTCATATTTGGAACTCGAAACAGGAGCTATAAATTAAACAAAGATTGCCTAAGGACGAGGTGATGATGCGCGTCGGAAATGGTTCCAAGGTCGATGTGATCGCCGTCGACACGCTACCTCTACATCTACCTTCGGGATAAGTTTTAGACCTGAATAATTGTTATTTGGTGCCTGCGTTGAGCCTGAACATTATATCTGGATCTTCATTATTGAGATACGGTTATTCATTGAAGTTAGAGAATAATGGTTGTTCTATTTATATGAATAATATCTTTTATGGTCATGCACCCTTGAAGAGTAGTCTATTCTTGTTGAATCTCGATTGTAGTGAGACATATTCATAATATTGTTGCCAAAAGATGCAAAGTTGATAATGATAATGCAACATATTTGTGGCACTGCCGTTTAGGTCATATTGGTGTAAAGCGCATGAAGAAACTCCATGCAGATGGGCTTTTGGAATCACTTGATTATGAATCATTATATACTTGCGAACCATGTCTTATGGACAAGATGACTAAAACTCCGAACAATGGAGTAAGCCAATGACTTATTAGAAATAATACATACCGATGTATGCGTTCCGATGAGTGTTCAGGCACGCGGCAGGTATAGTTATTTTCTGACCTTCACAGATGATTTGAGCAGATATGGGTATATCTACTTAATGAAACACAAGTCTGAAACATTTGAAAAGTTCAAAGAATTTCAGAATGAAGTGGAGAATCATCGTAACAAGAAAATAAAATTTCTACTATCTGATCGCGGAGGCGAATATTTGAGTTATGAGATTGGCCTTCATTTAAAACAATGTGGAATAGTTTGACAACTCATGCCACCTGGAACACCACATTGTAATGGTGTGTCCGAACGTCGTAACCGCACTTTATTAGATATGGTGCGTTCTATGATGTCTCTTACCGATTTACCACTACCGTTTTGGGGTTATGCATTAGAGACAGTCGCATTCACGTTAAATAGGGCACCATCTAAATCCGTTGAGACGACACCATATGAACTGTGGTTTGGCAAGAAACCTAAGCTGTCGTTTCTCAAAATTTGGGGATGCGACACTTATGTCAAACGGCTTCAGCCTGATAAGCTCGAATCCAAATCGGAAAAGTGCGTCTTCATAGGATACCCTAAGGAAACAATTGGGTACACCTTCTACAATAGATCCGAAGGAAAGATCTTTGTTGCCAAGAATGGAACCTTTCTAGAGAAGGAGTTTCTCTCGAAAGAAGTGAGTGGGAGGAAAGTAGAACTTGATGAGGTAATTGTACCTTCTCTCGAATTGGAAAGTAGCACATCTGAGAAATCCGTTCCCGTGATGCCTACACCAACTAGAGAGGAAACAAATGATAATGATCATGAAACTTCAGATCAAGTTGCTACTGAACCTCGTAGGTCAACCAGAGTACGATCCGCACCAGAGTGGTATGGTAATCCTGTTCTGGAAGTCATGTTATTAGACCATGGTGAACCTACGAACTATGAAGAAGCTATGATGAGCCCAGATTCCAACAGAACAAAGTGTGGACTTGCCCGATGATCGGCAAGCCATAGAGAATAAATGGATCTTCAAGAAGAAGACTGACGTTGATGGTAATGTTACTGTCTACAAAGCTCGACTTGTCGCAAAAGGTTTTCGACAAGTTCAAGAGGTTGACTACGATGAGACTTTCTCACCCGTAGCGATGTTTAAGTCCGTCCGAATCATGTTAGCAATTGCCACATTTTATGATTATGAAATCTGGCAAAAGGACGTCAAAATTGCGTTCCTTAATAGATTTCTTAAAGAAGAATGGTATATGATGCAACCAGAAGGTTTTGTCGATCCTAAAGGTGCTAACAAAGTGTGCAAGCTCTAGCGATCCATCTATGGACTGGTGCAAGCATCTCAGAGTTGGAATATATGCTTTGATGAGGTGATCAAAGCATATGGTTTTATACAGACTTTCGGTGAAGCATGTATTTGCAAGAAAGTGAGTGGGAGCTCTGTAGCATTTCTAATATTATATGTGGATGACATATTGTTGATTGGAAATGGTATAGAATTTCTGGATGACATAAAAAGATACTTGAATAACATTTTTTTCAACGAAAGACCTCGGTGAAGCTGCTTATATATTAGGCATCAAGATCAATAGGCATAGATCGAGACGCTTAATAGGACTTTCACAAAGCACATACCTTGATAAAGTTTTGAAGAAGTTCAAAATGGATCAGTCAAAGAAAGGGTACTTGCCTGTGTTATAAGGTGTGAAGTTGAGTTAGACTCAAAGCTCGACCACTCTAGAAGATAGAGAGAAAATGAAAGTCATTCCCTATGCCTCAGCCATAGGTTCTATCATGTATGCTATGCTATGTACCAGACCTGATGTGTGCCTTGCTATAAGTTTGGCAGGGAGGTACCAAAGTAATCCAAGAGTGGATCACTGGACAATGGTCAAGAACATCCTGAAGTACCCGAAAATGACTAAGGATATGTTTCTCGTTTATGGAGGTGACAAAGAACTCGTCGTAAATGGTTACGTCGATGCTAGCTTTGACACTGATTCGGATGATTCTAAGTCACAAACCGGATACATATTTCTATTGAATGGTGGAGCTGTCAGTTGGTGCAGTTCCAAGTAGAGCGTCGTGGTGGGATCTACGTGTGAAGTGGAGTACATAGTTGCTTCGGAAGCAACAAATGAAGGAGTCTGGATGAAGGAGTTCATATCCAATCTGGGTGTAATACCTAGTGCATCGGGTCCAATGAAAATCTTTTGTGACAACACTGGAGAAATTGCCTTGGCGAAGGAATTTAGGTTTCACAAGAGAACCAAACACATCAAGAGACGCTTCAACTCCATTTGTGAACAAGTCAAGGATGGAGACATAGAAATTTGCAAGATACATACGGATCTGAATGTAGCAGACCCGTTGACTAAGCCTCTTCCACGAGCAAAACATGATCAACACCAAGACTCCATGGGTGTTAGATTCATTACAATGTAATCTAGATTATTAACTCTAGTGCAAGTGGGAGACTGAAGGAAATATGCCCTAGAGGCAATAATAAAGCTGTTATATTATATTTCCTTATACATGATAAAGGTTTATTATTCATGCTAGAATTGTATTGATTGGAAACCTAAATACATATGTGAATACATAAACAAGCACCGTGTCCCTAGTGAGCCTCTACTTGACTAGCTCGTTGATCAAAGGTGGTTATGGTTTCCTAACCATGGACATGTGTTGTCATTTGATAACGGGATCACATCATTAGGAGAATGATGTGATGGACAAGACCCACCCGTTAGCTTAGCATAATGTTCGTTCAGTTTTATTGCTGTTGCTTTCTTCATGTCAAATACATATTCCTTCGACTATGAGATTATGCAACTCCCGCATACTGGAGGAATGCCTTGTGTGCTATCAAACATCACAACGTAATTCGGTGATTATAAAGATGCTCTACAGGTATCTCCGAAGGTGTTTGTTGAGTTGGCATAGATCGAGATTAGGATTTGTCACTCCGAGTATCGGAGAGGTATCTGTGGGCCATCTCGGTAATACACATCATAAGCTTGCAAGCAAACGACTAAGGAGTTAGTCACGAGGTGATGTATTACAGAACGACTAAAGAGACTTGCAGGTAACGAGATTGAACTAGGTATGAAGATACCGACGATCGAATCTAACATACCGATGGACAAAGGGAATTACCTATGTTGTCATAACGGTTTGACCGATAAAAATCTTCGTAGAATATGTAGGAGCCAATATGAGCATCCAGGTTCCCCTGTTGGTTATTGACCGAAGAGGTGTCTCGGTCATGTCTACATAGTTCTCGAACCCGTAGGGTCCGCACGCTTAACGTTTGATGACGATATAATATTATATGAGTTATGTGATTTGGTGACAGAATGTTGTTCGGAGGCCCGGATGAGATCACTGACATGACGAGGAGTCTCGAAATGGTCGAGAGGTAAAGTTTGATATATAGGATGATGGTATTCGGACACCGGAAGTGTTCCGAAGGGTACCGGGTACATATCGGGTCACCGGAAGGGGTTCCCTGCACCCCCGACAAAAGATATGGGCCTTATGGGCCAAGAGGGGAAACGCACCAGCCACAAGGGGCTGGTGTGCCCCCCATATGGGCCGGCCAAGGTGGAGAAGGAAAGGGGAAGGAGGAAAGGGGAGAAAGGGAATAGGATTCCCCCCTTCCTTCCCCCTTCCCCTCTTTCCCTCCCCCTCGGATATATATGGCAGGGGGGCGCGCGGCTAGGGAGGAGCCTAATTAGGATTCAACCCTATTTTGGGCGCCTCCTGGCCTCTCCCCTCCCCCTCCCACCTATATATATGTGGGGGCGGGGGGAGGGTCGCCCCTAGCACAGACCAGACAATTGCCTAGCAGTGTGCGGCGCCCCCGTCCACCGTTTATACCTCCGGTCATATTTTCGTAGTGCTTAGGCGAAGCCCTGCGGAGATCACATCACCATCACTGTCACCACGCCGTCGTGCTGACGGAACTCATCTACTACCTCGACGTCTTGCTGTATCA
This sequence comes from Aegilops umbellulata, assembly GCA_032464435.1. Classification (NCBI taxonomy): domain Eukaryota; kingdom Viridiplantae; phylum Streptophyta; class Magnoliopsida; order Poales; family Poaceae; genus Aegilops; species Aegilops umbellulata. The sequence continues at coordinate 448,569,038 of CP136058.1, read as the reverse complement.
AGAAGGCGAGGGACGTCACCGAGCTGAACGTGTGCAGAACTCGGAGGTGTCGTACGTTCGGTACATGATCGGTCAGAGCTAGAAGAAGTTCGACTACATCAACCGCGTTGTTAAACGCTTCCGCTTACGGTCTACGACGGTACGTAGACACACTCTCCCCTTCATTGCTATGCATCTCCATGGATAGATCATTGCGTGCGCGTAGAATTTTTTTTATCTTATATGCAACGATTCCCAACATGGGAAAGGATTAACTAAAGTGTGGGGAAGGATTAACTAATTAGCAAACACATAGGAATACATAGAAAAGTAAAGTGTGGGAAAGGATTAACTAATGTGTGGGAAAGGATTAACTAATTAGCAAACGCATAGGCATACATAGAAAAGTAAAGTGTGGGAAATGATTAACCAAAGTGTGGGAAAGAATGAACTAATTAGCAAACACATAGGCATACATAGAGTGTTGAGTCATCAGGGATCTTCCAGTGTTGCCTTAGGGCAGGCCCATAACGGGTTGTGGCAAGAAGAAAAGGTCGAACGTGTACGCATACCTATAATGAGTCAGTGGTGCCCCTGTAAGGATAATTTTTTCAGAAACCCGTGTCTGTAGTTATGGACAAATTGGATCTTAGTAACAATTGGTAGAACAACTTTAACCTAACAATTAAAACTTGTCAATGTGTGAGTGCCTTGACTGTCTCTTCTTCATGGATTATACGATGGGCAGGACAAGGTAGTATTATGTATGTGAAGGTACGTGAATAGAATAAATTTAGTTTATGAGTTCCTGATAGACGTAAGTTTTAACAAATTCGTGAACTTCCTTTTTTGGCCTGCCTTGAATGTGGTACGAAGTTGTTACTCTAACTCTAAGTGTGGTGGTTTTGGGTAAATAACTCAGGACATGGGTGGGAGCTACGATGATGGCTCCGAGGCAGTCCGGTACTATGACGAGGGGAAGAACCTGTCGGTGCACGAGGCTGAGATGATGGGCGATGTGGCTGAGCATTCGCTGCTCATGACGATGATTCCCTGGACAAAACTGATGCGCCTCAGGACAGTGCTGGCTGAAGAAGCACATGTCATGCCTGTACGACCAAGCCATGGAGACCAACACCCTCTGGGGTGCGGTTGTTGTGGCTGCCCTGGTTGGCCTTGTCATCTTGTGGCGCAAAGACAAGTTGCACATGAGCTGCCTTAAATGGCGCTCTCGCTCAGCGGTCAGGTATGCACACATTGAGCTATTTGTTTCTCTTGAACTACAATGCATGTTTCATATGGTTGAGACAGTCTAGCTCTTTCCATGTTTAGCAGTGTACATACAGTTGTCCAGTATGGTCGCTAATATGCATGTTTGTTGCTTACTCTCTGGACACCATCTTCTGTACCCTCTCCTCAGCATGTGCTCAGATTGGCCTAGGATTTTCTTTGATGCGTAGCATAGTGTTGCTTCGACTAGTACTTGCAAAACTCGTTTTGTGTTTCGACCAGTACTAGCAAATTCATTTTGTGTAGTAAGCCTCTCTTTCTGTTCTTCTTTGCCCAGTTATGGGCCTGAAGACTGACTGATTGAACTCCCTGATACATCTACCGAGCAGTTCAATCCCTTGTCATGTCCCTGCACATACCCTAGTTAGAACATCACATGCACGTGCTGCCTGAAATTAAGTATGTGCTTTGATATCTTCTCTTCATTAAGAATTTAATTGGGTGTAGTTTCTGTTGAAGATTCTTTTAGAGATATAGCGGGGGGCATGGTCAGAATGAGCAGTAGAAAACTGTTTGGATGGTTCATTAGGTATGAAATCATGAGATGTCACTTTGGTTTCGATGTGGATAATGTATTAAAAATCCGCAAGTCACTGATTTTGCTTCATTTGGCATGAACTTAGTATGGGTAATGAGGTAATTTTTGCTGCTTATTTTTTACTCATGTTCAATATTGCATAGTAAACAGCAAATTATGCATCCATTTAGAGAAAAGTTGGTTTTGATTTGAATTTCACTTTGTTCTAGTAAGTATGAAGTAGGAAATTGTGACTATTAAACAAACACTTATTACTGATTCTGCTGAACGTACGGCTAATGGGATAGTTTTCTTTTTGTTGCTACCTTATGAAGTTAGTATGGATACTGAAAATACAGTTTACATTATATATAAAGTGGGCATGCCTACCCATGTTTTATTGTTTTATCATGTGAGTGGTTAGTCTACCTAGAAGTGGTGGATCAGATAGTTATTTAGTTTTCACTGGCAATTTGCGAGGTTTCTTTCATTGCTATGCTATGATACCTAATTGTCATCTTTATATGATTCAATATGTTTGCTGTTGCATTCATGTTTACAGTGTAGTACTAAACTTTTATGCAGTCACTAGATTGGTCCTTGTCATTAACATTATTGGCATTCATGTCTTAATGTTTTTACATCTCATCATTAAGTCTGTTTTCAAGTCTTATATCTGAGGAAAGATGCATTTCACCTAGGTCCTAAACCTATTACAGCTATCCCAACTGTTCACTGTTTTTAATGTGTTACATAGTAAAAGGAAATATGATAGGTATATTATCTTGTTTCTTATGTTTCCATTTTAATGGAATCACACTGTTTATATCTTAATTTGCAAAGATTATTTGAAATTGTCAATTGCGATGTTCGTTGCAACCTGTGAAGTCAGGAGTGAACGTCAATGTTTTTGTTGCTAACTGATGCTTTGTTCTGTCAGTTGATGATCTCTGTGACTGGCGGGTTTGTTCGTGGTCTTCTTCGTTGATACAATCTCTGATGTGTCTTCAGAGATCACCCTGGAGTCATTATAACCAAGATGGCCTTGCCAATATTTGTGACAATGACGAAAGGAGTCTCTAGTTGTAATACAGCAAGTTTGACAGTGGATTTGCTTGTGGCCAGGCTTCTGAGATGCCAAATTTTCTTCTTGCTCTTGTCGCATCATTGTACCTTTGCACTGTTTAATATGGCGCTCCCTTTGAAGTTTCTACTACATTCTGAGAAATGGTTGTCGGAATGTACAACTAAATACTGTGAAATCCATAATAATGTTTGTTTTGTGCTTCAGAAATGAATTATAGGTATCTGTTTGTCTCTATGTTCCCTCCAAACCAACGGTTTTGCCTGTGATTTTGGTGTAATTATCACTCTTAGTAACAAATGACAGCCACTCAAACTGACTGCTTTCTAAGTATGAATATGCAAACTTGACCTAAAATTCAAACAAAACCAGGAAGAATGAATGGGGGAGTAAACAAAATACTAAGAACATATGTACTCCCTCCATTCCTAAATACAAGTATTTTTAGAGATTTTAATACAGACTACATACGAATGTATATAGTCATATTTTTTAGTGTAGGTTCACTCATTTTGCTCCGTATGTAGTCTCTTATTGAAATCTCTAGAAAGACTTACATTTAGGAACTGGGGAGTATATAACAGCAATAATATTCTTATTTGGTTAATTTTATGAAACACTCTACCAAATGACCGCGGTGTAATTCCTTGTATTGTTACCAAACATTATAAAATAGAAAGTTAAGTAGGATGAATGAATTATGATAGATCCAACAACATAAACAAAGAAACATATTTAACACAAACAATATGATTATACTGAGAAACAAAACTGAAAGAAACATACACTCCTGAATATATATAACAAAAGTAATAATGTATATACTTGCGATTATTCAACAAACATCCTACAAGAGAGTGACTAATGGCAAAATTCACAACTTTACAAAACCAAGCACAAAACCCTGTCAATATAACATATGTGATGTGCTCAGAGAGCCTGCACAAGCTACTGAACGCAACTAAGCTTCACAGGTAACTTTCCTCTGGTGGCAAAATTACAAGGGGAACACCAGAGAGAAGACTATCCATCTCATGCGCCTATGCTGCCGAGCCAGAAGAAGAGGGGGAACTGCACGATGGCCATGAAGAGCAGGAAGTAGTGCTCACGCGTCGAGTGCCTCTCGCTGCCCCGCATCTCTGTGAAGATCACCCGCTTCATCGTCCTCACCAGGAAGATCCCCATGCACATGCTCATCCACGGCATCATCACGTAGTACGAGTAGGCCCATAGGAGCCAGGCGACGATGGCCAGGGATAGCCCAGCGAACAGATACCCCGCTGTAGGCAACCAGGTCAAGCAGCGGCACCTCGCCCCCGCCCATCGAGTAGAGGAGCCCCTTCAGGAACACGATCTATAGGCCCCATCCGATTAGTCCTCTTGTGAACTGGAGATTGATAGCTTCTGGAGTGAACCTGCATGGATACCTAGTGCTTTAGGAACGCTGGGTTTGATGTCTCACTGTTTTGCGGATGAAAGTTAAAAAGGAAGAAGGGAAAACTCACTTTCCCATGAAGCCTAATGTGAAGCCCGCGAGGATAATGAAGCTACCAAACGCCATGAAAGGGATGTACAAATCTGGCGCATTTATATCATACATTGGAGGTTTGTACGACAACCGGCCACCCACAGGTTCACTTATCCGAGTCCAGTGCCCCTGAGAAGGCAATGCAAATTCTTTTACCTCAGTACACCAGATAGATAGAAGAACCAGAACTATATCCAGCGTAGATGGGAGGGAACACCAAACATACCCTATGAAGGAACGGGAACAGTATGACTTTCAACTTGTTCCTGACATACTGATCATTCACATGGAAGTAGTACTGTGGATTGGAGAAATATCTACTGATCTGCAAGAGTACAGCCAATAAATAATTTAGAGATAGTTTGTGAGAGATACGAAACACCCTGGGGGGTCGAGGTTCTTTGGAGGCTCCTTACATTGCTCTGCATGAACTCTGAACTGGAGCCGAGGAACTTCTCCCCATACACTCCTAACCCAGTCTTAATCAGACCTGAGCTTGCGCCGTACAATGGATTGTCGTATGGGCCAGGCTGTGGATTTGGTGGGGGGATCTGCATCCCAGGAGGATGAGGATTTCTGTAGTTATCATACATGGCTGCAAAGAAGAAGCGGAGGTAAAGATAATTGATGTGTCAATTGATAATAAGATACTCACGTGCATGGTGGTCACAGAAAAGAGACAAACTGTGAACACAGCATTAGCATAGAAGAAGGTGAAAACTATCAGGTACACATGACGGATGGAAACAGAGGTTGTCTTGCATACTGCTAGGGTGGTAAGTTCATTTGCTAACCACACTAGGCATACCACACAACTGATTCGTGGACCAAATTTTGAACGCATATACATTAGTACAAAATAGCTCAACTTGGCATTTTAATCATTCTACAGCGTGGTTTAAACAAGATAAAAGTTGTGAAGATAATAGAGAAAGTCATCTGGTATATGTGCTCTGCTATTAGAATTCGAAGTTCACTTGTTTGTTTAATGATGGTGTAAAGGCATATCCTCCTTTATGGCGAGAGGAAAATTCCACTAGTACAATAAGGATAGTAATTTAGGGTAGGGAAGCAAGCTGTTCAACAGAGGAGTAGTACATGAGACTAGGATGCACAAATAGCAAACAGTTAGTAATTTTCTAAAATTTACAGGATATGCAAACTCGGAACCATGATGCTTATATGTCAGTTTGAGTAGTAATGCCTCTGCCGCTAAATACACAAGCATTCTCTGAATATCTAATTCTACACGCACCATCAGTAACTGTCATCAAACGACAGGCGATGAGCCTGTGCAGAAAAAGGAATAAGATTTTTTATCGGCAAAAACATTTAGCCCTGGTCGACTACCTGAGGACAAGCGCATCCAAACCAGCTTCCCAAGTTTTTATCAATACACTGACCCGTCTTTTATCGGCAGGAATAAGCAGAGCAACATATCATAGTCCAAGATCAGCCATACATGTACAGTCAACCGGGAGAAGAAAAAAAAAACACCCCGTGAAGATGATAAGCAACCTAACGAGATCTTGGATCCTGATTTTGCCCTGGCCATGAACAGAGTCTGTTGGTTCGTTCAGATCCTAATTTTGCGCCGACCGTGGTGAGTATCATCGGGTCCCACTCGCTGCTGGCCGGCCGGACCCACTTGAATTCTGTTAGGAACAGCGAAGTGGATCGATCTATTGTCTCAGGAATTCACTCGAGTTGCGATTACAAGCTGAGATACACGAATCGAAGAACAAGGAAAGGGGAATAGGGTTCTTGCCGCCGCCGCCGTTCTGATCTAGTGGATACCCTCCTCGTTGCCTCCTCTCCACTTACTTACAGCCAACAACGCTTCAACGTGTGCACAGCCCAGCCCAGCACATATGCTGTCCACAGGCCAGCCCAAGTATGTGCACCGGTTAGGAGGGATCCTAACATCCCCCCCCCCCCCCCTGAAATGCGGCTTGCCCCCAAGCCACTGTCCTGGAGAGCTCGCTAGGATCCCACGGTGCTTGAAGATCATCAATCATGTTGGAGGCGCCATGGTAGTTGTCGCAGTAGTAACCATTGTTGAGGTGGACTTGAACGAGCTTGAAGAAGCGGTCGTAGTCACGGTGGTAGCCGAAGCCGGGGCAGATTTCGACGAGGTCGAAGCAGTAGTTGTGGCCAAGGTAGGACCCCCCGAAGGATGTATAAGACTTGAAAGGCTCACACCACCCTGATCCCACAAAACTTGCTGTACCTTGAATCCATCGGAGTCCATGCAGTAGCCGAAATGAAATGTAGCTGGCGTGGACGAGGTAGGCCGCAGTTAAGATGAGGCCACACTTTCCTCCTTCGAAGACCACTCGCTGAGCCAATTCAGGTGACAACGGCCATGCCATCCCTCCAGGATCCCAAGATATGTCCAACAGGTAGATGCCCCGGTCAGATTCAATCACATCCATAGCATAATTGAGCATATAATCTGAACTGAGCCACAACAGAGAGCAACAATTGTTAGAAACTGTTGGTATATCCTCCTCACGTGGGCTGTGAGGAGATGACCATTTAAAGGCCTTTTAGGCAGCCCAAAGAGGTGCAGAAGCCCACTACCCATTAGGGTTATGACCTAGGGTCATTTTGGACTTTGCACATGAGTGGATGGGGATGATTTACCCTCCATCCAGCAGCCACCACCATGTGTGACGAAAATCAGTTCATCCTCCAAGAGAGAAGAAGAGAGAAAATCAAGAGAGCAAGGGAAGAAGAGGAAGATTGAAGGAAGAAGAAAAGGGAGCTCCTCCCCAAGGTTGTGATGATCCAAATCCACTACCTTGCCTCCTTCAAGCTTCGGTTCCATCATCTTTGGTGAGATTGTTCCAAACCCTAGTTCTTGAGCCCCAAATCTTGTTGTGTTCATCCAAGATTCAGAAATCTTGATGTATGAGATCCTCTAGTGCTGTCTAGAGAAGAACTTGTTGTACCCCACATTTGATAATAGTGGAAGAGGATTTGGGTGGCTTCGGCCCGTGGTTTTTCCCCTCAAGTTGAGGGGTTTTCCACGTAAAAATCTGTTGTCTCTTTGTTGATGCTTGATGTTGTCAGGAAAACTTACTCCTACCACAAGACACTAGGTTGAGGAGTGTCTTGCCTGCTGAGTAACATTTTCTGCCTCCATATATGCTGCTACATATGTTTCCTTCCGTGCTAAGCAACGATCCTTGAGTTAGTACATGATGTGGTGCTGAGATTACTTGTTTCCGCTGAAGTTTTCAGTTAACCACAAGTGCTTTTGTGTGCTAATTCCCAACAGAGTGGCATCAGAGCCTTGGTTGCTTAGAAGGTTGCAAATCTCAGTTGCTTGATTGTTGCTGGAAGTGCTGCTCACAATGGCTTTGGAAGAAAGCGCTACTACAAGTGGCATGATAAAACTTGATTCTTCCAATTACACATTATGGAAGCCCATGATGGAAGACATCCTTTATTGCAAGGATTTGTATGAGCCAATTGTGAAAGACAAGATACCTACAGGTGTCACGGAAGAAGAATGGAGAGTGTTGCACAGAAAGGCAGTAGGTATGATTTGGTTGTACATCAACCACAATATTTTCTACCATGTTGCAAATGACACAAATGCTTATGAGATGTGGCAGAAGTTGGAGTCTATGTATGAGAGGAAGACATCAATGAACAAAGCCTCGGTAATCAAAAGACTTGCAAAGCTTGAGTACCGAGATGGCACAAGTGTGATTGAGCACTTGAATGTCTTCCAATGCCATATAAATCAACTTTCAGCCATGAAGATCAACTTTGAGGATGAGGTGCAAGCATTGTTGCTGCTGAGTTCCATGCCTGATAGTTGGAACACGCTTGTTGTGTCACTTAGCAATTCAGCTTCGGATGGGAAGCTGACTTTGGAGATGGTGAAGAACAGTATGCTGAATGAAGAAGCCAGAAAGAAGGAAAAGGGTGATGCCTCTTCTTCTGATGTGTATGTGGCTGAAACCCATGGGAAGAATGAGAACCGCGGACGCAGCAATACAAGATTTCAGCAAGGCAAAAGCAAACCCAGGGGGAGATCAAAGTCAAAACAGAGAAAAGATATTACTTGCTTTCATTGTGGCAATCCGGGACACATAAAGAGCGAGTGCAGGAAGTACAAAAGAGAGCTTGCAGAGGGGAAACTCACAAAGAAAACCGAGCAAAAGGCTGAGAGCAGTTCAGCCATGACCGCAACAGATGAGGACTATCTAGTCACTGAAGATGAAGATTGCTATAGTGCTATTCGTGATGATGCCATGAGTTGGGTTGTGGATTCAGGTGCGTCCTTCCACATCACATCACACAGGGAGTATTTCACATCTTACACTAGTGGTGTTACTGGCCAAGTGAGGATGGGAAATAGTGGTTCGTCAGCAATTGTTGGTAAGGGCTCTATATGCATTGAAACAAACACAGGTTGCAGATTGATGCTCAATGATGTGAGGCATGTTCCCGACATAAGGCTGAATTTGTTGTAAGTGAGCAAGCTTGATGATATCAAACACCCTAGTTATTTTGGTGAAGGAAAATGGAAGCTCACCAAAGGCTCTTTGATTGTGGCTCGAGGAAGTAAGCAAGGTAATCTCTATGTGACTAAAACCAAGTTGTGCAATGAGGTGTTGAATGTTGCTGAAAAAGACACTTCGGTTGAACTATGGCACAAGAGGCTTGGGCATATGAGTGAGAAGGGCATGCATGCTCTTGCTCGCATGGAGTACCTCCCTGAGTTGAAAGGTATATCCTTGAAACCCTGTGCACATTGTTTTGCTGGCAAACAACATAGGGCTGCATTTCGTACACTCCCTCCAAATCGTGCAGAAAATGTTCTTGATATTGTGCACACTGATGTTTGCTCCATGACTGAAAAATCTCATGGTGGAGCATTATACTTTGTGACTTTTATTGATGACCATTCCAGAAAAGTTTTTGTGTATGTGCTGAAACACAAATACCAGACGCTTGAAGCCTTCAAGGAGTTCCATGCCAAGGTTGAAAGAGAAACTGGCAGGAAATTGAAGTGCGTGAGATCAGACAATGGTAGTGAATACAGAGGTCCTTTTGAAAGGTATTGCAGAAATGTTGGCATCAGGCTTGAGAAGAGTCCACCAAAGACACCCCAGCTCAATGGTCTTGCAGAGAGAATGAACAGGACACTCACAGAGAGGGTCACAGCTATACTCTCTCATGCTCATTTACCTAATTCATTTTGGGCTGAAGCATTGATGAATGCTATGTATGTGGTTAACCTATCTCCCTCAGTTCCTCTTGCAGGTGATATTCCTCAGAGAGTTTGGTCAGGGAAGGAGGTATCATACAAGCACTTGAAGGTCTTTGGTTGCAGGGCATTTGTACATGTTCCAAGGGATGAGAGATCCAAGCTTGATAGCAAGACAAAGCAGTGCATCTACCTCAGCCAACCAAGTGAAGAGTTTGGCTACAGGTTGTGGGATCCAGCCAATAGAAAGATTGTGAGAAGCCGAGATGTGGTGTTCATTGAAGATGAAACAATAAAAGATATTGGGAAACCAGAGAAGTCAATGACCAGCACACCTCAGGTTGATATGGATCCAATCCGTCCTCCTCTCGTGCATGACAATCATGGGGGAGATGATGACACTGAAGACAGTGGAGATGCAACTGATCAAGGCAGTACAAGTCAAAGTGGCGAGCAGCCATCACGTGATGATGATGATGAAGTTGGTAATGATGATGCCAACGAAAACCCACCTGATTCACCACCAGTGTAGCAGCAAAGAAGAAGTGAAAGAGGTCACATTCCCTCTTCTAAATATCCACCACATCAATATGTGTTGATGACAGATGCAGGTGAGCCCTCATGCTATGAGGAGGCAATGTCTGATGAGAACAAGAAAGAGTGGTCAGAAGCCATGCAGGATGAGATGAATTCCCTGTATGAGAATGATACCTTTGAGTTGGTGAAACTGCCAAAGGGCAAGAAAGCACTCAAGAACAAGTGGGTGTACAGAGTGAAGACTGAAGAAAACACCTCACATCCAAGGTACAAGGCCAGATTGGTTGTGAAAGGATTCCGTCAGAAAAAGGGCATTGATTATAGTAAGATATTCTCTCCAGTGGTCGAGATGTCTTCGATCTGAGTTGTGCTTAGCATGGATGCCACCATGGACTTGGAAATTGAACAACTTGATGTGAAGACAGCATTCTTACATGGTGACCTAGAGGAGGAGATATACATGGAGCAGCCAGAGGGATTCATGGTTGCAGGCAAGGAGCACTTAGTTTGCAAATTGAACAAGAGCTTGTATGACTTGAAGCAAGCTCCTCGGCAGTGGTACAAGAAGTTTGAGTCTTTTATGACTGGGCTTGGTTACCATAAAGCACAACCTGGCCATTGTGTCTTTATGAAGAGGTACACCGAGGGTGACTTCATTATTCTCTTGTTGTATGTTGATGATATGCTGATTGTTGGAAACGGCACAAAGAGGATTGCTCTCCTCAAGAAGGCATTGAGTAAATCATTTGCCATGAAGGATTTAGGACCAGCTAAGCAAATACTTGGCATGAAGATCTCCCGTGATAGATCAAAGAAGCTGCTTTGGCTCTCACAGGAAAGATACATTGAGAAGGTACTTGAAAGGTTCAATATGAAAGATGCAAAATCTGTTATCTCTCCGCTTGCAGGCCATCACAAACTGAATTCTAAACAATGTCCTACAAGCAAGAAGGAGAAAGAAGAAATGAGGAAAGTACCTTACCAATCTGCTGTGGGCAGTTTGATGTATGCCATGGTATGCACTAGGCCTGACATTGCCTATGCAGTTGGAGTTGTTAGCCGGTTCATGACAAATCCAGGAAAAGCTCACTGGGAAGCAGTGAAGTGGATTCTCAGGTATCTCAAGGGTACTTCTACATCTTGTCTATGCTTTGGAAATGGTGATCCTGTATTGCAGGGCTATACAGATGCAGATTACGCAGGTGACAAGGATCGTAGGAAGTCCACATCCGGATACCTGATGACTTATGCAGGGGGAGCAGTGTCATGGCAATCAAGATTGCAGAAATGTGTTTCTACATCAACTACGGAAGCTGATTACATTGCAGCAGTTGATGCTGGCAAGCAAGTTTTGTGGATGAAGAACTTCTTGCAAGAGCTCGGCATGAAGCAAGAGAAGTATGTTCTGTTTTGTGACAGTCAGAGTGCTATTCATCTTGCCAAGAATTCAAGCTATCACTCTCGAACCAAGCACATTGATGTGAGGTACCATTGGATTCGAGATGTTGTGAGTTCCAAGTTGCTGAAACTTGAGAAGATCCATACCGACGACAATGGTTCGGATATGATGACCAAGATATTACCAAATGAGAAGCTACAAGCATGTTGCAAGGTAGCGGGCATGGCGGTGCCCCCTCATGAGTCGGAGGGGGAGATTTGTTGGTATATCCTCCTCATGTGGGCTGTGACGAGATGACCATTTAAAGGCCTTTTAGGCAGCCCAAAGAGGTGCAGAAGCCCACTACCCATTAGGGTCATTTTGGACTTTGCACATGAGTGGATGGGGATGATTTACCCTCCATCCAGCAGCCACCACCATGTGTGACGAAAATCAGTCCATCCTCCAAGAGAGAAGAAGAGAGAAAACCAAGAGAGCAAGGGAAGAAGAGGAAGATTGAAGGAAGAAGAAAAGGGAGCTCCTCCCCAAGGTTGTGATGATCCAAATCCACTACCTTGCCTCCTTCAAGCTTCGGTTCCACCATCTTTGGTGAGATTGTTCCAAACCCTAGTTCTTGAGCCCCAAATCTTGTTGTGTTCATCCAAGATTTAGAAATCTTGATGTATGAGATCCTCTAGTGCTGTCTAGAGAAGAACTTGTTGTACCCCACATTTGATAATAGTGGAAGAGGATTTGGGTGGCTTCGGCCCGTGGTTTTTCCCCTCAAGTTGAGGGGTTTTCCATGTAAAAATCTGGTGTCTCTTTGTTGATGCTTGATGCTGTCAGGAAAACTTACTCCTACCACAAGACACTAGGCTGAGGAGTGTCTTGCCTGCTGAGTAACATTTTCTGCCTCCATATATGCTGCTGCATATGTTTCCTTCCGTGCTAAGCAACAATCCTTGAGTTAGTACATGATGTGGTGCTGAGATTACTTGTTTCCGCTGCAGTTTTCAGTTAACCACAAGTGCTTTTGTGTGCTAATTCCCAACAGAAACATCAAACCACGAACTCGAAATGTCCAGGTGCTGGTCCAGAACTAGCATAAGGTCACACAGTATAGCTCTATATACATCAAATTCTGGAAGCTCCCTTGCCGGACTGTCGCTGAAACTATATAGGCCATAGAAATTTTTCAAGCTATGTGGTGCCATGGTCAGAACCACAATTAAGTCTGTGTGAGATGGTTGGCAAGGATACAACACCAGATGCCCAGCGCCATAGCAGGCTGCTACCATGTATAGGCCATCTGGTTTAGAATTGCCATCTGTATCACAATGGCCATTCTCGCTAAATTCTTCTTGATGTAAACACTGCCACTCTACTGAAATGTTCATGTGCCGCCTTGTATCTGGCATTTTGTCAGTCCTAGGAAAAGGTAACTGGGGAAAGAACGGCTGCTCGAAATGTGTGAATGTATATCTGCAGGAAGGCCATGGTTGTAGCTTGACTGAAGGAACTAGAAAAATATGCAATATTCTGAACTTCACAAGCACACCACAATCTTTTGTTTGATCTGGTCAACACCGCAGCTCATAATCAATGTCAGCAGAAGATAGTAGAACCAAGCACCGCATCATGACCTTCATACAAATAGGAAACAACCAGTCACTTTTTTGCAATCTGAGAGAAGCACTGGCTGGACTCGGCAATGATACACATAACATGCCGTTGTGAACAATTACTAGAAGTAAGAAACCCTGTGGTTATTCTGAACAAATAACCCCCTAGATTCCAAGGGAACAAGCATAATGTAGAATCTGAATCAAACTGCCTGAATGAACACAACTCGCTGAAATTAGCTTTTACTAGCAGTGGCCATTCCCGTCGTAGCTCAAGATTAACTTGTCTCAAATAGTCCTCAAGCAAGTAAATAACAGTAGCACAACCTAGTTCATATGGCCCAATTTGCATGAACTGAAGAAAAAATTTGTTCGAACATCCTACGCAAGCGCCCATTTGCTGCATGTTCTGAAATAGATGTGCAGCCATAGAACAGATAAGTAGACGCCATACCACAACACCCAGGTTCAGATCACCCATAAATTGCATTATCGGCTGACCCAGGACAGGTGTATCTCTCAGCGCCATGGGGATCCAACAAGAAAACTTCTGATAAGTACATGGTTTCAGTCGCGTACTTGGCAAATGCCTCAAGGATGCTCTCCAAGAGTTCAGATCATGAGATAAATACTGCATCGCATACGTAACCTGCGGTAGCAGCTCTGTATGCTTCAGAATCACTTCTTCAGGAGAGCAAGCAAATGACGGCCATGGCATAAGACAAGGCCTGCTGGCAGATGTTTTCCTCTTGGAACTAAGTGGCCATGCAACTTTCCATTGGAAATGTTTAGAGCAATTAGGGAAAACAGACAGAGTGTTGAATTTCACTCTCTTTGACCCAGCCTCACAACAATTGCTTGGCTCAGCGGAAACCCAGAAAGTGAGCTGCCCTTGTTCTCCAGCGTGACATGATTCCATAGGAAAGGTGCTACTAGTCATATCAAGCAATTGGACAAACTGGAATGTATGCTCCATGAACTTCTTCACAGGAAACAAAGGCCAAGGGATGGGTCCTACGTCCCTGCCATCTGCAAGGTCTCCCCAAAGTGATTGCCATGGCATCGGACGTATCCGCGGCCCGTGGTGCCTTGTGGGCGGCAAATCCACGTCATAGTCCACGAACAACTGCATCAGTTTGATGGCTGAAACCTTGTTTGTCACAAGATGGGAGGTGTTGATGGAGATCAAAAGTGAGGCATCGAGCTCCTGCACGCCGTCCTTGGAATCGATGTCGGTGGTGGACGCCCCGGAAGGAACGACCTCCTCAGTGATGGAGAAGGTGCCCGTGCTGATGGAGCGCGTTGGCCGTACAGGTGCGAGCTGCTCAAACCTTGTTGTCGTTGAGGTCGACCGCAGGCTTGAGGAGATTAGTGGTGACCTTGTTGACGGCTTGGCGCTGTTGGTGGCGATAACTTGGTTTGAGCCATCTGTCGAACAGGTGATGTGCGCCATGGTGACGTGATGCAGGGAGTGGGGGGGGGGGGCGTGGATGACCTCGAGGACCTCCTGGGCCTTGGTGGTGGAGGGACGTCGGGGAAGACGGCGAGCTTGGTGAAGACTTCTGGAATTGTCCCCACCAATGTGTACTCGTCCGTGCCCGCGACGGGGACGCGGCAGTCGCTGTTGAGTGAAGACTTGGGCGATGTATCATGGACGTGGGGCGGCGTGCTGGTGCTGGCCGCCGCTGGGATGTTGACGGCCCCGACGGACTTGCCGTCATGACCAGAGATGGCCGCGGTGGAGTTGTTGAGGTCGACGACAGTGTCACAGTTGTCCTTGATGACGGTGGGTGGAGGAGACGCTGGGGCCGGCAACACGTCGAGTGTAACGCATCACATCTGCAGGCGACAACACCGGTAGTAGATGCAGTGGCCATCCCAGTACGCGAACTCGTGCGCCGAAGTGAATCGGACATCCGCCGCTACACAAGGCTCTTCATCCTCTGATTTTGTTTGGGGATATACCACTAACTGCTCTACATCAAAAGGAGCGAAGAGGGAATACAATACATCAGCAGTGATGGCGGGGAGTTGGGGTGAAATGGATGATGGACTGGCTCTGAATATCAGATGTTAGGAACAACGAAGTGGATCGATCTATTGTCTCAGGAATTCACTCTAGTTGCGATTACAAGCTCATGGGCACGCTGAAGTGCGCGTCGTACATGGCGGACACCTCAAGCAGTTGATTCTAGCCTGCCAATCCAGAGGCTTGCACTGACCCGGCCCTGCATGCATAACCCTCTCACCCATCACCATCAGATTGTCATAGAACTGCAAATTAAAATCATATCTGCTCGTACTGATATCAAGCCCTTTTGCGTCCTATGGTTCGGCGGTTGGTTGGAGCAAATGTCCAGCCGCTGGCCTTGTTCCAAGTCATCGATGCCGCTACACAGCAGGCCGATGACACACCACTGCGGCTAAGATCAACTCTAGCAGACCCTGTAAAAGCCGCAAACCCGCAAAGTTCCGGCGAGTATATAGGCTCGGCCCAATTTTCTAGTCAAAACAGAGCCCGTATACTTGTCTGGCCCATAAAAATATTTACCGTGGCCCACAAACCGCCCGCCCCGATCAGTATATTTACGGGTTTGCGGTGCGTTTGCGGATCGAAACCCTATTCCTCCGCCGCCACGTCTCTCCGCAATTCCCCACTCCCCTCCTCACATTTCTCGCCGCCGGCGAGCCCGTTCCGCCTCCAGACGCCATGTGGGGGCGCATGTGGAGCTCCGGCCACGGCTCCAGGAGCAGCTCCGCGGGGGCGGCGACCCCGAGCGCGAGCGGCGTGTCCGCTCGGACGGCGCGAGGAAGCGCGGGGCGAGAAAGTGGACCAACCGCAGCCTCTCGCTGCCGCCGAGCTTGCTCGTCCGCGTGACGGACGAATACGACCGTCGGCACGGCCGTACACCGTCCTTGGCCGCGGGCTCGTCCTCCGCGGCGAGATCTTCCCACGCCGCGAGCTCCTCCTCTTCCTACGCGAGCCTTCTTCCTGTGAAGAGGGAGTGGTCGGAGGAGCCGGAGGAGATCGAGGTCGTCCCTGTCAAGCAGGAGCTCGAGAAGCTCAGGAGCTGGGGCGTCGTCGGGCCGGAGGACTTCGTCGCCGATGTCGACGCAGTCGCGGCCGCCATCGCCGAGCGGAGCTTGCGCGAGGAAGCGGACCGCCGGCGCCACCACGAGTAGCTCGAAGACCTCGTGTTCCAGCAGGCGGTCGTGGCCAACCTCGCCGCCAAGGAGAAGGACGACGAGTGGCGGCGCATCCGCGAGGAGCAGAGGGAGAAGTACATCGACCTTGGCAGCTCCGACGAGGAGGATTGAGATCCTCCATGGCGTCGTCCATGGCCGCGAGCTCGCCGTCGTGAGATCCCCACCCCCTCTAGTACTAGTACCGATGTAGTATCTTATCTTATATCTTATATCTTATATTATATATATATATATTTATATTTATTAATTGGAGGCACATTTCAAGTCGTCTCATTAATCCACATCATTAAAATTAATTACACCGTTGGATTGTAGAATTTACGGCGAGGATAAAAGTAAAACATATGTAACACAGATGATCCCGATGTCCCTTAAAAGAGCCATATGACACGTCCGACATCAACTAATAATATTGAAACAAAAGTTTTAAAAAAAATCCATCCGTTTCCTCAGAAAAAAAGACAAGACTCCATCCATAAAGACTTCCATGCCAACGAAAAAAAGGGGGAGAATCTACACGGTCGTGCTGATTGCCCTCAAAAGCCGGCTCCATAATAAAATATTGTGCTGACTAGAGTCCACGTTAATTAAGCTATAGGGCTAACCATGCCGGGACGTGACAGATGTTACAGTAAGTTTGTACTATGTGCAAAGGCAAAACGAGACGGCTGCAACCTGGGCTGTTTAGGGACTGTTGAGTCTTTTTTTTTGCAGAGAGAATCCTAATGATGCATGTTTTTTTTGGATCAAAGGGGGACCCCCCGGCTCCATTTTATAAAAATGAAACCACAGACGCATACAGAGTCTTCTGGCATGAAACCAGGTTCAAAAACAGAAAACAGAACAACGTCACAAGGGCTGACATGAATAAAGATTCTACTCACAGTCTACTGAATCACTAAGAGACAGCCGACTAGAAACAGCCATATTTTGATCAGTTCATTGGGACGAAAACCACATGGATCTCCTCCGCCATCATTGGATTTTCTTTCACTTGTTCCAGGGTAGCGCGCCCCCGTGCGTTTTCCCAAGGATGGTTTTAGACCAGGAGAGTTGCTCTGTGGCTTCACGGCATCTCAGTCTGGTTCCAGTTCCAGCGGAGATCTCAGTCTTCGCAACAAGTGCTCCCTGAAAAGTTTCACTGCCCCTTCCTACAACTCCCTGTGTGGTTTCACCCAATCTCCTAGATATGTACTTATCCTCTGCCAGACCTGTTTGACAGAAATCCATTTAGATCTATTAAACACTATGGAATTTCTGGTATTCCACAATCCCCAAAGGATCACAGAAGAGACCATATTCAAATGGGCAAATTTCTTGTTGCAAAGCCAGCACGCAACTAACTCAATAAAGGAATGGAAAGTTCTATCAAATATTATCTCAAACTCTTTACACACTACCCTAGCCACCACACACTCAAAAAACAGATGATGAACAGATTCTATTTCTTTACAATGAATACATTCCAGAGGCTTTGGAATACCTCTTTTTCTCAGATTGTCGCAGGTCATAATTTTATTCTGAGAGAAGAGCCAAAGAAACCCCTGTATCCTGGGTGGAATTTTTAAGTTCCACACCGCAGGAGTGTAAATAGGTTGCACCCCTCTAAAGTTAATGACAGCATACAAAGATTTAGATGCATATATCCCTTTCGACTCAAATTGCCAAATCAAACTATCTTCCGTGTCAGTGAAGATTATTGATCTAGCAATGGAATCTAAATCAAGCCACTGTTGCATCAACTCATCATCAAAATTCCTCCTAAAGGAGATTTTGAGAGTTTCACCATCCCAGGTATCAACTATGGTTTTGTTCTTATCATTAGTTATGCAATACAAATCCCAGAATTGTGTGGCAAGTGGAGAGTTACCAAACCAAATATCTTCCCAAAATTTCACCGATCTACCATTGCCTACAGACCATTTATACCCCATTTTGACTGCTTTCATAGCCCACATCACCCCTTTCCAGAATTGGGATGGATGAGGATCATTACAGCAGAGGATATTTGGTCTTTTGGTGTTATATTTGGAGTCAATAACTCTCCTCCAAAGGGAACCTTCACTAAAAATATATCTTTTAATCCAAGAACCTATTAAGCATAGGTTCAAGTCCTGAAGGTTTGGTATCCCCATGCCTCCATACTCCTTCCTCATACACACACACTGCCAATTAGCTAAATGAATTTTTGGTTTCCTTCTTCATCACCCCAAAGACAATTAGCTAGCTGGGTGTTGATCAAGTTAATAGCCCATTTGGGGAATTTAAAAAAGGACAGTAGATAGATAGGTATGCTGGCTAAACAGGTTTTCACCAATGTTACTCTCCCCAGCAGGGATAACAGTTTACCTCTCCAGCCAGCCATTCTAGACAGCAAAGCATCAACAAGGGGTTGCAAATCTTCCCTCCTAAGCTTATCAAAATGCAAAGGGATTCCCAAATACTTGATAGGAAGTTTCCCCCTGACACAGTTAAAAATATCTAGGAAAGCTTGTGAAAGGGCATTTCCCTACTTTATGTTTTGGATGATGATGACAACCCTTTGTGGTCTAAACGTGTGCTATATGTTTCAGGTTCTTGATGCTTAGGCTTACATCGGATTGTTGGGGAACGTAGTAATTTCAAAAAAATTCCTACGCACACGCAAGATCATGGTGATGCATAGCAACGAGAGGGGAGAGTGTTGTCTACGTACCCTCGTAGACCGAAGCGGAAGCGTTGACACAATGTAGAGGAAGTAGTCGTACGTCTTCCCGATCCGACCGATCCAAGCACCGTTACTCCGGCACCTCTGAGTTCTTGGCACACGTTCAGCTCGATGACGTGCCCCTAGCTCCGATCCAGCAAAGCTTCGGGGACGAGTTCCGTCAGCACGACGGCGTGGTGACGATCTTGATGTTGTACCGGCGCAGGGCTTCGCCTAAGCACTGCAACGATATATTCGAGGTGGAATATGGTGGAGGGGGGCACCGCACACGGCTAAGAAACGATCACGAAGATCAACTTGTGTGTCTATGGGGTGCCCCCTGCCCCCGTATATAAAGGAGCAAGGGAGGGAGGAGGCCGGCCCTAGGTTTGGCGCGCCAAGGGGAGTCCTACTCCCACCGGGAGTAGGATTCCCCTTTTCCTAGTCCAACTAGGAATCCTTCCATGTAGGAGAAGTAGGAGAGAAGGAAAGGGAAGAGAGAAGGAGAAGGAAGGAAGGGGGCGCCCCCCTTCCCTAGTCCAATTCGGACTAGAGCAAGGGGAGGGGCGCGGCCACCTTTTGGCCCTTTCTCTCCTTTTCCCGTATGGCCCAATGAGGCCCAATACGAATTCCCGTAACTCTCCGGTACTCCGAAAAATACTCGAATCACTCGGAACCTTTCCGAACTCCGAATACAGTCGTCCAATATATCGATCTTTACGTCTCGAACACTTCGAGACTCCTCGTCATGTCCCCGATCTCATCCGGGACTCCGAACTCCTTCGGTACATCAAAATGCAAAAACTCATAATAACTGTCATCGTAACCTTAAGCGTGAGGACCCTACGGTTCGAGAACAATGTAGACATGACCGAGACACGTCTCCGGTCAATAACCAATAGCGGGACCTGGATGCCCATATTGGCTCCTACATATTCTACGAAGATCTTTATCGGTCAGACCGCATAACAACATACGTTGTTCCCTTTGTCATCGGTATGTTACTTGCCCGAGATTCTATCGTCGGTATCCAATACCTAGTTCAATCTCGTTATCGGCAAGTCTCTTTACTCGTTCTGTAATACATCATCTCGCAACTAACTCATTAGTTGCAATGCTTGCAAGGCTTATGTGATGTGCATTACCGAGAGGGCCCAAAGATACCTCTCCGACAATCGGAGTGACAAATCCTAATCTCGAAATACGCCAACCCAACATCTACCTTTGGAGACACCTGTAGTACTCCTTTATAATCACCCAGTTACGTTGTGACGTTTGGTAGCACCCAAAGTGTTCCTCCGGCAAACGGGAGTTGCATAATCTCATAGTCAAAGGAACATGTATAAGTCATGAAGAAAGCAATAGCAACATACTAAACGATCGGGTGCTAAGCTAATGAAATGGGTCATGTCAATCAGATCATTCAACTAATGATGTGACCCCGTTAATCAAATAACAACTCTTTGTCCATGGTTAGGAAACATAACCATCTTTGATTAACGAGCTAGTCAAGTAGAGGCATACTAGTGACACTCTGTTTGTTTATGTATTCACACATGTATTATGTTTCCGGATAATACAATTCTAGCATGAATAATAAACATTTATCATGATATATAAGGAAATAAATAATAACTTTATTATTGCCTCTAGGGAATATTTCCTTCAGTCTCCCACTTGCACTAGAGTCAATAATCTAGATCACATCACCATGTGATTAACATCCTTAGTTCACATCATCATGTGATTAACACTCATAGTTCACATCGCTATGTGACCAACACCCAAAGGGTTTACTAGATTCAGTAATCTAGTTCACATCGCTATGTGATTAACGCCCAAAGAGTACTAAGGTGTGATCATGTTTTGCTTGTGAGATAATCTTAGTCAGCGGGTCTGCCACATTCAGATCCGCATGTATTTTGCAAATTTTTATGTCAACAATACTCTGCTCGGAGCTACTCTAGCTAAATTTCTCCCACTTTCAATATGTATCTAGATTGAAACTTAGAGTCATCTAGATTAGTGTCAAAACTTGTATCGACGTAACCCTTTACGACGAACCTTTTTGTCACCTCCATAATCAAGAAACATATCCTTATTCCACTAAGGATAATTTTGACCGCTGTCCAGTGATCTACTCCTAGATCACTATTGTACTCCCTTGCCAAAATTAGTGTAGGGTATACAATAGATCTGGTACACAGCATGGCATACTTTATAGAACCTATGGCCAAAGCATAGGGAATGACTTTCATTCTCTTTATATCTTCTGCCGTGGTCGGGTTTTGAGTCTTACTCAATTTTACACCTTGCAACACAGTCAAGAACTCTTTCTTTGACTGTTCCATTTTGAACTACTTCAAAATCTTGTCAAGGTATGTACTTATTGAAAAAACTTATCAAGCGTCTTGATCTATCTCTATAGATCTTGATGCTCAATATGTAAGCAGCTTCACCGAGTTCTTTCTTCGAAAAACTCCTTTCAAATACTCCTTTATGATTTGCAGAATAATTCTACATTATTTCCGATCAACAATATGTCATACACATATACTTATCAGAAATGATGTAGTGCTCCCACTCACTTTCTTGTAAATACAGGCTTCACCGCAAGTCTGTATAAAACAATATGCTTTGATCAACTCATCAAAGCGTACATTCCAACTCCGAGATGCTTGCACCAGTCCACAGATGGATTGCTGGAGCTTGCACATTTTGTTAGCACCTTTAGGATTGACAAAACCTGCTGGTTGCATCATATACAACTCTTCTTTAATAAATCCATTAAGGAATGCAGTTTTGTTTATCCATTTGCCAGATTTCATAAAAATGCGGCAATTGCTAACATGATTCGGACAGACTTAAGCATAGATACGAGTGAGAAACTCTCATCGTAGTCAACACCTTGAACTTGTCGAAACCTTTTGCGACAATTCTAGCTTTGTAGATAGTAACCCTACTATCAACGTCCGTCTTCCTCTTGAAGATCCATTTATTTTCTATGGCTCGCCGGTCATCGGGCAAGTCAACCAAAGTCCACACTTTGTTCTCATACATGGATCCCATCTCAGATTTCATGGCCTCAAACCATTTCGCGGAATCTGGGCTCATCATCGCTTCCTCATAGTTCGCAAGTTCGTCATAGTCTAGTAACATGACTTCCAGAACAGGATTACCGTACCACTCTGGTGCGGATCTCACTCTGGTTTACCTACGAGATTCGGTAGTAACTTGATCTGAAGTTACATGATCATCATCATTAGCTTCCTCACTTAATTGGTGTAGTAGTCACAGGAACAGATTTCTGTGATGAACTACTTTCCAATAAGAGAGCAGGTACAGTTACCTTATCAAGTTCTACTTTCCTCCTACTCACTTCTTTCGAGAGAAACTCCTTCTCTAGAAAGGATCCATCTTTAGCAACGATTTTGCCTTCGGATCTGTGATAGAAGGTGTACCCAACAATCTCCTTTGGGTATCCTATGAAGACGCATTTCTCCGATTTGGTTCGAGCTTATCATGATGAAACCTTTTCACATAAGCATCACAACTCCAAACTTTAAGAAACGACAACTTTGGTTTCTTGCCAAACCAAAGTTCAGATTGTGTCGTCTCAACGGACTTTAGATGGTGCCCTTTTTAACGTGAATGCAGCTGTCTCTAATGCATAACCCCACAACGATAGTGGTAGATCGGTAAGAGACATCATAGATTGTACTATATCCAATAAAGTACGGTTATGACGTTCGGACGCACCATTATGCTGTGGTGTTCCAGGTGGCGTGAGTAGTGAAACTATTTCACATTGCTTTAACTGAAGACCAAACTCGTAACTCAAATATTCGTCTCCGCGATCAGATCGTAGAAACTTTATTTTCTTGTCACGATGATTTTCCACTTCACTCTGAAATTCTTTGAACTTTTCAAACATTTCAGACTTATGTTTCATCAAGTAGATATACCCATATCTGCTCAAAACGTCTGTGAAGGTCAGAAAATAATGATACCTGCTGCAAGCCTTAATATTCATCGGACCACATACATCAGTATGTATGATTTCCAACAAATCTGTTGCTTGTTTCATTGTTCCGGAGAACGGCGTTTTAGTCATCTTGCCCATAAGGCATGGTTCGCAAGCATCAAGTGATTCATAATCAAGTGATTCCAAAAACCCATCAGCATGGAGTTTCTTCATGCGCTTTACACCAATATGACCTAAACGGCAGTGCCACAAATAAGTTGCACTATCATTATTAACTTTGCATCTTTTGGTTTCAATATTATGAATATGTGTATCACTACGATCGAGATCCTACAAACCATTTCGTTGGTGTGTATAACCATAGAAGGTTTTATTCATGTAAACAGAACAACAATTGTTCTCTAACTTAAATGAATAACCGTATTGCAATAAACATGATCAAATCATATTTATGCTCAACGCAAACACGAAATAACACTTATTTAGGTTCAACACTAATCTCGAAAGTATAGGGAAGTGTGCGATGATGATCATATCAATCTTGGAACTACTTCCAACACACATCGTCATTTCACCCTTAACTAGTCTCTGTTTATTCTGCAACTCATGTTTCGAGTTACTACTCTTAGCAACTGAACGAGTATCAAATACTGAGGGGTTGCTACGAGCACCAGCAAAATACACATCAATAATCTGTATATCAAATATACTTTTGTTCACTTTGCCATCCTTTCTTATCCACCAAATACTTGGGGTAGTTCCGCTTCCAGTGACCAATCCCTTTGCAGTAGAAGCACTTAGTCTCAGGCTTAGGACCAGACTTAGGTTTCTTCACTTAAGCAGCAACTTGCTTGCTGTTTTCCTTGAAGTTCCCCTTCTTCTTCCCTTTGCCCTTTTCTTGAAACTAGTGATCTTGTCAACCATCAACACTTGATGTTTTTCTTGATTTCTACCTTCGTTGATTTCAGCATCACGAAGAGCTTGGGAATTACTATCGTCATCCCTTGCATATTATAGTTCATCATGAAGTTCTACTAACTTGGTGATGGTGACTAGAGAATTCTGTCAATCATTATCTTATCTGGAAGATTAACTCCCACTTGATTCAAGCGATTGTAGTACCCAGACAATCTGAGCACATGCTCACTAGTTGAGCGATTCTCCTCCATCTTTTAGCTATAGAACTTGTTGGAGACTTCATATCTCTCAACTCGGGTATTTGCTTGAAATATTAACTTCAACTCCTGGAACATCTCATATGGTCCATGACGTTCAAATGTCTTTGAAGTCCCGATTCTAAGTCGTTAAGCATGGTGCACTAAACTATAAAGTAGTCATCACATTGAGCTAGCCAAACGTTCATAACGTCTGCATCTGCTCCTGCAATAGGTCCATCACCTAGCAGTGCATCAAGGACATAATTCTTCTGTGCAGCAATGAGGATAAACCTCAGATCACGGATCCAATCCGCATCATTGCTACTAACATTTTTCAACACAATTTTCTCTAGGAACATATCAAAATAAACACATGAAAGCAACAACGCGAGCTATTGATCTACAACATAGATATGCTAATATTACTAGGACTAAGTTCATGATAAATTAAAGTTCAATTAATCATATTACTTAAGAACTCCCACTTAGATAGACATCCCTCTAATCTTCTAAGTGATCACGTGATCCAAATCAAACTAAACCATAACCGATCATCACGTGAAATGGATTAGTCTTCAATGGTGAACATCATTATGTTGATCATATCTACTATATGATTCACGCTTGACCTTTCGGTCTCCGTGTTCCGAGGCCATATCTGCATATGCTAGGCTCGTCAAGTATAACCCGAGTATTCTGCGTGTGCAAAACTGGCTTGCACCCGTTGTAGATGGACGTAGAGCTTATCACACCCGATCATCACGTGGTGTCTGGGCACGACGAACTTTGGCAACGGTGCATACTCGGGGAGAACACTTCTTGATAATTTAGTGAGAGATCATCTTATAAAACTACCGTCAAACAAAGCAAGATAAGATGTATAAAAGATAAACATCATATGCAATCAAAATATGTGACATGATATGGCCATGATCATTTTGCGCCTTTGATCTCCATCTCCAAAGCATCGTCATGATCTCCATCGTCACCAGCATGACACCATGATCTCCATCATCTTGATCTATATCAATGTGTCGTCACATGGTCGTCTCGCCAACAATTGCTTTTACAACTATTGCTATCGCATAGCGATAAAGTAAAGCAATTATTTGGTGATTGCATCTTATGCAGTAGAGACACAACCATAAGGCTTTAGCCAGTTGCCGATAACTTCAACAAAGCATGATCATCTCATACAACAACTTATATCTCCTCACGTCTTGACCATATCACATCACAACATGCCCTGCAAAAACAAGTTAGACGCCCTCTACTTTGTTTTTTGCAAGTTTTACGTGGCTGCTACTAGGCTTATCAAGAACCGTTCTTACCTACGCATCAAAACCACAACGATAGTTTGTCAAATAGACTCCGTTTTAACCTTCGCAAGGACCGGGCGTAGCATACTCGGTTCAACTAAAGTTGGAGAAACTGACACCCGCTAGCCACCTGTGTGCAAAGCACGGCGGTAGAACTAGTCTCGCGTAAGCGTACGCGTAATGTCGGTCCGGGCCGCTTCATCCAACAATACCGCCGAACCAAAGTATGACATGCTGGTAGGCAGTATGACTTATATCGTCCACAACTCACTTGTGTTCTACTCGTGCATATAACATCAAACCATAAAACCTAGGCTCGGATGCCACTGTTGGGGAACGTAGTAATTTCAAAAAAATTCCTACGCACACGCAAGATCATGGTGATGCATAGCAACGAGAGGGGAGAGTGTTGTCTACGTACCCTCGTAGACCGAAGCGGAAGCGTTGACACAACGTAGAGGAAGTAGTCGTACGTCTTCCCGATCCGACCGATCCAAGCACCGTTACTCCGGCACCTCCGAGTTCTTGGCACACGTTCAGCTCGATGACGTGCCCCTAGCTCCGATCCAGCAAAGCTTCGGGGACGAGTCCCGTCAGCACGACGGCGTGGTGACGATCTTGATGTTGTACCGGCGCAGGGCTTCGCCTAAGCACTGCAACGATATATTCGAGGTGGAATATGGTGGAGGGGGGCACCGCACATGGCTAAGAAACGATCACGAAGATCAACTTGTGTGTCTATGGGGTGTCCCCTGCCCCCGTATATAAAGGAGCAAGGGAGGGAGGAGGCCGGCCCTAGGTTTGGCGCGCCAAGGGGAGTCCTACTCCCACCGGGAGTAGGATTCCCCTTTTCCTAGTCCAACTAGGAATCCTTCCATGTAGGAGAAGTAGGAGAGAAGGAAAGGGAAGAGAGAAGGAGAAGGAAGGAAGGGGGCGCCCCCCTTCCCTAGTCCAATTCGGACTAGAGCAAGGGGAGGGGCGCGGCCACCTTTTGGCCCTTTCTCTCCTTTTCCCGTATGGCCCAATGAGGCCCAATACGAATTCCCGTAACTCTTCGGTACTCCGAAAAATACTCGAATCACTCGGAACCTTTCCGAACTCCGAATATAGTCGTCCAATATATCGATCTTTATGTCTCGAACATTTCGAGACTCCTCGTCATGTCCCCGATCTCATCCAGGACTCCGAACTCCTTCGGTACATCAAAATGCATAAACTCATAATAACTGTCATCGTAACCTTAAGCGTGCGGCCCTACGGTTCGAGAACAATGTAGACATGACCGAGACACGTCTCCGGTCAATAACCAATAGCGGGACCTGGATGCCCATATTGGCTCCTACATATTCTATGAAGATCTTTATCGGTCAGACCGCATAACAACATACGTTGTTCCCTTTGTCATTGGTATGTTACTTGCCCGAGATTCGATCGTCGGTATCCAATACCTAGTTCAATCTCGTTACCGGCAAGTCTCTTTACTCGTTCTGTAATACATCATCTCGCAACTAACTCATTAGTTGCAATGCTTGCAAGGCTTATGTGATGTGCATTACCGAGAGGGCCCAGAGATACCTCTCCGACAATCGGAGTGACAAATCCTAATCTCGAAATACGCCAACCCAACATCTACCTTTGGAGACACCTGTAGTACTCCTTTATAATCACCCAGTTACGTTGTGACGTTTGGTAGCACCCAAAGTGTTCCTTCGGCAAACGGGAGTTGCATAATCTCATAGTCAAAGGAACATGTATAAGTCATGAAGAAAGCAATAGCAACATACTAAACGATCGGGTGCTAAGCTAATGAAATGGGTCATGTTAATCAGATCATTCAACTAATGATGGGACCCCGTTAATCAAATAACAACTCTTTGTCCATGGTTAGGAAACATAACCATCTTTGATTAACGAGCTAGTCAAGTAGAGGCATACTAGTGACACTCTGTTTGTTTATGTATTCACACATGTATTATGTTTCCGGATAATACAATTCTAGCATGAATACTAAACATTTATCATGATATATAAGGAAATAAATAATAACTTTATTATTGCCTCTAGGGCATATTTCCTTCACGGATTGCTATTACCTCTCGAAGGAAAAGATCGAAGACGTGTCCTCTACTGTTTTATTTTCTTTGGTCGTAGAGTACCCGTACTATCAAGAGGGAATCCTCATTAGGAAGCTCTGGGGGAATCAGTTCACGTACACTTTTCTCACCCTCTATTTGCCTTCCTCAGGTGTGTGTGTGTGAGAGAGAGTTTTCCTTGCCTCTTCCCCTCTTTTCTTTTCTTCTCACTGTTTCTGCCCAGCGGTTGTACCGTTCTCTGGAGCGGTTGTACCGCTGGGTCTTGTCTCTCACCAGCTGTGCTCGAGCGGTTGTACCGCTGCCTCCGGGCGGTGGTACCGCCACCATGCTCTGCAACAGCTGGGGCGGTGGTTCCGTCCATGCACCGCTCAAGTACCGCTCTCGCTTCTGGTTTGATGCGGTTCTTGGGCGGTAGTGGCCCGGTTGGTCCGGTCGTTCCACGATGACCGGTACCACCGGTGGTCCGAGCGGTTCTTCCGCTCAGGACTTAGCCACCCAAGAGCTCAAGGCCATACGGTTGTTCCGGCCAGGCACCGCCCAAGTACCAGTCAAGCTCCTGTTTTGATGCGGTGATTGTGCGGTGGCCAGGCGGTTAGTCCGGTTATTTTTCTTAGCCGGTACTACCGCCCCCCTGTTCCGGTTGTACCGCTTGGTAGGGTTCTGCAGATACACCGTGAGTCCCGGTTGTACCGGGACGAGGACCGATTGTACCGCTGCAGTGCTAATTTCACAGTAACGGTTGGAAATTGATTGTGACTATATACGGGAGCTTCTCCCACCTACCTCTCCTACCTTTGACCTCTCTCACTCCACCATTGATGCCCTTCAAGCTCTCTTGCCCGATCTCTCTCTCTAGCCACTCAAACTTGTTGTTTTGCTAGGGATTGAAGGAGGAGACCTAGATCTACACTTCCACCAAAGGATATTTGGTTCCCCCATACTTTCTTGTGTGGATTTTGTTACTCTTGGGTGTTTGAGCACCCTAGACGGTTTAGGTCACCTCAGAGCCATATTCCATTGTGGTGAAGCTTCGTGGTTTTGTTGGGAGCCTCCAATTAAGTTGTGGAGAGAGCCCCAACCTTGTTTGTAAAGGTTCGGTAGCCGCCTTCAAGGGCACCAATAGTGGAATCACGACATCTCGCATTGTGTGAGGGCGTGAGGAGAATACGGTGGCCCTAGTGGCTTCTTGGGGAGCATTGTGCCTCCACAGCGCTCCAACGGAGACGTACTTCCTCTCAAAGGGAAGGAACTTCGGTAACACATCCTCGTCTCCACCGTCTCCACTCTTGGTTATCTCGTGCCTTTATTTAAGCAAGCTTACTTGTTTCATATCTCTTGCTTGCTTGTGTACCTATCCTCGTTGCATCATATAGGTTGCTCACCTAGTTGCATTTCTAGACAACCTATTTTGATGCAAAGTTTAACTTGTTAAAGAAAAGCTAAAAATTGTTAGTTGCCTATTCACCCCCCCTCTAGTCAACCCTATCGATCCTTTCAATTGGTATCAGAGCCTCGTTTCTTTATTAAGGACTTTACCGTCCAAAGAGTATGGTTGATACCATAGACGGTGTGGAGGAACACTCCGATGTGAATCTGATCTCGTCTACGGGAGATGGGGAACTTCGGTCTCTCGTGAGGAGTTCAATGTGGCCTTGGAGACATTCAATACCTCCATGACGACCGAAGTCGAAAGCATGTTTACTAAATTTCTTGAGGGGCTTAAACTATCCACCGCACCGTTGAAAGTGGGTGATCCCGCCAACAAGGTGACGGATGCTATCCCCGACAAGGGGGAAGCTAGTAGTGAAAAGGCTCCTTCTTCTAGTGGCAAGAATGGCACCAGCATCTTTACCCATGTGGAACCACCCCTTGTTTATGGTGGACCGGTTCCTTCCACTCACTTGAATCATGCCGGTCCTCCCCCTAAGATTGTGAAAAATGAGGATTTTGATTCTTTGGTTTACCGCTTTAAACGTCATTTAAATCATGTGAACACTAACCTTTGGAGAATCATTGAAGAAGGTTTCTATCCACATGATCCAAGCAACTTCACTACTCGAGAAGCCGCGGACAATCAATTCAACGAGAATGCTCTCTTCATCATTCAAGATGCTATTCCACCCGAAGACCTACCTCATCTTCGTCCTTTCGCCTTGGCCAAAGATGCATGGCATTGTGTCATGTGTCTCTACCGGGGAAGCGCAAGTATTCAACGCTCCAACTATGAAGTGGTACAAGATGAGGCCGATGAGTTTGCAATGAAGGAAGATGAAGAACCTCGTGAGCTCTATCGGAGAGTAACCAAACTCGCGGTCTCACTACGAGATCACGGGAGCAAGGACACGGATGACAATTGGATCAAGTGCAAATTCCTCAAGGCAATGATGCCCTATCACAAGGCCATGTCCTCCGTCATTCGTCAAAGACCGGACTTCCACGCTTTGACCTCAAGCGAAGTGTTGGATGAGTTTGTGGCCATGAACATTTTGGAAAAGACCGCCGACAATGCGGTGCTCCGTTCTCAACGGGAAAAGAAGTCTAACCTTGCATTGAAGGCCAAGCTCATAGTGGAAGACGAAGAAGAGGAAGAAGAGGAGAGCAACCCCGAAGATACGAAGTATGCATATCATGAACACATGGCACTTGCTTCAAGGCAATGTTGGAGCAAGAAAAACTCAAGGCCAAACTTTAGCAAAAACAACTCGAGTGGTACAAGGGGCAAGCAACGTGTAAGGACTTGCTACAATTGTGGCAACGTGAGTCATTTCGTTGCGGAATGCCCATATGAGAAGAGGGAAGACAATGGTGGCAAACTCATCCGAAAGGACAAGGCCAAGTCGTTCCCCAACAAGAACAACTTCACCAAGAAGACTCATCCCAAGGCCTTGGTTGTGCAAGAAGAGTACAATGAGGACGATGACGATGATGAAGATGATGAGTCGGTTGCCATGGCCTCTGTTGCCATTGCAACAACGTCACGGGTGTCTCTCTTCGACTCACCCAACGAGAGCATCACCGCCAAGTGCCTCATGGCTAAAGCCACCAACAAGGTGTTTGCTTCCAGTGGTGGATCATGGTTGCTTGATAGCGGAGCTACAAATCATATGACCGAAAGCAAGGACTTGGTGGTGGACGTGCACAAGGTTCCATCTATGCCCACCAATGTCGAGTGGGGTGACGCCTCATCTTCTAAGGTATTGGGACTTGGCAAGGTGGTCATCTCTCATGATCTCACGATCGAGAAGGTCATGCTTGTTGGGTCCCTTGCATACAATTTACTTTCCATTCGTCAACTTGCAATCATGGGCTTTGCCACTTTCTTTGATATCGATACCGTGGCCCTCTTGTGGAGCAAGACTCTTAAAGTAGCCTTTGTTAGGCATGTCGAGAACGGTCTATATGTGATTAGCTTTTCGGAGCAACCCACTAAGACCGCGACATGCCTAATGGCTAAAGTTGATGTGGGATGGCTTTGGCATCGCCGTTTAGCCCATGTCAATATGAGATCTTTGCAAACTCTCCTTAAGGGGGACCATGTCCGTGGACTAACGAATGTTAGTTTTGCTAAATATCGTGCTTGCAGTGCCTGTATCGAAGGAAAGCTACATGAGAAGGCTCACCCTCCCATGACTATCATTTATTTAAAGAGGCCTTTGGAGCTCCTTCACATGGATCTCTTTGGGCCTCCATCCTTCTATAGTCTTGGAGGTAGGAAGTATTGCTTGGTGATTGTGGATGACTACTCAAGGTACACGTGGGTGTATTTCTTCAAGAGGAAGAGCGAGACCCAACAAACCGTCATTGACTTTGCAAATGAAGCACAACGTCAACACAATGCAAAGATCTTGACAATAAGAAGTGACAACGGCAGCGAGTTCAAGAACTACACCTTGGATGAATTTCTTAGTGATGAGGGAATCAAGCATCAATATTCCGCACCATACATCCCTCAACAAAACGGTGTTGCGGAAAGGAAGAACCGGATGTTGATGGATGCTGCAAGGACCATGATGGCGGAGTTCAAGTCTCCGTACAACTTTTGGGCCGAAGCCATCAACACCGCGTGTCATGCATCCAATCGGATCTACCTCCGCAAGGGCTTGAACAAGACTCCATATGAGATACTCACCGGTAACAAGCCCAACCTCAGGTACTTCCGGGTGTTCAGGTGTAAGTGTTTCATTCTCAAGAAAGGTGTTCGGTTGTCTAAATTTGAGGCTAGAGCTCATGAGGGCATATTTGTTGGTTATGCTACAAACTCTCATGCTTACCGTGTCCTCAATAAATCCACGGGACTTATTGAGGAGACGTGTAACGTGGAGTTTGATGAGAATAACGGCTCCCAAGTGGAACAAAGTGGCACTTGTGATGTAGGTGATGAAATTCCTCCTCAAGCCATAAGAAGAATGGGTGTTGGTTTTATCCTACCCATTGAGGAACCCCTTGTGGCCGAAGGAGAAGGACAATGCTCCACTCAAGTGGAGCCATCACCAACCCAAGGCCCACACGCTTCCGAAGAACAAAGTGAAGGCCCTCAACCTCATGAACAAGACCAAGGGAAAGATCATACTCAAGACGGTGTTGACACACCAAGTGATGCCCAAGGTCAAGTTCTCTCCCCCGAGCAAGTTCAAGATCAAGAACAAGTTCATGACGGCGCTCAAGATTATCAAGTAACCGCTCCTCAACTCACCACCGAGGAGGAATTAGAGCGTTGTGCCGCCAAGATTGCATCCAAGCTCTCCACCAAGGATCATCTCATGACGAATGTGCTTGGAAGCTTAAGAAAGGGGGTAAGCACTTGTAGACAATTAGCAAATTATTGTGAGCATCACACATTTGTCTCTTGTGTGGAACCCCACAAGGTTTATGAGGTGCTAGAAGATCCGGATTGGCTCAATGTCATGCACGAAGAACTCAACAACTTCGAGCGCAACAAAGTGTGGAGATTGGTGCCAAGGCCAACGGGGAACCACAATGTCATTGGAACCAAGTGGATATTCAAGAACAAGCAAGATGCCCATGGGATTATCATTCGCAACAAGGCTCGTTTGGTAGCACAAGGCTACTCCCAAGTCGAGGGTATCGACTACGGTGAAACCTTTGCTCCCGTTGCTCATCTTGAATCCATTCGCTTGTTAATTGCATATGCTTCTCATCATAATTTTAAGCTACAACAAATGGATGTGAAGAGTGCTTTTCTTAATGGTCCCATTAATGAATTGGTTTACGTCAAGCAACCCCCCGGGTTTGAGGATCCCTACTTTCCCGATCATGTGTATCAACTCGATAAGGCACTCTATGGCCTTAAACAAGCCCCACGTGCGTGGCATGACCACCTTACCGAGTTGTTACAAGACCGTGGTTTTGAAGTTGGGCTAATCGACCCCACTCTTTTTACTAAGAAGGTCAAAGGGGAGTTGTTTGTGTGCCAATTATACGTTGATGATATTATCTTTGGTTCTCCTAACAAAGCTTTCAATGAGGAATTTGCCGCTCTCATGACCTCAAAGTTCGAGATGTCCTCCATGGGAGAGTTGAAGTTCTTTCTAGGGTTCGAAGTGAAGCAAAGAAGAGAAGGAACCTTCATCAATCAATCCAAATACACTCAAGACATGCTCAAGAGATTCAAGCTAAGTGACGTCAAGCCGGCTTCCACTCCAATGCCCACCAAGTGCCAACTTGACTTAGATCCCAATGGTAAAGTGGTGGATCAAAAGGTATATCGTTCCATGATTGGATCCTTGCTTTACCTTTGTGCATCTAGACCGGACATCATGTTGAGTGTGGGAATTTGTGCATGGTTTCAAGCCGCACCTAAGGAAAGTCACTATGTGGCGGTCAAACGAATCTTTCGATATTTGGCTCATACCCCAAACTTTGGCCTATGGTACCCTAGAGGATCAAAATTCAAGCTTGTAGGGTACTCGGATTCCGATTGGGCGGGAGACAAAGTGGATAGGAAGTCCATTTCCGGAGGGTGCCATTTCCTTGGTTGCTCTTTGGTAAGTTGGTCTTCCAAAAAGCAAAGTTGTGTGTCTCTCTCGTCCACTGAGGCGGAGTATGTTGCCACCGGTAGTTGTTGTGCTCAACTCCTATGGATGAGGCAAACTTTAAAGGATTACGGTGTCACTTGTGACAAAGTGCCTCTTTGGTGCGACAATGAAAGTGCCATCAAGATCTCTCTCAATCCGGTGCAACATTTCAAGACGAAGCATATAGAGATCCGGTATCACTTCATCCGGGATCACATTAGACGAGGAGAGATCGAGCTCAACTATGTTAACACTCATGACAACCTTGCAGATATTTTCACGAAGCCCTTGGATGAAGCAAGATTTCGTGAGTTAAGGCATGAGCTAAATATCATTGATTCGAGCAATGTGGCTTGAACCCTTGCACATCCTACCACGCTCAACTTGTTGTCTAGTTTAGGTGTAGGCATGGACATTAGGGGAGTGTTGTTCTCTCAATGAACTCCCCCCCACCCATTATGCATAAATTGATTGTGTCTTTCACATTATCCATATTTGATGGTACTTGTGCTTCAAAGACGAGTTTTGGTCATGGACCCAAGGATAATTCTTCGCGGTGCCATACCAATTGACTCAAACATAGGTGGCCTCGGCCACCGTCCTCTCTTCGGGGAGTTGGAGTTAGCCTTGCTGCTCTCGTGTTGTTTTCTCTCTTTCTCTCTTTGCTCTTTGTGTTAGGTTCTCCTAGGGTGTTGTTTCTCTCCTGTTTTTGTGCCCCTTCTTCCTCCCTTCGTTTTCACTCATTTATTCTTGGCTTGGGCTTAGGTGGTCGGGCGGTACAACCGGCACCACGAGCGGTTCTACCGCTGGTACCGGGTTGTGCTGTCCCAAGGGTTTCTGTTCGGTGTCTGGGCGGTTCCACCGCACAATCCCACGGTAACCCACGTCCGGTACTACCGGTTGTTGCCGTGCGGTACTACCGCTGCCTTCCAGGCACCGGAAGTACTGCCTCCATCCACTGGTCTGTACCAGAAGAGCGGTACAACCGCTCCCCTAAGCAGTTCTACCGGGGCGTGCGTACGGGCCTATATATACTCGACGGGGCTGAAGGGCTGTCTTTTTCCCTTCGTCCTCGTTCCTCTTTTTCTTGCCCTAGCCGCCGGCCATCTCTACCCCTGCCCCGGAGTGCGTCTCGCGCTTCGGATCCTTGGCTCTCCGTGGATTCTCTCCGTGGAGGCCTTCCGATCTCTTCCCATGGATGGTGGTAATGCCTCGTGTTCTTTGCCTCTAGTTGTTTGTTTAGGGTTATTCCTTGCCTAGGGCTTTACCCATCTTTCCGCGTTTAGTGTCCATTCTATGGCTTAGAAGAGTTCTTTGTTAGCCTCCTTTCTTGTTTGTAGCACTTAGAATTCGGAATATTACTTGTGTGATTCGTATGACTCGGTTAGATCTATCTTCCCTGGTAGTGCCACTGTCAGCGGTTCTACCGCCCCTACGGGCGGTACAACCGCTGGAGCGGTACTACCGGCGGAAGATCCGGTACAACCGGAGTATATCAACCACGAAGCACTGTTCTATCTTCTCTGTTGTTGCAACTTGTTCCTTTTCTGCTAGTGGGTGCAATCCTCTCATCCTTGTTGGGTTTTTGTGTGTTCTTTTCGTGTGTGTGTTCAGGTGGCTCTACTTCTCGCTCTGCTCCTCGCAAGACCAAGAAGAGGGCACGAAGGACCTTGCGACCGGTTGTGTCAGATGATGAAGAAGTTGTGATTCCCACCAAGCCCACTCGCCGTGAAAAGTCTGCAGCTGCTAAGCAACGTGTTGTCATGCCGTTGCATCGTTGGGAAGCCAAGGATTGGGAAGCGTACCGCTCAAAGAATCCGTATGAGGTTCCCATTGCTCCCCGTGGGACCACTGTTCAGTTTCGGAATGAGATGCAAGTGCGGATTGTTCATGAACTCTTTGAGCACAACAAGAACAGATATGCCAAGCAGTGGACAATTGATTTTGATCATTGGAGAAACAACATGGAGTATTTTGGTGTGGCACTAGCTCTCTGCGAGGAGTTTGATCTTGTCAAGATCATGTCTGTCAACTGTGACTTTGATGTTCAACTTATCCATCAGCTCTATGCCACGGTTCATTTTGGAGAAGATGATGCGCACACTCTCACCTTCATGTGTCGCGATGAATTGTTTCACATTCCCTGGAGGGCTTTCTGCAATGCTATTGGGTACGAGGATACCGGTCTGCAAGGAAGGGGTGGCATTCGCCCTCATGATTTTCCTGAGTCCATGCCTAAGGAGAAGCTTGCCCCTCTGTACATTAGGGGTCGTGGGATTATTGGAGAATCCAAGGATTTGGAGAAGGTCTATGACATCATGCACCGAGTGTTCCGCAATGTGCTCTTGCCCAAGGTGGGCAATCAAGATGAAATTCATGGCTATCTGGTTGATTTGATGGTTGCTATGAAGACCATGGTGGGGACAGGGGCAACGTTTGATGTGTCAAATTGGTTGTGGCATGAGATGTACAACATGGTCATCTACCGTAAAGTCCCAATCTACGCTCCGTTTGTCATGTGCTTTCTGAACTCTGTGTGGGCTGTTCGTCGTCCTGGAGAGCTCCTCACTTCTCCAGACAACCTCACTGTTCATGAGGTCAAGCTCCTTAAGAAGAAGAAGCATGCCGAGCCTCGCTTCCCTGAACATGCTCCTGAGGATGTCTATGCTACTTCTGACGATGAGGACTTTGAGCTGGAGCCAGGGGCCAAGACTTCATGGGTGGCCAAACTTACTGCCAAAGTGAAGAAGACCTTTTGTCTCCAGGCTGACATCCAGAAGAAGATGTATGAGGCACATGTCAATGAGAAGCTTGCACGGCGTCGCCAAATTGCAATGATGAAGCACCTCAACATGCAGGTTCAGAGTGGCTCTGAGAAGAGCATCACCCCAAAGGAGCGTTGGATCTCTACCCATAGCACCTGGACTGATGATGAAGCCCCTCCCCAGCCATCATCCTCGTTTGCAGCAGTGGACAATGCCATGGAAGAACCTGATCACGACGATGATGACGACTCTGATGATGAAGATCCAGATGCGACTGAGGAGTCAGAGGAGGACGCCTGAGCTTTGGGTCGCTAGCTTCGCTCTTTTCCTTTTTGGTGTCTTGATGCCAAAGGGGGAGAGGGTTCTATAGGTCTCGGGGATTTGCTTGGGTTGTTTTCTCTTGTTCTCGTGTTTTTGTGTTTGTTTGTGGACTTGTTTCGTTCCGTGCTGTGTGTGAGACTTGCTAGACTTGCTACTCCGTTTATTCGTAGGTCTTTATCATTATTATTGCCTCTGAGTATTATATTGTCTATCCTTTTGAGCTCAGAGTGATGAGTCTATAAAATCTAGGGGGAGTCTAGTCCTGAAAGTGTGCCCATGCTTTCTAACAGCGAGTACTTGTTGGGGCACACATTGAGGGGGAGTTCCGTCTAGATTTCATTGACTTATCTCTTGCAAATCGTGTTGTTGTCATCATCCACCAAAAAGGGGGAGATTAAAAGGGCATTTCCCTACTTTATGTTTTGGATGATGATGACAACCCTTTGTGGTCTAAACGTGTGCTATATGTTTCAGGTTCTCGATTCTTAGGCTTACATCGGATTGCTATTACCTCTCGAAGGAAAAGATCGAAGACGTGTCCTCTACGGTTTTATTTTCTTTGGTCGTAGAGTACCCGTACTATCAAGAGGGAATCCTCATTAAGAAGCTCTGGGGGAATCAGTTCACGTACACTTTTCTCACCCTCTCTTTGCCTTCCTCAGGTGTGTGTGTGTGAGAGAGAGTTTTCCTTGCC
The DNA here is from genome assembly GCA_032464435.1 of Aegilops umbellulata. Taxonomy (NCBI): domain Eukaryota; kingdom Viridiplantae; phylum Streptophyta; class Magnoliopsida; order Poales; family Poaceae; genus Aegilops; species Aegilops umbellulata. The sequence continues at coordinate 448,531,614 of CP136058.1, read as the reverse complement.
TCTTCCCCTCTTTTCTTTTCTGCTCACTATTTCTGCCCAGCGGTTGTACTGCTCTCTGGAGCGGTTGTACCGCTGGGTCTTGTCGCTCACCAGCTGTGCTCGAGCGGTTGTACCGCTGCCTCCGGGCGGTGGTACCGCCACCATGCTCTGCAACAGCTGGGGCGGTGGTTCCGTCCATGCACCGCTCAAGTACCGCTCTCGCTTCTGGTTTGATGCGGTTCTTGGGCGGTAGTGGCCCAGTTGGTCCGGTCGTTCCACGATGACCGGTACCACCGGTGGTCCGAGCGGTTCTTCCGCTCAGGACTTAGCCACCCAAGAGCTCAAGGCCATACGGTTGTTCCGGCCAGGCACCGCCCAAGTACCAGTCAAGCTCCTGTTTTGATGCGGTGATTGTGCGGTGGCCAGGCGGTTAGTCCGGTTATTTTTCTTAGCCGGTACTACCGCCCCCCTGGTCCGGTTGTACCGCTTGGTAGGGTTCTGCAGATACACCGTGAGTCCCGGTTGTACTGGGACGAGGACCGGTTGTACCACTGCAGTGCTAATTTCCCAGTAACGGTTGGAAATCGAGGGTGACTATATAAGGGAGCTTCTCCCACCTACCTCTCCTACCTTTGACCTCTCTCACTCCACCATTGATGCCCTTCAAGCTCTCTTGCCCGATCTCTCTCTCTAGCCACTCAAACTTGTTGATTTGCTAGGGATTGAAGGAGGAGACCTAGATCTACACTTCCACCAAAGGATATTTGGTTCCCCCATACTTTCTTGTGTGGATTTTGTTACTCTTGGGTGTTTGAGCACCCTAGACGGTTGAGGTCACCTCGGAGCCATATTCCATTGTGGTGAAGCTTCGTGGTTTTGTTGGGAGCCTCCAATTAAGTTGTGGAGAGAGCCCCAACCTTGTTTTTAGAGGTTCGGTAGCCGCCTTCAAGGGCACCAATAGTCGAATCACGGCATCTCGCATTGTGTGAGGGCGTGAGGAGAATACGGTGGCCCTAGTGGCTTCTTGGGGAGCATTGTGCCTCCACACCGCTCCAACGGAGACGTACTTCCTCTCAAAGGGAAGGAACTTCGGTAACACATCCTCGTCTCCACCGTCTCCATTCTTGGTTATCTCGTGCCTTTATTTAAGCAAGCTTACTTGTTTCATATCTCTTGCTTGCTTGTGTACCTATCCTCGTTGCATCATATAGGTTGCTCACCTAGTTGCATTTCTAGACAACCTATTTTGATGCAAAGTTTAACTTGTTAAAGAAAAGCTAAAAATTGTTAGTTGCCTATTCACCCCCCCCCCTCTAGTCAACCATATCGATCCTTTCAGCTTGGACTTCTACCTATTCCAAGTTAATGGGAATTAAATCACTTTTATGATAATTAATAGACATGCCAGATATTAGTTGAAAACAAATCAGGATCCATTTGAGGTTAATAGCAGCTCTATGATCACAATCTACAAAAAGCAAAGTATCATGTGCATATTGCAGACATGTAACACCCTCTGGATGGAAATTAGGGCATAGCCCTTTAATCAGACCTGCTTGTGAGCCTTTAATTACCATTTTAGCAAAAACATCTACCACAAGATTAAAAAGCAAAGGTGAGAAAGGATCACCTTGCCTTAAACCACTACTAGTAATGAAGAAATCACTCTCTTCACCATTCACTTTGACCCCAATGGACCCCTGTTGAGTTATGCTCTTAACCCAGTTGATCCATTTCCTGCCAAACCCCCTAAGCTCAAGAACTTCATAGACAAAATCTAAGTTAACTCTATCATATGCTTTTTCATAATCTACTTTAAAAATCATCCCCTTCCTACCAGAAGAGTGTGTAGTATGCAGTACCTCATGTGCAGTAACCACACTCTCTAAGATGTATCTACCTCTAATGAAGGCAGATTGATTTTCAGAGATCAGTTTACCAATAATCAAAGCTAGTCTATTAGTCAGCACTTTAGTAAAAATCTTAAAGCAACAATTGAGTAAGCTAATTGGTCTAAATTTCCTCATATCTTTAGCTTCCTCTTCTTTAGGAATCAGGGTGATCATGGCAAAGTTAAGTCTGAAGATGTCTAAGCCATGATCATACCATGCTTCAAACATGGCCATCAGGTCACCCTTAATTATATCCCAAAAGTTCTGAAAGAACATAAAAGGTAACCCATCTGGGCCAGGGGCCCCATCAGAGTAAGAATCAAACACTGCTTTCCTAACCTCTTCCTCAGTAAACCTTGCCTCTAACTTAATATTGTCTTCTACAGAAACTTGTTCATCAATATTGAAGAAATCTTGTTTCAAATCAATATTAGGCCTCTGTTCCTCCTTGAACAAATTCTTATAAAAATCTAGAGCTATTTTCATCATTTTACTCTGTTCAGATGTGGGCCCCTCAGGTCCCTCTAGTATAGGAATCAACTTCTTTCTCCTCCTTTGGTTAGCCACAGCTTGGAAGTAAGCTGTGTTTCTATCTCCCTCTAGAATATCTCTATCTCTAGATCTCTGTCTAGCACTAGTTTCTTCTTTGCACCAAATCTCCCCAAGCTCAAAGAGAATCTCCTTCATCCTATTCCTCTCCACCTCATTAAGACCCTCTACTTCTGCCTTAATATCCATCCTATCATACTCAGCCATGAGTGCTTTCTTATGATTTCTAAGAAAAGCCTCCAGGTTTGCATTCCAGCCTTTAGCTAGTCTTCTAAAAGCCCTAACTTTACACTGCCAAACATCCACAGGGTTGGAGCTTGCACATTTAGATCTCCAAGCCTTAACTATTATATCTCTAAATTCAGGTCTGGCTAGCCACCATTTCTCAAATTTAAAACTGGATTTCTTTGGAGGATCATTACAGCCAGAATCCCAAATAACAGGTGTATGATCACTCCCAATCTCTAATGATGCATGTTTGACTGGATAACATAAATTAAACAGTGATACATCTAAAACAAATAGAGCTAGTGATATGTCTATAACAAATAGAGCTTCGTATAGCTTTCAAGCTGGATATCTATATGTACGTGTGTGGTGCCTCTATCTAACAAATAATGTTTCAGATACCTTCCAAGCTGAGTACTATACATACTTGCGTAGTGTGTCTATCAAATTTATTTCTTGCGACCTTGCACAAGAAATTAGCTCAGCGCCATGGAGCCATCATGACTAGACGTTTTGAGATGAAGAGTGAAGCTTTGGGGCGTCACCGAATGTCTACCAACTCTTATACTATACGTTACCGAGCGTCGACTACATGTCAGTATCCTTATGGGGTGCTGTGCTGGCTATATCCGACAACTCCGTATGGGTGACATAGTTGGTTAAACTCTTCCGTTGTCCTTCAATATGCATGTATATTTGGTGTTGATTGTGTTTTGAGTTTGATAATTTACAAGAAGAGTTATGAATATCTAACATGCAAACATAGTATGGACTTCAAATGTGTTACTCCACCTTTACGTTGAGAGTCAATACTGTGTCAGAACTAATTTTTCCAGTGATAGTTAATATTAAAGGTCGCATGTGTTGGGCGTAAATTTTGGTTGAGATATTTTCTCACAAATTATCATAATTTTCTTCATGAAACAATGTAAAAAGAAGTTTTACGTAGAGTCATAGATGAACTATTGTACCCCATGAAGTAGAATCTATCGTTATATCTTTATTTCGTTCTAATAAACATTAAATAGAGAAATATATGTACACATTATTTTGCAACTGAAGTAGTCTCCAAAGTGTAATTCTAATATATATCAAGCTCAAATGCTCCTAATTTGAAAAGCAAATTTCAAGAAAATAGCATTTTTTTTACGAATTGCCTACATGCAAAATTTCATTATGGAACGTTCGTCAGCATCTAGAAAAAATTACTGCTCCAAATCGTTACTCCCTCCGTTTCAAGATAAGTGTCATGGTTCCACCAAAAATAGACTTTTGAAGTATCATTTTTGTGCCCAGTATATTTTGAATGTTTTTTCTTCACAAAATATCTAAAAAATATTCCACATATCCCTATTATAGAAAATAAACATAATCTATTTTAAAGGTAGGTTTATAATCAAACTTTTTTAAATCCTCTCGGATGTGTTATTGATATCAGTAAACTGTAAGTTCAAACATTTTATTCTTTCATGGCAAAATGAAAACATATCCTACCACAAGGTATTTCATTTATGGAACTTATAGGTTATAACTGAATAAAACATGTTCACATTACTTATATTCCTTCAGATTTAGCTTCAGCGTTTCAGATTTGTTATTTGTGACCGACCTATAATATTGCTTCCTTTGTTCTGTGTAGGATTATTTGTGTTCTACAAATGCATATTTTAACAAAGTTGCATGTTCATAGTAATATAATGAGTATACTCTGAGATCCCTTCCAAAGGCATGAGAATAATGTGTATATATCAGTGTGACACATTTGGACATTAAAAAAATGATGATAAAAATATTGCATGTCATTTTAAACATCTTATTATTGTCAAAACAAAAACTCAATGTATCAAGTACTAAAAAGTGCTAGCCTGTGCATAGGCACGGGTTGACGACTAGTGTAGTATGAACTAGTGTTTGTAGTGTTTGATCATGTAGTATATGTAGTATGTGATGAACTACTATGGTGCAATTTCTCCCGCGAAACTGTTTTTTTTCTAATTATGCAGTTTCATCTACGATTTTTGATCGGCCGCACTCGTTCTCGACCCACAAACGAGATCTTCGCCAAACTGCAAACGCGTTTTGCATGTTGGGATTTTGCGGGGTCTGCTAGAGTTGCTCTTAGATTGACCATTAGCTCCCTCACCACCGTGACATCATGCGCTGCCCAATTGCTTGCTCCGCCGCCGCACATGACGTGCTCCTCCGCCACCCAGGACCTGGGCGGCCGATATCCCCTCCCGCCACCCAGGATCCGCGCCGCCGCCGGCCAGGACCTGCGAGCGCCTGGGTCTCGAGCGCCTCAATCGTGAGTTCCAGCCGTGCCTGGACCTCGAGCTCCCTCAAGCTCGTCCTGGACCTCAAGCTCGAGCTCTTTCCCCTGCTCCTCTGGAAGTTGCTACCGGTCCCCTGCTCGTGTTGCCGCCCGGAGGTCCCCTGCTCGTGTGCTGTCACCGGAGGTCCACTGCTCGTGCTGCTGTCAGTGAGAAGAAGTACAAGGCTCCTTGCTTTTTCATCTCCAGTGCCGGACCTTGCTTGCTCTGTAATTTGAAACACAATTGATCATGTCCTCTAAAGAAATGTTATAAAAAAGAAGTTCATTTAACTGTTACTATTGCTATCTGAATTCCAACCAGATCAATTTGATGTCAATTGCTCTGTAATACTCAACCAGGTTTATCTTGAGTAAATAATAGTTTATTTTCAGTAAATAGTGCGAGCACCAACCAGGTTTATGCAAATGAAGGTCAAACAGGTTTATCTTGAGTAAATAATGGTTTATTTTCAGTAAATAGTGCGAGCACCAACTAAGTTTATGCAAATGAAGGTCAACCAGGTTTAACTTGAGTAAATAATGGTTTATTTTCAGTAAACAGTGCGAGCACCAACCAGGTTTATGCAAATGAAGGTCAACCAGGTTTATCTTGAGTAAATTATGGTTTATTTTCAGTAAATAGTGCGAGCACCAACCAGGTTTATGCAAATGAAGGTCAACCAGGTTTAACTTGAGTAAATAATGGTTTATTTTCAGTAAATACTGCGAGCACCAACCAGGTTTATGCAAATGAAGGTCAACCAGGTTTATCTTGAGTAAATAATGGTTTATTTTCAGTAAATAGTGCGAGCACCAACCAGGTTTATGCAAATGAAGATCAAATTGATAACTAGGTGTAGTTGTCAATTGATTCGGTAATTTGCAGTAGATCAAACTGCAGTAGATTATTTGCTTCATTGTTGTACAGGTGTAGTTTAAATGAGATAGATTATTTGCAAATTTAAAAAATAACAGATCAGGAATATGTCTTGTAACTAGTCAAAGATTCTTCTAACAACAAATAAACATATCTAAATTTGCTAAAAAAATCAATCAATTTTCAGTGCACAATCAATCAATTTATTTTGGAAAAAGCAATATGATTCCACCAGATTCCTCAAGACTAACTAGGGTATGTTTTGACGATTATTTAAATGAGAAGATCATATTGGCCTTTGCATTATCCATTATCTCCATTAGCGATTCCACTGAAAATATCCAATACCACTGTTTTGCAAGGTTATTACAGACAGGGGTGTTTATCTCACTATTGATGAGGCAACGTTACTCCTCTAAATAAATGTTGAATTTTCCCCAAAGAGATGAGATGAATAATTTTCAGTACCAACGTGTGCGGAGAGCTATTTATATGAGCATGGAAGAATCTGGAAAAAAAATAAGGGGCTGGGGAGGAAGAACAGAGTAATCCAAGGGATTGTGGCTAGGAGTATTTTATCCTAAAAGATTGGAGAAGAAAATGATTGATAAAGAAATGCTTCTATATATACCAAGACCTCTATATCTCGAAAAGTTTTTGCCTTGAAGTTTAACCAATTTGGTGAAAGCAACTGTTGGGCTGTAAAAATTTGTTGTGTCTGCATGCATGTGTTTGTCATTATGACTGTCGACACATATATATTAACGTGGATGTGTTAGTGCCTTGCTGCTCACCTGTAGTTTCTTGATGGTCCCACAGCTTCGTACTTTCTAGAATTATCGTCGGTATATAAGTATACAGAACTCACCACACCGAAGGAGCAACAGCCACCACGGAGCAGCACGCGCTACTGCGCTCACCTCTGAGGCAGCATAGATGTGCATGGGTTGCGTCATGTGTGCGAGTTGGAGATACCGTTTTGGCGATAGCTATGCTCACCGGCGTGACAGTGCTACGTTGCCGGGGTGCAGGTGCCGGTCACCGGCAAGCACTCTACGAGTCGACTACGCCGTCGCGAGCAGTCGCGGGTGCAGTCACAAACATGTAGAGGAGCTCTGACAGAAGCCGGCGGGAGCAAGAGGGACACAGGAGTGTGTGGACGCTGAAAAGATGTTATGTCGTGGTGTAGGAGGCCGTAGCCAGCACTCCTACTCCCACCTCGCGCATGACGCCGCCCAAGCCACCATCACCACCCCGTCGGCGGCGAGGTCTTGCTGAATCTGCAAGAGCCACAGGAACGCCGACGTCTTCCGTGGCCTGGACTGGCTCCGCATCACGCAACAGCTGGGTGTGCTTGCTGTTATGCTCGAGGTCATCGTGTGCATCGCGCCCGAAGCCCTCCTCCACACCCGCGGGCCTCCGTTCTCTTTAGTTGTCCCCGTTGTACGCATGGACGTGGTGTCTTTCCTTCTCTACGAAGGAAATATGTCCTAGAGGCAATAATAAAGTTGTTATTTTATATTTTCTTATTCATGATAAAGGTTTCTTATTCATGCTAGAATTGTATTGATCAGAAACTTAAATACATGTGTGAATACATAAACAAATACCGAGTCCCTAGTGAGCCTCTACTAGACTAGCTCGTTGATCAAAGATGGTTAAGGTTTCCTAACCATAGACATGAGTTATTATTTGAGAACGGGATCACATCATTAGGAGAATGATGTGATAGAGAAGACTCACCCGTTAAATTAGCATAATGATCGTTCAGTTTATTGATATTGCTTTCTTCATGTCAAATACATATTCCTTCGACTATGAGATTATGCAACTCCCGGATACCAGAAGAATACCTTGTGTGCTATCAAACATCACAATGTAACTGGGTGATCATAAAGATGCTCTACAGATATCTCCGAAGGTGTTTGTTGAGTTGGCATAGATCAAGATTAGGATTTGTCACTCCGAGTATCGGAGAGGTGTTTGTTGAGACTTGCCGATAACAAGATTGAACTATGTATAGAGATACCAACGATCGAATCTCGGGCAGGTAACATACCGATGGACAAAGGGAATTGCATATGTTGTCATAACGGTTCGATCGATAAAGATCTTCGTAGAATATGTAGGAGCCAATATGGCCATCTAGGTTCCCCTATTGGTTATTGATCGGAGAGGTGTCTCGGTCATGTCTACATAGTTCTCAAACCCGTTGGGTCCGCACGCTTAAACGTTCGTTGATGATATAGTTTTATATGAGTTATATGTTTTGGTGACCGAATGTTGTTCGGAGTCCCCGATGAGATCACAAACATGACAAGGAGTCTCGAAATGGTCGAGAGGTAAAGTTTGATATAAAGGACGATGGTATTTGGACACCGGAAGTGTTTTGGGATGTACCGGGAAAGAATCTGATCACCAGAATGGGTTCCGGGCACCCCCCCCCCCCCCCCGACAAGTTATGGGCCTTATGGGCCAAAGGAGGGAGAGACCAACCCACAAGGGGGCTGGTGTGCCTCCTCTCTTGGCTGGCCGGCCCTAGGGAATAAAAAAGGGGGAAGGCTAGCCCCTCCTGCGTTTCCCTCTCATGGGAGAAAGGAAAGGGGGGGCACCCTCCCGTGCCTTTCCCCGCACTCCAAATAAGGGAAGGGGGCGCCACTTGGGGAGGACCCCAAGTAGGATTCGACCTACTTGGGGGCGCCTCCTGGCTGCTCCCTCCACCCCCACCTATATATATGTGGGAGGGGGGTGCGGGGCGCCTAGCACAACAGAACATTGTCACTACAATAAATATGTCAACTTGCGACCATCACTATTGGTCGCTGAATGGTCATTGTTTTTCATTTGTGACTTTTTTTGACCAAAAACAGATGGTCAAAAGCTGACCGTATTTAATGGAAATTAATGACCTTTTTTATGATAAGGCAACGACCAAAACAAAAGGTTGTTGATCCTACGACCAATTGCTTTGGTCACTGGTTGCCTGCCTAGGCCACGTCGAATCTGACGTGGCAAAAATGGCGACCAAATGAAAAGGTTGTTGATTAGAATTAGCCCGGTCCAGTTCGACGTTTCACTTCGGCCAAGCCCAACAAATTTGATATTTCTATTGTTTTTTTCCTATAAATTCTATCCGGCTACATGGGCCAAGCCCAATATTTCAGCCTGTTTATTTCTGGGCTTTAGCCTTTTACAGTCTATTAATTTCCCATTTTTTTCCATTATATTTTAGAGCTATTGATTTCCTATTTTTGGAAATTATATTTTGGAGCTGGTCCCACTATTCATGTTAATCTCATATATTGATCCCACACATCAGAAAGTTACAAATTAGTCATATTATTTGATTAGTGGGTCCCACTGGTTAGGTTCCCATCTCACACACTAGCAAATCACATTCATAATCAAATATTCCAAACAAATTAGAGAACATGTGAAATTCGTCAAATAACACTAAATTAGTGTATTACAAATTTTATAGTCTATTACAACCCAGATATGTAGGCTATTACAATATTACGATCTTTACCAACTATTACAGTCAAATAAAACAGACAACTCTTTGCTGAGTAGCGCTTCACGGCTTCGCACTTTCCTTCACGTCTTCGCACTTCCAACTTTTTAGGCCGGGAGCTCCTGTAGAAGAGGGACCAAGTAAAAAAGTTACACGCAACAATATTTGCTATAGATCAGCTTTCAACTCGATATTTATGTACACCATATAGAAATTGTTTCCAGTTAGTACAAGTTCATTTAGTACTCATCTCCTTCACTTGTGTCCATTTAGTGCAAGTTCATTTAATGATGCAAGCAAGCAACAATATTAATCAAGCTCCAAATAGTCTGATTTGCATCATGAGGTACCCCCTCAGCCAGTGATGACACAAGGAACTAAGGAAACAACAATGATGACACAGAAGGAACAATCAAGTGAAGTATTTGACTATTCCCTTGTATCCAAGGGATGCAATGTTCCTATTCCTGAAGTAAAATTAAGCCAAAAGATATGCTCCGATGAGATCTAGCCAGCGGGCAGGTAGCGATGGAAGCGTGTACCTGGATGTAGGGCATGAGAAGGGAGAGCTGGATCACCCACCTGAACTGCAGCTTGCCAATAACCATCTGGGCAAGCACCACCCTATACTTGCACATGCCGAAAAGGATGCCATGTCGTCAAGAACACTCATGTGCACCTATATCAACCAGAGGCACCAAAATTTACATTAAATAGAAAATTAAAATATAAGTATGTGACATCGCATAGCTAAAGAAACCATACAATGTAGCATAACCTTTGCAAAAATGGAGCTGATGCTCTCTAGGGTTACTTGTCAGCTCACACTGTAAACATAACATTTGGTCATCTTATATAACAAAAAGAACTCAAAAATGTCGATCGGCTGCTCCATAATGCAATATATAAGCCCGGCTGGGATTGATAACTACAAGCTACAATAGCTCAAAGTGGCAGTATGCTCTTGTGCTGTTCTCTTGTCTATACAGCCGATCTTGTGCTGTTCTCTTGTCTATTGACTATATACGCTGACAATGTCGTGGGTCCCAGATGTCAGGAAACCACTAGCACTAGTAGAAAACAGGGCTATGGTCCAGGCCGCATCAGCCCATTAGTCCCGGTTCAGTCTAGAACCGGGACCAATGTGGGCATTGGTCCCGGTTCGTGAGCCCAGGGGGCCGGCCAGGCCACGTGGGCCATTGGTCCCAGTTCATCTGGACCTTTTGGTCCCGGTTGGTGGGACGAACCGGGACCAATGGGCCTCCCTCCTGGCCCACCACCATTGGTCCCGGTTGGTGGCTTGAACCGGGACCAAAGGCTCCCCTTTAGTCCCGGTTCATGCCACCAACCGGGACCAATGAGGTGCCTATATATACCCCCTCGCGCAAGAGCAGAGCACAGTGCTCTGTTTTTTCTGGCCGAGGGGGAGAGGGCTTTGTGGTGCTCTAGCTCACCTCCTATGCACATGAGGTGTTCGATGGAATGCCCGAGCCACACTACTTAAGCTTTCTCCTCTCGAAGCTCGACCTCCAAACTCCATTTTCCTTGAGATTTGTCTAGATTTAGCGGTCCGTCACGCCCCGTCCCCGTCTTCACCGCCGCCGATCACCCGCGCCGATCTCATCACCGACACCACCGTGGTGAGCCTCTTGTTCTTATCTTCTTTCTGAAAGGAAAAATATTCTTACTTGTATGTTTAGATAGATACTTGTATCATTTTCTTACATTTTTATTGCATCTTATATAGTGCGATGGTTTTGGTATCCGCCCCCGTCGGCCCTCGTCCTGTCTATGATTCGGATTTGGTATGTATATTATCTTTATAACTATTGGTTCATTTATTGTTTATGAAAATTATGCCGACCAACGTGACATAGATTTTATTTATCTAGGATGTATGTGAATCGGAAAAGCCAACCGACCTTGTCGAGAGGTTAAATTTAGTTGAAGAAGAAAACAATTTGTTGAAGGAAAAAATAAAAAAAATTGAGGAGGAGAAGATGATATTGGAGTTGCATGTTGCGGATGTCGTCGATGATCACAAGATCAAGATGGATGCAATGCGCTTGAAGATTAGAAAGATTAGAAAATATGACATTCATACCGAGGCTTCGTATCATTATGCCGTTGGATCAATTGTTACCTTGGTTGCGATTATGGTCGCATTTGTTTTCACATTGAAATGTTTTACATAGTTTCAATGTATGGTTTAATTAATTAGATGCTCTGGAGAGCTATATTTTATTAGATGAGAACTATGTATGCACTTTGGTTTTAATGTGATGATGAACTTCTATTAATTTGGACACTTAATTATATATAATGCACGCAGATGAACCGGCAATGGATGTACGGTGACAGACACACCCGCGAGTACATTAAGGGCATGCATGAGTTTCTCGATGCGGCTGAGGCAAACAAGCAGAATGGTTTTATGTGCTGTCCATGCACTGAATGTGGGAATACGAGGTCTTACTCTAACCGGAAAATCCTTCACTCCCACCTGCTTTACAGGGGTTTCATGCCACACTATAATGTTTGGACGAGGCACGGAGAAATAGGGGTTATGATGGAAGACGACGAAGAAGAAGAGTACGATGACAACAATGTGCCCCCTGAATACGGTGATGCTGCAACAGGGGGAGCTGGTGAAGATCAAGAGGAACCAGACGATGTGCCCAATGATGCTGCCACGGGTGAAGCTGCTGAAGATCAAGAGGAACCAGACGATGTGCCCGATGATGATGATCTCCGCCGGGTCATTGTCGATGCAAGGACACAATGCATTAGTCAAAATGAGAAGCTGAAGTTCGATCGCATGTTAGAGGATCACAAAAAAGGGTTATACCCCAATTGCGAAGATGGCAACACAAAGCTCGGTACCGTACTGGAATTGCTGCAGTGGAAGGTAGAGAATGCTGTGGCTGACAAAGGATTTGAGAAGCAACTGAAAATATTGAAGAAGAAGCTTCCAAAGGATAACGAATTGCCCGACAGTACATACGCAGCAAAGAAGGTCGTATGCCCTCTAGGATTGGAGGTGGAGAAGATACATGCATGCCCTAATGACTGCATCCTCTACCGCGGTGCATACAAGGATCTGAACGCATGCCCGGTATGCGGTGCGTTGCGGTATAAGATCAGACGAGATGACCCCGGTGATGTTGACGGTGAGCCCCTCAGGAAGAGGGTTCCTGCAAAGGTGATGTCGTATGCTCCTATAATACCATGGTTGAAACGTCTGTTCAGAAACGAAGAGCATGCCAAGTTGATGCGATGGCACAGTGAGAACCGAAAGAAAGATGGGAAGTTGAGACCACCCGCTGACGGGTCGCAGTGGAGAAAAATCGAGAGAAAGTACTGGGATGAGTTTGCAAAGGACCCAAGGAATGTATGGTTTGCTTTAAGCGCGGATGGCATTAATCCTTTCGGGGAGCAGAGCAGCAATCACAGCACCTGGCCCGTGACTCTATGTATGTATAACCTTCCTCCTTGGATGTGCATGAAGCGGAAGTTCATTATGATGCCAGTTCTCATCCAAGGCCCTAAGCAACCCGGCAACGAAATTGATGTGTACCTAAGGCCATTAGTTGAAGAACTTTTACAACTGTGGAATGGAAACGGTGTATGTACGTGGGATGAGCATAGACATGAGGAATTTAACCTTAAGGCGTTGCTTTTCGTGACCATCAACGATTGGCCCGCTCTCAGTAACCTTTCAGGATAGACAAACAAAGGATACCACGCATGCACGCACTATTTAGATGACACTGAAAGTATATACCTGGACAAATGCAGGAAGAATGTGTACCTGGGCCATCGTCGATTTCTTCCGACCAACCATCAATGTTGAAAGAAAGGCAAGCATTTCAAAGGCGAGGCAGATCACCGGAAGAAGCCCGCCATGCGCACCGGTGATCACATGCTTGCTATGGTCAATGATTTACACCACGTAATCTTTGGAAAGGGTCCCGGTGGACTAGCTATTCCGAATGACGCTGAGGGACACGCACCCATGTGGAAGAAGAAATCTATATTTTGGGACCTACCCTACTGGAAAGACCTAGAGGTCCGCTCCTCAATCGACATGATGCACGTGACGAAGAACCTTTGCGTGAACCTGCTAGGCTTCTTGGGCATGTATGGGAAGACAAAAGATACACCTGAGGCACGGGAGGGCCTGCAACGTTTGCACGAAAAAGACGGCATGCCTCCGAAGTAGTATAAAGGTCCTGCCAGCTACGCTCTTACGAAAGAAGAGAAAGAAATCTTCTTTGAATGCCTACTCAGTATGAAGGTCACGACTGGCTTCTCGTCGAATATAAAGGGAATAATAAATATGCCAGAGAAAAAGTTTCAGAACCTAAAGTCTCATGACTGCCACGTGATTATGACGCAACTGCTTCCGGTTGCATTGACGGGGCTTCTACCGGAAAACGTCCGATTAGCCATTGTGAAGCTATGTGCATTCCTCAATGCAATCTCTCAGAAGGTGATCAATCCAGAAATCGTACCAAGGCTAAGGAGTGATGTGGCGCAATGTCTTGTCAGTTTCGAGCTGGTGTTCCCACCATCCTTCTTCAATATCATGACGCACGTCCTAGTTCATCTAGTCGACGATATTGTCATCCTGGGGCCCGTATTTCTACACAATATGTTCCCCTTTGAGAGGTTCATGGGAGTCCTAAAGAAATATGTCCGTAACCGCACTAGGCCAGAAGGAAGCATCTCCATGGGCCATCAAACAGAGGATGTTATCGGGTTTTGTGTTGACTTCATTCCTGGCCTTAACAAGATAGGTCTCCCTAAATCGCGGTATGAGGGGAGACTTACTGGAAAAGGCACTCTTGGAAGAGACTCAATAATATGCAGGGACGGATATTCTTGGTCTCAAGCACACTACACAGTTCTACAGAACTCTACCTTGGTGACCCCGTATGTCGATGAACACAAGAACAGTCTGCGCTCCAAACACTCGGAGCAATGCGACGACTGGATTACATGTGAACACATCAGGACTTTCAGCAGTTGGTTGGAAACACGTCTCAGAGGTGACAACACTGTTTGTGATGAGTTGTACTTGTTGTCCAGGGGACCATCTTTGACTGTATTGACTTACAAAGGATACGAGATAAATGGGAATACATTTTACACGATCGCCCAAGATCAAAAGAGCACCAACCAAAACAGCGGTGTCCGCTTTGATGCAGCAACCGAGAGCGGAAAGGACACATAATATGGTTACATAGTGGACATATGGGAACTTGACTACGAACCTCATTTTAAGGTCCCTTTGTTTAAGTGCAAATGGGTCAATCTGTTAGGCGGCGGGCTACAGGTAGACCCACAGTACGGAATGACAACAGTGGATCTGAAAAATCTTGGGTACACTGACAAACCGTTCGTCCTAGCCAATGATGTGGCACAGGTTATCTATGTGAAGGACATGTCTACCAAACCAAGAAAAAGAAAAGATAAGGAAGCGAATACATCATACGATGAGCCAAAGCGCCACATAATTCTTTCAGGAAAAAGGGACATCCTGGGAGTGGACGGCAAGACAGACATGTCTGAAGATTATGAAAAGTTTCATGAAATTCCTCCCTTCAATGTCAAGGCTGACCCAAGCATCCTGATAAACAATGAAGATTATCCATGGTTACGGCGCAATAAGCAAATGACACAAGCGAAGAAAAAGTGAAGACTTTCTCCCGCAATAAGCAAATGCTATGTGAGTGAAATTATGATACCATCCCAACTTTCAAATTTTTCAGAGTTCATTTGAAATGCTTTCATGTCTTATGGTTTGAAACTTTGATACTTCGAAAGTGATTGTCCATTTTGTACACGAAGTGCATCAAGTTTTTGTCGTAACCCTCTCTACTTTTTGGAACATGCTATGTGGGTGAAATGATGATACCATGCCAACTTTCAACCTTTTCAGAGTTCATTTTGAAATGCTTTCCAATTTCAGAGTCATTTAGCTCAAAGAATGAATTAATAGCAAACAGAATGAACTACAAAACTTTTATGAAAATAAAAACAATCAATTAAAATATTATGTTATGATCAACTAAAATAAAACTATAATATTCTTCAATAGCAAAAAGAATATAATTTTTGTGACCTCAAATCAAACTATAAGTATTTAATTGTAAGTATAAATAAAAAATAAATAGCAAAGAAGAAAAAAATTCTAATTTTATAGTAAAGTTATTCATAAACTAGTGATTCACACAAATTTTTAAAAATTCAAATTTAAACTATTTAAAATTTAAAACTAATGGCACTAACAGAAAGTTTATAATTTTTGTGACCTAAAAGCAAAAAGAAATCACTAAAAAACTGTAAGTATTTAGTTGTAAGTAGAAATAAAAAATAAAAAAAATTCTAATTTTATAGTAAAGTTATTCATAAACTAGTGATTCACACAAATTTTTAAAAATTCAAATTTAAACTATTTAAAATTTAAAACTAATGGCACTAACAGAAAGTTTATAATTTTTGTGACCTAAAAGCAAAAAGAAATCACTAAAAAACTGTAAGTATTTACTTTTAAGTAGAAATAAAAAAATAAAAAACCAAAAAAAATTAGAAAAAAAATGCCACCTACTCAGCCTCCATGGCCTGAATACGACTAGAAACCCTACATGGGCCAGGATTCAGGCCCGCAGAGGCCCAATAAGCTCACATGCAGTAGCAAGTTTAGGCCCGAAAGCCTGCATTAGAGAGGAGGTCGAATGGGGAGGCAGAGCAGCGCTCATAAACTAGTGCCGGCGCCCTTCAGCTAGCGATGTGGGACTAAATTTTTGGGCGCGGGGCGCACAAGGGCATTGGTCCCGGTTGGTGGCACCAACCGGGACTAAAGGGGGCATTGGTCACGGTTCGTGGCACCAACCGTGACCATTGCACCCACTACGGGAAACAGATAATTTGCCGTCAGGAGGCGTCTTTGCCGTCAGCTTTGTGTCGGGCAGACGGCAAAGAAAGGGTTTGCTGGCATCAACAGACGGCAAAGAAAAACTGACGGGAAAATAGACTTTGCCATCTGCGAAAAAAATCACAGACGGCAAAGAGGTCACTTTGCCGTCTGTAACAGAAATCACAGACGGCAAAGATTTTTTGCCGTCTATATTTTTTTCAGCAGACGGCGAAGATTTTTTGCCGTCTGTGTTTTATTTTACAGACGGCAAAGTGAGCTCTTTGCCGTCTGCATTTTTTTCGCAGATGGCAAAGAGAAAGCACATCACGTGGATCGATCACATGGATCGATGACTTGGCAACATCTTAGACACACATCCTCACCCACCAGGCCGTCCACTCCCCACCCACCCGCGATGCACACGCCCCCAGGGCAGCACCCACGCGGCCCACGTCCTCTCTGCCTTATCCCCACCCCCACCCGCACGTCTCCTTCTCCCTCTCGTTTCTCTCCCACTCGATCCAAATCGAGCACGCCGACCGGTCAACACCTCAAGGCCGCGGCCACTTCCCCCGTCGCCACCGTAGGCCGCCGGCGCCCGCCACCACCTTGCTGACCGCCATCTCGCCGGCTGGCCCCGGCCACGCGGGGCAGTATCTCGCCCGCCGGCCCCGGCTGGTTGCTCGTGTCACCCCCAGCGGCCTCCACGCCCCATCGCTCATCGCCCCCAGCAGCCTCTGCGCCCCGTCGCTCGTCATCCCCAGCAACCTCCGCGCCCCGTCACCCCCGCTGGCCTCCTGCGGCCCCGGCCCCATCACCCCCGCAGGCCTCCAACGGCCTCCACCCCCTGCACCGGGGCCGGCCTCGAGGTCGCGTGCTCTGCCTAGCGAGCTCCGCCGCGACAGCAGCCGGGGACTCTGCCTCGCGAGCACCACCCATCCCCGACCTCCCTTGCGTGCCTCCCGAGCACGGCTGGGACGGAGCCACGCAGCTGAGCGGGTCCAGATGGCGGCGCGACGAGCAGGACCGGGCAGCCGCGTGGCAAGCACATCACGATAGAGTGGCGCGGCGGGCGTTGGGCAGGAAGGTTGGGCGAGCAGGCCACTGCAGCGAAGAAGAAGAACTCGATTGCTTTTAAATTTTATGTTTTAGGGTCCTTTGTGTAATTTTGAAGGACTATTCTGCAACTCTAGTTTTCTCGCAGCCTCGTTTACATTTTGTACTCCAACAATGTTGAATGAAAGGCACTAGGTACAGACAGGCCTTTCCCTCTTAAAAAGATGAAAAAAGATTAGACATGGCAATGCACTTGCATGCGTTGACCGCATCGTTCTGAAGCAACGCCGCTGTGGTTCTTTTTTTTAATTTGATCCCATTCTTTGCCGTCTGTGATATACGAGGGTGAAGGCAAAGACGGGAATAGCTGACGGTAAAGATGTAGTCTAGCTGACGGCAAAACTACTTTTCTTTGCCGTCTGTGATTTATAAGGCAGACGGCGAAGAAGTTTCGGCTGACGGCAAATTCTTTGCCGTCTGTCAGATAAAAAGCTGACGGCAAAGTATTCTTTGCCGATTAATCTTTGCCATCTGACTTTGTCGTCTGCTTCCTGACGGCAAAATCTTTGCCGTATGGATTTAGGTCTTTGCCGTCTATGATCCACAGACGGCAAATTTTCTGTTTCCTGTAGTGACCCCTTTAGTCCCGGTTGGTGCCACCAACCGGGACCAATGGCCTTCGCTTCCCGCCCTTTGGGCTGCCGAAAAGAGGCCTTTGGTCCCGGTTGGTGGCACCAACCGGGACTAAAGGGGGGCAATGGTCACGGTTTGTGCCACCAACCGGGACCAATGCTCCGTCTATATAAGCCACACTTGTGAAAATTTTGGTACAGTTTCTTCGATCCCGCCCCGACGTCGCCGCCAGGCTGCCCCTCTGCTCGCCTCGCCGTCGCCGCCGTTGCCCCTGCCCTGCCCCCGAGCACGCCCTGCCTCGCCGTCGTCGCCGACCCCGAGCCGCCCCTCCGTCGCCCTCGCCCTCGCCCTCGAGCTCCGCCATCCCCGAGCCCGGAGCTCCTGCCCCGCCCCCGAGCTCCGTCGTCCGCCGCCGCCGAGCGCGCCCCGCCGTCACCCTCGCCCTCGCCGACCCCGAGCCCATCCTCGTCGCCGTCGCCCCCGGCGCCGGCCGCCCGCGTCTCCTCCCCGATCCCTCCGGGAGTAGCTACCGCCCCATCCTCTCCTTCCTTCCCTGCTCCTTAATTTGCAAAATATTGATATGATGTAGATGTATGTATGTATGTATGTATGTATGAGTTGGGGAGAAAGTTTATAATTTTTGTTCATATATACTGTAGATGTATGTATGATGAATTTTGATATTTTTTTGTTCATATATAATGTAGATGTATATGTATGTATGGAATGATATCGATGGATGTATGTATATAGAACATTCGTAGAAAATATGACCAATGTCCCCCTCCGGTTCACTCGGGAACACTAACTATCTCGGAGAAAAAAATGTTATCGGGGAAAAACATGAGAGGAAGAAGAGGATAAAAAAGAAGAGGAAGAAGAAAAAAAGAGGAGAAGAAAGAATAGAGGAGCTTCTCCTCTATTCTTTCTTCTCATCTTTTTTTCTTCTTCTTCATCTTTTTTTAATCGGGAGGGGTCGACGGTCGCCTAGGGGTCGAGGGTCGAGAGGGGGTCAACGGTCGCCTAGGGGTCGAGGGTCGAGAGGGGGTCTAGGGTCGCCGAGAGGGGAGAGGAAGAGGAGGAGAAATAAATAAGAAGAAGAAAAAAGAAGAAAAAGAAGAGGAGAAGAAGAAAGGAATAGAGGAGAAGAAGAGAAAAATAGAATATATATTCTATTTTCTCTTTTCTCCTCTATTCCTTTCTTCTTCTCCTCTTTTTTTTCTTCTTTTTTTTCTTCTCTTCTTTTTTCTTCTTCTTCTTCCTCTATTCTTTCTTCTCTTCTTTTTTCTTCTCTTCTTTTTTCTTCTCCTCTATTCTTTCTTCTCTTCTTTTTTCTTCTCCTCTATTCTTTCTTCTCTATTCTTTCTTCTCTTCTTTTTTCTTCTTCTTCTTCCTCTTTATTTTATCAGGAACAAGGGTCGTCGAGAGGGTCACCGAGCGGTAGAGGATAAACCCTAAATAGAAAGTATCGTCGGTGTGAGATACATGTACCGTCGGTGTCGGACACTACATCCACATCCCACAAGTGGCGCGGGCTTCGACGCCCACGTCACTTGTGGGACGTGGATGTAGTGTCCGACACCGAAGGCCACATGTATCTCACAACCACGATACTTGCTAGCTATTTATGGTTTATAGCCACCCAGTTATGTTGTGACGTTTGGCACACCCAAAGCATTCCTACGGTATCCGGGAGTTGCACAATCTCATGGTATAAGGAAGTGATACTTAACATTAGAAAAGCTTTAGCATACGAACTACACGATCTTTGTGCTAGGCTTAGGATTGGGTCTTGTCCATCACATCATTCTCCTAATGATGTGATCTCGTTATCAATGACATCCAATGTCCATGGTCAGGAAACCATGACCATCTATTGATCAACGAGCTAGTCAACTAGAGGCTTACTAGGGACATGGTGTTGTCTATGTATCCACACATGTATCTGAGTTTCCTATCAATACAATTATAGCATGGATAATAAACGATTATCATGAACAGGGAAATATAATAATAACCAATTTATTATTGCCTCTAGGGCATATTTCCAACAGAGACATCATAGATCGCACCATATCTGGTAAAGTACAATTACGACGTTCGGACACACCATTACGCTGTGGTGTTCCGGGTGTCGTGAGTTGCGAAACTATTCCACAATTTTTCAAATGTACACCAAACTCGTAACTCAAATATTCTCCTCCACAATCAGATCGTAGAAACTTTATTTTATTGTTACGATGATTTTCAACTTCACTCTGAAATTCTTTGAACTTTTCAAATGTTTCAGACTTATGTTCCATTAAGTAGATATACCCATATCTGCTTAAATCATCTGTGAAGGTGAGAAAATAACGATATCCGCCATGAGCCTCAATATTCATCAGACCACATACATCTGTATGTATGATTTCCAACAAATCTGTTGCTCTCTCCATAGTACCGGAGAACGGCGTTTTAGTCATCTTGCCCATGAGGCACGGTTCGCAAGTACCAAGTGATTCATAATCAAGTGGTTCCAAAAGTCCATCAGTATGGAGTTTCTTCATGCGCTTTATACCGATATGACCTAAATGGCAGTGCCACAAATAAGTTGCACTATCATTATCAACTCTTCATATTTTGGCTTCAACATTATGAATGTGTGTATTACTACTATCGAGATTTAACAAGAATAGACCACTCTTCAAGGGTGCATGACCATAAAAGATATTACTCATATAAATAGAACAACCATTATTCTCTGATTTAAATGAATAACCGTCTCGCATCAAACAAGATCCAGATATAATGTTCATGATTAACGCTGGCACCAAATAACAATTATTCAGGTCTAATATTAATCCCGAAGGTAGATGTAGAGGTAGCGTGCCGACTGCGATCACATCAACTTTGGAACCGTTTCCTACGCGCATCGTCACCTCGTCCTTAGCCAATCTTCGCTTAATCCGTAGTCCCTGTTTCGAGTTGCAAATATTAGCAACAGAACCAGTATCAAATACCCAGGTGCTACTGCGAACATTAGTAAGGTACACATCAATAACATGTATATCACATATACCTTTGTTCACCTTGCCATCCTTCTTATCCGCCAAATACTTGGGGCAGTTCCGCTTCCAGTGACCAGTCTGCTTGCAATAGAAGCACTCAGTTTCAGGCTTAGGTCCAGGTTTGGGTTTCTTCTCTTGAGTAGCAACTTGCTTGCCGTTCCTTTTGAAGTTCCCCTTCTTCTTCCCTTTGCCCTTTTTCTTGAAACTAGTGGTCTTGTTGACCATCAACACTTGATGCTCCTTCTTGATTTCTACCTCCGCAGCTTTCAGCATCACGAAGAGCTCGGGAATAGTCTTATTCATCCCTTGCATATTATAGTTCATCACGAAGCTCTTGTACCTTGGTGGCAGTGATTGGAGAATTCTGTCAATGACGCAGTCATCTGGAAGATTAACTCCCAACTGAATCAAGTGATCATTATACCCAGACATTTTGAGTATATGCTCACTGACAGAACTGTTCTCCTCCATCTTGCAGCTATAGAACTTATTGGAGACTTCGTATCTCTCAATCCAGGCATTTGCTTGAAATATTAACTTCAACTCCTGGAACATCTCATATGCTCCATGACGTTCAAAACGTCGTTGAAGTCCCGATTCTAAGCCGTAAAGCATGGCACACTGAACTATTGAGTAGTCATCAGCTTTGCTCTGCCAGACGTTCATAACATCCGGCGTTGCTCCTGCAGCAGGCCTGTCACCCAGCGGTGCTTCCAGGACGTAATTCTTCTATACAGCAATGAGGATAATCCTCAAGTTACGGACCCAGTCCGTGTAATTGCTACCATCATCTTTCAACTTTGCTTTCTCAAGGAACGCATTAAAATTCAACGGAACAACAGCACAAGCCATCTATCTACAATCAAACATAAACAAGCAAGATACTAATCAGGTACTAAGTTTCATGATAAATTTAAGTTCAGTTAATTTACTTAAAGAACTCCCACTTATATAGACATCCCTCTAATCCTTTAAGTGATTACATGATCCAAATCAACTAAACCATGTCCGATCATCACGTGAGATGGAGTAGTTTCATTGGTGAACATCTTTATGTTGATCATATCTACTATATGATTCACGCTCGACCTTTCGGTCTCCGTGTTCCGACGCCATATCTGTATATGCTTGGCTCGTCAAGTTTAACCTGAGTATTCCGCGTGTGCAACTGTTTTGCACCCGTTGTATTTGAACGTAGAGCCTATCACACCCGATCATCACGTGGTGTCTCAGCACGAAGAACTTTCGCAACGGTGCATACTCAGGGAGAACACAACTTGATAATTTAGTGAGAGATCATCTTATAATGCTACCGTCAATCAAAGCAAGATAAGATGCATAAAAGATAAACATCACATGCAATCAATATAAGTGATATGATATGGCCATCATCATCTTGTGCTTGTGATATCCATCTCCGAAGCACCGTCGTGATCACCATCGTCACCGGCGTGACACCTTGATCTCCATCGTAACATCATTGTCGTCTCACCGAGCTTGTGCCTCCACGACTATCGCTACCGTTTAGTGATAAAGTAAAGCATTACAGCGCGATTGCACTGCATACAATAAAGCGACAACCATATGGCTCCTGCCAGTTGCCGATAACTTGGTTACAAAACATGATCATCTCATACAATAAAATTTAGCATCATGTCTTCACCATATCACATCACAACATGCCCTACAAAAACAAGTTAGACGTCCTCTACTTTGTTGTTGCAAGTTTTACGTGGCTGCTACGGGCTTAAGCATGAACCAATCTTACCTACGCATCAAAACCACAATGATAGTTTGTCAAGTTGGTGCTGTTTTAACCTTCGCAAGGACCGGGCGTAGCCACACTCAGTTCAACTAAAGTTGGAGAAACTGTCACCCACAAGCCACCTCTCTGCAAAGCACGTCGGGAGAACCGGTCTCGCGTAAGCGTACGCGTAATGTCGGTCTGGGCCGCTTCATCCAACAATACCGCCGAACCAAAGTATGACATGCTGGTAAGCAGTATGACTTATATCGCCCACAACTCACTTGTGTTCTACTCGTGCATATAACATCAACATATAAAACCTAGGCTCTGATACCACTGTTGGGTCTCGTAGTAATTTCAAAAAAATTCCTACGCACACGTAAGATCATGGTGATGCATAGCAACGAGAGGGGAAAGTGTTGTCTACGTACCCTTGTAGACCGCAACGGAAGCGTTGACGCAACATAGAGGAAGTAGTCGTACGTCTTCCGATCCGACCGATCCAAGCACCGTTACTCTGACAATCGGAGTGACAAATCCTAATCTCGAAATACGCCAACCCAACATCTACCTTTGGAGACACCTGTAGAGCACCTTTATAATCACCCATTTACGTTGTGACGTTTGGTTGCACACAAAGTGTTCCTCCGGCAAACGGGAGTTGCATAATCTCATAGTCATAGGAACATGTATAAGTCATGAAGAAAGCAATAGCAACATACTAAACGATCGGGTGCTAAGCTAATGGAATTGGGTCATGTCAATCAGATCATTCACCTAATGATGTGATCCCATTAATCAAATAAAAACTCTTTGTTCATGGTTAGGAAACATAACCATCTTTGATTAATGAGCTAGTCAAGTAGAGGCATACTAGTGACACTTTGTTTGTCTATGTATTCACACATGTATTATGTTTCCGGTTAATACAATTCTAGCATGAATAATAAACATTTATCATGATATAAGGAAATAAATAATAACTTTATTATTGCCTATAGGGCATATTTTCTTCACAAGGGACTTGGATTTATCGGGCATGGATGAAGCATTCGTACCTGGTTCTCCATGAAGAAGAAGAAGAAGAAGAAGAAGAAGAAGAAGAAGAAGAAGAAGAAGAAGAAGAAGAAGAAGAAGAAGAAGAAGAAGAAGAAGAAGAAGAAGAAGAAGAAGAAGAAGAAGAAGAAGAAGAAGAAGAAGAAGAAGAAGAAGAAGAAGAAGAAGAAGAAGAAGAAGAAGAAGAAGAAGAAGAAGAAGAAGAAGAAGAAGAAGAAGAAGAAGAAGAAGAAGAAGAAGAAGAAGAAGAAGAAGAAGAAGAAGAAGAAGAAGAAGAAGAAGAAGAAGAAGAAGAAGAAGAAGAAGAAGAAGAAGAAGAAGAAGAAGAAGAAGAAGAAGAAGAAGAAGAAGAAGAAGAAGAAGAAGAAGAAGAAGAAGAAGAAGAAGAAGAAGAAGAAGAAGAAGAAGAAGAAGAAGAAAGAAGAAGAAGAAGAAGAAGAAGAAGAAGAAGAAGAAGAAGAAGAAGAAGAAGAAGAAGAAGAAGAAGAAGAAGAAGAAGAAGAAGAAGAAGAAGAAGAAGAAGAAGAAGAAGAAGAAGAAGAAGAAGAAGAAGAAGAAGAAGAAGAAGAAGAAGAAGAAGAAGAAGAAGAAGAAGAAGAAGAAGAAGAAGAAGAAGAAGAAGAAGAAGAAGAAGAAGAAGAAGAAGAAGAAGAAGAAGAAGAAGAAGAAGAAGAAGAAGAAGAAGAAGAAGAAGAAGAAGAAGAAGAAGAAGAAGAAGAAGAAGAAGAAGAAGAAGAAGAAGAAGAAGAAGAAGAAGAAGAAGAAGAAGAGAAGAAGAAGAAGAAGAAGGAGAAGAAGAAGAAGAAGGAGAAGAAGAAGGAGAAGGAGAAGGAGAAGGAGAAGGAGAAGAAGAAGGAGAAGAAGAAGAAGGAGAAGAAGAAGAAGGAGAAGAAGAAGAAGAAGAAGGAGAATAAGAAGGAGAAGAAGAAGTAGAAGGAGAAGAAGAAGAAGAAGGAGAAGAAGAAGAAGAAGGAGAAGAAGAAGGAGAAGGAGAAGTAGAAGCAGAAGGAGAAGAAGAAGAAGAAGAAGAAGAAGAAGAAGAAAGAGACGCCGCACACCCCCTATGCTTCACTGATAAAGCAATGGATCATGAATTCCCAGAGGGTTTTAAACCCGTAAATATTGAATCATACGATGGGACAACAGATCCCGCGGTATGGATCGAGGATTTCCTCCTCCACATCCACATGGCTCACGGTGATGATCTACATGCCATCAAGTACCTTCCACTAAAACTCAAAGGACCAGCTCGGCATTGGCTGAATAGCTTGCCGGCAAACTCTGTTGGCAGTTGGGAGGATCTGGAAGGTGCATTCCTCGACAACTTCCAGGGCACTTATGTGCGACCACCGGATGCCGATGACTTGAGCCATATAACTCAGCAGCCCGTGGAATCGGCCAGGCAATTCTGGAAACGGTTCCTAACTAAGAAGAACCAAATAGTTGACTATCCGGATCCAGAGGCCTTAGCGGCATTTAAGCATAACATCTGTGACGAATGGCTTGCCCGGCACCTTGTCCAAGAGAAGTCAAAATCCATGGCAGCCCTCACGACACTTATGACCCGCTTTTGTGCGGGCGAAGATAGCTGGTTGGCTCATAGTACCAATATAGCAAGCAAACCTGGCATATCAGAAGCCAGGGATTGCAACGGCAAACCACGACGCAAGAAACACAAGCACCGCAAATATGGTGCAAACGCCGAAAATACGGCAGTTAATGCCGGGTTCAGGGGCTCAAAGTCCGGTCAGTGGAAAGGGACACCCAAAAATAAAAATCCAGGTCCATCCAGTCTGGACTGCATACTCGATCGCCAATGCCAAATTCATGGCACCCCAGAAACGCCAGCCACCCATACCAACGGAGAATGTTGGGTCTTCAAACAGGTCGACAGGGCAGGCGCCAAAGACGAAGGGGGGTCTCAAAGCGACGATAGCGATGAAGAGCCCAGATCACCGAACACAGGAGAGCAAAAGAAATTTTCCCCGCATATCCAATCGGTGAATGTGGTAAATACCACCCAAATTACCAACGCGGACCGGATATGCATCCTTAGGGATGGCAACTCAACGGAACTAGTCGTCCCACAATATAAACTAGGGCCGATCACCTTCAACCGCACGGATCGTCTGGTCAACGCCAATCAGGGCAATCCAGCCGCACTAGTCCTCGACCCAATAATAGACAGGTTACACCTCACTCGAGTCCTTATGGACGGAGGTAGCAGACTAAATCTGCTTTACCAGGGCACAGTGCGCAAGATGGGCATCGATCATTCGACGATCAAACCTACTAAAGCCACTTTTAGAGGCATTATACCAGGTGCGAAGGTTAGCTGTACAGGCTCCATTGCCCTTGAGGTAGTCTTCGGATCACCAGAAAATTACCGTACCAAAGAGTTAATCTTTGAAATCATCCCTTTTCGCAGTAATTATTAAGCACTGATTGGACGAACCGCGTTCGCTCGATTCAACGCGGTGCCACATTATGCCTACCGTAAGCTCAAGATGCCCGGTCCACGCGGCGTCATTACGGTTCATGGCAAGGCCGAACCTTCCCTCGGCACCAACAAATATACCATTGCCTTAGCAGCAGGAGCAACGAGCAGCATCTTGCAGCCAAACCTCGAGTCACCATCCAGGCTCCCGGACACCGTCAAGGGGCTCCAAACTACTTCGCGGAAGGATACCTTGGCTCGTCCAGATCTCAACTAAACACTCCGGCGAAGGCCAGGACAGGTCGAACTCAGCGGTTCAACCGCCCTCCGGCATGTAAACATTTCTTATATTTCCTTCGCAGGTTCACCTTTGCACCGACCACGACGGACTACACGGAGGCAGCTTGAACGCGTTAGGGAATCCTTAGACATTCCCTGCAGTGATCGTCCGGCTATATTACGGATCCGCACTCAACCTTTTCCCCCTGGTCACAGCAGGTTCTGCTATCATAACCCTTTAATATCACATTACTTGTACCCATACGCATAGACGTATTATTCAAATACAACATGTGGATTTATATGACGTTTACCTGTTGATTATTTCTTATCGAAATCATTTTGTCAAGTGGCATCCATACATAGCGATATGCCTTAAATATGCCAGGGGCTTCGTTTTTCCCGTAACACGGCAATAAAAGTCTGAACTCCTTCATGGAAGTTCGGCACCCCGAACCTATAGCATTATATGCATCAGCTCCGAATCATGTCTTGGGTCAATAGTTGGGTTTGCCCGGCTCCCATGTTTTGGTACCTTACGTTCCGCTATATTGGCTAAGGTAGCACTGGGAGAACTACTGCGATTGTGTCCCGGTTCTTCCGGATGAGCACCTCAGTAGAGAAAGCCGAAAACTGACTATCATACGGCAAGAGCTGGTCAGCTGTTCGAGCGGTTACAAAATCTTTAAGGATTTCTCCCGCATAATGCCATAACCAATGCAGCGTGCGATGGATCGGTTTTTTCTCCGATCAGGCACTTATAGAGCCCCTAGTACGGTCTTCCAAACACAAGGGGCTGCGCCCACCATACTAAAGCTCCTATGGCTAAGTGAGAGTGATAAAGCCCTATAGTCCGATTGCCTGGTTCATTGTGCTGAGCACCTCCTTCGAAGGACCCAAAACTGGGATAAAGAGTGCTCAGGTTTATCCCGAACACCCCCGTACTTCTTACGTGGGGGCAGAAGCCGATGACTGGCCAACTCTCAGGTTTAACATAAAAACAACCACACAAGAGGGTAAACTTTTATATAACAGGCGACAAATAAACGACCTTGTTCAAACATTACAAAGGACAACACGATTGGCATTCACGGAAATATAATATCCTTCATGCATAGTTCCGCTTCAAGGTAGGATCCCTTCAGGACATTCTGATAATATAATTCGGGCTTGAGGTGCTCCTTCCCCTCGGGAGGTCCTTCGGTCACTAGCTTCTCGGCATCCATCTTCCCCCAGTGCACCTTTGCGTGGGCGAAGGCCATTAGAGCACCTTCTATACAGACCGACCGCTTGATGACATCAAGTCTAGGCCAAGCATCTACAAGCCGCTTCACGAGTCCGAAGTAGCTGCTTGGAATCGGCTCGGCAGGCCATAGTCGGATAACCAGATCTTTCATGGCTAGTTCCGCCGCCTTATGCAGTTCGATCAGTTGTTTCAGTTGATCGGCAAAAGGCACCTAATACTGCGGCGCCAAATACTGCGACCAGAAGAGCTTATCCGCGGTGTTCCTTTCTTTGGCTTTGTAGAATTGGGCGGCATCTGATATGTTGCGAGGTAGCTCGGCTAATACCCCTGAGAAATCCGGATTTAAAATCAGAAACAGAGTTTTCCCTTCAAAAACTTGCTTTACATGGAAAAAGCCCTACCCGCCGCGATCTTCCTCGCCTCCTGGATCCCCTGCAGGGCGCTTTGGGTTTCCCCCCGGGCGTCTCTCGTGGCCTGACACGCCTTGGTGAGTTCGGATTCTTTCTCCATCAAACTCTGCTCTAAGGTCTCGCATTTCCTTATGGCCTCTTGTAGCTCCTGCTCAGCATTAATAACTCTGGCCTCGTGTTTCTCATGAAGAGTCCGGTCTGTGGCCGTCTATTTCTCGGCCTCGGCAATAGCCCTTTTGAGGGCCTCGACTTCGGTCATAACCCCTAGCACAAATTATGCAGTTTGTTTCATACTGAAAATCTATTCCGCAATACATGCGAGCAAAGCTTGTGCATACCTTGTTTATCTCTCAACTACATTCTCAACTCACCAAGCTCTTCCATGGCCCGCTCCAGACTTTGCTTCAGTTCGGAGGTCTCCGCAGTACGAGAGGCAGCAGCCGCTACAGACGCCTGCTTGTAATAGAAGAGAAGTCATTCAATGAGCCTTCCTGTGATCATTAATTAGATCCCCTGTCCGGTTCTTTCTCTCACCGAACAGTGTATCAGGGGCTACTATCTATACTATGACACTCTTCGACAACTCATAAAACATACCTCAAAGCCTCTTATAAGGCTGATACAGGCTTTGTTCAGTCAACTCTCAGTTGACTGAATCTTCTCAATCACCACACCCATAAGGGAATGGTGTTCATCCACGATGGAGGTGTCTTTCAACGCCACCATCAAAGCATCCGATACTTCTGGATAAACAGAGGTCGTTGATGGAACAGGCACGCCCCCTCTAGCCGAAGGGGGTTGCCTGCTTGATTCTAGAGCCGTATAGGTCTCTGCAATCGCATTCGGCTAGGAGCCGGACTCAGGATCGACCCCGCCATCGGCCACCATCAGAATCTTTTCCCCCATGTGTCCGGCCCCTGAGGTTTGACCTCCAGGCGCCGCCCTCATGGTTTTTCCCTTCCCTCCTTGGCCGGGGTCCTTTTGGGACGAAGCCTTGGTGTAATACACCTATTTGAAGGAAGGGGCCTTCGGGGGCGTCCCGCTCTCCATAGCATTTGAGCTCAGCAAATCCTCTGATAAGGACTGTTTGGTACGGGGCCTCGCCGGACTATACAAAAAATGTCTTAGGTTAAAATATTAAGCCACGATGAGTCCGGACGCCTAAAACGTGCTCGGATCTTATACACTTACGAGTTCACCAGGGGCTGGGCCCTGGGATCCCATGCTGGGCCGCTATCGGCGGCGGCAGTGGAATCCTCCGTAAGAGGAGCCTTTCCCCTTTTGGGCAGCGCGGCCTCCAAGTTTGCAGAGGCCGTCCTCTTCTTTCTTCCCCTGCAGGGGATTCATCTTCCTCCTCCTCGTCCTCTTCGGAGGCGGAATGCGCATTGGAGCCTTTGGATATGGTGTCTGAAGTGCCGTGGCGGCGAAGGCCGCCCCGGGTCTTTCGGGCCTCCCTCTCGGTCGTCTTCTCGGGCACCTTGTAAGGTGTCGGCACCAGCATCTTCGTCAGAAGTGGGATGTCCGGTTCTTCGGGCAGCAGGGCTGGACAATGGATCCGCTCCGCCTTCTTCGTCCAACCCTGGAGAATTGTATAAAACGTGTTAAACGCTTCCCTTGGGTTACACGGATAAAAAGTTTTGATGACTTACTGAACTTGCAGGGCGGGAAAGTTGATACCGTGGTCCTCAGCGGAACCCGACCATGATTTGCTGGACTAAAAAAGCACATTCCAAATGTCCTTGTGCGAGGAGCCGAAAAGCTCCCGCAAGGTCTGATGCCTGGCCGGATCAAATTCCCATAAATTGTAAGTCCGGTGCTGACAAAGCATGATCCGGCGAACTGACATCACCTGGACTACATTGACAAGTTCAATGTTCTTGTCTCCCATACCCTCTACGCGTGTCTAGAGCGCTGACACTTCATCGCATGAGGACAAGTCCAGGCCTTTCTTAATCCAGGATGTAAGCCGCAGGGGGGCACCGGATCAGAACTCGGGAGAGGCGGCTCCGTGATGTAAAACCGCTGCTGTTGCCACTCCCTGATTGAATCATTAAAGGTTCTCGTTGGCCATATGACGTTGGGCATCTTGCTCACCATAGCGCCCCCACATTCGGCGTGCTCGCCGCCCACCACCTCGGGCTTCATGGTAAAAATCTTCAGCCATAAACCGAAGTGCGGCGAAATGTGGAGAAAAGCCTCGCACACGAGAATGAATGTCGAGATGTTGAGGAAGGAATTAGGGGACATGTCGTGTAGATCGATCCCATAATAATACATGATGCCACGAACGAACGGGTGGAGGGGAAACCCTAGCCCGCGGACAAAGTGAGGGAGGAATACAACCCTTTCGTGGGGTTTTGGAGTAGGGACGATCTGTCCCGCCGTCGGGAGACGGTGGCTGATTTCCTTGGCCAGGTACCCGGCCTCCCGAAGCTTTCTGATATCCTTCTCTCGGACGGTGGAGGCCATCCATTTTCCTCCTGCTCCGAATCCGGACATCTTCGGAGGACCTTTTGTGGGCAGAAAAGATGAACCCTAGGGCACTGGAGCTTGAGCAGAAGGGAATGAATCGGGAAGAAGGCGTGAGTGAAAAGAGTAAATCCTTGTCCCTTTATAAAGGCGGAAGAGGCGATGTGTGATACGTCTCCAACGTATCTATAATTTTTGGTTGCTCCATGCTATATTATCTACTGTTTTAGGCAATATTGGGCTTTATTATCCACTTTTATATCACTTTTGCGACTAACCTATTAACCGGAGGCCCAGCCCAGATTTGTTGTTTTATGCCTATTTCAGTGTTTCGAGGAAAAGGAATATCAGACTGAGTCAAAACGGAACGAAATCAACTGGATAAGTTATTTTTGGAAGGAAAGCCACCAGATAGACTTGGACTCTATGTCAGAAGATACGGAAGCTGGCCACGAGGGTGGGGGCGCGCCCACCCCCTGGGGCGCGCCCCATGAGGTGGGGCGCCCCCCTTGCCTCGTGGGGCCCCCGCAGCTCCATCGACGTACCTCCTGCACCCATATGTACCTACGTATCGTAAAACTTCCAGAACAGAGATTAGATCGGGAGTTCCGCCGCCGCAAGCCTCTGTAGCCACCAAAAACCTCTCGGGACCCTGTTCCGGCACCCTGCCGAAGGGGGGAATCCTCACCGGTGGCCATCTTCATCATCCCGGCGCTCACCATGACGAGGAGGGAGTAGTTCACCCTCGGGGCTGAGGGTATGTACCAGTAGCTATGAGTTTCATCTCTCTCTCTCTCGTGTTCTTGATTTGGCATGATCTTGATGTATCGCGAGCTTTGCTATTATAGTTGGATCTTATGTTTCTCCTCCCCCTCTTCTCTCTTGTAATGGATTGAGTTTTCCCTTTGAAGTTATCTTATCGGATTGAGTCTTTAAAGATTTGAGAACACTTGATGTATGTCTTGCCGTGTGTATCTGTGGTGAGAATAGGATATCACGTGCCACTTGATGTATGTTTTGGTGACCAACTTGCGGGTTCCGCCCATGAACCTATGCATAGGGGTTGGCACACGTTTTCATCGTGATTCTCCGGTAGAAACTTTGGGCACTCTTTGAGGTTCTATCTGTTGGTTTGAGTAGATGAATTGAGATTGTGTGATGCATATCGTATAATCATACCCGCGGATACTTGAGGTGACATTGGAGTATATAGGTGACATTAGGGTTTTGGTTGATTTGTGTCTTAAGGTGTTATTCTAGTACGAACTCTAGGGCTGTTTGTGACACTTATAGGAATAGCCCAACGGATTGATTGAAAAGAATAACTTTGAGGTGTTTTCGTACCCTACCATAATCTCTTCGTTTGTTCTCTGCTATTAGTGACTTTGGAGTGACTCTTTGTTGCATGTTGAGGGATAGTTATATGATCTATTTATGTTATTATTGTTGAGAGAACTTGCACTAGTGAAAGTATGAACCCTAGGCCTTGTTTCCTATCATTGCAATACCGTTTACGCTCACTTTTACCGCTTGTTACCTTGCTGTTTTTATATTTTCAGTTTACAACAACCTATATCTACCATCCATTTTGCACTTGTATCACCATCTCTTCGCCGAACTAGTGCACCTATACAGTTTACCATTGTATTGGGTGTGTTGGGGACACAAGAGACTCTTTGTTATTTGGTGGCAGGGTTGCTTGAGAGAGACCATCTTCATCCTACGCCTCCCACGGATTGACAAACCTTAGGTCATCCACTTGAGGCAAATTTGGTACTATCCTACAAACCTCTGCAGTTGGAGGCCCAACAACGTCTACAAGAAGAAGGTTGTGTAGTGGACATCAAGATCTTTTCTGGCGCCGTTGCCGGGGAGGCTAGGTAAGTGAAGGTATATCTTTAGATCTTGCAATTGAATCTTTTTGTTTCTTGTTTTAGCACTAGTTAGTTTATAAAAGAAAATTACAAAAAAATGGAATTGAGTCTGTCTCATACGCTCCACCTTTTTAATATCTTTCGTGAGTATGATGGAAAGGATAATTGTGCTCAAGCACTAGAAGAAGAAATCTCTAAAATGTTTGGCACTAAATAGTTGAATGATGAGCATGATTGCGATGTTGTTAGTACTAATTCCTTGAATATCCATGATGCTAATGATATGCAAAGCCACAAGCTTGGGGAAGCTATGTTTGATGAAGATAATAATTTTCCCCCAAGTTTGATGAGCAAATTTACTATGATGAAAGCATGCCTCCTATCTATGATGATTATTGTGATGACACCTATGCTATAAAGAATAATGATAACCATGAAACTTGTCATCTTGATCTTAATTTTCAATCATATGATAGTTATTTTGTTGAGCTTGCTCCCACTATTATTCATGAGAAGAATTTTGCTTATGTGGAGAGTAGTAAAAATTCTATGCTTGTAGATCATGAAAATAATGCTTTAGGTGCTGGTTATATTGTTGAATTCATTCATGATGCTACTGAAAATTATTATGAGAGAGTATCATATGCTTCTACATATTGCACTAATATCAAGTTTCCTCTCTATGTGCTTAAAGTTTTGAAGTTATGCTTGTTTTACCTTCCCATGCAAGTTGATTCTTGTTCCCATAAGTTGTTTGCTCACAAAATCCCTATGCATAGGAAGTGGGTTAGACTTAAATGTGCTAGTCATATTCTTCATGATGCTCTCTATATGTTTCAATTCTTATTTCTTATGTGAGCATCATTGAACTCATAATGCCTAGCTAGGGGCGTTAAATGATAGCGCTTGTTGGGAGGCAACCCAATTATATTTTAGTTTCTTGCTTTTTGGTTCTGTTTAGGAATAAATAATCCATCTAGCTTCTGTTTAGATGTGGTTTTATGTTTTAATTAGTGTTTGTGCCAAGTAGAACCTTTGGGAAGACTTGGGTGAAGTCGTTATGATCATGCTGTAAAAAAACAGAAACTTTAGCGCTCATGAGATTAGCTAAAACTTTTAACTGGAGAGTGCTATTTAGTTGATTATTTTTTCAGATGATTACTAGAGAAATTCCTCAGGTCCAACAATTTATTTTATAATTTTTGGCGTTCCATAAGTTTGCGTTAGTTACAGATTACTACAGACTGTTCTGTTTTTGATAGATTCTGTTTTTCGTGTGTTGTTTGCTTATTTTGATGAATCTATGGCTAATAAAATAGTTTATAAACCATAGAGAAGTTGGAATAAAGTAGGTTTAACACCAATATAAATAAAGAATGAGTTCATTACAGTAGCTTGAAGTGGTGTTTTGTTTTCTTTCGCTAACGGAGCTTACGAGTTTTCTGTTAAGTTGTGTTGTGAAGTTTACAAGTTTTGGGTAAAGATTCGATGGACTATGGAATAAGGAGTGGAAAGAGCCTAAGCTTGGGGATGCCCAAGGCACACCAAGGTAATATTCAAGGATAACCAAGCGTCTAAGCTTGGGGATGCCCCGGAAGGTATCCCCTCTTTCGTCTTCGTTCATCGGTAACTTTACTTGGAGCTATATTTTTATTCACCACATGATATGTGTTTTGCTTGGAGCGTCATTTTATTTTCTTTAGTTGTGCTTGCTGTTTGAATAAAGTATCAAGATCTGAAATTATTAAATGGGAGAGTCTTCACATAGTTGCATAATTATTCGACTACTCATTGATCTTCACTTATATCTTTCAGAGTAGTTAGTTGTTTGCTCTAGTGCTTCACTTATATCTTTTAGAGCACGGTGGTGGTTTTATTTTGAAGAAATAGATGAAATCTCATGCTTAACTTAGATTATTTTGGGAGTCTTAAATAGCATGGTAATGTGCTTAATCCTAATATGCTAAGCATAAAATATTTGTAAGAATTCTTATGAGTGTGTTGAATACTAAGAAAAGATTGAAGCATGATAGTTGTTTTGAGATATGGAGGTGATAATATTAGAGTCATGCTAGTTGAGTAGTTGTGAATTTAAAGAATACTTGCGTTGAAGTTTGTGATTCCCGTAGCATGCACGTATGGTGAACCGTTATGTGATGAAGTCGGAGCATGATTTATTTATTGATTGTCTTCCTTATGAGTGGCGGTCGGGGACGAGCGATGGTCTTTTCCTACCAATCTATCCCCCTAGGAGCATGTGTGTAATACTTTGCTTTGATAACTTGTAGATTTTTGCAATAAGTATATGAGTTCTTTATGACTAATGTTGAGTCCATGGATTATACGCACTCTTCTTCCTTCCACCATTGCTAGCCTCTCTAATACCGCGCACTTTTCGCCGGTATCATACACCCACCATAAACCTTCCTCAAAACAGCCACCATACCTACCTATCATGGCATTTCCATAGCCATTCCGAGATATATTGCCATGCAACTTTCCACCGTTTCGTTTATTATGACACGCTCCATCATTGTCATATTGCTTTGCATGATTATGTAGTTGACATCGTATTTGTGGCAAAGCCATCATTCATAATTCTTTCATACATGTCACTCTTGATTCATTGCATATCCTGGTACACCGCCGGAGGCATTCATATAGAGTCATATCTTGTTCTAAGTATCGAGTTGTAATTGTTGAGTTGTAAGAAAAATAAAAGTGTGATGCTCATCATTTTTAGAGCATTGTCCCAAGTGAGGAAAGAATGATGGAGACTATGATTCCCCCACAAGTCGGGATGAGACTCCGGACGAATCAAAAAAAAGGAGAAAGGCCATAAAAAAGAGAAGGCCCAAAAAATGAGAGAAAAAGAGAGAAGGGACAATGCTACTATCCTTTTACCACACTTGTGCTTCAAAGTAGCACCATGATCTTCATGATAGAGAGTCTCCTATGTTGTCACTTTCATATACTAGTGGGAATTGTTCATTATAGAACTTGGCTTGTATATTCCAATGATGGGCTTCCTCAAAATGCCCTAGGTCTTCGTGAGGAAGAGAGTTGGATGCACACCCACTTAGTTTCTTTTGTTGAGCTTTTATACACTTATAGCTCTAGTGCATCCGTTGCATGGCAATCCCTACTCACTCACATTGATATCTATTAATGGGCATCTCCATAGCCCGTTGATATGCCTAGTTGATGCGAGACTATCTTCCCCTCTTTTTGTCTTCTCCACAACCACCATTCTATTCCACATATAGTGCTATATCCATGGCTCACGCTCATGTATTGCGTGAAGATCGAAAAAGTTTTGAAAATGTTAAAGTATGAAACAATTGCTTGGCTTGTCATCGGGGTTGTGCATGATTTAAATACTTTGTGTGGTGAAGATGGAGCATAGCCAGACTATATGATTTTGTAGGGATAACTTTCTTTGGCCATGTTATTTTGAGAAGACATAATTGCTTTGTTAGTATGCTTGAAGTATTATTATTCTCATGTCAATATGAACTTTTGTCTTGAATCTTTCGGATCTGAATATTCATATCACAATTGAGAAGAGTTACAATGAAATTATGTCAACTAGCATTCCACATCAAAAATTATCTTTTTTATCATTTACCTACTCGAGGACGAGCAGGAATTAAGCTTGGGGTCGGCACCAGCATCTTCGTCAGAAGTGGGATGTCCGGTTCTTCGGGCAGCAGGGCTGGACAATGGATCCGCTCCGCCTTCTTCGTCCAACCCTGGAGAATTGTATAAAACGTGTTAAACGCTTCCCTTGGGTTACACGGATAAAAAGTTTTGATGACTTACTGAACTTGCAGGGCGGGAAAGTTGATACCGTGGTCCTCAGCGGAACCCGACCATGATTTGCTGGACTAAAAAAGCACATTCCAAATGTCCTTGTGCGAGGAGCCGAAAAGCTCCCGCAAGGTCTGATGCCTGGCCGGATCAAATTCCCATAAATTGTAAGTCCGGTGCTGACAAAGCATGATCCGGCGAACTGACATCACCTGGACTACATTGACAAGTTCAATGTTCTTGTCTCCCATACCCTCTACGCGTGTCTAGAGCGCTGACACTTCATCGCATGAGGACAAGTCCAGGCCTTTCTTAATCCAGGATGTAAGCCGCAGGGGGGCACCGGATCAGAACTCGGGAGAGGCGGCTCCGTGATGTAAAACCGCTGCTGTTGCCACTCCCTGATTGAATCATTAAAGGTTCTCGTTGGCCATATGACGTTGGGCATCTTGCTCACCATAGCGCCCCCACATTCGGCGTGCTCGCCGCCCACCACCTCGGGCTTCATGGTAAAAATCTTTAGCCATAAACCGAAGTGCGGCGAAATGTGGAGAAAAGCCTCGCACACGAGAATGAATGTCGAGATGTTGAGGAAGGAATTAGGGGACATGTCGTGTAGATCGATCCCATAATAATACATGATGCCACGAACGAACGGGTGGAGGGGAAACCCTAGCCCGCGGACAAAGTGAGGGAGGAATACAACCCTTTCGTGGGGTTTTGGAGTAGGGACGATCTGTCCCGCCGTCGGGAGACGGTGGCTGATTTCCTTGGCCAGGTACCCGGCCTCCCGAAGCTTTCTGATATCCTTCTCTCGGACGGTGGAGGCCATCCATTTTCCTCCTGCTCCGAATCCGGACATCTTCGGAGGACCTTTTGTGGGCAGAAAAGATGAACCCTAGGGCACTGGAGCTTGAGCAGAAGGGAATGAATCGGGAAGAAGGCGTGAGTGAAAAGAGTAAATCCTTGTCCCTTTATAAAGGCGGAAGAGGCGATGTGTGATACGTCTCCAACGTATCTATAATTTTTGGTTGCTCCATGCTATATTATCTACTGTTTTAGGCAATATTGGGCTTTATTATCCACTTTTATATCACTTTTGCGACTAACCTATTAACCGGAGGCCCAGCCCAGATTTGTTGTTTTATGCCTATTTTAGTGTTTCGAGGAAAAGGAATATCAGACTGAGTCAAAACGGAACGAAATCAACTGGAGAAGTTATTTTTGGAAGGAAAGCCACCAGATAGACTTGGACTCTATGTCAGAAGATACGGAAGCTGGCCACGAGGGTGGGGGCGCGCCCACCCCCTGGGGCGCGCCCCATGAGGTGGGGCGCCCCCCTTGCCTCGTGGGGCCCCCGCAGCTCCATCGACGTACCTCCTGCACCCATATGTACCTACGTATCGTAAAACTTCCAGAACAGAGATTAGATCGGGAGTTCCGCCGCCGCAAGCCTCTGTAGCCACCAAAAACCTCTCGGGACCCTGTTCCGGCACCCTGCCGAAGGGGGGAATCCTCACCGGTGGCCATCTTCATCATCCCGGCGCTCACCATGACGAGGAGGGAGTAGTTCACCCTCGGGGCTGAGGGTATGTACCAGTAGCTATGAGTTTCATCTCTCTCTCTCTCGTGTTCTTGATTTGGCATGATCTTGATGTATCGCGAGCTTTGCTATTATAGTTGGATCTTATGTTTCTCCTCCCCCTCTTCTCTCTTGTAATGGATTGAGTTTTCCCTTTGAAGTTATCTTATCAGATTGAGTCTTTAAAGATTTGAGAACACTTGATGTATGTCTTGCCGTGTGTATCTGTGGTGAGAATAGGATATCACGTGCCACTTGATGTATGTTTTGGTGACCAACTTGCGGGTTCCGCCCATGAACCTATGCATAGGGGTTGGCACACGTTTTCATCGTGATTCTCCGGTAGAAACTTTGGGCACTCTTTGAGGTTCTATCTGTTGGTTTGAGTAGATGAATTGAGATTGTGTGATGCATATCGTATAATCATACCCGCGGATACTTGAGGTGACATTGGAGTATATAGGTGACATTAGGGTTTTGGTTGATTTGTGTCTTAAGGTGTTATTCTAGTATGAACTCTAGGGCTGTTTGTGACACTTATAGGAATAGCCCAACGGATTGATCGGAAAGAATAACTTTGAGGTGGTTTCGTACCCTACCATAATCTCTTCATTTGTTCTCCACTATTAGTGACTTTGGAGTGACTCTTAGTTGCATGTTGAGGGATAGTTATATGATCTAATTATGTTATTATTGTTGAGAGAACTTGCACTAGTGAAAGTATGAACCCTAGGCCTTGTTTCCTATCATTGCAATACCGTTTACGCTCACTTTTACCGCTTGTTACCTTGCTGTTTTATATTTTCAGTTTACAAAAACCTATATCTACCATCCATTTTGCACTTGTATCACCATCTCTTCGCCGAACTAGTGCACCTATACAATTTACCATTGTATTGGGTGTGTTGGGGACACAAGAGACTCTTTGTTATTTGGTTGCAGGGTTGCTTGAGAGAGACCATCTTCATCCTACGCCTCCCACGGATTGATAAACCTTAGGTCATCCACTTGAGGGAAATTTGCTACTGTCCTACAAACCTATGCACTTGGAGGCCCAACAACATCTACAGGAAGAAGGTTGTGTAGTAGACATCAATATGCCTCCCCACTCACCTGGTAACACCTCTTATTCCCCAAGCGCCGTAATTGATGGCGCGGTTGGGTTACCCACACCCGTATTGATGAGAATCTCGTGATAAGGGGACACGATCCCTACTTCGACAAGACGTGCCAAGGAAACCGTCTCGCGATATGTGCAGTGCTGGTTGAGAAAAGCGGTTTGAATAATGACCGGGACATGGTATGATGTCATGCCGCTAAAAGTGTCAGCAGATTAGATTTGTGGAAATATTATTCTCTCTACGGTGGTATGTGGAACTTGTTTTGCAGAGCCGGACACTATCCTTGTGTTCAAAATCTTCTATGGAGTATTCGGAGGAAGAACCCGCCTTGCAATGCCGAAGACAAATCTACGCGCCGGACTCATCGTCATTGAAGCCTGGTTCAGGGGCTACTGAGGGAGTCCTGGATTAGGGGGTCTCCGGACAGCCGTACTATATCCTTTGGCCAGACTGTTGGACTATGAAGATACAAGATTGAAGACTTCGTCCCGTGTCCGGATGGAACTCTCCTTGGCGTGGAAGGCAAGCTTGGCAATACGGATATGTAGATCTCCTTCCTTGTAACCAACTCTGTGTAACCCTAGTCCCCTCCGGTGTCTATATAAACCGGAGGGTTTAGTCCGTAGGACAACAACAATCATACCATAGGCTAGCTTCTAGGGTTTAGCCTCTATGATATCGTGGTAGATCAACTCCTGTAATACTCATATCATCAAGATCAATCAAGCAAGAAGTAGGGTATTACCTCCATCGAGAGGGCCCGAACCTGGGTAAACATCGTGTCCCCCGCCTCCTGTTCCCTCCGCCTTAGACGCACAGTTTGGGACCCCCTACCCGAGATCCGCTGGTTTTGACACCGACATTGATTGCATGTGATGTTTATCTTTTATGCATCTTATCTTGCTTTGATTGACGGTAGCATTATAAAGATGATATCTCATTAAATTATCAAGGTATAAGTGTTCTCCCTGAGTATGCACCGTTGCGAAAGTTCTTCGTGCTGAGACACCACGTGATGATCGGGTGTGATAGGCTCTACATTCAAATACAACGGGTGCAAAACAGTTGCACACGCGGAATACTCAGGTTAAACTTGACGAGCCTAGCATATGCAAATATGGCCTCGGAACACTGAGACCGAAAGGTCGAGCGTGAATCATATAGTAGATATGATCAACATACTGATGTTCACCATTGAAACTACTCCATCTCACGTGATGATCGGACATGGTTTAGTTGATATGGATCACGTGTTCACTTAGAGGATTAGTGGGATGTCTATCTAAGTGGGAGTTCTTAAGCAATATGATTAATTGAACTTTAATTTATCATAAACTTAGTCCTGGTAGTATTAGCATGTCTATGTTGTAGATCAATAGCTCGCGTTTAGCTCCCCTGTTTTATTTTTGATATGTTCCTAGAGAAAACTAAGTTGAAAGATGTTAGTAGCAATGATGCGGATTGGATCCGTGATCTGAGGATTATCCTCATTGCTGCATAGAAGAATTATGTCCTTGATGCACCGCTAGGTGACAAACCTATTGCAGGAGCAGATGCAGACGTTATGAACGTTTAACAAAGCTCGGTATGATAACTACTTGACAGTTTAGTGCACCATACTTTACGACTTAGAACCGGGACTTCAAAAATGTTTTGAACGCTACGGAGCATATAAGATGTTCCAAGAGTTGAAATTGGTATTTCATACTCATGCCTGTGTCGAGAGGTATGAGACCTCTGAGAGTACTTTGCCTACAATATGGAGGAGAATTGCTCAGCTAGTGAGCATGTGCTCAGAATGTCTGAGTACTACAATCACTTGAATCAAGTGGGAGTTAATCTTCCAGATAAGATAGTGATTGACAGAGTTCTCTAGTCACTATCACCAAGTTACTAGAACTTCGTGATGAACTATAATATGCAAGGGATAACGGAAACGATTCCCAAGCTCTTCGTGATGCTGAAATCGACGAAGGTAGGAATCAAGAAAAACATCAAGTGTTGATGGTTGACAAGACCACTAGTTTCAAGAAAAGGGCAAAGGGAAGAAGGGGAACTTCAAGAAGAACAACAAGCAAGTTGCTGCTCAAGTGAAGAAGCCCAAGTCTGGACCTAAGCCTGAGACTAAGTGCTTCTACTACAAAGGGACTGGTCACTGGAAGCGGAACTACGCCAAGTAATTGGCGGATAAGAAGGATGGCAAAGTGAACATAGGTATATTTGATATACATGTTATTGATGTGTACTTTACTAGTGTTTATAGCAACCCATCGGTATTTGATACTGGTTTAGTTTCTAAAAGTAGTAACTCGAAACGGGAGTTGCAAAATGAACAGAAACTAGTTAAGGGTGAAGTGACGATGTGTGTTGGAAGTAGTTCCAAGATTGATATGATCATCATCGCACACTCCCTATACTTTCGGGATTAGTGTTGAACCTAAATAAATATTATTTGGTGTTTACGTTGAGCATGAATATGATTTAATCATGTTTATTGCAATACGATTATTCATTTAAAGTCAGAGAATAATTGTTGTTCTGTTTACATGAATAAAACCTTCGATGGTCATACACCCAATGAAAATAGTTTGTTGGATCTCGATCGTAGTGATACACATATTCATAATATTGAATCCAAAAGATGCAAAGTTAATAATGATAGTGCAACTTATTTGTGGCACTGCCGTTTAGGTCATATTGGTGTAAAGCGCATGAAGAAACTCCATGCCGATGGACTTTTGGAATCACTTGATTATGAATCATTTGATGCTTGCGAACCATGCCTGATGGGCAAGATGACTAAGACTCCGTTCTCCGGAACAATGGAGCGAGCCACTGACTTATTGGAAATAATATATATCGATGTATGCAGTCCAATGAGTGTTGAGGCTCACGACGGGTATCATTGTTCTCTGACCTTCACAGATGATTTGAGCAGATATTTCTATATCTACTTGATGAAACACAAGTCTGAAACACTTGAAAAGTTCAAAGTTTTTCAGAGTGAAGTAGAGAATCATCGTAACAAGAAAATAAAGTTTCTACGATCTGATCATAGAGGCAAATATTTGAGTTACGAGTTTGGCCTAGAATTAAAACAATGTGGAATAGTTTCACAAACTCACGCCACATGGAACACCACAACGTAATGGTGTGTCCAAACGTCATAACCGTACTTTATTGGATATAGTGCAATCTATGATGTTTCTTACCGATTTACCACTATCGTTTTGGGGTTATGCATTAGAGACAACTGCATTCACGTTAAAAAGGGCACCATCTAAATCCGTTGAGACGACTCCGTATGAACTGTGGTTTAGCAAGAAACCTAAGCTGTCGTTTCTTAAAGTTTGGGGTTGCGATGCTTATGTGAAAAAGTTTCATCCTGATAAACTCAAACCCAAATCGGAGAAATGTGTCTTCATAGGATACCCAAAGGAGACAGTTGGGTACATCTTCTATCACAGATCCGAAGGCAAGATATTCGTTGCTAAGAATGGATCCTTTCTAGAGAAGGAGTTTCTCTCGAAAGAAGTGAGTGGGAGGAAATTAGAACTTGATGAGGTAATTGTACCTTCTCCTTTATTGGAAAGTAGTTCACACAGAAATCTGTTCTTGTGACTACTACACCAATTAGTGAGGAAGCTAATGATGATGATCATGTAACTTCAGATTTTACTACCGAGCCTTGTAGGTAAACCAGAGTGAGATCCGCACCAGAGTGGTATGGTAATCCTGTTCTGGAGGTCATATTACTTGACCATGACGAACCTACGAACTATG
Source organism: Aegilops umbellulata (assembly GCA_032464435.1). Lineage (NCBI taxonomy): Eukaryota > Viridiplantae > Streptophyta > Magnoliopsida > Poales > Poaceae > Aegilops > Aegilops umbellulata. The sequence goes on along the minus strand of CP136058.1, from coordinate 448,488,789 downwards.
AGGGTGATGATGAGCCCAGATTCCGCGAAATGGCTTGAGGCCATGAAATCTGAGATGAGATCCATGTATGAGAAAAAAGTGTGAACTTTGGTTGACTTGCCCAATGATCGGCAAGACATAGGAAATAAATGGACCTTCAAGAGGAAGACGGACGCTGATAGTAGTGTTACTATCTACAAAGCTAGACTTGTTGAAAAAGATTTTTGACAAAGTTCAAGGTGTTGACTACAATGAGATTTTCTTAGCGATGCTTAAGTCTGTCCGAATCATGTTAGCAATTGCCGCATTTTATGATTATGAAATTTGGCAAATGGATGTAAAGACTGCATTCCTGAATGGATTTCTGGAAGAAGAGTTGTATATGATGCAACCTGAAGGTTTTATCGATCCAAAGGGAGCTAACAAAGTGTGCAAGCTCCAGCGATCCATCGATGGACTGGTGCAAGCATCTCGGAGTTGGAATATACGCTTTGATGAGTTGATCAAAGCATATAGTTTTATACAGACTTGCGGTGAAGCCTGTATTTACAAGAAAGTGAGTGAAAGACATATTGTTGATCGGAAATAATGTAGAATTTTCTGGAAAGCATAAAGGAGTTTTTGAAAGGAGTTTTTCAAAGAAAGACCTCGGTGAAGCTGCTTACATATTGAGCATCAAGATCTATAGACATAGATCAAGACACTTGATAAGTTTTTTTAATGAGTACATACCTTGGCAAGATTTTGAAATAATTCAAAATGCAACAGTCAAAGAAAGAGTTCTTGCCTGTGTTACAAGGTGTGAAATTGAGTAAGACCCAAAGCCCGACCACGGCAGAAGATAGAAAGAGAATGAAAGTCATTCCTATGCCTCAGCCATAGGTTCTATAAGCTATGCCATGCTGTGTACCAGATCTATTGTATACCCTACCACAGAGTTTGGCAAGGGATTACAATAGTGATCTAGGAGTAGATCACTGGACAACAGTCAAAATTATCCTTAGTGGAATAAGGATATGTTTCTCGATTACGGAAGTGACAAAAGGTTCATCGTAAAGGGTTACGTCGATGCAAGTTTTGACAGTTATCCAGATGACTCTAAGTCTCAATCTGGATACATATTGAAAGTGGGAGCTATTAGCTAGAGTAGCTCCGTGTAGAGCATTGTAGACATAGAAATTTGCAAAATACTTACGGATCTAAATGTGACAGACCTATTAACTAAAATTATCTCACAAGCAAAACATGATCACACCTTAGTACTCTTTGGGTGTTAATCACATAGCGATGTGAACTAGATTACTGACTCTAGTAAACCCTTTGAGTGTTGGCCACATATCGATGTGAACTATGGGTGTTAACCACATAAAGATGTGAACTATTGATGTTAAATCACATGGCGATGTGAACTAGATTATTGACTCTAGTGCAAGTGGGAGACTGAAGGAAATATTCCTTAGAGGCAATAATAAAGTTATTATTTATTTCCTTATTTCATAATAAATGTTTATTATTCATGCTAGAATTGTATTAACCGGAAACATAATACATGTGTGAATACATAGATAAATAGAATATCACTAATATGCCTCTACTTGACTAGCTCGTTGATCAAAGATGGTTATGTTTCCTAGCCATTGACATGAGTTGTCATTTGATTAACGGGATCACATCATTAGGAGAATGATGTGATTGACTTGACCCATTCCGTTAGCTTAGCACATGATCGTTTAGTATTCTGCTATTGCTTTCTTCATGACTTATACATGTTCCTATGACTATGAGATTATGCAACTCATGTTTACCGGAGGAACACTTTGTGTGCTACCAAACGTCACAACATAACTGGGTGATTATAAAGGTGCTCTACAGGTGTCTCCGAAGGTACTTGTTGGGTTGGCGTATTTCGAGATCAGGATTTGTCGCTCCGATTGTCGGAGAGGTATCTCTGGGCCCACTTGGTAATACACATCACTATAAGCCTTGCAAGCATTGTAACTAATGAGTTAGTTGCGGGATGATGTATTACGGAACGAGTAAAGAGACTTGCCGGTAACGATATTGAACTAGGTATTGAGATACCGACGATCGAATCTCGGGCAAGTAACACACCGATGACAAAGGGAACAACGTATGTTGTTATGCGGTCTGCCCGAGAAAGATCTTCGTAGAATATGTGGGAGACAATATGAGCATCCAGGTTCCGCTATTGGTTATTGGCCGGAGACGTGTCTCGGTCATGTCTACATAGTTCTCGAACCCGTAGGATCCGCACGCTTAAAGTTTCGGTGACGATTGTATTATGAGTTTATGTGATTTTATGTACCGAAGGTAGTTCGGAGTCCCGGATGAGATCGAGGACATGACGAGGAGTCTCGAAATGGTCGAGACGTAAAAATCAATATATTGGACGACTATATTCGGACATCGGAAAGGTTCCGGGTGATTTGGGTATTTTCGGGGGTACCGGGGAGTTACGGGAATACGAGGAAGAAGCAATGGGCCTCATGGGCCAAGTGGTGGAAGAGAGGAGGCAGGGCGCGCGGCCCCCCTAGCCCAAACCGAATTGTACTAGGGGGCCGTCCCCCTTTCCTCCTTTTCCTCCCTCTCCTTCCTTCTCCTTCTCCTTCCCTTCCTTCCCCTCTCCTACTTGGACTAGGAAAGAGGGGGGAATCCTACTTGGAGTAGGATTGCCCCCATTGGGCGCGCCTCCTCCCCTTGGCCGGCCCTCTTCTCCTTCCCCCCTTTATATACGGAGGAGGGGGCACCCCATAGACACAACAATTGATCATTAATCTCTTAGCCGTGTGTGGTGCACCCTCCACCATAGTCCACCTCGATAATATCGTAGTGGTGCTTAGGCGAAGCCCTGCGTCGGTAGAACATCATAATCGTCACCACGCCGGCGTGCTGACGGAACTCTCCCTCAAAGCTCGGCTGGATCGGAGTTCAAGGGACGTCATCGAGCTGAACGTGTGCTGAACTCGGAGGTGCCGTGCTTTCGGTACTTGATCTGTCGGATCGTGAAGACGTACGACTACATCAACCGCGTTGTGCTAACGCTTTTGCTTTCAGTCTACGAGGGTACGTGGACAACATTGTCCCCTCTCTTTGCTATGCATCACCATGATCCTGTGTGTGCGTAGGGAATTTTTTTGAAATTACTACGTTCCCCAACATCATTTTCTTCCTTGACTTGTTATACTATTTATTTTCATGAATATAGGGTTCTTTGCTTCCACTGTGGTGATATTCTGCTATGTCATTTGTAAAAACATGTCTACTTTGTAGTATCCAATGTATAATGCACTTGTGTCTTCTCGCCGTATAGTCTCAACTGCAGATGAGGCTTCAAAAACAACGGTAACGTGTAAGATCTGGGCTATTTACTTAAGTGACATTAGTGGTAGCTATCTGGAGGTTTTCTGCAGTCAACAGCTCCGACTGGCGTACTCCCTGATAATTCTACCTTGTTTGTAGGCAAGTAGGCTGGTATGTTCATCTATTATTAGGAACTCCTATTCACATCTAAATTTTAGCGGAACAACAATTCTATTGAGACCCTGACATTAAAAGCGGCGCGGCAAAGACCGACAAACAAATTTTGTGAGATAATAGAAATTTAGAATCGCTGAGGGACATAATACCACTCTTCTATCAAATGGAGCATAATTGCGTCACAAAATATTTGAGCTAGCATGTCTTCTTTTCCCAATCAAATATATGCATTTCTTGTCTCAAAGCTAGTCTTTGCTGTAAAAATAACTTTATACTTTTTCTTTGCAGTTTCAATATGGTTAGCTCTTCTGCTACTTTATAGATTATGATGGTTATATTCTATCTATGTAGCTATGGGATACTGCTGGACTGAAAAGGTCAAGAGTCTTGGTGTTGCATAACAACAGAGTATGATTAATTGTCAGTCTCACCTACAAATCTAGCTTGTGTAGGATACAGTAATTCTGATACCCAGAGACCAAAAAGTGGTGCCTGAATAATACTATGAAAAGGATGGTCTAAATAAAATTTTGCTCATAAGATTGCATGCGTAACAGATTGCTGACAGGAAATAAATTGTACTAAAAGGATGAACAAATCCGACTTTATGGGAAGAGAGTGCAACAGTCATGAAGAGTGGAGTATATTATACCTAATATGTGCTGCCAAAGGTAACGCCTCCAAGATGAATTATCAAACTGATACTCAAGGTTGTATTATTGACGTGAAGCACCAATACATGGGAGCAATGAACATGGCGATAGTGGTCGATGACTGCACAAACGCGACCGCCGTTCAAATGAATAACACACATGTTACAGAGACCCTGCATCGCCATCTAGAGAGAATCATTTGGAGGAAACATAGAGTGGAGGGCCGAAGGGGAGGGAGAGGGCCGGGCGTCGCCCATCGCCAGCCGCCCTCATTGCCGCACATAGAGGCCTGCCTTCTCCCCGGATCCGGTCGGAGCGGCGTCCTGAGAGAGAAGATGCATGCGGCATCTGCCCCCTTGATCTACCTCTCCTAGCGCGGCCCATCTCGACGAGATGTGTCCGTGATGGATCTGGTCGCTGCCCCGCTGACTTCCTCGAGTCGATCTGGGGCCTCCCCGCTTTAAGAAAAGAAGGTGAGTGGAGGGTGGCACCGGTGGGAAAGAGGGCGGCTTTGGGTGGGGGAGAGGGAACAGGGCGGCTGTGCACGGGCGTTCGAGGGGGCCTCGTTTGCCTGATGAGATTTCTTTGTTATGATTTACACATCATTATTTTTTAAATCGGTTATTTGTTTTCTAATTAATGCGATTCAGCGACTTTTTTAAAATCAATTATTTGTTTTCTAATTAATTAATGTGATTGAGCGATTTAAGGTAGTGTTAATTAATTTAGATTTGATCTTTAGAGATTGATCGTGATTGATTCTACATTACTAAATAATTTGCGCCAGCTGGAAAATTCTGATATGTTCAGATTATTTTCATTGTGTGAGGGGGTGACGCGAAAATAAACCGGTGAAGTGGGGAGGGGACGAAAAAAAATTACGAAAAAAACCAGCGAAAGTGGGAGGTGGGACGAAAAAAACCCAGAACGGAGACTACCAACTGCTCCATTAGGAGTAGAGATAAAATCGGTTATTTGTTTTCTAATTAATGCGATTGAGCGATTTTTTTAAAATCAGTTATTTGTTTTCTAGTTAATTAATGTGATTGAGCGATTTAAGGTAATGTTAATTAATTTAGATTTGATCTTTAGATATTGATCGTGATTGATTCTACATTACTAAATAATTTGCGCCAGCATGGAAAATTCTGATATGTTCAGATTTCTTTCATTATGTGAGAGGATGATGCGAAAATAAACCGGTGAAGTGGGAAGGGGAAGAAAAAAATCTACGAAAAAAACCTATGAAAAAACCAGCAAAAATGGGAGGTGGGACGAAAAACCCGGAACGGAGACTACCAACTGCTCTATTAGGAGTAGTGATATGCCGGTTCAGTGTTTCGAAGGAGCTCATAAGGGTAGGGTGTGCGTGTGTGCGTTCATAGTGATCAATGTATGCGCGTGTATATGAGCGCTTGAGTCTGTATTGTGTTTAAAAAATCAACTTTAAAAAGAAAAAGAAATCCTTGGTCTACATCATACTAGACCAAAAAATAAGAATCACCTTATCTTCAGTAGATTTAAAAAATGGCTGTCGGCGTCAAAACCGGCGGATCTCCGGTAGGGGGTCCCGAACTGTGCGTCAAGACCGGATGGTAACAGGAGACAAGGGACACGATGTTTTTACCCAGGTTCGGGCCCTCTCGATGGAGGTAATACCCTACTCCTGCTTGATTAATATTGATGATATGGATAGTACAAGAGTATATCTACCACGAGATCAAGGAGGCTAAACCCTAGAAGCTAGCCTATGGTATGAATGTTGTGTACGGAGTTGATTGTCCTACGGACTACAACCCTCCGTTTTATATAGACACCGGATAGGGTTAGGGTTACACACAGTCGGTTACAATGGTAGGAGATCTTGAATATCCGCATCGCCAAGCTTGCCTTCCACGCCAAGGAAAGTTCCATCCGGACACGGGACGAAGTCTTCAATCTTGTATCTTCATAGTCCAGGAGTCCGGCAAAGGTATAGTCCGGCTACCCGAACACCCCCTAATCCGGGACTCCCTCAGTAGCCCCCGAACCAGGCTTCAATGACGACGAGTCCGGCGCGCAGATTGTTCGGCATTGCAAGGCGGGTTCTTCTCCAAATCATGTGTACCTGTAGGAATAATGTCCGATTTTTGTAATGTAGCGCTCCTCGGTTTCCTCGCCCAATAATGGTTGTCTTCCACGTGTCAAACGAATGTGAAAAGCCGGGGTGTTTTTACATTCACACCCCTAGCTGTACAAACGAGCTGCCTATTTAACGGGATGGGGATTTAGATCCAAACCACATCTTCTCCTCTCCGCGAGTTATCATCAGAGCGCTCCCAGCAAAGGTCCATTCCAACATGGCCAGCCGTCGCAGCTCCTCCCCTCGCCCCTCCGGTCCTAAACCCGGGGACTCGGAGAGTTGCACCATCCCTCATAGTGAGTTAGTGTCGCTTCAGGCCAAGGGTTTTCTCCCTCAGGCATACATGGTCCCGGTCCGAGCCGGTCTCGCCACCTACAATGGCGGAAAACAAGCGGAGAGCACCCCCAATCCCTCTAAAGGAGAGCGGGTGTGCCTCGTCCCCTATCTAATAAGGGGACTGGAATTTCCAATTCATCCATTTCTCCGCGGGCTCCTGGAGTTCTACGGCCTCCGGCTGCACAATCTCACGCCCGCCTCCGTATTGCATATCGTGGGTTTCGTCGCCCTTTGCGAGCTATTTTTAGGCATCGAGGCTCATTTCGCGCTGTGGAAGAGGTTGTTCTGCCTGGTGCCTCGTTCCCAAGAGGGGTCTATATATCAAGTGGGCGGAGCCGAAGTATGGCGCATCGCCGGGACCGGATACCTATCCGGAACCCCAAAGAAGGCATCCGAGGACGGGCCTTCGGAATGGTTTTACATAGATGACGTCCCGCTACCGGACCCTATCCGGGTCGGTCTTCCTGAGTTCAACAGTGCTCCATTGAAGAAACGCTTGAGCTGGCGTCCGCGGAGCTCTCAGAGAGAAAGCGACAGAGACGTCCTTTACCTGATGGGCCGGATAAGACTGTTAGCTCATTCTGGACTAACCATGATTGGAGTCATGGACGCATGCATTATGCGGGGGGTGCAGCCGCTTCAATATAGGGGCCACCCCATGTGGGATTTCAACGGGGAGGATGACGCCACGCGTTATGGTCGTAAGGGGCCGGCCTCGGCCGCCGCCTTAGTAAAGATCTTGTCCTCTTTGTACAAGGGAGAAAATGAGGAATTCCTCCGCGTCAACCCGCGGGCCGGATTTACTATGTACGATCCTCCAAGTTGGGTAAGTGAGCAATTGCGCTTGCCCATTTGTTTTATACTCCCACGGTTGGATATGTAGTCTAACGACTTCAATACAGGAACTGCGGCAGGTGGTGAAGGATATAAGCAGCCGCCCCCCACAGCCCGAGGACCCAGAACGGTCCCTCAATCCGGACTCCGAAGAGGATCCGGACATATCAGTGGAGCTTATAGACGGGGTGTTCCATAAGCTAAGCAAGGACAATACCTTGGTAGCCATTACGGCTGATTACCCCGGGTTAATCCCGGCCTCCCAGGTGACAGAAACCGGAGTTTTATTCCCCTGAGAGAGATTCCATTTTCCCGTATTCCGGTGTTTCTAACGACAACCGTGTTTTGCAGGGGAGATTTCCGAGGCAGGAGGCCGAACCTACGGCAGCTAGCCAACGAGGGGCCGCAGGGCCCCGTGGGGCAAAAAGGAATGTAGTCCGGACTGAGATGCCGGCGCAAAGGTATAGCGCACCCTCTGTTTCCTTGGTGTTATTCTGGCAGGGCGTATTAATGTTCGTGTTATCTTCAGAACGAAGAGGCCTCGCCGGACTACATCCGGAGAGGTTTCCAATCGCGCCTCCACCAGCCATGCTCCAACGTCTGGCCAGGAAGCGGAGGCGAGCACTAGGCGCGCACCGGACGCTCCTCCGACAGAGGATGCAGACAGGCTGTCTGCCACAAATTCTGAAGTGGAGAGTGCCATGAACCACAGGCGTCGCCGGACAATTTTACGCGACGCTTGTTTCTCCCAAGAGGCTTTAGGTGCCTTTAATTCGGGAGATGCGTACCTCTGTGTCGCTCAAAATGGTTTAGCCAGAGCCACGGAGCAGTATGTAAAAGACATACGGGTAAGAAAAATTGGTCAAATATATATATATACCAGTAGCCCCCGAGACTTGAAATAGTTAAAGTAACTGATTTAAGGATCACTTAACATGCAGGTTCTTATAGAGAAGAATACCGTACTGTCCCAGGAGCTGAAAAAGTGCAAGGCCCAACTAGAGGCCGCACTAGCCGCAGCAGGGGAGCCCAAAGGGACCCCCTCAGGTAAGATACACTTCGAAAGATTAGTATTGTGCGGTTTGGGTGCAAATCTGACAAATCACATTGCAGATGGCGCCGGACTCGATCCGGAAAAGCAACAACTCTTACGCCGGCTAAAGGCTGGTGAGAGTATGTTGACAAAGGTGTGGCGAGAGAAGAATGATCTTCAGGATGCCAATACCAAGCTGGACGTCGAACTTAAAGACGTTCGTGGCCAGCTATCGGACTCCACGAAGGAGAATCAGCGGCTTCGACGTGGCATTTTTAGTAAGTGCTTGAACGAACTTCAAAAAAAGAGTTCGGCGAGGAAGTCAATTAACAGAGTAATGTCTGTAGGTATGCTCACAGGTCGTCCTGCAGAGGAGATGTCCGGTTCTACGGGTGACCTTCTTCCCGAACTCCTTCAACTGCACGAGCGAATTCGGCAGGCGATGCGAGGCATTGCCCAAGCCTTATGGCCTGCCCACTCCATGCCCGAGGGCCTTGGAGAGCTTGCGGAGAAGCTGAAGGGAGCTCGGCGGCGCTTCCGGTTGTGGAAGATATCGGCCTGCCGGCAAGGCGCTAGGGAGGCATGGGCCATGGTGAAGACCCGTTTTACGAAGTCTGACCCAAACCACATGGCCGAGGTCGGACCAGTGGGGCCTGACGGGAAGGAGATCCCTGTAAGCTTAGTATACGGCCAAGTAGAGTTGGCCGATAAGTATTCCCAGCAGGACTGTAAATTAGACAGCCTATTAGATGGTATAGAAGAGGAATACACTCAGTCAGAATGACTATGTAATTTTGAATTAACATGTGTAATGCCTTCTAGCCGGATTGTAGATCGTTTGTCGTTGCTGACCTTTTCGCTTCAACCTCCGGACCTGACGGTCTGGAGTGTGTCCGAATACCACAGCGGTTATATAAGAACCGGGGTATGCGTGGAGACCAGGCGTAGGGGTCATTAGTGCTTTATCAGACAAGTTCCCAACTAGTTATGTTATATTACATGGTTAGTAAGAAACATCTTCCAGAGAGAATAATTCCGTTAGGGGTTCCTTTCGCTGGGGAGGCATGCCCTAAAGTGCATGTCCGGACTGCGTAAAGAGACACCGAAAAAGCATCTGGGGGCGCATAAAATTAGTAAAAAGATCATCTTTTATTTCACCGACCGAATATTCCTTTAAGAACGCTAGCTTTCGGCTTCACCCAGTCTGAGGTACACATACGGCTGACCCGGCAGTAACAATCGCAGAGGTGCTCCCTTTACCGCCTAGCCGAACAATCGGGAACGTAGGGGTAAGCACAGGAACCAAGCAACCCAGCTTGGCCAAAACTTAAGTCATATCGATGCATATAATGGTGAAGAAAAAGGTACATGCGGAAGTTTGACACATGTGTTGGGCGTGAAGCCCGTATAAATAAGCTTCTGTTAAAGAAACCCCCAGGTTTAATGAGCGCGAGTGGCGCGTCACTTGATGAGCCTTTAAGGGCTATAAAAGAAAAAGAGGGGAAGGAGAGAAATGTAAGACAGAAAAATGTAAAAAATGGATAGAGGAAGGAGACGAACACGGAGTCCGGCGCTAGGCATAGAATCTTTGAAGACGGGTGGCGTTCCATGGGTTCGGCTCGAGTCAGTTATCCGACGCATCTCGCAGGCGGTACGCTCCACCAGTCAGGACTTGGTCGATTATAAATGGACCTTCCCACTTGTGCTTGAGTTTGTCCTTTTTCTTATCCGGCAGGCGTATAACTAGTTCGCCAACATTGTAATTTTTGGCCCGTACTTCTCTGCTTTGATATCTTCGAGCCTGCTGTTGATAGAATGCGGAACGGGCTTTTGCCACGTCACGCTCCTCCTCCAAGGCGTCCAAGTTGTCCTGCCGATCGAGCTCGGCTTCTCTTTCTTCGTACATGCGCACTCGAGGTGAGTCATGAATTATGTCGCAGGGCAGAACTGCCTCTGCGCCGTACACCATAAAGAATGGTGTGTATCCGGTGGTGCGATTCGGCGTGGTCCGCAGCCCCCAGTGTACGGAGTCGGGCTCCTCTACCCAGTGCGTGTTAGATTCCTTGAGGGACCGCACTAATCTGGGTTTAATGCCACTCATGATAAGACCATTTGCACGTTCGACCTGGCCGTTAGTTTGTGGGTGATAGACAGAAGCATAGTCGAGCTTGATGCCCATGTTTTTGCACCAGAGCTTTACCTCGTCGGCGGTGAAGTTTGTGCCGTTATCAGTAATGATGCTGTGGGGGACGCCGTAACGGTGTACGACCCCTGATATGAAGTCTATCGCAGGTCCGGATTCGTCCGTTTTAACAGGCTTGGCTTCTATCCATTTGGTGAACTTGTCCACCATGACCAATAAGTATTTTTTCTTATGGGTCCCACCTCTAAGGGGTCCGACCATGTCAAGCCCCCAGAACGCAAAGGGCCAGGTGATGGGGATAGTCTGGAGTGCAGTGGGTGGCATATGGCTTTGGTTGGCAAAAAGTTGGCAACCAACGCATCGTTGGACTAGGTCCCGAGCGTCTGCCCAGGCCGTCGGCCAATAAAAGCCTGTACGGAAAGCCTTGCTAACAAGGGACCGAGCAGCAGCGTGATGACCACCGAGTCCGGCATGAATTTCAGCCAGAAGGTTCCGCCCTTCCTCTTCGGAGGTGCACCTTTGAAGGACTCCGGTAGTGCTTTTCTTATAAAGCTCTCCCTCGTGGACTTTATAGGCTTTAGATCACCGCACTATGCAGCGGGCCTCGTTTTGGTCCTCTGGGAGTTCCTGCCTAGTAAGGTAGGCTAGGAATGGTTCTGTCCACGGGGCGATAACCGCCATTATTACGTGGGCTGAAAGTGTGATTTCATTGGCAGAACCTCCAATTATGTCAGGTTGTTCGGCGTCGAGTGGTGCGGCTGAGTCCGGGCTGTTAATTGCGGGCTCCCCCTCCCATGCTACGGATGGCTTGAACAATCTTTCCAAAAAGATGTTGGGGGGGACTGCATCGCGTTTTGCTCCGATGCATGCCACGACGTCCGCTGCTTGATTGTTTTCTCGGGCTATATGGTGAAACTCCAGCCCTTCAAACCGGGCTGACATTTTTAGGATGGCATTGTGGTAAGATGCCATTTTTAGATCCTTGGCGTCGAAGTCGCCATTTATTTGGGATATCGCGAGGTTCGAATCCCCGCGTACCTCTAGGCGTTGAATGCCCATGGATACTGACATCCGGAGACCATGTAGAAGGGCCTCATATTCGGCTGCATTGTTGGAGTCCGTGTACGTAATTTGGAGTACATATTGGACTGTGTCTCCTATGGGGGACGTCAAAACGACGCCAGCCCCCAGTCCGGCCAACATTTTGGAGCCGTCGAAATGCATGATCCAGTTTGAGTATGTGCCATACTCTTTAGGGAGTTCGGCCTCCGTCCATTCTGCGACGAAGTCGGCCAACACTTGCGATTTGATAGCGCGCCGTGGCTTATAGGTTATATCGAACGGGAGGAGCTCAATGGCCCATTTTGCAATCTGGCCCGTTGCATCGCGGTTGTTGATAATGTCATTGAGTGGTACTTCCAAGGCTACTGTAATCGAACACTCTTGAAAGTAATGTCGTAGCTTCCGGGATGCCATGAATACCGCGTATGCAATCTTTTGATAATGCGGGTACTGTGATTTGCATGGAGTGAGGACGGTGGACACGTAGTAGACCGGCCTCTGGAGGGGGAATTTGTGTCCGTCCGTTTCCCGCTCGACGACGAGCACTGCGCTGACAACTTGATGGGTTGCCGCAATGTACAATAGCATTGGCTCGCCGGTGTTTGGCGCGGGCAGGACTGGGTTTGTTGCCAATATGGCTTTTATTTCATCGAGTCCGGCCGTGGCGGCATCCGTCCACTCCAAGTGTTCGGTGCGCCGAAGGAGGCGGTAAAGGGGCAGTGCCTTTTCTCCCAAGCGGGAGATGAAGCGGCTTAGAGCCGCCACGCATCCGGTTAATTTCTGTATTTGTTTGAGGTCCTTTGGGACATCCAATTGTGACAAAGCTTGGATCTTGGCTGGATTTGCTTCAATTCCTCTACCGGATACAATGAAGCCCAAGAGCTTTCCGGCTGGAACGCCGAAAATGCATTTCTCCGAGTTGAGCTTGATGTCGTATTTTCGGAGGTTATCGAATGTAAGCCTCAAGTCGTCTACTAGAGATTCAACGTGTCTTGATTTGACGACCACATCATCCACATACGCCTCCACTGTTTTGCCGATCTGATTTGCCAGACATGTCTGGATCATGCACTGATATGTTGCGCCGGCGTTTTTCAGCCCGAAGGGCATTGTGTTGAAGCAGAATGGGCCGTATGGTGTGATGAATGCTGTTGCGGCTTGATCTGATTCTGCCATCTTGATTTGATGGTAACCGGAGTATGCGTCGAGGAAACACAACGAATCGTGTCCTCCGGTGGCATCGATAATTTGATCGATACGGGGGAGGGGGAAGGGATCCTTTGGGCAGGCCTTGTTAAGGTCTTTAAAATCGACACACAGGCGCCAGGATTTGTCCTTCTTTGGTACCATCACCAGGTTCGCTAGCCAGTCCGGATGTTTTATGTCTCTAATGAATCCGGCCTCCAATAACTTGGCTAGCTCCTCTCCCATAGCCTGTCTCTTCGGTTCGGAAAAACGCCGAAGGGCTTGTTTGACAGGTTTAAATCCTTTCAGAATATTTAAGCTGTGTTCGGCCAGCCTGCGTGGGATTCCTGGCATGTCTGAAGGGTGCCAGGCAAAAATGTCCCAATTCTCTTGTAGGAACTCTCGCAGTGCGGCGTCTACATCAGGGTTCAATCGTGCCCCGATGGAAGCTGTTTTATTGGGGTCCGTTGGATGGACCTGGAATTTTACTATTTCGTCCGCTGGCTTGAAGGATGTGGACTTGGATCTCTTATCGAGTATCACATCATCTCTATTAACCGTGGAGCGCAGCACAGTCAGTTCCTCAGCCGCTAAGGCTTCGGATAGTGCCTCAAGGGCCAATGCGGCCGTCTTGTTTTCGGCGCGGAGTGCTATGTCCGGATCACTAGCGAGAGTGATAATTCCGTTCGGCACGGGCATCTTGAGCTTCATGTACCCATAATGGGGTATTGCTTGGAAGATTGTAAATGCCTCCCGCCCTAGTATAGCGTGGTATCCGCTATTGGACGGGACCACCTGGAACGTGACCTCTTCGGACTTGTAATTATCCGGCGTGCCGAACACCACATCTAGTGTGATTTTTCCTGTGCAGCGCACTTCCCGACTGGGGATTATTCCTCTAAAGGTTGTGCTGCTTCGCTCGATGCGGTTCCAGTTTATTTCCATTTTTTGGAGGGTTTCCTCGTAAATGAGGTTCAATCCGCTGCCTCCATCCATGAGTACCTTGGTGAGGTGAAAGCCGTCCACTATTGGGCTGAGGACCAGTGCGACTGGTGCTCGGGTTCTTCGGAATTTAGGTACATCGCTTGCGTTGAAGGTAATAGCTGTGTCGCTCCATGGGTTTATCGTTGCTACTTGATAGACTTCGGCAAGGCTGCGGAGTGTTCTTTTTCGCATATTGTTTGATGCAAAAGTCTCGAAGACTGTGAGAACAGTACTGGTGTCCTCGGGGTGGCTTTCTGCGGCCTCCGAAGTTAAGAGGTCCTCGCCAATTTTGGCCACCTGCCGGAGTATCCAACATGCTCTAAGGCTGTGAGTTAGCGTGGCGTCCTCTGTACTGTGGATTTTACAGGGACCATCAAGCCACCTTTCCAGTACGGTTCCATGCCATGTAGAGGGTTTTGGCTTTTTGATATTTAACACGGGTGTCTTACTATGATGCACCCTCTTAGTTCGGACGGGATTGTTATTCAAGGCCGGATTATCCCAAAATTTTATTTCGGTTTTCCAGGCGCTTTCCATCGCACAGTACTTTTGTACTATGGACGCCAAGTCAGCGAAGCGTGTAATATCACGACGACTTATGGCGTTAAGTATTCCTCATCCGTGCAATTTCTGCAAAAGATTGAAATTGCGTCTCCCTCGCGACAATCCTTTATCCTGTTCATACCCAGGAGGAATCTGGCCCAGTAATGATGTACTGTTTTGGGAAAGATCGCTTATGCTCGGGCAGGCGGGGGTCGTTGAATCTGAAACCTCACCCAATCTAAGATTCGGAGGCCGAAGAGCTTCCGAACTCTGAAGTTCGGAGTCTTGGATGTTGTCCAATGAATCTAGCCCGTTGCCTAATTCTAAGCTTAGGTCTTGAGTTATATCCTCCCCTCCGTGGATATCCGGCTTGGAGGGGTCGGGAATTCGGATGTAGCTAGTCCTTAAAATAGATGAAGGGTCGCCGCACTGCGCCTCTACCACGGCAACGTGGTGGGTGACTTGGGGAGAGTTAATTTCTCTTAGATCGGGTTTAAGCCCAACCTGGTCGTAATCCGTAGCGACCCCCAGGGCGGCGATGCGATCCAAGAGCTCGTTTACGGAAGAGAGCTCCATCGGATCTAACTGCTCAACAAGCTTCGAGCTGACGTGAAGGTTGCTTTCGATGACCCGAGAGGTCACCGTCGGCGCAACGGCCGAACAGGCGGTCATGAGAAAACCACCTAGCCGGAGGGTTTGGCCGACAGCCAAGGCTCCCTTAGTAACAGCGACGTCTTTAAAGACGGGAAGAGCCATCCTTCCTGATTGCGACGGCACAGAGGAACTCTCAATGAAAGCACCAATGTCGGTGTCAAAACCGGCGGATCTCGGGTAGGGGGTCACGAACTGTGCGTCAAGGCCGGATGGTAACAGGAGACAAGGGACACGATGTTTTTACCCAGGTTCGGGCCCTCTCGATGGAGGTAATACCCTACTCCTGCTTGATTAATATTGATGATATGGGTAGTACAAGAGTAGATCTACCACGAGATCAAGGAGGCTAAACCCTAGAAGCTAGCCTATGGTATGAATGTTGTGTACGGAGTTGATTGTCCTACGGACTACAACCCTCCGGTTTATATAGACACCGGATAGGGTTAGGATTACACAGAGTCGGTTACAATGGTAGGAGATCTTGAATATCCGCATCGCCAAGCTTGCCTTCCACGCCACGGAAAGTTCCATCCGAACACAGGATGAAGTCTTCAATCTTGTATCTTCATAGTCCAGGAGTCCGGCGAAGGTATAGTCCGGCTACCCGAACACCCCCTAATCCGGGACTCCCTCAATGGCGATGGATCCCACACACTTGTTACGAATGATTTTCTACCACACCTCATTCCCAGTAGGGAGTTTGTAAAGCAATTTCGCATTGTGTTCTGGTTCCCGATTATTATCTCAACATCAAAACATGTAAACACAACTTAATTAAATAGAAATTGACCTACCTTGATCCAAAGCCAAGCTAAAAGTCCAAAATTACACAGCTTGTTACTGTGTCCACTCTGCTTGCATAGGTGGGAGTGGAAACCATCACACCAGACACGCACCCATTTGCCATGTTTCGTTTTTTCCTTCAAGATGGTTCGATAGTTTGTTCTTACGCTTTAGGCTAGCTCCACCATGGGCATAGTTCATACATTTATACATCTGTGTCACCGACGAGTGTCCCTCTTCAGTGCCTTTAGTGCTACTTGGCGAGCTGGTCCTCACGCGCATTCCTGTGGACTGCACACCATTAAGGGTTGTCGCTCGCTGGCTCTCGCTTGCTCGTTTCAAGAAAAAAAGAAACCATGACGTTGAGCACATTGATCGTTGCCTGCAAAGACCATTGACCACGAAGAACATTGACAGCTAAGACCGTTGACTTTTGACAAACAGGAACTACAAAAAAAGTCATGAATTTGAAAAAAATGTTCATGAAATTCAAAATGGCAATGCTTTTGAAAATATTTAATGAATTTTTAGAAATGTTCAGTAATCCAATTAAAATTTTGCAAATTCAAAGAAAATCTCAAATTTAAAAGAAGTTCATGAATTTGAAAAATAATCCAAATTTTGAAAATTTTAAGAAACTTGAAAAAGAAGTTCACAAATATGAATAAGTTCACTATTAAAAAAATAAAAAGGGGCAAAATATAAAAAAAAAGTTAGTGAAAAGCGAACAAAAAACAAGCGCAAACGGCAGGAACAAATGAAAAAGGGGCACAGAAGCTTCCAAACACTTTTCAGAACTGGAGCAGAACTCCCGCTAGAGTGCGCTTAAATGGTCAGGCCATAAAAATAGCCATGTAGGTGCCACAAACCAATAACCCGTTAAGCGGCGCTAAAAGCGCTAAATAGGAATTTGCATCACCTGCCAGCCTATATAGCTTACCTCGGAAGGAAAGGTACTTAATTTCAACAGGAATTGATCAATGGGGAAAGATGGCGACATGGCGTAAAATTGTATATGAAGATCGCTAAATAGAAACCGTGTAGGAAGTATCATAGGCAAACCACTGATATGATGGAAAAAAGTGATAGACACAATGTATCATAGAGGAAAATAGGAAAAGCTAAAGAAATACTCTGTCCGATCAGTTTAAGTGTTAAAGTTGTGACACTTATTATGGATCAACTAAGGGTCAAAGTTGCAACACTTATTATGGATCATAGGAAGTAGAACAGTTCAACCTGACGCGAATTGAAATGGAAACCACTCATCTCATGTGTAGATAGGCTCGAGCTAAGGGGGATGCAAATCGCTCCTAAAGTTTCACCGTGTGAGAACAGAGCTATTTTGAATTACACTTCAGTTGAAACGTGCCCATTTTACGAGCTGATGGAACATCTGAATGTGGAGGGCTCATGCCGATTGCAGACCGGGTAAGAGCAGCAATCTTCTCGGGCACAACTTCGTCGCATGGTTGCGGTGGGTCTAGTGGATCTCCGCGGGGAGGGGGTTGCTATAGCTTGTTCAAGCAAAGTAAGCTGGCCCATCCTTGCTTGTGAGCGTAGAAAGGGCTCTCAATTCTGGAGAGCCATCCAGGGGATCAAGCTTGAGATCCGCAATGAGCTCTCGTTTACATTTGGGTCCGTGGAGACCTCTGAGTGGGCCAACTCGCGGGTTGCCCTCCCGCTGCTGCTCGAAGACTATCCAGACACCATTTCTTGGTGGCTAACTCCTCGGAGATCTCTACTATTGGCTCGGCATATCATGCCTTATGCTGTCAGACATACCTTTCAACCTTTCCATTATAGAAAGTGCCTTTACCTCTCAAGATTAATATCTTTGTTTGGCAGCTTCAGAGGGATCGCCTCCCATTTGGGACGTCGGTGATCAAATGGCACGGCCCCGGGAATGGGATGTGTCCCCTTTGTGTTGTTTCTGAGACAGATAGACACATTTTCTTCTCCTCCACAACAACGAGAGTTCTTTGGAGCTTTGTCCGTGAGGCTCTAAGGCCTGACTATGAGGACCTGGACATGTATCGGTTCCTCCAAACCTATGCCAACCAGACCGGGAGGGGAGGAAGTGCTTGTTCTGGCTTGTGTTTGCGGTGCTAGCTTGGGCCCTGTGGATAACATGTAGCAAGAAGATTATTGAGCGGGTCTTTCTTAGGCGGGACTCTGACTCTATCTTTAAATATCTTACATTTCTACAACACTCGCAACCTCTTTCTAGGCAGCAGGATCGCGACCAGCTTGGCCACACGGTTGACCCCTTGTCTGCGGCGGCCCGTTGTCTTGCTTCGCCGCAAATCTCCTTAGTTATCGACCGCCTTTTTTGGTTTTTTTGCGCGTGTTTGTGTTGATGTCCCAACAGACTTTTTATTTCTTTGTATTGACGTGATGGTTACTTTATTTATAAAATGGGGGAAAAACCTGATTCAAAGATAGACAATAACATACTCACTCTGCGTTGGAATCATAGTTTGCAGAAAACACTAAATCACGAGCTGTTTTTCTTATTTGGAGAAGCTATAGCGCAAATTTCATTACTAGAAACCACAGACTCACTGCACACATGAGAGTTTGATGAGAAAATAACAAAAAAGATGAGCGTGTACATGACAAAAGAGGCGCACATGCTGGGGCTATCACTTTTTTGAAAATAAGTACGGAAACACTAACGCCCACACGTGTGGGCGTTTGTATCTCGCCCACATGCGTGGGTCCGCGTCCGTTTGTGGGTGCATGAATCTTGGCACGTTTGTGGTGCCACATAGGACTGCGCTGGTGTGTGAGCATTCACCCGGTCGCCCACACGTCCGTTTCATCACACCGAGGGGCCGATGTGTGGGTGTTTAGTAATTCGCCCACACACCAGTTTTCACTCACGCACAAGGGCTGATGTGTCGGTATTTGCCGTGTCGCCCACACGCGTCGTTTCCTCCCCCACACCCAAGCTGCTAGTTGCCATGCGTTTTGCAGTGTACATGGCAACTGCCCTAGTGTGCTTATAAGCAGATGACAACTCTCTCTTTCTTTTACCTAAACATGTAAGTTGCCATATGTTTTGCAAGGTACACGGCAACTGCCCTAGTGTGCTTGTAAGCAGATGGCAACTCTCTCTTTTACCCGAACACGTTGTTTTGCCATGTCTCTTTATAGCGCTACATGGCAACTGCCCAGTGTTAGTAGGTGGCAACTCCTAAGGTTTTCAAATCATGGCAACTGTAGAAAACCAAACCATACATGACAACTGCTTAGTGTTAGTAGGTGGCAACCTCTAAAGTTTTCAAATCATGGCAACTATAGTAAATCAGACCATACATGACAACAGTTGCAGTTGTCCAAAATGGCATCTGGCACTTGACCTGAGATGGCAACTACAGTTGAGCAACCATGGCAACTGTAGTTGTCCGAGATGGCAACTATAGTTCAGCGACACGGCAATTGCAGTTAAATGAACATTGAAGATGGTCCGAACCATTACAACTGCGGGGACACGCGATGACTGTCACGCAGGGCGTGCGGGACCGAAAGGTTGGTGGCTGAGAGAGGTCGTATGGGCGTTATGTATTTTGCCCACACGCAGTGGCGGAGGCACTGGGGGGCGAGCGGGGGCCAGACCCCCCCTAACAAGTTGCAGCGGGGACTACTAGTAGTATTAGGCTTAATTACTCCCGCCATTAGCAAGGAATGGGCTAAGCTAATGAAGCCCAAAATGAATTTGTACACGGCAAGAAAGGGCCTAGGCTGCACGTACGCGGATCCATCATCATCTAGACCTAGACGTCACGTACTAATCAATCAAGAATCAACGCACCTACTCACACATTGAGGCCGATCGAGCCGTCGAGGCGACTTCTTGGGCTCTGTGGTTTTTGTGCCGCCGCTGTGCCATGATGCGCTAGGGCTTCGTTGAGCACTTGAGCATTGTCACTGGCCGCTGGGCGTCGCGCCGTTCCCGCTTGGTAATTAGCAAATCTGCCGCTAGCCACGCATCAATCCACACACATAACGTACTTCTCCCCCCTCCCTCCCCCCACCCCCGCGTCGCTCCAACAGGGGCGACACGGGCGGCTAACCCTAGCCGCCGCCGGCGGTCCCCCTCCCTCTTCCTCTCCTCCTCGTTGCCACTAGAGGAGCCGCCGATGCGTCGCGCGGCTGCCGAGGAAGGTGGCGGCGAGGCCTTCATCGTCCCTTCGCGGAGATCTGGATCCATAGGGCGGCGGCCCCTGCTAGTTCGGCGCCGCCGTTCGTGCTCTGGACGGTGTGCGCGGGGACTCTGCCTGGCGTCCTCGACCGCTCGGGTGGTGGGGAGTCGGCGCTTGGCGGCGGCAGTTCGGGGGCCTTCGTCCTCGCCAGATCTGGAGGCCTGGTACTCCCTCGTTCCCGCTCCTTCCCCTATGTGCCTGATGCCGGTGGATGCTGCTGGTTCCGGTGCTTCTGGGGATGGTGGTGCAGATGGGGACCGGGGGAAACCCTAGGCTGGCTGGTTCGGCTCGACAGCGGCGTCGGCTTCAGGCGACGCATCCTTCCTGAAGGCGGTGTCGTGGTCCTTATTCTTGTCACCTCCGGTCCTCTCCCGGGTGAAAACCCAAAATCCGGTCTGGATTGGGCAGCGGTGGTGCCATGGGTGTCATCCCCTCCTTGGAGGCGTTGCCTGGGGAGCTAGGACTCGGGTGTGGGCTCATGAAGGTGGGGGCTTTGGCCGCCGGCTGGATCTGCAGCTGCTCGCGGCGGCTTTCATGTTGTGCGGAGTGCCCCTTGTATCTTTAGGGTGTTTCCTGTTTTTGGTGTTTGCGTCGGAGGAGCGGCGTGGCATCTGGCACGTCGACAACGGCGAGTCTCAGCGGCATGGAGCAGTAGGGGTATCGCCGGTGGGCGTGTGATGGTGGACGAGCGCAGGATGGTGGCGCTGTCTGGCGTCGTGGTGGCGTCGATGGCAGAGAGGCCTGGCACGGTTCATGCAACAGTACAGCTCTGAAGATGGATTGATGGTACGTGGCTGCGGCGGCCTCATACCTGGCAGGGGGCCTGGTTGAAGAGCACGCCGGACTGGTGGGTGCCCATACCCGAAAGGAGTCCTGGTTGGGACCTCAGGTCTCAGATGTTAGGTTTGGCCGCGAGGTCTGTTTGGTATTAGGCCCAGACCATCAGCGCCCCTTCATCAGTTAGATAGGAGTAGCGACAGAGGTTGCGAAGATGGTGGCTTTGGTCTTACTGTTGTACCACTTTGTAAGGTCTTGTGTTATTAATCAATAAAGTGGTCGTATGCATCGTCCAGATGCAGAGGCCGGGGGTATTCCTCCTTTTCGAAAAAAACGCATCAATCCAGTACGATTCTACGAGTCTACAGACTATGGTCAAGGCGCATGGCCGTGAATCGGACTCATAGAGGCAAAGGTATTGTCAGTATGATTAAACAAATCATGAAATCGGTTAATCAATTATTAATACTTACTAATATGCTTTATCACGGATTAATTGCAGGTTACATATTTTACTTTGTATTGCATCTGTCATGGAGAGGAACAAACCACCGATAGTAATTTCTCGAAGCCAATGGCCACAAATCCTAACTCTATGATTGAATGTGCAAATCCAACCAGGGATAGATGTCACAGAACAACTTGCTGGACATAATGCCCCAATGTCAGCTCGGCTGATATGGGAAGATCCCAGCAAAATGTCCCCAATCTCATATCTCAAGGTATCATGATAGGCAACTAAACTAGTAGTTAGGGATTTTATCATACTGCTTATAAATTGTTGACTAGAGAAAACATATTAATTGATTCATGGAAAATACAATTTATTTGTCATTAAGATCGCTTCATCACATATGTTTTATCTTCCACTTATCATAACTTGTTTAATATATCAATACAACCATGTTGGTTTAATAAAAATGAAAGATATAACATTTTATCATCTTCCAAGTTCCAATAATAAAGATGAAGACTACATAATTAACTTGTTTTATTGGTCTACTCGCGATTCACAATTCTACAATAAAATTAGAAATATAACTTTGTATTGTTGATATATGTTAGACTTAACTATATATTCATATTACCGAAAAAGGCTTTCGCCCCGCTTTATAAATAAAGCAAACCGCCACAGAGCACACATACATGGACTAGTTCACACGCACCCAAGTCTCACAAACAAGATAAAGGTTCTGCTGAGGGCACAGCTCAACAAGCCCAAAAAACTAAAAGAAAAGAGCCGGGGAGCCCAACAACCATCTAGTCGGGTTCCGACGGTGGCGGCGGGGGCGGCGGAGATAGGCAGACAGCCATCGAGCGAAGGTCGGTGATGAAGGCTGAGATGGCGTCGCGGTCCTGGGGACGGCTAAGCGGCCGCCAAAGCTGCAAGAAACCAGACAGTTTGAAGATAACGTCAGTAGCCCGTCGAAGAGGAACGCGCTGGATCACAAGCTTATTGCGGATCGTCCAGAGGGTCCAAGCGAGGACACCAATCTCAAGCCACTTAATGTGGCGAGAAGACAAGGGGGAGGATTGGAGCTCGTCATATAGGTCGGGGAAGTTCGTGTGACACCAATTTCCACCCACCGCGTCACGGAAGCAACTCCACACGAATTGCGCGGATACGCAGGAGAAGAAGATGTGATTCGAGTCCTCTGGAACGCCGCAAAGTGGGCAGAGGCCGGAGCCCGGGCCATTGCACTTGCGGACCTCAACGCCAGACGGGAGTCGACCACGAATCCACTGCCACATGAAGATCCGGATTTTCAGGGGCAGGCGGATGGACCACATCGTCACAAGGGGGGGAGAGGCGGAGGAGGGAGCAATGGCCTGGTATAGAAACTTGGTGGAGAATTGTCCCAAAGGTTCGAGACGCCATCTTGAAGGAAATATGCCCTAGAGGCAATAATAAAGTGATTATTTATTTCCTTACATATCATGATAAATGTTTATTATTCATGCTAGAATTGTATTAACTGGAAACATAATACATGTGTGAATACATAGACAAACAGAGTGTCACTAGTATGCCTCTACTTGACTAGCTCATTAATCAAAGATGGTTACGTTTCATAACCATGAACAAAGAGTTGTTATTTGATTAACGAGATCACATCATTAGTTGAATGATCTGATTGACATGACCCATTCCATTAGCATAGCACCCGATCGTTTAGTATGTTGCTATTGCTTTTATCCATGACTTATACATGTTCCTTTAAACTATGAGATTATGCAACTCCCGTTTACCGTAGGAACACTTTGTGTGCTACCAAACGTCACAACGTAACTGAGTGATTATAAAGGTGCTCTACAGGTGTCTCCGAAAGTATTTGTTGGGTTGGCGTATTTCGAGATTAGGATTTGTCACTCCGAATGTCGGAGAGGTATCTCAGGGCCTTCTCGGTAATGCACATCACATAAGCCTTGCAAGCATTGCAACCAATGAGTTAGTTGCGAGATGATGTATTACGGAACGAGTAAAGAGACTTGCCGGTAACGAGATTGAACTAGGTATTGGATACCGACGATCGAATCTCGGGCAAGTAACATACCGATGACAAAGGGAACAACGTATGTTGTTATGCGGTCTGACCGATAAAGATCTTCGTAGAATATGTAGGAGCCAATATGGGTATCCAGGTCCCGCTATTGGTTATTGACCGGAGACGTGTCTCGGTCATGTCTACATTGTTCTCGAACCGTAGGGTCCGCACGCTTAAGGTTTCGATGACAGTTATATTATGAGTTTATGAGTTTTGATGTACCGAAGGAGTTCGGAGTCCCGGATGAGATCGGGGACATGACGAGGAGTCTCGAAATGGTCGAGACGTAAAGATCGATATATTGGACGACTATATTCGAACATCGGAAAGGTTCTGAGTGATCCGGGTATTTTCGGGAGTATCGGGGAGTTACGGGATTACGGGAGAAGTAATGGGCCTTGATGGGCTTTAGTGGGAAGAGGAAAAAGGCTGCTGCGCCCCCCCTTCCCTCTGGTCCGAATTGGACTAGGGAAAAGGGGGCCGGCCACCTTTCCTTCTCCTCCTATTCATTCTCCCTTCCTCCCCTCTTGGTGGACTCCTACTAGGACTTGGAGACCTAGTAGGACTCCACACCCTGGCGCGCCAAACCCTAGGCCGGCCACCCCCTCCCTTGCTCCTTTATATACGGGGGCAGGGGGCACCCCATAGACACACAAGTTGATCTACGGATCGTTCCTTAGCCGTGTGCGGTGCCCCCTTCCACCAAATTCCACCTCGGTCATATCGTTGCAGTGCTTAGGCGAAGCCCTGCGCCGGTAACACATCAAGATCGTCACCACGCCGTCGTGCTGACAAAACTCTTCCCCGACGCTTTGCTGGATCGGAGCCCGGGGATCGTCATCGAGCTGAACGTGTGCCAAGAACTCGGAGGTGCCGGAGTAACGGTACTTGGATCGGTCGGATCGCGAGGAGAACGTACGACTACTTCCTCTACGTTGAGTCAACGCTTCCGCTTCGGTCTACGAGGGTACATAGACAACACTCTCCCCTCTCGTTGCTATGCATCACCATGATCTTGCGTGTGCGTAGGAAAATTTTGAAATTACTACGTTCCCCAACAGTGGTATCAGAGCCTAGGTTTTTATGGTTTGATGTTATTTGCACGAGTAGAACACAAGTGAGTTGTGGACGATACAAGTCATACTGCCTACCAGCATGTCATACTTTGGTTCAGCGGTATTGTTGGACGAGACGATCCGGACCAACCTTACGCGTACGCTTAAGCGAGACCGGTTCCCTCGACGTGCTTTGCACATAGATGGCTTGCGGAAGACTGTCTCTCCAACTTTAGTTGAACCGAGTGTGGCTACGCCCGGTCCTTGAGAAGGTTAAAACGGAGTCTATTTGACAAACTATCGTTGTGGTTTTGATGCGTAGGTAAGATGAGTTCTTACTTGAGCCCGTAGCAGCCACGTAAAACTTGCAACAACAAAGTAGAGGACGTCTAACTTGTTTTTGCAGGGCATGTTGTGATGTGATATGGTCAAGACATGATGCTAAATTTTATTGTATGAGATGATCATGTTTTGTAACCGAGTTATCGGCAACTGGCAGGAGCCATATGGTTGTCGCTTTATTGTATGCAATGCAATCGCGATGTAATGCTTTACTTTATTACTAAGCGGTAGTGATAGTCGTGGAAGCATAAGATTGGCGAGACGACAACGATGCTACGATGGAGATCAAGGTGTCGCGCCGGTGACGATGGTGATCATGACGGTGCTTCGAAGATGGAGATCACAAGCACGAGATGATGATGGCCATATCATATCACTTATATTGATTGCATGTGATGTTTATCTTTTATGCATCTTATCTTGCTTTGATTGACGGTAGCATTATAAGATGATCTCTCACTAATTATCAAGAAGTGTTCTCCCTGAGTATGCACCGTTGCGAAAGTTCTTCGTGCTGAGACACCACGTGATGATCGGGTGTAATAGGCTCTACGTTCAAATACAACGGGTGCAAAACAGTTGCACACGCGGAATACTCAGGTTATACTTGACGAGCCTAGCATATAACAGATATGGCCTCGGAACACGGAGACCGAAAGGTCGAGCGTGAATCATATAGTAGATATGATCAACATAGTGATGTTCACCATTGAAACTACTCCATCTCACGTGATGATCGGACATGGTTTAGTTGATTTGGATCACGTGATCACTTAGAGGATTAGAGGGATGTCTATCTAAGTGGGAGTTCTTAAGTAATATGATTAATTGAACTTTAATTTATCATGAACTTAGTCCTGGTAGTATTAGCATATCTATGTTGTAGATCAATAGCTCACGTTGTTACTTCCCTATGTTTATTTTGATATGTTCCTAGAGAAAATTGTGTTGAAAAATGTTAGTAGCAATGATGCGGATTGGATCCGTGATCTGAGGTTTATCCTCATTGCTGCACAGAGGAATTATGTCCTTGATGCACCGCTAGGTGACGGACCTATTGCAGGAGCAGATGCAGACATTATGAACGTTTTGCTAGCTCAATATGATGACTACTTAATAGTTTAGTGCACCATGCTTAACTGCTTAGAATCGGGACTTCAAAGACGTTTTGAACGTCATGGAGCATATGAGATGTTCTAGGAGTTGAAGTTAATATTTCAAGCAAATACCCGAGTTGAGAGATATGAAGTCTCCAACAAGTTCTATAGCTAAAAGATGGAGGAGAATCGCTCAACTAGTGAGCATGTGCTCAGATTGTCTGGGTACTACAATCGCTTGAATCAAGTGGGAGTTAATCTTCCAGATAAGATAGTGATTGACAGAATTCTCTAGTCACCATCACCAAGTTAGTAGAACTTCGTGATGAACTATAATATGCAAGGGATAACGGAAAATATTCCCAAGCTCTTCGCGATGCTAAAATCAGCGAAGGTAGAAATCAAAGAAAAACATCAAGTGTTGATGGTTGACAAGATCACTAGTTTCAAGAAAAGGGCAAAAGGAAAGAAGGGGAACTTCAAGAAGAACGGCAAGCAAGTTGCTGCTCAAGTGAAAAAGCCCAAGTATGGTCCTAAGCCTGAGACTAAGTGCTTCTACTGCAAAGGGACTGGTCACTGGAAGCGGAACTACCCCAAGTGATTGGCGGATAAGAAGGATGGCAAAGTGAACATAAGTATATTTGATATACATGTTATTGATGTGTACTTTACTAGTGTTCATAGCAACCCCTTAGTATTTGGTACTAGTTCAGTTGCTAAAATTTAGTAACTCCAAACGGGAGTTGCAGAATGAACAAAGACTAGTTAAAGGGCAAGGTGACGATGTGTGTTGGAAGTGGTTCCAAGATTGATATGATCATCATCACACACTCCCTATACTTTCGGGATTAGTGTTGAAACTAAATAAGTGTTATTTGGTGTTTGCGTTGAGCATGAATATGATTTGATCATGTTAATTGCAATACAGTTATTCATTTAAGTTAGAGAACAATTGTTGTTCTGTTTACATGAATAAAACCTTCTATGGTCATACACACCAATGAAAA